>OX422215.1:391819052-393084409 GCA_949130495.1 Sambucus nigra
AGTTCGGAATCACTCTCGAACTGTATTAACATAAAAAAAAAAACATTGAGGCGAAGCATAGATTTCCAAGTCCAAGAGGTCAGTATATACCCTCTGACTATCAATTTGATAGCCCGTACCTAGGATCTCTATCTTCTAAGGTACGAATCAATATCCTCCATAAGGCAACACAGGATAAGACCGTCCCAGCGCGGTAACCTCAGGGATAGCAAGTAGCGCGGGTACGTTTTTCACATGTATTTAATATATGTACACACAATCATATAAATATACCACTTTATCATATTAATATAGGTCACTCTCCTTACCCATAATTACAACATTTATCCTTAATTTTACATTTTTAAGATTTCGTATAAGGTTTCGTCTCTAACCTTAACTCGGAGGGTTTTCTCACTAATTGCGCGACACTCGTGGATTTTATCCATCCAAGTAACAAATTCAGTAGGTAGACGTCTATTCACTATCGTAGGTATTCGTTGTAATCTCTCACTTGAAATACGCAGTTCGTCGTTCCTTAATTAATTATCCCTTAGACCCAATTATTATTTCATAATAAAGTTCTCAACACTTAATCATAAGTCCTACTGGTCTCTTCTATATCCCAAAACATTTTATTTATAACGCCCAAGAAATATTCCACGGTAAATTAATTCAACTAATTAAACAAGGGGAAAAAAAGAGTTTGCCAGGAGGGGTCGATCGATCGACGTCTGGGCTCGATCGATCGAACCTTCGATCGATCGACGCTCTAGGTTCGATCGATCGATCAAACAGGTATTTCGATTTCTGCAGAAGTGCAGTTACGGGTTTGACTAATATTCTTCATTCAAATCCATAATTTCCAACACTAATCGTCCCAAAACTTATACTACAATCATGGTAATATATTTCCAGATGTTTCTAACGTTAAGCATGCATATAACCATCATTAAACATGATTAAACAACCTAAAATCTCATCTAATCATCAAGAACCCTAAGTTTTCTTAACTTTTGTTCTAATCAGTTTTCTCCAGAATTTCCTTCTAACATAACATCACAAATTCGTGGGTTGGTCATCTACTTCACATATTATTTTCAGAATATGGTTATAACGATTTCTACATGCAAATCCCTATCAAAAATTGGGGTTTTCTTCCTTAGTTTTCGTCACAATTCAATCCTAAGCTAACATGAATATTGCATCAACGAAAATAGCAAGTTTAAACACTTGCCTGGGATTTTGGTATGCAGGTTCACGGCTTATTTTCGTATGGCTGCGTTCCTCGTCTCGTGATCTACGCGGTGGTGGTGGTGGCGGTGCAAACCGGTGGCCTTTTGGCCTTGGATTGCCTTGGAGTTCTCTCCTCTCTTCTCCAATGGCGGTCATTTGATTTGTGAATGTTCTAACCCTAAGAGGCTGACCTAATGGATGATATAGGTTGGCTGAAATTCGTGGGTTTAATTACCCTATTTTGTAAAATGACCAAAATGCCCTCCCGGGTCACTAATTAAGCCTAAAAACATCCCGAGATCCAAACTAAACCCCCGGGTACACTTTTCTGACTATCTCGACCCTTCCGGACGCGTTGGTGCACTCAAAACGACCATACGAACAACTTATAAAATATTCACTTTTATTTAACAAAATAAGTCCCGACGTGACACGGGCACGTCCTTACTTAAATTTCCGAAATAGTCATTTAATTCACTTATGACATTCAATATAACCAATACAATATATTACTATGCTCATACAGTAATATGCAACAAATAACAAATTTCCAATAATTACTAACTCTCGTCACGCTAGTAAATATTTAAAGCAACATTCCGGATTAAAATTAATTTAATTTATCTCAATTAAATAACATAAATCCCATAATTTAAAAGCTATAAAAATACGGGGTATTACACCATCGTAGGACTTTTGATCTTGTTTGCCCTAGGTAACCGGGATGCTTAAGAGTGTGACGCGCGTACTGGTTAATGCGACACCGCTTTACTCGTCCTTTGCTTACATACTGTGCGGGCTACGATCCCTCATATGTGTAATACTTAGGAGTAGCAAAAAGACTGGGTTCATTTAAAATTCTAATTCCAAATCTCGTATCCTACGAGGTGAATTACTAGGGTGTGGGTGATTTTAACCCGACCTATTTGTTTCCATCTCATAGTTAAATTTTTAGTCCAATAGCCATTAGCTTTTCGTTTAATTAGTGTAGTTGCATTTTATTCGGTCATAGTTACTTTAGTTAATCATTCTCAAAATTTTCATCTAGTTGTAGTTGTTCTGTATTCCAAATCACCTTTTCCTTGTTTTTAGAGTCAAAGGTGGGTTACCCTTATCTTTCCAACGTCGTCACGACTTATGTTGTCATGTTTCCTTAAGGATAGATACCCGACTTATCGGATTATTACTTGAGCGATAGGCTTTCACTTGAGACTACATATCACGCACACTAGACACATTTGTGGTCGTGTCATAATGCAACACGCATGGCGTGGATCGATGCTGACGATTGGGTAGGCTTGTAATGGAGGGCTAGGGTGCACATTGTTTTGGGCAGCAAAAACTCTTCGAGCCAGTGGCGGATGATCGGAATCTCTTATGAGAGCCTACACATCATCGCTCTTCTAGGGTGGTGAACCCTAATGGTTATGTAAGTAATGATAACTTTTGGTCTTCCTTTCCTTTTTTTTCTTGGCAATATTTCCTTATTTCTTGCATTTTGACAAGGATTTTTGCTTTTTTCTTCTGACAGTCTAATGTGTCTATGTCAATTATGTGTGCTCGATGGGCGATGGGGCTTTGGGATGTTTGGTATCACCTCCAATCTGTGGTGCATAAGATGGTGTTATCCGCCAGTTTTGGGAGACTGGCGTATACTTTGGATGAGATGACTCGTTCTATGGTTGTTCTCTGTGCTCTGGGGGAGATATGGTGGGATACCACCCGCACCTTTCATTTTGGCTTTGGGGAGATGATGGTGACTCCCATAGATGTGCAACAGCTGCTTGGGTTGGATTGTGATGGGGTGCAGATTGAGGTGGATAGGACTCTGAGGGTGATGCTGAAGGCGGTGACGGAGGCGTTGGGTGATGTAGAGGGGTAGTCTCTGGGGACTCTCTTCATTTGTCTCTCTTGAGAGAGTTATTGTTAAGGAGGAGGATTAACGAGAGTGATAGGCGATGGGTATGGCAAATGTCCCATTTGTTTATTCTGCTGGTGTTGGGGTTTCTTGGTGGCGACGAGTGGTGACGTCGTCCACTTGTGGTTTTTGCCATTTTTAAGGGTGTTTTCGAACATCCATCTTTATGACTGGGGGATTCTGACCTTGGTGACCCTTTATTATTGTCTTGATGCATTCAGTCGGTGCTGCCAGCAAACTTTTACTGGGGCCACATATCTTCTTGAGGTATTCTTTATTTTTTGCATTTTCCTTTATGCATTCACATTTTCCTTCATGCGTTTTATTCTTGGTTTCTTAATTGCTAACCTTTGCCCATTGTAGATGTGGTCCCATGAGGTGATTGGGTTTAACACCCATTTGACAGCTTTGAAGGACAAGTCTATTAGATACTTCTACTGGATTTACAGGTGGCAAAAGTTCAACTGGCAGCCGAAGAATTCCCTCTCTCTGGAGGCGGTGCGTCTGGTCTTGAATGGCCTGATGAGAGAGTTAGTAAGGCCTTATTTTATTCTTGAGACTGTCTTTCCTTTGATGATCTTTTCCTAATATTGATCTTTTACTTGCTGGGGAATTTGCAGGTGACCTTTTATCCCTAGGGGATGACCATCCAGCGCACTGGGTTGATTGGGGGAAATACGCAGATGCGACGTTTATTGGCGCACAAGTTCAGCCACTCTTGGTACCTAGGGGAGATATTAGTTCGAAAGATTATAGAGTATGAGTTTGTAGTGCCACCAGCGAGTCCCCCGATATACATGAAGCAAGTACGGGAGATGTCGGACGATGCACGGGTAGCGGTGATGATGGGTGAGCCCTACTCATCATATACCAACACGACGGTGATGTATGACTATATGGACTTTGTGTCGAGATGGTTGATGCCACCCAGCATATATGATGCCTCTACCTCGTGCGAGTTCAAGTCGACCAGTGGGATCTTCCCACAGCGTAGGCGGTGCGTCGATATCAGCGATGGCAACGACTTTGCAGGCTCCTTTTGTACAGCTGGTTGATCTTACTTACAATATTCGACGGGCTGATGGGGAGTTGGTGTATATGTTTCACCATCCTAATGCAATGGATCCGGAGAAGTTGGGCTTGACATAGGAGGTCCTTCGACCTAAGGTATATTTTTCATCTCTTTGTCTTTTTTATTTCTTGGTTTTCTGCCTCAGACTAACTGATCTGTTCTTTTCTGTTTTCCTTTCCGGCATATTCGGGTCTCCACCACCTGGCTGAAGGATATTAAGGATTAGATATCTTCGGACATCGCCCACATTCGGGATGCGATTCTGGTTCCTTCTTGTTTGGTATCGTCTGCCTCGTCTGAGGAAGGATCTGGCTCGAGGAGTGGGGGTAAGTCATCTCGTCATCGAGGGAAGAGAGCACCGTAGGGAAGGAGACTCCTAGAGAGAGACAGAGAATGAGAGGAGAGAGAGATAATAGAGAGAGAGAGAGAGAGAGAGAGAGAGAGAGAGAGAGAGATAGAGATAGAGAGAGAGAGAGAGAGAGAGAGAGAGAGAGAGATAGAGAGAGAGAGAGAGAGAGAGAGAGAGAGAGAGAGAGAGAGAGAGAATATGAGTGAGAGAGAGAGAGAGAAAAAAAAATATGAGTGAGAGAGAGAAAAAGTAGGTGGGTTCGGGCTGAGTCCCATTGTATTTCCTCATTTTCCTACAAAAATGATGTAATACAGCAAAAATCAATGCAAAAAATGAAGTTTTTGTTAATTTTTGTTTTTAGTGACTAATGCACAGGCTCTTTTTACTTTGCTGATGAGATCGTAAAAAGAATTAAAAATGATTGGAGAAAGATTTTATTTTAAAATGGGATAAGTAAAGATATAAGGATAAGGAAATTCGAAATTTCCTTAAAATAAAAATTATTTTTATTGAGTTTTTTGGTTTTTACAAAAAATGAAAAGGGGAATTTTCCCAAAAATAGGGGGTTGCCAATCAGCATGACCCCTGTCCTGCCTATTGACATGTCAATCCAGTCTAATCAACCCAAGGCTTTGATTGTACTTTCTTCAATTGCTTGGTACTTGGTGAGATAAGTTTTCCTTCGATTTCTACAGGTTTTCTTATCTTTGTTTAAGAGCCTTCAAGTATAAATAGGGGTGTGGATGGGGATTTTCCTTGACACTTCCACATTCCTTATTTTTTACATTCTTCTGTGCTCACTGTCTTCTTATTTTGTGATATGGCTCTCCCCGATAGTGTTGACTTTGCAAACTACCTTGAAACCTCGGAAGCGATGTGCTCCTACAACATTGACTACGACGCTTTCAACATGCGGCGAGTCTTTTTGTGGCGCAACCGGCCCATAGAGTGGAATATGCTAACGGCGACAGTTGAGTTCTGGTACCTCGAAGACCATTACTTTCGCTTCGAGTTAGATGAAATTTATCCTATCTATAAAGGGTTTTCTTCCATGTTGGGGATAAATCCTAGCATTTTAGCAGCTATGCCTGAGTTTTTCGAATCCCCTAGGGAGCTGTTAGCGGGACTTCTCCACATTTCACCTTCTGCATCCAGGTCATGGGAGCAATGATTTCTCTTCCTGCGGTGCTGCGGTCTGTACATTTGTAGGATGTTGGTGATGTTCGCTATGTTGGAGCCATCATTTTGGACCTAGTTTTAAAACTGTTGTTGGTAATTGGGTAAATTCTAGTTGACCCTCAACTTGAAGCTATTATTTCCTGGATGTCGTATCATCGTAATCCTGCAGCGGTGATACTGGCGGAGACTTTGAATGGTCTGAATACCTAGTGGGAAGGTCATTTCGACTTTCTGAGGGGTAAAATGTAATGTTGTTCATGTGGCTGTCAAAGAGATTCCGTATGGCAGTCCCAGATAAGTATCCTTTGTCGGCGGTGCCAAACCTCTTCTCACGCTATTTTATTAGTATAGGCATGGACATCGAGAGATGGGAAAACTAGTTCGTGGAACACGGGGGTCGAGGCTTGCGCTGGTCAGTGCCTTGGTGGTGGGAGATGTTACCCATTCTGGAACTCGGATAATACTAGTATGTTCGATATGTAGGCCTCCGACAGACCTCTTTCTACTTTCCCTAACGGCTTCTGCGCCAATTTGGTTGAGAACAAATTGTACCACCATGAACACGGGACTTCTTTCTTGTGGAAGATCTGACAGAGCGTATGCGCATACATCTTGGCTCTTTATGGGAGAATCACTGACCATTGACCCGTCCATCCTAGTCTGTTGGAAGAGTTTGGCATATTTCAAGGGACTACATCAAGTGGTTATGGAGAAAGGTAATTTCCAAGATTCTGGCTGTGGATACTTGGCAAAGGTGGTTCACAATATCTGATACCATGGAGGGAGGTGTTATGATTTTCCCCATGCTAGTCTGGGCTTATCATTCTATGGAGCATCTGTGGCACTCCATTCAGGCAGGGGAAGTTTGGGGACCCCAGGATGTGGGTGATGATGGGGATAGTTCTTCTAGAAACTACAGGTAGGATCCCTGAGGAGAGTATTTGGGAAGCTTTTGTAATGGGTGTTTGGGAATAATTTGTGGGTTATTTTGGTTGTAGTGGGGCTTGTTTTTATTTTTTTTAGTAAGGTGGGAGTAGACTAACAAGGAAAGTCATTTGACTCCCTATGCCGATGTAATTATATATGTATTTCTCAGGAATGAAATAAAAAAGTTTTTGATCATCTAGTTGTGCCTCTTGATGAGTTTTGCATTTGAATTATCTATTCTGATTGCTAAGGCATACATAATCCTTTTGTTCGTGTATACGTTAAAATTAATTGTCGTTCTCGAGGATAAGAAGAGAATAGCATTTTGTGAAAAAGAAGGGAGTCGTGCTCACACTACACCAAAATGGGCAAATTGTCACCTTTCAGCCGGCCAGCCTTGTCAAGGTCATTGACCGTGACAAAAAAACACGCATTTTATGTCACGGTCATTGACCTTGACACGACCGTGACAACTAATTGTCACAGTCAATGACCGTGACAAGTCCGTGATAAATTTAATTGTCACGGTCTTGTCATGGTCAATGACCTTGACACGACCGTGACAACTTTTCCAGCAAAAACCCTTTCCCCCTTCTTTTTTCCCTCCCACCGTTCCCTCCCTCTCTCTCTCTCTCTCTCTACTTTCAGGTCCAATTTCTCTCTCTCTCTCTTCCATTTATATATATATTTATGTGTGTATGTGTATATATATATGTGTGTATGTGTGTGCGTGTGTGGGGGATGGGGCGGGGTGGGGCGGGTGGGGCAGGGTGGGGGAGGGGGTGGTGGAGGGGGGCAGGGGGTGGGGTGGGGTGCGGTGTGTGTGTGTGTGTGTGTGTGTGGTGGTGTGTTTTGGGGGAGAGGGTGGTGGAGGGTGTGTGTGTGTGTGTGTGTGTGTGTGTGTGGTGTGTGGTGGGGGAGGGGGTGGTGGAGGGGGCAGGGGGCAGGGGGTGGGGTGGGGTGGGGTGCGGTGTGTGTGTCTGTGTGTGGTGGTGTGTTTTGGGGGAGGGGGTGGTGGAGGGGGGCAGGGGTGGGGTGGGGTGGGGTGGGGTGTGTGTGTGTGTGGTGGTGTGTGGTGGGGGAGGGGGTGGTGGAGGGGGGCAGGGGGTGGGGTGGGGTGGGGTGGGTGTGTGTGTGTGGTGGTGTGTGGTGGGGGAGGGGGTGGTGGAGGGGGCAGGGGGTGGGGTGGGGTGTGTGTGGTGTTGTATTTGAAGGAAATAAAAGCATGAATTAAGCATTTTTAACACTAATATGCAAGTTGAATCAATAAACACGCAAACAATTATACACCCTAGCAAGAACACATAAACACCATAAATCACTAATGAAAAAACAAAAGGATGATTCATACCTATAAGTTATTAGATGGATATTTGAAATTCTTTGGGGGGAGAAATAAGGTTTTGTAATGCTAGAACTTAAGGAAGTCCCGAGATTTTGGGGAGAGTATGGGAGAAACGTTGTAAAAATGATGGGGAGGGGTAACTTAAGAGAGTCAAATTTAATGACTTAAAGGCGCAAGTCGATTCGATTCAAATTCGAATCATTTCACTTTGTCCCATCTTTCTTACTTCCTTGGTTTGAATCAATTCGAAGAAGGTCCAAATATATTCGGCACCTGTTAGATTTGGCACTGCTTTTTATTTTGGTAAAAATGGGAGGATTCATGGGATTTTGGGTTTGACCTACTCTATAATGCTTGTAACTGACCCAAAATCAATTCCCATTACAAATTTTTAACCCTAATGAATGTTTGTGGTTGTTCGGCATAAAAAGCAGGCCTGGGAAAACCAAAACAACTCCATATGAGATTTCCCATGTTTAATCAAGAACATCCTTAGACTTGTAGGGGGTGGGGTGGGGTGGGGTGTGTGTGTGTGAGTGGTGGTGTGTGGTGGGGGAGGGGGTGGTGGAGGGGGCAGGGGGTGGGTGGGGTGGGGTGGGGTGTGTGTGTGTGTGTGTGTGGTGGTGTGTGGTGGGGGAGGGATAATAGAGTTTCGCTCCTACTACTTGGGCAATGACTATACTAGGGACCAAAGATAAATAAATAAACTGGATTCAAAGTAAATACTAGGAAATCCCAATTTATAACCGTCTAATTTATATCCTTTATTTATTTAATCACGATTCATTCCACTAAATAATCATGATTGCACTCAAATTTAATTATTTATAAATCACTCGAAAGAATGTGTTCTTATTATTAAAGTTGATTACGGTATATTATGATTCCCCACGTTATGTTTTCGATACCCTCTTGGTTAAATAAATTTTCTACTAACCGATTTTAATGAATATCTGATCAATTCCTTGATTCTAAAACTTAATTCTATAGGATTATAAAATAGTTCATCGGTCGGGTAAACAAAACATATAAGTCTATCAAGGGGTATCACAATCCAAATTATTTCTTGGACGTGAATTCCTCCAAATTATGATCTCATACCTATTCACACAATGATTGACCAACTTGCGAGGATATATTGTTCTAACATATAATTGAACTTCACCCATCGCAATCGAAGAAATAATTGTGAAAGAAATTTAATATCCATAACCCTAGGGATTAAGAATCTATGAACTTTTTGCAAACGATATGAGATTTCCCATGTTTAATCAAGAACATCCTTAGACTTGTAGGGGGTGGGGTGGGGTGGGGTGTGTGTGTGTGTGTGGTGGTGTGTGGTGGGGGAGGGGGTGGTGGAGGGGGCAGGGGGTGGGGTGGGGTGGGGTGTGTGTGTGTGTGTGATGTTCAATTTAGTTGGTGCACAAACTAACGGTCAAAGTAATAGTATATAATTCCAAAATTTCAAACTACTTGAACATCACAAATGGATACGAACTTAAAATATAAATTGAGATAACCTTAGAATCTAATTAGGGTAAAAATATAATGGCATCAACTAACATATATGTAGGGGTGGGGTGGGTAGGGGTGGGTAGGGGTGGGGGTGGGGTGTGTGTGTGTGTGTGCGGGTAGGTGCGTAGGTGTGCGTGTGTGTGTGGCGGTGGGTGGGGGTGGGGGTGGGGCACCCATTTAATAACTCTTTAAATATTTGGAAAAAACATAATATTACAAAATTGAAACGAAATGGTATTGACGGAACTTACACATACGTTATAATATAGATGGAACATTTTTTTATCTGTACTATTAATTCAATTAATTCAATTAGGTAAAACGAAATGTGTACTATTAACATTTTTTTTTATCTGTACTAATAACATTTTTTTTACAGCAAAAATGTCTCCTTCAGATGTTAAGGCGAAGATGATGATGCTGTTTATGATGATGTCGTCTGGGTTCGGTGGTAGTGGAGGCGACGAGGGCTCCTCCGCCGCTAGGCTCCCCAAATATGGAAAATTTGGGATTACCGTCGAAAACAAGTCGGAGCTTTTAGCGAGATCCCTCGAGCTGCTAAAGACGGTCATCGGCCCGGGGTTTATGACTTGGAAGGAGGTGCCGTATGAGCTCAAGTTAGCTGTTTGGGCGGCACTACAGGTAATATTTATATGAATATTTCAATTTCAATTTATATTTATATTTATTCGCAACTAACATTGTATTTGTTGGACAGGAACAATTCAAATTGGATCCAAAGCTACGCGATTCCGTCTTGGAGCAGTTGAGGGAGCAACACAAGACGTGGAAGAAAAATATGCGGACACGGTACTTTGGAAAAACATGAGAGTCCATTTTACAATGGCGCGGATCCGTCCCGCCCAAGGAGCCGATCTCATTGGCACAATGGAAAAAGTTCATTGACAATGAGAGCGAGGATTGACAATTGGCATCTCGCCAATCGGGGAGGGAAAATCGGGCTAAAAAGACAAACGTGCACTACTCCGGTCGGACCTCTTACGCTGAGGTGGAGCATAGGATGTAGGTAAGATTTAATTTATCTATAACTACAGAAATATATTATTGGATATTATTTTACTTTACGGGGCCGATACTAATTTTACTTTACTCTATTTTATTTCAGGGGGTAGGGAGTGGGCCAGGGGGTAAGCCACATAGGCTCGATACTTATGTGTCTCTTCGGACGAAGAAGGGGAAGGACAAGGAGGTGTCCCCGAGCGTCGCGGCCACGATTGTAAGTAATCCGACAGTTTAATTATTGTTAATTACGATATAATTTTTTAGTTTACTTATTTTACTAATCATGTGCTTTTTGTCGTTTCAGGCAAAGCTTAAGGAAGTGCATGCGTCGCAGTCTAATGCCGACAAGGCATCTTTGTCCACAGACGCACTCAGCCAAGTGCTTGGCTCTGATCGCAAAGGGAGGACAAGGGGAGTGAGCTCGCGGGTGGCCAAATCTAGGATCATCGGATTGGAGACGAGCGACACCGGGTTGTCTCGAACGGTGGATTCACTCGACGCGAAGCTGTCCCATTTGGAGGCGACGGTCCAAGATATGTACGCATTCATGAAGCGTACGTTGGGTGGAGACCGTAAAGGGAAAGGGAAAGGGAAGGAGAAGGCAGTGGAGGAGGAGGTGCGGGAGGAAGAGGCGCAGGATGACGAGGATGTGGACCTCGCTGCTTCATCACCGACACGTTCGTACTTCGACGATCCACTTCCCTATTTGACGCCCTCCAACAGACCATTGTCGACAATTGGTTGGCCGAGCGTGTTCATATTGGACGTATTTGATGGTCAGCGGATAGGGCGGGGGTTGAGGGACCCGAATATCGTCGAGGGTGGAATAGTCCATGGACGTGTGCTTCAAGAGATGGAGTCCAGGGTGCTCGTCACGCATGTTATACCCGGGAAGGAGAACTCCCTATTGTGGTTGCGCGAACAATGCGACACGACGTATATTAGTGGGTGCGTCAATTCGTATGTCGTGTGGCCTACTCACCTCCTCAGTTTTATCCAAGTGTAGTAACATTATTTTTAAGTTTGTCCATTTTAATTAAATTTGGATTATATCGTCATGTATATTGTTTTTACTTTGAATATTTGGATTATATCGTCATGAATATATATTTGCATTATCTTTAGTTTGTGTTGGATATATGATGTTTGGAACAGGTACAACGTTGCTATAACAGGTACAAATATACTGCTGGGCAGTGGCGGTGGCCATACTGCCCAGCAGATTTTTTTTAAATTCTGCCCAGAATTGTCACGGTCATTGACCGTGACAAGTCCGCGACAAAAGTTGTCACGGACGTGTCACGGTCAATGACCGTGACAATTGGGGTCACGGTTATGTCACGGTTTATAACCGTGACAAACGTGTCACGGTCATTGACCTTGACACGACCGTGACACAAAACGCGAGTTTTTTGTCAAGGTCAATGACCGTGACACGACCGTGACAAAAAAAAGTTGTCTCGCCTCGAAATGTCACGGTCATTGACCTTGAGAAGGTGAATTTGTCAAGGTCAATGACCTTGACAAATGGGCAGATTTGGTGTAATGTCATATAAAGAAGATGAGCTGCCTACGTATCTCTGAGGGTTTTGAAAAATTTTTGAAATTCATTTTTGAAAGCAAAAGATTTTTAGAGGATCAGGTCCCACGTAGTTTTGAGTAGAGGGATATGAAGATTTTTTTTAAAATTTTAGAATATAAGGGAGATGAGAAGAATTATAGCGCGCTGATATTTTAGACTAGGGGTGGAAATTCTTGAGATGGTCCAAGTTAACTGGAGGCGCCATTTATTCTCCACCAAGAGCGGTGATCATAGTGGCGCCGCCTGACAGGATATTCTTCACAATGTAGGGATCGCTCCAATTGATCTTGAATTTCCCTCTAGGGTCCCAGATGGTCTCTACTATTTCTTTGAGGGCTAAGTCCCCTTCTCGGACACCACGGTCCTTGACTCTCTTATTTAATGATCGCGATATATGGCAACGGTACCCTTGTATATGATATAGATCTTTCAGCCTTCCTTCATTCAAAAGTGACAACTCACCAAGACGGCTTTGGTGTTAGTATTCCTCGCTGATTTTGCTTTCAAGCGTGAGGCGCAGCAAATGGATTTCCATCTCTATGAGTAGGACTGCTTGAGAGTAAGGAGTAGACCCAATACAGGTTCGAACTGAGGTGCGGTATCCCTAGAGGGCGTAAGGATCATGTCGGCCTAATCTCGGTAACTCTCGATCATCTTGCTAATGATGGATTTGAAATTCTTATTGGCAGCTTCAACTGGTCCATTAGTTTGAGGCTGATAGGGATAAGATTTGTGTCCTTGAATCTCATACTTATCGATCACCTCTGTAACTTCTGCCTCGAAGTGTAACCCGTTGTTTGATACTAGCTCGTGTGGGACCCCACACCTATGGATGATGTTTTTCTTGATGAACTTGGAAACTTTCTTGGCATTCAGAACTGCGTATGACTCAACTTCAACCCATTTAGTGAAGTAGTCAATGGTAACTAGGATGAATTCATGTTCGTTGGATGCCTTGGGTGTAACCTTCCCTATGATGTCAATTCCCCATGTGAAGAACAGCCAGGGAGAAGTCATGTTGTATACTTCCCGTGGAGGCAAGTGTTGTAGGTTAGAAAACTGATGGCATTTGAGGCATCTTCGGACATAGGTTATGAAATCCTGAACCATGGTAGTCCAGTAGTAACCCTGTCAGATGATCTTCTTGGCGAGCATATAGTCGTTTATGTGGGGTTCGCATTCCTTGCTGTGGATTTTCTGCATCATTTCTTCAATATCATCCACTGCGATGCAGTATAAATGGGTTCCATCAAAGCTTCTCTTGAATAGTGCTTTATCGCAGACAATATGCTTGGCAGCTAGTCTGCAGAGGGTTACTCGATTTTTCTTATCAGATCCTTGGGGATACCTACCATACTTGAGGATGCACTAAATATCATCGTACCAGTAGTTGGAAATATTAGTATCTTCTTCTGTGATGAGCTCAATGTGGTAGCAGTGGGTTGGTTTATCTTTCTTTTGGACAAGGAAAGGGGACATGGTTTTTACTTCGGATATGTCAATCACAGAGGCTAAGGTAGCAAGCGCATCAGCTAGGTTATTCTTTGCCTGGGGCAGGTAGTGGATGGTGATTTCTTGGAATTGGGATGCTAGCTCTTCTAAGTGGGAATGGAAGGGTAAGAGTTTCTCACCCTTGACTTTACATCTTCTCAACACTTTACCGATGATGAGGGATGAATCCCCATAGACAACGAGGTATCGAATTCCTTTCTTGAGGGCAACTTCGAGGCCTATCGTCCATGCCTCGTATTTAGTCATGTTCTTGGTGCAAGAAAAATCCGATTTGATGGCAGTGGGAGTGTGAGAGTTATCAGGGGTAATTAGGAGTATCATAATGCCATACCCTTTCTTGTTAGCGGCGGCATCAAAGAACATTTGACATCGAAGGTCTTCTCGGGAGGTACAGAGGATATTCTCATCCGGGAACTCATAAATCCAGACATTGACTTATTCCATAGGGTAGTCAGTAAGGTAATCATAGATGGATCTTCCTTTCATGGCTTTTTATATGACATATACAATATCAAATTCAGCTAGAAGCATCAACCAACGAGCCATTCGGCTGGACAGGTAGGCTTCTGGAATAGGTACTTGATGGGATCCATTTAGGATACCAGCTTTATGGGAAAGGTGAACATGTAGTGCCACAACTTTTGGGTGATGTAATACCCCGTTATTTTAATGACTTTTAAAATGGGTTATATTTTAAATTAATGGATTAATTGGATTTTATTATTAATTAATTCATTTGGGTTTTATCCGAATTGTGGATAGTAAAATGTATGATTTTGTATATCACTTAAAGATATTTAGGTAATATATGAATGGGATGTTATTGATATTGTTGTGAATTGTTAATTCAGTAATTTGAATTTTTAGTCAGACGCGGTATGGGACGTGTCGGGACTAAATTATTAAATTAAAAAGGAAACTTATTTTTCTATCAACCTTATAGTCATTTCGACTGCGTCGTTGCGTCCGGAAGGGTTAAAATAGTCAAAAAAGTCTATTTGGATGTTGATTTTGGGTCTCGGGACATTTGGAAATGAAAAGACAACCCAAAAGGGCATTTTGGTTATTTCTACAAGGAGGATGAATAGTGATTTCGGATTTTGTCTTATTATAAGTATTTGGAGATTAGTTGAACGTGGTTTCATTCATCTCTTCTACACACAATTGAAAGGCCATCTTCTTAGAGAAAGTGAAAGGTTGCTTGGGAAGAGAAAAGCTTGCTTGGAAAGGAGGAGAACCAGAGACCAAAGGTCACCACCACTAACCACCTGTGTTATTCAACTCCAAAGGATCAGACCTTCATTAGAGGAAAGTTTTTGATAATTGCAATCTAAGTTTGTATATTGTCCATGTTAGTATAGTTATAAAAAGATGAGATTTTTACATGTTTGGAAGATAATGAAGAGTTGTTAATGGATTTCTGAAAAATGGAAGTTTATAGGAATCAAACTCATGTTATAGGTAGATAGTAATCCACGAAATAATCATAAATCTGTTGAAGAAATTCTGAGAATCTATGGTGTGTTCTTGAAGATATCATGTATATAATTTTCTGGAAAAAGAGGATGAACATATGCTTTTAATTCAAACTCTTGATGCTTCTAGGATGTTTAGAGCATTAGAAATTATTCACATATGTTTCTATATCATGTAGTAAGGATTATAAGTCATTTGGGTTGTTAATATGAAGGTTGGAATGATTAAAAATGATGAAACCCGTAGTTGAAGAAATGCAGAAAAACTGGGCTGTTATCTGGGCGATCGATCAATCGACCCCCTACCTTCGATCGATCGACCTCCCCAGAATTTGTAAAGTTATTTATTTTTAATGTTGGTTCATATCCCAAACCTTTTGTAGATCTTTGGTGATTATTAATTGGATATTATGGGACTTAGAAAAGATCAGTAAGCCCTGGTTAAGATTCGAATTAATTTGATTGGGATTTAATTGATTAGAATTATGATAATTAAATTGAAAGAAATTTCGGTTACTAGATTCTTGTGTTGGATTATAATTGGTATGCATGAGGATTAAGGATAGGTCCAGTAGGGGAGATTTAATATAACACCTAGGTGGTCTTAGGGTTACAAATTTGAGCTTCAAGGAGTGAGTTTAAGCTCATTATTGATTGCGCAAGGACTGACTGTAGTACAAGCGCTTAGTGGTATGGCTCCCGGATAGAGATAGGAGTTCAGATCACATTTGGTTGAAATAGGGGATGAGGTTATCCCGGTTGCGTATTTAAAGTTGACGGACCTCCACGACCGACAAAGTTAAGTAGTAGTGTATTGGAGGGGTTCTTTGTTTGGATTTCGCTTTGCGAGACGCTCCGCACATGAACCTTAACGATGTCGGGAGTGGAGAGATGTTATAGGATGCGAGGATGTTGATTTTGTTGATAAGTCATATGGTGTGAATGAAACATTATAGACTATGAGCCATGTGATGATGGTATTCAACCCTATGAGATAGAGGATGTGTTTATAAGAGATTAGAAACAATCGGATTTAACCCTAATTAAAGGGAGAGTTTAATTCCTGGTAATCTGGAAGATAAGATGAGGTGGACCTGTAGGATATTAGTGATTTCTTACTTAATAAAATGTTGAGGAAAAACCTATTTGAACCTTGTGTAATGGGTGATGCTCGAGGATAATAAAAATTAGGAAGTAAAGTCATAATATTTTAAGACGTAGGATTTAAGAGATATAATGTTACGTATGGAAATTATCTTAGGGTAGTGTGAGTACCTTGTTGATATTATATCTATAGGTAGATGATAATGCCTATTTGATTGATTGATGATTTATGTGTATGGCATACCTAGTTTACTTACTATCGATGGGAGGTTTGCGCGTGAGGGCAGTCATATCCTGATGAATCCATGGGATCTTTGATTTGTCTCTCGAGAACATAGGTCTATGAAAGACTTATCAGGGAGTTGATAAGTCCGCTAACTGTGGTTACGTAGGTATGTGCGTGACCCATGGATACGATAACTATGTTCGCCTCCAATTTGTGTGTTGTTGTTTGCGGTTCGAGGAATCCTTACCAAACCTTTTGTCCCCTATTCAGCGACCTGCGATATTGGGACGTGATAGCAGAGTAATGCATTGCACCGCAGCTGTGACTCAAGGTGACGTATTATATATGTGTGTGTATATATATAATGGATTAATTATATGAATGTATATATATAGTGGTTAAATCATATACTGTGTGATAATTGTAGAAAATGGTGAATTGAGAAAAAGAATTGAAATAAGTTAATGAATATTTATTGAAGAGCTTAATTCATATTAATGAGAAACGATTCATATAAATGAAAAAAGTATATGAATGATTATATGACGTATGGTATGGGATATAAGGGGTTATGATATGTGATGGAATCATATTATGGAATTTAGTGAAGAGGAACCATTAACTAGGAGGTTAATAGGAAATGTTAAGTGTGCACTCTAGCTGAGAGGTGAGAATAGCAAGTGAGAGTTGGATACTAAAATGTACATAATAAATGCTTTATTGCACTTGTTAAATACTTGTTGTTTTCAAAATCATTTTCACATCGGGCTCTGACCCGTTTCCTTGCATATTTTCTTTTCTATTGTACCTTCTATATCAGGTGTCCAGTAACAGGGACGCCAACCATAGAGGATTATGATGAGTTATGGAGTATTGCTTAGACGCCTATCTTCGTTTGATTCATAGTGATCTTTTAGTTAGGGCATGTCGCCCAGAGGAATTTAGTTATCTGTTTTCTATCTGAGTCAAATACTCTTGTATTCGTGTCATTTTAATACATTTATCTATTGTTGGGATTACTGTATTGGATTATTATTTGGGAATGTTTATTCCAATTTTATTTAAATTCTTTTGTGTAATCTATGTTGTATAATAATATGTGTAATGTTATTTGTAAACTAAAAATGGTTTTTGGTTGAATTAAAATTTGGAAAGTTTTTAACACCAGCTTAATTGGATATTGGGTGATTAGTAAATGTTTTCGACAGTGATGCTAAGAATGAGCCAACTGTATATTTTGTTTTAATTTGGTATGGGACTGGCCACCCGGTATTTTATTAGGCGGGGTGTTACAGGTGACCCAGATAAGGGCGACACATGCTTTTTCCAAGGCTATGTAATTAATTTTGTATCCATCCAACTTGCGACTGGCATAGTAAATGGCTCTCTCTTTGTGGGTTTCTTCAAAGTACTGGTCTAGCAAAGTCCCAACTGCGGTATCTGTTACGGTTAGGTAAAGGAGTAGGGGAAGGCCAGGCTGCGATGGAATGAGTACCAGAGATCGGGTTAGGTATTGCTTTATTCGGTCAAAGGCTTCTTGGAAATCTTCATTCCAAACTTTGGTCAAATCCTTTCGGAGGAGTTTGAAGGTGGGCTCATAGATGGAAGCCAATTGGCTGATGAATCGATTGATATACTGTAACTTTCCAAGGAATCCTAGGATTTCCTTCTCCATTCGGGTTGGTGGAATCTCAGGTATGGCTTTTATCTTGGCATGATTTGCTTCTATCCCTTTCTCACTATAACCATAAATCCCAAGTATTTTCCTTTGGTAACATCGAATACACATTTTTGTGGGTTAAGTCGTATCTGATATTATCGCAGTCGTTCGAAGAACTTTTGGAGAGAGGTAACATGACCTTCCCTAGTCTTAGACTTGAGAATCATATCATCCACATAGACCTCAACTTCCTTATGTATAAAATCGTGAAAGATGGTTATGGCATTTCTCTAGTTGGTAGCCCTTGTATTTTTTAGACCAAATGGCATGACGGTGTAACAAAAGGTTCCCTAAGGGGTGATGAATGCGGTTTTCTCTTACTGATATGGGTACATCTTGATCTGATTATATCCAGCAAACCCATCAACGAATGACTTTTGAGCATGACTAGTCGTATTGTCCACAATCATGTCGATATTGGGTAGTGGGTAATCATCCTTCGGAGAGGCCTTGTTCAAGTCTCGATAGTCAATGCACATGCAAACCTTCCTTCCTGATTTCGACATGGGTGGGATATTAGCTAGCCATCTAGGATATTCGATCACACAAATGAAACCCACATTCAACTATTTGACCACTTCTTCTTTAACTTTAAGCGACCATTCGGTGCGGAGCTTTCGCACTTTCTGCTTGATCGATTTGTATTCAGGGAGAGTAGGAATCTCATGCTAAGCTATCTCAGGGTCAATGATGGTCATGTCATTGTAGGACCATACAAAGATGTCCACAAATTTCTTTAGTAATATCTCGAGTTACGCGCGCTCATGCTCATCAAGGGTGGCCCCTATCCTAATCTCGCGCAGTTGGCTACTAGAATCGAGATTAATAATGACATATTCATCTTTATTAACTTGAACGTGGTTATGTTGTTTGTTATTAACCTTATTTAGATTAGTTAAGAATTATTCATTTGCAAAAGCATCATCATCAAGAGTTTGATTAGAATCAAGACAATTAACGTAAGGCACAACAAGATACTCAAAATCTTCATTTATTTCATTGATAGGAAAAACAAAATTGAGAACCTCATCAAAGGACGTCTCGATTACATCAAAGTAAGGAGGAACAACTAAAGAAGAAGAAAAGGAATAAACATCAGGGTTAGGTTGAATGTCAGCGGGAGGCACAGGTTCAACATGCCAGTTGAGGAAAGGTGTATCTGTAGCTTTGATCATATGGGATGGATCCAAAGATGTAGCCCCAGAGTGGTTCATATAGAGTGTCAGTGCTAGTGTCTGCAAATTGAAATAATCCTCTGAGTAACTTTTCTCAAAATATTTGGTATCAGCAATGGTCTTCCCAATGAGTGGTTGCACTTGATGCTGGGAACTTTTGGTCCATGAGTAGCTATCTTGGAAAAAGATCTCCATTTAAGGTTTCATTTTCTTGTCCACCTGATCGTACCACAATTCAGGAAAGTCGCATAAGGGGAAATCTTCATCCTCTCTAATGAATCTTTCATTCAAGGAATCTCTCGAGACAGTCTTGTGTAATACCCCGTATTTTTGAAGATTTAAATAATTATGTGATTTATTATTATTGTGGGATTAATTGAATTAAAATGTGAGAATTAATTATTAATCTGGATTAAATTTGAATATTTACTAGCGTGACGAGAATTTAGTAATTATTAATATTACTGTGAGAATAAGTAATATGGAATGACGATTTTATATAACTTGTCATGAGAGAGAAATATGGCAGTTTGTTATATTAAGTTGGGACACGCGTGTGAGTCGTGTCAGGACTAATTAAGTGGAATGAAAAGGTAAATTATTTTAAGTAACTCGTATGATCTTTTCGAGTGCGCCGTTGAGTTCGGAGGGGTCGAGATAGTCAAAAAACTCTACCCGGGTATTTTATTTGGACTCTGGGATATTTTTAGGCCAAGCCGGCACCCGATAAGGGTAGTTTTGTAATTTGGATTTTTAGAGGAATTAAATGGATGAAAATTGGAGAAATAATGCATCAGCAAATTGGGGACAATTAGGGTTAGGTTACATCAAAATCAAGATAGAGCCACAGTGGGTGAGGGAGAAAAAAGTCCAAAGGAGGAGAAGTTATGGTCACCACTTTGCACAACCACCACCACCATCGTGTAGATTGAAATGCGAGGAACGCATCCATACCAACAACACCAACGGATCAGACCTTCGAAATCGAGGCAAGTGTTTATTGCTTGCTTTCTTTAGCGATAATTTTGTTCATGTTAGTCTAGGTTAATAAACTATTGTTATGAAAGTTAATTTGGGTGAAATTGGAGAACTATATCATAAACTAGGGATGATTTGATAAGAATTTGAATACCATATGTAGATAGGATCATGCCTACGCAAATTAGAGTAATTTCTATGAACCAATCTGGGCTTAATTTAGAAGTTATGCATATTAATTTAAGAACTAGGGTTCTTGACAATGAAATTGGGGATTTCAAATTTTATGGATGATTGATGACGATTTAACGATGTTAGATTATGGGAAATCACATATATATGTCAGAATAATGTTTGGTATTGATTGTTGGAAGATTGGGCTTGATCTTTAGAGGTTTTAGGGTTGAAAAATGGTGAAAAACGAGGTTGTCTAAGGTTGAAGACGAAACAGCCCAGGTCGCGAGATCTCGCTCGAAGTTGTTCGAGTGAGATTGGTTGTCCCGCGAAGTCATTCGAATGACACTTGGAAGTTATTCGAGCGAGATCCATTCTGGTTCGAGCGAGATTTCAAATTTTCAGAGAATTTCCTATTTTGCCCCTATTTGGGAAATAGTTAATTTGAGTGAGGAAAAATTAGTGTTTGGTAAAACCAAAATAGAGCAGAATTATTGGGAGTTGTTCAGGTGTAATGATTTAAATATTTGGGATGGTGATTTTACCTTGAAGATTAGATAATCGTAATTGTAGATGCGTCGAGAGTACTAAGTGATAAATACTTATGATATTAGTTCTAACGATATGGAACTTATAAGAATAAAAAAAAATTAGTGGTTACTTGTAGGACTTCTTATGATTTTGTATTAAGGATTTTCGGGTGGCATATTATCCTTATATATATATTACGAGAGAGGGAATATCATAATTTAAAAATACGTTGATATTATTTAGTGATAAAAAATACTACGTATGAAATATGACATTTGGTTGTGTGTATACCGTTTGATTGATGGGTTGTGTGTATACCTATATTTGACATTATGTGTATGACATACCTAGTTGCTTGTTATCGCGGGGGTTTTGTAGAGATGGTCTTATCCTGAGTGACCTTCGGAGGGATATTTGACTTGTATCTCAGAACATAGGACTGTGAAAACTTATTTATGAGTTGATAAGTCGCTGACTATGGGAGCGTAGGTATGTGCGTAACCCATAGGTATGTGAACTATGTTCGCCACCAATACGTGTGATTTGTTTATATTGTTCGTGGGAGATTTTTGAACCGATAGTCCTTGTTTGAGTACGAGATGTACCTGGACATGATAGCAGAGTATGCAATGCACTACAGGTATATCCTTGGGGTGCTATGTTAGTATATATATAATAGTGGTGGATATTTATATATACTTGTGTTATACTTACAATGTGATATTTGTAGGTTATTAAGATTGGGTTAATACACATATAATAGTGAGAGATATATATGTATGCTTTTGGTACACCTAAAATGAGATAATATCATATTATTAAGATAGTGAAATATTGAGTAACGTAAATAGTAAATACTTGACTTTAGTGTGACATTTGTCCCGTGTTATATCTCTTGTACTTGATTACTGGTGCTTGCATTCTCGGCATTGTCATCGTCTCCCAAGATGGTGATGACCTGCCCATTGGCGAAGAACTTAAGTTTATAATGAAGGGAATAAGACTCCCCTTGATGCTATGGAGCCACGGTTTTTTTAGCAGTAGATTGAAACAGGTTGGGATATCGATGACTTGGAATTCAACATTAGGATTTATAGGGCCAACCCCTATTGCAAGCTTTATTGATCCCATCACTTCTCGATGGTTATTATCGTAGGCTCGTACTGCGACAGAGGTTGGATCAAGGTCTCTTACTTTCAATCCCAAAAACGGGTAGACATTCCGAGCTAATCCATTATCGACAAGTTAAAGTGGGACGGTCTTTCCCATGACTTCGACAAAGATGTTGAGAGCATAATTATGGTTTGGACCAATCTTGGGGATTTTTTCTTCGGAGAAGGAGAGCATTCTAGTAGAGCTTAGAGATCCAACCAGATTCATTGCTTCTTATGGCATGGTAGAAGGAGGAACTGTGGGTCCTGTGAGTAGCTCGATCAAGGCATTCCGGTGGAGCTAGGAAGACATAAAGAGTCCCCACAGAGTGATGTTTGCTTGGGTTTTCTTCAACTGATTGAGGATCCTATTTTCCTCAAGGGTCATTTCTAGTATAGGAAGATTCTCAACACCCTTTCCTTTGTCGATTTCTGATGGTAGTAGGTTTGGCACTTGGAAATGCCTCCCTGATCTGGTCATGTGGTTAACATAAGAAGGGAAAAAGAGAAACCCGGTTTCCTTATCAATCTCGAGTTGTTCCTCCACCTTCTTGATTTCTCCTAGCATCTCCTTAAATGATATCATCCCACATATGCTGACTATCGGACTAGTCTTTTCTAGACTCTGCTCTTCGTCTGAATAATTGAATTCATCCCCCCACCCGGTGATAACGAAATTATCTTTCCATGAAAAGTCATTACACTCCACAACTTCAATGGCTTCTTCATATAAATCCTCCCATTCGGAGGGGAGATGTAAAAGCGAAGGGACTAGATGCCCTTGTAGTTTCAAAGCATTGAGTATCTCGAATATACTGCAAATATCACCGGTCTGTCAGAATAAATTCACCATGATCTGGACCATATCATCTAAACTAACTTCATCGGTCGGTACCACCCAATTTTCTGACTCTCGAGCCCATTTTCGAGCTTTTAAGAATAACACACTGAATCTCTGACAATTGACGATCATCTGGTAGGTTATTTCCAGCCCAAACTCTAGGAGTTAGTTTAAGACTTCTGTCAATTCCATATCCTTACCTCCAGAACGGGTGCGGACAACGATGCATGCTCTGATAAGGAGTGGTAGGTCCTGATCGGCGAAGATGGTAGGGTGTAGGAGAAAGTATGGGCATGTTTGGAGAGGTTTAGGATAGTATATGCATATGATTGGTGATTTGTTTGGTATGATCTGGGTAGGTGGGTTAAATTCTAGATCTTCTTCTAGAAAGATGGCATTTGTATGATTCGGGAGTGGATTATGGGTAGTTTTGGGTTTAGGATTGGCTGGTGGGGCAATGAAACCCCGGTCGATCAGACCTTGGATCATATTTCGGAGGTGAAATCACTAGTCGGTAGTATAGCCGGCAGTTTGGTGAAAGTCACAATGGGCATCTGGTTTGAAATTTTTAGGAAGTGGGTTTGGTAATGGACGAGGGTCTAAGGGCTTGATAATATTTTTGCTCAAGGGGGCTAGTAGACTTTGGAGAGGGGAGCGTGAATCTCAGTGTAATCCTTTTGGATTGGGTTAGGGAAACTTTTTGTTGCCCATGAAGTGGCAGACTGAGAGATGTTATTGATGGTTAAACTGCGGTATTGACTGGGTTTTTAAACTTTTTGGGAGCGAATTGTCCAGGTACTTTCTTTGGTTCAACTTCTGTCTTGGCAAGACCTTCTTCTATTTCCACTCCTGCTTCTCGGAGGGCTCGGAAATGAGGGTAGTATTGTCCTCCCATCGTCGCTCGAACATGGGGTAAGAAGTTTTTCTTCACAATGCTGACTTGCTCCTCTTCAAAAGGTTGGTTGGTCATGGTGGTTGCTTTCTCTCTCCAGCTTGCTATGAAGTTACTGACTGATTCCCCAGGATTCTGCTTGAGCATGTCTAAATCATGGCATGTAACCTCTAACTCTTTGTTCTACTTATACTGTGGCATGAATTCTCCGGCAACATCCTCCCAACTATGAATTCTGGACTCCTCAATGGATAAGAACCAACGGAGAGTTCTATCCTTCAAAGTCTGTTGGAACATTTGGGCCATTATTTCCTCGGAGTCCCCTAGGAGAGTCATGGCTCGGTGATAGCTGTAAAGATGAACAATTGAGGGTCCACTTCCTCTAAATTTCCCAATGTTGGGCATCTTGAATTTTTTTGATAACCTAGCTTCACGATAAGGAGACATGTGGGTGTAATCCATGTAGTTTCCAAAGATTCTGACTTGGTCGAACTTCTTAGTCGACATCCTAAGGTCCTCCTTGACCCTCCTTCAACTCTTCCTCCTTTGGATCATCAATCATGGGTAAGTTATTCCCTGGCTAGGTAAGGTTCGGCACAGGGAGCTAGAATGATGGTGGCCCATTAGTAGGAGGATCACGTGGAGCATATTGGTATTCTGTGGGAATCCAAATAGGCTCGGGAGCGGGCGGACCCATATCGCGAGGGAAGAGGACCTCGGGCTCTTCGGGGATAGTGACCCAGTTCCTTGCATCTCATGAACTCGATTTGAAGGTTGTCGATCTTGGCAGTGAGTTGTGCTAGTACTGTCAACAGATTTAACTGCACATTCGGTACTGGGTTTATGATCTCCATGGAAAGCGAATGAATCCCTGACTCAAAGAAAGTAGCGAAAGAACTAATGGAGCTTTGGGTCGGTTCGACTGAAGACCGAAGCCAATAGGGAGCTAGGTCAAGGGTATACGATCGACCTGAGAAGGAGAAAAATTAGGATTTATTTTTAGAAAAGAGGAAGGAAGGAAAAATATTTTTGACATTTTTGGAAAAGATGAGGACAAACATGTTTTTGGGTGAAGGGAAGGAAAAATATTTTTGGGATTTTTCATAAAAGGGGAAAAATGTTTTGACACTTTTGGAAAAGCAAGAAGGAAAAACGAGAGATGGGTCTCAGCATGATTATAATGTTTATTATGTTCTCACTTGTATTAGGTTTACCTAAATGCAAAAATAATTGTCAGACGGGACCCGAGCCTGGAAAAATTGGGTTTGAAAAATATGTAAAAACTATGGTTGGACTTGTTACCAGTCTCATGGGCAGGGTCCCATTTTTTAAAAATTATGCAAAATTTTGGGGGCATGCTGACCCATCAATTCGGCAGAGTTTCGGGTAGAAATCGGCAAACTAAATATGAGTGTCCTAAGTTTGAGACTTATATACAGGTATGAAGTTGTTGGATTAATTGGAAGGTGTTCCCCCTTTTGGCATGACTTCCACGATATACGTCTTTCTTTTGAGGGAAATTGGTACGTGTGGACAAGCCATTTGATATACCTGAGTGTACGTGAATTACCTCACTATATACCTCATGGGGACTGTAATGTGAGAGAGAATTCGATATACTCGATGTACGTGAATGAGTTCCCTGCGATATACCTCATGTCATGACTTCGGTCAAGCGGTATGATGTGGGGGGACCGTTCGATATACGTCGAAGGTACTTGGCTAATAGAAGGTGATAGTCATATCACTTAGCCAAAATGCGACCTGTCGAACCAGCGCCCATCACGATGTGACCCCAGTTACGTGATAAAATTTGGTCAATAGAAATGCTCTTTGGTGATGTAGCGTACCATATGCATAATTCTTGATTAGTATCTTATGGAGAGAGTATATTTATTGATCATGCTAAGCAGGGAATAAGGTATAAGTAAGTAAATCTATACTAAGCATGGATATGTGAGAGTGAGTGGTGTGTAATTATCTACAAGTGAGTGTGTGGTAGTCAACCTAAGCATGGATCAACTACAAGTGGTGTGTGATAAGTGTGAGTGAGCATGGATATATACAAGTGTGGTATGTGGAGGTGTGTGTTAGTGACACCTAAGCATGAATTTCTAAGTGGTGTGTGTAATATAGGGATGTAAGTGATCATAGGTGCACGTGGTGTGAAGTGTACATGAAAAATTTCTACGAGTGTGTGAGTGAGTATTGATACAAGAATGAGGTATATATGTGCAAGAAATAATAGAGGAGATAAAAGGGTACATACAGGTAGGTGCATACGCATACCAGAAAACAAAACACCCATGCAAACAAAGTCTATCCCTCTTATGAATAAGTCCCCAGCGGAGTCGCCACTATTTCCATCCCGATCGAGATCGCATGTCGGGCCTTCTCTCTCTCTCTCTCTGCCCCTTTTATTCGAAGGAAGGGGGAGATGGAAAAGTAAGGGGGATCAAAAGGTCTCACGCCCCTACTTAGGAATGCTTCGGTCTTCGTCGGTGTGAGGTAAATGTAAAGAGATGGAGTCGCCATCCTATTTTTCACAAAACAAGAAAAAGAATATGTTGTTACCTCGAGAGAGCGGCATCAAAGACAAACTGATGCATACAAAACCAATAGTTTGGGGGTTCAGGGGCTAAGTTACGAAATGGGAAGGTGTTAGGCACCCATCCCGCCCTTTCGGTCTCTTATGGGCTAGTGTTATTATTTTTGTTTATTTCTCCGTGAAGTGTGTGTGCGTGTATATATAATGGAGATCGAAATCATTCAACTCATACCGTAGGAAAGGTAAAGTGAGGTCATCCATAAGAATATTCACAAAATAATATATATAGAAAATATGACTTGTGCGTTTATCACGATATTGATCGTTATTATGAAACAAAAATATGTGTTGGATGAAATGCTAATAAGGATAATATGTATATTAATGCAAGAATATGAGGAAAATGAGGAATTTAGGAAAATTTGAGGATTTAGAGAAATTGATAAATTCGAAAATTGAGAAAATTGAAAAATTGGACTCGAGTATCGAGTTTTAATCCGAAATGCTTACATAGCCTATAAAGGCATCAAAGTCCACATGGTTCGAATGCGGCTTGGGAGTGGGGTTTATTCCATAGATTCGAACGGGATTTTATTATGGGTGTGTGTGTGTGTGAAAAATGGGTTTTAGTTTTGAAAAAGTGTGATGGATAATCCCGTTCGGAATTTATGGGTGTAACCCTCTTTTTGTTTGTTTTGGTTTTTTTATTGAAAATAAGTATGTGTAATATACTAATAAAAATGTATATATTATTGTGTATGAACTAAAGTAAGAACTAGATTATGAATCTAATGTAATTTATGCAAAAACAAGGAATTTAAAGATAAAAGGAATGATGTGGATCTTCTTTGAAGCCTTATCTTTGATCTTTGATGAACTCCCTTGAGTGTGAGATGAATGTTGGATAAGAGAGAAAGTGGTTTTGCCAAATTGGGTATGAAATGGAAGAGAATATAAATTTGAATAGAACTTCACTGATTTCGAGATAATGTTATTGAGATCACTAATGCTGATGGATCTTTGGTGTGCTTTGGGAGTGAGGTCATGCCCTCTATTTATAAGGTCAGGGGTGGTGCTGATCGTAATTTCCCTAGTCCTGACCGTCGGCAGGTGACCCTAGACACACTTTCGATAGGCAGGGAACTGAACCTGCCAATTGGCAGTCTCGTGCAGATTTTTTGGGAAAACGATCATACAATGTAATTCGTTGGTCCGAATCACGCACGGGTCATACCATTAGAAAGTTACTTCAGATACCTTCAAGATTTCTTGGGATTGCTCTGGGTCTGGGAGTTGACTTTGGGTCAAATGTGGCTCGGAAGCGCACGTCGGTCCTTTGGACAGGAGATCGTCGGAAGGAAATGGATTGTTCATCCGCATGGTAAGTCAGAATCGCGCACAGGACAGACCTTTGGAAACGTTGTAGATGTACTTATACATTCCAAAGAGTTTCGCTCGATTTGGAAAGTTGACCTTGGTCAACCAGGGCTCAAAAGCGCCCGGAGACCTCTCGGAGTAAAATGGATCGTTCGTTCGCATCGTAAGACAAAATTGCGCACAGGGTGGACCGTTGGAAAGGGTATACAGTTACCTTCGGAGACTCATTCAAGATGAAGAGACAACTTTGGTCAAACAGAGGCCGGGAGCGCCCGGTGGCCTTCGAATCAATTTTCGAGGGAAAATGAATCATTCATCCAAATAGTTGTGTCGTTTTGCACATGGGGTGGACCATTGGAAAAGGGTTTCAGTGACCTTTGAAGGTGTAAAAATATTTTTCTCTGACAATGAAGTTGATTGAGGTCAAATCGGGGCTCGGGAGCACTAGGTGGCCTCCAAATCGATTTTCGGTAGTAAAATAGTTCATTTGTTCGAACTGTTATGCCGATTTGCGCACGGGGCAGACTGATTAAGTGGGAAAAGTGTGCGCGTGTAAAGTGCACAGTCGTTGTTTTCGTTTCGCCAACTCAATACAAAAACCTAAGTTACTACTACACTTGCGAGGTAAGCACAGCGGTAAGTCGGGTATCGAAAATCCACAGAGATGAGATGTTAGAATTTAAGTGATTTAATACTCCTAAAATAAAAGTGTAAAAGATGATTATACACAAAAAGGGAAAAGATGCATAAAAGGGAAATAGTAATCTAGGCGAGGGAAAATAAAGCTATATTAAGAAAGTGAGTAAAAACTATAGGTTGCGTCGAATATCCCTCACCCGAGTTAATTAGTATAAAATGGTTACATGGGTCGACGATTTATTACAAATGCGTCTCGTTTCGACAGTTAATTAAATCAAGGGTTGTCACGCCCCTAAATTTGCATAAAAGTCTAATACGATTTTGGTGTCAACAAATACCCCGGAAATTACGCACGCAAGGTCGTAAGCACGGAGCATACATGATATACCCCGTCAAATCCCCTAGGCGTAATAACTAGGTCAACACACTCGAAATAGACCCGTAAACTCCATCACCAAAGCAAACCAACACGTCAACCCTAGGTGAGTTCAATCCAAGACAACCTAAACTAAATTAGCCACTAAGAATGATTAACAACAATAATTAAAGCACCTAATTAAATTACACTACAATTTATCTAAGCAAGAAATAAATGGAAAGCATGGAAATATAGGTTACAAAGCTTGAGAACAAAAATGAACATTACATTAATGGAGAAGAACATGAATAGTGATACTTACATACACAAATGGGTGTAAACCCAAAGAGAAGAGAGGAGAGGGAAGCTCCACAAAGAATCCCCAAAAACTAACCTAAAAATGAAATATATCTCCCAAAATAAAAGCCCCCAACATTCTATTTATACCCCAAAACAAACCCCAAACAAAACCAAGCCAAAAAACCCAAAATAAGTCAATTTTTGTCCATATCTGATGGGACCGGTCGACCTCATGTTTGGGACCAGTCGACCGCACTTTTGGAATTTGCCTTGGGCTGGAGGCAGCCCACTTTTCCACTTTGAACCAATTTTGAGGCGTTGCACGGAAACAGCTATAACTCCCTCATACGGAATCGAAATGAGGCATGGTCAGAACCGACGTGAAGATAATTTAATTCTCTACATGATTCTATTTTGAAACGCTCCAAATTATGAAGTATGAAATTACCAAAATGCACTTGAAGTAGAAGAAAATACCGAAACCTTTCGGAAATGGGCATAACTTCCACATACGGAGTCAAAATGACGCACGGTCAGTGGCCACGGAAAGATAATTTGATGACCTACATGTTGGTAACTTCATTCCATAAAAAATAGTGAGTTTAAAAAGACCAAATTGCCCTTGAAGTAGCATTCAACGATGGAACTTCTTCGAAATGCAACCGAACCTCACTTTTAGCGTTCCAATACCTACAAAAACACAAATAACCCCTGTAAAGCATGTATATATCCAAATCCAAGGTTGTCTGGTTAATGAGCATAATTATAGGCATTTAGGACCGTAAAAGTGCTAGAATGCATAAAGATAAAGGGCAGAAATATGCAATATTCGATACGAATCACACCGCCTAACTTAAACATTGCTAGTCCCTAGTGATGAAACAAACAAAACCAGTCCACAGAAGGAAATACAAAACGCATATATGCATCGAAATATAATTGCCACTTTCGTAGGGAACACGATTGCATTTAGCATATGCAATAAGCCGTTAAACCCCTAGGTTACCCTAGTGGATGAGTGTCGTCTCGTGAGGGTTTTCAGGGATGGTACCCACAAACATCATATGGTTTCCTCAAAATATGCCCAAACCAACATGCGACAAGCCCAACAAAAGAGAAAAAGATTTCATATGCATTATTAGCAAAGTGAATGAATTCACACAAAAGTCTGAATCATTAACATTATAGAATGCACCTCATATAATTGAAACCTTAAAATGTGGGAGGGGAGCTAGCACATGCAAAGTGTGATTTGGAAAAAACTTATATAAACCGGATAATCATTAAAGCAAGCATATATTCAATCCTCACGGGCATTACGCTCATCAAGCGAATTCACTCGAAATAGGGAGGTAACACACGGAACATGCGGGCTAAAGAGTAATTGTAAATGGAAACTAGGCCGCACACATGTCACAGATGAAGAACGCTATGTATAAACTGAAAAATTGTAATCTCAATGAAAGGATACCACTCACTAAAAGAGGCGAAATGCATTTTCACAGATTATCACAACTATTATGGCTTTTAAATTACATCAACCTAAGATCACATAGGACTTTAATAGGGTTATAATGTAGGTATGGCTAAGGTACGAAACGAAGGAATATATGTACGGATTCAAAGTGTTCGGAATGAAAACTCGGGATAATGGGATAATGCGGGCAATATCAAAAATGGAAAACAAGTTCCAAAAAGGCATTAGATATATCATCGGGGAGAGTAATCAAAGCTTATTGAACACTATACACAACATTTACAACTTTCTCTTTCTTTTTCTTTTCTTCTTTTTCTCATTTTCTCTTTTGTTTTCTTTTGCTTTTTGATTTCTCTTTTTCTTCACTTTTTTCACTACTTTCTTTTTTTTACTTGTCAAACTCTCATATGCCTAAATTGCAACCGACATCATAACAACAACATTCAATCCCAAGTAACATTCCAAACAAAGGTATGGAAAGTGTATATATGGTATATAACTCCAATTTAGAGTTGGTTATGGGAAGGAGGTTATGAAACGAAAGGCTATATTTAGGCTCAACGGGGTTAACGAGGGTAAACATATAAGGGTGAAGTCAAGGCTAATATGGGTGATATAACAAAGAATGCCTATGATCATTTCACAAAGTTTACGCAATTCTCGAGTCAAAATAATATATGAAAATCATGCTCAAGTAACACATTTCAAGTATGAACTCAATTAATGAACGGTGAAATGAAAGAATAGTGATATTACCAACGAATTCAACGTTTTCAATGAGGAAAGAATAGTGTATAACACTCACAAACGACGAAAGGTACAAAGCTTACTCGGTGTAAGTATATACAATGCAACAAAAGATTACCGAGTTATAAAAATCTTAAACCAAATCAGTATAACAATAAAAGTGCATGTGCTCATGGGATAAAGTTTAATTCATGAAGTTATTCATAATATCAATAATCGAGACTAAAGTCTAATAACTTCTAAAATCGAGAACATGCATCATTGGGTTGTCTATTGGATCGGGCAATTATTGAAATTTATCATCGAAAACAAAGGCAAAATGCCCAAAAAAGGAGAAAAAATAAAGAAAATCTTTTTGAAATTTTTGAATTTTTCTAAGAAAAGCATTCTAAGTAACTAACATGTGAGCAAAAACATGGACTAAAATAAGAAATGGATAGAATATCCCACACCCCCTAACTTAAAACTTGACATTGTCCTCAATGTAAATTAAGAACCAAGTCAAAGAGAGGAAAAGAGCGATATTACCCAAAAGTGGAGCGATCCCCATAAGAACAAGTCCAAAGAATCTACAAAACAAGTTAGTACCGAGCATAGCAAAAACAAATAATAAAAAGTTAACTAATTACATTAGACTAAATTAAAAAGTAAGGAACAAAATAAAAAGCTAACTATATACAACCTACTATTTAGACTTCACACTAACTGTACACTAGAAGTCTAAATAGCTGAGGGTCCACCATAAGAATGATTTGACTTTGGAGGATAACCGGTGTACCCTCACATACAAGCATGCCTTCTGAAAAATATGAATTCCGTTTTAACAACGGAAGGCATGTGTAAGGCAGAAGAAATGAACCATGGCCAATTAAAAGTTTTGGAGGTACGATGGGGGGTTTGAATTGCACGGGTGACAAAAACAAGTGTGGACCGAGAAAAGTAGAATATCCTCCCAATGATTTTGAAGTTGGAATGGGAGGCGTCGCACACCAAGGCAAAGATGCGATCGTAGAGGGCGACTCGAGCAAGTACTCCTCATCGGCGATAGGGTTTAAAACGTTAAAGTTTGGAACCGAATCATCGAGTACTTGTGACGGTGTGATAATAGAGAATGAAAATGGGGATGAAAGAAATTCAAACTCATGAGATGAATCATCATCGCATGAAGTTGGAATTTCCAAGGAAATAATATCATTTTCAATGAAATGTTCTTCTTTGGGGGCAAAAGAAGAAATCCTTTCATTGCAAATAGATATTACGTCATTTTCATCCTCACTTTCAATATCTATTACGCAATGGGAAAAGTCTAGAATGGATTGTTCCAAAGTAGGCACAAGTGCCTCATTTGGTTCAAAACATTCCTTGACTTCGAAAGTCTCGGAAGAAAAATCGTCGTCGGACTCAAATAATAAATCCAACTCATGTTCCCACGAACGATTTTCTTCCCGATATTGATTTTCAATTTTCTCATTCTCATACATACGCAAGCCCTCACCGAATGTCATAGGTCGAGGTGCGGATGCATTAGAATGGGAACTTTGAAAATTACCATCGGACTTAAACGAAAACTCATTTTTATAGGAATTTTGAAAACTATTGCAATTCGTTTCAAAATTCCTATTATAAGGAGGTAAAGGCCCAAAATCATTATCATCAAAATTCCTATTATAAGGAGGGTATGCTTGTATGTGAGGGTACATTGGTTATCCTCCAAAGTCAAATCGTTCTTATGGTGGACCCTCAGCTATTTAGACTTCTACTGTATAGTTAGTGTGAGGCCTAAATAGTAGGTTGTATATAGTTAGCTTTTTTATTTTTTTTCTTTCCTTTTTAATTTAGTTTAGTGTAATTAGTTAACTTTTTGTTATTTGTTTTTGCTATGCTCGGTACTAACTTGTTTTGTAGATTCTTTGGACTTGATCTTATGGGGATCGCTCCACTTTTGGGTAATATCGTTATTTTCCTCTCTTAACTTGGTTCTTAATTCACATTGAGGACAATGTCAAGTTTTAAGTTAGGGGGTGTGGAATATTCTATCCATTTCTTTATTTAGTCCATGTTTTGCTCACATATTAGTTACTTAGTATGCTTTTCTTAGAAAAATTGAAAATTTCAAAAAGATTTTCTTTCTTTTTTCTCCTTTTTTGGGCTTTTTGCCTTTGTTTTCGATGATAAATTTCAATAATTGCCCGATCCAATAGACAACCCAATGGACGCATGTTCTCGATTTTAGAAGTTATTAGACTTTAGTCTCACTTATTAATATTATGAATAACTTCATGAATTAAACTTTAATCCCATGAGCAAATTGTGTTTTTCTTGTTCTATTGATTTGGTTTAAGATTTTTATAACTCGGTAATCTTTTGTTGTATTGTATATACTTACACCGAGTAAGCTTTGTACCTTTCATCATTTGTGAGTGTATACACTATTCTTTTCTCATTGAAAAGTTGAATTCGTTGGTAATCTCACTATTCTTTCACTTGATCATTCATTAATTGAGTTCATACTTGAAATGTGTTACTTGATCATGATTTTCATATATTGTTTTGATTCGAGAATTGCATAAACTTTGTGAAATGATCATAGGCAATCTTTGTTATATCACCCATATTAGCCTTGACCTCACCCTTATATGTATACCCTTGTTAACCCCTTGAGCCTAAATATAGCCTTTCGTTTCATAACCCAAATCCCATAACCAACTCTAAATTGGAGTTTTATACCATATATAAACCTTCCATACCTTTGTTTGGAATGTTACTTGGGATTGAATGATGTTTGTTATGGTTTCGGTTGCAATTTAGGCATATGAGAGTTTGAAAAGTAAAGAAAAGAGAGAAGTGAAAAAAGTGAAGAAAAAGAGAAAGCAAAAAGAAAAAGAAAACAAAAGAGAAAAAGAAGAAAAAGAAGAAAAGAAAAGGAAAGAGAAAGTTGTAAATGTTGTGTATAGTTCAATAAGCTTTGATTACTCTCCCCGATGACATATGTAATGCCTTTTTGGAACTTGTTTTCCAATTTTGATATTTTCCGCATTTTTTCATTATCCCGAGTTTTCATTTTCGAACACTTTGAATCCGTACATACATTCCTTCATTTCGTACCCTAGCCTAACCTACATTACAAGCCTAGTAAAGTCCTATGTGATCCTAGGTTGATGTAATTTAAAAGTTTAAATAGTTTTGATAATCTGTGAAAATGCATTTCGCCCTTTTTAATGTGCGATATCTTTCATTGAGATTATAGTTTTTCAGTTTATATATAGCGTTCTTCATTATGACATGTGTGCGGCCTAGTTTTCATTTGCATTTACTCTTTAGCCCGCATGTTTCGTGTGTTACCTCCCTGTTTCAAGTGAATTTCATTTGATAAGTGTAATGCCCGTGAGGATTGAATATATTTTTGCTTTAATGTTTATCCGATTTATATAAGTTTTGCCAAATCACACTTCGCATGTGCTCGCTCCCCTCCCACATTTTAAACTTTTAATTCTATGAGGTCAATTCTATAATGTTAATGATTTCGGACTTTTGTTTGAATTCATTCAATGTGCTAATAATGAGTATGAAATTCTTTTCGCTATTGTTGGGCCTGTCGCATGTTGGGTTGGGCATATTTTGAGGAAACCATGTGATGTTTGTGGGTATCATCCCTGAAAACCCTCACGAAATGACACTCGTCCACTAGGGTGACCTAGGGGTTTAACGGCTTATTGCATACACTAAATCCAATCGACTCGCCCGCGAAAGTGGCCTTTTGCTTTTATACCATACTTTTGTACTATCTCCTGATTTTGATTTGCTTGTAGTTCTTGTTGCATCCTATTTCATTGCTAGGGACTAGCAATGTGTAAGTTAAGGGGTGTGATGATACACAAATAATGCGTATTTCATCCTCCGAACCTACGCATTTTAGCCCCCTCGTGTATCTTATTCCCTATATTTATGCTCGTTAACCAGACAACCTCGGATTTCTACGTTAACATATTTTGCAGGGGTTAATTGAGCTTTTATAGGTATTTAGATGCTAAGTGTCAAGTTCGGACGCGTTCTGCTCGATTTCAGTACGCAGCCACACGTTCAAGGGCATTTTAGTCAATTCAGATTTGGGGTAACTGGTCTTTCATCTTCACGAAAGTTGTATCCCTCCTCGCTAGCTTCGCGTGGTCGCAAAAGGTGCGTGAATCCGATTCATAGAAAGGAAAAATAATGAAACCAAAAGAGGAGGAGAAGAGAAGAAAGGCAATGCAGTGTGCTGCTTGGTTCTGCCCTGCTTGACCGATCGATCAATGAAAAGGATCGATCCTCATCGACAGTGGGATATTTCTTCATCATCGATCGATCGACCAAAGGGGTCGATCGATCGATCCCCTGTTTTCAGGAGATATTTTGGCCTTTATTTTCTTTTCTTTTTTAATTCCCACTTAGTATAAATACCAATTTTGTTGTAAATAACAGATATAGACGATTTTAGATAGTTTTAGAAGATAGTTTAGCTTAGGGTTTGGGTTTTTGGTTAGTTCTTCTTCATTTCTTCTTGGATTGACACCCTTTTTGGTATGTAAGTTGACTATTCATTACCCTCTTCATTAATATAGTTTGTATTTCCTTATTTCCTTGCTTTCTAATTAGATTTACATGCTTTCCTAAATAGTTTACATGCTTTGATTTACGTGCTTTCTAGGTAGATTTCCCGCATTTATTTGCATGCTTTCATTTACTGCGTTTTTACGATGCTTTCTAGGTAATTTAAATTAGGTTGTGATCGAATTGAACTCACTCGGGTTAACCAATTTCTTGGCTTTGGTGATAGTGTTTACGGGTCTATTTTGGGTGCATTGTCCTAGTTATTACGCCTAGGAGATTTGACGGGGCATATCATGTATGTCCTGTGCTTACGACCTTTCGCGCATAATTTCCGGGATATTTGTTAGCGCCAAAATATTATTAGGCTTTTATGCAGATTTAGGGGCGTGACAACCCTTGATTTAATTAACTATCAAAACGAGACGCATTTTAAATAACTCGTCAACCCATGTAACCATTTTATAAAAATTAACTCGGGTGAGGGATATTCGACGCAACCTATATTTTACTCGATTTCATAATCTAGTTTCAATACCCTCGCCTAGATAATCATTTCCCTTTTATGCATCTTTTCGTGTTTAGTTTGTAATTCACCTTTTACACTTTTATTTCAGAGTACTAAATCTTATAAATTCTAGCAACTCGTCCCTATGGATTTTTGATACCCGACTTACCGTTGTGCTTGCCTCGCAAGTGTAGTAGTAATTTAGGTTTGTTTGTATAGTCGCGGTGAGACAGAAAACAACGACTGTGCACTTACACGCGCACACTTATCGCGCACTATCACATGTATCTGAAATTCTTTAACAAACTCAATCTGAAGTTGGAATATCTAAAGGAAGTGAGCATAATTTTGGTCGGATCATTAGAAATATGACAATTCTCCTAGGAAAAGTGGTACTCCAAGTGCGAACTGTAAACGTATACAAACTGATAGAGTTTCAAGTAGTGGAAATTGACTCAAATTATAACGAAATCTTAGGGAGGTGATGGTTCACCACCACGAAGGCAGTTCTTCCACCAACTATCAGAAGCTCAAATGCATTATCGATTGGGGGTAATGGAGATACATGGAAACTAGGTTGCTTCTCATTAATTATTCATCGCTTCTATCAAACCTACGGAAGAAAAAAAAAGGAAAAGGTGGTCACGAAAAGTCGATCATGGAGGAAGCTTCCCCCCTCCAAATAAAAACTAAGTATAGAAGGGAGAGGTAAAAAAATAAGGGTGGCCCTCTCAGATAGTCATGGAACCACTGCATGAGGTTATGTTCGATGTCTCTCAATCAGAAAAGAATGTTATTACCAGAAACTCGCTCACTGATCTCGAAAAAGAAGAATTGATCTCTCCTAAGAAATTTTGGGACATGTTCCCTTGGAAGTCATATGATATGCCTGGGATTAATTTTGAAGTCATGTGTTATCAACTTCATGTGAATCAAACATTTATGTCGATCACACAGAAGGCACGTCGAACAACCCCCAGAAAAGTGAAGGCGATAGAGGAGGAAGTAGGAAAACTTTTGGAGGCAAGGTTCATTAAAGAAATTCAATTCCCCAAGTGATTCTCAAACTCAGTCCTAGTTAAGAAGAATAATGGGAAATGGAGAGTGTGCATAGACTTCACCGACCTGAACGAAGCCTATTGGTGTATCATCAAATCTCTTTGATTGGTCCCGACCAAGAGAAAACCTCCTTTATCACCACCCTTTAGGTTGCACTATTACATGATCATACCATTTGGAATAAAAATGCAAGAACAACTTATCAGCGGTTGGTCACCAAGATGTTCAAGCTGCAGTTGGGAGATACGATGGAGGTCTATATAAATGACATACTTATGAAGATTAGGTACAAGTACAACCATTTAAAAGACCTAGTAAAGACATTCAAAGTCCTCAGATATTATAGAATGAAACTTAACACAACAAGGTGCTCATTTCGAGTCCATTTTGGGAAGTTTCTAGGCAACCTGGCTAGTCAATGGGGAATTGAAGAAAATCCTAACCATATCGAGGTAATAAATAATATGCATCCACCTAAGGCAGTTAAGGACGTCCAAAAGTTTATCGGGATGTTGGTGGCATTTAATCGTCTAACCTCTAGATCCTATGAGAAGTGTCGACCATTCTTACATCTCTTAAAGAAAGAGAAGGGTCGAACCTGGAATAAATAATGTTCAAAAGCACCTGAAGAAATCAAGATCTACTTGACTCGAGTACCTCTGGTCCTAGTACCAAATTCGGGAGATCCTGTCTAGTTGTATCTCTTGGTGTCCAACCGTGTAGTTAACTCGACTTTGGTATGCAAGAGGGAGGGGCATCAGGCTCTAATCTACTATGTTAGTAAGACACTATTGGACGTCAATAAGTGTTACCACCATTTGAAAAGGTTGGCATACTCATTGGCAATCATCAAACTCAAGTTAAAGTAATACTTTGAGACCCACTCCGTCGTTGTTATCACTTCATTTTTGCTAAAGGTAGTTCTAAGAAAGACCGACCTCTCTAAACAAAAGTTCAAATGGTTGGAGGAACTGGAGAGGTTTGATATCCACTATCAACCTAAAACTTTTATCAAAGGGAACATATCAGTAGACTTTATTGCTGAATTCATTGGAGGGAAGGAGCTTGACGAAAAACAGCTTACCGATCAAGCGACCAACAAAGAAGCTGATCAACTCTACAAGTGGACGCTCTATGTTGACAGGGAATCCAATTCAAAAGTGTGCGGAGTGGAGATCATCCGAGTAACTCCAGATCATACTATTCTCAAGTAAGGAATTGGACTTGGCTTTGAGGTATCAAATAATAAAGCCAAATACGTATCCCTCACTGACGGATTGAAGAAGGCCTTATCCCTTTGTGCAAGTCACCTCGAAGACTGTTTTGATTCAAGGTTGATATCCAACCAGATATCAAAAGACTATAATGCCAGGGATGAGGGCATGTCAGTATATCTCCATATCGCCCAGGACCTGGTCGCCAAATTCACGTATGTCCAAGCCCAATAATTTACTCAAGGAAATAAAAGTCATACAGATGCTATGGCCTCGGTTGTTGACTTCGACCTTAAAAGAACAATTAAAGTGGAATATTTAGCTCAACCGAGCATAATAAGAGCATAATGTTATCGATTAAGTTATCGCCATACAAAAGGCTCCCAGCTGGATGGACCCAATCACCACAAACTTGCGAGAAGTAACTTTGCCTAACGACTAGAATGGATCATTAGATTAAAATGAAATATGCTCAGTTTTGCGAATTCCCTAAGTGGAAGCTCTATAGGAGGTCTTTTACTGGGGCCATACCTGTAGTGTGTGCACCCCAACAACGTTGATCAAGTTTTATATGAGCTGCACAATAAGATATGTGGGAGTCATGCCGAAGGAAGATCTTTGGCATTCAGGGCCATAAAGGAGGGGTATTGGTGGCCATGCATTCAGAAGGACATGGTCTCATACGTGAGGAAGTGCAAGAAATGCCAATTATTCTCGTAAATACTCCACCATCCATCCATCGACCTTAAGTCTTTGACTAGCCCATGACCTTTCATGCAGTGGGTCCCACTACACCAAATCTTCACTATTGTCACGGTCATTGACCTTGACAAGTTGGGCTTGTTAAGGTCAATGACCGTGACAATTTTGGGCGAGATAACTTTTTTTGTCACGGACGTGTCATGGTCATTGACCATGACAAGTTCATTAGAATTGTCATGGTCGTGCCACGGGCCATGACCGTGACAAGTTTAGTCACAGTTAATAACCGTGACAAATCCTTGTCCCCTTTTTAAAAAAATGTCACGGTCAATGACCGTGACAATTCTGGGCAGAATTGAAAAAAAATCTGCTGAGCAGTATGGCCACTGCCACTGCCCAACAGTATATTTGTAGCTATTATATCAATGTTGTACCTATTCAAATATCATATATCCAAATAAACTAGAGATAACGCAAATATACATTCAAAATAGAAACTATTTAAGAAGAAACAACATCACCATCAATTATCTCAAATCTACAAACTATTTAGCTGGAAAATAGATTTTGTACCGCGACACTCATGGACACCTGCTTATCCTTCCCTTCTCGTCCGAATAGCCACATAAGTATCGAGCATATGTGGCCTACCCTCAGGGCCACTCCCTGTCCCCTAAAATAAAATAAAGTAAAATTAGTATCCGCCCCGCAAATATAGATAAATATAAATCGAAATTGACATATAAATATAAATACATTACATGTAGTGTCACACAAACAACTAACTTGAGCTCATATGGAACCTCCTTCCAACTAATGTACCCCGGGCAATCGTGTCAAATATAATTCCCTTCATATCTGAACATGAAGAAATGCCATAATCCTATGGAGTTATGCTCTGCAAATTCCTTCCAACCGTTGTGTAGCCAAAAATCAGCAGTTGAAGTTGTCAATTCCACTTTCCAATGGTCTCCCATGTTTTGCTAGAGGTTCTAAGTGGTGGGGTATGGAAAGTAGAATTGAAAACTTCAACTGGTGATGTTTAGCTACATAACGGTTGGGAGGAATTTGCAGAACATCACTCCCTAGGATTATGGCATTTCTTAGTGTTCGGATAGACGAAGAGATTCAGTCTCCTCTCTACAAATAGGACACCCCAAATAACTATGTACTAATCACCTATTAAAGGTAAGAAGCGTATATTCATGGATTAGTATAAACAAAACTTAGATGTAGTTGGAAAATTTATGTATTAATCTCCTCTCCACACACGCATACTACGCAAGAGTGAAAAGGATAAAGTGCAAATCAATTAAAAGCATTAAAAATGGATGTTTCGGTACAAATTGAAATATTTATTACAAATTGAAAAATTGTTTCAAATTCGGGTTATCATCAAAAATGGATTGATATTCGGTAGGAGCAGCCAAGTCATCCACACTACTATTTAGACGCCTTGGAGCATGTTGGACAATTGACCACGTCTCATTATTGATATACTCCGAATAAAACACTTGCTTAACCTTTTGAAATGCACAAACAAACAGCTCATCGCTCACGTGGTTGTTGCTCTTCAACTTGGACAAGTCAACTATGATCAAATTGGTGACAGGATCAACTTTACAAGCATTTTTATCCTCAACTCTTACCCAGTCACAGTAAAATACAACCTCTTTGAAGCTTATATAATCCAATTCAAATATATTTTGGATTACACCATAGTAAGTCATTTCATCTTCAACGAGGTTTTTATCTTTTGCGCTCGCTCGAAAGATAGTAAGAGCTTTGTATGAAATTCCCGAGTTCTGTACATTTGTACTTTCCTCGTACACTTTAGCGCCGAAAATGTAACCGTTCAATCGATACTTTTTGTACTCTTGTACCACGAACAAGGGTCTAGTGGCTAGACGAGAAAGCCTTGATGTCGCATCACCCGTCTTTAGGAGCTGAGAATATAGATAAATTAATTATATTAGAGGAAAAATTTGAGTGTAATGTAACTTTATATAACGACTATTTTGATTATAATTACCTCTTGTGTCAACCACAGCCTAAATTCGTTGTCTGATTGTACCATTGTTTTTCGTCTTTTATTGTTCTCACGGGCTTCATATTTTCTGCATATTACAAAATTAATCATGTATAAAATAATCTAAAATAATGTTAAACATTATAATAATTGAAACTTACTTTTTCCATTCTTCGACATCTTCATGTGTGTCAAATAGATAACGAGCTACTTGTTCATGTTGCAAACTCGTTAATTTCACTCGTTTTCCCATCACATGACCACCATCATCGACGAATTCATCAGTGTCATCAACGCTGGTTGAGTCAGGCATATATTCCCGAGTATATATTGATGACTCCATGGTGATGTATTCCTCTGCAATTGATCCTGTAATGTATCGCGTATTCTTGACGTAATCTTTAAAAATTTTCATCAATCTTTCAAACGGATACATCCACCGATATCTAACTGGACCACAAAGAAGTGCCTCGTCACATAGGTGTACCAACAAGTGAACACTTATGTCAAAGAATGTTGGGGGAAAGTACTTCTCCAATACACAAATCGCTTCGATCACAGCCAATTTTGCGGCCACTATGTGTTCTCGATTCACTACCTTCTCACACAAGAGGAAGAAGGTAATACTAATTTTCATAATAGTCCTACGCAAATCCTTGTGCTTGGAGAAACAGTGCTTAAACAATAGAGGAACCAATTGCATGATCACATGCCAATTGTGGGACTTACACTTATGTAAATCATGAGTAGCATAATTCACAATCCTTTACAAGTTGGATGAAAAAGTAGATGGGCCCTTCAAATTAAATATTGTGTCTATAAGCACCTTCCTTTCCCCACTCATCAAAGTAAACGCACCGGGGGGAATTATTGTCCTTCCCCTACTATCTTCTTTCAACCATAGTTGTGGCTTAAGTTTTAACGATTTAAGGTCTTTTCGTGCATTTTCTCCATCCTTCGAATGACTCCCCCCAAGGAAAGTACCCACAATATGTTCAGTGAAGTTCTTCTCTGCATGCATCACATCCAATGCATGGCGCACCGGGTTATTCTTCCAATAAGGCAAGTCAAATAAAATTGACCTCCGAGACCATGCCTTTCTTATCTCAGTTTCATTCCCAGTCGGGGTCTTCTTATGCTTGGCATTCTTAAATTTGGGATTCTTACCTGGCATATTAGGGCCACATTCAGAAGATTTACTTTCAATTTCTGAACCCGAAAGTTGTCTCGGCGGTAGCCTATGTTCAACTCCGCCCAATAAAAAACTGGACCCTTTCCCAGATCTGAAACTATGAGCTGGGGGTAAAACCTCCTGTGGCGATGGTATACATTTTTTAAGCTAGAGGATAGATGAAGAGATTCAGTCTCCTCTTCACAAATAGGACACTCCAAATAACCATGTACTACACAACCGGATAATGTCCCATAAGCTGGAAAATCATGAATTGCCCACATTAACATAGCTTTCAGCGTAAACTCTTCTTTTCTAAAAGAGCCAAATGATTGCACACCCTCTTTCCACAACTCATTTAATTCTTCTACCAAAGGAGCCAGGTAGACGTCAATGTCATCACTTGGTACCTTTGGCCCAGGTATCAACAAAGCCATCATCAAAAATTCAGGTCTCATACACTGTGAAGGAGGGAGGTTGAGTGGGGCTAGGATCACTGGCCATACACTCTGATTGGTGCTTAGATTTCCAAATGGATTGAAACCATATGTTGATATAGCCAAACGAATGTTGCGTTGTTCTCGAGCAAAATCGGGATACTCAAAATTCATCCTCCGCCAGGCAGTAGAATCAATAGGATGACGCATGATATTACCTCCTACTTTTGCCCTAGCATGCCAAGTCATTGTCTCTGCAATCCATGGTACTGTGAAAAATCGCTTTAATCTAGGCCCAACGGGAAGATATTTCAATACTTTTTGAGGCACTTTTGAGCTTGTGCCTTCCTTACTAGTAGATTGGACATATCTAGGTTCATCGCATACCGGACAACGATAAAGATTTTCATACTCCTTTCGGTATAGTATGCAGTGATACACACAAGCATGAATCGATTTATACTTCATTCCCAAACCTTTCAAACTGTTCTTCATAACAGGATAGCTATTTGGAAGTGTATTCACCTTGGGTAATAAGCCCTTCACCCATTTTAGAATTCCCGTCACGCTATTGCCAGACAAACTGTGCTGCGTATTCAAACTGTGCAAACCAACCATGGCATGTAAAGTTGTTTGATCTTTCTCACAGCCTGAGTATAACGGTTGGGTTGCCTTAAATTTTAAACTTTGGTAGTCATCGTCAAGTTTTATCGTGTTATCTTCACGAGCACTTGAATCTTCTACATCATCAGTAACCTCATTCTCCTATGCTTCATAAACTCCGTACGCATCATCAACTAAATCCTCTAACATATTATGATCTACTTCGTCCCCTTCTACATCTATTCTACTTGTTGAAGGTTGTTGTGAAGGTTGGTCAGGGACAAAAGGAACTTTCAATTCACCGTGAAAACTCCAAAATCGATAACTATCTTGCATACCCGATCTTAACAAATGTAGTTCAACTGTTTTCTACTCAAACACCTTACCATTCTTACACCTAGCATACGGACACGGAAACTCTTCATCATTATGACATCTCTTTGCATATTTCACAAATTCGTTAGCACCTCTGCGAAACACATCCCCCATTCTATTAGTCTCACCCACCCACTCTTTGTATTTCGGATATCCCATCATAGCTACCACAACTAAAAACCTATTAAAGGTAAACAAAACTTAGATTTATAGTATGTTTTATTTAATTATCCCATCATTTAATTATCCTATTTAAGGGTGAGTGGTCCTATCCCATTCAAGACCGCATTTTTCTGTAATATAATTAACAGCTCATGCACATTGTTACGATTTGAAAAAAATTCGACAGCATATCCCCGTAGTTCTCCAAGTACATGACGTAGATTGGCAAGTGCGAGTGTTATTTCAATTGATCAATTGAAATAACAGTCACACTTGTCAATCTAGTATGTACCTAGAGAACATTAAGATACGACTGCAGAACTTCCTCCAAAAGTAACAACTTTAAGCCAATAAGAATATTATACAGAAATTATACAATCTCAAATTTTCCAAACGGGACAATTCGAGAGATCTCATTACAGGGGTAATGACTCTCGAACGAGTCTATGGGCTATTGAATGCGTACGCATAAGAACTAGAAGGCTAGTATCTACGTGCACTATATTTAATTTCAAGTATGTTTCATTTAATTATCATACTATATATATATTATTCGATATACAAAGTAATTTTCAAAAAAAGTTGAAAATTCCCACCCCCATATGGACAATAATCCAGTGGTCATGCCACTTTTATAACTAACCAACCAAACATTTACTAAACAAAATAATCCAACATCAATGTCAACAACAAATGTGTATCTCGTACTCCTTCTAATTCATCTACTCAATTAATTCACTTCATTAATTAAACTAACAATTAACGTATACAATTATTAGTTTACTAATTTACACTGAGGGGCAATCCTACTTTCATATGAAATGGGCACTAATTATTAATTTACTTTCATCTAAAACTGTTTCATTTATTAATTATATGGTACCTTGCCTTACCCCCCCCCCCCCTCCCCACCCCCACCCCCCCACCCCCACCCCACACACACACACACACAAACAAATTAACAAATTCATGGGTTATTTCCAACATATAAACATCAAATACACCTAACAAACATACACAAACATATATTCACGAGTTAGTTTCAACAAAAGTGCAAAAAATTCAAGAACCCATATATATACAAATACAAAAATAAATAACTCGTGAATTTGTCAATTTGTTTGACAAATTCATGGGTTAATTTATGGGTTAATTCAAATAACTCGTGAATATACCCCCTACCCCCCCCCCCACTTACCCACCCCCACCCTACCCCACCCCACCCCCCACACACGCACACACACACACACGCACATATGTATACACACACACATATATATACACACAAACATATATATAAATGGAAGAGAGAGAGAGAGAAATAAACCTGAAAGTAGAGAGAGAGAGAGAGAGAGAGAGAGAGAGAGAGAGAGAGAGAGAGAGAGAGAGAGAGCGTAGAGAGAGAGATGTGGAAAAAGGAGGGAGGGAACGGCGGGGGGGAAAAAAGAAGGGGTAAGGGTTTTTGCTGCAGAAGTTTTCACGGTCGTGTAAAGGTCCTTGACCATGACAATTATTTAAAGAATTGTCACGGTCATGTCAAGGTCAATGACCGTGACACAAAACGCATGTTTTTTGTCACCGTCAATGATCGTGACAAGGGTGGCCAGCTGAAAGGTGACAATTTTGTCATTTTGGATATAGTAGGTCCCTTACCTATAGTGCCTTAAAACTAGAAGTATACCCTGGTTGACACGGACTACTTCACCAAATGGATACAGGATAAACCTATGGCAAACTTAAGGTACATCGATATGATTAGATTCATATGGAGGAATATTGTGACCCACTTTGGCATGTTGAGAACACTCGTCACTGATAATGGGATGCAATTTGAAATTGAACCATTCAAGGAATTTTGCAACATCCATGACATTAAACACTACTACACTTCGGTGTCCTGCCCCCAAAGCAATGGGCGGGTTGAGGCTTGTAAGAAGACAGTGTTTGATGGGATGAAGAAGATATTGGATACTTCCAAAGGCACTTGGGTGGATGAGATTCTCTGTCCTCTGGGCATATTAAACAACGCCCATAGGGTCGAATGAGTAAACACCCTTCACCTTGGCTTATGGAATGGAAACTATAATTATATTGGAAGCATGCTTGCCGACTATGAAGAGAACCATTGCCAACCAATGCATAAATGAAGAAATCATAAGGACTGAGCTCAACCTATTCGAGGAAAGAAGATAACAAGCCTTGATTAAGTTATCAACATACTTACAACAGTCGGCTAAGAAGTACAACAAAGACGTCAATGCAAGGAAGTTCTAGGTCAGAGATTACGTGTTGATAAAGGTGTTCAACGACGAGAGGAATCCGTGGGAAAAAAAATTAAGATCTAACAGGGAGGAACCATTCAAAGTCATCAGGGACGACCTCCAAGGATTCTACCTTCTTGAAATAATAGGGGTAGGGAGATACCTAGGGCCTGGAATGAGACGAACCTTAGGAAATTTATTTGTGAAATTTAACTTTATGTAGGTTTTAATTTTGTCATTCAACTTCTTGAAAGTTTTAAGATCAATTAATGCCATTATCTTTCTTATTGTTCCAAATGGCAAGCCAACATCACACAACTATGTCCAATCAAATCATAATTATCATCATGGAAAGACCATTATTATTCCAAATTTATTCAAACTTGTCCAATCAGAGTCTAATCGCCATCTTTGTGCCTTAGTAAGATTACACTTAAATCATATTTTAAGGTCACATGATTTCATCATTAACAAACATGAAAGCATAAAGAATTTCCCAGGAAAGAAAAATACCTATGTGGTATCCTTAGACATTAAGTGTTCCTACATTAGTAGGCAAAAATCTTAAACGAATGGATGGCCCAGTGACCAAGTGCATTTTTTCCATAGATTGCTTTTAGGCCTAAGTTGGTGTGATGATTTTGTCTTAAAAGGTAAGACCAACGATAACATATGCATGGCATATGCAATGAGATAACACGAACATGAAATTAATTATAATTTCATTCATAATCATCTATTAAATAAAAAATCGACCATAGTCATCCAAATTACAAGTGAATAAGGCACAAAATGATAAAAGTGGATTGTCATATTTGGCGAGTCACCTCCTTGGTTACGGAACCACAAGAACCATCAGTAGGGTTGGGTTGTAACTCATCGTCACTATCATGAGCAAGGACATAATTCCTCACCAGTTGTAATGGGATTGAGTCAGGTGGAATCCAACATCCATCACTCCAAAGGGGAGGCAGCCAAGTAAAAAGAGAATTTACTTGGTACCAATACAAGAACTGAGAGTCCTTGATAGTTTTGAAAATAGCTAACGCGTTCTGCCAACAATAATTATAGGCAACCTATATGGATTCTCCTATATGTAATGAGGCATCCATCAAGACTTTGTCATAACCAGCAACCCAGACTGCATAATGACTTTTTCGAAAGTGATACTTCAACTTTATGATTTGGTGATGCAAACCTTGTCTGATTGCCTCGTTCTTCTCAAAATCTTATTCAGCCTTGCCGATTTTATCCCTTAAATAATTATTCTCACTTTTTAACAAACCAATTATGTTTCGACTATCCCCAAGTCTGGTCGAAAGTGTAGTGGCCACACCTTCCTAGTCGTCGTAAGAACTGGTCATCTTTTGATGTGCTTGTCAAATAGCAAAAAAGACTTCTCGAGCTCGGCCAGAAGCATCTTGTCCAAGAATAAAGTCTAGATCTTCACGCTCTTGGGTTAGTGGTGTCAAGGACAAGTTCTTCTCAGACTACAAAAGTTAAAAAACAAGAACATTCAGAAATTAAAACACAACAAGAAAATGAAAATAAGTAACCAACAGTAGTCGGATAATAAAGCCAACAATGATTAATTCATTTCATTAAATGGAAAATTGGGCAAGCCCTTATAAGAGAGAAAAACATAGAATATAAGATACAGTATAATCCTAGACTGATCTAGTTACCAGGATCCTCCTTCTCTGTTATTATCTGCTCTTGATTGGACATAGTTTTATCCTTCTCTAGGGCCCCTTTCTCTTATTCGGTACCCCTTATTTTCCCTCTTCCTCAAGATTAGAGAGAGATATGGTCGCATGCTCAATAAAAAATTTAGCCTCTGAAGAAACCCTGGCCTTGGACAAACCTTCATCCTAGCCTTTCTTAAAGAAAGACTTGCAAATATAGTCCAGCCATTTTTTGGCAAGGCCAAGGGTGTCCTCCTATCCTTTGTCGTAAGCATTGTCCTTAGCCTCCAGTGTAACTAATAAGGATTGAGAAGACTCCTCAATAGCCTTCTTCAATTTCTCAACCTTAGAATTGTGAGTGGAAACCTCCAAGTCCTTGCCCCTCATCATGGCCTCATGCCACTTAACTTTCTTATGGATAACATTCATAGCTTTTTGGTAATCATCTAAGGATTTGCCCAGCTCGACGTTCGCCTTGGCCTGATCGTCCCTCCTGTCCATAAGATTAATAAAATCTAGCAAAAACTATAAGACAATAGTTGAGCAAATCAGTTAGTGGAGAAAATATTTGATGGCATGATGATCCAAACAAAAACTACTAAGACTTAGTAGTGAAAGTTTATGGGAACATGTGAGATGAGCTTGCCAATGGACAAGCTCCCAACCATTGCCTGTTCAGCTAGAAGGTAGGTCCCCCTCAATAATGCAGGGGACAGGTCGGCATTTGTTTTCCATTGACCCTTCAACGAGGCCCTTCCCCTTATGGGAGGCATCCATTTCTTCTGTGTGGGAAGAGTTACTGCAAGAATCGAGTTCGTCTATCTCTTTTTCGTGGGTTGGGACTGCGACTTATCAAGAGAATTCCTTAGGTTAACGAGGTCATATGGACCCTAACATCCTTCCTTTTATAAGACTAGGCACTTGGAGAACTAGGGGGAAAAAGTTCTCCTTCAACAAATTAGGGATTATTCTCCCAGCGACATCTCTTCTTGAGAGGCAGAAGGAGTAATAGTGGGGATAATGGTGATGTCGACAAACTCAAATGAGCCTGATGGACTTGTAGAAGAAGATTATTCCTCACCATGAAGTTCATGAATCTCTAACCCCATGTTGACTGGTCAAGTGACGAAAGAAGTGGTGATGGATGTGTAATTTAGAAATAATGAAGTCACCCTACGGTGTTCAACAGCAGCATTCAGAGGTTGCCTAAGTTTTTAAGATTTCTTCATATCATCCAAGTTGATGTGTGTATGGTCGAGCTCTTTATTCAACTTTCTTCATGCATAAACAAATAACACAACATCAGAAAAATCAAGCAAGTTATGTCTGAACAAGAGTAAATATCATAATCAAAGCTAAACTTATCTCATATCCTCTATTTGGGCACGTAAGACCCCTATAGGGTTCACCACCCTCTAAAATGGGTAGGTTTTCCCAATCCTTTATAAAAAAAACTATGAGACTAATAATCCTTATTGGGATCTGGCAGGTTTACTACAAGGACTGTCTCGACCTTCCTCACCTTCAGATGGTATATATTCTTACTGGACCTGACCCATATATAACAGTAATGGATCTCTAGGATCCCTAGATTGGTCCAATACAATTCATGATCCTATAAAATCCATTCACTATTCTCCAGATTTTTGAAACACTGTGCTAGGACCACATTAGAAAATTCGCAAAACTCTAAAAAGAATTGGTTTGGGGGGAAGATGACACTGGTTTCTGTAACAAATTGGGAAAATATCCACTACCCCATTATATGTTGTAACAATCTCGGAACATTCCCCAACTTCAACAATAACCCATTATGGGACATAACATCTTCGAAATTCCTCTAGTGTTTCATCATTAAGTGGGTAAATCATCTTCGCAGACAAAGAAATGAAAATAATGGAAGAATGAAAATGATACTTAGAAAGAAAAATTACAGAGAATGAGAGATGGAAGAAAAAAGGACTTATAGTGAAAAAGTGACACAAATGATGCTCTAAGACGTCTTCGAAATGCAATGAAAGTGAAAAGGCACCAAATTGACGATAAGAAGGTCATTAATAGGGGTCAACTTCCAAGATAGTTCCATTATTGCAGGCACATCCCCAAATGGCAGTAGCCATATGCTATCGCCTTATGGGATGCACATTTACTAATGTGACCCTGGAATACCAGGGCAAATTACACGCGTACCCACCCAGTCTGATGGGAAAAATGAGAGAGTTTACAACTCAAAACACCAAGTGTCGGCATCTTCTAACCGTAGCTCCTTTGGACAGCCAGATCTAACTAAGAATCATGGTCAAGTTTCCACCTAGCAGACGAACAAACCTTTGCACCCTAATCAACTGCAAAGCTTTGGGACAATTATGGGGTAATTATCCAGCCATGCATAAGGGAATGCAACATGTTTGCTACCTATCAATGATTATAGCTCAAAAAAATAAGGAAGGATTGAGGCTGATCAACGAAAATCTCGAAATTAAATCCATCCAATCACTTCATAATAGCTATCTAAGGACATTGAGTCCCACACGACTTGACCTCTTTATGTTCTTATAAATTTAATCCATACCCCTAAAAAAGTGCATGAAATCTTTATTATCAATAGATGATCAATAAAGAGAGAGAAACACCTCGTGGACGTAAGCACATTATCGATCCATGTACATACTATGTTCTTATGTGATTGTGATTATTTTTATTCAACTCGACTTTATTTGTGTTGATTCAATACTAGTAGAATTTTACCGCCTACAATATGTATAATATATATCAAGGTCAAGGTTTTAAAAAATGCGGGGCGTGATTGAGGCGTGGAGGCCAAGCCTTAAACCTTAGAAGCCTAGGCGGGCCTAGGCGTAAAAAGGCTTAAAAAGGCGTTTAGGCCTTCTTAATATATTTTAATATTTTTTAACCCTAACAAGGTTATTAAAATACAAAAATTGCACAGATCATAAAAATATGTCTGAATATATGCAAATTAAAATACTATTTGATTATTTTGGATGAGATAATGGTTCGGTTTGTAAACAAATTCTTTAAAAGGCGACATCGTTTCACTAAATCATTGTTGTTTTTAGAAAAAAGTGCGCCTTAAGGGTTTTACCAAGAATAAGGCGTGAAAAGCGTAAGGCGAGGCGTTTCTCCCAAGCCTTAAGCCTAGGCGTGCCTAGGTGGAGCCTAGGCGGGTTTTTTAGAACAGTGATCAAGGTATAAATGATTGAATATATGGAGAATGACTGATTCTGAGTTGAAAAATAAAAAATAGTTTTGAAAACTTTAAACAAAGAAATATTATAATTCATTATTTACAAACAGGTGTGCCAAATGTAAATTCTTGACTGAATTGTATTTAAACACGGCAAAAAGTATTATAATTCATAACCAAATAGACCCTTAAATTTCTTGAGACAAACTTAATGTTTTTCCAAATTCATTTATTTCTTATGAATAGTATTGACTATACTTGTTACAATTGCATTCGCGAAAAGGCATTTCTCATAATTAAAATATTAAAAAATTACTTCAGATCAACTCTCTCACAAGAAAGGTTAAACGAACTAGTCTTATTATATGTTGAATATGAGTTGCTAGATAAACATGATTGTGAAAGCTTAAGTAGTGATTTTTGCAACTAAACATGCTAGAAGAATTATTTTCATTGATATTTTTTGCTTGTGGAATCGATAGAAGATCTTGGGAATTTTAAGGATTGTAGTGGATTTTCTTCTTAAGGACTTTTAATTTTGAATAGGTAATTCCCGATACAAGTTACAATTATGTGAGGATGATGGTGCATATTTTTTGTAAATACTTTCGTGCAATGCATGAATTTAATTTTTCGTAAATATTTAATGAGTAAGTTTATATAGGGACCTAAATTCAATTTTGCACGAAGCCCTCCAAATTTCAGGATCGAGCCTATCGTCATCTTGATTTGTTCGTGTAATTTTTTGTTTTAACACTATTTGCATTCCTGTAATTCATTTTATTATGATTATCTTTCTACAATTTACATTTTGTAATTTTGTTTACACGCAATTTACTTTTATATGTTCTTTATATTTTCAACAATTTAATTTCTAACTATTTAGTTTATTTTGATTTACGGTAATGTAATTTATCATTAATATTTTCCATCTCGTAGACACTATAACATATTGATAAAAAAATAATCTTAATTGAGACATTTGAACGGTCACATTTGTTTGATTTATACGTTTGTTATTTTTTTGGTCGAATAATCTAAAATCATTTTGGAAATTACTTTCCCACAAAAGAGATATATTGATTTTGTGGGGGACATATTCCCTTTCAACTTAACCCCATAACAAATACTGAAATTTTCCTTATTTTCAAGCTTATTTCAAATGATTTAGATTTCACCAAACTTTAACATATAACAAACGATAAAAGTTTAGATCCATATTTTATGAAAAATGACATAATAAATATTAATATAGAGTTGACTTACACTGTGGCATGTAGAATAAATAAATATAAAAACAAATATTATGTAAAGGTAGAACTTTTGACGGATACTAAAACATCATCCATTTCAGAGACCATTAAAATGAGAGATATGTATATTATTATATGTTGGGTCGTGATAGCATGTGCCCTAAGGGTACACATTAAAATTCCAAAAATAGTAGGGACATAGTTTCGACATACATTTAATAGGGAACAGATACTCATGTGGAACTCTAATACTCACTATTTGAGGCTCAAAACATGTGCCCTAAGGGCACATGTTATCATTTTCCTTATATGTTTGTGTTTGGGTAAGAGTTTTTTAACATTTAATAATAACCGACTCGTGTACTTGTATTGTATAATGATAGTATAGATGCTCCTGTAGAAAATCTAAAATGATGATTTTTGAGTTATTTACCTGTGTATCCAAACCCCGCCTTTCTTTCTTTAGAATAAGCATCCCTGATTAAACCTTTTCCACAACCATGACTAAAGGAATACTTCACCTTTTGTCACATAAAGGTAGAACACCTCCTATACACATTTTCTATACTTTTTCCTCTGTAATGGTTAAAGGAAGCGTTAGAATAACTCATTTAACTTGGCACCTTACTCTTATAATTAACATATACTTTGTAATTATATTATATAGAATAATATCAGTGACATATGTAACAACTTATGTAATAGGGTCTTGATAACATATGCCTTAAGGGCACACATTTAAAATCCAAAAATAGCAGGGACAGAATTTTGACATACAATTAATATGGCATAGATACTCATGTAAAGCTTTGATACATACTATTTTGAGGCTCAAAACATGTGCCCTAAGGGCACATGTTATCATATTCCTAAGTAATATTACAATGCGAAATGGAATCAAAATGTTGACGTTGAATTGACACATCATCTTCGATGATGACATGTGACTATTATGTCGATTATCGTGTATCACCGTCATTTAAATTCTATAAATCACTATTTTCAGCTAATATAATTATTTAGTGCGGTAGTATTATTATTATATTAAATATCGTAAAATAGATATTAGTTTTTATTTAGGCTAGGAGATTTCAAATGACTCCAATAATGTTTTTTTAATCTTGTATAACCATGGAACTTTCCAAGTAAGTGCCCACTGAATTCACCCTCATATCAAACCATTGAAGCAAGTTTTTTTAGGTCTCTTGGTGCTAGGGCAATGTAAGTGCTAACTATAAATCCTCTAAGACTTGTTTAATTGCACAAATTATTTGATTATGTAAATTAATTCATTGTGAATTACTGAATTATAAATCAATGGGTTTGAAATGAGTTTAAATTTTAATTTTATGCGTAATCTTAAATTGATATTAAGGCTGTATGAGACAAAAATAAAAATAAATTAAGAGATATAGGGAAAGGGGGAGGAGAGAAAAAAAGAGAGGAGCATGCACTTTATGTGATTCCTATTTTAAATGGATACATTTCATATTTATATGAAATAACCCAATTTAAAATTTTACACATGGGCTAAAATTTCATTAATGAAACCAAACAAAATTTAATGTTTCAATTTGTAAATGGACCAATTTATAAATGGGTCAAGTTATAATTTTTAGACAACCAAACGGGGTGTAAAGTTATTGAACTGTTTATACTTTGTTTGATTTAATTATTTTGAAATATTATTGTAAGAGGGTAGTTTAGATTTGATGGAGGCGTAACCCCTTTTGAGTATAGTAATGAAAAGTTAACTAATCACTCCATCACTTATCTACAAGACACGCAAACACAACTTAGTGAAGATAGACTCAGTTTGAACTCATAAATCTCTCATGTATAACTCAGAAGGTAATAATGAACTTAGAAGCAACTTTGCTTAGAGGGAGGGAGAAAATGAGCACCCTAGATACACCTTGGCAGGCAGCCAAACACCCTAACCACCCTCAATGATCTCTGTCAAGTATTAAATCTTTGTGATAAATGACAATGGTGGGTAAGTAAAACTCTTTGGTTCATAATAAATCTCTCTCTGATGTATATTCTCTCTAGTAATGACTTCTGAACTCTCAAAAAGAACATCCTTTCCTCAGAGGTGGTTGGGGATCTTAATATCCTCCACACCACTCCCGAGGTAACTCAGTCATTAATACATGTGAAAAATATCCCTCATACTTTATGTCACAGACATTAAATGCCTGATGCACTAGTGAGCTCCACGTCATAAACATTAAATGCCAAGACATGCCTTTTGCCTAACCAGTGTGTGTTAGGTGGCTGTTGTCACAGAGGTGGCTCACCAACTGTCTGACAGCCCCAAATACCACGGTGGTTTACTCAAGTGCAGATTTGACATTGTCTAGCTGGCTAGTGATGTTACCTACAGTAGATGTGACATTAAGTAGAGGGTTATTTGGTCCACAACTCAACACCCGTGGAACTCAAGGATACTCCACCCGGGGTCCACGGTTAGTGTCTTTTGGTGTTTTACCAGGTGTATCTAAGATGTTCAGGACAAGCCCTAATGGTGCCTCACTTCTCAATCCCCCCAACCAAGTCCCTCTAAAGTTCCCACGGCGAGGTCATTCGATAAAGCATGAAAGCTCTCTCAGGCCCTGCCAAGCATGGTCTCTCACGAGTATCGTTCGACCTCACACTAAAAATCATTATACTCGTTACATCATTACAATCGTTATAGCCCATAGTCAATATAAACAAAGATACAATGTGACTAAGTAACACAATAAGCTAAATTATGAGCTGCCACGCTAAGTTGCCTCGCTGCCTTAGTCCCAAACACTGAGCTGCTTCGCTTCCTTAATCCCAAGGCTGAGTTGTCTGGCTGTCGTAATCCTGAACACTGTTGTTAATGGGGAGATTATCTCTAATCTCAGGATTACATTCAAGCCCCCTCTGCATTTGCCCCTTCGTGAAGAGATTTGTTGTGGAAACAAGAAATGTCTGCACGAAAACTTCGCAATCTGATGAACCTTCTCTGTGAATAAATTTGGCATTTTTTTTTTCATTGCAACCAACTACGGTTAACGCCTCCAGAAAAAAGTAAAATTCTCCCCGATGTACCAGAGTCGAAGCGCTGTGGCTTATTGGCACTTTGGCAAAGGGACATCGCAACTTTTTCCTGTTACTGAGTTTCAACCGTTGTGGCTTGACTATTTAAAATTCTGCCGATAAGCCTACTAACTTTCTCAAATACTCGTTTTGACTTTGGGGAAGTGAAATTCTTCGATTTGTGCTGTGGTGGAGTATAGTTATAGGCAGTGAATTTTTCGTTAGGACTTCCCCTGTCGTTGAGACTTGTGGAATTCTCCGGTGTAACATTTTGCCAGGTTTGAAAACGTAGAAATTCTCCCCGATGTAGCTGAGTCATAATTTAAATAACATTTGGACTTTTGGCGAGGGGACATCGTAGCTTTTTTGAACCGTTGGGGCATCTTATTCATTTGGAGTTATTTGATATGTCTAATAAAAGAAAAAATTTGGAGCCAAACCCCAAAACTTATCTTGGAAGAAACCCTTTCCATCCCCATGCGTCGCTTCATTAATGACGTAATGCCGTCATTTCAACTGTCAGGACACTTCCCAAAGTGACACGTATTTGTTTGAAATGATTGTAGGCGGCTTTGCACGTGTAGTGGTGGGAAACTCAAAAGACGGGTTAGAGATTTCAAACGACTATTTTTAAAAACACTTCTCATCTTCTTCAAACTCCCGTCTACTTTAGAGAGACAAGCTCTGCCAAAACTCCATTGTTGCCAAGATTTTCTCCTCAAGCTTTTCTCCTCATTCATTTCCTCTGCAATCACCCTCACTTTCTAGCCATTCCATTGTTACATCTCTGGTGCCTTTTCTAAGTTTTTCTTTAATCTTCACTGTCATTTTCAATGACCTCCTCAAGCAATCCTACCACGTCTTCCACCAATGCTCCACCTGCCACCCCTGTTGCCACCTCTTTGATTGCCGCCCACCAGGACCAGCTGTGTTTCTACCGCCGGTCCCCTATATTTGGCAAGGGTGATGATTTTGCTAGGTTTTGTAAAACTTGTTTTTCCTACGCTAAGTATGATGCCATGACGCTTGGTGATAAACACGAAAGTGGTGCTGATTGGGGTTTTCTCCCTCCAGAGGGGACTTTTCGATTTCGTCTTGAGCGAGGGGACTTCCCTTGGTCCCATATTGACTTTGAAGGGCCTGGAGGCTCTTCTGCTCACTTCCCTACCTGTAACTCCCATATGCAGAGTTCCCATGTTGATACCTTCACCAAAATTGGGCTTCATCAGGCTAAGTGGTTTGGTGAGTTCACTTTATCCAAGAACAATGTTTCCCTCCATGTCCTGGTGTCTCGTTGGAACGTTACTACTCACACCTTCATTGTTGCGTGAGGTGAGTTTACAATAACGTTGGAAGACGTGTGTGGGCTTCTGGGCGTTGAGGCAACAAGCCATGAGCCTTATTCTGATGAGGCCCTTGTAACACCTCGTATTTCGGTGCATGTAATATTTAATTAATTCGGGAAATTTTAAATTACTTGTGTGTCATAATTTAATTGAATTAATTATGATAATATTTATTTAAATATTAATCGAAGAGTGAATGGTTAATATTTAGGAAAATTTAATTACTAAGTGAATAGTAATAATTTATTTACGTCATAACGTATATTAGTGACATGGCATTTATTTATCTCAGTCGGGAGTCGGTATAGACTAATTTGGGTGTGAGATAAGAATTTTTATAAATTAATTAGATTGTTAATTTTGAGTGCACGGTTGAGTCCGGATGGGCCAAGATAGTCAAAAAAGTGTACTCGGGGGTAGTAAATGGGTCACGGGGCATTTTTAGGCATAATCGGGCCCACACGGGGCTAGTTGGGTCACTTGGGCTTGGCCCATTAGGCTAAAAACGGGATTAGAGTTTTAAGACCTAAATCTAAGAGTGGGGAATAGTAGAGAAACATAAACCTAAATCTAAGAAATTGGGGAAAAAGTGAGAGATAGCAGTTAGAGCCAATTTGGGGATCTTTTGGAGATAAAACAAGGAACGGATTGGGTGCTCATCATCAAGCTTGCCTCTACACCAACAGATCAGACCCAACGAACCCCAAAAGGCAAGTGGTTAACTTTATATGATGTTTATTTATGATATCCAATTCATATTTTTGTGATGTGAAAATCAAAATTCGTTTTGGGAGTAAAAGGGTACAAAAAGGGGGGGTTTTGTATATAGAACACTTGAATGAAATTAATGAAAAATTAACAAGGGAATTCATTATGTTACATAGTTCTGAGATAATTTATTCGGATGTGAAAACCCAGTAGAAATTTATGAACGAATTTGGGATAAACAGATGAAATTGGGACTGAACGAGTAAAGACCCAAAAATTCCCCAAATTCGGAAAAGTAGAGATTTGTGAAATTTAATTTTTGTTTAAGGTTCTAGGGGAGGTCCTAATCACGTTCCCATATGATAAAAATATTGTGTGTGCTTGAGATGAACCATAGATGAGTTTGGAGGTTAGAGGAATTCGTTAATGGCAGAATCAGAAAGTCGGAGAAGATGAGGACCTATTCGATCGATCGATCGATGGTTGGGATTGATCGATCAATGGTTGGGAATTTTTGACAGTTTGGACTTGGGAGTTTTAGATGGGATTTTCTTTCATTTTAATAACCACCAAGTCTAATTAAGGGAGAAAATTTAGTTAGGGAGGTTAATATCCTCACAATTATAGGGGCATATAATTGGGAGTGGTGGGGTAATTGAGTGTAACACTTACATATGAATTTTGAGAATAAATTCTGAGAAATAAAATAACGAACTGGGTGAATAAGTTCGGATATAGTAGTAGGGCGACACTACTCACTTAAATTTATTATGGATGAAAAACTAATTAATTTGGATTTGTGGATTAGAACGGGTGTTATATTAATTTCGGGCCACGAGAGCGAGCCCGCGTATATTGGTTAGGTGACACCAATAATAATTTAATTAATTAATGTGCAAATTAATTAATAATTAGAGTTGGACCATAAACTCGAGATACTAAGTATAGGCTAGTGTTATGGACTCAGTACACGATAAAGCCGGGATATTCTATATTTATATATATATATATATATACGGTGTGCGATAGTATGTATATGGTGTGTGTATATAAATATCAATGATTAGATATTATTAATATATATACTCTAGTGCTATCGAAGGAGGTTGCGCGATGTGGGTGAATCCCCTAGATTGAGGAGTAAGGTGAGTATATCCCCAGGTCATAGCGTATGTTATATGGGTGAGGGGCTTATCTCACTTTCAGGGAAGGAATATGACCGCCTCCATTATGTTTACATTTTCGGTTAAGTTAGAGAGCGATTTTGACTTGGGGTAACTAGGTTATGCGAGTATACCTAGTGTGATAGAACTTTAGAGAATACATCTAGTGAGTTATTATTCGGGAGGATGGGTTATATTTTTATTCAACATATGTGTGAATGTTGTAATATGGTTCTATGTATATAATGGGATAAATAGTTTTATATGGGTCATTAGATACATGAAGTGAATTGTATTAATTATATATGGGTTATATTCACATTCGACATGTGTGATTGCTGTGAGATAACTGTACGTACATAATGGGGTGAATAATTATATACGGGAAATTTAAATACATGGACAAAAGTGTATTAATTATATAACTAGTGAATGTTATATGGCTTTCAAGAAAAGATGATTAACTAAGTTAAGGCGATAAATAACTTATAAGTCATACATTAAAATACTCGGGATTGAGTAGGGCGGTTGACAAGAGTTATATCAAGTATCTAGTTTCGGGGTAGACGACTAGGTGGGATATGAAGAAGGCGTCAGGTGTGCACATTAGTTGAGGGGTGAGCTTGTCCTCAAGGGAGTGTGACACTAACTAAAATATGAAGCACATTCATGCATATTTTATTACTGCAAGTTAATTATTTGCTAAATATTTTCAAAATGTTTTGGGTTCTAACCCTTGCTATAAATTATTTTCAAAACCTTTTAGGTGTCCATCCACAGGGACGTCAGGCTTGATTCATTCCAGGGATTCACTACTGCAGCATATGTGGATGTTGCAGGATTTGGATAGGCGCCTCTATTCCTTCTATTCCTAGTATAGGGATTTTCTATCAGATACTCGAGCATGTTGCTCACAGTTTTATTTAGTATTTATTTCAGATACTTGAGATCCATTACTATCTGTCTTTACATTTGTGTTGGATTTTAGCCGATGGTTTATTCGGCCAGTTTCTTATTTATTTGTTATGGTTGGTTCCAGTTATCTTGTGATTTTTAATAATTTATTTCCGCATGAGTATTTCATTGAATTAATGAAAGATAAAACTTGGCACCAATCTAATTTCACTTAGGTGGTTAGTAATTAAAAAGTTTCGATAGTGATGCTAAGAATGAACCAACTGAGAAACCTGTTCTAATTTAATTTAGGACTGATCAACCAGGGTTTATTTAGGCAGGATGTCACAGCCCTGGATGCCCAAGAGGTTGCTGATCATTTAGAGTTGGACCATATATGCCGAAGGTGCATCAGTTCTTCAAACAAAGCCACTTCCACTCCTCTCATCAACTATTTGTTTAAGGATCCTTCTGAAGGTAGTTCTTCTGAGGATGCCCCTGGTCAAGGTACATCACTGGAATTTGCTGCGTACATCCTTGTCATTCTTTCTCATTTACTTTTAATGGGAAAACCTAATGACCAACTTCGAAGGGACCTTATCAACATATCCCTCCATTTGGCCCGGGGTATCAAGCTTCATCTGGCTACAATTGCCCTAGGATCACTCTACACATGGCTTGATAGAACTCTTTTTTACATGGAATGATCTCTTGGTCGTTATAACCAGGACAACTTTGCCAACTGTGTCCTTCTGATAAGCTTCCTTTATATTCGTTTCACCGTCGTAGCAGCCAAAACCAACTGCCCTCCTTCGGGCGAAGCAATTCTGCCTCCACGCTCTTTCATTTATCACAGGAAACAAAGTCAAAAGGAGTTAACCTATGTTATTGATCAACTTGGGAGTTTTGTGATGAGGCCTTACGGAGAGGAGGTTGTCCTCCATACTTGGGGTTTCTTCAAACATAGATAAAGGATGGTCCAGGTAACTACTTTGGACCTCATCGTTGAAGACCCTTAGCTAGTTGTGGTCCTTTTATTTTTACCACGGTACCTGCCTTCCTACACCGAGTGGGGATACACCAGTGAGCATTACAATCCCAATCGATGCAGTCGTCAATTCAGTTTCGATCAGAGGGCTCCTCGCCCAGTTTTTCAATTATCTCACCCCAAAGTCTCTCTTAGCGAGGCATGTTCCCTGTTCTCATCTACTGCTATGTGGGGGGTAAGCTCTACCATGGATGGGCGAGTCACCATTCCAAGCATCACAAGGCAAGGGGATGTGACCCCCCCTATTTGCAGCAAAGTACTGGCCAAGATAGTTGGCTCATATTTTTGAGTTCATCCAGGGGGATCCCGTGTATCCCCCAGTTCTTTCATTTTTTGCTCTGGAGCTGGGGCTGAAAGGTAATTCTGTTCTTGGGATTGAGTTCCCTCTAAGCAAAACTCCCAAGGAACCTCCCACTGAGCTTCCTCTACATTGCTCCATGATTCTTGTTGCTACCCCAAAGCCCAAAAAAGCCCCAACACCCAAACAGCCTGCTCCTTCAGGAGGAATTTCTGGTGAAGGGGTTTCAACTGAGGTAGCCTTTGGCGAAGGACCTTCTCAACCACCAGCCAAAAATATAAGAAAGTCCAAGAGTGGGACTTCCTAAAAGTCTAAGTCTTAAGCTCAACCCCAAACTCCTTTGGAGGCATTTCCCATCGCCTTCGTTCCTCTACCTATGTCTGCAGAAGCGAGTGAGGAGTTGAGAAGGAAAGTTCAGGCTGAGGTGGCACGAATAAATGCTGAGTTTCAATGACGCGTTCCCATCGTTCCTCCTTCTACTGCCTTCTCCACTATCTTGGTTGATCCAACAGAACTAGGGTCAAAGAGAAAGAAAAGTTCAAAGGTTCCTCAAAGTGTTGGTGTTGTGGGTGAAAGAAAGAAGACTCTGGGTACTAAGTCCCAGAGTAAATGAACTCCAGATGTTCATCTTCCCTTAGCTCCCTCTGTTGGTGCCTCCTCTCCTCCTTCGCCAGTGGTTATATCCTCCCATTCTCCTTCTGGATCCGAGGTATGTATGTGTGTTGTTATTCTCACTCCTATTTTTCTAAGGCAAGCTGCATCTGTTTAATTCTTAACAACTTTGGTGCAGGAGGTTGAAGAAGGAAGACCCATCCCCCCCTGTGAGCCCTTTCGTGGGGGGCGTTTTGGTTCCTCTCAGACCAATGTAACTCGTCCCCGTTCCCCCATGACTGGGCTTACTTACTCCCTTCGTTCGGCCTCACAACGTGCGAAGGATGCTGCTATGGGGGGTGATTCCGTTGAGTCTGTGGACATCTCTTCTCAACCAGAGATAACTCCCCTAGCCCCTTATGAATTATCACCTTAGTCGGAGGTTCTTCTGCCCATCGTTCTCGCTGCAGAAAGTTCCCCCGAGGTAACATATTATCAATTACTTGTTAGGTCTCACGTCTTTTTTCTCCTCCATCCCTTTTTCTGTTTAACATGCTAAACTTTAACATGTTGGGATGCCTTAGATTGAAATGGCATCTTTGTTAGCTAACATTCTTCTTCCCACTGTGCTCACTAGACCCCTAGCTATAGTTTCCCTCTTTGGTGCCATAACTGAGGTAAGTAACACTTAGAGGTATTTCTCACTTCTTCTGTACTTATTCCCCATTTATAACACGTAGCTTCATTTTTGATATTGTCTCCAAATCTTGCCCCACCCTCCTCTCTTGGTGGGCTGCCTATTCCCAAGGCCCAGGTTGAAATTTCTGCCAAGTGTGGTGGTTCCTCTGCATCCACCAACGTTGGGGCGTTACTTGGAGGTCAAACTTCCTCCTCAGTTGAGGCTCTTGTGTTGGCCTTAGTACCTTTTTGTTGGCAAAGGAGATTTATAGTCTGTTGAGGCTTCTTTAGTTGGGGGTGCCGTTGAGGCTTCTGAGGAAGAAAGCCTGCCTCCAACAGTTCCCGTCGTTATGGCCTCATTGGTGACTTCCATTCTTGCTCTAGACATGTGACACCCTGCCTAATTTAATACCGGGTGATCAGTCCTATATCCAATTAAAACAGGTTTCTCATTTGGTTCATTCTTAGCACCACTGTCGAAAACTTTTTAAAACATTACTAACCACCTAGTATTCAAAAAGTCGATATCAAAATTTTAATCTTTTTATTAAACAATCAACAACAAAACATTATTACATAAATACATCTCATGCAAAAGTAATATAAATCCATCCACAATATAAAAGACTGGAATGAAATAATACCGAATAAACCATCGGTTACAAAATCCAACATATAGTCCAACTTGAATAAGAGTCTGAATACAAGGTCTGACTATCATAAATGAAATAACTGTGGGAAACATGCCCGAATAAAGTACTGCCCTGCACCCTACACTAGGAGTGAAGTAACTGAATCGTCTAAGTCAAAATCCTGTAAGCATCCACAAGTGCTGCAGCTACGCATCCCTAGAATAGATCATCCTGCTTGGCGTCCCTGTGGCTGGACACCTAAAAGGTTTTGAAAAAAAGTTTTGCAAGTACGGGTCAGAGCCCAAGTAAAAATCATTTAAAAAAAATTAGCAAGTACTTAAATAACAATTTAAATGAACAGTTATTAGATACACATGTTAGGTTGCGAACACTCCCTTGATTTCCTCATCTCTCATCTATAATGCGCACCTAACGTTTGCTACTTAACCCCACCTAGTCAATTCTAGCCAATCTAACTAGGCAACCATTATCTAATAAACCCAAATCAATATAGCTCCTCCGTACCGCCCATACAGTACGCTATCGAATACCCTTAATAATTAGCATATCTCTTATGTTATTATTAAACCCCAGTTACCCTTTCTATGTAGGTTATTGTTCAAACTTTACCATTTAAGTTTCTCTACTTAAACTTTATTTTAGATATTCACTATCTATCTTCCTACTATTCACACATTAGTAGCTTCATCATTATATAGATATACCCTATCTAAGCTCCCTACTAATTATTCTTTAGTAGATTAATCGTTCTTTAGATACATACTATCTCGTCTCTCTACTAGCACACATAAGTAGATTATTCATGTAGTATATATATTTTACACACCATATATAATGTAAGTACACAATCTGCTATTATATCCTTGTATCACACATCAAGGGCTATTGGTTCGTAATGTTACCCCGACCCCAATAGTTATTCCATATGTATTGGTCCGGAATGTTACCTCGACCCCAATATTCAGATTACTTTTAGTTTAGATACACACAACTAACTGGTTTGAAATCATAAGTCTGCTACCCATAACTCATATCGTCTACCCGTATTTCCATGCAAATACATTTATTAAATATATATCCATTTCTCTTTAATATGAGCAAGGCTTTTCAAATTTTAGGATTTAGTGTTCACATACTTAAGTCAAATAAAATTTCACTATCTTTCTCATCCATTAATTTTACACAGTAGATAACATAACAAGTATATATATATATATATATATATATATATATATATATATATATGCACACTTTTTAATATATATATATATAACACGGCACCTCCCAGACCTAGCTGCGGTGCATACTGTAAAACATCTCAAAGGTATATATATTTATCATCCATTATATCTATACTAGTAAGGCACCCCTAGGCACAGCTGCGGTGCATGCATACTCTGCTATCATGTCCGGGTACATCTCTTATTGTACAAGGGACTATTGATTCGTCTTCTCTCACGAACCATATATATCAAATCACACATATTGGAGGCGAACATATTTCACATATCCATGGGTCACGCACATACCTACGCTCCCACAGTCAGCAGACTTATCGACTCACAGATAAGCCATTCATAGTCCTATGTTCTTGAGGTAGCAAATCTAAAATCCCCCCGAAGGCAACACAGGATAAGATTGTCCTCTTTCGAACGCCAACCTCCCGTGATAGCAAGTATGGTAGGTATGTCATACACATAATAAACAATAATATAGGTACACATTCCACTTATATAAATATAACATCAACGAGGTATTCACACAACCATATAATAACGATAGGTATTCACTACACCTATATATATATTTATAATAACAATAGGGCACACACACATCCCATATCACAAGCCTCATATATAGTATATTTATATCCCGAATATTCTACGTATTCCATAATTTATAACTTCGCTTATTACCATACATTTCCGAGTATTTCTCACCACTCGAAGGGTATCCTTTATTCCACATACAATATCGTAAGGTAAACTATCTACCCCCTAATGGTCTAAGTCCCCGTTCCTCTCAAATTCTCTTAACTCAAACTATCCTTCAATTTAGATTTTTGCTCTCTATTAATTCAAATTAATTTAGCCCTTAAACTTCCCTCGTAGGCAACGCCTAAAACCCAAACTAGGACTAATGGTGTTTCAATATAATTCCCTTATATTAGAAATTAATTCCAAACGATTTCCAAAGGTCCTAAAGAAAAGGAAATTTTTGGCCAAAACTGAGCAACCGAATCGATTAGAAAATTTTCTGGCAGATTAAACACCCTGTAGTAAAATATCGATTACTCCCTCTACAGAACTCCGATTGACCTGATTCAAAGCTCATTTGAAAGATAAGACATAGATATTTCCAAGAATGTATGGATATCATTCTAATTCTAAGTATAATTTAAATGTAATACGTTTAAACTTACGTCAAAAATTCTGGCAGTTACTATGCTGGCAGATCAAACACCCTACAGTAAAACATCGATTTATCCCTCTACGGGACTCCGATTGACCTGATTCAAAGATAATTAGAAAGAGAACACATAGACCTTTCCAAACATGTATGGATATCACTTTAATTCTAAGTAAAACTAAAATGGCATACGTTTAAAGTTACATCAAAAATTCTGGCAGATTGACATCTTGTGTTCATCAATTAAACCCTAAGTCATTCAAGATTCATGTTCTTCAATCAAGAACCCATCAAGATTCAATCTTAATCATCAAATATACTCTAATATCAGTTTATCTTCATATAGAGATAAATTTTCAATGAAAATTTACACAAAACATCAAAGATTCAACCTAAAAATCAAATTCTCCTTTAATTAACATAAAACCCCAATTTTTTTCTCATATTCATCAACTTTATAAATCAAGAACTCAGATTTCTCTATTATTAATCAATCCAAATCCACTAATTTCATATTATCATCATTAAGGAACATCTCTACATGCATTCCCACTCTAGTTTATGAATTAAACCCTCCCAAATTCATATAAAACATCCAAAAGCATGAAATCAAACCCTAATCTGCATGGGTAGTATAACATGCTTAATATAAATTGCTATTTAAATACTTGCCTCTCAATAGCAGGTCTGAATTTCATTAATATGATGGTGTGGTTGTTCTCCCCTCGCTCTGATCTCGATTTCGTTGCGTTCGGGGCGAAAAACTGTGTAGGAAGCTTTGGCTTTCTCTTCCTCTTTCTCTTCAATGGCCTCTCTTCTATTGTGATTGTGTTAACCCTAGCCCCTTATCTCTAATGGAAGATATACACTTAATATTTTCGAAGTTCTCTAAACCTCCAACTCCCGAATGACCGAAATACCCTTAAACGATGTCGGATTGGTCCAAAATCATCCCGGGACCCAAACTGTACACCCGAGTACACTTTTTCGACTATTTTGACCCTTTCAGAACCAATCGTAACCTCAAAATCACCATCCGAGTCACTTTAAAAAAATTATTTTAATTCCACCTCAAAATATCGAATGCGTGAAATTAAACTTAAATTGAACAGATTTACTCTCAATCACTGAATTATATAATTTCTCTAAATTAAATAAATTCCAAATCACCGAATCAAATAAATTCCAAATCATCGATTTAATTAAATCCTAGATCACCAATTTAATTTAATTAAATATCCTCAGAAATATGGGGTATTACAAGACACTGCTGAGGTACTTCGCTAGTTTCTCTTCGTTTCTCGTTGTTTGACTTTTATTCTTGGCAATGTACAATTTAGAAGAGTCTCATTTCTCAAAATTTCAAGCTTCACCTATAACGGTGACTTAACAATGAAAACACTTATTAAGCTTTTTTCGCAAACTCCACCTATAACGGTGACTTAATAATGAAAACACTTGTTAAGATTTTTCGCAAACTCCACCTATAATGGTGACTTAACAATAAAAACATTTGTTAAGATTTTCCACAAACTCCACCTATAACGGTGACTTAACAATGAAAACACTTGTTAAGATTTTTTTCAAACTCCATCTATAACGGTGGCTTAATAATAAAAACACTTGTTAAGATTTTTTCACTTAACTCATTGTTTCTTCTACCTGTTCTCAGGTTGCACGTGAATCTTTTTCGGCGGGAGAGAAATCCCACCAGTTCTTTCGCCCATTGCCTCACCCCATCGGGAACTCGTTATTTCAGAAGATTCTAGTCACGACGACCAAGGTTCCATGACGGGTGCAGCCGCTGACAGCGAATTTGGTTGTGAGCTTCCTCCACCCGACTTTTGCCTCAGGGTCCTTCAGCATTCTCCTCAAATGCCTTCCATTTATCATTTGGTGATTGAGCAGCTTGCAAGCCCTATCCAGAGACTTTTACTATGGATTGTTTGCGTTCCAACATCTCCGTGATGTGCTATAGGATTCAAGGCATGGAGACCGTTATTTTTGATATCGTCGGTACTCCTACGCCGAACATTACCAGACCTCTTCTTAACCAATTCCTGGGTTATCTGAGGGAGTTGGGTTGTGATGTCTTTCTTTTTGACTGGCTGATTGCGCACTTAAAAACTTTGAAGAGCCAACGATTGGATAGTCATAGGGTATTGATGCAGAAACATCAGGAGGATCAATGGGCTGAGGAAGCTAAGTTAGTTGAGCTAGTACCTCTACTTGAAGCTTCCAACAAGGAGGTGGAGGACTTCGAAGAGGCTCTGCGTTTGGAAAAGCTTAAACAAGAGAAACTCCTTATCGAGCGTACACAAGCGCAAATGAGATTGGAGGTTTCTATTAACACCCAACAGTCTTGCCTAGGAGCTTCTTCGGGCATGCCCGAAGATTTTTACTCTTCTCCAGACATGTGGTTCCTCTTAAGCCAATGAACTTTTGTAAAAAAAATTCCTTTTCTTCTCATGTAATTCTTAGTCAGTAGCTCCTAATTTTGTAATTCCCCAAAGTTTGTGAATGAATGAAAAAGATATATGTTTTCTTATGCCATTTTCTTTGTGCTGTCACTGTTTGCGTATATTATGGAGTTCTACAATTCTTCCATCTCCACTCAAGTTGCAATAATAGACATCAAAAATAACATGTATATTCATAACAACAGCTAGATAAAATATTGGTCTTAACTTAATTTCTTACACATGATAGACTTTTAACCATTTATTATTAATCTTGAATGGCTTGTCTTCTTCCATCTTAGAAATTAAGCAATAACCTGAATCATGATCTTCTTTTACAATGAAAGGTCCCTCCCAATTCGCTGCAAACTTAGGTAGAGGAAGCCCCCTGATGTGCTTCACTGATGCCTTCAAAATGAGGTCTCCCTCCACGAACTTCCTTGGTCTCACCAAGTCATCATATTCTCTGGAGAGCTGATTCGTATACATTCAAAAGTGATGCATCGCATTATCTCTGTATTCTACTTTGCAAGGCATATCGAGCAGAGGGAACTTTCAACTTTATCGGAAGGATTGCCTCAGCCCCATAAATAAGGGAGAAAGGAGTATACCCTATGGGCTTTCTTTTGGTTATTCGATAGGCCCACAATATTGCTGGTATCTTGTCATCCCACGATCTTGGTAAATCCTCCATCATTTTAGCCAAAATATTAACCAAGGTTTTGTTAGTCGCTTCAACTTGACCGTTTCCCTTTGGGTATGCCACCGTTGAAGTATGATGAACAATAAAGTACTTATTTGTAAGCATTGTTACTTCTGAATTGGTGAAGGGGATTCCATTATCTGAGAGAATAACCTTTGGAATCCTAAAATAACAAACTATGTATTCTCTTATGAAGTTGCTCGCCAATCCTGTTGTTGCTCTTCTTACTGGTATCGCTTTAGCCCACTTTTTAAAGCACTCCGTTGCTACTAGTATACATATCTTCCCTCTCGAAGAAGGATGTATTACCCCTAGAAGGTCAAATGCCCAAGTGTGAAAAGGATTAGGCATTGCCACGGAATGTAGGTCCACCGATGGGGCATGGATCATATTTTTGTGAAGTTGGCAAGCCTTGTATTTTTGAACGAACCCAGCAGAGTCCTTCTCTATCATTGGCCAATAATACCCCAATGTCATCAACTGGTCATACAACTTGGCCCCTCCTATGTGAGCTGGATCATGCGCTTGTTTGAGGACCTCTGTTATTTTTTCCTTCATGATGCAACGTAATGGCATATTGAAGTAACCCCTTCGTTAAAGCTACCCCTCCTGAACATAAAACCTTGAGGCCCTTCACTTTAGTCCCATCGCATCAATTTTCTCTATTAGGACAAATCCAGCTTTAAGAAAGTCAATATAGGGTCGCCTCCAGTCAGGTTGACCTTCAACGAAATGATATTCAGCCGTCTCGAAGAATAACTGGCACTTATCGCACTTCCATTGGACCTTTACTGCATCCTGCTTCATTCTAAGCCAGAAATATCCCTCCTTTTGAATTCTCCTATAAAGATGTATCTCAGTTGTTTTGTAATGCTCTTTGTGTGTTTTCTTCAACCTCCACTCTGCTTCTTCTGAGCCGGTGCATTTGACAACCATCCTCCTGCATTTTTGAAATAAATATCTCCCTGATTTGTAAAGTATTGGGATAATTCCCTCAGCTCCATCGCTCCTTACCATGATTCTAGTTGTTTTCTAATCTCTCCCCTCCAGTCAGAATAGTCCTCCATTGGCAGAATTGATTGTACCATCGAGGGAGCTATTCTTCGTTGGATCACAACTGTAAGTGTATCGTCTCTCATAACCATCTTCTGAGCAACTGTGGCATAGGCGTCTGGAAGGCGGTTCATTATTCAGGGATGTCTCTTAATTTTGGTCTGATGGAACTGGCTGAGAAGCCTTTGAATGACCATTCTCTATGGTTCCAGACTCATGTGTTTCAACACATATTCTCCATTCACTTGTTGAATTACCAAGTTCGAATCACCCTTGATGCAAAGTGAACAAATTCCCCTTCGAAGGGCCTCCAGCAACCCCAGTACTAACGCTTCATACTCTACTTCATTGTTGGAACAAGGGAAATCTAACTTGTAGGAAAGATAAATCTCCTCCATTCCTTTTGAAAGAATAACTCCTGCTCCTCCTTTCTTTTCTACCGAAGATCCATCAAACTGTATCGTCCATTCTTCATCACTTGCATCTAAGTAATTGGCCTACAGGCCGTCTCCTGGAATGCTTTCTTTAGGTAGCTCAAACTTTCCAGAGGGGAAGATTGCCAACAGGTCAGCGTACGCCTGACTCTTGATCGCGTGAGGAACCACGCACTTAAAGTCATATTCTGAGAGGATGAGGAACCACTTATATGCCCAACTAATCAATATAGTCTTGCCAACAAATACATAATAGGATCACATCTGGTTACAATATGAATTGTAAAAGATATCATATAATGTCTAAGTTTTTGCGCTACAAAGACTAAGGCTTTTAGTGCCTCTCCAAGATACTATACCTGACCTCTAACCCATGTATAATTTTACTGAGATAGTAGACTAGCCGTTCTTTCTTATTAATCTCTTGCGCCAACAGATCTCCAACGGACCTCGTGGTGGATGTGAGGTATAGCTGCAACGGTATTCCTGCTTTGGGGGGAACCATGGTCTACGGTGAAACGAGCAGCTTCTTTAGCCCAGTGAGAGACTCCTGGTGAACCTCCTCCCACTTAAATTTTGCGTCCTTTCACAAAAGCTGCATCAACGGGTGTGTTATCTCATCCAATCCAGGAACGAATCTTCTAAGGTAGGAAACTTTGCCTAGTAATGACTTCAGCTCCTTCGTCGTTCTTGGACTTGGCATCTCCAAGATTTCCTGTTGTTTGTCCTGGTCCATCTGCACCCCTTGTCGATCAACCACAAAACCTAGAAACTTCCCACTTGTTACTCTGAAGACGCATTTCAATGGGTTCATTTTCAGCTTATACTTCCAGCATCGGGCAAACACTTTCCTCAAATTGCTCAGATTGGACTCCTCCTTCCTCAATTTGATGACAAAATCATCCACATAGAATTCCAAAAATTTATGAAAGAAGTCATGGAAAATGGCCATCATTATTCTTTGGTAAGTAGCCCCAGCGTCCTTGAGTCCAAACGGCATAACTTTGTACATGAAGTTGCCCAATGGGGTTCTAAACGCAGTTTTCTCTGCATCTGTGGAGTCCATCTTGATCTGATTGTACCCTACATATCCATCCATGAAGCTATATATCTCATGACCCGTCGTTGCATCTATCAAGCTATCGATGGAGGGTAGAGGGAACTCGTCCTTGGGACAGTCCCTATTCAAATCTCTGAAATCCACACATATCCTTATTTGATTTTTGGCTTTCTTTCCCACTGGGACAATGCTAGATAGCCAGAGTGGATGCTGTATCAGTTTGATGAACCCTGTCGTCAATAAGTGTTGAACCTCTTCTTTAATCTATAACTCCATCTCAGGCTTGTACGTTCTCATTACTTGCTTCACCGGGATGGCTAAAGGCATCACGTTCAACTTATGGCAGTTGACTTCCTAATCCAGCCCTTCCATCTTCTTCCACGCAAAAATGTTTATGAACTCCTGAATCAACTCAACCAAGGCCTCTCGTTTCTCCTTACTGAGATCCTTTGAGATGAAGATGGGCCTTGGTTCCTCCCCTTCTTTCGCCAGGTTCAACTATTCCATATCCTGTGCTTGTGGTTTTGGTTGATCTACCATATAGTCTGGTTCTTCGGTGATATCTTTCATGAACTCCTGTATGTTGGAGTTGTCTATCACCATACATTACCCATGTTGATCTACCAGAAAGCACTCATATATCGGATCATCCTCATTATCATTTTCTTCATCTTCCCGTTCACACCATTATAACCGATAAACCACCTTTCCTTCTTCAGTAATCACCTTTTTGCACTGTCTGCTTGTAATCACCACTGCCTTCCTCTTCTTCTCTCTAGAAGCCTCAACAACTCTTCTTCCTGAAAATCGACTCATCACACTTTGTCGTTGGACCTCATGCTCCATTGGATCCACTCTATGCCTCATCCTATCTTTGAGCTGCTTCGATATTTTTTAGGGCTGAGGGACCACCTGATGGGCTTCTTCCATCATCACTCCTTTGTTGCTTGCAATTTCATTATTTTGCTCATTAAAGGGTCCCATCCTTTATCTGATCGAGGGAACCCATACTCCCTTAATTCTTCTCGTTAAGACTCTTACGTCCTCCTCCAGTTCTGTGTAAAAGGTTATATCTACCAGGTGAGCTTCTTCGACAGCGAAAGGCCTCTTCATAGCTCTAATGGTCACCTCCGTCCCCTTGATATTCGCCTTGGCGTATTGGTGATACGTTTAAGGAACTAGCCCTTGGTTATGCATCCACACCCTTCCTATCAGCAGATGGTAGGAAGTCGCACTCTCTATCACGTGAAATTTGATATGGGAACTCAGATTTCCCATCACAATCCCAACGTTCACATACCTAATAGACTTGGAAGACTGGTTGTCATAGCCTGAAATCACCAAAGGCATGAGGACCAATCTCTCTTACAAAATATTAGCTGCATGGAAAGAGTTGATCGGTATGATATTGATAGAGGCTCCACCATCCATAAGAGCCCTTGCAAAGCTAACTCCGTTGATGCTGGAAGTCACATACAATGGCCTATTATGAGGGAATTTCACGGCCCTATCTGTGTCACTGAAAGTTATTTCTTACATAAACTTCTTCACCAACCTGTCCATGGGTCCATTCCATCTCAGCGAAGGGACTGGGTTCTTCCTCGCAATATCAAGGATCGCTTGGGTTATTTCCAATCTAATCTCCCTTGGTATCCTTACCTAGTCGAAGAACCAGGAAAACTTTAGGGATTTTGAAACTGCACAGTATTCTATGGCTTGGTCTTCTTCCTCACCTTTAACGCTATATACGTCCTCTACATCTTTAGCACTTGCTTCATCGTAAGCTAACACTACGTTAGCCATTCCCCTAGTACAATCTTTCAAAGATTCTTCAAACTCCTCATGCTTCGTCATTAGCTCCCTTTCTTCTCTCTCTGCCTCCTCATCGTAGGCCACCACCATATTGGCCCCATGCGCTGGGAGTGGGTTGCTGTTAACATTCTGCAGAAGGATTTTCAATGTTCCTGCCTTTACATACTTATCGATGATTCTTCTTAGCGTGAAACAACTCTCCGTTGGATGTTGGATCTTTCGATGAATCTAACAATATTTGGGATCCGTCTTAGTTGCAATGTCTGGTTCCCCAACGGGGATGCCCTTTGGTTCGTACACCATTCCTCCTTGAACCATTGCATTGTAATACTTGATAGCCTCTTCTACTGTATAAGGAAACGGTGGTGGGTCTTCCCTGTCTCTTCCAAACTTCCTCTTATTGTCCCTCTTCGCTACCTTTCCCCCATCTGCTCCTTCGGTATATCCTACCCGTGGGGGCTGAGACCTCCCTCCCACGGGTTGTATCGACTGCCTGAATATTATAGGCACCACTACTGGATTTGGTTGTACAACCAACGAGATATTCCTTGATGCTTTTAGGAACGCCGCAAAAGTCCCCCCACACGTTTCGTTAATAAAATGGCAGATGTACTCAGGAAGCAGTCCCTCCGCACAAATTTGCAGTAGTTTGGACTCTTTGGCCTCCTCCCTCACATTGAGGGACCTTTCCCTGAACCTTCGAATGTAAGCCACTACATCTTCCTTGGGTCTTTGCTTCTCTCTCCCCAGTTGGGTCAAGGTGAACTCGTCTTTCGCCAGAAAGAACTTCTGGACGAACAAAACGTGCATCTCCTCACACATGGAAACACTCTTGAGGGCTAGGTGAGAATACCAGGTATATGCTTTATCGGTTAAGGATTTTGAAAATTCCCTCAACCTGAGTCTCTTGTTATTGCAATGCGCCCCCAAGTGTTCAACGAAGCATTTCATGTGCTCTTTCGGATTCCCACCCTTTCTTGTATATTTTTCAAAGATAGGAGAAATATAATCATTTGGGTAGGGCTTATCGTTGTATTCCTGGGGGTAAGGCGTTCGAAAATTGTCATAAACAGAATCTACCTCGTCGGCCGATTGCGAGGAAGCTTGTATGAATTTCATCTCTTTCCTCATCTCCTCCATAGCTAATGTCGTTAAAGGAATGACCAGATGGACCATAGGAGGAGGGCCCGTTGCAGCTGGAGGAATCATCGCAGTTGGAGTCGTTGATACTCCTGGAGTTCCCACTACTGGATTTACAACATAGGGTATACTTGCAGGGAGCATTCCTATTAGAACTATACTTGGTGGGGCCGTTGGGGCTATCCCTGGCATCACGAAAGAGTTGGCCTCAAATCCCCCCAACACCATTGAAGCTACGGGAGTTCGTAAAAACTCATAAAATTTATTCATGAGGAGTGCCACTTGGGCTGGTCCCAACCCAGCGCAGCTTGTGTCACCCCTAGGACACCTATCGTTGTTTGAACTGGAGGTACCTCTAATCGAGGGGCTCCGTCCCTTGAAGCTGACGCGACTAAGAATTTGTCTCAAAAGTGTATTTTCTCTAGGCTCAAGTGCAAGCCTGTCGCGTTAGTAATAATCCGATAAATCGGGATCGTATCCACAGGGATCAATAATCGGGTATTGTATAGGATAAGTTATTAAATCTTGAAATGATTCCTCAAAAGAAAAAGAAAAGATGATTAATGATTGGGAAATTTCTAGTGAAATAAAAAAAAATGTTTCCAAGAAAAATAAACTAAAATTTGTGAAGAAATTAGATTGACAAATGAGAGAAAATAGGGTAGGGTACAATCCCTCAAACCTTAACAAATTACCGTGTAGAATACTAGAATTGAAAATTAAAATTCTTGACTAAATCCAACCTTTATAAATCCTAAGTATTACATATATGAAGGATCTAGCCCTCATCATATGAAATCAAAGGTAAATATAAAGCGGTGAATGGGCAATTACACTCGCAAAGCGTTCTTAAACATCTCAAGTACCTAGGGCAAGAGAGATTAAAAGATTGACTATGTGTGTGTAATTTTCATTCACCATTTAGTCGGAATTTAATTTACCCTCTATTTTCTATTCATGTAATTTGTTTCGGAGTGAGTTCATGTACCCCAGCCCTTAAGAATTTAGCTAGACATGATTTGATTAAAGAACAACTTCATACACAAAATTATAGGTCTAACAACTATTGAAAATAATTTGCAAAACAATTGAAATTTGACTAACATAAATACAAACTAAGAGAAAGAAATTGTTATACTTGATTTCAGCAACCGGAAAAGACTTGAATCCAGAAATTGTAATCACTCTTACAAACTAGGGTTTATGAAAACTCCTATGAAAATTTCCTACTTCTGAATTTCTCTCTCTAAGATTGACCTAAAATCCTCTCTAGAAAAACCTCCTCTAGAATGAGGTAGGGCATGGGCTTTTATAGCTCCAAGTACTACGAATTTGACAGCCAGGGATGCTTGTGGCGCAAGATTTCACCAGCTACGCACATCAAAATCTTCACAATTAATGCCAGGATTTCGCATGACCGGACCGGTCCGGATAGCCCTCAGATCGGTCCGTCTTTCAGCCACCGGATCGGTTCTTTTTTTATTCTACCAGATCGGTCCGGTACCCACCAGATCGGTTCTGTTGTTATCGGTTCAGAATCCATCCGGGGTCTACTGGACTTGGATCATTTCGGATCGGTCCGGTACCTACCAGATCGGTCCGTTTTTCTTCCTTGTTGACTTTTCTCTATCCTCTTTGACTGGCCATAACTTTTGATCTCGAGCTCCGATTTGAGTGTCAAATTCTTCCGATGCTCTTGTGAAATCAAGCACTTTAACTTCCCTTTAGATGTCGAGTTCGAATTCTGGATAGAAATTTACTCTTTTGCCCTTTGACTTTTCTTCCTTTCATCATTTCCTTTCTTCCGGTTTCTTTCTCTCTTTTCTTACACTAAATTCCTGTAAAATCCATCAGAAATACACGAAACTCGGGGAAATTGTTAGAAACAATCAATGGCAATGATATGGAATAAAAATGATTCAATTACCTTGTTCGAGATATCAAAATCACTAACTTAAGGGGCTAAATTCCGAAGAATTTATGCTTGGTCAGAAGCCTCCAGCTCTCTCGTCGCCTGTTCTTCATTATGTTGAATGTCATCAATATTAAGCTTTCGATTAACGTTATCCTGCGCCATACTCCTTGCTCAAAAGAATGCCTCCCCAGCAGAGTCTCCAAATATAAGAGGGTAGTTTAGATTAGATGGAGGCGTAACCCCTTTTGAGTATAGTAATGATAAGTTAACTAATCACGCCATCACTTAACTACAAGACACGCAAATACAACTTAGTTAAGATAGACTCAGTTTGAACTCATAAATCTCTCATGTATAACTCAGAAGGTAATAATGAACTTAGAAGCAACTTTGCTTAGAGGGAGAGAGAAAATGAGCACCCTAAATGCACCTTGGCAGGCAGCCAAACACCCTCAATGATCTTTGTTAAGTATTAAAGCTTCGTAATAAATGACAATGATGGGTGAGTAAAACTCTCTGATTCGTTATAAATCTCTCTCTGGTGTATATTCTCTCTAGTAATGACTTTTGAACTCTCAAAAAGAACATCCCTTCCTCATAGGTGGTTGGGGCTCTTAAATAACCCTCACACCACTCCCAAGGTAAGTCAGTCATTAATACATGTGAAAGACATCCCTCATAATTTATGTCACAAACATTAAATGCCTGATGCACTAGTTAGCTCCACGGTCACGGTCTTTTGGTGTTTTACCAGGTGTATCTAAGATGGTCAGGACAAGACCCAACGGTGCCTCACTTCTAAATCCTCCAAAACAAGTCCATCTAAAGTTCCCACGGCGAGGTCGTTCGATAGAGCATGAAAGCTCTCCCAGGCCCTGCCAAGCATGGTCTCTCGCGAGTATCGTACGACCTCACACTAAAAATCATTATACTTGTTACATAATTACAATCGTTATAACCCACAGTCAATATAAACAAAGATACAATGTGACTAAGTAACACAACAAGTTAAAGTATGAGCTGCCACGCTAAGCTGCCTTGCTGAGTTGCCTCGCTGAGTTGCCTGGTTGCCTTAATCTCGAACACTGTTATTAATGGGGGGATTATCTCTAATCTCAGGATTACCTTCAAGCCCCCTCTACAATTATAATTGCCTACTTATAATTAAGATTTAGTAACTACATTATTAAATCGTTTATCATGGGTATTATTCGTAAACTACCCTTCTACGACTGAGATAGATTGTCATTGGAATAAGAATTTTTTTGTTTTTTTCCTCTTTTTTCTTTATTATTTGCCACTATTGTTGAGTAGTATTTGTTAATCAATAAAGTGTTGAAATTTATGGTATTTTATTGGATTGACAAATTAATCTCTGGTTAACTCTATGGTCAATTTAATATGTTACATTTTTTAAGACGATTCGAAGTTATAACGTGCTCTCTTCCGCGAGGAGTATAACGTGGTATACTCACATGTGTAAAACTATAAATTAATGAATGAGAAATTGTTACTCAAAGTACCACTTGAAAAATATAAATTTGTTAAAGTATTGTGTAAAAGCTCAAGTCCTACGTAGATAAAATATGGAAAATGGGTGTAGTATATTATAGAGTCATTTACTGTTTAGGGTACACTAGTTCTTAGTAATTGGGGGTTGAAGTACATTAGTTTGCATTATAGTTGGTCGGGGGTTGATTTGAATGGAATCCATTAACCTTTGTTCAAGAGTTTTCTCTCACTTGTCAAATTCCTTATTTGCCCCTACAAAAAGGCATTTTTTTACTATAAACTCTTAATAGTTTTTTTATAAATAAATTATTTTTTTTAAATGATTTCTATAAAAATCACTTTTTTTAAACAATTTAACAAAAAAAGTTTCTTTTAACAAACAATACAATTTTTTTTAAAAAAAGTTAAAAACTGTTATCTTCAAAAACACAGAAAAAAATACATTTTAGTATAAAAGAATATTATTGGGAAAAAAACAAGCTATCAATAAAAAAAACTTTACGTACTTTTTATAAAAGTGTTTCGTAATTTTTTAAATAAAAAATATTTTTAAATAAAATTAATTGTTTTAAACAATTTTTTAACGTTTTAATAACTGTTATTAAAAATAATTGTTTTAAAAATAACATTTTTAACTATTTTAAAAATAACGTTTTTGTAACTGTTGTTAAACTTTTTAAAACAGTTTATTATATTTAAAACATGTTTTATATACACGTTAATACAATTGTAAAAAAATTATTTAAAAAAAAATAATCAAAATAGTTTTTTAATTAAAAAGGTTTTTTAATGAAAAAAACTGGAATCAAAGAAACTTTACTTAACACGTTTTATAACTGGAATAAAAAAATTGAATCAAAAAAAAATTATTGAACATGTTTTATTTTAAGAAAAATTATTTAAAACTGTAAGTTTTTTTACTTAATTTTTTTTTTTAATTAAAACAGTCTTTTGGAATTTCTGTTTTTTTTCTAGGACTGATGTTTTTTTTGTTGACAAAACTGTTATATTTTAGGATGGAACTGATTTTTTAAAAAGGAAAAGAGTTTTCATTTTTTTATACTTAAAAACTGGTAAGGAAAGAAGAAATGAAAAACTTGATCATACATAGATATTTTATATTTTATAGAATAAATATTATTTTTTATTATATAATATCTTTTTCTAATATTTTTTTTCCAGTAACTAGTAAGGTAAACTCTTTTATTTACTTTTTTTTACGGAAAACAAATCCTGAATAACTACTGGGTATCTCTCTCTTTCATTGTTTCTATCTATCCATTTCCTTTTTTTTCCTTCTCATTTGAGCCTAAAATATCTCTCTTTCTAATGAAAATTCGTTGTTTTTTTAACCAAAAGATAAGTGTCTAAATTAGCTATTTTTTAGCACAAGAAAAAACTGTAGCTTTTTTTTAAAACAAAACTTTTAATTAAAAATTTTAAAAAAAAACAAAATGTTATTTAAAAAGAAAAAATATTTTTTGAACACAATTATATATATGTATATATATATATAGGGAGAGGTTCTCTAGTGGACCAAAAGAATGGACTTTTTAATGGACCTTAACAAAAAATACATAATAACACATTAATTTTAATTCCTATAGTGTAAATGGTCCGCGCCAGCGGCACTCGAGACCCCACTACCCCCGCCCCCCCACCACAACCATCCCCCTCCCCCCCCCCCCCCAACCACCACCATCACCATAGCAGCCCTTATGACAGCAGGGCTGCCATGGGGGTGGGGGTGGGGGGCGGTTGGGGGTCGATCGACACGCGTGTTTGGTGCCGTTAGCGCGGACCAATTACAATAAAGAAATTAAAATTAATGTGCTATTATGTGTTTTTTTGTTAAGGTTCATTAAAAAGTTCATTCTTTTGGTCCACTAGAGAACCTCTCCCTATATATATATATATATATATATTGTCTTTTAGAAAAAGAAAAACTGTAGAGGTTTATTTTAAACAAAAATATTTTTTAAACTATTTTTATAAATAAAAAGCATTGCTCCTATTGAGATTTATTTTTCAAAAAACTGTTTTTTATAAAGTATGTTATATATTTAAAAAAGTTGTTTTCTAAACACAATATTTTTAACATTTTCATACACAATTTTTTAACATTTTTATAGAAAATATTTTTTTTACATTTTTATAAAACAATATGTCCCATTTAAATTTGTTAGTTTTAAATGTTGTTGGTTTTATGTTGGAATGTACTACATAGAGTAAAATTGATGATTTATAAAATGTTGGGATGCATCAAACTCTGGGAGTTAGAAAGCAAAGAGTTGCAAACCATTTAATTTCAAGGGCAAAGAGATCATTTATCATGTGAGAGATGGCTATCAACGGATGGTTAACGGTTTCCATCCTAAACAACCTCCATTCAACTGTAATGTAAACTAGTGTATCCCAATCCCCAATTATTGAGAACTAATGTACCCCAAACAGTAAATGACCCTATATTATGGGAGTTTCTAAGGACACCACACTTATTGCTCCAAAATACCACAACTTTATTTTTACTACAAAATACCACTTAATTCTAATAGTTACTTCAAAATACCACATCAGGGCCAGCACATATTTAAAGTTCTAATAATCTTTTACAGATTTTCCCTCCATCTCTCTACACATTCAAACCTTTCATCTTCAACTTCTAAAATTTTCATCTTCAAATCCATTCTCCTTCAACTAAAGATTAAACATCAAGTTGGTACATTGAATACACTACCCATTTGAATACCCAAATATATATATACCCATTAACTTCATCTTCGTTTTGAATTGTGTTCAAAGGATCAAATTACATTTGCTATTCATTAACTTCAAACTTCATCTGTTGTTCATCTTCATTACCTAGGGGTTACATCTTCATTACCTTGGTTTGTTGTTCATTTGTTGTACATCGAATTACACCTGAATGTAGATAATGAAAACGATAATGTTTAATGACTACTAGGATTGCAATCCCTTGAAAAAGTTCAAATGAATTTGTGTTTTCTATTATAACCTCGTCTGGACTGTTAAAAAAGTTGAAGGCACTGAACTAGGGTTTCATTCGTTATGAACATACCGAATGAATTCCATTTATACGATATGTTCATGACGAATAATTTTTTTTATTACCTAGGGTTTCATTCGTTATATTCATACCGAATGAGTTGTAAGGTTTCGTCATGCATACAACGAATCAATGGATTTCAAATTACGATTTCATTCGTTATATTCATACCGAAATGAATGACTTAATTCGCTATGTTGATGCCGAATTGATGAACAAGTTTCTATATGTTTCATTCGTCACTTTTACCCCGAATTAACTTTAAATTTTCGTGATGTTTACGCTGAATTTAACCACCACGGGTCGGCACCTTTTCCCCAAATGGAATCAATTATTTTGTTATCTTTGTTACTTATGTTTATGATGAATACCTATCAAATGATACATGATTACCTATGAAACGACTTATGTTTATTATAATCATTACATGATTGCCTATGTATTGATACATTATTATCTATGACTTATGTTTAAAATCAATACATGATTACCTATGATTTGATACATGATTACCTATGATTTGATACATGATTCCCTATGAAATGATTAAGTTTATAATCATTTACGAATTGACTTATGTTTATAATGAATGTAGGTCTAACATGGATAACCTAGTATCTTACTCTCGCAAGAACCGGAAGTCGTTGACTGCCACGGAGAGGAAGCGTCGAGAAGAGATCCATGATCTGTCTACTGCGACTGTCCCGGATGTGATGAAAGTGGATACCTGAGTGGTGGAGACGCATGAGGAGGTTGCGGTTGAGGTTGAGAACGAGGAGGTTGCGATTGAGGTCGAGGTTGAGGAGGCCGAGGTTGAGGAGTAGGCCGAGGAGGGTCATGAGGCGGCGGACGGGGGTTTCGAGTCGGAGGATGTTGCTCCCCGGCGGCCTGAAAACCCGTTTAGCATTTTACACAAGACCGCAGTAGCATATAGCCAGAAGACAAAGGTGCCTGAAGAAGGCACATCTACTCCGGCATACGGGGGCCCCGCCGATCTTAGCCTATTAAAACATTTCAAGCATCATGTGGCCTACGGTATTTGGATTGGATCAGTGGTAATTTCATTTCCCTTCAATGTTAAATCATTAATGTTTTAAAATTTCAATTTAATAAATATTTTGCTTATATTGTAAGTGGAGAGGGTGCCGTTATTGTGCATCAATCACTGGACGAAGATAAAGGAGTGGCAATTCAGTGATCTTTCTGCAAGTGTACAGAAGAGGATTCAGAGAGCCAAGCGGTGGCGGGGGGGAGGGGGGGCTTATCTCATCTAGCCATCGTTATTTAGATTACGCCCTTAAATCTGCGTTTGTCGAGAGGTGGCATCCGGAGACTAACACATTCCATATGCCATTTGAGGATATGACAATCACCCTCAACGACGTATCGGCAATCTTGGGTGTTCCTCTTGTCAGATCACCTTTGTATAACCCGCAGCCCGCAGTTGAGGAGGAGGACGTAGTGGTCCCGTCCCTTGTGGACTTGGTGGTAGAGTTGTTAGAAGTGAGCAGGGAAGTTGCCTTGGAGGAATGTGGCGAGCATGCGACAGTCCGTTTGAACTGGCTCACAGCGAATTTCAAGGAGAGGTCATGTGATGCCAATACATCGAGTGAATACAAAGACTATTGTGCCAGAGCCTACTTGCTCTACATTATCGGGTGCACAGTTTTCCCCGACAAGACAAAGAACAAAAATTTTCGTGCTATACCTTCATGTTCTTAGAGACTTGAAGAAGGTGGGGAAACTAGCATGGGGTATGGGCATCTTAGCGCATATGTATAGGTAGTTGGGACTTGCCTCTCGTTCAGGTGTGAGGTAAATGAGTGGTTGCCTCTCTCTTATACAGGTAACTAATAACACACATTCATATTTTGTCTACGTATGTTTTCTAATAAATTTGTAATGTGTGTTTTATAGTCATGGATATATGAGCATTTTACAAGGGTTGGCGGATGCGTTGATATGGAGTTTTGATAAAACGATGCCAAGGATTGCACGTTGGTCGTTGCAGTCCGCCTCTCAGAAAAATGCATTTACAAACTTAATCAATTTTCGAGAACCATTGGATGATATGACTGTTGGTGATGTGAGTAAATTCAAATATTTTTTTGTAACGTTTTATATTTTCTAACATCAAATTATGTTCTGTTTATTTGGAGGTCATTTGGGCACCCTATCGAGATTCTAGGGTTGCTTATCCCTTCCATGAAGCTTCGTGGTATGGCGGGATTATGATTTATTTTGAGGTGGGGGAGCCCTATTACCCTGAAAGATGCCTTAGATAAATGGGACGGCTACAAATCATACCGCGTGACCCAATGACACCCTTAAAGGACGATAGGGGAGACAAGGTGGCACGGTACAAAGTTAAATTCGATATGTAAAAATGGTACCAAGAAAACTGGCAAGATCTCCTCTCATCCGAGAAATCTAGGTATGTTCCCATATCTAGCCCCTCAGATTGTAGCAATGATTATATGACTTGGTTCATTTCCAAATCCCATCCTAGAGTCCAAAACCCAAAGTTACACGGCGTGAAACAACAACAAACGTCGTTGGTAAGTTTTTTGTCTAAACTTCTTCCGGTATTATATGTAGTTATATATAAGTTTTTTGTCTAATCTAACCACACTGTGTTATTAAATGTTCCATATGCGAACAAGGTGCGCAAGGCTATGGACTTAATGAAGAACAATATTGATGATGGAATTGCTACTGATCCGACCAAATTAATTGCATGCGATGTGCAAGCCTATGATATCCTAGCTGCGGCCATCGGGGTAGGCAGGCCGGTTGTCATTGAGGAGCGGGTGGTGAAGAAAAGAAAGTCCAAAGGCAAGGGAAAAGAGAAAGTAATTGAGGGGTTGCGTAGAAGTAAAAGAATGAAATAGGCCGAATGTCTTTGAATTTTTGTGTTAAAGTGCAATATATATTGTATGAACGCTTGGTTTAATGATAATATTTATTGATGAATGTGCAATTAAAAGCTATATATATATATATATATATATACACACACACTACTGCTCTTGTGCGAACCAGTCCGCATTTTAAGAGTGGACCGAATATGTGTCACCTGGCGGCGAACCCGAAAAAGAGAGAGTGCATATAAGCTCACCGTCAGGTGACACATGTTCAATCTGCACTCTTAAAAAGTGAACTGGTCCGCACAAGAGCAGTACTATATATATATATATATGAGTTGATTTTTTTGTGGGTATTTAAATATCCAAGGATAACCCCACAAACTAAATCAACCTTTTTTGCTATTTTAAATAAATCGATCAAAAACTCTTAAAACTTAAAAAGTGACATATTTTGACATATTTTTAAAAATAGCAAAAAAATTGTTGAGTAGATTTTTTTTTGTGGGCTCCTTGAAATGTTTAAATACCCCACAAAAGAAATCAATTCAAGTGATGGGCCACCATTCTCATAATTTCCTTGCTTGGTCAAACCAAATTCATTTTTAATTTACACGTTCGTTTTCATATATAAATTAATGTAGGCGGTCCGCGCATGTTCAAACCAAACATCAATCGAGTTTCGATTTGTTGACCCACCTTAGAATTGGGCCATGTTGATCCTCTCACATGATTAGTTAAAACATTAAAATAATAAATAAATAGTTGCACTGGGTTCTGCAGTTTTTAATATTTCAACCAATCATGTAAGAGAGTCACCATGACCCACCTTTGAGGTGGGTCAACAAATTCAAATTCACATCTATATCAACTTCACATATTCCAAAATAGTAGCTTGGTCCTCTAATGCGTTTTCATGTCATGCAAACTTGTATTCAAATTATTCATGTTCTTCTAGAAACCGATGGTGATGCGAGGAGCCTTTACAACTTATAGTCACAAACTGTACACATTCTTGAAAATTCAAGAAGTTTTGCTTTATAAGTTATGAACGTTTGGAACTTAATTACAATTTCGTGAAAACTGCGTAGGGGAATTATAACACAAGAAATAATGGAACTCCTACTGGTATCATAACAGTTTCCAAAGAAAGTGCACCTCCTTAACCGATTGATCTGTTACCTTCCTCACTGGCTTGTGAGCTTGCAACATTCTGATAATTAGATCTCACATTCTAGGAAAAAAGAAAGATCCAAAAGCAACTCAGTTTAAGCTATGCAATCAGTTTAAGGATATGAAATCAACGTACGCAGTAAATATGAAGAGCTAAAACCTCCAGCAGAGTAATGTAATAGAAATCCTCCATATGCTGCATAAGTGCAGTCCCATCTCTGATAGAGAGGAAAATATTTATCTCTGTGTTCAATATTTTCTCAATAAGTTCTTTCTCGCCTTTCATCTGTATATAAAAAGATATTGTCCATCGGTAAAAACAAATGTCACAAATGAGAACAGTAATTTTGACATGTATGTATAAAAAATGGACAAAGTAGTAGTGTTAATGAAAGAATACCAAATGCTGTACCCAAGGTTTAAATTATTATTAAAAATAATATACCACAAACACAATTTTGCACATATTGATGGATATATCCCAAGCATGTATAGGTATCACAAAATTTAATTATACATAACAGATTGTTATATTAAATTGTGAAAATTTTGAATGACATTATTTGAATGGCCAATGGGCACAAAAGTGCACCATTCTATCTAAAAAAATATATATTATTTTTATTTTAATATTATGCAGTGTACATAAATGTGCATTACCAAAACAGAAAGATGGCCAAATACTACAATATCAGAAATATTATATCTGATCAACATAACATAGTACAAATTTAAAACATTATAAACTAACATAACAAGACCCTTATCAACACCACATGGAGTTCCTATGTGGCTCAAACCCAAAACTGCCATTAGATTCTTCACAAAAACCGTACAAATAAAATCTAGAGTTTCATTTGCATGCTGGTCACAATATCTTTCCCTGATTCTAATATCACAGTCAGGCGGCCAGTTTTTAACATCTTTCACGCTCCGTCATTATTGCATTTTCCAAAAGACTTTGTGGAGTAAATTGTGGAAGGTAATCAAACCTGTGTTACTTCATACCTTAGTCATGCATTTGAATTTTTCATGTAGCATATGTATCTCCACTTCCATATATGTTTGAAATTAACCATTTTCATGTAGCTATTGCAATTGCATTTTTTGTTAGAAAGCTTGGAATGAAGATTCTTCAGACGAATTTTTGTGAATTTTCTTAACGAAATATATCCCCATGCGAAATATTGAAATATTTTGTGATTAAGCAATTGACATGACGATATTGTATTGCAAGCCGAGAAATTGAGAAATGTCACAATATCATGTACCAAATTGTACTACTCATATAATTAGGGGAAAATATCCGCCTCTGCACATCCAATCGTGACGTTTGCTTCACTTGCATTTTTTGCAAGCGTATTGGCGTCTTTTCCAGTGTTCCCTCCAGTTCTCTACCGACTTTCACCGGTAGTCAAGTTCAGGTCATTGACCGGAGTGATTGACAACCCCAAGGGTTGGGAAATCATCATTTCCATGACTGAGTTTGCTATTAACAATGAAATCAATCAATCCACGACTGAGCACGACTTTCATGTACAACATATTTTCAACGAGACTGACCTTTCACCATTCCAAGGCATGCATATTCCCCCATTCCACTTTCTTCTTATACCACAAAATTTGCCAGCGCAAAACAGTAGCTTAACAATCTTGTGAAAACGGCAGTGCCTCATATCTCCATGTGAGAAAGACATAAACGATATATTGAATGATCAAAGTTTCCATCATATAAATTGTGTCATTTGATGTTTCAGTTCTCTATTCGCTTAATTTTGTGTGATGTACCCCAATTTTTGTTTCGTTTCCATATTTTTAGGGAAGTTTGACCAAGCACATAGTTGTTTTCTTTTGTTTGAGTCTCTTCCATATAGCAGGCTCGGCATAGCGTGGTCAAGGACTTTACGTTCCTCTTTTCTTTGTTTTTATTTTTTACTTTGATATATTATTAATTCTCGATTTTAGACTTAAATACACATTAATTTAAAAATTAGACTTCCCCAAAATCATTAGAAATTTTGTTAACTTTAACTGCCACGTGGAATTTTAAATTAAGAGTACTTAAAAATCCTTAAAAAATGCATTTTAATTTGGAAAAAATTCAAAAACCCCAATACTCTGAATTAAAATTAAATTCAAAAACACAATGAAAATAATATAAAAAATCAAAAACCCTTTTCATCTTCAATCGCAGTCCCCTCCCCCCTCACTCTCTCCAACACTTCGCACGCGTTAGGGCATCCGTTTTCTTGCCCGTTAGCGCCCTTCCTTCAGCTGGCATCTATTCATCTCTTTTTTCAAATGGATATTTAGGGATCTCTCTTGTTCATAGATCTTCAAACCAAATTCATATCCATTTGTCAATATATCTTTCTATCGATAAAAAGATAAGAGATTTATATATGGATCAATCTCCATATCTAAATAGTGAAGAACCAACACTTAAAGGGTGTATCCAGGGACAAACCTTTTCTAACATATTTCACTAACGAAAGAAATAAAGAAACGGATATATTCTTAAAATAAAAGAAAAAACCACGTCACTTCACTGGCTTTACTAATGTAACCTTCCGAGTACCCATGCCCGTAAAGACAACTCTACAGCCGCCCAAGCCTCTGATCTCAAAGTCACCATCGCTTGTACTTTTACAAGGAGACTTTTATTACTTAACCTACAAACCTAACTCTAACGTGCGAGCAGACCTAGAGAATAAAGTTGTGTGCCCCTTGAATGATATGGGAGAGGGAAAGGGTTTGAGCTTGATGGGCCTGAAGCCCTGCGGGCAATACCATATGCTCGAGATAGGGCTCGCCTCTGGTAGCGAGGAGCACCGTCACACCAAATCCAATTGCCAAGGCAAGCCCCCCGGAGCAGCCCATCTTGATTAAGAAGAAAGATGGGGGGGAACTCTCACTCACTCCACCACCACCTTCCTCCCCCGGGCCAATCCGCAACGCACCTCTGTGTGTGTGTGTGTGTGAACAAATCATACCGACCAAAAATGAACCCCAAATCACACTGAAACTGACTCTAGGGCTGAAAGATTTTGTTTGGAAGGAGAAATCGTTTCAAATCGATCTGGTTTGAAAGGCTGAATCAATTTGGCTTAAAAGGCTGACAGAGACATGGGTCGTTGGAGGGTGGAGAGAGAATGAGAGAGGGTTGCGGGTTGACCAGGAGGTGACAGAGAGAGTGAGAGTTGGGATGGGTTGCGGGTTGGCCGATGGGGTGGGGGGGGAGAGTGGAGGAGGTGGCGGAGAGAGTTGTTGTGTGTGTGGGGGGGGGGGGGGGGGGGGAAGTGGGGGAAGCTGGGATTGAAGATTGGAAAGTGTTTTTGACTTTTTTTTTTATTCTTTGTATTTTTTTTTAGGTTTTTAACCTTTTTAAATTAAAATGCATTTTCTAGGATTTTTAAATTACTTTTAGTTTACAATGCCACGTGGCAATTAAATTTAACAGATTTTCTAACGATTTTAGGCAAAAGTCTCATTTCTAAATTAAAATGTATTTAAGTTTAAATCCGAGAATTAGTAATCTACAAAAGTAAAAAAAAAAAATAATATATATATATATATATATATATATATATATATATATATATATATATATATATATATATATATAATATTTGGTATAGTTTTTCAGATGTGTTATGGTACTGTGTGGGTGTTGGTGATGCCTCATGTGATTATTTTTTGGATTCACTTGTAGGTCTGCTTTCTGAGTATATTTCGTCAATACATGCTTAGTCCCCTCTTGGTGCATAATAATGAACATTTATTTAGTAACAAGCCTCAAGATTATAAGAAAATATGTTCGTACAATCTGATTTCAACAATTTTACTGTCTTATAAAATAAGAAAACAGCAAAGCTATAGGGATGAAAGAAATACAGGCTGTGTAAATAAATAGAAACACTTGAGACTAATTTATAGTCGAGGATCATAAAATAATGGTTTTTTTTGTACTTTAATACATTATTTAATTTTCAGTTTTAGACTTGAATACATTTTAATTTAAAAATTAGGCTTCACCCACTTTCCGTCAATGGAAAGTTTATATTAACTGACAGGTGTCATTTTGAAAAATCAAATAAATTAAATGAATTTTAAATCCCCAAAATCTCTTGAAGAGAAAAGAAAAAACACCCCAGCATCCCCCCCCCCCACCCACCCACACACACACACACACCATCCTTCCACCACCACCACCTACACCCAACTACTCTTTCAGCAACAAAACAATTCGAATAGCTTCAGAAACAAAAATCTACACCATTTCAGTCAACCACCAAATTGATTTCATTGATTCAACCCAAATCGATTCATTGTATCAACCCAACCCAACCCAAATTGATTTACTCGATTGATTAAACCCAAATCCATTTAACAAATCTAAATCAATTCAAATGTAGATCCGAAAATGGTGTATTGTTTATTTGTGTGTGTGTGTGTGTGTGTTTGTGTGTGCGCGCGCGTGCGCGTGCGTGTGTGTGTGTGTGTGTGTGTGTGAGAGAGAGAGAGAGAGAGAGAGAGAGAGGGGGGGTTGGGGGGTGATTTTGACGGGGGTGGGGGTGAGGCGTGGCTGGGGGTTGAGGTTGCAGGGAGCGGGGAGCGGGGCTGCCAGGGGACATTGGGTTTGGGTGGGGGTTGAATAAGGTGTCTGCTTCGTGAATACGTGCCTAGACCCCTCTTGGCGCATAATCATGAACATTTAGTTATAATAAAAAAGATGCACATATCAAGATTATAAGAAAATATGTTCTTACAATCTAATTTCAACAATTTTACTGTTTATTATAAAATAAGAAAACAGCAAAGCTATAGGGAAGAAAGAAAACTATACAGGCTGCGTAAAGAAATAGAAACACTAGAGATTAAATTTACAGTCAAGTATGATAAATAATAAATTTTCTTTATCATTACATGTATTTCGCTTTGGCAACAGAAAAATAAGAATTTTTTCTTTATTGTTGGATACATATTGCATTGCGAATCTTGTGACCCAAAACGACATCAGTACAAATATTGAGTTGTATATCGAAATATAAGAGAACTGAGGACATCAATAATATTGATGAGTGTAGTAAGTAATTGGGTTTATTACGTGAGATATATTGGCACATGTAGATAATAGATATATTGCTAGACATAAAATGATGATAATTGGTAAAACAAAAGAGTCGGAAGGAAGATACATACAAACTCACTAACGAGAACATCAGGTGTAGACTCCCCAATAACATCACCTTGGTAACCATCTTCAAAGAGCTCCAAATTTTCCTGAAATAGAACTTTTTGTAAGCCATAAAATGCTGATCTGGCTACCTAAATTTAAATGCTAACAATGTAGCTGATTATCGTATACTTCGGTCAAATTTTACTCTTCTTTTAATAATGGAGGGCCTGATTCCAGTATATAGCCGTCAAGTACTGAGGTGGTTGTAAACAAAAGATGGTAACTATAAAAATAAAAAAAAATAAAAAAAGTTCCTAGTTTTCAACAGTATGTCTTAGGGAGTGCAGTCGTTTTTTTGAGTTGATTGGCAGATATTGGAGGATAGCATGCTATCATTAGTGTCATAAGAAACAGACTACTGAATGGTTCCTTGTTGAAGGGTGAAGTTTTCTTTTGTGCATACTGATGTAACTGTTGAGTTGATGTGTATTGCATTTCCGGCATTTTCTTGTTTTTATCATTGTAATTTTCTTCTTTTATTATTTTCCATTTTAAGTTGTAATTGTTAGGTTTAGTAAGGGCCATTTATGGTATTTTTTAAATAAGAATGTGCTAGACCATGTGATATCATGGTGGGGACCATCCTTACTGATGTCACCCATGACATTATGGATGCAAGCATATTCCTTTAGGAGCAGCAAGTAATGGGCCCTCTAGAACCTTCCCCTTTCCCTATAAATATTACATCCCATTTGAGGTAAGGCGCTCAATTATTAGATATTTTGAGAGTTGTCTCATGTGATTGAGTGTGTTTTCTTTGAGTGCCAATGACACCGTTTACGCCAAGAACAGTTTCAAAAAATGGAGGCAATCGGAAATTAGGATGAAAATAATTGTGTAACAAGTACTTTGAGTCATTTCCCGAATATATATATATATATGTCGAAGTCTCTCTTAAATATTTTGATGGAGTTGGCATCCTAGATTTAGGGTTTTCTTTACAATTGTTATTCTTATTTGTTGATAGTCTCTTTTTAGTTAATGATACATATGTCTTTTCATTATTTCTTAATGATGTAAAGCCTTTAGTCTATATAAGAGTATTTCCGTCTTTTCTAGTATTCCTTCATCTAGCATGAGTAATGAAGGATAGTTTAGACATTTTAGGCTTAACTTGATTATCAAGCTAATCTCTTTTATAAGTAGGGCCCTTGGCCTCATATTGCAATTAGATTTTGTGATGATTATAAATATTTCGAGAGAGAGTTTCCTCTTTATTTGTTGGTGGTGTTGTATTCATCTAATTGCTCTAGCTTACATCAAGTTTTGTATCAGGGCATGCGAACTCTTGATTCCTTTATCATCTTTTTTGCATTACGGTTTCACATCATGGAGGAGATTTTGAGTGATTGTGGTGAGGGTTGGATAAACCCTAGATCTACTACCCAAGCAACCCATAAACCTATCTCAAACACACGAATCCGGCAGCCTCCGCCCTTGGCTGGATTCCCATAGCCCTCTCCGGAGTTGGGCGACCTCCACCAACTCCCCACAACTAGGCCCTACCCACTGTTCAACCACCAAACACACACCAAGCCCTATACTAGAGCCTACCCCCCCCCCCCCCGGGTCGGAGTCCAAAGACCTATGCTGACGTCCGGCGAGCCCCGACAAACATTCCCCAACCCTCCCAAATTCAAACTGAAACCCACGGACCTTTGAAACTCCACAAAACTCCAACCGAACCCAGATCCAGCCACTTCCGACCATCACCTCCCATTTGGTAAGCCTTGACGACCCTCGTCATCCAACACCGAGCTCTGGCAACCTCGATTTGAGACCCTCTTGTGGCCAGGACCACTCATGAACCTCCTAGGAAGGGTTTTCTTCAAAAACCTTAGATCTCCCCCCTCCCCCCCCCCCCCCCCCCCAACACACACACCCCTAAAAACCATGGCACATAACCTACCATTGTCGACACCCGGCAACCCTCACCGGCCAGAGACGAGACCCTCCAGAGCTCCCGTAGGGCCTGAGGAAATGGAGGCAGCCTTGAATGATTGCTCTCACACCTGTTTCTTGTGTGAGACCAAGAGAAGTGTAAACCCTAACCCCATTTTTGGAGGTAATTCCATTTTTTCCATCCTTTAACTAATCTTTGTTCAGTCCCTCTTGGTCTTCAAATATAAATTCAAACTCCCTTTGAAATTTACAAATGTCAAAGCCATTACAAAGGCCACACCCAACCTTACCTCACTATTTCTGAAAATAGCATTTCAACCCCATATTTTCTAAACATCCCAAATCTGCCCTAAAAAATTTCAGAAATTACGATCAGTCTCCTCTACTGTCTAAAAATATGCTCAAACAACCACTCACCTTTCTCAGCCCTCCAAGTATCACTCCCAATTTTCTAACATGCAAGGAAATCCCCTTCTTAACCTCCCTCGAACAAACCACCATTTACCCCACACCCAACTTGGAGCCCCAATCTAATGCTTTGAGTTTTGTTGAGAAAATTGAGGGAGAGTTTAAGGAGTTTGAGGCATACTATTGAGAGGCTCTAAAGTGGATTGAGGGAAAGATTGAACAATTGGAGGGTGAAAATGCTCTTATTGGCACGAAGAGACCACGGATTACCGAGTCGGCCTCATCACACGAGCCCGATATGAGTAATGTCGTTTACGAGTTAAGGAGTCAGGCAAGGATGTCCTTTATTGGGAATCTGGATATGAAGAGCTGTAGTTTAAGTGTAGGACACATCTGTCCGAGCTCCATTCATCCGTCGATACTACCACTAGTTGTCCACCCTTGGGTGAGCCCTATTTTCTCTCCTCTATGGAGGTACCGGTTGCCATTTCAGGTGTATCGATGGCTACGAAGGATGTTCTGACGTATTCGATTGCGGATTTCTTCGACATCTTCATCGAGGACCGAGGCATTTGAGCTCGGAGACATGTTTTCCATCTTCGGGGTAGAAAATATTGGATTTGATATCACAAATTTCTTTGATATCACAAATTTCTTTGATATCTTTGTTAATGAAGGGTGGATAACTCGCACTTACTTTCGAGAGGCAATGTCTTTTGTATTTGTGATTTCTTCCCACTTTATGAGAATGTTGTTGATTTTGACGGGTTAGCTCTTGTGAGAATATCAATCTCTGAACTGGCATGTTTCAGATGATGGCTACCTTTGCCACTTTCATAGCTGTGGTCGAGCTTTTCTCAATAGGGGAGAGTGATGGAGTTGGCATCCTAGTATTAGGGTTTTCTTTACATTTATTATTCTTACTTGTTGATAGCCTCTTTTTAGTTAAAGATACATGTCTTTTTCTTATTTCTTAATGATGTAAAGCCCTTAGTCTATATAAGGGTATTTTTGTCCTTTCTAGTATTCCTTCATCTAGTAGGATTAATAAAGGGTTGTTTAGACATTTCAAGCTTAGTTTGATTAGCAAGCTAACCTCCTTTGTAAGTAAGGCCCTTGGCCTCATATTGTAATTAGATTTTGTGAATGTTTAGAGATACCTTTTACCAATGTTTGTCATTCTCATATTGCAGAGTGTCCAAGAAGTATCAATCTAATGTTCGAAATTAAAAATTAAATCATTTAAGTATATAATCATAGTTAGGATGAATTATCTCACATGAATACCTTTTTATAAAATATTATTCTTTTTTGTGATATAGTCTTAATGTTTCATTTGCCACTACATCACCTGTATGCTCAAGAAAATATATATTTCAATATTCAATGTTTGCGTTCACCTGTAACACAATGTACTGAACATGTATTTTAGAGTATCCAAGAGTCACTGTGATGTTATATTAAAAGTTCATTTACAAACTAATGAACACGTAAAAACATGTATTTGATACATATTCAAGAGTATTCGCAGGGTATAGGTAGATGCCCAATACACATCCTATACATACACATCACCTTTGTAGCAATCTCCGTGCTTCTCAGGCTAAGGGAACCCCAAAACTTAAGCAGACACCCATGTGTGCAAGCTTTAAGCATAATGTTCCAACACTTGAACACCGTGTGTGCATCATTTATTTTTTGGGTGCTTTTAGCAACCACCTTTTATTATACAGAAGAGAGAAATAGACCAAAAGAAGAATTCCAGAACCAACTAACCACCAAAGCATTTTTGAATTCTCCAGCTGCTAAATAAATAGGTTGAGCTACATGGCAGTAACCCATCAAACGTGGAACTGTAGGTATAATGTCTCTATGATTTACAACTCTCCAGCTATCTTTAACTTTCTGCATGTAAGCAGCCAAAGGTTAAGTTGAGATTCACCAGGTATTACTTTAGTGTCCAATTCATGAACAGGCGATTGAAAGCAAAGTTTGTATAACAATTAACATTCACATTCAACAACATAAAGTCCAAATGATTTTTGCAGTGCTCGAGGAGTAATTGAATTAATTGGCCTTCCACAATTTGATTGCTAAATCATTTGTCAGTGTATAGGCCCAAAGCCTATGTGAGAGAACTAACAAGTTAGATACTTATATGCTCAATATATCATGTCGTCCGTGTGGAGGTAAGTCACAGAGACGGACCCAGAACTTCTAGAAGTGAAAAAATGTCGAAATCAGGAAAACTAAAATACTTTGCATCCCAATTGTTGTCTTACTGACAATATTGGCATCACTGACTGTAGTGTGAGTTTTGGTCTAGGGAAAATTCCATAACATACCATTTCTGTCTTTTAAGTTTTCTTCTTCTTGGATAAGATTAAGGAGCTTTTATTAATAAGAAAAAGAAAAAAAAAATTGGAGGACAAGATGTCCCATAACATTGAAGCACATGATAAGCTCTTTTAACTCAACTTTCAATTTCTGAGATTTCGTTCAATAGAACCAAATCACTCAATTTAATGGATATCAGAATTATATTTCATCATAATTACTTGCAAAACTTAAAAGACCAAAGTTCATAACAAAAATTAAGGAAAGAAAGAAAGAAAGAGACTATTTCACTTTAATCAATGTTCTACAAAAGATCTAAGAGATGCAACAAAGATCTCAAAAAGGAAAATGCGCGTATGTGACCTTAAAGTAACTGCAGGGTAGGTATTTAAGAACCCTGATTTGAGTACTGAGATCAAATCTAGATTAATAAGTTTTCTTGATCAATAAATTTGGAGGATCCAAGTTCGAATGTGTTCTTACAGATGAGGGAAAAGAATATCAAGAAAAATTGGTTACGTCTTGAAAAATGTTTTTGTAATTCGGTGATAAACTCACTAGGATTATTTTATGACCATAATGACACATAGAGGCACTAGTGGCGCCATGGCAGAAACTATTCATATAGTCACAGACCTCACTACTATCATAAGATACATAAGGAAGTTAGTAGTATATAGCATCTGCAAGGCACTGTGTCACTTCTAGATATAACATGGTTACATGCAAGAGAGAGGATGGGGAGAGAGACTTCTTTACCTTATAATTTATATAAATATTAATTGTCAGAACTTGTGCCCAATGGCAAACTACATAAATATTATATAATCATGTTGTGAATTATGTGTATTCTGTGTTTAGTTAGTATCTTATGTGGGCTTGGTATTGTGGGAGTCTAAGAACTGATAGCAAGACTAATGGTATATACATGGGCGATTCCTTGAGCCAGGCTATGTGCTTTTAATTTTTTTTTTCTGAGAAATCAAATTTCATGTTTAAATTCCTTGATATCTTAAAAAATTTGGAACTAGTTTTTTTCATGTCATTAAAAATTCAAAAAAGATTTTTATTTTATTGGTTGTGAATGATATTTTAGTTTGGTTTTACCAACAATATGCATATAGGATTCACATCTAGTTGATCTTTTGTGATCCATGTATGTTACTTATCTCCTGCACATTAGAGTGTTTCTCTTTCGCGTTAGATTGATCATGATTGTATATATGCTCCGGCCTTGCCTTGACTACTGAGCAGGGGCGGACCCATGTAGGGCCCAAGGGGGGCGGCCGCCCCAGTTCACTTTTTTTTTTTTTTTTTTTTTTTAAATAGGGCTATATACCAAATAGCGCCTCAAACATTTTTTAATACACGTTTACTCCAAGCCTTTTTATTTTGCTCCAAAAAGTCCTTCACCATACCGCTGGCGCGGACCTTTAAGAATAAGAGAATATTAGTTAAATAGGTGTTTGAAGAACTTTTTGGTACAAAATAAAACGCTTGGACTAAACGTGTATTAAAAAATGTAAAATTTTGATCTCCTCCACCACTTACCCTGCTGCTCTCTCCTCCACCAGGTATATTTTGATCTCCGATGATCCGATCCCCTAATTTTATTTATATTTCTATTTATATTTCATCATTTGTTTATTTTGTGAAATTATATGTGAAATTAAATTTATAATGTAAAATTAAATGTGAAATTAAATTTATACTGAAATTATTGATTTGTGTTGTATTAATTATCATATGATATTTTGATAATGGTTTTTAGTGTTGAAAATGAATATTATGCCCCAAAAAAGTAAAAACAACCCAAAAAATGCCCTATAAAACTCGAAATAACCCCCCCAAAAATCGCCTCGGGGGCTCGCGTCCCCGAACCCCCGGCAACACTCGAAAGTTTCGCCCCAATTGACACAAATCCTGGATCCGCCACTGTACTGAGACGAGGTTTTGTAGGTCAAAATCAGCCTTGAGAAGTCCTCGAGTTGGGGGTGGGGTGAACAAAACTAAATAAAATTAATTGCAAACTATTCCAAATAAGTATTCAAACTAGCCAAATTTCAACCTAAAGTTACAAAATAGATTTTAATTCATTGGATTTTATTAGGAAAGGCATGTGAAAAGTTTATAAATTCATTAAAACGTAATAGGAACATCCTGACAAGGTTTCAAGGTTCACACAACCTAAAATTGTCCCCCTACGAAGATCACCAATAAAGTTCGATTTTTAGCCCTAACATAGCTCCTACATCTACCTCGTGTTTCCCAACGAGGTTTATCACATACGAACCCTACCGAAGGAAAATCTACTGGTCCTAATCAACAGAAATAGGTTTAACAAGTATCTAAGATCGAAATCCACCAACCAACTCAAAAACCTCGCAAATAAGCCAAACTGGCTTGCTGCCCTGGACCGAATTCGGCCCAGACCCATATCGATTTGGGTCCAGAAGAAGCGAACCCTTCCTCTAAATATCGCAAGTTTGAAAACCCAAATTTCAATTCATCCAATATTCAATTCAATCTTCACAATTCCTTAAAAATTCATCCAATTATAGTTCGAGTTTGATAACTTAAATCAAACCATAATCTAAACATCTAATTCTAACGAATTAAAGTCATAATATCATCCCAAATTAAAAATAGCTCAAACCCTAGCTTATGCAAACATGATATCTACTCTTCAATTCTCAATTAACCAACTTATATTCCAACAATTAACATCAGATATGAAGGTCTTCAACATGAATTCATCTTCAACAGGTTTAAAAAACTAATTCCCAATTGCATAGTAATAGCCATAAATACTAATATTCATGGTCAATGCTTCCAACATGTCAATTCTCATAATTTCTATATATTAATCTTAACTAATAACATCAGATTTCAACTCTCAACTCAACTCAAAAAAGCCTTTTCATAATTATTTGGGGTCGGCTACATGCATCATATTTTTCCATTCCGCTGCATTCAGTGCAATATCTTCGGTTAAACCACATGATATCATGTCCTTTAACATTTTCGGTTAAACCACATAATATCATATCCTTTTTTACAATATCCCATCAGGTCCTACCTCTGCCCCTTGCATTGCATTACCATCAATACTAACTAAATCACTCTTATTTACGAGGGCATCCATTGATCTACGCTTGACGTGTCCAAACCATTAAAGCTTGACTTTCTCTCAATTTATCTTCTATAGGAGCTACTTTTACTGTTTCACAACTTTGTTCATTTCTAATTTTATCCTTTCAAGCGTTACCACAAATCCATCTTAGCATTCACATCTCCGCCACATTCATTTTCTGCACATTTTATTTTTTGGTTGCCCAACACTCTGTTCCATATAACATGGAGGGTCTAATGGTTGTCCTATAGAATTTTCCCTTTAACTTCAAAGGTATACGTCAATCACACAATACGCCGGTAGCACTTCTCCACTTAACCCAACCTGCTTTAATCTTATGAGTAGCATCGTCACTAATATCTCCATCTTTTTAGATAATCGAACCTAAATAACAAAAATGATCATTTCTAGGTACCTCTTGACCCTCCAACTTCACCACATCCCCGTTTATCTTCATGTTATTGCTAAAACACATTCTTATTTAGTTCTTGTTATTTTAAATCCTCTTGTTTCCAGAGTTTCTCTCCACAATTCCAATCTATCATTAATTCTCATCTTAGTCTCATCCACTAAAATAATATCAACTGCAAATAACATACACCATGACACCATAACAAAAGCACAGAGATAAGGACATAGTGTTGAACCTTGGTGCAAACCTACAATAATTGGGAATTCACTTCTTTCTTCAACCGATGTTCTTACTATAGTCATGGACCCATCATACATATCCTTAGTCACATCAATATATCTCTGAGTCACTCATTTTTTATGTAAAACCCATCATATTATATTTCTTGGTATCCTACCATAATACCTTCTCCAAATATATAAAAATCATACGAAGGTCCTTTTTATTATAATTAACTCAAATCAAAGGGGAGGAGTATAACGTAATTCCTTGGCTTGATTGGATTAGAAGTTGTATGAATCCTCGAAGAATCACACCAAACTTCAATCTTCCTCTTCTCCAAGTTATCCCAAAGCTAGATCTCCCAAGGTGTGCTAGGGTTTATGTGAGATGTGCTTAGGCTTGCTAATGAGGTTAAACTCGAGGGTTAAAGTGTTGATCCTGTCCTTAATTCAAAATTAAAAACCCTTTAAAATGACCGAAAACATAACCCAATCTTCTCCAAACTTAGCCCAATGGGTTATCTAATCCCCGGGCCCAAATCGACATCTTTTTAACATCATTTGGACACTTTAAAACCCTCTTGAATCCGATCCAAAACTAACATACCACTAACCCGGGACCATAACAAGGAAATAAAAGAAAACATATAATTTAAATATAACATCTGAAATCTACCAACTCTATACTATAAAATTCTAAATTTCAATTGGTGAGACGCCATAAGTGGGGCAAAATAAGCCAAATAAGAAAACTCCCATGTATAAACCATTAATCCCGTGATCGGTCCTTAGACTCCTATAATACCAAGTCCACATAAGATACTAACTAAACGCATAGGCCACATAATTCACAACAAGAGGTTTATTAATGGCTAAATGTTTTGCCAGGAGGGTGGGGGTGTGAGGTGGGTCAATGGCCTATTAGCTACCCTAGCCTCTCATCGGGCTTCAATTCTTTGTCTCTTTTACTTTTAGAGCCCAGTGTTAAACAAGGTGAAGAAGACATTAGATGAGTGGAAAAGTGTAGTTTATCTAAGGGAGGAAGATTTAACTCTTATCCAAACAGTTTTGAGTAACTTGCATTTCATTATCTTTCCCTAGATTGACAGGTAGCCAACAATAAGGATTTTATTATGGGATAGGGTTGAGGAAGATAAGAAGAAGAATCCAATCAAACGAGAAGTAGTCTCTAAAAGGGAAAAAATGGGAGCAGTTGAGGATTGTTGACCCTTCAAAAATATAAAGCTTTTCTATTCATCAAAAGTATCCATCTATTGGGTGAATGTGGGATTCAATGGGTAGTTAAGTGATCTCAATAGGTCTACCATCAATCTAGCGTTTGTAGAATCGGAGGTGGGAAGGCGAACTTCGATTAGACTTTGAGAGGATAAAAATGTTGCCATGTCTCTTTATCGTATATCCTTGAGCCAACACTAGAAAATTTCATCCCTTTACTCCTTGACTAATGCTTCGATATCTTAAGATCGCAACTTAAGGAGAAATCTTAAGAAGGAAGAAATTGAACAATTTTTGCATACTTACAAAACGTGTGAGTGAGCTTCATTGACCCAAGGGGCTAGTGCCACAAGAAAGTAGAAGCCGAGAGGGGAAGGGTTCTCTTGTAATTATTATTTCATGGTCTACAAAAAAAATACTTGAAGACTTTTTCACCACTCAAATTTTTATTGACAATCAGTATTCCTATAAAGCGAAGATATCTCTATGGCAAGTCGCTCATGGGTGAGCCAATACTTGTGCTTGGATGCAAAAGAGAATCCAAACTGGTCCCTCACCGAATTAATGCGTGTTATGCCAGAAATTGGGACTAGATATTTATCATCTCCCACTTCATTGCTCTTTCACTAGGTTTCATTGGTGTAATATCTTGGGGGCATTTATGTATCAAGGAGGTGCTTCCGAGGAAAGAAAAACACATGTTTGCATTGGAGATGGTGAGGCGTGTTTTTTATTTTTGATCAGAGGTGAGACGTGATTAAAAGAAGAAAGCAAATGTTTGTGGAGATGCGTAGTAACGGCACTTTTCTGCATAGTATGGCATGAGAGAGTTATGAGAACATTTTAGGACAATGAGAGAAGTTGTTTGGGACAATTTGAAATTTATGCCACGTCATGGGCCATTCATCCAAAGTATTTGTAAAATTTATCTTCTCTATGTTGATTTTAAGTTAAGCCGATAGCATTGCATAACTAGATGATCATGTATATATTCTTTTTTTGTGTGTGTGTCTACAGGCCTTAGGGGACATTATGCCTCCTTTATTTGTACTCATTTCGACCTTATTAATGAATTATTCGTTTCAAATAAATATGTTTACAAAAATTTGCAACATGTGAGATGTGTGGAAAGTACTATATATTTAAACTTTTAGGTCCTTATGTAATTTTCCACTTATCAGTTTGGTTCCTATTCATTATAAAGCTACTAAAGTTCTACCCACTGTCAGTTTCTTTGAAAATTAATGATCTAGCACAGTAAGTACCAAACAAAGTATCCAAGCTTTGATCTTGCATGATTATGCTTAGATAGTCTATTTTATGCATTTATTCCATTACTCAATTAGCATACGTTTACGATATTTTTCCTGCATGTTTGTTGTGTTCGTTTCTCCACATGCAAGAAGGGAAGGGATCGCCCTTGAGGGTGGGTGCTGAGAGAGGTTGATGTACATTGTTGATAGATTAATACTTTCATTCAGTTGGTTGGTCTAACATTACTCCTATTAAACAGGTTGGAAATCAACTCTCCATCACCCCCACCCCCTTCTCTTGTTTTTAAAAGGTAAGCAACAACAGCATTGATATTCTATCAGAATGGCTTCAGAGGAAAGAAGCAAAATCACACAAAGAATGGAAGAATACATGCACAATCGCTCATCAGTATACAAGCTTTATGATTGACAAACTGAGAACTATAACAACAAACATTAGTTACCTCGTTATAAACATCTGCGAATTTTTTGTTTCCAACTCTTGGGGATCCAAAGTTATACATAGTCACAGATATAGCCCCATGCCTAGCACATACAAAGAAGCAGAATAATATATATATATCCAGATTGCCTTTCATTACATTCATACAAAAAGATGGAGTAAAACTATGCATTATATACTCTTGTTGTTGCATCATGAAAATTTGGGCAGATTCAACTTAAAACCAGTTTAAGAATAAGAAATTTCAATGCCATCAATAATTTATCCAACCTTCAGATAAAATAATAAAGCCACTGATTATGCATGTTAGAAACTAAATTGAACGGGGATCAAGAGGTGCCTTGTCGTGATTATGCCTTAAGCTAAAATTATTTACTCCCAAACTAGGAGAAATGTAAGCATAGTGTTAAATACCTATCAATATCCAATTAACTTTATATTTTCCATGCATATTATAAACAATAAGTATGTACAATCCAACAATTTGATCAATGATTATGAATTTGAGGTAAGGTTACTAATTTGTGTAAAACTTCTTATTCTTACATCGGTATAAGTTGAAATTGTCCCTATTAATTTGACATTACATAAATTCAAACTTCAAGACAACTCTCAATTATGTTAGAACATTTCATGTTATAACACTTCATAAAAATTATAAATTGAAATAAATCAAACGATTTCTACAGGACACATTGGCGCATGGAAATGGGTTCAGGATCAGAGATGACACGCCCCGCTCCAATCTGGTTGTTTGGCTCTCCACGTAGAATGGCGAACGTTATTCCGTACTTCAATTCACATGAGCATACACTAAATGAGATTGTCCTAGGTAAAAAGATTAATAAATTCCCAATCTAATGAATTCTCTATATACATATGGATGTACGTATGAGTGTGTTGATTCGTATCGAATTATGCATTTAATTATCCTCGAACTTAGGCATTTTAGCCCCCTCGGGTACCGTAATTACTATATTTATGCTCGTTAATCACACGACCTCCGTTTTATACGCTAATACTTTATTTGAGGTATTATTGAGCATTTATAGGTGTTACGGTGCTTAATATGAAGTTTGGGCGCGTTCCGATAAAGTTTCGTCGCGATTAGCACATTCAGGGGCATTTTCGTAATTTCACACGTTGAGATTTTTGCCCGAAGTATTCACGGAAGTTGTACTACGATAATGTTATTTTATTTCCTACGAACAACAGTTGTTCGTAGGAACTATAATTACAAATTCTCTTTTTATCACCATTGTGAAGACATAAGCAACCTGCAGGCAAAATGACTATTTAATTTGTAAAGATACCTTTCGTTGGCTTTCCCCATTACTGATGCTCAAACAATTTCATAAATGACCTCCATGTCCCTTTTCTCTTTTATTAGCAAATCCTATAATTCCATATATGTCCCCAAAACGTTTTTTGCAGCAAATGGTTATGGCGATTTGGGATTTTGCTCGGGTTCTGGGTTCTGGGTTCATTCGAAATACAGGACTTTGGTCCAAAATTGGAGCACAATCTTTTACCACGTACGCAAATGGGTCTTGGACATGTAAAAATTGGTACTTGAGCTTTGGCCATTAATGGCTATGGAGGTTTTGGAGCTTGGAAGTGGGTTTTGCCATTTTTACATGGTGTTTGCATTTTGGTCTCGGTTTGGGCACATATTCGCAGTTGGGATTTGGCGACTTGGGCTATCATGGGAGTTGGGCAATTTCTGTTGCAGGTCTCGGCTATACCCATACGAGGGGTTTTGGCTTTGCCATGGATGTTGTTGCAGTGTTGTGACGTGGGCATTTTTGACATCTACCGGTCGACCGGTGGCCAACTCGCGGTCGACCGGGAATTGGATTTTTGCCGTGGGGTTTAGACAGTGTGCCTCCTCCATTTTCGCGATCGACCGGTCACCACCCCCGGTCGACAGGCACCCTGTTTTGTGCGAGACCTATTACTTCCCCTTTCCTTTTTTCTATTTATTTTTCTTTTATTTTAAATGTAACTTAAACCTTTTTCTTTTCTTTTATCTTTTCTTTTCTTTATTTTTTGCAACTTAAAAGGAAGACTTGTCTCATTTTTGTACATATCTTGTAATATTAGTTTTTTTAGGAGAGTTTTAGGGTTTGGGAATATTGGGGATTTTTGTGGAGTGTTTCCCCTCTCCTCATTTTTGTTGTGCAAGGCCCACCATTAATGTAAGTTTACTATTCATTGTCACTTTTGCCTACTTTTCTTATATTTGTTCATTTTTATTCCATGCTTTATTTATTATTTCTTGCCTAGATTAATTGTGTAGTTAATTTAATTAGTGTGCTTTAATTAATTAGTTAGTTTATTTAATGTCATTTAATATGCTTAGTGGCTAATTTAAATCCGGTTGTGTCGGATTGAACTCACCTAGGGTTGACGTGTTGCTTTGCTTTGGTGATGGAAGTTTACGGGTTTATTTCGAGTGGGTTGTCCTAGTTATTATGCCTAGGAGATTTGACGGGGTATATCATGTATGCTCCGTACTTACGACCTTGCGTGCGTAATTTCCGGGATATTTGTTGACGCCAAAATCTTATTAGACTTTTATGCGAATTTAGGAATGTGACAACTCTTGATTTAATTAACTGTCGAAACGAGACCCAATCTTAATAACTCGTCGACCCATGTAACCATTTTATACTAATTAACTCGGGTGAGGGATATTCGACGCAACCTATAGTTTTTATTCGCTTTGTTAACGTAGTTTAAATACACTCGCCTAGATTAATCTTTTCCTTTTGTTATCTTTTCCTTTTTGTTAGAAATTATCTTTTACAGTTTTATTTTAGAAGTATTAAATTAATTAAATTCTAGCAACTCGTCTCTGTGGATTTTCGATACCCGGTCTTGCCGCTATACTCCGTTAAAAGAGTGTAGTCATAATTTAGGTTTTTGTATAGAGTTGGTGAGCCGAACATAACAAACGACCGGCGTCGGTGACGCGGCACCGCGGTGAAACCCCGACCTATCAAAATGGCGCCGTTGCCGAGGACTTGATGTTTTAGAATTTATTTGATTTAGAATTTCGTAGTATTTTTTTTCTATTTGTATTTTTTGCTAACCTTTTTGTAGGACTTCTACGTTTGAGCGCCAGTAACCGCTTGAATTTTTCGCACGCGCATCTACTTTGTGGAATTCGCCACTTCGAGCCATTTTTGGGGTAAGCATGTCTTATTCCAATCCTTTCGGTAATCAATATGATAATTCTCAAAATCCTCGCAAACCTTTGACTTTTGGTCAATACTTAGAGTCCCGAAAAATTGCAAATTCAAAAATGACTTCGGGCGAGTATTGCAAAAGTTAAGCTTTGGAGTGCTTGTATTTTGAGTAGGATGATAATGATTTTGGGCCTCTAATTCCTTATAATAGGAATTTTGAAACAAATTGCAATAGCTTTCAAAATTCTTATAATAATGAGTTTAAGTATAGTCCCGATGGTAATTTTCAACGTTCTCATATTCAAGAATTCGCACCTCGGCCTATGACTTTTGGTGAGGGTTTGCGCATGCTTGAAAATGAGAAAATTGAAAATCGTTATCGGGAAGAAAATCATTGTTGGGAACATGAATTGGATTTATTATTTGAATCCGACGACGATTTTTCTTCCGAGACTTTTGAAGTCGAGGAATGTTTTGAACCAAATGAGGACTTTGTGCCTACTTTGGAACAAACCATTCTTCACTTGGCCCATGGCTTAATTGAGAACGAAAATGAGGATGAAATAGACATAGTATCCATTTGCAATGAAATGATTTCTTCTTTGGCCCCCAAAGAAGAATGTTTCATTGAAAATGATCTTATTTCCTTTGAAACTCAATCTTCAAGCGATGATGACTCATCTCGAGTTTGAATTTCTTCCATCCCCCCTTTCACTCTCCATTATCGAACCGATACAAGTACCCGATGAATCGGTTTCAAACCTTAATGTGTTAAACCTTTTTGCCGATGAGGAGTACTTGCTCGAGTCGCCTTCCATGAAGGCGTCTTTGCCCTCATGTGCGCCACCTCCCATTCCAATTTCAAAATCCTTGGGAGGATATTCTGCTTTTCTCGGTCCCCACATGTTCTTGTCACCCGTTCAATCCAAATCCCCCATCGTCCCTCCAAAACTTTTAATTGGCGATGGTTCCTTTCTTACGCCTTACACATGCCTTCCGTTGTTCAAACGAAATTCTTATTTTTCGAAAGGCATGCTTTCAAGTGAGGGTACACCGATCACTCTCCAAAGTCAAATCGTTTTAATGGTGGACCCTCAACTATTTAGACTTCTAGTGTATAGTTAGTGGGAAGCCTAAATAGTAGGTTGTATATAGTTAGCTTTTTATCATTTCTTTCTTTAGTTTTTCTTTCCTTTTTAATTTAGTCTCTTGTAATTAGTTAACGTTTTGTTATTTGTTTTTGCTATGCTCGGTACTAACTTGTTTTGTAGATTCTTTGGACTTATTCTTATGGAGATCGCTCCAGATTTGGGTAATATCGTTTTTTTCCTCTCTTTTGTTGTGTTCTTAATGCGCATTGAGGACAATACAACGTTTAAGTTAGGGGGTGTAGGATATTCTACCAATTTCTTTATATAGTCCATGTTTTTGCTCACGTGTTAGTTACTTAGTATGCTTTTCTTAGAAAAATTAAAAATTTCAAAAAGATTTTCATTCTTTTTTCTCCTTTTGGGGGCATTTTGCCTTTGTTTCCAATGAAAATTTTCAATAATTGCCCGATCCAATTGACAACCCAATGATGCATGTTCTCGATTTTAGAAGTTATTAGACTTTAGTCCTAATTATTGATATTATGAATAACTTTATGAATTAAACTTTAATCCCATGAGCACATGCACTTTTCTTGCGTTATTGACTTGGTTTAAGATTTTTATAACTCGGTAATCTTTTGTTGCATTGTATATACTTACATCGAGTGAGATTAGAGACTTACTATCGTTTGTGACTGTTATACACTTCTCTTTCCTCTTTGAAAACGTTACAGTCGTTGGTAATCTCACTATTCTTTCATTTGATCGTTCATTAATTGAGTTCATATATGAAATGTATTACTTGAGCATGATTTTCAAAGTTTGTTTTGACTCGAGAATTGCGTAAACTTTAGGAAATGATCATAGGCCATCTGTGTTATATCACCCATATTGACCTTGACCTCACCTTAAATGTTTTCCCTCGTTAACCCCTTTGAGCCTAAATATTAGCCTTTCGTTTCATAACCCAAAATTCCCATAACTAACCCCGAATTGGAGTTATATACCATATATATTACCTTCCATACCTTTGTTTGGAATATTACTTGGGATTGAATGATGTTGTTTTGTGGTTGCAATTTAGGCATGTGAGAGTATGAAAAGTAAGGAAAAGTAAATAAAAGAAAAAGAGAAGAAAAAGAAAAGAAAAAGTGAAAAAGAGAAGCAGAAAACAAAAGAAAAAGTGAGAAAAAGAAGAAAAGAAAAGAAAGAGAAATTTGTATATGTTGTGTATAGTGTTCAATAAGCTTTGATTGCTATCCCCATTTGTATATCTAATGCCTTTTATGGAAGTTGTTTGTCCAATTCTGATATTGCCCCCATTTTTCCATTATCCCGAGTTTTCATTTTCGAACACTTTGAACCCGTACATACATGTCCTTCATTTCATACCCTAGTCAAGCCTACCTTACAACCCTATACAAGTCCTATGTGATCTTACGATGAGTTCAATTTAAAAGTCATAATAGTTTTGATAATCTGTGAAAATACATTCCGCCTCTTTTAATGTGAGGTATCTTTCATTGAGATTACAATTTTTCATTTTATATATAGCGTTCTTCATTTGTGACATGTGTGCGGCCTAGTTTCCATTTACATTTACTCTTTATGCACGCATGTTCCGTGTGTCAACTCCCTGTTTCGAGTGAATTCACTTGATGAGTGTAATGCCCGTGAGAATTGAATATATGCTTGCTTTAACGCTTATCCGGTTTATACAAGTTTTTGTCAAATTACACTTTGCATGTGCTTGCTCCCATCCCACTTTTAAGGTTTCAATTCTATGAGGTCCATTCTATAATGTTTAATGAAACGGACTTCTGTGTGAATTAGTTCACTTTGCTAATAATGTGTATGAAAACTTTTTCGCTATTGTTGGGCTTGCCGCATGTGATTGGGCATATTTTGAGGAAACCACATGATGTTTGTGGGTTTCATCACTGAAAATCCTCACGAGACGACACTCGTCCACTAGGGTAACCTAGGGGTTTAACGGTTTATTGCATATGCTAAATGCAATAGTGTTCCCTACGAAAGTGGCATTTATATTTCGATGCATATATACATGTTGTGATTTTCTTATATTTCTTCTTGCGTTGAATTTCATTACTAGGGACTAGCAATGTGTAAGTTAGGGGGTGTGATTCGTATCGAATTATGCATTTAATTACCCTCGAACTTAGGCATTTTAGCCCCCTCGGGTACCGTAATTGCTATATTTATGCTCGTTAATCAGACGACCTCCGTTTTATACGCTAATACTTTATTTGAGGTATTATTGAGCATTTATAGGTGTTACGGTGCTTCATATGAAGTTTGGACGTGTTCCAATAAAGTTTTGTCTCGATTCGCACGTTCAGGGGCATTTTCGTAATTTCAAACTTAAAAAAAAATTCCCGAAGTATTCACGGAAGTTGTAGCCCTCGGGCCAAACTTCGCGTGGCCGCGAACGATGCTCGAATCGGAGTCCGAACGAAGGAAACACGGACCTTTAATCGGAAAGAATTATAAGAGATTCATTAACAATTTCATAAATGACCTCCATGTCCTTTTCTCTTTTATTAACAAATCCTATAATTCCATATATGTCCCCAAAACGTTTTTTGCAGCAAATGGTTATGGCGATTTGGGATTTTGCTCGTGTTTTGGGTTCGTTCGAAATTCGGGACTTTGGTCCAAAATTAGAGCACAATCTTTGACCACGTACGCAAATGGGTCTTGGACATGTAAAAATTGGAGCTTGAGCTTTGGCCATAAATGACTATGGAGGTTTTGGAGCTTGGAAGTGGGTTTTGCCATTTTTACATGGAGTTTGCATTTTGGTCTCGGTTTGGGCACATATTCGCAGTTGAGATTTGGCGACTTGGGCTACCATGGGAGTTGGGTAATTTCTGTTGCAGGTCTCGGCTATACCCATATGTGGGTTTTTTGCTTTGCCATGGATGTTGTTGCAGTGTTGCGATGTGGGCATGTTTGACATCTACCGGTCGACCGGCGGCCAACTCGCGGTCGACCGGGAATTGGATTTTTGCCGTGGGGTTTAGACGGTGTGCCTCCCCCATTTTCGCGGTCAACCGGTACCCTGTTTTGTGCGAGACCTGTTACTTCCCCTTTCCTTTTTTCTATTTATTTTTCTTTTATTTTAAATGTAACTTAAAACCTTTTTCTTTTCTTTTATCTTTTCTTTTCTTTATTTTTTGCAACTTAGTATAAAAGGAATACTCGTCTCATTTTTGTACAGATCTTGTAATATTAGTTCTTTTAGGAGAGTTCTAGGGTTTGGAAATATTGGGGATTTTTGTGGAGTGTTTCCCCTCCCCTCATTTTTGTTGTGTAAGACCCACCATTAATGTAACTTTACTATTCATTGTCACTTTTGCCTACTTTTCTTATCTTTTAGAAGTAATAATAAATTAATTTTCGGGGTATTTGTTGACGCCAAAATCTTATTAGACTTTTATGCGAATTTAGGGGTGTGACAACTCTTGATTTAATTAACTCTCGAAACGAGACTCAATCTTAATAACTCGTCGACCCATGTAACCATTTTATACTAATTAACTCGGGTGAGAGATATTCAATGCAACCTATAGTTTTTATTCGCTTTGTTAAAGTAGCTTAAATACACTCTTTTCCTTTTTGTTAGAAATTATCTTTTACAGTTTTATTTTAGAAGTATTAAATTAATTAAATTCTAGCAACTCGTCTTTGTGGATTTTCGATACCCGGACTTGCCGCTATACTCACTTAAAAGTGGGTAGTCATAGTTTAGGTTTTTGTATAGAGTTGGTGAGCCGAACATAACAAACGACCGGCGTCGGTGACGCGACACCGCGGCGAAACCCCGGCCTATCATGTGCCCTTGCTATTCACAATTGACAAGTTCTTTTACTGTCTTTTCTATATTTTTTATATTTTTTGGCTGGGTGATTTTGATTTAGCTTTCAGTTTTATGTTTATTATTATTTTTATTCATTAACAATTTTTGCCATCTAATACTTGACCTTTTCCTTCTGTTTTTTAATAAGTTGATGTTTTTGGATTTGTGTTATCCTTTTTTATTCTTATATTAGAACTTAAAACACGTACATATCAATTTTTCATACGCATGTAAAAGAAATTTAATGGTAATAAATCTCTTAAATTAGAAACTTAAAGGCTGGGTGTGATTGGGATCACCGGTGCCATGCTTTGGAATTTCAATTGGGACAAAATTAGTTTAGAATTTAAACTCCTACCTAATTCTGATTCCAAAATTCGAATTGAAGTTCCCAATGACATTGTTGAGTTAATTTTAATACTAATAGAATTGGAGTTGAACAATTACAGATCCCAATTCAAAATATGTAAGCTAAACAGAAATTACATTGAAAAACAATTGACATTAGCATGGTTATGAAAGGAAATAGATATATGTCTTTGACATTATATACATGCCCAGAGGATAATTCCTCTCCCTCTCTCTCTTTGATGATTGAACTGCGAGATGCCATTTTGCGAATTAATACTCTTAACACACACACAGAGTAAATAATTGACAACATGGAATGGTAAAAGTATTGAAGTTAACTAACGGATCCTGTTGCTCAGCTGTATCAGGCGGTTAGTCTAAGAAGATAGTCAAGCCCTCAAATCCCAGAAGAGCCAGTTCTGGCATGAAAGCTGTTTGGTTTTCAATCACTCGAACTTTTTTATTCTGTGCTGGGTATGCATAATTTAAATCTTTATGAATCTTGGAAACATGATATTTCAAATTAGTCGATCAGCTTCACTGTCATTTAAGAAGACCCAATGTTGAGGGTCTGTCCAAGATATTTCTCCAAATATACAAAATTGAAGGCCTGACAAAATAACAGGGCTAGAACCCCTACAATTTTAATAAGATTAGGGAGTAGGACTATCAATCACGCCGAGTACACCATTGAAAAAGTACAATAATGCACTGAGAATTTAACCGAAAAAACTGATAATTTAACCGAAAAAGTAATAAGTTTTCCTGATCCGTGTTAACTTTGGTCTGATCCAAATAAGAAACTATTATAAGTTCTCTGAGCTTACTTGTCAGAATTTTTAATATTCTAACAAAAACCGTTAAGCTCAGGTTAGATTCTTGAATTTTCAAACCCGAATCTTCCAAGCTATTTAAGTACTTACTTGATTAACCACAACTTGTTGGATTCTCCATGAAATGATAGTAGATAGTACACTAATTTTGATGTAATCGATGATTAAGATCAACGAATTCAACCATCATGTTGATTTTAGAAACATGACTCTTTATTTGAAACATCTCAAGATGGACAAGTATGGATTTAAATTTGAGATGAAGGGTGAATATCAAAGTTTGCGTTCTTGATATTGGACATAAAAAGATTCAACTTTTGAAATTTGAGTTCTTGCTGAGAAACCTTAATCACCCGTACAAGATGAAAAGGTTTAGATGGTAACAATGCATGTAAGGAAATTACACACTTCAGTTGATATATTGGAGAAAATTTTGGAGAAGAATCATAAATTTCTACCAATAAGTTATGCTATTGCCAAATTAGAAAAAAATACAACAAACGTATCTGAGTAAAAAGAGAAAGAACTCACTTTGATAACTGACTGGATGATAGTTCAAGAGCAAGTAGGGTAGCTAATGCACCGCCTAAACTATGACCAGTCGCGTAAACATGCCATCTGGACAGCGGTTCAACAGCATCGTCTCTGCGAAAGAAAATATTTAGCTTCAACCTTCACAATAAAACTTTAAAACATGGTTAAAGAGAGAGAGTTCGTATCTCGCCCTATGTGAGAAATAAGTATCCTTATCCAGGATATAGTCTGTGTAATGTGATGCATGCATACAAGTATGGCGTCAATCACATGGACTAGCATAACGTTACCCAATTCCAACCCCTCCCCCCAACCTCAACCCCACCAGGACAAACCAAAAATATGTGGATCTTGATGTGCAAATTCATAAGTCCATGACTATGGATTTGCTTGTACATGTCACAACATAATAAAATAAGTACATTTAAATTAATAAAAGATAGAAAACTGCCCATAATAAAAGTCCATCATTCATATTAAGTTATCAACAGTGTAAACCCATAATATATTATTAAGGATAATATTGTAATTTTGACAATGACAAATAATATATGGTGCCTAATCATTTCTAATGTAACATGAACATTAACATATTTGTCTAGTTTACATTTCATATATATATTCCTTGTCCCAAATAAATAGTCCTGCTTTCTTTCCCGAGACGTCCCAAATTAATTGTCTACTTCCCTCTTTTTGGACGTAATTAACGAACCAAATTCCACAATAATGAACAAGAGTTGATCTTGGCCATTGATTGAGTGAATCCTTAAAAACCATCATTTTAAGAGACTATTAATTTGGGACGGAGGTAGTATTTCAATATCCATTTCTACATTTGTTATGCCTAAGATATTCAGTACTAGTGTATGTTACATTTGAACACTTCTCTATTTACAAATTACATCCAAATAACCTTATATGCCATTCAAATATTTTGATTATTTAAATATGATATTTAATATACTTATTAATCTTGACACTATATTTTCCATTTGGTCAGATTAAGAAGATATCATATATATGTATTAAATTGTATAAGGCTTTAACACTCTGATATGTTAAGCAACACATGGCCATTGTTGGAATTATGGTTAAAGGAGTGTAAAGGAATTGGTTGAAATATAACAGCTTGACTGCATATTCAGTGGATTTTACAATTTCCGGCTTTGGTGGGATGTGAAGACTTGAGGCTTTTCAATTTAATATATACCAAAAGACTTGAGGCAATACAAACGACTTAATTCACAAGCTTTTGACAAAGAGGCTTGAAGTTGATTTGGTTGATTCAACAGTGAGATTCAATCAGGCGGCAACGGTTACATCATCCTGTGGACAGGATGTCTGTTGCAAAGTGCAATGGTAGTATCAAACACGTGGCAGTGCATTTGCGTTGTTCAGAAGAAAAAGAAAAGGCAACGGCAACATTGGTTGAATCCAATAGCCAGAATTAAGTCCTCCGGCAACGGATACTTCATCCAATACCAGAATTTCATAATTTACGACGGTTACTTAGATGAAACGGTCATATTACTGAAGCACCTGCAATCACAAATGAGTCGACTAAATGGCCATGGGCTCTATTCTTCTTCAGCATCTATTTAACAGGCGTTTGGGTTCATTTTCAAGAGAGACCTCAAGCATATTTTTAGGGCATCCAACAGAAGGGAAAAAATGGTGATTCCTCAACAATTATTTATGAGCCAAAATTGAACGAATTATCCAAAATCAAGAATTGGGCATATTTACTTATCTTCATCAAAGTGTGAGGTTTTCTTCAAGAGACAAAAGACCTAATTTATTCATCTCCTACAACTCTCGACGAAGATCGTCCTCCGTGGAGACAAGAAAACTTCATTTACAAATCGTCTTGAGGTCTTCTTCCATTCATAATGAGATAATGAATGTGATATCTATCTCATCAAAAAGATGGAGTAAGAAGAGTGCTATATTGTAAAAGTGTCCAGCTGCGTAGAACACTATTCATTATAATGACCATCATTGTAAAAGCAAGAGACGGAGGTATTTTCCATTGAGAAGTAAGGGGTGATCTTACTTGTACCAGTCTATAACGATCCGCAAAGCTTGGGTCAGTGGCGAACCAGAAAGCGTCTAAACGGTTTGGTCTTACTGGGAAGAATAAGATAGTGGAACTCAAAGCGAGGTGGCCGACTTGAAGAAGCGGAGGTAGGCTCAAGGATTGAGCTGAACCAATATAATAATCATATGGTCCAATTTTTCCATCCCTTACCTCCTTTACATGATGATTATTCATCTTGCTTGAAATAAATATGAACGTAAATGTGTATATGAATGAACTTTTAGATAAGAAAACAAATAAAAACCACCATTAACGCAAAAAAAATGCTTTTATCATGTATTCATTAGTTTTTCGAATAGAAGATAATTATATTATGCCACGAGATTGATTTACGATTTCAGTTAGGACCTTAATTTTTAATTTGTCAACTATTTTCTAAAGCCCAATTCCCACCCCCAGCCCTCTTCTTCGGTTAATATTTGGGCAAACAACCATAAAAAACATATTCATAAAGGCTCCCGTATGAACAAATAAGAAGGGACGAAACTAAAGAAAAAATGATCAATCGATCTGACATGGATTGATTTTCTTATTTGGGCATAACAATATTCACCAAGTCTCACTTTTGAACAAGAAAGGAGAAGGAAAGAAACTAAAGCAAAAGTGATCAATCAATTTGAGATTCAATATAAAACTGCAGTGTATATTCCTAAGATTTCAGTCCTGGTTCAACTTTAATTATCATTACAACACAAATGTATTCTTTTATAAATAAAATAAATATATTATAAATAAACTAATACATCAGATAAAGGCTGGTGCAAACGTGAAGCTAGATTGTCAAGATATAAGTCCATGAGGTGGTTATTATACTTGTGATAGTCGTCTAAAATGCAGATCATCCAATCCAATCTTGTAAACTTTAATGTAAGACTTTAATTTCCAGATCTAGTAGTCTTAAATAGCCTGATCTATTATCGTGTTAGATTCAGGGCATCCAACCCAAAATAAACTGGTAACGGTGGAGGGACCCAGCATCCTACAAGAAATTAATTTCCCAATAAGGGATATAACATTCTCAACAATTAGTTTTAGCATTGGGCGGGAATGGAATAGATTCATGCAACAGCAAAACTTACAAATACCCCACCGCCTGTTTCATAAGAGAGATGATACTGGTCCTGACGGAATCATATGCACTCAAAAAACCACTATGAACCTGAGGAGAATATTGCACCATTTACCGAATCATGAGAATGAAGTATATAAGTATGTTTTGAGGATATCCACTGAAACCATTAGCAACTAACATTAAGCTACAAAAACTAATTGATCATACTTGAACTTCTTGCTTGAAATCACCACCTATCCTCTCGGGGTTTAACCTGTACGGGTACAAATAGGAGTCAGCTCCTGTCACATAGTCTAAAAAAAATGAAGCTAATGTGAAAAAGTAATCATTCAAAACACAATTACTCAAATGTGCCTTCACTAGAATGATCTGTTCTTGAATGCTTCAATATAATAGGGCACTAGATATTGCAAAAGAAGTGGCAGACAGGATAGATACAACATTTATAATATTATTAGCGTTTAAAAAAACATTCTATTCATTAGTTATCATAAACATATTGTCCTCCATTTTTGTATTGTCGGGTTATTTTTCAATAATTAATAAAATTTTGTTTCTTGTAAAATAATAATAACAATAATAAATTCAAAAAAGGAAAAAAAAAATATTGTATATATAGTTTACCCGGGAAGCCATTGGCAACCATTTTTTTGCTTTATTAGTCTCAGGTGGATGCACCTTTTCCAAATATTCATGCTCAATTTCTCTTAGCCCTGTTTGATTGGCATTACAGTTTTTTCCATGGAAAATACTTTCTTTTACTATTACTTTTGTGGTGTTTGGCTGCAAATATATTCTATGAAAACAATAGTCTTAAATGTGACATGCGCTCCATCTTTTCCTCAGCTTCTACAGGAAATATTTCTGACCCACCCCAAAAAGAATTGGATTCCATGAAAAAAGGGAAAAGTAAGAGAACATCTTAGCCAATGTTTAAAAAGGCGCGAGGTGAGGCGAGGCATTTTAGTCTCGGCAAGGCGAGGCGTAAGCCTCGAGGCGTATTGAGGCGTAAGCCTCACCAAAAAGGGAAAAAAATAGCAGAATAATATTAAAAAAAATACAAATAAAACCATAAAAATAAATTAACAACGAAATATAAAAAAAACTACAAAAAAACATCTTTGAGGACTTTCTCGCATAGTTTGACATTTTTTTGTTCCCCGAGATAACTTTTTAAAAAAAAGTAATTTGACAAATCCAATTTTAACACATTGATTATTTTACAATATGACAATAAATTAATCAATGCAAAATCAAATTGGCAAAATAATTTTTTTAGCTTCATTCACACATTGGTTATTTTATAATACGACAATAAATTAATCAATGCAAAATCAAATTGATAAAATCATTTTTTTTAGTTTCATTTAAAAAAACAGCAAACTTATTAAAAAAACATTGATTAGTTTCATTTAAAATATATTAGTTTCTTATAATACATTCAGTTTAGTTAAAGAAAACATATTAATCTAAGTTTAAAACCAAAAAAAAAAACTTATAAAGTTAAGTTGAAAAAAAGGAAATAAGATAAGTTATAAACAGCAACCTTTCTTGTTCGGAATTTTAAAGAAAAAAGGGTTTTACAAAAAAAAAAAATAAATAAATAAAGAGGTTTCTACCTAGGGCCGGAACCAAAAAAAAATAAAGTTTTTTAACCAAATAAAGGCCGTAGAAGTTAAAACATTAGAAACAAAGGCCGGAGTTCTTACCTAGGGCTGGAACGAAGGCCGAAATGGGAGAAAGGGGAGAACCGAAGGCCGGAATGGAAGAACCGAAGGCCGGAATGGAGAAACAAGGCCGGAATCCACTTTCGGAGCAGAGAAGAGAAGGTATAGGGAGCTAGGGCCTACGGTTTTAAAGTTAAGGCTGATTTTTTACGCCCAGTACAAAAGGCGTACGCCTCACAACCTTGAGGCGCAACGCCTCAAACCAACAAAGGCGTAAGCGTCACTTTCCACCTCGAGGCTTTTTTTCCCGCCTTTTTAAACATTGATCTTAGCAAGCCACTCCAATTTTTCTTCCAAGAACATGTTAAGAACTTTAAATTTCACCACTAAACCCGTGACACTTTAATCTTTCCCCAACTTTATAAGCAAACACAACCTTAATGTAATAAAGTGTCATAAGTGTTAGTGGTGGATTTTGAAGTGTACATGCCAATTAATGTAAGGGAAAAAAGAAAGTTCCTCCGAAGTGACTGGGGTACAAAAACAAAGAGAAAACAAGTAAATCACTAAGCAAACAATACTTTAGATTGAAATCTAACATTACCCTGCAGGAACTAGCATTAAATCTGTCCGCAAGTCCTTCCAACTATCCTGGATAATACCATAAATCAGCTTTCAAACAGAAGTACTTACCAACTCCACTATTTAGCTTAACAATATGACCTACTTGTTCTGTTCCCCTGAAAGCGATAACTAATCTTTTCCGCGCTGAATCACGCCAAATTGCAACCTACAGTTCTTTTTGAGTTATTCATCCACAAAATATGATCCTATTTACTGAAGTATGTTAAATTGTAAAGTTGACCCTGAAGTAAGGGGCCAATTTCAATGTCGCCCTCCATATGTTTCAATTAAAACCTTCGTGTTTCATTAGTTTCGCAACCTGAAGTTTGAATTTTTAATTTTAAGACCTTATATTAGCCGACATGAGCTTTCCATCTTTGATTTGAAACGGAGTAGATGATCAGGTTTAGATTGCAACACAAAAAAACTTGATTGTTGACATTGCAACAATTGAAAGATGGAAGGCAGTTGAAATTGACCCTTAACTTCATGGTCTACTTTGCAATTAATCCATTGAAGATGATGTTTGACAAATCAAGAATATGATACCGCAGTTTCACTTTCATTAGTTTCAGGGACAGTTAATATGAGAAGAAAGCTCATAGCCAATAAATTTTTATTTTACCTGAGTATCCGTGGATGCATTATCCAAGAAACATATTTTCTCAAATTCAGATTTAATGAAACTCGGATGGCCCAAAGAAGTGGCTAGCATTGCCCAAGCCTCCATGGCAGTCTCTGCAGTCGAAAAAAGTTCCTTCATTTCCTCAGATTTTCTTTCATCCAATACAGATCTATCATTTTCCATTTCGGTAGAAGCCTCTTCTTTGGTATCACTCATCCCTAGAAATTTTCCCTTGTTTAATTGAGAAACTGTGGCATTCATAACCATTAAGCCTCCCAAAATGGAATCAGTTTGCCGTAATAAATCTTGGGTCACCTTCTTAATATCAGGTAGTGATGATTGAATAGTGCCAATGGTCGATGGGCCGGTTGTTGGGCTTTTTGTTTTATCTCCACTAACAGAACCCTGCCTTTTTGGTGTTGCTAGCCCAGATTCAACATAACCCGCTTCAGCAATTTTTCGAGACTGTAAGCCTATTCTGTTTAATAAGTCAAACTGATCCCACTTTGTTTTTTCAGGATCACCGAGCCCAAATTTTTTAACAACATTCTGATTAACTATATCACCAAATTTCTTCCAAAAATCTTTGTCCGACTGTGGGGCCTCACCGACTGGAGTCACTGCTGAAAAGATTTCTGCATTATTTTCTAGCTGAGGAGGCATTTCTGAGTCAACACTAAGATCGCTAGAATTTTCACTGCTTTCTGAGATGAATTTTTCAGTGTCCAAAAGTTGGTCCTTTGGAAAGTATGCATCATTGAGGGACTTTAACTGCCCGAACGCATACTGCACAAATTGGCGTGCTTGAACAGTCTCAGAGCCAACAACCATTTTCAAAGCAGACTCAACACCACTTTTCCGAATAAGTTCTCTGACAATGGGAATACTCCACCACTTCTTTTCTTCATCAATTTCAGCAAAACTCTTATACTTGACCTAAATGTCATTAGGAAGTCAAGTGAGGTAGCTTGTTATAAAATGTCCCATAGTAGGAAATTATTTTCCAACGTTACATAAAGCAATTTACTCAACCAATCAGTTTTAACAGAATGAAAATATATATTATTTATCCAATGTTTTTAACATAATAGCAAAGAGAACGTATAGTACCAATGTTTAAAAAGGCGATTGAGGCGTATGCCTCGAGGCGGCCAAAAAATGCCTCGAGGCTTAAGCCTCAAGGGTGGATATAGAGGCTTACGCCTTAAGGGGTGAGGCGGTGCCCCTCAAGGCGGAGTGGCGCGAGGCGCAGAGGCGTACGCCTCTTTTATTCAGGGTAAAAAAAAATAAGTTATGTTGCTGAAAAGGGTTAAACCAGCCTAATTTTTAAAAACCCTTATCCCAAGTTAAAGAAATACTGTAAGCCTCTCACCCGTGAGCTAGTGTGTGGAAGACAGGTCGCCGGAAAACCTAAGAGGAGTTAAAGGAGCTTTCTTTTTTGCCTTTTTAACATCTCTAAAGTCTGAAGGATCGTACTAATATATGGTGAAAAATTCTCTCTCAAGAAGACAAGTAGTACAACTTTTAAGTTCTTTTTTACTTTTTTATGTCTGAAGGACTGTTTGTAGTACTGTACAACCACTGTTTTGACTTGAAGACTTTATTTCTTTGTCTTTGGAACTCCCCCAGAGTATTGTCCTGGTAGTCCTGTATATTATATAGTTATTCAAAAGCTGTTTGATTTACATGCTTTCTTTTACATATCAGTTTAATAATATATATATATATATATATATATATTTACAAGCTATATATTATTAAAGTATTTCTTTATAAGCTATATTATTAAAGTATTTCTTTAACTTTATTTAATATATTAAATAAAGATAAAGAAATACTTTAATAATATATTAATATATATATATATATATATATATATATATACCCATCTGATTAAAGAAATACTTTTTCTTTTACATATCAGATTAATAATTCATTTTTTTTAAATTATATTTTTATTTTATTTTTTTTAGCAAGAAGTGTTTTATTTTTTAAACAAGGCTTAATAAATGATCTGCTTTTTAATAAATGATCTTTTTTTTAAAATTCATTGTTTTTAATAAACTAAGATTAATAAAGAGCTGCTGTTTTTTTCTTCATTTTTCTAAAATTGCATTTAACTTAAAAAAAATAATTTTTAATCTAGAAAATCTTTTTCTTTTTTACCTTTTTTGTTTTAAAATTGCACTTAACATATACTATCTACTATATTAACTTAAAATAATTTTTTTATAAAATAACCAATATGTGAATGAAACTAAAAAAAAGATTGTCAATTTATTTTTGCGTTGATTAATTTATTGTCATATTATAAAATAACCAATATGTAAATGAAAACAAATTTGATTTTGCATTGATTAATTTATTGTCATATTGTAAAATAATCAATATATTAAAATTAATTTACTTTTTTTTAAAAAGTTATCTCGGGGGAACAAAAAAATGTCAAACTATGTGAGAAAGTCCTCAAAGATTTTTTTTTTGTGTAGTTTTATTTTATATTTCTTTGTTATTTTATTTTTACGGTTATATTAGTATTTTTTAATATAATTTTGCCTTTTTTTTTCTTTTCGGTGAGGCTTACGCCTCGAGGCGTTTTTAAACATTGTATAGTACAGGGAAAGAGTCACATTGAATCAGCTCAATTCAACAATGACTTGTCCAAATTACTTGGGGTCAGCTACATGAATCCTCTATCTCTAGGTCATGTCATCTATTAAGCTACACACAATATATTCACTCAAGTTAATTTTGGTCGCCTATCCACCCCTAGCATAATTGTCAATAGTGATCATGTCACTCTTTCATTAGTGAAGTTGTTGATCTTAATTGCAGATGCCCAACCTTAGTCTATTTTCTTTTACTTTCATCGCTAATTAAAACGAATATTTCTTTGTTTTATCCTTTCTAGTCTTACCACACCCCCATCCTTTTTTTAATCATATTACCATACTCCTTTTATTAGCAAGTTTTTAGCTTCCTAACAGTACCCAAGGAGAAAATTATTACTCTACATGCTAATATCTAAAATGCCAGATCACAGTTCTATTTTGAATAATCGCGTCCAGGTAATAATTTATTTTTTACCAGATAGATAACAAAATTTCTCTCTTTGATGTCTCTTAATCTTCATTTTTAACATCCATATTTGTATTACTTTTACAAGAGTTAAATTTACATCGAATAGTGATGTACAAAGTCACCTGAACAAAATTCTGAGGCATCCTTAATTGACGAATTTTTATGTTTATACACAAATCCAGATCTTTATCAAGCGATTCCAACTCATAAAACCTAATTGAACCACAAAAGCAGAAAATCAATATAAACTATCAATCTAAAACCAACTTCAGCACTAAACCTTACTACTTGTTATTGGTTACATCTCTGTCACGAGTTGTCTTGTGACGCATAGCACTAAAATCCCACAAGATGCACCCGGACCAGGTTAGTCTTTTTAGTTTAATTTATTTTATTCCATTTGTATCTCTCTTTTGGGGGTATTAGCATATAAAAGGATCATTTAGTTGTCCTTAATTTTCATTATCTTTTGATAGAAAACCCTAATTCTGAGGGAAAATATAAATGAGTGATAGAAACCCAAATTTTCATATCTTGTGTTGTGTATTGTTTCCATTATTTATATCAAAGTGGTATCAGAGCTTCATTTGATTCAGAATCAAAATGTGACAAAACAGGAGATGTGCGAAGTTGGGTGGAAGCACCCGTAGGGATACCGCGGCCCACCCTGAGGACTCAGGATAATCGCACGACTCCTGATGGACATGGGGCAACAAGTCGACGGCTTGATGGTTGTCGCGGTAAAGGGGGAACCAATGGGGGCGGTATGGCTGGTCGATCGAATGGTGGGGATGATGTACTCAGCACGGCAATGTACCCAAACAGACGCAGCCCTGTGGCAATGGAGTGATCGGCCCCAATTGACTGCCGTGAGGCCACCCTCAATGGTAAGTTACTCGTTGATCGCACCATAGGTGAATTCCAATCTGTCTGAATGCTTGCGTCACGGAATCTTCTTTATGCCTTCTGTGAGGGTAGGTTGACAGAATATAATTTGACAACAAAGTCATCCAGATGGTGGACAAACTTCAATTATCCATTCAGCTGTTAACGCAAGCCTGTAAGATTCAGTGATTTAGTGGAGACCCAGTGGTACTGGACAAATATTGTTGGTTCCATTCTTGATGAGGCCATAAGCTGAAAGGGTGATATGCACAGTGGTGCTGACGGGAATCAGCTATTAGCCCAGACTTGGCGGTACAACCATACTAGCATACATGGAAGGAGGACCACACATATACTTTTCAGTATCAAGGGAGAAGGTATGCTTGCTACTTAAGCTTTAGATGCAACTCTCTAAGCCAAATCATCGTTAGTATATTGTGTGACATTTTAGCTCTCACCAATGCAAAAAATGTGTTATGCTCTAGTTTGTTGGTCTCTTTCAGATCAAACTGCAACTGCAAGTACTTCAATTGTTGTTGGATTCATTTGCCAACTTGTGCAGTGAGCCGCCACGAGTAAAGTTACCACCTTTCCGGGAGATTCGGCATGCCATTGACCTGACCTTGGGAGCCAAGCTTATGAATCTCCCTCATTATAGGGTAGCTTCATCAGAGCACAGGGACTTGAAGCAGCAAGTGTCAGAGTTGTGCGTCAATACTTAGGAGAGCATGTCACCATGTGCATTCCTAGCTTAATTAAGTAAAAGAGGGAGGAGAGCTGGTGTACGTGCACAGATAGCAAGATTACAGTCAAATACTAATTTTTCGATTCTACGCTTTGATGACGTGTTGGATTAGTTGCATGAGCCTCAAGTTTTCTCAAAGCTAGACCTTAGGAGCGGCTATCACTATATTATGTGAACAAAGGATGGGTTATACGAGTATTTGTCATGATCTTCGATCTGTCTGCTTACACCCTACAGTCTTGACTTTGACATTAGATGTCTGGAGCATATAACAACACGGTCAATCAATCCACTGGCCTTTCTCTTTGCAGTTGGTTCTGGGCTTATCTCTCATATGGTGCCAACTGACTTAACAGAGCTAATGCCTACGACTCCACCTCTCAGTCTGCTTCTGAGTTCACTTTTTGCATGCGGACATACATGAGGATGAATGGTCTCGAGTTGAGCAGAATTATGTGCCTTATAAAGAGAGTGAATCTCTATCAGCATCAGTTAGTGTTTCAAATTGAAGATTTGGTTATGGTATACTTAAGAAAGGAGCTTCAACAGGGATGACACCGCAAGCTACAGATGCAACGTTGTAGATATTCTCCTACTAAGCGTTGTTGTTAATTAGATAATGCCTACAAGTTGGACCTTCCTCCAGATTTAAGGTCCACAGGTCATTTAATATTGTTGATTTGACTCCATTCGTAGGCACCCATGTGCCATCAATTCCTCTTCCGACAGATCCAGCTAATTCGGCACCCACTCATGGTGATCAAATTGAACGTATCATGGCTACACCAGATGACTGAACACCCATTATCTTGTCAAGTGGCTCCACAAACCTTTGATTGAAAACGCTTGGACTACACAGGCAGTTCTTCAACGGTTGGCTGCTCCCTTTCTACCAGTAGTATAGGGTCTACTGATGTATGTTGGTGTGTGGCACATGCGTGAAATTGTGGAAAAGATTACTGATATTTTTAATTGTAATTAGTTGTTATATTTACTGCTTCATTAGTAGAAATAATATTCCCATAATTAGATAGGATATTTTAGTACTTCAGTCATATTAGGGCTATTACTTGGTCTCCAAGTATAGCTAAGCCTATAAATAACCATGTAGCCTCTCATTTTGCAATAACCATTATTATGAATGAATGAGATTGAGTGAGAGTTATCTTTGTTATTTCCTCTTGTAGTGTGTGTGTAAACATTCCATTGTGTTTAACATCAGCTACATTGAGGCCTTCGGAAGGGGTGAGGGGGAGTGAAGATGTGGGCCTGTGGCTAGAATCGCATGGGCTGCACCTAGCTCTAGTTCTTTTATTTTACTTCTTTAATTATTTTCATATTTTCCTTTTTGTGTCCTTGGCATACAAAAAGATCCTTCGTAGACTTTTCTTTTTACTACTTTATAATAAATAAAACGGAATTTTGAGATAATATACATCAGGACTATTTAATCTCTAATTTCCACGTCGTGTTGTGTATTGCTTCTCCTATCCACATCATCTGACTAACCAACAAATGAAATCTCATACAATCCAGCATGAAATCTCATACAATCCTGGATCACCTTACTCTTTCTGCTTTTTAGGCTTTCTTTTTCTTTGTTTATTTCTTTTTAAAGGGTGCCCATTTGTTAAATTTAGTTTATTTCCCCAATTTACATATATAATTTGGGTTTATGTTCAATGTTGATCTGAATTCTCAATATATTTTGGTTTATAATTTATTATGAGTAAATTACACTAGTGACCCCTGAACTTTGAACTTTGGCCAGTGTAACGTTTGGGCCCTCAAAGTTTTTTTTGTAACATTTAAGCCCCTAAACTATGTTATGTTTGCACCAATGGCTCTCCCATCAACTTTTCAATTAAATATAATGGAATTAGTCCACGTGATTGGTATATAAGCTCATATTTGTCTTTTAGCACCTCCAAACGCAAACCCTATGCCCAAAATAGCTCCAAATGAACAAAAAGATATCGATAGATTATGTTATTACTTTACAAATAATGGGTTTGTATATGGTTTGGAATCATTTCGGGTATAAGGTTTGGGTATGGGGTGATAAAAAAAACATTTTTTTTCGATGAATTCCTTAAGATTTAATGAGAAAAATGGAAGGAAGGGCCACTGGTGCAAACATAACATAGTTCAGGGGCTTAATTGTTACAAAAAAAAGTTTGAGGGCCAAAACGTTACACTGGCCAAAGTTCAGGGGCTACCGGTGTAATTTACTCTTTTATTAACTGCAATTTGCATTTAAGGTCATTGAGGGAAATTATTTTTCAAAATAGAACATTATATTGAACTGGTTGTACAGGTCTCGGTATACAGCAGTAGTGAAAAAGGTCGGCCCAACCCAAATCTAATCCAACCCACATCCCAGACTGCATTCAGCCCGCTCAAACTCAGCCCAGCCCAAATCCAGCCTGCCCAAGCGTACCTAACTGACAGTTGTAAGAGTGCACATCAGTGAGGGTCCTTGAAGATTGGCAAATACTATCGAAATCTTTATTTACTCCAGGTGAAGAGGCTCAGGGTTCATTATATGGGTACAAGCTTCTAGATGTTAAGATAAATAAACAAGGCACTTACAACTACTAAAAACCTGCATTAAAAAAGTAGAAAATGAAATGGAATACTGTTTTTGCCTCTGAAACTTATGCAACAACATAAAAACAGGACTCCAACGTTATTACCACAAAACATACCTCTAGCTCAATCGTTCCACCACCTCCCATTCCTTCCAAATCAACCAGCACCTCATGCAAATTTCCTAACAAAACATATGATTGTTATTTTATCATTCTAAGTTCGAATTTAACATCTGTTACTTAGAAACTAAATCTTCCAGACACTAGTAAATAGTTTACTTTTCACTAAATCAAATAAAGGGAGAGTGAGGGGATAATTGTGTAGATTTTCCTCTTGTAATCAGAATCATTATTAAGATTGATAAACTAACCTAAAACTTAAATACTTATATGAATGACATATAATTCGATGATTACAGAACATCTACACGTGTAATATATTCACCGAAGTCTCACCATCACATATGTATTCCAAGCTGACACCAGCATTACCCATGCGCTTATGGGGGGTTACAAGGTTTGCATCCCAAGCGGCAACCTATAGTTTAAAAATCATATATCAATGAATAAGATGCAAAGTTAAAACATAAGCAGCACTGACAACATGATATGGTTGCCATACAAGACTCAACTACACATCATTCCTCAGGTGAATGGAATCTAAAAGAACTTTTATATGTAAACTTATTTATTTTGATAGGACTCTTTATATGCAAGAAAAGCAAAAGACTAGGAAGGCTGCTAGTGTCTAGTGAGCCAAACTGAAACAAAAGTTCCCTAAATAATAGTTCCATTACAATAAAATATTGGGTGACTACTTTTGATCCTTCTCCACTCTAAAAGTCTTTCTGAATGCATTCTAGTAATACACCCTAGCAACCAATTTTTTTTACAATTGTGGATGCAGTATTTTGACCAGCCTGTAATATATATATATATATATATATATATATATATATATATATATATATATATATATATATATATATATATATATATAGCTCTCATTATCAAACCATTGATAGTAATATAATAAAATAAGATGTTTTCATTAGCATTTATCGATATAATATACATGTGAAAAGAGCAATTATTTTTGTGGACAAGTTGAGAAAGAACAATGATAACAATTAAAGGGATACAACTGCATAAGTTATTAATGAGAAAGAATCACAAGGATAGTATACATGGTGGAAAAGCAAGTGTTCGTGGATAAGTCGACCAGATTACAATTTGGAATAACCTAGAACAGGAATTAGTTAAAAGATTATTATCAACGCCTTAAAATATATGCGTAATATGTTGAACCAATGGTGAGTCCACCATGCTTGATCATTGTTGACCATCAGATATAAAATAGAGCTCTCAGTATATCGTCAATCCGTCATTATGGAAGATGAACTGTAATATAACTAAGAATGGCAAGCATGTTTAAGTTTGAAATTATCGTGTGACCTGAATGCGATATCACACAAGAGATAGGTATAGAAACGCAAGACTAGTGAAAGAGCTTCCGAGTTCTTGTCCTAAACTCAATTTTGACTCGAGTAATGCTAGAATATAAATTGATATCAGTAATATACATTATGTATATTGTATAATATACATTATGTATCATTCAAATGTACGGTAACATTTATACAATAGGTAAACTAATCAAACCCATGTTTGATTCGCGTGTATTTATACAATAGGTGCAAATGGTTATACTATTATGATGGTTGATGATAAAGTTTCTTTAGTTATGACTTATGATACTCTGTTGGCTTCTCTTTTGATCGAATATTGCGTAATGATAAACTATATTTGTCTTGTTGACTTTGATGACTTTGATTATGAATTTTTGTGATGACAAATTATTTTTATTACTTGTATAACTTTTGGGGGAATTTTTCCCCAAATCGAGGCTATAGCCTTGCCTGTCCAGGTAAAACTCGAGACTGCTTTTAGCCTGTGTATACATTGTAAGCAGTTATCCAATTAAGTCTACTTTTGCCTTATTCCTTTTAGGGTTATTTGGTTCCCAAGGTTAGCCCTTGGTATACATCGCATTTTTATGAGTATTATTGACTAAAGAATGTGATCGAAGAATATTTAGAGAATTGCTTATTGCCTGATTGTTTAAGTACACCCCCACCCCCTGGGCAACACACACACACACACACTCTGACATTAGTTATAGACATTTTGGTGATGATGTGGTGATTTTTTGCCAAGTTGAGGCTAACACCTCGCCCCATCTCAATTTTAACAAGATATTCTTCTCATCTTCTACTTGTCTATAACTATATGTTAGTCATAAACCTAGCTGGATTTGAACATATCCAAGTAAAAGTTAACAAGATAAGCATCTTCTTAAAAATATATATAAAAAAAATTGTTCGTATAACTTGTATCACATCACGTGTCATATGTAACGTATCTTGTATTGCGCACTACAGTTAAAGCAATGCACCAGGTGTATCATATCATTTACCTCACAATACGTTGGCATTTCTTTCACAACTTCTTACCCAACTTATGTGATATTTAGTCTAGTTATGTATCACTTCATTTCCACAATAATTACATCCCAATTTTAACCTCTTATTATAATCACCTTCTACTTGTCTACAATGATATGAATTGGGCTACAATGATATGAATTGGGTCATTAGCCTAGTTGAACTTGGACATAAAAGTTAACATAACAATAAGCCATAGTTGTTTGAGGCGAAAGGCGCACCAAGGCTCCAAGGTCATCGTAGAGCCTAGGCACAAGGCGCAAAGCGAGGCGCGTGCCGAATCGAAGTGAGGTGCAAAGTCTATAAAATCATGAAAAGATGTATATTTATAATAATACGATTATTTATGATCTAAAATTTGAAATATATAACATATATTACTATTATACACAGTTATAAAGAGACACATCAGTAGAAGATAGAGCTTATACCGCCATATGAAAAATATATTTTTAAATATCAAATTTATTTAACAATTTAATTATCCAATAATCAACAAAAGAAAATATATTGATATATATGAAAAAAAGATACTCCAATGTGTGAAAAGAAAAAACAAAATCAACATATAAATTGTTCAATGATGCAACACTCTTGAAGTTTAAATTTGTTTGTTTCTTGCCTAAGTAGGGACTAGTGAGAAAGATAAGATTTCACTAGGAATCAAGGACTTGGTTTGGTTAGTTTTGGGTTGGGGAATCATCTAATCTTCCATATTTTATTGGAAAATATGTAAAATCAACATATCAATTTATCCAAAATTTTTAATGAGGCGTGCTTGAGTCGTGCCTTGAGCCAGGAACCTAGGCGCACAAGACCGCGCCTTATTAAAGGAGCCTTGCCCGAGTGAGGCAAGGCATCGATGCTAGAGCCTAGGTGATTCTGGAGCCAAGGCGTGCACCTAGGTGCGCCTTTAACAACTATGAGATAAGCTCCTTATAAAAAATAATGTATTGTATGTAACACATGTATCGCATCGTGTCATGTGTAACGTATCTTGTATTGTGTGCTACAGCTTAAAAGGCGATACACTGAGTGTGTTGTATCAGTTTCCTCATCACATGTATCGTCCGTGTCATACAGTGTATCATACGATATCGATAACTATTACTACAATGAAACCTTTTGGCGCTAATGCTACAAATTATGCGTTAGCAAGTAGGGCACAGAGAATGTAAAAGCACTTGGTTGCAAGATTATGTTAACCCACTATAGGAATGAAATTCTCTCACGTTGAGATAGCAAGGGAAATATAGAATTATATTTGTTCGACGTACCTGTAATACCCCGTATTTTTATGGCTTTTAATTATGAAGGTAATTAAATGGAATTGCTTTTAATTCTGGGATTTATTAAATTAATTTGAGATGTATTAAATCAATTTGGGATTCATTAATTGGAAAATTAATTCGGATTTAAATACTAGCGAGACGAGAGTTAGTATTTGGTCATTTATATGTCATTGAACATTACTGAGTGATTATGGTAATATGTGATTATTGAATTATTAAAAATGTCGTGAGTTGAAAATACGGCAGTTTCGGTAATATAGTTGAGACGCGCGTGTCAGTCGCGTCAGGAATGAATTTATTTAGATTAAAAAGTAAATTATATTTTGTATCAACCAAATGGTCATTTTGAGTGCGCCAACGTGTCCGGAAGGGTCGAAATAGTCAGAAAACACTAGCAGGGAGTTTAGTTTGGGTCCCGGGGCATTTTTAGGCCAAACCGGCAACCTAGAAGGGTATTTTGGTAATTTTAAAAATTAAGGAATTAAAACCCACGAATTTTAGAGGTAATTTAGATATTATTAAAAGGGCCACTAAGGCCATTATCAGCCAAAAGTGAGAGAGTGGGCTACGGAGGTTTTTGAGAGAAGTTAGAAGAGAGATTAAAGGAGGATCTAAGCCAAACCATCTCCCCACCATCATTTTGAAAGGAATTCGTGACCGGAAAGAAGGAAAGAACCAACCTTGATCGTCAACAACGAATCAGAACATCGGATTTAAGGCAAGTGAATTGATATTATTAAGTTCAATGAATATTTCTTCTATGTTTAGTGTAGAAACTGTATTTGCCTTGAAAGATTTGATGAAAACCAATGGGATTATTGTGAAACTTATGATTTTGGGATAGGAATTGCATGTAGAATACTTATGGACGAATTCAATACACAAAACTTAACTTTTGATGATTTGGAAACGAATTTATAAGGAGTCTTTGTAGTCAATTAAATTCTGAGTTCATGTTCATAGGGTTTGGGGCAAGAATTGGGGATTTATGATTGTTACATGTTAATTAGTAAGATTTGACCCCAAAAATATGTTAAGGAACGACCTAGGATGACTTAAAATAGTTTATACACATCAAAACGTAATTTGGATGATCTTAAGATGGATTTAGAGAAGAGAAAAATGAAGAAAAACGAGTTGGGAAATTTCTGGGAGTTTTCTGCCATCTCGTTAGAAGACCTGCCCAGGTCGTTCGAACGACCTCGTTCGAACGAGCTTCTAACGAGATGACAGTACTCCTAACGAGTTGGTAGTTCGTTCGAAGCCATTCGTTCGAACGACACTCGTTCGAACGACACTCGTTCGAACGAGATTTCTAACGAGTTGACAGAATGGCCTTTTTAGGCCTGTGTCTATTTAGAACTTCCATTAGGCTTATTTAATTGAGCGTTAACCTTCCCTTGTTGACTAGTGGGTATAGTTGTGAGATTGGAGTACGTTGAGGAGTAAAACTTAGGATTTTGTAGGAAACCGGATGACACTTATGGGTTAAGAAATAAGTACCAAATATTTCGACATGAGAAGGGTTGACAACTTTAATGTATATTATTCGGGGATTTGTAAACGTGCATCATTTAATGACGATATAGAAATGTAAAATATACCTCTATTGATATTATAAGATATCTAAGATGTGTGAATGCTTAGTATATGTGGTTATCTGTGTATAACATACCAACCATACTTGCTATCACGGGAGGTTGGCGTTCGATCAGGGCCATCTAATCTTTGTGTGCCTACGGGGGGATTTAGATTGGTACCTCGAGGACATTGGTCAGAGAATGACTTATTGAGGAGTTAATAAGTCTGCTGATCATGGGAGCGTAGGTATGTGCGTGATCCATGTGATGTGAACTATGTTCGCCTCCATTATGTGTGTTTGTTACTTGTCGAAACGATTCCTCAGAGATTCGGAATACGTGATCCTTATGTACGTGACGTACCGAGATTTGATAGCAGAGTATGTGTGCACCGCAGCCTTGTCTAGGGGTGCCATTATTGTATATTATGATGAGATTGATATACCGAATTATTGAAATGAACTGTTTATACAAGTACAAGTGTGAATTAATGTAACACCTTTGTAGAGTTAAAAATGGGAAAACTCTTAGTAATTATTATAACTAATTCTGATTAAAAACAGTAAGACCTTCAGCTTATATTAAAACATTAAAACATTGGGAAATGAACTTTGAATTGTAAAGTAATGATAGGTCATGGATTGGACTAGTTGATGGTAGTATAACTAGAACGGGTACGGGTACGATAGGTGTGCACAATTAGTTGAGAGGTGAGAACTCATGTGAGTGCACGCACTATCATGTATTTTATATTCACTGTTTAATGATATTAAACACTTGCTGTATTTTAAACTGTTTTCACAACCGGGCTCTGACCCGTTTGCTTTCAAATCTATTTTCTTGTAAAAACCTTTTAGGTGCCCAGCCACAAGGACACCAAGCGTAGGAGTTCCATTCCGGTGACGTGCTGTAGCTGCTGTGGAAGTTACAGGACCTCGATAGTAGACGCCTCCACTTTCTACCCTGACTCTATTTTACTCATCTGTAGGGCATGTCGCCCCTTTTCTTTTAGAGACATCCTACTTACTCAGTTTTATTTTAGATTTTGGGTTGTAATTAAATTGTGATTCAGATTTTGTATTTGGTTGTATTCAGCATTTGGATTATTAGAGGAGTATTCCTCCTGATTCATTGTCATTCCATTATTATTCTATTGTGACTGTGTTGTGGTTGTGGTATTAGTATTTCATAATTTAAATGGATTGTATGTTAATCGGGATTTAATTAAAATTGGCAACTCACTTTTTAAATATTAGGTGGCTAGTAATCATTAAAACGTTTTTCGACAGTGATGCTATGAACTGAACCAACTTGATATTTTGTATTAATTTGAATAAAGGAGTAGCTACCCGGTATTTAATTAGTCGGGGTGTCACCATAGTTGTCAAATCGCGAATCGTATCGTGAATCGTTTACCCCCCGAATCGCGAATCGTGAATCGAATCGTGAATCGAATCGATCGAATCGGAACCAAATGATAAAAACGTAGTAAAGCATAAGTAAATGAGATTTAAAACTATAGAATTGGTAATTAAGCGTAATATGACAAAAAACTAATCGTAGCACATGATAATATACCAAAATATATCACAAAGATTAACCGTAGCATATGTTTTCATTTTAAGATTAAAAATGTAAAAAACAAAAATATATCATAAAACAACCTACATATTAATTTAAAACATCCTACATATTAATTTAAAACAATAAAATAAATACAAAGGTTAATTTAAAATAATAAAACTGTAAAACAAATACTTCTAAAAATTTTAAACAGGCCTACCTACTAAGATTAACAATATTAATTTAAAACAGCCTACAAAATTACAACAATATTAATTTAACATAGTAAACCATATTAATTTAAAACAATAAAACATATGCTAAGATCAACTATAAAACAATATTAATTTAAAACAACGTTCATATTAATTTAAAGCAACAAAATAAATATACCTTCAAAGATTTTATAACAAATACAAAAGTTTTATAACAAAAAAAAAGCAAAAGATAGAAGACACTCAGCCAAGATAATAGACAAGAAAAGCCGGCTGAAAATAACCGAGCCAAGAGAACATGTTTTTCTCTGAAACTCAGTATCTTAACGGTATCCTTTGTTGTTTGCTTCTTTTTTTATTTGTTTTATTAAAACACACGTATGGTCATAAGGTAAAAAAAATCGCGAAAAAAAAAAGTTGTATCGGAACCGAATCGGGAATCGGACCCGAATCGGAAGATTCAAATCGTGAATCACCAATTCAGTCCGATTCTTTAGACATTTGCGATTCTCAACTCGATTCGAATCGTTTTATGTGAGAATCGAATCGAATCGTAAGATTCAAATCGCGAATCGTAAGATTTTGACAACTATGGGTGTCACAGCCTTGAATTTTTTTTGCAAAGCTATATCAGTTAAACATAAGGATTAGGGATGCTAGAATGGAAGATAAGACTATACATGAGTTTTATGATCAGGCGACCTGTTATCGGGACCAATTAGCTGTTGTGGAACCATAAAATCTACATCTTTAGAAAGTTGTGTGAATTACAGAGACAAAACGATGGGTTCAATTTCTGATGACACACCATCATCAGTTTGGACCTCTTTGTGAAGGTATTCTAAATTGTACTGCACTTCTTACAGTTCATGGAGCTGAGTGTGAACTTATTACTGAAGGATTTCACTTCGAGGCCGCTCATAATGACAGCAGTCTCAATTTTTTTAATATTTAAAAGATGAATTAATTGCGTGAATAATAAACTACAAGGGGTGGACAAAAAAACAAACAAAACAAAGAAGCAGTCAAAGAAATAGAAAATCAGGATTATACAACAATAAACAGCACATTATCCCTGACTTGACATATACCAGCACCATCCCTATCTTCCACCACCTTATAGCAATATACAGCACCATATCCCAGTACAAAACACACAAATAAAATAAAAATATCACAATATCACAGCAGCTTAAATTGTTGAATTAGAAGAAAGTCCTAGAAGATCGAGATCTTCGAAGTCATAGCCAAAGAGAAGTCACAAATTTCATTTTCTCCCACAATTCCTCTTTTTAAACAAAATTATCGTAAAAAAACTCTTCCATTATTCAACATCAAGGCCATCACAATGCACCTAGACAATATCTTAGCCATTTTCTCATCTCCCCTAAGAATTTAATTGATGGAAATATAACTTCTCCAATCATTAGAGATACCCCAACCCCTATTAGCTCCCAAAGCACTTTATCCTGTCAAATTTGAGAAAAATTGCATGATTACATTATCTCCCTTGCACAAGATGCACCAAAAGGGTGACTAGCAAGAACAACGAAGTCACATGTGTTCACCCTTTAACGTACACAAGTCAATGAAACCAAAAAGAAATGCAACACGCCAAGGTAAAACTCTCTCAAAAATATATTCAATGTCTTTGTCCCAAAAGAGGGACATTAATTTATAAGGAGAGTATAAAAAATATTCCATCCATATTCTAACCACTAAAGAAATGGTCTAGTCCTTTCGAGGCCATGGGTGATGTCACTGCATAAATGTCATATGCAATGATATCACAATGGAAGATTTCACATTCCGAACTAACTATAGAATAATATTTTTAAGGTTAAGGGGAAGAATCTAGCAACAGATACAAGTATATCCCCATTATATACATCACCCCCCACCCCCACGTTTCTGGATGGATGATTTCAGTAGCATGTTACGCATGCAGAATAGGGTGGTACTCAATCTCCCCGTGCTCCTAGTCCTCCTTCGTAGTCACCAACACGCTTTCTTCTTGCATTTTGGGCATTCCGTGGCATGTGACCAAATTGTTCACATTCGTAATACATGAATGCTAAGAAGCACGGACACAGGTGTCACAACATGAAAATGAATGTTTTATAAGATAATAACTTTCGTGTGAAGAACCACTGTAGTGCCACTAGAGCAGCAGAGAAACTTTCGAGTGCCATTGGGGCATATTCTTTCATAGGTGAGGGGCCCAAAACGATGCCACCATGACGTAAATGACGTCAAATGGGCGCAAGAAAAGATAATCTCTCTCTAATCACAATATCTCAAAATCAAGGAATGACCCAAATGAGTCTACAAAACGGGTATTTAAAGGGAGGAGGTTGCTTGGCCACTAAGCTAAGTATCCAATTACAATTGTGCCCTTAATGCCAAATAACCTTCCTTCCTCTAAATACAAAATAAAAGGAAAAAATACAATGAATATTAAAATAAAAGAGATACTAAAAATGACGAAAAGGCCCTTATTCACATCACACCAAAAAAAAGGGCAAACCCAGTGCACGAGGCTCCCGCCACTGCGGGGTACTGGGGGGGCTGGATGTACGCAGCCTTACCCCTGCTTGCGCAGAGAGGCTGTTTCCGTGAATCGAACCCGTGACCTCAGGTCACAGAGGGGGCAACCTTACCGTTGCGCCCGGGTTCACCCCTAAACTAAACTTAAATTATTATTATTATTATTATTATTATTATTATACACACACACACACATAAAGTACAGACACGTGCAAACAACTGTCGGAGTCCGACACATTAATATTGTATTTAAATTATGGACACATGAAAGTGAAGAGAGTGTTAAACACATGTCCGAGAGTGTCTGAAAAGTATCGGGGTCCAACAGGTGTCGAAGTGTGGGTAGTCGATGTGTGTGTAGTCTCTGCCGCTTTCACCGCTCCAGTGGAAACCTACGGAGCTTGAGGAGTCATTTCTATGACTAACTAATGTTAAAGATAGTCCTCCACTCTAATCTCATATTCGATGGCTCTCTAAAGAGTGAAGATGTAACTTAGCCCTAGCTCGTGTCAAAAGCATGGCTGGAGACCATGAATGTAATGCTCAATGCACTGCCCCTCACTCTCTCGAAAAGTCGCGTTGTTGCATAAAATCTGGAACTGCTCCGTATAGTTGCACATGGAGGGGCATGGCTTCCTATGACCCTTTAACTCGCACTCATACAAGAAAGGAGGAAGGAGCCCTTTAAGTGTTCCTTCATGCCAGGCCATTATACTAGCCCATGTACATCACCCAAGTCTTTCTGTGCTCGATCTTGGACGAAATCATTCCACCAAATTTTGCGAGCCCTTGCAACTTGGTAGCCACTAGCCGTGCACATTTGGCCCCTCATATGTTTTTGAATTCAAATACTTTATATATCAAATTTATCCAATCAATAACTGAGTTCAAGTCCATGGAGTTGTGGGCACCTCATCGGATGTCCTCATGGAGACTGTTCTCGAGAAGTCCCAAAACGCGGCTGAAGTGGTTGGGTGGCCATCGGCCACATCAATCTCGGGGTCTTCTCGCATGTCCTCTTTTTATAGTGCTGATGTCTTGTTGGGGCAATCACTCATCAAATACCTTTTTGTTGAAGTACATAAACACATCAATACGATACATATGGATTGGCCTTTGAGGAGGGGAGTCTGAGAGGAAGTTTCCGGCGACTACCAGACAGCATGGATATGACTTGGAAACGGGGAGGAGGTCGTCACGTAATTCATTTGAGGGCTCACAACAATATCCCCGTAAAATCACCATGAGTAATAGGAGCCCGCGGTGGGGGTTGGAGACGCTGAAGCCACTCACAATCGCCACCTGTTGTCGCGGTTAGAGAATTGAGGATCACTTAAACTGAAGTGGTAGAGTGAGTATCATGAGATACTCGGGGAAGTTTGATGGTGGTCTTCCCTTCAACCAAAATGATGTTGGCAGGCTCAGTCCACTGAGGTGGGCAGTAGAAGCGGTGAGGGACTAAAATGTGAGCAATGAGGGCTAAGATGCTTAGGAAGAGAGTTGGCAGTGGTTAGAATGTCGAGTGTCGGTGCTGCGAACTGTCAGAGCCTCCTGCAGGAAGCCTGTGGGCTGGGTGGGTGTTCAGAAAAGGCGGAAGGAGAAGGCGGTTGGGGTTGGGGTTGGGGTTTGGGAGGGAGGGTGAGGCTCGGGGCACTAGGAAACATACTAGAGCAAGAGGGGCAGGGAACTATATGAACATTCCAACTGTGCAATATCTTCGGTGGCTATGCGATAGCTCCTTGGGGGGCTCGTAGTAGAAGGGCGTTAGTGAGAGCGCTAAGTTGCTCCCCGACAGCATCCATGCATACTCTCAATTTTGTTGTTAATCGTCCAATCCCTGGTTGTTGGTTTCTCAATGGCGCCATTGAGGAAGTGTTACAATTTCTGTTTACATACAATGGCAGTGTTACTCACTTTGATACCAATTACCAATTGACATAAAAGAGTCGATGACACCAAAAAAAAAAAGATAAAATTATCTTTGAAATATACTAGAGCAAGAGTAGGGAACTATATGAACATTTCAACTGTGCAATAACTTTGGTGGTTATGCTATAGCTCCTTGGGGGGATCGTAGTAGAAAGGCGTTAGTGAGAACGCTAAGTTGTTCCACAACAGCATCCAGGCATACTCTCAATTTTGCCGTTAATCGTTCAATCCCTGGTTGTTGGTTTCTCAATGGCGCCACATATAGTGGGCAGTGTGACTCACTTTAATACCAATTACCAATTGACATAAACGAGTCGATGACACCAAAAAAAAAAAGATAAAGTTATCTTTGAAATATATTCAATGCCTTTTGCCCCAAAAAGGGACTACATTTTGTAAGGAGATCATAAAAGAATATTTCTCACATATTCTTACCACTAAAGGAATGTTTTAGTACAGGGAGATGTCACTATGTAAATGACATATGCCATCAACCATGACATCGCAATGGAAGTTTTCACATTCCTCATTAACTATAAAATCATATTTTAAACTATATGTATAACCATATTATTTATATCACCTCCTAAAGTCCTTAACCATGTTAAATTGTTTATAAAAGTTGCTTGCATATCTTCCACGGACCTTCAATTTTTTCCCTTATACTATTAGGAGGTGTGATCAACCTCTCACAATAGTTGGGAGGCGTAATCAACCCCTCACTACAATGAGGAGTAATGTAAGTACTTCGTGTTTATGATAATAGTATTATGTTAGTTTCTATGGGTTACTTGTGCATTTTATCCTCTTGGGGATATTATTGAACTATTACACCATGATGTAAACCCTAAATGAATTGACACATATAAAAGCTTGTTGTCTAAGATTCTTTAACACACTATTCCTAGAATCTTCATTGCCTCTCTGTTCTTGGTTTATTTTCTCATCATTCTCCATTCTCTACTCTACACATCTACATTTCAGCGTAAACAAACCGATACTCTATTCCACATATATTCGTCAGTCATTTCTCATCATTCTCCATTCTCAAGTATACACATATACATTTCAACATAAACCGCTAATGTATGCCACATATTTTCATCAAAGGCCAACCTGGGTTATTTTTTTATGTTGCTTGTGAACCATGCCTGCTTATGACTCAAATAACTGATTTTTACTATCAAATCCTGCTTTACCCTTGATTATTCAAATAATTGATTTTCAGTATCAAATCTTACTTTCCAGCTTTGCATTGACTTCCTATAATTCAACTTCATCCCTTCTCTACGAATCTTACTAGGCTGAACTCTTCTACTTCGAATTTCCATCACTTATCATTATAAGTAGAAAAAAATCTTTAATAAGATTGGAGAATATAGCCCAAAACCAATTGGCAATCAATAGAGAGGCTCTAGGATCTTATATACTTTGTGGACAACGCCCAAAATTCTCGATGTAGGATTTTATACTCTCAACACATCCCTTCACACGTAATATGACTGAGAAAACATGTGGACGAAATATATCAAGTGATGTGGAGTACATGTGATCACATGAATTACATAGCATGCTATGACTACATTAATTTGACCACCTAACCCAAAATTAATTGGCCAAGGTCGGAGAGCCCTCAAGACCACATAGACGTGCAAGGCTTGGAATTCCATACGTGGGATTTTATTGTCAACAAATTTCCATAAAGGCAATTTTCATCAAATTGCTACTCTTAGTAAAAATAAATAAACTTTTTTTACTTGATGATGTGGCAGCCTACCACGTCATAAATGAGCCCAACTTCTTAAATGCTTCCCTTTTCACTTTCCAATCTCTACGTGCCATGTCAGGTTATGAAAAAATAAGATAAGTTTGTACATATTTGTACGTTTAGTGTTACAGTTTTCATTAAGTTTCACAGGGATCCAGAAAAAAGTGGGAAAATAATTTGAAGAAGACCTTCAAATCAAATGTGAAAGAAGACATCACAATAACTCAATAATGTATTATACAAAGATAATGCCACACAAAATAAGAGAAGTCTATTGGATATAGAAAAATTTATCGGAAATCTAATCTATTAATTCTCTCTCTCTCTCTCTCTCTCTCTCTCACACACACACACTGCGTAACGGTATGAACTTAATTTTATCTTCTCCTACATATGGTAAACAGACCTTCTAAGGGAACTTTCTTACCTGATTGTCGAATAACTGAGTAACTAATTTACTTCTTCGAGGACCGGCAATGAAGCAATATATAATGGAACTTGAGTAGAAGTCAGGCACTTCAAAAATTAAGGAAAAGAAAAACAGACGAGATTCATTAAACATTCATTATGACCTGGAGATTCTTAGTTGGGGGCTGCTTGATATTTAAAGTGAACTCCTCATTCCATGTTGGATCTTTTGTCCTGCCATCATTTAGTTATCCATTAAATAATCAAACTTTTGAGTTTATAAGATTTGTGAGCGATCCTTCTAGGAAAAAAAAGGCTACATTGGATTAGATACATGAACAGAAGTTGAACGGAGATAATTCCATAAATTACTGCATTCAATAACATTTATTTCTTTATGTCATAAGCATCACATGAGATAATATATGTTATTTTTAGCGAAGATCATATTAGTAAATGAAGCACATTTAATAGAAAAACTAGTCACACAAAATAATGTTCTTACTAAGATAAACAATAACATATGGGAGATCAAAAAGATCCTTGGGTTAGAAAACAATAAACAGGCACTATGAAAACAAGTAAGACATAGTTATTATATAAAATAACAATATTTAGATTGATCTTGGGGGTGCTTAAGCCTACATCCATGAGAAACAAGAAAATTAAATACAAAGCTAATTAAATACAAAGACACAAACAAGAGAGAAGATACAAAGATTTATGTAGTTAGCTAACAGCAACAGCGTGATCATAGTGGTAGTCCTCGTGTCGTGGGCCATATATGTAATTAAGGCCAAAATGTTATAGGTCGTGGACTGATTAGGTAGTCAATATTCATGTAAAGAACTTTTATGGGACGTTCAAATCTATATGCATTTAGCCCTTGAGGTTGTGGAATTCAATTATCTTATTATTTGCGAGTTGTGGATGGAAATTGATGGTTATTTAGTTAATTATGAAAATTGAGAATGGTTTATCGATAACTACTGAAAGAAGGTCGAGGCCCATAAGAGGTTGTCTCTAGGTTAAGATTGCCTAATAATTGTCCAAGTGTGTGCATAGTGAGATAATAAGTCAGCGGCATAACAAGGCAGAGTCGGCGCGTGTCAAAGTGTTATCAAAGTGTTGTGTTGATTGTGTGGACTTTAAATAGGTAGAACGCTACTTAGATGTAGGATTTGTACATGTGAGATCCCTGTCATGTGATCAATGGTTGAACCTAAAAGATTTCCAGGAAAAGGGCAGGAGTGGCAGCAGAAAGAGCTGAACCGGATGAGGCAGCGGAATCCCATATAGGGATTGGAGCTGAGAGAGCAAGTGCCCCCAATGGTTGTGGGGTTTGTCGAGTCCCTTCTTTGGGCAATGGCTCCAGGACCAGCTGAGGAAAGAGGGATGCACCATTGAGCAATTCAAAAAGTTGGGGCCGCAACCCTTCATTGGGGAACCAGACCCTTTGGAGGCTGAGTCTTGGTTGAACGAGACCGAGAAGATATTTGGAGTTTTATGGTGCTTTTGAAGAGCATAAGGTCGCGTTTTCCATATTTATATTTAAAGGAGAGGTTGACCACTTGTAGAAGGCACGGTCGTTAAATGGACAAGGTTCAAAGAGTTATTATATGAGTACTTTCCGGCCGCTGTCACAGACAAAAAAAGGGGCATAATCGATTGAGTTGACCTAAGGAAGCATGTCGATAGCCAAATATGAGGCTAAGTTTGCAGGGTTATCTCGTTTTGCTCCCCATTTGATTGATACTGAGGCTAGGAAGGTCAAGAAGTTTGAAAGAGGATGGGAATGGCTTATGCAACACGTTAGCGGGTAAGGCTCCAGTCATATTCTGAGATTGTGAGATTGTGAAAGTAGGTAAAATCATTGAGCATCCTGAAAGATAAGACTAAGAATAAGAAGGGGACTGCTAAGAAGGATGGCAGGACACGGCAGCATGCTATGAACAAAGAACAATCTTGTTGATAATATACGACCCATTCAGAAGAAGAGAGACAACGCGGCCATCACCTACTAAACTCACAAGGAAAAGGCCACGTGTCTCGAGGTGAAATTAGCTATTAAAACTATGGCAAGCCTCGTCATATAATGAGGGAATGCAAACTGACAGAAGAGGGATGTTGCCTAGTCGCGAACTCAAACTAGAGTCTTTGTTAACACTAAGGATATTAAACAAGCCAAGGACTTGATAGCAAGTACCATGGTTATTGATAATGGAACTGCCTTTGCTTTATTTTATTCTGGTGCCACACACTCCTTTGTATCCATTTCACTCGCACGTAAGTTAAAGACAAGGTCTCAAGCTCTGTGTTGGCGGAAGATACCCCACTAAGAATAGTTGTGGAGGCCGCGACCATCCACCTTGGATATTTTGTGAAAATTGAGGGAAGAGTGATAAAAGCCAATTTGATCCTCTTATATTTTGAGGATTTCGATGTGATCCTCGAAATGGACCGGCTAGCAACCCATTTTTCTCAAGTTAACTTCTCTAGGAAGTAAGTTCATTTTTGTAAACCTAGGGAGGCCGAGGTATGCTTTAAGGGCACTAAACCATCTAAGAAGCCTATATTGATTTCTTACTTGAGGGCCAGAAGACTGTTACCTAGGGAGGCCGAGGTATGCAAAGGATGTGGAGATAGCCGCGGACTTTGCAAAAAAGTTTCCAGAAGTGTTAACTATATTACTCTCGGCTTGAGAAATAGAGTTCACTATTGATTTAATACCCGAGGATGTGGCCATATCTAAGGCACCCTATAGGATGGCACCACCAGAATTGAAGGAACTTGTTAGATAGTGGATTCATTAGACCAAGCACCCCCCATGGGCTGCCCGGGTGTTGTTTGTAAAAAAAAGGATGAATCCAAGAGGATGTGTACTTACTATAGAGAATTGAACAAGGTTACTACGAAGAATAAGTATCCTTTGTCGCGAAATAATCTTTTAACCAACCAAAGGATGTTAAATTCTTCGCAAAAATTGACATGAGGTCTGGGTATCACCAACTAAGGATTAAAGATGAGGACATATATAAGATGCCTTTAGAAGAGGTATTAGCATTATGAATTTGTAGTTATACCCATTGGATTGACTAAAAGCCTGGCTACATTCATCGACTTAATGAATAGTGTCTTTAGATACTTTTGAACAAGTTTGTGATTGTATTCATTATATGAATGCAGCAATTACCAGGGCATAAGGACCACCTCAGCGGAGTCTTGAGGTTTTGAGGAAAGAAAAGTCGTATGCCAAGTTTTCAAAGTGTGAATTTGGCTTAAGGAGGTAGCCTTCCTCGGCCACATTGTTAACAAGGATGAATTGACCATGGACCTGGGAAGGTCGTGGCCGTTGTGAACTGGGAAAGACCAACCACTGTGTAACTAAGGTCCGAAGCTTCTTCGGATTAGATGGTTATTACAGAAAATTTGTTGAGAGTTCTCTAATATTGTTGTGCCCTTAACTAAGTTGACTCACAAGAATGCTAAGTTTGTAGCATTCTTGTGAGTCATCTTAGCGTAACACCCCGTATTTTTAAACATTTATTTTTGGAGCATTTTTAAATTACTTGTGCATGTAATTTAATTAAAATGAGAAATAATGAGGATTAAATAAATATTAATCAGCGAGAAAAAGGATTAATATTTATGTAAAAATATATTTACTAATGTGATAAGTAAATAAAATTATGTCAAATGATATTACATCGTAAGTGAGTATAAATCAACGAGTTTGACGGTATCTCATTCGGGACGCGCGTGTGGGGTCGTGTTGGGAATGAGATGAGAGAATTATGTTAGGTGACTCGAATGGTGATTTCGAGTGCGCCAACAATCCGGAATGGGTCGAGATAGTCAGAATTAGGTACCCGGAAGTAGTAATCGGGTTCCGGGAACTTTCTAGACTAAATAGGACCCGTATAAGGGCATTCGGGTCATTTTACACTTAGCACTTAGCCTAATTTCAAGATTTAGGTTAAATCTAGGCAAGGTGGATAGAGTGGGCCGCCATTCCACCATTCCAAAAGACCTAGGGTTGAGAGAGAAGAAATAAGAGAAGGGAGACTCAAGAGAAAGTGAAGAAAATCATTCCGGGGAGAGAATTAGAGAAATTCCGGGTGTAGGACTCTTGTGCAAAGAAGATTGATAGAGGAAAAATCATAATTTCAACAATCTAAAGGCAAGTGTTTATCTTGCTTTAATGTTTTATGTTGTTTTAATATTTCATATCAAAGTTGGTGTAATCTTGAATGAAATACAAATTTTGGGGTGGGATTCACATGTAAAACGGGCTTTTGGGAATGAAATAATTTGAGAAATAGTTAGGTTATGATCCCAAGTTAAATCTGAGATTGATTTATGTAAAAAGATGTGACCTTGAATGGTTATTATGAGAATTGAAAGCATCTTGAAGTTTAATTTAAAAAGTAAATGATTCTTGAATAGCTATGTTGAATCCCATGAATTGATATGTTATCGGATGAATTCAAGCGTAATAATGAGTACACTTACGTTTAGGATTGGTAGGAAGATTAAATTCTGGGTTTAATTGATGTTGGGTATGTATATGATTGATGGAATGAAGAAGAAACCGTAAAAATTAGGCTCTCTCCTCAGGGGAACTGAACCGGTTCGCTGGGCAGGGGCGAACCGGTTAGGGCAGCCTTGTGAACCGGTTTGCTGGGCAGGGCTGTCTCAATTTTCGTTGGTTATTATTTCATGTGCCGTTGAGGGTTCAGCTTGGTTTAAGGAGTTCTCTAGGTGATTTAGGACTCCTGGGAATACAGAGGGGAGAGTATAACCTATCTAGGGTTAGACGGAAAATAAATCCGGATACAGGAATACGAGTGTTTTAGGGTAAATGACACGCGGGATATAATTAATGAAATCGGTTTGTGATTTCGGAGAAAGTTGGGCTACGAGCTGGAGTAGAATAGCTTAGTGGCCGGAATTTTGATATTTATGAATTTATTATAAATAAGTGAATACTTGGCTGGGGTAGGCTCGGGAACTATGGCCTAGTGTTGCGAGTGATTTACGCACGTTTAGCCGCTTGTGTGTGTGTGTGTATATATATATATATATATATATATATATATATACACTGAGAGACATAAGATATATTTGTGTAATTGTTATATGTAAGCATACCTACTCTATAGATGCTATCGATGGAGGTTGCGCGTAGTGGACGGTCCACCCTAGCGTTGATCAGCAGGTGTTGGGTCGGTTCCCCAGGTCATAGAACTGTTGCATGACCACTGTACGTGAGTTTAGAGTCTAGTGGGGTAATGTGGTATGATTATGACCCACAGATGTATGTCTATAACCGCCTCCAGTTATGTGTTTACGATTTGGGTCAGTGGTGAGATTCCGACCCGGTGGCCCAAGAGTGGTACGTGATGTACCTGGAGCCCAATAGCATGCTAGGGAATGCATCCACGAGGTCTCAGCTCTAGGAATGCGGTTATACGTATATAGCGAGTGATATATATGTATGTGTACGAGATGTGATATGTATATACGTATATGAGAGGGTTATATGTATGTGTGAATTAAATGAATATGCGAACATTGAAATTATAACTAGTGTAAAGTTATGTGATTCGGTTATTATAATTGAGAATTATAATGTTATAGCTTATGTGAAAAATCATTGAGAATGAAAGTAAAGTAAAATACGTGTAGCGCAGTTTGGCTAGTAGTGTAGCGTGTGGACAAATTTAGGTGATGGTACTAGTTAGGCAAGGTAGCATAACGAGGGTGTTAAAACACATGCAATAGGTGCGCACTATAGATGAGGGGTGACGATTATCTCATGTGAGTGCGACACCAGTTTAAATATGAACGATTATGTTGCATTTGCATCATTGCATTTTAAATACTTGCAAAATATTTTCAAATGGTTTTGGGTTCTGACCCATATCAAAAATCTTTTAAAAATCTTTTAGGTGCCAGCCAGAGAGACGCCAGGCGTAGCTATCTTTCACGGTAGACGATGTTGCAGCCGCTGTGGATGATTGCAGGCCTCGACTAGACGCTTCCATCCTTATTTCCTAGATAGGATCTCATTTCAATTATTATTTAGGGCATGTCGCTCATTATTGGACAATATTTACTTTATGCATACTTTAATTTATTCCAATTTCAGTCGGATTATTGTATTGGGTATTACCGAGAGTTTCTCGGTTAATTTATTTATCTTATCTCTCAGCATTTATTTCATTCGTGTGGTGAATGTGTATTCATATTATTTGGAATAATTTGTTGTACGATGGAAAATTTTATTAAGGCACGTTAATAAGTTTTTAAAATTTGACACCGGGATTAATAGGATAGTAGTAATTAATTTGGTTTCGACAGTGTCAGTCTGAGATTCTTGTTTTATTTTGGTAGAGGGTTTTCAGCCTGAGATTCTTGTTTTATTTTGGTAGAGGATTGGCCACCCGTTATTTAAATAGGCGGGGTGTCACAGATGGTATCAAAGCATCAGGTTCTAGTGTCTTTAGGGTGAGGCTTATTATGATTTTAAGCGTAGCGTCCTTTGATAGAGCCCTATTATTAGGACTGTTGCATTCCTTTACGCAGTTATGTTCTTCTGTTGTTATGATATATCACTTGTGATCTCATACAAATTCGGTCTGATTTCAACTGCCATTTAGGAGAGGACGACCAGCCAGGGCCGACAGAAGGGCGAACGGAGGAGAGGAGAGGAGAGGCTCAGCAGGACGATGACGGCTGCCGAGGTGGCCACTATAGTTGCTTAGGCGATTAATGCCGCCATGACCGCTATGGCACAGCAGTTCCCACAGACCCAGCCACAGCAACCGATGGCACCGGTCGTCCAGGCCCACCCAAGACCGTCGATGTGGGAGAGAGATATACAGCGTCATCTCCGTATGGTTGAGTGCAATGACACTCGGAAACAGATCTTGACTACTTTCAAATTAGTGGGAGCAGCATTACAGTGGTGGGAGTCAGTCACCACGTCTGAGGAGAGGGATACTATGACGATAGGGGAGTTTTAGGTGTGGTCCGATCGCAAGTTCTTCTAATCCACGATTTAGACAGAGATGCGAAGGAGGTTTCTTGACTTAGCACGGGAGGGCCGGACTATGGCCGATTATGAGGAGTTCACCCGTCTAGAAAATTTTGTACCTGACGAGGCGAACACTGAAGAGAAAAGGATGTTGAAGTTTACAAATGGACTTAACTGGAGGATTCGGCAACGCTTGTTGGGTAATCCGGCATTGAAGACTTACACTAAGATCATCGATGCCGCACTTCTTCACTGTCAGGATCACCGCTTCCATGTAAAGGGAGGCAAGAGAGTTGGAGAGTCTAGCCAACAGGGCAAAACAGGAGGAAATGGTGCTAGTGGGGCACCGCAGCAGCAGTCGGGCAAACAGCATAAGCGGGATACCCAGCAGGAGGATAGCCGCTAAGAGGTTTCAATCATGGGGATTCAAACCAGGCTACAGTGGGTTTAGACAGGGCCAGCAAGGCAAAGGAAACAATGGGGGTGGCCATCAGGGCTGAGGCCACCAGGGCCAGAGACCAAGGCAGCCCCGACATGGCAAGCAAAGGCCAGAGGCAGGGGGATTTCACAAGCCGATGCTTTATTTATGGGGAGTCGGGCCATATGCGAAGAGCTTGTCCGCAACGGGCCAGGGGCAGGATGCCCAGTAGGGGCCACAGGCGCCGTTACTACCTGCAGCACCACCAACTCTAGTGGTCCCATCTCAGCAGGGACAGTTACAGTATGGGCGAGTTTACAACGTCCAGAATGCGATGATTCCACAGGCGCCGCAAGCGCCACTAGCTATAGAGGGTATGTTTCCTTTCCATAGGCATATAGGCCGAATTTTATTTGATACGGGGGCATCACATTCTTTTATTGCTACTAAATTTTTACGAGCAGACGGTTTATTAGAGACAACCGACAGTATTATTATGTGTGCTGATCCACCGTTGGGTAGTAGGGCGCCTATCCATTCCATTTGTAGGGGAGTGGGGATAGATATCGGGAGATTATGCTTAGCGGCCAACTTTCTGGTGCTAGATATGATGGGGTAATGATGTCATTCTCAGCATAGACTAATTGCCAGGCTATAGGGCGATGGCGGACTATTTTAGTAGGACAGTCGCCATTCCAGGGCAGGAGATATTTTTGGTGGCGATGCCTCTTCCTAAGGGAGGGTCGAGCACACACCTTTATTATATCGAGGTGGAGACCTCGCAGAAGGTGGTTAATGGTTATATCATTAGATTCCATCGCAGTGGTTAAGGAGTTTGCGAATATCTTCTAGGAGATACCGGGTTTGCCGCCGAGAAGAGAGATTGAGTTTGTCATTGATTTGGCGTCGAGGTCTAGACCGATAACACGTGCGTCGTATCACGTGGCTCCATTGGAGATGCGAGAGTTGAGGGACCAGATTCAGCAACTCTTGGGGCAGAGCTTTATCTGCCGAAGTACATCGTCGTGGGGTGCTCCGGTATTATTTGTGAAGAAACGGGATAGATCACTGAGGTTGTGTGTTGACTACATAGAGTTGAACAAGGTCACGCTCCGGAATAAATACCCATTGCCCCACATCGATGACCTATTCGACCAATTGAGAGCAGCAGCCTAATTCTCGAAGATTGACTTGACGTCGGATTATCAGCAGTTGCGTATTAGGGAGCGGGATGTCCCTAAGACCGCATTCCTAATGCAGTATGGATCGTATAAGTTTAGGGTTAAACCGTTTGGGCTAACCAACGCACTAGCTGTATTCATGGATCTTATGAATGGTGTTCAGAGATTTCTTAGACCAGTTTGTGATTGTTTTCATAGGCGACATATTGGTCCATTTTCGAACTGAGGGCGAGCATGCAGAGCATTTGCGTATGGTTCTGCAGACGTACGGGACCATCAATTGCACACCAAGTTCGAGAAATGTGGGTTCTGGTTGTGAGAGGTGCATTTCTTGGACCATATTGTGTCTGACAAAGGCATTTCAGTGGATCCGAGTAAGGTAGCAGCGGTGAGAGAGTGGGGTCAGCCCATGACACCGACGGAGGTGCGTAGCTTCTTGGGATTGGCCGGGTACTATCGCCATTTTATAAGGGGTTTTCGAAGATTGCGGGTCTGTTGACGAATCTAACTCGCAAGGGAGTGCCCTGTGTGTGGGATGACTACTGTCAGTTAGCTTTCGATGAGCTAAATGACAAATTGACTTCAGCACCAATACTCGCACTGCCTAGGGGAGGAGTGGAATACTTTGTATTCACAGATGCGTTCTTGTTCTTACAGGGACTTGGGGATGTGTTATAGCAGAAGGACCAGGCTACAGCTTATACTTCTCGCAAGCTTAAGCCCCACGAGAGGAATTACCCCACGCACGATCTGGAGCTAGTTGCGATAGTATTTTCTTTGAGGATATGGAGGCACTATCTCTTGGGGGAGAAATTTAGTCTGTTCACAAATCATAAGTCGCTGCAGTATCTATTCACACAGAAGGATCTCAACATGCGGCAGCGTAAAAGTGGTTCGAGTTCGTGAAAGACTATCAGTTTGACATCCAGTACCACCCGGGAAAGGCTAACGTGGTGGCAGATGCGTTGAGCTGACAGCCTACAGGGGAGTTAGCAGTGGTCTGGAAAGCGAAATGGAGTGAACTTCGGCAGGATGATGCAGTGGCCAGGGCTTGTATGACAGTGTTAATTATCACACCCGAGATCATTGTGAGGGTTATGAAGGCGCAGGCAGGGGATCAGTTATGTCAAGACAGGTGCGTCAGTTATTGACAGAGGGGCGGAGTCTTACTCGATCAGTTCAGAGGGAGGCTTACGCTTCAATGGAAGGCTTATAATCCCAGAGGATGGGGACTTACGACATTCGGTAATGACAGTCTCACGGGTCGCGATTTTCGGTACATCCCGAAAGGGATAAAATGTACCAGGATATGAGGAGACAGTATTGGTGGGCTGGGATGAAGCGGGAAATTAGTGAGTTTGTCTCAAAGTGTGCCACTTGTTAGTTAAGGTAGGCCATCAGAGGCCAACCGGGATGTTGCAGCATTTGGAGATTTCGGTTTGAAAATAGGAAGGTATATCGATGGACTTCATTACGGGGTTACCGACATCACAGAAGGGTCACTTCCATATGGGTCATTGTGGATCACCTGACCAAGGTCGCCTACTTTTTGCAAGTTCAGATGGATTTTACAAAGGAACGGTACGCCGAGATTTTTATGGCCAAGATAGTGAGGTTGCATGGGGTACCGATTAATATTGTGTTCGGACCGAGACAATCGTGTCTCATTTTTTACAGAGTTTCCAAGAGGCTATGGGGACTGAGTTGCGATTGAGTACGGCTTACCACCCGCAGACAGATGGGCAGACTGAGAGGGTTAATCATATGCTAGAGGATATGTTGAGGATGTGCATATTGGATTTCAGAGGAAGTTGGGAGCAGTACCTCCCACTAGTAGAGTTCGTTTATAATAACTCTTACCAGTTCATGATAGGCATGGCGCCTTTTGAGGCTATGGTCGACCTTGTTGTTCGCCCGCTTGTTGGATAGAGATGAGGGACAACAAGCTTCTTGGACCGGAGATGATCCAAGACACTTCTGTCAAGATCAAGCTAATTTGAGGTTGTATACGAATAGCTCAGGACAGGCAGAAGAGTTACACGGATGCAGATAGGAAGTATGTAGAGTTTGAGGTGGGAGACCAGGTTTTGTTGCGGGTGTCTCCTATGGAAGGAGTTATGCGATTTGGGAAGAAGGGGAAGCTAGCACCAAGATATGTGGGGCCTTTTCCGATTAATGAGAGGATAAGGTCAGTTGCGTATAGGCTCACCCTGCCAGAGCATTTGCAGCGAATTCACGACGTGTTTCATGTGTCGTCGTTGAAGAAGCAGAGGAGTGAGATGGCATATTGGCACATTCCATTGGAGGAGACTGATTTGCGGCTCGACATCTCGTATGAGGAGAGACCGATTGCTATTCTGGATCGTAGCGAACGTAAGCTGAGGTCAAAGGTGGTACCCTTGGTTCGTGTTCAGTGGGAGCATCATAATGCCGATGAATCGATATGGGCGCGGGAGGATGATATGCGAGAAAAATATTCGGAGCTCTTTATGCCAAGTAAGTCCGAATTTCGGGGACAACATTCCTTTGTAAGGGGGGAGTATGTAACACCCCGTATTTTTTAGCATTTACTTTTTGGAGCATTTTTAAATTACTTGTGCACGTAATTTGAATAAAATGAGATATAATGAGAATTAAATAAATATTAATTAGCGAGAAAATGATTAATATTTATGTGAAAATATATTTACCAGTGTGATAAGTAAATAAAATTATGTCAAATGATATTACGTCGAGACGATATCTCATTCAAGACACGCGTGTGGGGGCGTGTTGGGAATGAGATGGGAGAATTATGTTAGGTGAGTCGGATGGTGATTTCAAGTGCGCCAATGATCCGGAATCAGTCGAGATAGTCAAAATTAGGTACCCGAAGGAAGTAATCAGGTTTCAAGGACTTTTTAGACTAAATGGGACCCGTATAAGGGCGTTTGGGTCATTTTACACTTAGCACTTAGCCTAATTTCGGGATTTAGGTTATATCGAGGGAAGGTGGATAGAGTGGGCAGCCATTCCACCATTACAAAAGGCCTAGGGTTGAGAGGGTTGAGAGAGAAGAGAAAAGAGCAGGGAGACTCCAGAGAAAGTGAAGAAAATCATTCCGGGAAGAGAATTGGAGAAATTCCGGGTGTAGGACTCTTCTGCAAAGAAGATTCATAGAGAAAAAATCAGAATTTCAACAGTCTAAAGGCAAGTGTTTATCTTGCTTTGATGTTCTATGTTGTTTCAATATTTCATATCAAAGTTGGTGTGATCTTGAATGAAATACAAATTTTGGGGTGGGATTCACAAGTAAAACAGGCTTTTGGAAATGAAATCATTTGAGAAATAATTTGGTTATGATCCCATGTTAAATCTGAGATTGATTCATCTAAAACGATGTGATCTTGAATTGTTATAATGAGAATTGAAAGAATCTTGAAGTTTGATTTAGAAAGTATATGATTCTTGAATAATTATGTCGAATCCCATGAATTGAAATGTTATCGGATGAATTTGGACATAATAATTATGAGTACACTTACGTTTAGGATTGGCAGAAAGATTAAATTCTGAGTTTAATTGATGTTGGGTATGTATATGGTTGATGGAATGAAGAAAAAACCCGCCAAAAATTAGGCTCTCTGCTCAGGGAACCAGTTCGGGCAGCCTTGCGAACCGATTCGTTGGGTGGGGCTGTCCTAATTTTCGTTGATTGTTATTTCGCAAACCATTGAGGGTTCGACTTGGTTTAAGGAGTTCTTTGGGTGATTTAGGACTCCTGGGAATACATAGGGGAGACTATAACCTACATAGGGTTAGACGGGAAATAAATCCGGGTGCGGGAATACGGGTGTTTTAGGGTGAATGACACTCGGGATATAATTAATGAAATCGGTTTGGGATTTCGGAGAGAGTTAGGCTACGGGCTGGAGTAAAATAGCTTAGTGGCCAGAATTTTAATATTTATGAATTTGTTCCAAGTGAATACTTGAATATTCGGGAGTCGGGGGTAGGCTCGGGAATTATGGGCTAGTGCTGCGAGTGATTTACGCACGTTTACCGGTTGTATATATATATATATATGTACCGAGAGAGATAGGATATATCTATGCAATTGATATAGGTAAACAAACCTACTCTATGAATGCTATCGATGGAGGTTTGCGCATAGTGGACGGTCCACCCTAGCGTTGATCAGCAAGTGTTGGGTCGGCTCCCCAGGTCATAGGACTGTTGCATGACCATTGTATGTGAGTTTAGAGTCTAGTGGGGTAATGTGATCTGATTATGACCCACGTATGTATGTCTATGACCGCCTCCAGTTATGTGTTTTCAATTTGGGTTCGATGGAGAGATTACGACCTGGTGGCCCAAGAGTGGTACGTGATGTACTTGGAGCCTAATAGCATGCTAAGGAATGCATCCGTGAGGTCTCAGCTTTGGGGATGCGGTTTTATGTATATAGCGAGTGACGTATATGTAAGTATACGAGATGTGATACATATATACGTATATAAGAAGGTTATATGTATGTGTGAATTAATCGAATGTGCGAACATTGAAATTATAACGAGTGTAAAGTTATGTGAATCGGTAAATGATAAGATTATAATTGAGAATTATAATGTTATAGCTTATGTGAAAGATCATTGAGAATGAAAGTAAAGTAAAATACGTGTACCGCAGTTTGGCTAGTAGTGTAGCGTGTGGACAAATTTAGGTGATGGTACTAGTTAGGCAAGGTAGCATAACTAGGGTGTTAAAACACATGCGATGGGTGCGCACTATTGATGAGGGGTGACGATTATCTCATGTGAGTGCGACACCAGTTTAAATATGAACGATTCGGCTGCATTTGCATCATTTCATCTTAAATACTTGCAAAATATTTTCAAATGGTTTGGGGCTCTGACCCGTATCAAAAATCTTTTTAAAAACCTTTTAGGTGCCCAGCCAAAGGGACGTCAGGCGTAGCTAGCTTTCTGGTCAAACGATGCTGCAACGACTGTGGATGATTGCACGCCTCGACTAGACGCCTCCATCCTTTTTTTCCTAAATAGGATCTCATTTCAATTATTATTCAGGGCACGTTGCTCATTATTGGACAGTCTTTACTTATGCAGACTTTACTTTATTCCAGTTTCAGTCAGATTATTGTATTGAGTTTTACCGAGAGTTTCTCAGTTAATTTATTTATCTTATCTCTCAGCATTTATTTCATTAGTGTGGTGAATGTGTATTTATATTATTTGAAACTGTTTGTTGTACGATGGAAAGTTTTATTAAGGCAAGTTAATAAGTTTTTAAAAAATGACACCGGGCTTAATCGGATATTAGTAATTAATTTGGTTTCGACAGTGATGCTAAGAATGAGCCAGTCTGAGATTCCTGTTTTATTTTGGGAGAGGGTTGGTCACCCGTTATTTAAATAGGCGGGGTGTCACACTTAGTTAACAACAATCTTTAACAAATATTCTATAATAATCATCTTATCCTAAAAATGTCAAGTTTGTGTGGTCCATGGAGCGTAAAGAGACCTCCCAGAAGCTTGAAGACTGCATGCCTGCCTATGTTAACATTGCCTAAGGAAGGAGGAGAATTTGTGGTTTATAATGATGCTACAGGACGCTTACTAGTGTAGATGCAGAATGGAAAAGTTATTGCTTATGACTTTAGACAGTGGAGGGCTCGTAAGCAGAATTACCACCCATTATCTGGAACTAACAACCATGGTCTATATTCTTGGCGTTCTTGAGCTTTTCAAGTAGGGTTTGGAGTTATGATCCTTAAAGGTTTAATAGAAGTTGTTTGTGGGATAAATGTCAATGTACAAATTTTCCCTTTTGTTTGCTGGAAAGGAGTTCTAACTCTTCTTTGCAACTACGGCCATGAGGCAATGTAAAAAAAATCCCAACTTCCTTTTGTACCCATTTGTATCCATTTGGTTGTCGTGCCACAGCATTGGATTTGCAGGGTCGCGACATCTTAGGCATTAACTCAGCCTTTTTACTTGGTGCTTAATGCTGAGAAGACGGCTGATGGGTTAGTTCAGAAGGTGCTTGAGATGACAAGTTGGGATAATTCCCAATTAGCATCTTATGCAGAGCTCGAGCACTCTAGCCTTAACGATAGGCAGCGAAAGGCTTATCCTGAAAGAGGAATGAGATAGCCGCAGACTATGACTAGCCGATAGATCATGGAATAAAGATTTGATGAGTGGAGGTTCTAGTAAAGACCCTAAGAGGCAGCAGCACAGCAGGGGGAAGCCTTTAAAAAGTCGGTGTCTTGATTTGGGATCCATATTGCGGGCTGACAGTTGCCCCTTCGTTCAATTGTACACTTATAGGATTTGGGTTCCAGGTTTGGGAAATTACATTCTCCTAATTGAGTTCATTTCCCTTCATATTATTGCATCTTGTTTAGGGTAGATTATGTTACTTCATTGAGATATATAGGATACTTGTAGATGCGGACTTAGCAGGTAGGTTTGTATGAGGATATTAGATTATTTGCTAAGCGATTTGAATGCTCATCCCTTCATATTCCTTGATCACTCATGTGAGTGAGGAGCTGAGGAGTTTATAAAGCACGAACGTGTTAGTGGTGTATGAGGTCGAGGCCTCATTAGTTGTAGTTTTTTTTTATTTTAGTACATATGTAATATTCATGCTATGAGATGCTCAAATTTATGTAAATTTAATTCTTGAGGTTACAGAATTCAATTATGTTATTATTTATGAGTTGTGAATTGAAATTGATGGTTATTTAGTTCTTTATGCAAATTCATGAATGGTTAATTGATAACTACTGAAAGAAGGTTGAGGTGCATAAGAGGTAGCGCCTAGGTTAAGAATTTCCCCAATAATACTTTAAAATTTGGCCATGTGTCTACGTGTAGTGAGACAATCAGGCAGCGGCCGAACAGAGCGGGAATTTGTCAGATAAATGTCATCATTAAACAGGTCGTAAAGCAAACAATAGATATAGGAGTGAGAACCAAAAAAGATGTCGGGTGATAGTTTGGAGTACAAAAAATCAAGGTGATTAAGTAACCGAAGAGGAGACACATAATAAAAGCTAAGAGCAGTGTGGGAGAAAACATCATTAATAACCTTTACACTTGATCCAACTCGCCATCAGTGATAATTTTCTCAACACTATCAATGATAAGGATAAAGCGTCAAAGTTGTGCTAGAGGCCGGAGAAATTCTATGTAGCAAAGAGTTTCGCAACAAAGCTTCATCTCAAACGCAAGCTTTACCGTTAAAGATGGATGGGAGATAGAAAACTCATGACCACACTACTAAATTTCGTGGCATCATGGTTGTCAAAATTGTACAATTCAAATATAAACAATTTCATTTCGAATCGAGCGAGAGAATCTCAAAAATCAAAGAAATTGGTAGAAATCGTGCATAATCGTGAATCGGTGTGATTCGTGATCCCGTTGCAATTCACATAGTCTAGTTGGTTTGGGGGTAATTTTTTTACCTATCTTTTAAGGTCACATTTTAGGTCTTTTTTTAAAATATAATCATCCCAACACACTTCTCCTAACAAAAAAAAAGAGTAAAAAAACAAGCATCACCTTGAGAGAGTCTGAAGAGTTCATAAACTTGAAAATTGTTTCTTTTACACACAGCTATCACTCTCCTCTTACCATGGGAGTTGAAACCCTTACCTCTTGAATCCTTTCAAACTGTTGAAGAAACCAAAGGCTTTGAAAACTTGACCAACTCTTGTTTTGTGGATCAACTCGCGAAGGTTGATGTGAATATAAAAGAAAAAGATAGGCCTTATTCCTTCTTGCCTCTCCTCTCTTATGGATTCTTATGACAGCATAGTCAACACTACCCTTCCTTTGTTCCCCAACGATAGTTTCGACATATTGCTTTCAACAACGGGAAAACGTCCTTCCTAAAAATCATTTTGTCCAATACCACCATCGTTAATGGAAATAAAGGGTAAAAATGGATTAGGTGTAGCCAACTCTATTGTCCAAGGTATAACTCTTATAAGTAATAGCCCCAATTACGTATTGCTACATATGCTCATGGTCGAAATCAGGAAAAAGACACCATTTTAATCATGGGTTAAAATTAAGAAAGTAAGGATAAATCCAAAACACTACGGTTCACATCATTTTTTACCCTTGATTAAAGGCTTCAGTGAGTTAGCTTCACATGCAACAACATTTAAGATTAGCTTCTATAAATATATTTCCATATTTCCTTTGCCGTAGTTCATAACTTAAAACCATTAGCTTGGTATGAATTTAAACAAATTGTAGATAAAAGTACTTTCTTTAATTTTTTTACATGAGAAAAATTTCATTAAAACACCCCTCAAAGGGAGCGAAATCCCATATACAAGATGTATACAAATTACAAAAAAAGAGGAAAGATGAAAAAAAAAAGGGGGGAGAGGGGTGTTCAGAAAACCGATTGGACCGGTGGACCGAACCGGACCAAACCGGACCGCCCTATTTTTACCGGTCTTTTTTTTAATCGGTCCGGTCCAGATTTTTTTTTTTTTACAAACCGGTCTAATCGGTCCGGTCCTCGGTCCGCCTTATTAAATAACCTGTTTGGACTGACCCGGACCGGTTACATATATATATATAATAACTTAAAAAAGGGAGGGGGGAATTAAAGGGTACGCTCGTCCTTTTTAAAAAATTGGAGAAAACCTAATCTAATACTTAAAGAGACACGAACACATCTCATTTCAACCTAAACTAAATTCTGCTGCTCACCTCATTCTCTCTCTCAAACTCTGCTCTCCTCTTCTTCTCTCAAGTTCTCATGCTGCCACACCACACTCAGATAGAGGTCGGGTGAGAATTCAACAAGCTCGTTGAGGTTTATTTCTCTTGATGATGTGAACTATTTCAAACTGAATATTGATGAGAGAGAATACGGAGGACTCGATCGTCACACACACACTATCTCCATTCTCACGAGGTACGATCTATGAAAATCACACTTTTTTTCATATTTGCTCTAGATTTGATAGATTTTGTTTAGACCCGTGTTTCATCGGTAGAGAAATTTTTTGTTACTATTCCTAAATACAATCTTAATAGAATTATTTGTTGTTTTCTAAAAGATATTTACTAAATCATGTACAGCACTATACGATGTTAGCTGAACATCAATTGGATCAGTTGAGGTGTATTAAACCTTTTAGGTTGATTGGTTCTATCAAGCTAAATTATATTAAGCTTGGTAGAAATAGTATGCTGTTTTACTATTTGGTAGAAATACTTTAATAAGATTAGGACCGACAAGTTAGACCGGACCGACCCTATAAAAAATCGGACCGATTAGGGTCAGTTGACCGATACAATCGGTCCGGTCTTGGTCCCTTTTTTTTTAGGACCGGTTTAATCGGTCCGGTCCGTAAAAATCCTAAAAATCGAACTGGACTGGACCGCGAACAGAGACAAAAAAATGGCCAATAAATGCAACTACCTCCTCTCGCAAACTCCTCCAATTACTCAATGAGCTCTTCTTTAAGCCACAGATGTAATGAACTCAACAATATGTACCAAAGTTTGGCCTGCCCTGGGAACCAACTTCCACACACTAACCCCCCTTCCCGCCTGCTGAGACCTCCAAGTTGCCATTGCCCCCTCTACTGATCCAAACATAACCCACTACACCTAAAGAGGGAGAAGATAATCTCACAACCCCCTCGCCGCCTGGCAATGTAACAAGAAGTGATTAGCCATCTCATCCACTATCTTACACATCCAGCACCTACACCTATTCTCTGAAGGCCCTCCTTGGTCTGCTTACTTATTGTCCAAGCAAAGAACGTAACTTTTGATGATGCTTTTGCCGCCACCTCTACCCCACCCACCCACCCATCCACGCCATGGTTCAAAGTCAAGGCCGATACCGCGACGATACGGCCGAGTTGACTAGATATCGGTGCCCATCGATCCGATTCCGAGTTACGAGTTGAGTTTTCAATTATTAATGTGAATCGAAATTTCTCGGTAGTGTCGGTGATATAGCGGTATAATCGGCGCATATCGGCGATATCGCAATAGAATCGGCCCATATCGGTAATATCGCAATGGAATCGGCCCATATCGGCGATATCGCGATCGAATCGACCCATATCGGCGATATCACGATAGTACGACCCATATCGGTAATATATCGGCCGAGATGGTACAAGTTACTAAGAATCTGTGTGTGTATGTTATTTGATCATCGTGTGGGTTTAATTTAGTGCGTTGTATATGTGCCAATTTTTTTTTAAAAGAATGCAAATGATCCAAATGTTATTTGTTATTTTTTTTTATAATAATGTTCCCAATGTTATATTTTAATATGTTATTATTTATAAAAAACGTAAATGTTATTCTTCTACAAACAAATATACAACTGCAATTATTGTAAAAATAATATTTGTATCCTTTAAACATTTGTAAAAATAATATTTGCATCCTTTATGTAAAAATAACATTTGCAACACAAGTAAAAAAAAAATATTTGCATCCTCTGTAATACCCCGTATTTTCTGTGATATTTATTTTTGGGGATTAATTGAATTAAATGTTTATTATTTGGAAATTAATCCGGATAAAAATATTAACGAGATGTGAGTTAGTATTTAATTATAATGTGTATACTTGGCATTATATGAATATTGGTAATATTGAAATTGTCGTGAGATTTAAATACGGCAATTTGGGAATTTTGCTTGACGCGCGTGTGACCGCCACGTCATGGTATTTTGTTATTAAATTAAAAAGTGAATTTTAGTTCCATTAACCATATGGTCGTTTTGAGTGCGCCAACGCATCCGGAAGGGTCGAGATAGTCAGAAAACACTAGCCGGAAGTTTAGTTTGGGTCCCGGGGTAATTGTGGGCCATACCGGCATCATAAAGGGTATTTTGGTAATTTGCATTTTTGGGAATTAAAAAGTGACGAAAATAGAAATTACAATCTGACTATTTCCTTAACCCACTTAACCCACTAACAACACTATGTGCCAATATGGGCTACGGGAGAAGTTGATATACCATTCTAACTTACCAAAAACCATAACACACCTCCATACTCCATTATCTTCAACCTTGGGAAGAGCTTGAGAGAGAGAGAGAAGGAAGAGAATTCTGCAGAAAATCAGAGGGAAAGCAACCTAACTTCAAGATTCTACACCAAATTCTGAGATAAATTAAGGCAAGTGATTTAAACTCTTTTGATTCAAGATATGTTTCCATGTTTAGGAATTTTCGAAACTGATTTTTGGAGATAAATTAGACCCATGAATTGGAAGTTAAAGGCCATGATTTATGTAGGAATTGCATGTAGTATATTCTGGACGAATTTATATGTTATAAACAGAACCTTGATGATCTAAAAGTGGAATTAGAAGAAGTTTGATGGTGTTCTTGAATGGAAGAATTCTGGAAATTATTTTGATGTAGTTTTGATCTAAACTAAGCTTTTAAATGATGAATTATGGGACTTAGAATGTTAATACTGTTGTAGGATGTTAGTATAATGTTAGAGTAACCTTATCTTGGAGTTTCATGCTTAAAAATGGAGTTTTGGGTCGAAACTGTAACTACAAAACGAAGCAGTCCGTAACAGACCTGGTGCAATCGATCGATCGACATTCATCAGTCGATCGATCGACCACCATCGATCGATCGAAGGTAAAGGTCGATCGATCGACCTTCCCAGAATGAGTAAAGTTTTTCCTTAATTGAATTTTAATGGTGTTAACCCTTGAATAATATTATTGGAGACATTGTGAATACCCTTAACATTAAGGAAGACCAGTAGACATGATTATGAGATTGGACTTTAATTTGAGGAATTATTCTAATTTAATGAAATTCGTTATGTGAGATAATAGTTGGGTAAATAGTGCAATTTGATTAAATTGATGGAATAAGGTTTGGGGCAGAAGTAAAGACCTTAGGCATAAAGATGTTATATGTGGGAATAATGGGGACTTAATAGTCTATTTGAGATAGGTTTTAAGTTTAAGAAACTACGACGTGAGACGTGTCGACAATTTAATTTATATATTATCGGGATACTTGAAATATATGAATTGGGAATAATGGTATAATGATGTAGAGTATACCTTTATTATTATTGAGATATCTAAGATGTGTGAATGCTTAGTATATAACTTTATGTGTATGACATACCTACCATACTTGCTATCACGGGAGGTTTACGTTCGCTTAGGGCCTTCTTATCCTTTTGTTGCCCGGATTTAGATTGGTTACCTCGATGAACATAGGTCATTGAAGGACTTATTGTGATGTTAATAAGTTTGCTGATCATGGGAGCGTAGGTATGTGCGTGACCCATGTGATGGTGACTGTGTTCGCCTCCACTACTTGTGATGTTGTTATCTGAACGATTCCTGAGAGATTCGGAATGCGTGATCCTTATGTACGTGATGTACCGGGATGGATAGCAGAGTATGTGTGCACCGCAGCTTAGCCTTTGGGTGCTAGTATTGTATATTTATGATGTGAAAATATACGGTTAAATGTGTAGGAATCTACTATGTTAAATTGTGAGTATAATTATGGTAATGTTTTGAAAAGATAAAAAGGGAACTTTTATCAATAATGGTTTTGTTAATAATTGGGAATCCGGGAATTAAAGTAGAACTCTCTATTTAATTGTTAAGGTTGGGAATTAAAACGTGAACCGAGTAGTAGTGTTAGAAACTCTTTAGATAGTTATGAGTTAACATATGAATGGGTACAGGAACGTTAGGAGTGCACAGTTAGACGAGAGGTGAGTATATCATGTGAGAGCACGTCCTAACATGTACTTTGCATATACTGTTTTAAATGTTTTTAAAGCACTTGCAGGTTTTTAAAATATCTCCACATTCGGGCTCTGACCCGTTTGCTTTCAAATCTACTTTTTGTAAAACCATTTTAGGTGCCCAGCCACAAGGACACCATGCATAGGATTCTTATTCTGATGACGAGCTGTAGCTGCTTGTGGAAGCTACAGGGACTTGCTTTTAGACGCTTATATTATTTGGATTCCTTACTCAGTATTCCTCAGTTGTAGGGCATGTGGCCCAAATTCTATTAGATACATTTCCATTTCAGTTTTTCAGACTTTGGCATGTATTCATTCAGTATTCAGTATTTCATTATTTACTTCAGTTGTGGGATTGTGTTGTGAGGAGTTTTTCCTCCAGATTTATTTATATATTGTGATGGTTATTCTATTTACTTCATTATGATGAATGGTGTTATTATTCTTCTTTACACTCGTTGCATGTTAATCAGACTTTAATTAAAATTTGGCAACTTACTTTTTAAATACTAGGTGGTTAGTAATAATAAAAATGTTTTCGACAGTGATGCTATTAACTGAGCCAACTTGGCGTTTTGATTTAATTTAATAAAGGAGTAGCTACCCGGTATTTAATTAGTCGGGGTGTCACAGGTTGTATCAGAGCATCAGGTTCTAGTGTCCTTTAGGATCTGAACGGCTTATTATGTTTCCGCTGAGCTTTCTTTGATATAGAGCCCTATGCTTAGGATTGTTGATATCTTTGGTGAGATTTCGTTCTCCTGCTTTAATACATATGGTAGTGAATCTTATTTGCGATCGGGTGTATTCGAGTACCGAACAATGCAGTACGTCAGGCGAAGTCAGATGGGTGAGCAGCAGGAGGCAAACTTACATTGAGAATAATTGATTTATTTAAAGAAGGATGACCGTAGTTGAAGTCACCGATACTATGACACGGAAGTCCTGGATGATATAAAAGGCTAAGACGCAACCTGAGACTTCAGGGTAGGGCTATAGTAGGAATGGGATCAAATTAGGCACATCCAACAAGGTTGGAATGGGAGAGAAAGAATTTATGTAACATTGAAGAGAACCAGCAGTGGCAATACTCGAAAGGAGAAGACGGCATGTGCTAGCCAAACGAACGCAAAGTATCCAAAGGCTTGGACTTGTGTCGGAGTATGGCTAATCGAGAGTGAAAATTTGAGAAAAAATTTCTCATCTCGTGAGAGCGGAGCTTCTATGAGGAGAAACAATCACCACACTTATAAGTGGGGTGTAACGTCGAGAGAAGGCGTACACGAATGGTTTGACCATAAGTTCCGTGATCAAATGTTTAGGGTGAGAAACGAATGTCGTTCTGAACTCACACGAAAGGTCCGGACAGAGGTCACTTTGTGAGGAGAAATATAATTATTTAGTGAAACCTACACCGGGTGAAGTAGGTGAAACGGAGAAGGGGATATTAAAGGAAGAATTTACAGAGGAGAATCGCAAGTCCTTCGGGCAGGACTCTACTTGGACGGTTAAAGCAAATGGTATTGTCACATAGTGTTAATTTGGAGGTAAACATCCCCGGGTGGGGAGACACGAGAATCGAGAACCTTACATAAAGTAAAACTGGGGAAAACTGGTGTTGGAGAAACCCCACAATGGGAAGACCCAATGGAGAAACCGTTAAAATAATTCGGTAGCGGAATTACTACCAAGCGATGGTAATTTCAGTAAAAGAGGTGGAAAATTAGTAGCGTGATCCTTAGGGCCGTCAACACTAAGGGAACAACAGAGATAGTCGTCTGAGTCGAGACTACCAACGTCCGAGAGATGGACCACCTTAACATGATTGGTGAGACAAGAGATAAGAGGAGTATGTGTAGAGATATTTCTGTGGGGAATGAAACCCGTGCGTTATAAAAATTTTCTCGATACAAGAGTAGGGATCAAAGTATTGTGCCTGGCGAAGGCAACAGTTATTGAAATATTCGGTGTGGGACAGATATGTGTGGTATGTCCAGGAACCATTTGAGTAGCCGGGACGATTGTTAAAATAGAAGTATGAGTTACATTCTAAGATGATGATGCATGTTAATTGTGGCGTGAATGAGTTGCTACATTTGTCACTATTATTATTTTCACTTGAGAGTCGAATTTAGTGAGTATATCAGTAACTTTATTATTTATAAGAACATTTTTCCCTGATAGCGTGGGGGATTTACTTTTATTGTCATCCGCGGAGGATGAATGGGTATAATAATAGCGGTGTTGCTTTATTGATATTACTCGTTTTAGTGATGTATTATACGAGTATGTGATGATATTATTTATGGTTTTATTTATATAATTATACCGATAGTGGGCTGGTATTACAAGTTTATTTGGATTGCCACCTTGAAGTAGCATGTTTTGTTCTGGCGAGGCCCCATCTGTGAGAGGGTCGGACTCGCAATTGTACTTTTGTATATAGGTATATATACATATTTTTGAATATGTTGTGATTTCAAAGTGGTATAATGGTCTCGGATATTGAATCCCATTATGCGTAGGGATTTCATTATTATGAGTCGTATGTAATTGATTTACTAGTCAACAAAGAGTTAGTTGGTTTTTATAATTAACGATAGAGAAGTTATAACAATAAGAGTATTTTCCGTTAGAGATTTGGGAGTTTATACTCATAGTTGTATGTCTGGGGACGGGATATTGAGAACCCCGATCTTAGTTACGTGGTGTATATGGAATGTGATTACCATCAGTGTCAAGAGAAAGTGTTATTCGAAGGGAGATCCTTGTTTACGTATCATTGTGGCAAAATGTAACTTTGTTAAGAAACGAGAGTGTAGGGGTACATACTATGGACAGGGCTTAACGGATTCCGATGACCAACAATGTTAGGTAGTAGTGTATCGGGGGGGTTCCTTGTTTGGATTTCGCTTTGCGAGACACTCCACGCATGAAACTTAGCGTAAGATTGGTAGTAAGGAGAAGTGTGGCCCTTCATTCATGAATTGGATACCTCTATCGATACGGAAGTATGTAGTTATAATGGGAAGTTATAAAGAGTAATATATGTAGTAAGGCCATTAGAGCCAGTTGTTAGTAAATTACGATGTAAGTACTAATAATATTAGTTTTGGCACGGCATGTTGAGGGACGCATTGAGGATAAGGAGAATTTAGGATTTGTAATTCAGAAGCGATTGAGAACGCCCAAGTGGTATAGCACCGTTGTATCTACAGTGACGATAAAGGGTTTGAGATTTGTATGAAGCGTATATAATGTTTAAAAACCGTATAGTTGGGTTATAAGGGGGCATAGACATCTTGAATTGCTAAAGTGTAAATCAAAGGAAGAGGGAACATGGACGGACGAGATTATTACTTATGAGGTTAAACGTCATAAGAAAAGGTGTAAGTGAATATCATGTGTAGTCAGTGTAGCACGTTCAAATTTGGAGATCTATTTTTATTTTCGAGATAGTTGGATTGTAGTAATTATTTCGAGAGATTAGTAGTATTAAATGGAAGATAAGAATAGTGGTTTCTTGTTTTATTGTGGGATTAGGATGTTGTATACCTTGTTATTTGTGGATTAGTTTAGTTTATTGATAGTAGCGCATCGTTCGCTTTCCCCGAGCGGGCGGGGTGTTTTTCCCATCAATCGAATGTTGAGGGTAACTCAAGAGTAAATAAAAATGAGAATGTCAATCAGTTATGAAGTCTAGTTATGCACAAAGTAGTAAAAAGGGGTAAAGTTCCAAATTTTTGGTATTCGTCGGGAGAATAGGATCATCAAGTATCTTCGAACGAGGGAAAGTTTATGTGAATATCGACAGTGAAAGAGGGATAGTAAGTAGTAGACCAATTGGGGTTAGATGAAAAACCAAATAATTTTGTACCAAGACGACGATTCCAAGAATGGGAGGGTGAAGTGGAAAAAGTGAGAAATGGTTATGAGGTACATGTTGTCCAAAGGTAGATAAATGGGTATATACTTGGGGTAATTTACACTATTAGATAGTGAACACGCCGATACGTGGTTCGACGTAGTGCTATTTAGAACCGGGATGAAATTCCCGATATCCACATTCAAGTGGGGTGACTATAAGTAGTGAGAAATAACGATTCAAACTGAGGGTTGTATCACCTAAAACCCGAGGTGCAGGCGCAAGGTGACTAACGATTGATGGATTGTATGAAAGAAATTTCGGATCCATTACGATATTTTCAATTCCAAATCGGGTATAACTAGTGAGGTACATTGTAGACATGAGGAGCAGGTATTACCAAATGGTAACGTTTGGGGGGAAAGCACCCGTATATATTTATGGTGGACAAGGTACTTATAAAGGGTAGTGTAACACCAACAGGATGACGTGGTTTTCACTTGTGTAAAGGTCACAACGTCGGGAATAGAGATTCAAAGAGTGGGCAAGAGTAGTCAGTTATGTTATTGATTCCTTCCAGAATGGGTGTCTCATGTTTTGATAAAAGCGCGAGTAAATGCGTGGTATGGTGCGGACTTATAAGGTATTGAGACAAGATGGCCAATGATGTATAAGGTATTTTACTAGAATGTTGTTTAATAAGCACAACGCGAAGTGCATTTATCGAGATTATTCTGATAAGGTATCAAGTATGTTAAACAAACTCATTGTGAAACGAGGGTTTTAGTTATTTGGACTTCTCTTTATAATTGTTTTGAACACTGGAGGATACCTATTTTTTTAGGCGCACCTTACTTTTCCGAATTTCGGGACGAAATTCAGTTATTAGGGGGGAAGTATGTAATACCCCGTATTTTCTGTGATATTTATTTTTGGGGATTAATTGAATTAAATGTTTATTATTTGGAAATTAATCCGGATAAAAATATTAACGAGATGTGAGTTAGTATTTAATTATAATGTGTATACTTGGCATTATATGAATATTGGTAATATTGAAATTGTCATGAGATTTAAATACGGCAATTTGGGAATTTTGCTTGACGCGCGTGTGACCGCCACGTCATGGTATTTTGTTATTAAATTAAAAAGTGAATTTTAGTTCCATTAACCGTATGGTCGTTTTGAGTGCGCCAACGCGTCCGGAAGGGTCGAGATAGTCAGAAAACACTAGCCGGAAGTTTAGTTTGGGTCCCGGGGTAATTGTGGGCCATACCGGCATCATAAAGGGTATTTTGGTAATTTGCATTTTTGGGAATTAAAAAGTGACGAAAATAGAAATTACAATCTGACTATTTCCTTAACCCACTTAACCCACTAACAACACTATGTGCCAATATGGGCTACGGGAGAAGTTGATATACCATTCTAACTTACCAAAAACCATAACACACCTCCATACTCCATTATCTTCAACCTTGGGAAGAGCTTGAGAGAGAGAGAGAAGGAAGAGAATTCTGCAGAAAATCAGAGGGAAAGCAACCTAACTTCAAGATTCTACACCAAATTCTGAGATAAATTAAGGCAAGTGATTTAAACTCTTTTGATTCAAGATATGTTTCCATGTTTAGGAATTTTCGAAACTGATTTTTGGAGATAAATTAGACCCATGAATTGGAAGTTAAAGGCCATGATTTATGTAGGAATTGCATGTAGTATATTCTGGACGAATTTATATGTTATAAACAGAACCTTGATGATCTAAAAGTGGAATTAGAAGAAGTTTGATGGTGTTCTTGAATGGAAGAATTCTGGAAATTATTTTGATGTAGTTTTGATCTAAACTAAGCTTTTAAATGATGAATTATGGGACTTAGAATGTTAATACTGTTGTAGGATGTTAGTATAATGTTAGAGTAACCTTATCTTGGAGTTTCATGCTTAAAAATGGAGTTTTGGGTCGAAACTGTAACTACAAAACGAAGCAGTCCGTAACAGACCTGGTGCAATCGATCGATCGACATTCATCAGTCGATCGATCGACCACCATCGATCGATCGACCTTCCCAGAATGAGTAAAGTTTTTCCTTAATTGAATTTTAATGGTGTTAACCCTTGAATAATATTATTGGAGACATTGTGAATACCCTTAACATTAAGGAAGACCAGTAGACATGATTATGAGATTGGACTTTAATTTGAGGAATTATTCTAATTTAATGAAATTCGTTATGTGAGATAATAGTTGGGTAAATAGTGCAATTTGATTAAATTGATGGAATAAGGTTTGGGGCAGAAGTAAAGACCTTAGGCATAAAGATGTTATATGTGGGAATAATGGGGACTTAATAGTCTATTTGAGATAGGTTTTAAGTTTAAGAAACTACGACGTGAGACGTGTCGACAATTTAATTTATATATTATCGGGATACTTGAAATATATGAATTGGGAATAATGGTATAATGATGTAGAGTATACCTTTATTATTATTGAGATATCTAAGATGTGTGAATGCTTAGTATATAACTTTATGTGTATGACATACCTACCATACTTGCTATCACGGGAGGTTTACGTTCGCTTAGGGCCTTCTTATCCTTTTGTTGCCCGGATTTAGATTGGTTACCTCGATGAACATAGGTCATTGAAGGACTTATTGTGATGTTAATAAGTTTGCTGATCATGGGAGCGTAGGTATGTGCGTGACCCATGTGATGGTGACTGTGTTCGCCTCCACTACTTGTGATGTTGTTATCTGAACGATTCCTGAGAGATTCGGAATGCGTGATCCTTATGTACGTGATGTACCGGGATGGATAGCAGAGTATGTGTGCACCGCAGCTTAGCCTTTGGGTGCTAGTATTGTATATTTATGATGTGAAAATATACGGTTAAATGTGTAGGAATCTACTATGTTAAATTGTGAGTATAATTATGGTAATGTTTTGAAAAGATAAAAAGGGAACTTTTATCAATAATGGTTTTGTTAATAATTGGGAATCCGGGAATTAAAGTAGAACTCTCTATTTAATTGTTAAGGTTGGGAATTAAAACGTGAACCGAGTAGTAGTGTTAGAAACTCTTTAGATAGTTATGAGTTAACATATGAATGGGTACAGGAACGTTAGGAGTGCACAGTTAGACGAGAGGTGAGTATATCATGTGAGAGCACGTCCTAACATGTACTTTGCATATACTGTTTTAAATGTTTTTAAAGCACTTGCAGGTTTTTAAAATATCTCCACATTCGGGCTCTGACCCGTTTGCTTTCAAATCTACTTTTTGTAAAACCATTTTAGGTGCCCAGCCACAAGGACACCATGCATAGGATTCTTATTCTGATGACGAGCTGTAGCTGCTTGTGGAAGCTACAGGGACTTGCTTTTAGACGCTTATATTATTTGGATTCCTTACTCAGTATTCCTCAGTTGTAGGGCATGTGGCCCAAATTCTATTAGATACATTTCCATTTCAGTTTTTCAGACTTTGGCATGTATTCATTCAGTATTCAGTATTTCATTATTTACTTCAGTTGTGGGATTGTGTTGTGAGGAGTTTTTCCTCCAGATTTATTTATATATTGTGATGGTTATTCTATTTACTTCATTATGATGAATGGTGTTATTATTCTTCTTTACACTCGTTGCATGTTAATCAGACTTTAATTAAAATTTGGCAACTTACTTTTTAAATACTAGGTGGTTAGTAATAATAAAAATGTTTTCGACAGTGATGCTATTAACTGAGCCAACTTGGCGTTTTGATTTAATTTAATAAAGGAGTAGCTACCCGGTATTTAATTAGTCGGGGTGTCACATCCTCTTTGTAAAAAAATAACATTTCCATCAATTTAAAAAAAACATTTGCGACCCAACAACAAAAAAAAAATAACATTTACATTCCTTTTATAAAAAAATAACATTTGCATCATTTTTTGTAAGAAAATAATATTTGCATCCTTTTTGTAAAAAACGATTGTAAAAAAAACGTAGTGTTTTGTCAAAATCACTATTTGTATAATCTTTGTGAAAAAATAACAATACGAAAAAAGAAACATTTCAATCATTTTTAGGAAAATATAACATACTTAAAAAACACATTTGTATCCTCTTGCTAAAAATAATAGTAAGAATATAATAGTTGTATCCTCTTTGTAAAAAAAAAATATCCTCTTACTAATAAAATAACCTTTGTTTTTCTTTGTAAAAGCATAATATTTGTATCCTCCGTGAAAAAAAAACATTGATTTATTATGGAACATTGAATCCGGCAAGTTCGCAGCACGTCAATATAATCAATTGTACAATGTTATGCATATTAAAGGATAGTTTTAAACTTATAGGCTTGGTCCACATTGTTAATCGTATTTTTTTTTAAAAATTTAGATTTTTTTCGGATTTTTTTGCGCTCTCTAAATAGTGTATCTTTGCGTATCGCCCGATACCGAGACTTTGAACCATGATCCACGCTGAAATGGTTTCGCTGAGAACACACCCTCCCCACTATTCATTTACCTTAACCTATCCTCACCCCTTGAGAGAGCTGCGTACCTCCCAATTGCTCAAGCATCTCTTTTACCGCCTCCAGCTTCCAATCTTGAAACCTCCTCCCAGATTTAGGATTCCACACCTCCCTCTATCCCCTAATTTCATACATGATTTGCCATTGACCATCCTTATCTCTCGCTATACGAGATAACTTAGGATTCACTCCTCCAAAGTCTCGCTTAGACTAGCTCCACCCCCTCTCAAAACACATATAAGAGACTATCTTCCACATACCACCTCTTAGTACTTCTAAGTTGCCATCGCCCCCTCTAAACATAACCCACTGCATCACGAAGAGGAAGAAAATAATCTCCGAAAGGCCCCCTCACCACCTGGCAATGTAACAAGTGGTTAGCCATCTCCTCCACTCTTATGTTAACCCCTCCTTTGAACCCTCATTCGCATCCTTTGTTGTTGTCCAAGCAAAGAACGCAACTTTTGACGGTGCTTTTACGACAAATACTCTTCCATGGAAACGATCCTCCACCTCCCCTCACCCGCCAACCAACGGTGAATAAAATGATTTCATTGAGAACACACCCTCCCCACTATTCATCCACCTCAACCTATCCCCACCCCCTCGGGAGACCTACGCTCATCTTAACCACTAGAGCATTCCCTCCACCTCCTCCAGCTCCCAATCTTGAAACTTCATTCAGGATTCCACACTTTCCTATCCCCTAAATAATATAATTCGCCACTTACCCCTCCTTATTTCTCACTATACGAGATAACCCTAGGAATCACTCCACCAAAGTTATCTCCCCCCACCCTTTCCAGTTGTCCCTCCAAAATTTAACCCTTCCCCCACTACGCAACCGGACTTCTTAAGGAACTCAATCATCCCCAAGCTATAAACATCCATAAACGCACCCCGTAGCCGAAAACACCCACCTCTCGACCCCCACCAATGGGATGGAGACCAAATCTAGCCACAATAGCACGTCTTCATAACGGATGCTCGAAAATCTCCACAACCATTTCTTTAATGAAGTCTTGTTGAGATGGACCATGTTCTTAACATATGTCTGCCCCTTCTCCTTCACTGGCTTTGCACACTTCCTCTGGCAAGAGGCTCCTCCTTATCGCTCACTAGTAATCAGAAAAAATTAACACATTTTCTTGCATAAAATTTGAAAACCGAAGACATTTTCTTTTCTAAAAAGAAGGGCGAACAGGCTTCCATGGATAAAAACTAAAACCGGCCACAAATATTCAAAAAAACGAACATGGAAATAGGGTTTCAAGAAATGGAGATTTCGAACACAAATCAAAACAAAGAGAGTAATTTTTTCAGTCTTCACAAGGCCCAAGTCTAGGGTTTAGAAGGTTTGAAATGTCGGGAACAAAGGTTTCAGATTTTTACTCTTTACCATGAAAAAAAAAGTTTTCAATTACGAAACTGAGGCCTACGCACCAAGTGTCTTTGAGGTGCAACGCCTTGAGGACATCTCAATACCCATATAAGGCTATGGTTTCGCATAATATTCCTAAATCATTAGCCTCGCCTTGGCAATCTATAGCCTCGCTATGAGGTGCACGCCTTGAGGCTATAGCCACAAACGCAATTTAAAACATTGCCCCTGTTATAAACTTCCACAAACCCACCCCTAGGGAAAGCACCCACCTCTCGACCCATCAATTATAACTGAGACCAAATTTAGCCATAACATCCCGTCTCCATAACCAATTCTCGAAAACCTCCACAACCATTTCTCTAAAAGGTCTCCAATTCACCAAAACAGAAAATCCTACAAAAGATATACAACTCTTAATTAACCAGCGCCACCTCTACCCAAACCTCATTTAGTGTTGAGATAAATACTTGATGCCACAATTGCCTCTTCTCCAAACGAATTTTTTTAAGGGAGAGCCAAATTGTTGACTTGCTATTTATAGCCATTGAAGCAGTTGAGGAGTGGAGACAAAAGAATAAAGAAGGACAGTGTTTAAACTTGATTTTGAAAAGTCTTATAATCACATTGATTGAGAATTCTTTGACTTTACCTTCCAACATAAAGGGTTTGAAGTCATAAGGAGGGAGTGCATTAGAGGTTGTTTGAGCTCAACTAACTTCTCAATCATTGTTAATAGGAGACCAAAAGGAAAACTCTTTGTCTCTAAAGAGATTACATAAGGGGATCCGCTTTCTGTGTTTCTTTTCAATTCTTGTTGCGGATACTCTGACTCAAACTAGTGGTAAAAGTCAATGAAATCTCTTTCATTAATTGATTTGTTGTGGGTGAGGAGAAAATTAGAGTGTCCCATTTGCAATTTGCGGACGTTACCATTTTTTTTTCTAAGCGGTGATCAAAACAAATATGCAAATCTTTTGGGGATTGTAGAAATTTTTAGGAGTCTCGGGCTCAAAAATAAATGTCAAAAAGTGCCTTGCTAAGGAAGAAATGCTAAAGAAGGAAAGCTAACAAATTCAATATATTGTTGGATGTACTATTGGGTCATGAACCACGTAGCCATTGGGAGGCAATCCAAGACCCTTTTTTGGGGGGGAATCCCAGGAAAAATGTACAAAAAGGTTGGAGGGTTGGAAGAAAGGATGTTTGTCTAGCAAAGGTAGGCTCACTATAGTCCTCGATAGTATTTCCATCTACTTTTTGTCTCCCTTTAGGCTCCCCGTTTGTATTGCCATGAAAATGGAAAAATTAACGAGTGGGAGGAGAGTACAAAGGATAAAAGGCAACATCTTGTTGATTGGGGTATAGTGCGCGGATGTATAAAGATGGATGAGTTGGGAGTAGGTAATTTAAGAAACTAGTCATTAGTAAAGGTTGTGGGGGTTTTCTCTAAACTAGGACTCTTTTTTGGCCCCATCATAAGAAGCAAATATGGGATCCATTAGAATGGTTGGGATGCTGAAGTGGCGGATAAAGGCTCTCTTCTTAATCCGTGGAAGTTTGTCTCATAAGATATGGACCCCTACCTCAAACATGTGCAGCTTATAGTAGGCAATGGAAAGAAATTAAATTTTAGGACAAATTGATAGATGAGTCCTATCTTCGTTCTTTATTCCATTAATTTTTCCGTGTTTTTAATACCACTTACGATGTCATTAATTTTTGGGTCATTTAGAGCCCGTTGTTTAACTACTCTTGGGGTATCACTTTTTGGAGAAATCTCAATAATAGAGATTTTCTCGATTTTGTTTATGTGCTTGATTTAATTGATGGGGCCTCTCTTTTAAAACATTCTTCCGATCATGGGGTATGGGTGGGCAATTCATCCAAATCCTTTTCATGCAAATCCTACTTTGAAATCTTAGCCACTTCTCTAGCTTTCCCCCATATTCTATCTATTTACTAGAATTTGGAAAGGAGATGCAAAAGAAGAAGAAAATAATCCAAGTGTTTGAATGGTAAGCCGCTCATATAAAAGCGAACACTTGTGACTTAATCTAATGCAAGAGACCTAATTCATGTTTATCTCCATTTTGGTGCATTCTACGCAAGAAGAAAAATAAAGATGTGGAGAACAATCTTGTACATTGTGACTTCTCCAGATTTTTGCGTTTTTTGAGATTTATATAGTGGGAGCGACATTCTTGGCATGACTTCTTATCTATGGATAGCTTACAACTTAGATAGGACAAAAAGAAAGTCAAAAGTTTGTGAAGGTACTATGTTTTTTCGAAATATCTTGAGGCGTCTAGGCCTCTGACTGATCTCCAATGGTTTGTTTGGACCCTCCAATTTGCACATACCAGAACACACTTAGGTTAGGAAGGTGTCCCCAAGGGGATTTGAACTCAACCTCCACCTCCAGGCTGTGAGTTAAGAGACCTTCCAAGTCTATCATCCCCTCGGGGTTGTGAAGGTGTACGATTTTATGTATAGCTTGAAGTGTATAAGGAGAGAAAGTAGTGAGAGGTCTTTTGCAGACAACGAAAGCTCGAATGAGGAGTTATTGAAGAGAGTCAAGTTTTCAGCATCACGAAGGGATTTAACTTCGAGGGAATGCAGTTATAACTTATGGCATGTTTAATTTGCAACTATAATTCTGTTTTCTGTGTTTAAATACAATTCTGATAAAAATATGCGTTTGGCAACTTGTTTTTAAACACAGAATTATAATATTTCTCTGTTATAATCAAGTTTTTCAGAAAACAGATTTAGGGTGTGTTATAACTTCTGTTTTTTATTTTTCAACTCAAAATTATTCATTCTTAATATTTTAATGCAGTTATACCTTAATATATAATATACATACATAATACATTAATATGCGTGTAATTCTTATAAATAAAAAATATATATGTACATGTACATAAAATTATGTACGGAATAATATAAAGTTAAATAATATTATCAATAGATACATAATATTTATATATAGTTTTATACATGTATTATTAATGTATGGAATAATATAAGATATACATATAGTACATATGTATTAAAAATATTATCAATTCATGTATGTATATAATTTTATAGTGAATTATACATGCAAAATCATTATATATATATATATATATATATATATATATAATAAAACTCCCCAACATACCTCATTAAATATACCTAAAAATACATGATATTAAATGTACATATATATAATTTATGATGTATGTATCTATATATGTATGTATGTATGTATACATTCATGTATCATGTATGTATGAAAGTTTTATGTATGTTATATATATATATATATATATATATATATAGATACGCACGCACACATATATATATGTACAACATAACTACACATGATTGCCAATTTTGTCAAATTTTCAAAAAACTGTATTTAAAAATAAGTTTACCAAACGCACACCAATAATTATAAACACGAAAAACTGAATTTTAAAACTGTATTTAAAAACATCGTTTAAATTGAATTTTCTGAGTAGTGAACCAAACGGGCCCTTATTGTTAATAACTGGGCTGCAGTATACCATAATCAGTGAGGAACTGTGGGGCGAACTGGAGCTGGATTATGTCACTTTCAATCTGGGATCTTTGTGCTCAGTGAGATCTATCTGGTATATTGTAATAATCCCTTTTACTTTGTATATTTTCTCAGTGGACAACACAGCTTGTCCACTTTCCTGATACATATTTCTTATTATCAATATAGCTGCGTTGTTTCAGGTTAAGAAAATTTATGACTTGTGTCAAATATTTTTACAAATAATGAGTAAGTTTAATAAGTTGTGTAAATTAATGGCCAGATGTCTGAATTAGATATAAGATCATAACATTGAGAATTGCATAAAGTATTTTGTAGTTTTAAGAACTTCTACTATTCTACAAGAATAACAGCAACTTACCCCCATTTAACCTTGCTTTTGATGACCTGACTATCCAATTGCATGACAACGTATGGATCACTTGTTCCCTGAAAGCACATCGAAGGATGGAAATAACATGGGAACAGGTACACTAAAAACATAAATTTATTTATTTCAGTACCCACAAATTAACCATAACTGTAGGAATAAATATATGAAATTCCCAAGCCAATCAGAGCAACCAGACTACTGGTTAAATTATAAAGAAAATCAGCTTTTAATACCGCAAAAGGAGTTAGAATAGATCATTTACCCATGGATCCATGGCGGGAAAATGAAAACCTTTCTTTAGCTTTATGAACAATTGCCCGTCATAAATCTCACGCAGAAACGACCTTCAGATTTAAAATTGTAAGTTGCATTGTAGAAGTTTCAATGAATATATAACATCGTAAATTCAAATGGTAAGCGAGAACATTTTTACTGGTACTGCATAAACAAATTCTGTCTAAATACTAATTTTAAATTATAAACTTCTGGAGCTTTAGATTTTTACAGTATGTTTCTTATATACATATACATTCTTCCTAATGTCATCAAACCTGATGTTCCATTTCAACAAAAGCCATCAAAGCTAGTTAGCCACATGAAACAAACCAACCCTATTGTATCATTCATCGGGAAATGGTCATGATTTTACGGAGGCCTAGACTATAAGAACCAGAAAGGGAGCAACCTGACAATAACAATTATATAAGATAATCCCACCGTCCCAAATTTAAAGTCAGGTTTGAAAATCAAACATTTAAAAAAAATACTTTTCAAATTTATTCTCATAAAATAATGAATACCTTTGAGAGCATGACATGCACTTGGATCATTGATTTATGATGAGTATGGGTATTGTTCGGATGGGTACCTTTGTAATCTCACATAGTATTATATATTATTTTTAGAAACATGGCTATTAATTTGGGACGGACCAAAAAAGAAAGCGGGACTATTTATTTGGGACAGAAGGTGTACACATATTAAGAATGAAGAATTATTATAAATCTTTATATATATATATATGTAAACCTTGGAGTATCTAGGCCTCTTAGAGCATGTACCATGGTTCAAAGTCAAGGTCGATACCGCGACGATACGGCCGAGTTGACTAGGTATCGGTGCCCACCGATTCAATTCCGAGTTACGAGTTGAGTTTTCAATTTATTGATGTGAATCGACCCTATATCGGTAATTTCTCGGTAGTATCGGTGATATAGCGGTATAATCGGCCCATATCGATGATATCGCAGTAGAATCGGCTCATATCGGCGATATCGCGATGGGATCGGCCCATATCGGTGATATATCGGCCGAGATGGTATAAGTTACTAAGAATCAATCTCTCTCTCTCTCTCTCTCTCTCTCTCTCTAGTGTTGTGCTGGTAAGCGTGGTTTTTTGGGGGGGTTACGAAATGCTAATTGTTTTTTCAATTTAGTGTGCTGTGTTTGTGGGTTATTTGATCATCGTGTGGGTTTAATTTAGTGCGTTGTATATGTGCCAGTTTTTTTTTTTTTAAAGAATGCAAATGATCCAAATGTTATTTGTTATTATTTTTTATAATTATGTTCTCAATGTTATATTTTAATATGTTATTATTTATAAAAAAAACGTAAATGTTATTCTTTTACAAACAAATATGCAACTGTAATTAATGTTAAAATAATATTTGTATCCTCTAAACATTTGTCAAAATAATATTTGCATCCCTTATGTAAAAATAACATTTGCAACACAAGTAAAAAAAAATATTTGCATCCTCTTTGTAAAAAATAACATTTCCATCAATTTAAAAAAAAAACATTTGCAACCCAACAACAAAAAAAAATAACATTTACATTCCTTTTATAAAAAAATAACATTTGCATCATTTTTTGTAAGAAAATAACATTTGCATCCTTTTTGTAAAAAAGGATTGTAAAAAAATGTAGGGTTTTGTCAAAATCACTATTTGTATCATCTTTGTAAAAAAATAACAATACTAAAAAAGAAACATTTCTATCCTTTTTAGTAAAATATAACATATTTAAAAAACACATTTGTATCCTCTTACTAAAAATAATACTAAGAATATAATAGTTGTATCCTCTTTGTAAAAAAAAAAATTATCCTCTTACTAAAAAAGTAACATTTGTTTTTCTTTGTAAAAACATAATATGTGTATCCTCCATGAAAAAAAACATTGATTTATTATGGAACAGTAAATCTGACAAGTTCGCAGCACGTCAATATAATCAATTGTACAATGTTATGCATATTAAATGATAGTGTTAAACTTATCTGATTGGTCCACATTGTTAATCGTATTTTTTTTTAATTTTCTAGATTTTTTTCGGAATTTTTTGCCCTCTCTAAATAGTGTATCTTTGCGTATCGCCCGATACCGCGATCGAGTTGAAAATCGAGTGGCCGATACCGGGACCGATACCGAGACTTTGAACCATGGCATGTACTTTTACCCAAGGTATTCTTAGACCATCTTCAGAGCATCGTGAAAATTCTTTTGCACGATGATTTTAGCAAAAACAGCACATCAGAGCATTAAGCAAACCAACATTTCGCCAAAAAAAAGGGCTAATCAAAGACTATTTTGCTCTCAGATTTAAACACGGGTGAAAAATTTTCCATGTCGGGTGGCAAATCAAACGCTTGCGCAACGTTTGGATTGCCACACGAGTGGTTTTTTCACACACTGCTGCAATCCAACTGCTGGAGGAAGTTTTTTTTTAATTATATATTGTCATCCGTTTTGCTTAATGCTTTGGCCTAATTTTGGTGTGGCAAACTGACATTTACGCATTTTGATTTGGCGACTCAAGAATTATACATCTTTCCATTATATAAGACGGACGAATGGTCAAACTGCATTAGACAAAAATATGGTTTGTTCACTGTTGACATTGGATGTATCAGCAGTGTCAAAAACTTCTCTATCATGTAGTTTCAATATTCTTTTTATTGGGAGATTCTTGTACATTCTACTATTTGAGACACATAGGAATGAAAAATGGTCAAATGGCAATCAACTACCAGTTATGACTTTTTAGGCACTTGTTTAAAATATCTCCCATATGTTTTTATTTTAATTTCCATGTATCCTGTTGGATTTATTATTCTCATTGTTGCTCTTACTTCCCCTCTTTTACTTTTTTAATATTTTTTTTATTAGTTTAAGAAAGAATTCTAATCAGACCACTTTTCATAAAATGGCCACTGCTTAATAATATAACATGATTCTGCATATGAGATTTCAATTGACATCAAAAGTGGTTATAACAGTAGTCCATTTCTTCTCATGTATATTCAAAAGTATTTCCTACTTACTGAGGATTTATATTCACAGTGATAAATCAACAATAGAGTCATTATCTCGTTGCTCTATGAGTCAATTGTTGCAACCTCTAATTTAACCCTGTTGCTCACTTTAAAAGTTTAACTAAATAAAACAATTACGTACTCTGAAAGATAGACTATTTTACAATTCGCCGCATCCACCTCGCGCTTACCTACATTTTCCTAATCAGGATGAAAACCAAAATAAAAATCACAAAAATTAGAATTGGCTGTTATAAAAGGTATATATAAAAATGAATATGAATTGGAACAGAAAATTAACCATTTGGTTGCTCAGAAAATGTGTTGAATCTGAAAATTTTGAAGTGATTTTGTATCTAAAATTTATAAAACTACCACTCAACCTACCCTTACACAACTATTTGGCTAAAGTGAGCCAAGCATTTCAAATTTTACACATGAACCCACTTGATAAAAAAACCTTTAGCTTCTTTTTCTCTTCTCCATTTTACTTATATGGGTTTTATATGGCCGGGCTTAACAGGTCCTTGACGATTAGCAGGCCCAGGCATATTCGAATAACTATTTAGCCCAAATTAAAATATATTTTTATTTATAGTTTTTTTGGGCTTTAGCCCCATTTCAATAGTTTCATTCGTCATCTATCCCATATTTTTTTTAAATCGTACTGAGTCTCGCAACAGCTAATAACCACCCTTCACCGCAACTATTTGCATTTGTATTTGTTTCTTTAGATAATGACACATCACAAGTGTTTCACAACAGAGCAACAAATTAAATTTAAAAAAAAAAGACTTTACGGGCCTGGAATTGAAATTGGTAGGCCAACTTCAATTCCGCGGAATTAAAATTGGCCTTTCAATTTCATTTTCATGGCTTGAAATTAGATTGTCAAACGACCCTAAATGAATCTATTAAATAGCAGTGGTCCTATTTGTTTGATGAAGCAAAGAAATAGTTAAAATTTGAAAAGGAAAGAAAAGAAAAGAAAAACATTTGTTTGCAATGAAGAATGAGATTTACGGGTGGGGTGGTATAGGCTTCAAAAGCAAAGCCGGCGAGAATGACGGCAAGGTTGATATCGAAGGGAGGCCTTTCGATATCCTCCTCCGTAGCTGAAGCTGAAGCTGAAACAGTCTGAATTTGGGAGTTGGGTTTGCAAAGGCAACAAAGTGAGTAAATGCCATTTCTGGAACTCAACCCCCTTATTGCTTTACCTTTACCACAAAATAGTATATTGGAAAGTGGATTCAACGTAGGGTTTCGAACAGGGTGGTGGTGGTGGAGCTTGAGGAAGGAAAAGTGGGCTTGGTTTGTATACAGAGTGGACATGTGTTCAACAGATTGTGGGGATTTTGCAACAATCTAGATACGGTGGCTGTTAAAACTGTGCTTCTTTGTCACGTATGGCTATCGTCCACGTGCTCCGGATGTTAGAACCTCCTACAAACACCTGCCCCATACCGCTAACGCTATTTTTCTCGATCTTAGCTTATCACTCACCACTCTTTTCTCATTACCTTTCTTATTTATGTTTTATTAAATTAAATGATTACACAAATTATATTTATGTAATACAAAACTTACAACCAAATAAGGCGCCGAGTCAAGTATTGGATACGCTCTATTTAAGACAAAATGTGTTTTTCCTATGGCGCTTACAATAATGAACAACGAGCGTCTGTCGCTAGGATAAAACGGTCTCGACACACACAAAAAATATTTTAATGTGCATGTTCAACGAACCAATTATCTTTGATACTCTCTCCGACTCGATTGAAAATTGAAATTATTGAAAAATATTTTTCTCTCTTTTTTAAAATGAAAACAAGTCTTGTCTTTATAAAAAACAAAGTGTCCTTTCATGAAATGATGTCTTTTTCTTAACAGTCATTTTATGGACATTTTTATGAACAGTCACAACTAAGGGTGAACAGTCATGACATTTATTGACGGTTCTGAAAAATAGTCACTATATCGAACAGTCACAACCTTTGGCGACAGTTCACAAAATTCATCCCAGAAAATTAAATAAAATTCCCAATAATTTTCATATATAAATGGCGCACTTTGAAACTAAAATTTTTGAAGTGTGGGTCCTACTTTTATAATGCCTTAAATTTGACCAATATATTAATTTGGTCAAAATATTAATATATGTAAAAACACAATATTTTTTAACAATCCCCCATATGAATGAAATTTTAGTGAGGAATCATTTGAACAAGAAGACAAATTATAGAGAGTATCAGCGGAAAAGAGGGTATCGGTATAGATAGCTTTTAGCCTTGAAGCTTTTTCAGTGAGAGACTATCAAATTTGTTGGTAAATCAATGAATGCGATGTCTTGAATTGATCAACCTTTTTGTGTAAACCGAGACAATAGAATTCACACAGGCCTTCTTCAAACATTCTTGATTCTCATTGTTGTGTTCGTTTTGGCCTTGGACACCTCCTCGTTTCATGAGTATGTTAGAGAATTTAGTAACGTAGCCATTGATTATTCTCATAGAATTGGCCCGTTGAACCATATGTTCAAGATATAGAAATCATTATAACAAAATTTATACAGTTACAGGCGGGAGATAGTGCATTGACTCATCCTAAGAATGGGAGTAATAATTTATTTTCTTCTCAGTACTAACTGAATCTACTACACCAAATCTTCCGAATTGTCACGGTCATTAACCTTGACAAGGGACCTTGACAAGTTGGACTTATCAAGGTCAATGACCGTGACAATTCTGGGGGGGACAACTTTTGTTGTCACGAACTTTCCATGGTCAATGACCGTAACAAGTTCGTTAGACTTGTCACGATCATGTCACGGTCCTTGACCTTGACAAGTTTTGTCGCGGTTAAGGACCGTGACAACTCCGTGAAATTTAATAAAAAATTATCACGATCAATAACCGTGACAATTCTGGGCAGAATTGAAAAAAAATCTGTTAGGCAGTATGGCCACTGCCACTGTCACTGTCCAGCAGTATATTTGTACCTATTATAGCAACGTTGTACATGTTCAAACATCATATATCCAAATAAAATAGAGATAATGCAAATATACATTCAAAATAATATACATCACGATATAATCCAAATATAATTCAAATGTAACAACTTAAAATAATTCAATTCAAATAATGTCACTACATGTTTGGGGTAAGGTTAGCTCTGAGGAGGTGAGTAGGCCACAGGATATACGAATTGACACACCCAGCAATATACATCGTGCCGCATTGTTCGCGCAACCACAAGGGAGAGTTCTCCTTCCCGGGTATCACATGCGTGACGAGCACCTTGGACTCGATGTCTTGAAACAAACGTCCATGAACTGGCATACCCTGGACGGTATTCGGGTCCCTCAACCCCCGCCCTATCTGTTGGCCATCAAATATGTCCAGTAAAAACACGCTCGGCCAACCAAGTGTAGACATCGATCGATTGAAGGGAGCCAAATAGGGGAGTGGATCATCAAAGTCCGCACGTGTCGGCGATGAAGCAGTGAGGTCCACATCCTCGTCATCCTGCACCTCGTCCTCCTGCACATCCTTCTCCACCGCCTTCTCCTTTCCTTTCCCCTTACGGTTTTCTCCCAACGAACGTTTCATGAATGAGAACATATCTTGGACCGTCGCCTCCAAACGGGACAGCTTCACGACATGCGAGTCCACCGTTCAAGCTAACCCGGTGTCGCTCATCTCCAATCCGATGATTCTAGATTTGGCCACTCCCGAGCTCACCCCCTTGTCCTCCCCTTACGATCAGCGCCAAGCACTTGGCTGAGTGCGTTTGTGGACAAAGATGCCTTGTCGGCATCAGACTGCAATTCATGCACTTCCTTAAGCTTTGTCTGAAACGACAAAAAGCACATGATTAGTAAAATAAGTAAATAAAAAAATTATAACGTAATTAATAAAAAGTAAACTGTCGGATTACTTACAATCGTGGCCGCGATGCTCGGGGACACCTCCTTATCCTTCTTCTTCTTCGTTCGAATAGCCACATAAGTATCGAGCATATGTGGCCTACCCCTAGGGCCACTCCCTGTCCCCTGAAATAAAATAAAGTAAAATTAGTATCGGCCCCGCAAAGTAAAATAATGCAGAATAATATATTTATGTAGTTATAGAAAAATTAAATCTTACCATCATCCTATGCTCCACCTCGGCGTAAAACGTCCGGCCAGAGTAGTGTCCGTCCGTCTTTTTTGCCCTATTTTCCCTCCCCGATTGGCGAGATGACAATTGTCGCTCCCCGATCTCATTGTCAATGAAATTGTGTCATTGTGTCAATGAGATCGGCTCCTTCTACGGGACGGATTCATGCATTCGGATAACGAACTCTCGGGTCTTTCCAAAATACCGGGTCCGCATATTTTTCTTCCACGTCTTGTTTTGCTCCATCAACTGCTCCAAGACGGAATCGCATAGCTTTGGATCCAAGCTGAATTGTTCATGTCCAACAAATACAATGTTAGTTGCGAATAAATATAAATATAAAATGAAATCGAAATTGAAATTGAAATATTCATATAAATATAAATATAAATTCATTACATGTAGTGCCACCCAAATAGCTAACTTGAGCTCATTTGTCACTTCCCTCCAACTAGTGTACCCCGGGTCGATGATCGTCTTTACCTGCTCGAGGGATCTCGCTAATAGACCCGTCTTGTTCTCGATGGCCATCCCCAATTTGCCATATTTGGGGAGCCAAGGGGCCGAGGATCCCTTCTCGCCTCCATTACCACCGAGCCCAGACGACATCATCATAATCAGCATCATCATGCTCGCCTTAATACCTGAAGGAGACATTTGCTGTAAAAAAATGTTGTTATTAGTGTAACAACTCGTGTAATTTTGGGTTATTTTAATTAATTTTTGGAAAATGGAGGAAAATAAAGTTTTTGATAAAATTATTTTTATTGCTCAAATATGTTGGTTATTATTTTTAAAGGCGAGAATTCCAAACGTTTCGAAAATGGAGTTAAAACGGATTTTAAAATGATTTTAAAATGTTTTTAACTCTTGGAGTTGTTTTGACTTCCAAATCTTCATTTCTTTGCCTTATTTAAAGGAGTCTTTTGGATTCCAACTCTTCATTTCTTTGCATTATAAAAGGAAGTCGTGGGCAACCCTTTTAACATACTTTTGGCATAAATTTTGGGAGCAAATATATTTTATATTCCTCTTCTTTTTATATACACATTGGCCCTTGAGATTTGTGAGTTCCGACCTTAGATTAGAGGTCTTCTTGGGGCTATTTTCTTGGAGGAGCTTTTGTAGATCTTTTGTGTTGATCTTGAGGATGTGATCGTTGATTTCTCATCATGGTTTGAGGTATGGAATTTTACACAATATGCTCCTTAAATCTCGCGAGTGTCATTTTCTTTGAATTCTTGTTAATTGAACTCATATTTGAATTGATAAATTCATTGAAATCTAGAAAATAATTGTTGAAATTATTTTGATTCATGTTGTATCATTATATTGTTGATGAGCATGTTGTCATGAGATTTTAATATGGCACGGATGTTGGGCACCCGCCAAAATTCCTGTTTCCCGGGCTATGGCTTGATAAAGCATATACGGATGTGGTGGGGCCTGGTGACCCGGTTAAAGTGTTGTTGAGAAATTATAATGATGAAATACTATTGAAATTTGCATTTTGATTTGAATATTCGTACTCGTGTTGTTACATTTTATTCATCGCTAACATATATTTGTTGAGCATCTTTCTTATCGTATTGTGTACTTCCCCATATTTTCTTTTAGTGGCAGGTTAGCGCGGATTTTGGGGCGTTATAGAGATTGATTTTAGCGAGGATTGTTTGGGAAAGATTTGTATTATTTTGATGTATAGAGCTTTGGAGATTTGCATTTTATTTTTGAGTTAGTTGTTGTATGTAATTCGAGAGATTTGGTATTTAATTTGAAGAGATTGAGATTTGTAGTTTCTCTTTTGTTGTTGTGGGACTTAGATGCTCTATACCTTGTCACTTGTGGATTTGGATTTATTTTATCACATTAGCGCTCCGTTCGCTCTCTCCGGGCGGGCGCGGTGTTACAAATGGTATCAGAGCTTAGGTATACGGCAACCCTCGGGGATTGAATTTTGGGTTCATTACGTGCTTAGCAATTTTTGGAGATAGCAAATTTTAGGTGATATTCGTGATAGGCATCTAGATTAGATGTTAGGAATTTATTTTTGGAGACGAAATTATTTTTGGAGATTGTTAGCCTGATTTTTTAGAGTTAGGCATTCGGCGAATTTCGAGGGCGAAATTCCATTATTAGTGGGGAAGTGTAACAACCCGCGTAATTTTGGGCTATTTTAATTAATTTTTGGAAAATGGAGGAAAATAAAGTTTTTGATAAAATTATTTTTATTGCTCAAATATATTGGTTATTATTTTTAAAGGCGAGAATTTCAAGCGGTTTCGAAAATGGAGTTAAAACGGATTTTAAAATTATTTTTAAATGTTTTTAACTCTTGGAGTTGTTTTGACTTCCAACTCTTCATTTCTTTGCCTTATTTAAAGGAGTCTTTTGGATTCCAACTCTTCATTTCTTTGCATTATAAAAGGAAGTCGTGGGCAACCCTTTTAACATACTTTTGGCACAAATTTTGGCAGCAAATATATTTTATATTCCTCTTCTTTTTATATACACATTGGCCCTTGAGATTTGTGAGTTCCAACCTTAGATTAGAGGTCTTCTTGGGGATATTTTCTTGGAGGAGCTTTTGTAGATCTTTTGTGTTGATCTTGAGGATGTGATCGTTGGTTTCTCATCATGGTTTGAGGTATGGGGTTTTACACAATATGCTCCTTAAATCTCGCGAGTGTCATTTTCTTTGAATTCTTGTTAATTGAACTCATATTTGAATTGATAAATTCATTGAAATCTGGAAAATAATTATTGAAATTATTTTGATTCATGTGGTATCATTATATTGTTGATGAGCACGTTGTCATGAGATTTTAATATGGCACGGATGTTGGGCACCCGCCAAAATTCTTGTTTCCCGAGCTATGGCTTGATAAAGCATATACGGATGTGGTGAGGCCTGGTGACCCGGTTAAAGTGTTATTGAGAAATTATAATGATGAAATGCTATTGAGATTTGCATTTTGATTTGAATATTCGTACTCGTGTTGTTACATTTTATTCATCGCTAACATATATTTGTTGAGCATCTTTCTTATCGTATTGTGTACTTCCCCATATTTTCTTTTAGTGGCAGGTTAGCGCGGATTTTGGGGCGCTATGGAGATTGATTTTAGCGAGGATTGTTTGGGAAAGATTTGTATTATTTTGATGTATAGAGATTTGGAGATTTGTATTTTATTTTCGAGTTAGTTGTTGTATGTAATTCGAGAGATTTGGTATTTAATTTGAAGAGATTGAGATTTGTAGTTTCTCTTTTGTTGTTGTGGGACTTAGATGCTCTATACCTTGTCACTTGTGGATTTGGATTTATTTTATCGCATTAGCGCTCCGTTCGATCTCTCCGGGCGGGCGGGGTGTTACAATTAGTACAAATCAAAATGAATTAGAAGAAGACATGCAAATATGTACAATTACTACAAATCCAAATGAATTGTTACTGTTTAACACCTCAATTCTGAATTCCAAAAAAGCAACATCTAGCTCATAATATGTACAATTACTAAAAATCTGAAACATCCCCGCCCCCAACCCTATTACCCACACACACGCACACTACACAAGAGTGAAAATGATAAAGTGCAAATCAATTAAAAGCATTAAAACTAGACTGATAAAGTACAAATTGGAATATTTATTACAAATTGAAAAATTATTTCAAATTCGGGTTATCATCACAAATGGATTGATATTCGGTGGCAGCCAAGTCATCCACACTACTATTTAGACGCTTTGGTGCGCGTAGGACAATTGACCACGACTCGTTGTTGATATACTCCAAGTAAAACACTTGGTTAACCTTTTGAAATGCACAAACAAACGGCTCATCGCTCAAGTGATCATTGCACTTCAACTTGGACAAGTCAACCATGATCAAATTGGTGACATGATCAACTTTACAAGCATTTTTATCATCAACTCTTACCCAGTCACAGTAAAATACAACCTCTTTGAAGCTTATATAATCCAATTCAAATATATTTCCTAAAGTAACAACTTTAAGCCACTAAGAATATTATTATACAGAAATTATGCAGTCCCAAACTGTCCAAACGGGACAATTCGAGAGATCTCAATACAGGGGTAATGACTCTCGAACGGGTCTAAGGGCTATTGAATGCGTACGCATAAGAACTAGAAGGCTAGTATCTTTGGGCACTATATGTAATTTCAAGTAAGCTTCATTTAATTATCATAATATATATATATATTGTTCGTTATACAAAGTAATTTTAAAAAAAATTGAAAAATCCCACCCCCATATGGACAATAATTCACTGGTCATGCCACTTTTAAAATTAACCAACCCAACATCGATCCACTATAATCCAACCGCAATGACAACAACAAATGTGTATCCCGTACTCCTTCTAATTCATCTACTCAATTAAATTTTTTCATCAATTAAACTAACAATTAAAGTATATAATTATTAATTTACTAATTTACAATGAGGGGCAATCCTACTTGCATATGAAAGGAGCACCAATTATTAATTTACAAAAAAAAATAACAACCAATCAATATTAAATCAATCAATTCTTTTACAAGGGGCACTATAATATGAGGGGCAATATCTAACAAACCAATAAAAATTTAATTAAAAAAACACACACGTGCACATATACAACCTCTGCCCCCTACCCCCTCCCCCCCCGGCTGCCCTTGCCCACCACACGCACGCACACACATATATACGCACGCACATACACACACACAAGCACATATATACACACACACGCACATACACCCCCTCCCCTCCCCCAGCCCTGCTACCTCCCCCTCCCCTCACACACACACGCATATATACACCACACACACACGCGCGCGCACATTTACACACACATATATACACACATGCACATATTCATATATATACATAATTGGAGGAGAAATAGAGAGAGAAAATATACCAAAATTGTAGAGAGAGAGAGAGAGAGAAATGGAGGGAGCAAAATCGGGGGGGGAGGGGGAATAAGAGGGGTGGTTTTTTACTGACAGAATTGTCACGATCATTGACAGAAATAACTTTATGGGCTTGTCACGGTCAATGACCGTGACAAGGCTAAGCGCTTTAAGGGTGCCAATTTGACCATTTCGGTGTAGTGATCGTACATAATTAGGTTGTCCCGTTGAACCTAATTCTTGGGATCTCCGGTCATTTAGGTTGGCTTTTCATTATGGCGATTATTTTAGGTTTTAATCTGCTTTGAGCCCATTCCCCTTGATGAACTTCTCTTACTCTCTCGTTGGCGGATCCGCAGTTATCTTATTAGGCCTAATGCTATTACTAAAAGAGAGAGATTTCTTTATGGTCTTATGTTATAACTAATAAGTCATGACTTTCCAGATTGCTATATTCCTTTTCAAAACAATGATTGTCAATTGCAAGAACATACATTAGAATTGTTATCTAGGATCATCCTCTTTAAAATTGTTAAAGGTACCTAACTTTTTCAAGAAATAAATTCATATTCCATCATTAATCTTGCACAAAATTATTAAGAGGATTTCCAAACATTAGCACTTCCAATTGTGCTAACATATTCACTCAGAGCTACGAGCCTCGGGAATCATATATTTAGTTTGAGAGAAATAGTTTCCAATGTTTGTCATTTACTACTACTATCTTGGTAACCATATGAAATGACTTATTCATACTTTAGAGTCTTTGATTTATTATCTTCCTTGTAAAGATTTGTGTACACACTTAATCATTTTTCAATCTTAGAATGAGATCAAAGTACTTAAGTATTAATTAACGTTCAATTAATCATGTATATGTACATTTCTCAACACAAATGCACATTGGAAATAGTACAGTATATTAAATACACTTATATAACCAATAAACACACATTCAATTGTCATATTCCTATTTTCGATAGGAATCATGTATTGTTCCTATTTTGGATAGGAATCGTTACCTTAGATAAATACCCCCACATTTATCATAACTCGTACAAAGGTTCTCAACATTTCCCATAAAATTTTGTCGTGGGTTAATGTGTTTAGAATATAACTTACAGAAAATAATGCTTACCCCACAATTTCAAACATAAATTTAAAATTATACAAAATTGTTACATTTATTCTCAACCTTCAAAGGCTTTATTTTTCCTTTAAAGTGCAATGACTTTGACACATAAAATCATGTGTTGTTACAATACTGTTTATTTGGACCAACACATGTGTCCATTTAAAAGGTAAACTATTCTTTTCATTCTAAAGAAAAGTTAGTTGAGATAAGTTTCTCTACTTTTTCGACATTTAATTGCTCATTCCTTATCATTTCATGGTCAGATTCACTTGTGACAATTCCTATCATTAAACTCAAGTTATATCACCCGTATTATATATGCCTCAGAACCTTTAGAACATATTCTATAATTATGGACTTTAAAAAGATCATACGATAAAATACGTAATTAGGTTACTTGATCTTCTTTGAGTTTACTAGTCACGGGGTCTTTATATTTTTCCATTTTAAGAAAAGTTTGTCTTTGGCTATTGATAGGTTGGGGGTTTCGCCGCGACGCGAGAGTCACCTACTCACCGGTCGTCTTATTTTCGGCTCACCAACTCAATACAAAAACCTAAACTATGACTACACTCAATTAAGGGAGTATAGTGGTCAATCCGGGTATCGAATCCACGGAGATAAGTTGCTAGAATTTTTGGTTTATTACTTATTAATAAAAGTGTAAAAGATAATTTTGCTAACTAAAAAGAAAATATAACAAAAGGAAAAGATTAATGTAGGCATGGATAAACTAAACTATGATTAACAAAGCGAATAAAAACTATGGGCTTTTACCGTCTCGTCCTTGGACTAACAATTTTGAAAAAAAAAATGGGCCAAACAAATTTTAAATGATTAGGTCCAACAAATAAATACCCCAAAATTAAAACAAACACGCACTTTTCAGAAATTGAAGCGCCAAAAATATTGTATTCTCTCTTAAATCAAAACCTTAATCGTACCATCTCTTCGATCAAAACCCTAAAATGAATCCCATTCTTAATTAAATTTTGTTTAACAACAACATATAAATAATTCTGATCGAAGCCCCCAAAACTCTATTCGATCAAAAATCTAAACCTCTTCGATCAAAACACTAACTCTCTTCGATCAAACCCTAATCGTTGAAGTTCTACCGAGCATTTTTCATTCTCAATCAAATTCTTCCAAACACCACTAACAAGTGTGTATACATTCTCTTATCACTTGTTTGTCCTTGTGTATTTTGTGTTCTCCTATGTATAAATTTGTACACACATGGACTGATGAAATCACATTCTTCTTCTTCATGATATGAAAAAATATGCAAAACACACTTTTTGCATGTTAGATATATGTATTTCATCATTGTACTTTTCCTCATGTATACATCATTTATCGAGGATTTATCAAGGACTAGGAATATATACACGATTGGAATATGTACATGTACAAGCCTTGTGTTTATTATGTGTACTCTGTATATTTCGTGTGTACTTTCAAAAAGTACATGTAAAATACACAGAGTACACGCACATTGAAATTGAATTTCTCAATCCATTATGCGTGTACTTTTATGTTCTATATGTGTACTCTATAAAATATATATTTCAAATCCATATTTGATCAATCCTATGTTATTTTGGTCCGCGCCAGCGGCATTTGAATGATATTCCATGAGTTTGTAATCAGTATTATTGCGTGTACTTTTTCATTTTTGCGTGTACTTTGTTGAAAGTACACGCAAAATTCTCAAAGTACACGCACATTGAAATTTAATTTGTTCAATCCATTATGCGTGTACTATTATGTATTATGAGTGTACTATTTTATATTGTTGTGTTATATTTAAGAATCATACGATCAAACATGTTCAACTACAAAACTGCTACTTGCACCTTCGAAGATCTTAACAATACAAAACCTTTCACATTGACAGTCAATAATACTAATGATGACGAAATTTATTTTCTCCTTCGAATCAATGATAGAGCTAAAAGGTTACTTGGTTTTTACTACTACTATGAAGACATTTACTGTACTTTTGATGTGCAACAGCTTCAAGTAACTAAATCGAAAGTGAATGATTTAGCTAAACGAATTGAGCAGTATTACTTAAGGGGTTTTTATAATATTGGAGCTTTTAGCATGCAACTATTGCATCACTTCTTTACTGAATATGTTAGGAATAGAGATTCTTGGTTTTTGACTTGTCGAACAACCTCTGTTGGGTTTTACCATAAAACGGACGATATATATTACCCCCTTTAGCATGTATTTTGCTGAGAATTGTATGAATTGTTTGTGAGAATATTGAATCTACTTTTGTTAAATACGCTTGTATTTTATTATTTTAGTCTATGTTTTATTCTAATTCGCATGTATTTTATTTTTTGTACATATCATTATAGGTTAGTAATTTAAATTTTGTTTATAGATCAATAGAATGGGGATGAAGATGAAGATGAAGGCAAGAAGAGGAAAGAAGTAAAAAAAGAGCAGTTCTGATGATAGTTCTTCATCCAGTTCCAGTTCTAGTTCTAGTTATAGTGTGGTATTGAAATCTAAACGTCCTGTAAAGAATAATGACCAATATTGATCAAATATTGTTAGCTTTCTTCATGATTTGCGTCAGATTAAAGAGAAAATAAACAATAGGCATATTGAACTTATTAAGAAGACTGTATTTTGGGAGCTTTTCAATGCCTACTACAGTGGGAAAGTAGTAGAAGTGGATTGTAATACCCCGTAATTTTAATGACTTTTAAAATGGGTTATATTTTAAATTAATGGATTAATTGGATCTTATTATAAATTAATTCATTTGGGTTTTATCCGAATTGTGGATATTAAAATGGATGATTCTGAATATTACTTAAAGATATTTAGGTAATATATGAATGTGATGTCATTGATATGACGGTATGATATAAATTTCGGTAATTTGGATTTTTTAGTCAGATGCGGTATGGGACGTGTCGGGACTAATTTATTAAATTAAAAAGAAAATTTATTTTCTATCGACCTTATAGTCATTTCGACTGCGTCGTTGTGTTCGGAAGGGTTGAAATAGTCAGAAAAGTCTATTTGGATGTTGAATTTGGGTCTCGGGTCATTTGGAAATGAAAAGACAACCCAAAAGAGCATTTTGGTTATTTTTACAAGGGGGATGAATAGTAATTTCGGGTTTTGTCTTATTATAAGTATTTGGAGATTAGTGTATGTAGGTTCATTTCATCTCTTCTACACAAAATTAAAAAGTCATCTTCTTAGAGAGAGTGGAAGGTTGCTTGGAAAGAAAAAGAAGTTTGCTTGGGAAGGAGGAGAACCAAAGGTCAAAGGTCACCACCACCATCACCACCTGTGTTATTCAACTCCAAAGGGTCAGATCTTCATTAGAGGCAAGTGTTTGATATTTGCAATTTAAGTTCGTATATTGTCCATGTTAGGATAGTTATAAAAGGAGATGATTTTCATGCTTGGAAGATGAAAGGATATAGTTGTTAATGGATTTTTGGAATCTAAAAATATATAGGAATTAAACTCATGTTGTAGGTAGTTAGTAATCCAATAAATATTCATCAATCTGTGGAAGAAATTCTGAAAATAATTTAGTGTTCTTGAAGATAATATGTTGATAATTTTCTGGAAAAAGAGGCAAAAACGAGTGGAATGAGAAGAGACAATGTGGAATGTTTAGATCTCCTTTTCGAGTGCATTTGGATGAGATTTAAGAAAAACTCAAAACACATACATGACTCAATTTTTCGTGTAGAATCCAAATCTGAAGTCGAATTGATGATTCGAACAATTTTTGGATCTGATTTTTCTGAGTATTTAAAATATGAGAATTCATGATGTTGTTTCTTTTTAATGTTGGTTCTTATCCCAAAACTTTTGTGGATCTTTGGTGATTATTAATTGGATATTATGGGACTTAGAAAATATCAGTAGACCCTTGATAAGATTTGAATTAATTTGATTGGGATTTAAATTGATTAGAATGATGATAATTAAATTAAAGAAATTTCGGTTGCTAAATTCATTTGTTGGATTATAATTGGTTTGCTTGAGGATTAAGGATAGGTCCAGTAGTGGTGATTGAATGTAACACCTGGGTAGCCTTAGGGTTACAATTTAAACATCAAGGACTGAGTTTAAGCTCATTATTAATTTCGCAAGGGCTGAGTGTAGTACAAGAGCGTAGTGGTATGGCTCCTGGATAGAGATGGGAGTTTAGAACACATTTGGTTGAAAGAGGGGATGAGGTTATTCCGATCGCATATTTGAAGTTGACGAACCTCCTCGATCGACAAAGTTAAGTAGTAGTGTATTGGAGGGGTTCCTTGTTTGGATTTCGCTTTGCGAGACGCTCCGCGCATGAACCTTAACGACGTCGGGAGTGGAGAGATGTTATAGGATGCGAGGATAATTTAATTATGAAGTAAAGATATGATATTTTAATACGTGGAATTGAAAAGAGATATAATGCTACGTATGGGAATTATCTTAGGGTAGTGATATTACCTTATTAATATTATATTATAGGTATGATAATGCCTATTTGATTAATTGATGATTTATGTGTATGACATACCTAGCTTACTTGCTATCGGTGGGAGGTTTGCGTGTGAGGGCAGTCATATCCTGATGAATCCATGGGATCTTTGATTTGTCGCTCGAGAACATAGGTCTATTAAAGACTTATCGGGGAGTTGATAAGTCCCCTGACTGTGGGTACGTAGGTATGTGCGTGACCCATGGATACGAGAACTATGTTCGCCTCCAATGTTTGTGTTGTTGTTTATGGTTCGAGGAATCCTTATCGAACCTTTTGTCCACTATTCGGTGACCAGCGATGATGAGACATGATAGCAGAGTAATGCATTGCACCGCAGCTGTGACTCGGGGTGTCGTATTATATATGAATATATATATAATGAATTAAATGATTGAATGGTTATATTGTGGTTAAGTCATCTACTGTGTGATAATTGTAGATAAAGGCGAATTGAGAAAAGAATGGAATTAAGTTAATGAAAGTTTATTCTTATAGAATTGAAAAGCTTAATTCATATTAATGAGAAATGATTCACGTTAATGAGAAACGATGAGAAATGTAAATGAATAATAATGTGACGTATGGTATGGGACATACGGAGATTATGATATGGGAATGGAATTATAATATAGAGACTAGAAAAGAGGAATCATTAACTAGGAGGTTAATAGGAAACGTTAAGTGTGCACTCTAGTTGAGAGGTGAGAATGGAAAGTGAGAGTTGGATCTTACATGTACATAATAAATGCTTTATTGCACTTGTTAAATACTTGTTGTTTTAAAAATCATTTTCACAATCGGGCTCTAACCCGTTTCCTTGCATATTTTCTTTTCTATTGTATCTTCAATATCAGGTGTCCAGCAACAGGGACGCCAACCTTAGCGGATTATGACAGGCTATGGATTTATGGAGTTTTGCTTAGACGCCTATCATCATTTGATTCACAGTATTCTTTTAGTAGGGCATGTTGCCCAAAGGATTCAGTTATCTTCTTCTATCGGGGTCAAATACTATGGTATTCGTATCATTTTAATACATTTGATATTGTTGGGATTACTGTAATGGATTAATATTATTTGGGAATGTTTATTCCAATTACATTCAAATTATTTTGTGTTATATAATTGGTTATCAGTGTTGTAGAATAAAATGTGTTGTGTTATTCTTAAACTGGAAATGGATTTTGTTAAATTAAAATTTGAAAAGTTTTTAACACCAGCTTAATTGAGTATTGGGTGAGTTGTAAATGTTTTCGACAGTGATGCTAAGAATGAGTCAACTGTATATTCTGTTTTAATTTGGTATGGGACTGGCCACCCGGTATTTAATTAGGCGGGGTGTTACATGGACCACAAGAAGATCGATTAAAATATTTGATCAATTATCCAACTGTACAATACGGAAACCAAAAGTTTTCATATGAAGAGTAAGATTGAAATAATGCCAATAAATATAAGTGAGATATTTGGCATACCACTGGTTGAGGGTTTAAAATCAATAAAATTGAAAAAGGGACAGAATACTGGTAAAAAACCTGGATTACATGCACGATACTTTGCAAAAAGAATAGGAAAGTTAGAAATATTGAATGGTTTGAAGAAATCAGTCGAATTGGAGACAGATGAAGGCATTGCCGATTTTGTAAAAATTGTGTGTCTCCACTTCTTGAACATGTTGTTTTTCTCCAACTCAAACTTCACCCTTGCAGGTTTTTTTTTTAAATACATCGATAATATTGAGTAAATGAATAAGTATGATTGGGCATCTGCTGTGCATGAGTTTCTCATATATTCACTTGACAAATCAACAAGTTCAAAACCTAGCACACTTACTAGATGTGTTATTTCCCTACTGGTGAGCAAAAAAACATCCGATATTTCAAAATTTACATACCAATAGTCACGTGTACTTTGTAAAAATCACGTGTATTTTGAAAACACACGTGATATTTTCACGTGCATTTTGTAAATACACGTGACATTTTCATATGTATTTTGAAAATATACGTCATATTTTCACGTGTACTTTCAAAATACACGTGATATAAGACGTGTATTTTGAAAACACACGTGTTATATCACGTGTATTTTCAAAATACACATGATATTTTCACGTGTATTTTCAAAATACACGTCTTATATCACGTGTATTTTGAAAGTACACTTATACTTTATAAAGTACACTTGTATTTTACAAAGTAATATAACTAGTGTACTTTCAAAATACACTTGTTATATTTTTGTTAATATTATAAGTGTACTTTAGAAAGTACACGTGAACTTATATTGACAAAGTACACGTTTACTTTGTTAAAATCACGTGTACTTTCAAAATACACTTGTAAAATTTACAAAGTACACGTTTAATTTTGCGTGTATTTTGAACGAATTACGTGTACTTCCATTATGAATACCTAGGTAATACAATTATTAATATCATTTTATTTTTTGTATGATCACAGTATTGGGCATGTGAGAAATTTGAAATTATTTCTCCCGTTGAAGAATTTAAAGATAAGACGCCAAAATTCCTGAGGTGGAAATTATCTTCTTTGAGACAATGGTTTGTGAAGAATGACATTGCAACAACAACTTTGAAGCAGGCTACAAATAAGCCAGCTTGTAAGGACAGTTTTGTACGAAAGGAACCTCAGTTTGAAGGGCCAAGTTACTCTTTGAACATTTCTACAGAAAGTCCTATACATGCTGATACATCATCAGAAAAAGTTGTGAAGATATTAATGACAATGAGTTTTCATATGGTTGGAATATTCTCTTTAAAAACATTGTGACTCCAAAGAAAAATAAGGGAAATGATCAACCATAGGTTAATTTGGAGGAACAAATTGTTGTTTTAAAAGGGGAATTATTGAAAAAAATAACCAACTGTCTAAAGCAGCTGAAGATCTTAATGGTGCACTAGAGAATGTGACCTCTTTGGAAGTGGAGAGTGCGAACCTTGCCATTTTGAATGTACAGTTGCAGGTAGATAATGATTCACTTTTGGTAGCCCAAGAGGAAATGAAGAAGATAAAGGTGGAAAATTCCAACATTTTGAAGGAAAAAGATTTATTAAATAAGTTGGAGGTAGAAAATGCCCAACTAGTTGAGTTAGACAAATCTTTTAAAAGAAAAGTTTGATCAAGTCACAATGAGTGACTCGGATAGAATTAAAGAATTGGATGAATTATTGAAAAAACAGGAAAAATCATCACGCATTTTGGAACAAAAAAAATAGATATCTGTCTCTGAATAATGAAGATCTAAAAAAAAGTATGATGATACATTGCAAAAATGGAGAGATGCTGACATAGAAATGATGACATTGAGGCAGAATCTTGAGGAGTCAGAATTGAAAAGAACTCAACAGGTACTTTTGATTATAAATAATGCAGAGTACACGCATTTTTTCAAAAGTACACGCAGTTTTATTTTATATTATTTTTAATGCAGTTTTATTTTATATTAGAAATAATGCAGAGTACACGCATTATTTGATTAGAAATAATGTTGTTTTATTCAACTATTGCTTATAATCTAACATTCTTTTTATATAACAGGAAAGCAATAATAAAATCCTTAATGGCGAAATTTCGGAGTTAAAGAAAATGCTTGATGAATTAGTAGTGAAAAAAACTGATGAAGTATCTATAAAGTACAATAGATATAAAGTGTACTTTCTGTAGTAAATGCAAATTATGATAAAAGTACACGTGTATTTTATACTTTATATAAAGTACACGTATTTTATAAATTTATAAAGTACACGCGTGTACTTTATAAAATACACGCGTGTACTTTATAATATACACACAAATTTGGATAAAAAACACAAATTTTATCAAAATACACGCAAGAGAACTTAAATCATTGTTTCAAAAATTGCTTACAATCCAACATTCCTTGTTTAAATATATCAGAAAAACACTAATAAACAACTCATGGATGAAATTTTGAGCTTGAGAATGCAATTAAAAAACATAGAAGAAAAGACAGTTCAGGCACCCCTGAAATACCCAAAATAAAAGGGCTTGTTACTAGAGGACAGAAGAAAAGAAAAGATGACAGAGAAATCGAGAAACATGAACCAATTAAAAAATAAAAAGAGACAAAGCTGAGAAAAAGCCCTCTAATAATAGCTCAAAAAAAGAAAGAAACTCACTTCAAGCGAGACATTTATATGCTTTGACTGCTTCAAGCTTGAAGCAGTCAAAGCATATAAATGTCTCGATAAAGCTACGAAGAAAAAAATTGAAGAGTTTATTTAAAAGGCTGATGTGACAACCCGCCTAATTAAATACCGGGCAATCAATCCTTTATTAAATTAAAATCAAGGTGAACGGTTGGTTCATTCTTAGCATCACTGTCGCAAATTAAAATTTTCAAATTTAAACACCCTAAATAATTAAGCTAAGTGTCAAAACCATTTCAAACCTTATTTCCATTAACAATTTAAGAGTCACACATTAAGTGTAAGAATGCAAATGAGCATTCAAGAATTAAACCATCAAATTACAAATCCCAACTTTAAAACACCAAAGGAAAACATCCTGACAGTTATAAATTCCAAAGTAAAAATACTGAAAGTAAAAGAATTAAAATCTCTGACAAAACCAACTGAATAAGGGAAAGGGCGACACATGCCCCACTGGATAAAACCGAACTAGAAGTGAAGTCAACAATGAGGTCGTCTAAGCAATGGCCCGCAACTCCCACAAAAGCTACAGCACGTTCCATCCAAAGAATCCTAATCATGACGCCCTTGTGGCTGGGCACCTGTAATACATATATATATACACAAGAGAAAAGAGATAACAGGAAACGGGTCAGAGCCCGATTGTAAAACAGTTTTAAATAGTTTAGCAAGTATTTAAAATGCTTACCGGCTAATGCAACAATCATATTAGTATGCGACACTCTCTTGAGAATTCTCACATCTTATCTAGTGTGCACGTCTACCGTACTAATGAATCTCATATATCTCTCTAACTTATTCTCCATAAGTCTTATCACGTGAAATTAGGGTTATGGTATTCACTTTAGAAAATCTACCTCTTCAAGATTTCTTACGTTATTAAAAATAGAATAACTCCGTATCGTTATAAAGTTCCCGAATACTTATAGTGAATTAAAGCATTTATTCATTTCTTAATTACTTATACGCACAGTAAAAATTTCCCATATAGATATACGTATATATATTAGTTACACATATAATATATATACTAACGACACCCCACATAAAATCTATGGTGCAAAGTTTCCATATATAAGTAGATATATATACCAATTGCTCATATAATATATATTTATATACTATCTGCACCCCACATACAAACTATGGTGCTGGCATACTCTGCTATCAAGTCCCCGTATCACTCGTACTAAGGGAATACTAGTTCGGAATTACTCTCGAATTGTATTAACTCAAAACACATACCGATGGAGGCGAAGCATAGTTCCCAGTCCTAAGAGGTCAGCACATACCCTCACGTCTCTTAGGACCATCTGACTATCACTCAGATAGCCTGTAATCAAGGATACTATCTTCTAGGGTACGAGTCGTTATCCCCCATGAAGGCCCAATTGAGATAAGACTGTCCCGACGCGGAAACCCCCGTGATAGCAAGTAGCTCGGGTACGATTTTTACACATAAATAATATATGCACAATCACACCGTCATATATATATGTATTCACATCCACATTACTAAATTAGGTGCGCTCACGACCCATAATTATAATTATCCGTTATTACACATTTTACTCGATTATTTCGTATAACGGACTCGTTCATTTTATTCTCGTAATTAAGTTATTCTAAACTCACTTCTCCTCCCTCACTTCTCGTCCCTCGAAGTATTCTCTTTACCTAAGTACAATTTCAGTAGGCTCTCACTCACCTTCTAATCCGACTTCCTAGACATTTCGATTATTAAATCAACACACGAAAGATTTCAAAAGTATGAATATCTCCCCGTTTACCCTTCATTTCCCTTTCACATTAAAGTCCCACTTAACGGGGTTGATCTTGACCCTCCTGGTCCTTTTTATGTTCCATTATGTTCTAGCAACCCTAATCAAGATTTACTACGCATACAATCGGATTAAGCTAACACGAGCAAAATTGCAGTTTTTCCAGGAGGGGTCGATCGATCGATGAAATGGGATCGATCGATCGATGCTCTGGGCTCGATCGATCGATCAAGCAGTTATGGCGAAATTACAGAAAACCCAGCTACGGAATTTTTACTCCAAAATCATCCAAATCATCATAAAATGCGTATTTCAATGCAATTGTGCACAAAATGGAGCTAAATACCCAATCCCCTGATCCTATCCCGTAACCCTAGCCTAGCCTAAACTTACCCCAAAGCCCGTGTGTGTTTATTTGTCCCTTTTATTATTTTTTAGATTTTTAGTTTGTGTCATTTTTATTTTTAGAATTTATTTTAGATTTATTTAGAATTTCTAGGATTTATTTTCTGATTTTTATATTTCCTTTTATTTAGTATTTTGATTTTTATTCTATTAGTTTTTAGTTTTAGTTTTATTTTATTTTATTAGGATTAGAATTTTTTATTTTTAGTTTTATTAGATTTTGCATTTTCTTTTTAAGATTTTAATTTTAAGTTTTATTAGATTTTATTTTTATGTTTTTAGTTTCAATTTTTATTTGAGTCTTTGTTTTATTTTAAATAGGAGTTTATTTTTTAGGTTTTTTATTTTATTTTATTAATTTTATTAGTTAGTTTTATTTTAAGGGTTCAAATTAACACACACACACACACCCTACTTCTATTCACCCTCACCTTAACTCTCCTATACCTCAACAACTCACCCTCTCTCCTCTCTCCAAAACACAAAACCCCATAACCAAACTCCACCACCATCACCATCACCATCCTTATTCCTCCATAACCCACTCCATTAACACCACCACTACCAAACCCCAAACTCCAATACCCAACAACCCCCTCCGGCGGCGACCAGCGCTGGCGATTCCAGCGCAGCCCCCACCGTCGACCTCGGTCGCCCCTCTCTTCCCACCCTTACCCTCTCCGGCAGCAACCCGCAGACTCCCCCTCTCTCTCCTCGATACAGATCCAACCAAAAAAAAAATCGCTGGAGCTTAGTCCAACTACCCCTGCCGAGATCCAAACTGCCGCCACCAACTACCACCGGCGCCGACGACCTCCACCCGGCTCCCTATTTCCGTCTACCCATTTTCAACCCAGATACCCTCGACCCCCATCTCCAACCCTACCCATTTGCAACTCTCAAAACCCATTTTCAAGCCAACCTCTTCAAAGCCACGATCTGCCAAACCAAAACAAAGGCAAGCCAAAAGACCAAGTCAAACAAAACTAAAAGCCAATTCCCCACATGCCATAAAACCCAACTTATTCCCTTAAAACCAATTTACCCAAATACCCTTAAAAAACCCCAACTACTAATTCTAACCCAACTTCCCAAAAATGCCCCCAAACCTCTCATTCCCAAATCAGATTTTATTCCTCACCTCACTACCCACATGACACTCCCAAACCACATGCACACTTAAACCAATTACCCAAATTAACCCCCATGCTCCATGCCTTGTATAAAAAGATGATGAAGACCCCAATCTTGAAAAAGCTTTTAGATAGGAAATTCTATAGAGAGAATTGTAGAGAAATATACCATTTGTAAATAGTTTTATTTTATTCTTTTTATTTTTGTTAGATATTTGTGAGATTAAATATTGTAAGAGAGTTAATTGAGTGGATATTTAATTTCAAATCATTTGGATGCTCAATTAAGTGGTGTATGCTTCAAATTTGGAAGAGTAGAGTTCAACTTTCTCAAAGAGATTTGGTTTGCTTGTTCTATTCTCTTCTCTTTTATTTTAGTGTCCTTGATTATTAATTTGTCATGTTTCATACCATGTTAGGCTAAAACCCCTTTCAAGGGGTGGGGTAAAGCCCTCATTTGATGTTATTTTATTTTGATTAGTTTAATTACTTGAAAAGTCCCTTTGAATGTTAATTTTAATCCCCCACCCTTAAATTTACGCCTGGAGAGAGGGTAAATGATTTTCGAGAAAAAATAGAAATTCTAGTGATAATACCCATTTTAGATTCGAACTAGAGATATGGGTTTCTTAAGTGGGGTATTATAACTTGAATTTCAACTCTAAATTTATTTTCTAAGATTTACATAAATTTTAATGGATCGATCCTAGCGGGTGATTAATTAAAAGGAGTGTAGATCTACTTTTCTAGAGTTGTGGGGTGTTAAACTCAATTTTCTAAAAGATTACTATTATAATTACACTTGCAACGAGAGTTGGATTGTAATTTTGATATTAATTTGGGAGAATTCAAATAATTAAATTAATTAATTAGAATAACTTAAATTTGTGGGGTAATCCCACTCCTTGATTGTTCTCACAATTATTTACCTCACTTTATCTTTTATTTTAGTGTTAGACTTTATTTTCCATTTTAGTCACTTTCTAGTTAGTTATTTTCACTTTAGTTTAGTTAGTTTAAACCTCACCTCACCCCATTTGTTTTAATATTGAACAAGCTAAAAAAAATAGAAAAGTGAAAAAGCACAAAAAGAAAATAAAAAGTGAATTACAATTGAATTTGTCTCTAGCTTACTCCCTAGAAAGTGTATTGATACCCTTACTTACCTCTACACTTGAGTTTATTATATTTTGTAGATATTTGAGGATTTTGACTAACTTGACTTTCAACAACGACATACACACAAAAGTCTCGTTATCATAAACGAATGTTGTCACATTAAAAAAATCTATAACAAAAGGAAATAATATGTATTCTCTTATCACGACACTATTTTGATATTTTAAAGGAGTGCTATTCCCACTCCATTTGAATAGCAAATGACAATTATATTCTTGAATTTATCCAATTTAAATGTCTAATTTTTTTTTACCTTAAATTAAAATAAATATATTTTTAAAATAATAATAAAAAAATTTAAAATAATAAAAAATAACTTTTAACCAAAAATAAAAACAATAAACAAAAAAAATATTTTTTGAAGAAAATAAAGTTTTCGTTTTATAAACAGTTTTTAAAAAAAATTAAAAAGATTTCAATCGCTCTAGTACAATTTTTATATATATAAAAATTATTAGCTTAACTTTTATATTATATAGAACATTGTTTTAGTTTTTTTAAACAATTTTTAAAAGCTAACATATAATTTTTTTTAAGATAATGGAAATGATTTTTTTAATTTTTAAAACAGTTATAAAAAATAGTTTTTTAATAAACATTTAATTTATACAATTTTTTTTTTAAAAGTTCTCTTTTATAAACAATTTTTTTATAATCAAAATAGTTTTTTGTTAGGATATTTGTTTTTCATACAAATACTTTTTACTATTTCTTTGTTTTTTATAATCAAAATTTTGAGTATAAATATAGATTTGAGATGAATGAAAAGTAACCATAAAAGTGGGGTAAGGAAAGTTTCTGTATACATGGATTAATACAGTCAAAGTGTAACTACGCCCCTGTGCACTATATCAGACTTTCTTGGACCAGAGTGTCTGCTAACAGTGTGGCTCACTGGCTTGCTTCCATGCATTTCTATTCCATAGCTGGTGACCTTAAGATTGCTACAGATTCTGAGGATCTGCTAAAAGTATCACCCTTTTGATGGTTAAAAAAAAGATGAACTATGATAAAATCAAATAAAAAAAATGGAGAGGAAATGGGGGACGGTGAAGCCGAAATCACATAAAAAACGGATTTACTTTGCGGAATCCATTTGTAATCACATCCATGAAATCCTCTGCAGTCTCATCATATTTCTGTATGAATTCGACGACCATCCGGTTGAATACCAGATTTCAAAATGGGTGTGGAAGCATTCTATTGAATCCACAACCCGGTTCAATCCCGTTAAATTCCACTACCACCCGATTTAATCGCCCAATGGTGGAAGCATCGTTGTTGAATCTCACCACCACCTAGTTCAATCCCACCCACCCGGTTCAATCCCAACAACAAAAATGGGACAATCAATAATAAAAATTGATCTGAAAAAACTTGCCCCAAAATATTCATTGATGATAATACTGAAATATTTAAAATCACAAATATTGAAAATCGATACAAAAAGAATTGGGTTTGTAGCGTGGGTGGAAGCTTTCGTATACAGTAGGCGTGGGCGGGAGCCTAGAAACACGGGATGTGGGTGAGAGTACTTTTTGCAGAATATTTTATTTAAACCCATCCTTCTGCACATGCCTGCCCATGAATTGAGAGAGAGAGAATGAATATTATTGGTGCACATGACTCGAGGTCTGAGAAGGAACAATCTTGTGTGAGAGTGGGAGCATGGCTGTATATGGAGCGCTAATTGTTTTCGTCTTGGGTTTAAAAAATGCAAACTTATACGTGGCATGATTTAATACCATGAAATACAAACCCCAAAGATTTCATCCTAACCGTCACTTAGCGTAGATATAGATACAAAACATGCAGCATTTCCATCCCAAATAAATAAACAACAAAAAAAAGACTCCAAGAAAAGAAAAAAAAATGCTCTCGCTTCCTATACTCCACTGGCTCCAACATCTTCCTTTTATACCTCCCAGATTGAGCCTGAAATTGAGAAGCATTTATCATCATCACCGGAAACAAAATCTCGTCCTCACTAATAGATCCTCTTTAGTGAGAAAATCGTCTAAAGCCATTTTTAGGTCTGGATTACTGGAAACTGTTCAGTAAAAATCTTATGTAAAAAATACAAAATACAAAGAAGCTTTGTAAAGATAAGAAAGAGGAAAGGAATGCATAAAAGTAGTCTGCGAGAGAATAAGAGGGAAAAAATGTTAAATGAAACACCTGTTTAAAGGTAGATCGAAAAAATAATCTTCATGTTCTTCGCCAGTGGAGATATTAACTTCTTAGAGTTTGATGATTGGGGAGATTTGAGGGTTTCTTGGTTTAACTTTTAGAGTTTGATGATTATCAAATATCTTTGTATGTATATTCAAACCCATCATGGAACTAAGTTTAAACCTGTAAATCGCCAAAAAAATATTAGATCTAAAAAAAGCAGAAAAAGGTAGGATAAACTGATTTTAGAAAAAGGTATCATGAGTTTGATACACAAAACCTTCCGATTTGTATACTTATTTGACCTGAGAAAAAAAAATCTCAAACCAAGGGAACTAAAATAACCTGCTCGTTAGTTTCAAACAGGTGAAACTCGTGGAGGAAGAGAGAGGGCGGATAATGAAAGAACCAACCATTTCTTGAGAGCGAGAGCGAGAGAGAGATAAAAAAATGGGATTCCTTTGAAATGGGAAAGGATGGTATGGGTTTGAGGAATAAAGTACCATTCTTTTTTTCTCGAGCGTTGTGCTCTTCAAGTGCTGTATTGTCTCTTTCAAGTCAAATTACACCACTCCCTTCCCATCATTTTCAACCGTTAGATTCAACCCTTAAGAGTTGATCTCAGATAAATAACCTTTCTTCCTTTGGATAGATAGATACAAAATGTGTTTATATAGGTTGTGTATAAACTTATATGATGTGGCAAAAAATCCCTCCTCCTTTATTTTATTATATATATATATATATATATATATATATATATATATATATATATATATATATATATAGTGTGCGTGTGTGTGCCTTAATTGAGCTTTTGTAGGTCTCGAGAATGCATGATATGAAGTTTGGTTGAATCTCAAGAAAGTTTCATTGGCAGTCACAAAGTCGGGGGCATTTTTAGTAAATCCAGTATCCAGGTTTTGGTCTCGATCTCTTCATGGAAGTTGAGGCCCTTCGACTCATCTTCGTGTGGCCTCTGATGGCACGTGAATCCGAGATCTAACGAACAAGTTACGAGCTTTTCTGTGGAGATTGTCCCATTAGAAGCCATTCCAGCCCATCCTCATTTTGAGAGCAGGTCCGAATCGATTCGGCCCTTGCCGAATCAATTCAATTGATGATAGTGCACAACTTCCCATATCTGAATCGATTCTCTCTTTGTCTAATTGATTTGGTTCTACAGTCTCAGCTTTCTCCTTATTACTAGTTTGCCCTTTTGGATAGATTATTGGGGATTTATTACTCATTTTTCCGTCATTTTGAACATTGATTACTTTTTTTAGGATTTGGATATATAGAAACTCTCTCTTCTTTCTCCTAGTTCAATTGTATTTTATTTCTCTTCCTACTTGTAAAGCATTGAATCCCCACAAATTAGTTGTTCTTAATGCAAGCTTTGTTCATTTAATCCATATCTACTTGTGTTCCATAGCTTTAAATTGCATTTATTACCATATCTAGTATTGTTTTGTGTTTACACTTTATGCCTTGATTAAATATGTGTTTCCTTTGCATGTATAGCCCAGTTTCTAGTATAACTAGCTAAAATTAAGGTTGGGGATCATAATCCCACCTCGGATGTTTAAACTTCATGTTTAGGGTTTGGTTTAGAATTATTCTAGTTGAACTTCATGTGTTGGTATTGGCGTATCCTAGTCTCTTAACTTCACTTGTCATGAAAGGAGTAGTATTTGATTCTTTACTACAACCCTAACCCATTTAGCAATAACTAATTAACCCCTAATCCTCCATCGATGAGTTTAGTCTCTACATGGTTGATGTTCGGATCTAATTAGTTATGCTCGATTAGAACTAATTTGAACCAAGTCCTATCATATTTTTAGCGAATCCATGGTGGCAAAATGATCCTTAATCCCTTTATTATCTTGAACTTAAGATTAACTTGGTTTGTTTTGGTATATCTTTATTGTTGACTTATTCTTTGTCAATTTTACGCATGTTAGTTTAGCGGTTAATCACAATCACCTCTTCAAACAATCAAATCATCTTTTACACTTAAACTTTTTGACATTTAGAGAATATCCTTGATCCTAATCTTGTTCTCCTAGGAGCGATCAATCCCTAAGGAATATGATCCCAGTCTTGCCCAGTTACTACTTGTTGCAAAAGATTTGCACTTGAATTAAACACTCTTTAGAGAGAAACCAATTTTTTTTATGAACAAATAAATAAATAAATGCGAATTACTAATAACATATTAAACGGTAACAGAAATTTAATTCACACCCCCTAACTTGAAATAGACATTGTCCCCGATGTTAGTAGGGACAAAAATGGAAAAGATGGATAAAAAATATTCACCCCATAAGGAGCAAATCCTATAATTGAGCAACGGCATACTTGTTAACATGTTAGTACTAAAAACAACAATATATACAATACATAGATATATACAAATGCAAATAAGAAAATGAAACTGAGACTTTTCATTAATATCATAACGAGTTGTGTACATGTGCATCCAAATAAAAATTAGAAAATACAAAAGAAATGTATCTTCTCAATCACAACTTAAAAACCAATAATTGTTAAAAAAAATAACAAATACAATATAAAGATACACCAAAAACAATAGCAGATATAGGGCAACTCCCTAAGGAAAGTCCATGCGACAACTCGATGAACCTGGCACGGTGGGGTCACGAGGTGCATAGGGATCATAAAAGTAGGGTGGAAGAGGCACCTCACCCCATCGCATATGGGCATACATCTTCATTTGCATGCGCATGATCATGAAGATGTCTCTCTTATAGTTGCCCCTAAAAGTAGTGATATCCGCATGGAGTTCATCCATCCTCACCCCCAAATCTCTAATGGGGTCCATTAAAGGTGGAACATGGGGTGGCATCTCCGGAACGTCCGATATAGGAGCATCCGGAGCATCAAAATCAGCTCCTCCAGCCGCCGGGTGATCTAGCATTCGCTTCTTCCTTCTTTCCCAGTAATACTTTTCCAAACACTTATCTATAGCTTCGTCATCAAGCATCTTAGGGAGCCTAGGAATATTATCCATCCCAACTACCTCCCATCTCACATCCCTAAAAATCCTAGAGACTAGCCATGCATAAGGGAGAGTAGTCGACCCCTTATCACAATATGCGACACCCAACATTTGTTAAAGCACCATGATAGGAAGGTTTATCACGGTATTGGCATCCAAGAGGTTGTAAATGAAATGGGTTTTCCTTGATCTTAGGACAGATTTGGTTTGGGTGGGGATGGTTGAGTTGACAGCAACCAAATGAATCAAGTGGTGAGAATCGGGCATATGCTTAGTTAGGAACGTCTCACCTTCCTAGACATGACCCAGCGCTAGATGCACAACAAGAACATCATTTGGAAGCAAAGTCAATGGGTAACTTGATGGATAACTATAAACCTCTAGGTTATCCGCCCTGCTCAATCTCAAAAAAAGAATAGGCTTCGAAATCAGGATCCTCCTACCCCGAACATAAGATTCATATTTCTCATATCCAATTCAGATGAGAGAAGTATAAAATCTCCTCACATGATCTTCGTTAACATCTCCCTTCTCGTCCAGGTGGGCCTCCTAGTTGAATTTCTGAAAATAATGCCTAACGAAGGTAGGAAAGTCCTCTACCCACTTGGAGATGTAATCGACAACAACTACGATGTAAAGGTTACCAAATGAAGGGGGAAATGGAACCATGAAATCTATGCCCCATAAGTCAAACACTTCTGTCTCAATTATGGGGGACATTAGCATCATGTTCCTACGAGTTATAACTCCCAATTTCTGGCAAAGCTCGAATGAAATGCAGATTTTGTGCGTATCCTTAAAGAGCGTGGGCCAATAAAGTCAGCATTGCAAGATTTTTGTAGCGATTTTATCCAAAGAAAAGTGGCCTCCACACGCTTGTGAGTGGGAGAATCGAATTACGCTCAATATCTCATCATCTGGAACACATTTTCTGATAATCTGGTATGCGCAGTACTTAAACAAGTAAGGATCATCAAAGAAGAACCTACGCACCCAACTAAAGAACTTCCTCTTTTCTTGAGGGGTCCAATGAGATGGAATGGATCCCTTCATGACGTAGTTCACTATATCAGTGAACCAGGAAAGAGAGGAAGCGAAGAACAGTTGTTCATCTGGGAAGACTTCGACGATGGGGAGTTGGTCTTTGGGTGCCTCAAATGTCAACCGTGACAAGTGGTCAGCGAAAACATTCTTTACTCCTTTTTTTTTATCTTTGATAGTCAAATTAAATTCTTGAAGTAGAATTACCCATCTAATCAAACGCGGCTTGGCGTACTTCTTAGAAAGATTTTATTTTAACACCGCGTGATCCGTAAAACACACTGTGGAGACCCCCACTAAATATGCTCGAAATTTATCTAAGGCATAAACAATCGCTAACAACTCTTTTTCGGTGGTCGAATAGTTCAATTGCACACAGTTAAGAGTTAGACTTGAATAATATATCACATGGTGTTTCTTGTCACTCATTTGTCCTAACATGGCCCTAACCGAAAAATTGCTAGCGTCACACACTAACTCAAAAGCCAAGGTCCAGTCAGGGGCTTGAATAATGGGAGCGATGGTAAGCATGCTTTTCAACTTCTCAAAAGCTACCTGACACGCATCGCTCCATTTAAAATGGATCTACTTAGAGAGGAGATTACATAAGGGCTTAGCAATGGAGCTAAAGTTCTTTATGAACCGTCCATAAAACCACGCATGCCTAAGGAAATCCCTTACATCTTTGAGGGATTTTGGTGCGGGCAAATCTGCAATCACCTCTACCTTAGCCTTATATACCTTAATACCATCCGAGGACACAACATGTCCGAGAACAATCCCTTAAGTAACCATAAAATGGCACTTTTCCCCGTTTAGAACGAGATTTTTCTCAACACACCTAGACAAAACCTTCTCAAGGATAGAAAGACAATGGTCGTAGGAGTTACCAAAGACGCTAAAATCGTCCATGAATACCTCCAAAACTCTCTCTACTATATAACTAAACATCCTCAACATGCACCTTTGGAACGTCGTCGGTGCATTACCCAACCCAAAGGACATTCGTTTGTAGGCAAATGTCCCAAAAGGGCATGTTTCTTGATCCTTGTTATCTAGTTGGATTTGGTTATAACCACTATAAACATCGAGAAAATAGTAATAAGGGTGGCCGAAAACACGTTCTAACGCTTGATCGATAAAAGGAAGGGGAAATGATTTTTTAAGGTCATGGCATTAACTTTTCTGTAATCGATGCATATATGCCACCCAGTGGTGGTGCGTTTGGTTATCAACTCCCCCTTCGTATTTTCGACGACTGTGACTCCCGATTTCTTGGGAACCACGTGAATCGGACTCACCTATTTATTGTCTAATATCAGATATATTATGTCATCGTCTAAAAGCTTCATCACCCGGCTCTCACTACTTCCTTCATTACCAAATCTAGCCTATGTTTCATCTCACATGAGGGTTTTTCATCCTCCTCAAGATGGATTTTGTGAGTGCATATCAAAGGGATTACTCCCTTTAAATCCGCAATGGTCCACCCAAAAGCACCCTTATGCCTTTTTAACAAGTTCACTAATTTTAGTTCTTGACCCTCGTCGAGGATAGATGAGACAACTATGAGATATGTCTCATTTCCACACAAATATGCATATTTTAGTTCGGAAGGCAATTTCTTAAGATCAAGATTGAGAAATCGCACATCTGAGGGTACCTCGTATGGGTTACGAGGGCTAAGTCCTCAAAAGTGGAACGCCAATTAACTTTATCAATTCTCTCATCCTCATCTAACATCAAACTCATAAACTTGACTTCATGATCATAAGGAGAATAATTATTCTGCAAGTCAATTGAGTTTACCAAATAACCCTCCAAAGGATCCGCAAAATATGAAGCATCAAAATGCTCCCGTACTACCTCCTCAATGAGGTCAACTTCTTGGACCTCATCATCATCTCACATTTGCTTTGTAACATTGAAAATGTTAAGCTCCAAGTTCATGTTTCCGAATGTAAGATTCATTTTTACATTCCTAGCATTCATTAAAGCATTATAAGTTTCTAGGAAAGTACGATCAAGGATAATGGGAGTAGTGTTGCTACTCGGAGAAATCGAATGAGTATCCAAGACCACAAAGTCCATAGAGAAATAGAATTTGTCAACTTGAATTATGACATCTTCTACAACCCCTCTCAGAACCTTAACGGAGCGATCCGCTAATTGGAGATTTATTTTGGTGGGTTTGAGGTCTCCTAAGACGAGTTGTTCATACACATGGTATGGTGACAAATTAACACTCACACCTAGGTCGAGCAAAGCTTGCTCGATCTTATTTCCTATCACTCAAGAGATGGTAGGACAACCGGGATCTTTATACTTAGGAGGTAGCCGGATTGAATTATCGAGCTCACGTTTTCGGTCAAAAATGCTTTCTTCCTCATAAAAAGCTTCCGCTTCATAGTGATCAAGTCCTTTAGGAACTTGGCATAAGTGGGAACTTGTTTAATCGCACCTAAAAATGGAATGTTAATTTTCACTTGTTTGAACATCTCTAAGATGTCAGCATTGTTAACATTTCCCTTTGGAGGAATGAGCCTTTGGGGATAAGGCACAGGAACGGGACACTTTGAAACCACTTCCGGCTCTACTTGAGGTTCCTATTCACTTTCTTTCAAGGAAGCGTTTTCGACCTCTATTGGGTGGGGTGAGACTTCCTTACTAATGTTTGGGCATGGAGGAGGAATATACTTATCAAAGACTTTCCCGCTCCGTAGAACGGTAATAGAATTTGCATGATCTGGAGGGGGATTCGAAGTGTCAGTCACGTAATGTTGCCCAACAGGCCTTTGGGTTTGTGAAGGTAACTTTCCCTTTTCTTGAATGCCTAAGAATGAGGTAAACTTAGAGATTTGAGCTTCAAGCCGAGCATTAGTAGCTTGTTGAGAATTCATGAAAGCTTGAACAACATCTTCAAAACTTCTTTTGTTCGGGGGAATATACGGGAGTATAACAGGAGAAGTAGGTAGCGGAGGGGGGACTTGCATTTGTACTCGAGGAGGAGGAGGTTGATTGTATGGTTGTTGGTAATTTTGAGGTGGAGGAGGATTTTGATAATTCGGGTGAGGGGGATTTTAGGCTTGTTAGGATTTCCCGTAAGAGAAACTAGGGTGGTTTCTCTACGAAGGATTATACCCTTATCCTAGAGGAGTCATAAATTATTTCTTATACGTGGCCATTGAATTTTCTTGGTCATGAAACATCACTTCGTACGTCGGGATTTTAGGACAATCCTTGGTTGAGTGATCTTCCACGTCGCATATGGCACACGACTCTTCTATGAACGAAGGAGAAGGATTAGTGGGTTCTCGATTCTTTTGGTCCATGGCCTCAATACGCTTGGTAATTGAGCTACTCTCAAGGACGTATCCTCCCCATCGGTGAGGTGATATATCCCATGGCTTGAGGAGTGCGGAAGGGTGAACATGATGTGGCTTTCCTTGGGTCCGAGGTGTCCCATGCTTGGGTAGTCTCGACAGAATATTTAAAGTGTGCCCACGCATCATCTGGGTCTAGCCCAAAGAACTCCCCGGAGCACATTGCCTCCACCAATTGTTTGGTATTTATAGAAAGCCCGTTATTTAAAAAAGAGATTAATCTCCATTTCTCAAAGCCATGATGTGGGCATTTATGAAGTAGCTCATTAAATCTTTCCCAACATCGCTCGAAAGTGTCACCCTCGTCTTGAGCAAAGGTTTGGATTTGACCTTTGAGAGAGTTGGTGCGATGGGTTAGGAAAAATTGTGTTTGCATATCGCTCCAACTACCGATGGAATTAGGAGATAAGGACCAAAGCCAAGTTTTGGATTTGTCCTTTAAGGAGAATGGGAAGAGTTTGAGTTGGGTTACATCAAGAGGATAATTTTGGTCGTTAAACGTAGCGCAAACCTCCTCAAACTCTCAAATATGGAGATAAGTCTTCTCACTTTCCATACCATGGAAAGTAGGTAGTAATTGAATCATTCCATTTATAAAATGGAATTGTGCGGCATTGTACGAAAAGATGATACACAAAGGAGAGGTGATCCTCTACGGTTGTAAATACTCTCTCATTGGTCGATAGGGAGGCTCGACTTCCCTTTGACTACCATGATCACTTTAATTGTCATCCATGGTCATGGGTTTGGTATAAGCTGAGATCAAAACGGAAGGAGTTAAAGATGGTCTCCAATAGTCTGAATGATCGTTGGACGACGAGGACTCAACTATAGGATTTGATATACTATTGCTCGCGTCTTGCAACTATGGGATTTGGATTGATTTTGGAAACCGTGTTCTCACGGTGACCACATGGAACGTAATAGTGTAAAGAGAACATCTTCTAATCTAAAATTTTTGCCACCCCGAAAATGGCGCCAAAGACTTAGTTGCTCTCTAAAGGGTGTTTGATTCAAGTGCAAATCTTTCGCAACAAGTAGTAACCAGGAAAGACCACGATCGTATTCCTCAGGGATTGATCTCCCCTAGGAGAACAAGATTAGGGTAAAGGATATTCTCTTAATGTCAAAAAGTTAAAGCGTAAAAGATGATTTGATTGTTTGAAGAGGTGATTGTGATTAACAGCTAAACCAACATGCGTAAAATTGACAAAGAACAAGTCAACAATAAAGATATACCGAAACGAACTAAGTTAAGCTTAAGTTCAAGATAATAAAGGGATTGAGGATCATTCTCCAACCTTGGATTCACTAAAAAAAAAGATAGGATTTAGTTCCAGTTGGTTCTAATCGAGCATAAGTAATTAGATCCGAACATCAACCATGTAAAGACTAAACTTATCAATGGAGGATTAGGGGTTAATTAGTTATTGCTAAAGGGTTTGGGTTTATAGTAAAGCATCAAATACTACCCCTTGTTTGACAAGGGAAGTTAAGAGACTAGGATACTTCACTACCAACACATGAAGTTCAATTAGAACAATTCTAAACCAAACCCTAAATATAAAGTTCAAGCATCCGAGGTGGGATTATGATCCCCAACCTTAAGTTTTGCTACTCGTACTAGAAACTAGGCTACACATGCAAAAGAACCACATATTTAAGCAAGGCAAAAAGTGTAAACACAAAACAATACTATATATGGTAATAAATGCATTTTAAAGCTATGGAATATAAGTATATATGGATTAAATGAACAAAGTTTGCATTAACAACAACTAACTTGTGAGGATTCAATGCTTTACAAGTAGGAAGAGAAATAAAAACTAGGAGAGAGAAGAAAAGGGATAAAGGAGGGAAAAATAAGGGATAAATCCCCAAAAATCTAGCCAAAAAGGAAAACTAGTAATAAGGGGAAATCTGAGACTGCAGAAACGAATCGATTCGGTATAGAGAGAATCGATTCGGATATGGGAAGCTGGTGCACTGTCATCAATCGAATCGATTTGTCAAGGGCAGAATTGATTCGGACTTTCTCTCAAAATGAGGATGGGCTGGAATGGCTTCTAATAGAACATTTTCCACAGAAAATCATGTAACTTCTTCGTTCGAGCTTGGATTAATGTGTTGTCGGAGGCCACGCAAAGATTTGTCGAAGGATTCAACTTCTTTGAAGAGATCAGGACCAAAACCCTAATGATGAATTTACTAAAATCCCCCCGACTTTGCGACTATCAAAGAAACTTTCCCAGGATTCAACTATACTTCATATCATGCATTCCTGAGACCTACAAAAGCTCAATTAAGGCACACAATATATATGATAAAAATAGGGGTTAATCAATAAATGAGCATAAGAACCAGGAATACCATGTACGGGAATGCTAGAATGCACAAATTAATCGGGTTATAAATACAATAAACGTGACTTATCATAGTCTCTCAGAGACTCATTTTTCCCTTGCTTGATGCACAACAGGTGCGTGGTTTTCTTTAAAGGATTCACTCTGAAATAGAAATTGTGAATGAACCTCTCGACTAACTGCTTAAAATTCTCAATGGTGTTCTTTGGAAGAGAAGTGTACCATATATGTGCAGCACCAGTAAGGGTGCTTAAGAAAGCTCAACATCTCATTTCATCGGAGACCAAAAAGATGTCGACTGCCGACTAGTACATTTCCACCTGATGGACGGGATTTGTGCTCCCATCGTACTTTGGTGTGATGGTTGGCAGCTTGAACTTGGTCAAGGTTGGGTAGCTCACTATTTTGGTAATAAATGGGGAACCTTCCATATAGCCCCTCTGCATGGGGTCTCGGCTCTTTAAGATATCACAAATTTTATCTTCAAGCCTCTTTATGGGACTGTTCCATGGCTTATTAGCCACTGCTACAATATCTCCCTCGATCGCAACAGCATTATCACCGGCCCCTTCTCTATCGTCTAGTCATTGCACTGGCTCTCTATTGGCCATCCTTTTATGACTATTCTCTTCTCTTTGATCCTCATCTCGGTCATGTGGAGGCCGATGGCCAACACATCCACCATTTCTCTTGGAACCAGAAATACTACGGGACCTACAGAGTCAGTCTCTCAAATCACCCATCGGGTCGAGTCTATCAAAGACAGGTCCTCTATCGAGTCTGTCAAGCATTAGTTGGACTTCTCGGCTCGCCCTGACACTGTTTCCCTTACCGACTTGAATTGGGTGCATAATACATCCTGAGATCTCATAGGGTTCCTAAAATTCCTCATCATCACATTGGTCGTCTTGAAATTATTGGCTTTGCTTTCCCAGGCGCAATTGCCTAGGGTCGTCCACATCCCTATGTCTCTTCTGTTGCGCTATCTCTTTGTCTGGGGTTGGGGGTGGTCCCCCTGTCTCCAGATTACCACCCACCCTAAAACTTGGAGTTATTATCTCCACTCCCATTCCAGTGGGTCTAGTAAATATATTGCTCCTGCATCTTTTATTGGCTGGCCGCCAATGAGCACAGTGCCACCGTGACCTCAGCCATCTCTGATTGAGGTGGCGCCTAGATGGAACTGGGGCCAGCGCCTTGTGGCAAATCAAAATCCATTGAATCCGATGAACGAAAAAAATAAAAGGTGCCCTGGAAGAGCTGAATAAACTGGAAAAGACCTTTGATAACTCAATCGAAGCTCTTTTAATGGTGATTCAAGTCCATCCAAACGTGGAGTTGGATCACCACCAGAGAATTCGATGAGGAACAAGCTAAAAATGAGAGGAAGAAGATGAAGTATCTTACATCCCATGAACGACGCCAACTGATGATATCAGATATAATACAATAAGTAAAATATTATGAGCTCAATCTAGAACAACTTCTAATGGTGAAACAATAGTGGAAATCAAGTATATAAGTAAAGAAGGAGATGTGGAAATGAGGAGATAGACTAGAAAATAAGTGGTTCAGCCATTTGGCCTACTCCACTATGCATGAGTATATGAACTTCACTATAAAAATGGGCTTTAATGTCCTTAGTGATACAATTGACACAACTTTATCTCTTTACTATGATAGAACTAGAGCTTTGACTAGGGTTTGAATATTTTGATCATTTACATCGATGAAGAAGATAAGTATATATAGTGCCTAAGGGTGTACTTTACCCCCTAAGCATGTAATAAGCCTGTGTAGAATGTTCCTGCCAATAAGGTTAAGCCACCTATCACTATCCGATGTTGTAGGGGTGTCCCTCAAAGGATGATTAACTTGCCAAGAAGATTGATTAGTCCATGAAGAAAGAGAAGGAATGCAGCCCTATGGAGCCATCTCGAAGAATATTCATAGAAGCGGATCGAATGACCCACCTCGAAGATTCTTCACAGAAGTGGCTCGAAAGACCCGATTTGAATGATTCAATTCATAGATCAAAGTCACCTGGATGACAATAGTTTGTAATAAGTAATATAATACCGTGTCATTTAACTTATCTTATAAATGTATGTTGAGCAAGGTTATTTGGTACCCACAAGGGACCATGCCTGGCAGGGCATAGGAGATCTAACATGCTCTATCGATCAGCTTCCTCTTGGGAACCTCACAAGGACATGGTTTAGAGGATTGTGAACAAGGCAATGTTGGGAATGCAGTTATCAACCCTCTTGGCACACTTAGGCAAAAACTTCACCCAGAACAAGTGGTCACTCGAGTCACAACAACCGAGCCACCTTGGTGTTTACCTGCTTGAAGGAACCTCCTCATCGTACTTCTGTCTTGGCCCCAATAGAACTCTCAGCCAACAAATAGATAACAAAGCACTCGAGCCACCTACCAACCGAGCAGCCGCGAAATAGATTCTATCCCTCTTGACAATTGTGACCAAATATCTGGCTGTGTCAATATTTAACTCACTTTCTGACGTCATAACGTCTGGAATTTTGGGACTAAAAAATGTAACACTTAAGTGGGTTTATCCTTAGGATGGCAGGCCTAGTTCACCAAACCTGACCATTTAGCCATCCTCAAGTAAGCCTCAAGCTGACATGTCACGTCTCTCATTAATGCCCACAATGCTTCCAACCAATGGAATGATTTCCCGCCAAAATCATGAGATCCCATGCATTTAATGCAATATCTTGTGCATTTAATGCACCCCATCAAATCGATCGCAGACAGGCTCACTCGATAAGCCTTGCCCCCTATATATATATATATATAAAAGATAAATATACAAGATAAATAAGTTAGAGGGAGAGAGCATTCTAAGCCAAGAGTTGCTGCCTAAATTTCCTTACACCCGAGAATCATTACGAGAGCATTAACCCCCCCATACATATTTAATATGCTCATTATTGGGCATTAACTGATCTTGAAGTTCTTGCCTTGCCTTTATTGTGCCTGGAGTGCTTGTTCTTTCTCCCTCTGACCGTGCCACCTTCTTATCCCATTCATTTTTTTGTGCTTGTCATATGTCTACCGTGTTAATATACTCTTTAATGAAAGCCTGAATATTGAATCTCTTTGTCTCTGATTTACCTGTGGCTATTGCCTATATTTCATACCTAACGGTGTTAATCCCAATCTTGATAAGGGGTTACGCCTCACTTAATATTAACTGTATTTGAAGAACCCACATCTTACAATTGGCTACTCCGTTGGGAAGGTATTCTCTTTTGAAAAGATGCCAGAGGATAACACCATTAGAGTCATTGACTTCGATGCCATACATCTTGAAGAAGAGGCAAACAACGCTGCGCTGCTTGAGGGGGCAAAAATGACAAGGACGAAGGCTAGCGCGCCCGGAGTTGGTATTGCGGAGGCGATGGCCCTACAAGGAGGGATAGGTCAGGCACAAATGCAGGGTTGATAGGTTTATTCATAAGGTTCATTAAAAGTATGACAACCCAAGCAATGTTGGGGGCTCCCATGGGAGCGAGTTCCTGTACTACACCACCAGCGGCCATACGGGCTCCCACCATTACTGAAAGGGTGGCAATGCCTGCTTCTAATAATGCCTCTCCCACTGTTTCACAACCCTCAAGCGGTGCGTGTCCTACCATAGTCCCACCCATGACAACAAGGCCGACGCTTCAGCTGCTCCAGCTGTTGCAGTAGGCTAAGGATCAAGTGTACCAGCCTTAATGACCCTGGTGGTAATAATGCCACATCCATCCAGCCCCTCGCTAGCCAGCTTGGAGGATATGAAGAAAGAGCTGCTAAAGTTTATATTTGTGTCTAAAGGAGACGATTCCTTGGTGTACGATGACTTATGTACTCCCTACCCGGAGGCGTATAACAACTAACCCTACCTAGTGGGTTATATTCCTGCAATTTTTGAAAAGTACATGGGGAAATGTGCTAATCCCAAGGATCATGTGAAGAGGTTCATAGAAAGTTTTGGGGCCCACTACAATGATAAAAAGTTAAGGCTAAGGGAGTTTTAAAAATCCATGAAGAAAAAAGCCTACATGTGGTATTCCCACCTAGCCCCAGGTAGTGTAAGCTCTAGGGAAGAGTTGCATGTTTTGTTCGTGCATAAGTTATTTTTGGCTGAGGATGAGTTCACACTCACCCAGCTCGCGTGCGAGAAACAAAAGTCAGGAGAGGATGTTGTGGCTTATATTAGGAGGTTTCGTGAACGCTCTCTGGATGTGAGAGAGGAGACGTGAGAAGACAAACTTTTAGAAGTTTATGCAGAGGGCTTGTTGCCCGAGTATATATGTTACCTGATTAACAAAATAAGAGAAGTTACATTTGCATCATTTTTAAAAGCAGCAAGGAAAATTGCCTTAGTGGTAAAACCCATAGTACCCCGACCCATTTTACCAAGCTTGTTGATGAGGCCAACAGTCACCTCGGGAAGGGGAATACCCTTGTGGATCAACTATGCGGACGAGGGGGGTAAAGAATGAAATAATGGCGATCAAGAAGGTAGAAGGGGCAGAAATAACAAGGGAAGGTTCGAAGATGAAGAGGATTCCCCCGAGCTACCTTGCACAGTGGAACAAGCCTTAAATCTTCATGATCTCATGGTCCGTGATAAAGTATGCATGCTGATTAATGTCCACACTATGCCACTCACACGAGAAGAAAGAGAAAAACCTCATTATTGCACACTACATAATAGGGTAAATCATCCTACTAAAGTGTGCTTCTCACTCAGGAGTTTGATTGACCGTTATGTAGAGAACGGAGACACTGAGTTACCGCAAACTAATGCAAACAAAAACCCTTTACCACCTCATGGAGCTCACATGGCTAGTGCTTTCGATGAGGAGGCCGAATGATTGATCATGGAATGGTGGTTCGAAGGGAGTGACTCCGAAGAATCTCCCGAGGATGACTTCGAAGATTCTTTCGAATAATGCACCTCAGAGCTGGCTCAACTCCACTTGGGTGATGCGACTAAAGACGCAGAAGACCAAGAGGAAGAAATATATGATCCTATTGAGGGAATCAGTAGGCAGTTGGGAATCTATTCTTTAGAAGAAGTTAATGCAGTGATAACATACAATGAGGATGCATATAGAGATGTGGAAGAAGTTTACGATCTAGAAGATGACCAGACATATCCATGGATCGATTTCTCCATCATGGCTCACTCGTTAAAGTTTAGCTAGTTCTTTGAATAGGTTGGTCTTTCTAAAGATTCCCGACTGGAAGTCACACGAGCCATTTTGGAGATCGTGAAGAAAAATAGGGCGCTGCATTTAAAATGGAAGGGACCTATGGCTAAACTGGTGAGTAGATATCTCTTAGAAGTCACATTCTCAGAGGCTGATAGGCTGATTAGGTATCCGCACAACAAACTTTTATATGTTACTACGTTAGTAAATGATTGTGTTTTTTATGAGTCTTGTTGGACGGAGGGGCATCCATCAATATAATGCCCGTTGGATCCTTTTATGCCATCGACTTATCGAAGATGGGGATAGTGCCCCATTCATTGGCAATATCAGGTTATGATAATCAATCCTCTACGACACTGGGTTATGTTAATGTGGGCATCACAATGGGGAACATCACTTCCCACATTAAATTCCACATTATGAATTGAGAGCCGTCATACCAACTGTTGGAAGGTGGGTATAGATGCACAACCATGGGTTGGTACCCTCCACCTATCATCAATGTGCTAAAGCAAATATAAAAAGAAAGGAGGTGGTGATCCAAGCTACTAAGAAACCTTTTGTAAATAAAGAAGCCCATATGGTGGACGCTGCTTTCTATACCGATCTGACCGAAAAAGCCACCACAGTGATAAGATATACCGGGGGGATAAAAGTACCTTCTACTCGAGAGAGGGTACGGGCACCTACCCGAACGGTGGTAACTTATGAAGAAAAGCATGATCTGGGAGCAGTGAGGCCTCCCAGCTAAGCTTTACGATTAACTAATGACTTTGGGTTATTATTGGCCTTCGATGGAGAAAGACTGAGCTGATTTTGTTCAAAAGTGCAAAGCTTGTCAGCTACATGGGAATGTGATTCACGCTCCTTCAGTGGACCTGCACTCTCTATCTATACTTGGGCCTTTGACCTAGTACGAGACATCAACCCTTCATCGCGAGGAAATATATGGATCTTAATAGCCATAAAATATTTCATGAAGTGGGCGGAGGCCATACCGCTCAAGAAAGCCACTGCAGGGGTAGTAGCTCGATTTATGAAGGAATACATTATCTGGTGCTTTGGCATCTCGAAGGTGTTTCTGTCGGATAATGGTACCCCCTTTATAAACAGTGGGGTGCGCCTGCTCATAAAAATGTACTCCATCATCCATTATAAACCAATAGTAGCATACCCGAAGTGCAATGGACAGGCATAGGCCACTAACAAAACTTTAGTGAACATTTTGGAAAAAATATTAGAAGATTTTTGAGGCACATGGGATGATAAGATCCCCAAAGTTTTATGTTCTTATCGAACTATGAAAAGAAAACCAATAGGGTACACACCATTCTCCTTAGTATTTGGGGAAGAAGGTGAGTTAGCGGTCGAACTGGAGGTACCTTTTGCTCGTTACAACCTACGAAGTGCTATGCTCCCCCACAGCCGCCATGTATAACTCGAAGCCTTAGAAGAGCACAGGGATAATACCTCAAGGCAATTCGAGATATACGGGAAGAAGCTGTCTAGATCTTACGACCAGTTAGTGAGGCCAAGGAACTTTAAAGAGGGGGACTTGGTTCTCAAATGCACGAGGCACATCAGAGGTTTATCATTACCCAAATTTGAAGCAAACTGGGAAGGGCCCTACATTGTTTGAGTAGCTCACGATTCGGGTTACTGCGAGATATATAAACTGGAAGATAATGTGACTTTCAAATTGAACAACAAGTGGCTGAAGATTTACTACGTTTGAATGTATATTCTGCCAATACTCTTGTTCATTACATTATTTTTTTTAGAAAAGATGGATGCATGATTTAAAGCAATTGGGCTCGCCTGTTTAATATAGTGCGAAGAAATGTTCACGTGGTATATGCTAGATCAATACTTTACTTTTACAGGTTGACTGTGTCTCCATCACTATGCATGATGTAATTAGTATCGATGTAGTAAGTTTAGCCAATATTCAATTGAGATAATAGAAGGGAAAGAAAACACCAAAAGTCACTAATGTTTCTTTATTTGATCAAAGAAATAGTTGTGGTTACAAGCAAGTAAAATCCAAAATCCCAAAAAAGGAGAAACAAAAAATGATAGCAACATCGAACGAAGGCGCTAAGGGTTGTTCATGAAAAAATGAAGATTCATTGAACTAAGCAGCTTATGATGATGTTGGGGAAGAATTTGCTCAAGATTGCTTTTATCTACAATAAGGTCAGCTAAATCCTTCTGACGAAGCTCCCTAGTCTGATGAATGGCCTTCAATTCCCGCTATTTCTCAATTAACTCAACCTCCGCACGAGTAACTGCCTCGCGGGCCTCCTGCACCCTTTGTTTAGATACCATCAATTGAGATTCCAGACTTACAAGATCCTCTAAGATGGCCACTTTCGAACGATGGGAACTTTTGAGGCGATGATAGACAAGGGGAAGATCAACCTTCTTTAAACTATGCAACAGCTCCACCAGACAAGTCATAGAAAATCCATCATTTGTCAACACATTAACCCTCCCCAGTAAAGTTTTCATAGTATCAGGGCTAAGGGACAAGAGGGGAGTGTTGAGGATTTCCTCCAACACCATCGCGAGCCCAAGCAAATGACATGCCATCATGCTAGGAACCGGCTGAAGGCACTTGGGCGGTAAGGGTCAAAGGAAAATAAACCAGCAACTGCTCGATTAAGAGGCGAGGACCCTCATTTAAAACAGAAGGGAAACTGGCCAATGCCTGTCTCATAACCACTTTGGGGGCTGCCTCAGGGCGATACATGCTAAAAATTTTATCACTAGCAGAGGGACGCCAGGTATGCGAGGCGCTATCACTCACTTAAATTTGAGTATCAATTAATGCAGGGGCATCACCAATCCCAGGGGCTTCTCCCAAAGAAGCAACTCTAGTTAAGGTCCTCGTTTGAATTAATTCCTGAGCAACAGGTTCAGCTTCGGGCCTACGGACTACAGGCTAGTCGACCTCCACCTGGAATACAACAAACAACTTAAGTAAGAAACAAAAATGACGAAAGCATGTATAAAATATCTTGCTAACATGGAGATTATGCCTGTAAGACTAGGCCCGCCTGACCCTTGATTATGGGAGATTATGCTTATACGACTAGGCCGGCCTGACCCTCGATTATGGGAGATTTTGATTTTAAAGTCCTACATTACTAGGCCCGCCTGAACCTCGATTATGTGAGATTTTAAGTTTAAAGCTCAATATTACTTAGCATAATTCATAAATTTATACGCAGGAGATAAATGGAAGAATAAAAGTGCCTCTGGAAGCTTCTCATCAGCAAATTTATGAGTGGCCATTTGAACCACATCTTCTTCCTCAATAGGATCCAAAACTACCACACGATGTTAACTTTGGAGGGCAATTTCATCCCCCCCGACTTCAGCAACTTGCTCTTGTCTACTATCCCGCACTGCCTCAGCAACACGTTCTTATCCACCCTCCCCTTGGGCAGCTGCAACAAGTTCAACACCTTCCTTGTTTAGTATGGAACTCCCGAACACAGATATAAGCATTTGGTCGTTCGAAGGAAGGGGAGCTGAAGGAATAGTTTTAACAAGTATGGGAGCCTGCAATATAGAAGTTAGGAGTTAGAATAACAGGTTGAAAGAGCAACGACAGCTTAAACAAGTAAGGAAAATAAACTTACCATAGGCAATGAAGAAACAGGCAAATTGGACTTGGGTGTATCCTTAACAACTCTCACATCAGGAACATCCTTCTCAAGACCAGCCTGCCCGCACAAAAAAAGAGGGATCAGGGGAATAGCCGCTACTATAACCAAGCGAAGAATCAGATACAACTGCCCCTAGAGGAAATGGGATATTACCTGCGAAGTAGTAGGGGAAGCTCTCTCGACAGGACGATCCTCTCCAGCATCATCGTGTGTATCACCTCGCACATCAACCTAAAAAAGAGACAAGGACAGGTTAAGAGCAGAATGAAGTTACTAGCACGAAAATAAGGTAAGGAGATAAACATTCAGAGAAAAAGAGATCGAGGGGCTTACTTATTTCTCCAATTCATCTTCCAAAACCGCATAATCTTGGGGAGGCGAGGAACGTTTAGAAGGAGAAACCATTCTCCTTAACTTATGTCTCCGAACCAGCGAAGTTTCCTCTTCCTCTTCTTCCTCCTCCACTACCTTCTCTTTCTCCTCCTCCTCCTCCTCATCATCTTCATCACTATCACCACCAGCATCAACATCAGTATGTTCCTCGGGCCATTTTTCCTCACTGGTTTCAGACGAACCTTCCATCACGAGCTTAAGAGGATTGATCGCCTTTCCTTTTTTACCACTATCAGTAGTACAAGGACCATATAAGAAACCCAGAGAAGCCATCCGGGTCAACATAAACACCCTGTCTTCTTCACTAAAATTCTTCCACGTTTGGAGAAGTTGATCAAACATTGAGCTCACCTCTTGGACCACTATAGGACCGGGGGTATGATCAGTCAAAGGCTGGGGGATGGTTTTGAGTTTCTTCAAATGCACTTTCTGGATGGCCCGAACAGTTGCCCCGGACGATGCAACACGCAGGGATTCAGTTCCCTTAATTGGACTCGAGGGACCAAGGGCAATGGCAGTAACCTCGACTAGAAGGGAGACTTTCTTCTTTTTCACACTTGACTGGTCCATAGGTTCCACTGGGGGCAGTTTGGAGGGAACACTGGTGTTAGCAGTACCAAGAGGAAAAATGGATGATGAGGTGGTGCAATTTCTTAAACCCAACTCTATGGGTGGGAATCTATCAACTTCAGGGCACCGGGGATCCTTTAAGAGGTTGGTTTGAAAATGAACTAACTGATTCTACCAGAATATGTTCATGTACATAGTTTACCACTCCTCTCGAGCCCCTTTGCTCGGGACCACAGCATTGACTGGATAATTGGTACATAGACTAACGACAGCGAAAGTCAGATAATTGGCACAAGTAAAAGAAAAATTGGTGGGTTATTCTCTAGTGAAATGATTTAATAGAGGGGCTCATTGGTCGGAACCAAATTATGGGGCTACACGGTGTGGGATGTACACAGAATAAAAAGATGACCACTCAGTATAAGAGGGAAAATATGAGGGGATTAACAAAAGGGGGACACTGTTCTCAGGAAAATTCTTGGCAAGGGCTTCATCAATCGGAGCAATGGGACGCTCCTCCTCAAGAAAGAAATCATTGGTAAAACACTGACTTACCCCAACATAGGGGCGAGGTTTAAAACTTTCGGATTAATCAATCAAGGAAACCAAAGGCTTCTTAACACTCTTATTTTTCGAACAATAAATTCAGGGGATCTTCACGGGCTGTGAACCAGGGTAATTACCGGCGGGGGCGTATTCAGGAAAGTGGGCATAGAGAAAAGCTGTCAAAAGAACATTGTTGGTGTAATTAGAATCATCAAACCTACCGATGCTTCGAGAAGATTTCGTCGCTACACGATCATTTCAGGTCTATAAGGAGCCGAGGACAATTGCTAGAAGGGGATTTTAACACCATTGACCATTCGAAGGGCCATGTTGATCGGTCCTTTTGAGGTAAGTCGTGAGGATTTCCCAGAAGATAGACCTTCGACAGCATCACCCAAATGTATCCCATCAACTCGATTTTGGACCCATAGCCTTTCCCCGTCGGGGGCTGTTCAAATACTTATTTTCATCGGGGTTCTCCCTGGCTGCCTCGCGGGACCTAATAACAACTTTCTCCTCAATTAAATAAAAGTAACGAATTACTTATTAATAGGTGCACTTTTTATTAGTGACCATACAGTCCTTCACCACCGCCTCTAGTTCCCCTCTTAAGGTTTTTTCTTCATTAGAGACAGCCTCCTCGAAGAAGGTATCAAACCCAGCTACCTCCAATCCTAAAATCTCACACATATCCTCTAAGGTAATAGTGAACTCACCCAAAGTGGCTATAAAGGTATGTGAGCTATGGATCCAACGGGAAACCAACAGTTACAAAGCAGTATTGTTCTTGGCGAGAGTAAGGTCACCCAGTCAAAGAGAGAAGGATAGGCCTTGGGAAACGAAGAGCTTTGGGGGAAATTAAAATAAACCTCTTCAATTTCCCCAAGGAAAGTATTGAAAATCTACAAAGGGTTTCGTATAGATATTTCTTCATTCAATAAATAAATATCTCTACAAAGGGGCAAATGTAGGGGGTGTCCCCACCAAAGGATGATTAACTTAGTCAATAAGATTGATTAGTCCACGAAGAAAGAGAAGGAATGCGACCCTATGGACCCACCTCGAATATTGTTCACAGAAGCGGCTCGAATGACCCACCTCGAAGATTATTTGTAGAAGTGGATCGAAAGACACAGTTCGAATGATCCAATTCATAGATCAAAGTCACCTGGAGAATAGTTTGTAATGAGTAATAGAATACTGTGTCATTCACTTTATCTTATAAATGTATGTTGAGCGAGGTTGTTTGGTACCCACGAGGGACCATGTCTGGGAGGGCATGGGAGAGATAACATGCTCTATCGAGCAAATTCCTCTTGGGAACCTTGCCCGAACATGGTTTGGAGGATTGGGAACAAGGCAATCTTGGGAACGCAGTTACCAACCCTCTTGGCACACTTGGGAAAAAACTTCATCCAGAATAAATGGTCACTCGAGCCACAACAACCGAGCCACCTTGGTGTTTATTTGTTTGAAGGGTCCTCCTCGAGGTACTTTTGTCTTGGGCCCAACAGAACTCTCAGCCAATAAATAGATAATAATGTACTCAAGCCGTCTACCAGCCGAGCAGCCGCAGAATTAATACTAGCCCGCCTGGCTGATGTGATCAAATATCTGCCAGTGTCACTGTTTAACTCACTTTCTGACGTCATAATGCCTGGCATTTAGGGACTAAAAAATGTAGCACTTAAGTGGGTTTACCCTTAGGATGGCCGGCCTAGTTTACGAAACCTGACCATTTAGCCATCCTCAAGTAAGCCTCAAGCTGACATGTCACGTCTCTCATTAATGCCCATAATCCTGCCAGTCAATGGAATAATTTCTCGCCAAAATTATGAGATCCCATGCATTTAATGAAATATCTTGTGCATTTAATGTACCCCATCAAACCGATCGCAGAAAAGCTCACTCGAGCAACCTTGCCCTCCATATATATATATAACAGATGAATAAGTTAGAGGGAGAGAGCATTCTAAGCCTAGAATTGCTGCCTAAATTTCCTTACACCCGAGAATCATTACGAGAGCATTAACCCCCCATACATGTTTAATATGCTCATGATTGGGCATTAACTGAGCTTGAAGTTCCTGCCTTGCCTTTATTATGCCTAGAGTGCTTGTTCTTTCTCCCTCCGACCACTCTACTTGTTGTTCCTATTAATTTGTTATGCTTGTCATATGTCTTCTGTGTTAATATGCTCTTTAATGCAAGCCTGAATATTGAATCTCTTTGTCTCTGATTTACCTGTGGCTATTGCATATATTGCATACCTAACGGTGTTAATCCCGATCTTGATAAGGGGTTACGCCTCACTTAATACTAACTGTATTTGAAGAACCCACATCTTACATATGTAGATCTTGATGATGAAATATTCCCTCGCGTGTGAGGGATATCTTATTACAATGGTTTTGGGCATGTGGAACCTGCAACCCACGTGCTCTCTTCCATGCATGCCCTAATCCACGCGCTTGTCCAAATGTCAACTATCGACCATCTAGGCTAGGCCAGACCGAGTCATCAAGTTGGATCCTCTGATGACTGTCATGATGAGCTGAGTCTTCATTTGGCCCTCGTCCTCGAGGTGTTGGATAAGGATGAGGGGATTTAAGTCATAAGATCATTGACACTGATATCCTTGACTGTGTTTTGAGATGAGGATGAATCCTCTTGTGATGAGTTTGTGGCCAAAGATGAGACACTTCGTTCAAGGTCCACAGCCGAGCCATTACTTTCCCTAACTGATAGTCTGGCACTAGTCGGACTTGGCTAAGGGGGTCCAACCTAGGGACGAGGCTATACTTGGTATATCAATGAATGGTGTTTTTCACTTGGAATTTCAATTAAACTATGATAAAACTCATAGAATGCCCAAAAACTATGTTGAAGATGAACAAGGATAAACACTCAACTTAAACCGTCAAATGACAAATCCAAATCTAATTCGAGTCAGATCTATGCATATGACCAGGTTATGTGCGAGTTCAACTAGGGAAACCATCTGAGTTAACTAGTTGTTTTCCAGAGATGGTGCCTGATTAATCATACACATAAATGATATCTCAAACACTATAAAGGTAACTCAGTGAGTCATATTAAAAACTCATTCAGGAAAAGAGTGACAAATAGTAAATATAGCATTTAAGTGTAATAAATAAGATCAAACACAAAGAATTTTAGAGTGCTTTAGCCCAACTAGTCCTACATCCTCTGTGGGGTAGTTCATTGTCCACTATATACTTGAGATGAGTTATAAGTTACAAGAGTGCAAGCACTTTCCCTTTCTAGAGTGATTTCTACAAAGTTCTAGTACATAATAAATGACTTAGTTTGCTAGTAACAGTTCAACTCTATTTATAAGTGACTTAGGTTATAGTGTGCACCCCAAGTCACAAGGAGAATGTCCAGTCTATTTCCACCATTGGATGCACGCCACCTACCCTTCTCGAATGTTCTTGGGGAATATGATTATTCTCCCCACGTGTGATGATGCCACACGTAGCCAATTGCTTGGTCTTGGAATGGCAAAATTATCCTTTATGTTGAATTTTAGAGGTTCATACATTTTGTCTGAGTTTAGCCGACCCCTTTGAGGCCGACCCTTCTGAGACTATCCATGTGAGGCCGACCATGTGAGGCCGACCCTAAGAGGTTGACCCGTAAAGGCCGAGGGGTAAAATCATCATAATAATGAGTGAAGGTCATATCTGGGATCATCAAGAGTGCACAAGGAAATCACTTATGTAAATATGACTTGTATCTATAAATAAGACCTCGTGTTAAATGGGAAAATATATAAAACAATATTCCACGTATGAATTGGAATATTGTTTTATATCATTACCCATTTAACACGAGGTCTTATTTATAGACACAAGAGTCATATTTACATAAGCTATTGTCATTTACGCTCTTGATATCATCAAACTCTATCTACAACCTTGTCGTTTAGGTTGTTGAGTTGCAGTAGGATTGTACTCGATAATTTCATCGTTATCATTTAAAGAACCATATTTATCTAGTCCTTAATTGACGAACGACTAGGACTTCTTCGGATGTTGGATTCCTTAACTTCCACATGTAGTACCACATGGGCAACTCGACCCATAATCCCTTTATTATTGAATGGCTTGTAATTGAAAAAAAATATTTTTCGGGGAAAGTAATTATAAATAGTTTTAATTATTGTATGAAAGATTAGGTCATCATGATGCCAAGTTATCGATGTTTTCATTTACAAAATGTACTCATCGTGTTTTTGTGATATGTTTATTGAAAATATTTTATAACTATTATTAAAAGTACTAAAATTGGAAAATTTATTGTTGCGTTAAATTTGATATTTTGAGTATATGTTAATTTTGCATAAGGAAATTTGGTATGTGAGTAGAAATATAAATTAAACCATAAAAAGTCTACCAGTGTAATTATTTTTTCCCATGGTTTGGAAATTAGAGGGTAATATATTGTTCTATTTTGAAAATGCATATTGTCCCCATTTATATATAGGTCCTTTTTTACTTAACCCCTTTCAATAATAGCATATTTTGACTTAACCCCCTGAAAGTTGAAAAATTAGACATTAGCCCCTAAATTCTAACATCGTTACTTTTTCGTTAAAAAATACTCTAATTCATATTTTAACTTGTCCCGTATATTTTTTGGAAAAAATCCCTCTTATTTCCTTCTTCATCTTCTTCCCAAAGAATAAATTTTAGAACACAAATAAATTTTATTTCAAAATTAGCAAAATAATTCATAAACAAAAAATCTCTAAATAGTTTCAAACCTCAACCAAACCCTCTTACAAAAACCTCTAAACTAAGCCCTTTATCTTTCCTTTCCTTCATCACTTTTATACCACATGGAGTTAGAGAGATTCTAAAACCCACATATTTCCTAATACCACTTACAAAATTAAAAATTAAAAACAAATATAGAAAAAATGGAGAACATGAAACCAAATGCATTCGCAGTTTGGATTCAGTTTTATAATCGTTGAACATCACCACCACTGCTGCAATCACCATATACCACCTCATTCTCCACCGCCACCTCCTCCAGCGTCAAGCCCCACCATCACTTCCATAAATTTTGGTTTGATTTTCTTCTATTTGTGAAAGCGATAGCATTTCGGAATCAATGCTCTAATACCAATTTGAAAAGGTGAGGCCCCCAATTTTTAAATCTTTACTACAAAAAATAATTTCATTTTTAAATATATGCGGAAGCGAGACCGTTCAATTAAACACACACAAACACCAAATTTTAATTTCTTTTCAAATTAAAATTAAACAAGTGAAATAAGATTAAATCCACACAAATTTAATTTTACTTAAACCAACTTAATTCAACCCAAGTCCTAGAAATTTGCGTAAGTCATATTTTCAATATTACCAATTTAGGCCAAACCAATTTTAACAAATTAAATGATGACTTGAATCAAATTAACATTTACCCAAATTATTAGGTAGCACTAAATTAAACATGAGTACTGATTTAAACTAATTTTATATTTTTACCTAAGCATGCGTTCTAAGTGATTTTGTAAAAGATAAAATAAATAATTAACTCACTACGCCACGATGTACGAGAAAAAACCCACAACGGGAAACAACCTCGGACGGACCTAGCCTCAAATCCACTAAGTACGATTTTACAAATACAAGTAAGATGACTTACAACACTCGACTCGACTCCTTCAAGCCCTTACGCGTCTTCTTGTATACACCTCTTCCTAGCGAATAACCACGGAGCTCCACCGCGGTCTCGAAATCCACTGATCGGACTTTTTCTGGTGACCGTCACCGGAACAAGAAGCCTTTCTCCAAGTGGGTATGTCACAGCAAACAAGCTTCTTCTTTGTGGGATATAGAAGCAAACCCAAACTCTCTTTCACGGTAGAGATGAATCCGGTGCCAAATAAATTCTCCAAGCAAGATGTATATATATATATATAGATATAAACTTGGATTAAAACATTGTTTATTGGGTGTAAACTTGGTTTTGTTCTTTGAATAAATCAATTTAATTAACAAACACTAAGGGAAATTTTTATGAAATAATTAATCTCTCAAAAACTCACTAAGAGATGGAAAAAGTTCTTGGAAAAAATCTTTTACCGAAATCATTAAATTCTGTGAAAGAATAGTGGGACAAAGTAGTGGGAAAGTGCCAAAAAATTGCCAAAAATTGTTCCCATCGAAATCTCGTTTGAACGACATTTTCGTTCGAATGACGTTTCGTTCGAATGACGTTTCGTTCGAACGACGTTTCATTCAAACGAACTATCTAACGAAGTTCCAGTGGCAAGTTGTTGGCAAACCTCGTTCGAACGAAAAACTCGTTCGAACGACAATATCGAACGAAAAACCAGAAAGCTTAAAGATTCGATATTAACCCAGAAACTTTATTCTAAAGTTTTAAATAAACCTTCTGAAAATAAACCTTAGTTTAAAATAAAAGTACACCCATATAAATATTATTCCAAGATCCTATATATATATATATATATATATATATATATATATATATATATATATATATATATATATATATTAAAATGCATTCATACCTTAGGAGCAATGGAACCATGTAGATGACGTAGAAATGAGGCACATTAAATCGGCATTTGATGAAGCTTTATGAACTTGGCTGCTACGTCTTCAAATTTAGAAATGTCATAGGCTTGAAGGATGATCAAAAACTCTATCCTATGACATAAACATTTTTGTCCGGAATTGAGCCAAAACTATAAAGAACTCAATTGGAAAATTGTGTCCTTACAAATCTCCCCCTTTGTTTATTCCGGGACAAAAACTAACAAAAATCGTAAAGGTTCGTCAAGCTCAGCTAGACTAATAAAAATATCCCACCCAAAATAAAAATACAATGCTTGACTCAAACAACCCAATGATCAATCAATATCTTTGCCGATGATGAAAGTTGCCATTTAGAAGTATTCCTGCACACTTAAGCAAACTATCAAACGCATAAGGAATATCAAGAATATTAAATGCAATTAAGATAAATACTCCCCCTAGATTAATTCTACCCTTTATCAACTATGATCAACCTAAGAAGGTAGCGCTCTCCCCCTAAGGTAAATCTCCTAAATTAGATACGATTACAATATGATTATATACCATTTCTCCCCCTATCATTCTCCCCCTTTTTGTTCAGGAATAGACAAAGGATAAAAACCAATTTAAACATGATAAAGCTTAGAGAGATAAGAACATTAAAGCATATGGGCAACAAAAGCAAAACTAATCCATGCAAATAATAACGGATACTAACTAAGATGAAAGAAAATGATACCAATATGATACATAAAGTATTAAGCATGTGATATTAACGAAGAATGCACCAAGATATATATCAATCATAAAGTAGAAGCATATATGGACTAGAAGACAAGTCAAATACAAATAGAATACCTCGTATATGAGAATATAATAAATATCATAAATGCACACTCACATATACTAGGTATACATACCACACATGACACAAAATACAATAAGCTTTTCACACTCGTATGGCAAAAATGCGTCATATGAAAACGAAAGTGTTGGGGTGTGAACTAGCAACAATTAAATTTAGACCCAATCACTTAAAATATGTTCACGGAGTTCTCAATTGATTGCAAACTTCATCACATTTGAATAAAACCTCATGTGAAATATAGATTGAACTCGATGAACAAACATACACAATGCATACAAGCCTAGAATTTTGATGATTCTACAAACCAATAGAGTCATGACATTGAAAGTGCAACTAGGATAAACAGACATTGTGCAAACCGTTGATATACCATCCAATCTCCCTCAATAAGCATATATATTTGAATGAATATATCAAACAAAAATTGGCCTTGGCAATTATTTTTCTTTTTAATGCCATAATTCAATTTTTAGGCCTTTGGACCACGTATTTATTTTAGGTCCAAACATACGGTGGCTTACTATTCGCAAAGGATAATAAATCCTTTCGAAGCCCTTCCCCGTGCACATTTATATATAATATTTTTTTATTTCTCACAAATCTCACGTGCAATGGATTTTGACATGCACTAGTCCTCCTAGATCACAAGTATGTAGATGACAAGATTGGTAGGAGAACATCTCACAAAGCTCAAATATAACATGTGAAGTTAAGGTTCAAAAAGCTCGTGCATGTGTGTAAAGGAGGCATATAAAAATAGAATCAATTTAATCAACACAAAATCCAACTACTCCATGTAAGCATGGTAAAGAGCATAATAAGGATTGACAATCTAAATCAAAAGTTCTAGCCACGTGGGAGCGAAAAATATGGGATTCTACCACAAGTATATACCACATAAAGTGTCAAACTAAAATACACATAAAAAAATCTTTTTGAGTTTTTGAAAATTTTAAACCAAACAACAAAAATATTTATTCGAAAGACACACAAAAATTATTTGTATTTTTCATTAAGCATAAATTACGAAAAGGGTATAACACAAATAATTAACAAAAATCTGTTTGTATTTTTCATTTAATACAAATAAAATGAAGGAAATATAATACAAAAGATAAACAAAAATAATGATTCTAGCATGAGATATGAAATAAAGCGATGACTAGAAAATGATTAAACATACATACACCTAGCAATGATGGATAATATAAAGCACAAAAAGCTAGAGTATGCAAACAAAACTAACACATTCAACCTTTAAATTTAGCAAGGTAGGCTTCATGTGAAAGTAAATGAGAATCAACAAATCTAATATCTAGCGCGTCTAAAACTGATTTTCGAACCCATATAGATGTATATTTAAAATAATGGGATTTGGAAACTAAAGAAAAATGCTAGACATAGACTTCCTAGGACTTCTTTTAAGATCAAAACAAAATGACTTAAGGTGACCTTTCCTACCACAATGCAAGCATGTGAAAACACGTGGGATGATACCTAAGGTGTGACCTTTTCTAAAGTCCTTGGATAGAGTCAACCCTCTAAAACAAACAATGGTCTTAGCTTTAGCAGCGGAAATATTTGAACAAGATGAACTAAAACCATTACAACTACTACTCGAATCTTGTATGTCATTTGTCATTTTTAAAATTTTGGACTCAAGTAATAAATTAGACTCCTCAAATTTATGGGACTCCTTCTTTAAATTTTCTATAACTCCTAGAAGGTTATCACGCTCCCCCTCAATGTGAGCAAACATGTCCCTAAGAGTCTTTTCTCGACAATCACTCTCTTTTTTGGACTTTTCTAAAATTAAAATTGTAATTTATATCCATGAGCTTTTCACGAAAAATATCTTTTTGAGAAAGCGAGGGTTGCAAAAGTTCAATTCTCGATTTAAAACATAAATTTTCATTTTCAAGAAACCTAATTCTTTTTACAAATCTCACATTTAATTCTCTTAAATTTTCATTACACTTATTAAGCCCATTAAATTCCTCTCGAATAGCAAAAATATCATTATCATTAGAAAATGACTAATTATCATTAAGGCGTCCCATCGAGAGATACAAAAAAACGAGAGAGAAAAAAATGAACCACCTAAAAATACAAGGAGCACAAAAATTATAAAAGTCGAAAAACGGATATTTGACGCGATAAATTAGCGCTCCGGCTCTGATACCAATTTGAAAGCAATAGCTTTTCTGAATCAATGCTCTGATACCAATTTGAAAAGGTGAGGCCTCCAATTTTTAAATCTTTACTACAAAAAGTAAAAATCTTACTACAAAAAGATAATTTCCTTTTTAAATATATGCGGAAGCGAGGTGGTTCAATTAAACACACACAAACTCCAAATTTTAATTTCTTTTGAAATTAAAATTAAACAAGTGAAATAAGATTAAATCCACACAAATTTAATTTCACTTAAACCAACTTAATTCAATCAAAGTCCTAGAAATTTGCCTAAGTCATATTTTCAATATTTCCAATTTAGGCCAAACCAATTTTAACAAATTAAATGATGACTTGAATCAAATTAACATTTACCCAAATATTTATGTAGCACCAAATTAAACATGAGTAGTGATTTAAACCAATTTTATCTTTTTACCTAAGCATACGTTCTAAGTGATTTTGCAAAAGATAAAATAAACAATTAACTCACTACGTCGCGATGTACGAGGAAAAACCCACAACGGGAAATAACCTCAGACGACCCTAGCCTCAAATCCACTAAGTACGGTTTTACAAATACAAGCAAGATGACTTGAAACACTCGTCTCGACTCCTTCAAGCCTCGACGCGTCTTCTTGTATGCACCTCTTCCTAGCGAATAACTATGAAGCTCCACCGCAGTCTTGGAATCCACCGATCGGACTTTTTCTGGTCACCGTCACCCGAACAAGGAGCCTTTCTCCAAGTGGGTATATCACAGCAAACAAACTTCTTCTTTGTAGGATGTAGAAGCAAACCCAAACTCTCTTTCATGGTATAGATGAATCTGATGCCAAATAAACTCTCCAAGCAATATGTATATATATATAGAGATAGATAGAAACTTGGATTAAAACATTATTTATTTGGTGTAAACTTGGTTTTGTTCTCTGAATAAATCAATTTAAATAACAAACACCAAGGGAAATTTTTATGAAAAAATTAAGCTCTCAAAAACTCACTAAGAGATGGAAAAAGTTCTTGGAAAAAATCGGTTCCCGAAGTCATTAGATTATGTGAAAGAATAGTGGGACAAAATAATGGGAAAGTGCCAAAAAACTGTCAAAAACTGTTCCCGCCGAAATCTCATTCGAAAGACATTTTCGTTCGAACGACGTTTCGTTCGAATGACATTTCATTCGAACGAACTATCTAACGAAGTTCTAGTGGCAAGTTGTTGGAAAAACTCGTTCGAACGACATTCTCATTCGAACGAAAAAATAGAAAGCTGAAAAATTCGATATTAGCCCAGAAACTTTATTCTAAAGTTTTAAATAAACCTTCTAAAAATAAACCTTAGTTTAAAATAAAAGTACACCCATATAAATATTGTTCCGAGCTCCTATATATATATATATATATATTAAAATGCATTCATATCTTAGGAGTAATGGAACCATGTTGATGACGTAGAAACGAGGCACATTAAACCGACATTTGATTAAGCTTTATGAACTTGGCCGCTACGTCTTCAACTTTAGAAATGTCATAGGCTTGAAGGATGATAAAAAACTCTATCCTATGACACAAACGTTTTTGTCCGGAATTGAGCCAAAACTACAAAGGACTCAATTGGAAATTTGTGTCCTTACAATTTGCGATTTTAATTATGGGGGTTTAAACCCCAAAACTGATTTTCTATTCTGCCAGTTCTTCAAGAAGATCTCAATAATGGTTTGAAAATCGATTATGAAAATATGGGCTTCTGAAATATTTTTATAAGGGGGATTGCTACTGTTTGTGTTGGAGGTAGTGTTGGTGGTGGAGGTTTCTATATAAGGTAAAAGGAGGCAATGATGTTTAAGGAGTGGTGGTTATAAATTAAAGGGAGAGTATGAAGACGAGAGAGAGGAGAGTCCAAATGTATGTGGAGAGAGAGAGTGTGTGTTATGACACCCTACATATTTTGACATTGGAGGTGACCAGTCCCTGCTGTCAACCTATGCCAGGCGTCAGAATTAAAATACCATTCTTAGTATGTGATAAAAATATGAGACATGAAAAACTTTTTTCACAAAATATAATTTGATATAATCCAACAAATATAAATGACCACCACAATAAAATCCATCACCATACTAAACTCCAATAAAAAAATCCCAACTCCAAAAGATAGAAAATTATTACATGAATAATCCAACTACAAATCTCCAACTTAAGAGAAAAATAATTGTGGAATCGAATAACCCACGAAAAATCCATGAATGACTGTCTCATAAATCACAGCTGGAAAGGAAAAAATAAACCACTAAAGAAGTAAAAAGGTTACTCCGCTACAGCTCCACAAATCTTCAATCAATCCTAGGAACCTACTATAATAACTTCACTTGAAATGTTAGTCAACGCAATGGGTGAGCCCATAGCATGAATACCATCTACTCCTCCCAAGTAGGATCTATGAATCCATACATAATCATCATAGAGGATAAATATTATAATAGAATATTTTTAATTAAAATTATATGAGAAGATGCAAGTAAAATAAAACAGCACTAACTACCTACATACTAAGCCACCCCACTACCCAAGTCCAATTATGTTATTTTAATAGTGAAGTAGATATTAAAAGTTATCTTATTCAATTAAATTATTTAATTATCATATTGGAGTGACGCCACTATAGAGAATTTACTTTTCTATTGGTCTTGCACATACTCATGGCACGCTTAAAATTTCAACACAAACACAACACAACGCGCGCACACACACACACACACACACACACACACACACACACACCTATCACTATAGCCAGTCAACCCAAATTTGTTAGCCTTGCACATACTCATGATGTTCCACTCACGACACATTACGATAGCCAGTCAGCCCAATTTTGTTAGCCCTGCACATACTCATGACGCCAACACACACCCACATCACTATAGGCAGTCACCCTAATTTCGTTAGTTAGACACATACTTGTGATGCAAATTTATTTTTAATACTCGTTTATTTTCGTAGGCATTAATTATAATATCTTAATTAAGTTATCTTTATTTTTAAATTACTCATACCCATAAAATGGGAATCACGACTAAAAAATTCCCTATCCCCATACCTATAGAATACTAAACCATAAATATTACCTACTATATCACCATGAAGAATACCTACCAAAAATCATCACCCACTCTCGCACCTAGAAGGATAACGTAACAGCGTACTACCTAGTCCCACCCAGGAAAATACCCAACCGTACAAGTGCACACTCACTAGTCCCGTACTAAAAAAGTGACAACGATAATAAAGTTTACTTACTGGTCCCATACATAGAAAGCAACCTAATAATAAGGGTGAAAGTACATCTACACCCAAAATCCAAACATTCTCCCACTGTTAAAATATTAACACGAACAATCTCTATATATCACATATTTATCATACAACATTACAATTTCTCCATTAATCCTAAGAATCCAAATTCATTCCACTTCATCAATCCAATCATGCAATAACCAAGTTCTGCAAAAGTAGTTACACAAGTTCTCCAATTACATAATTTCAATATGGGTGATATTATACCAATCCAATACATATTACAATTCAAATATGCGTATTAACAACCTTACACGATAATAAATTCTGTTCTACAACATACACATCAATATCGTAATTTTACAAGTAAAAACATTATTCAAATTTTGTATTTTAATTCTAACATACGATTCGTCGCATAAATCTACCATAAACTAATACATTATCTGAGCATGCGATGTTTCATGTCTTAAATCATATTTTTAAATTTAATAAAATAACCCCGAATTAATTATCACTTTCCCTAATTAATCATTATAATTATTTTTTTAGAAAACATGATTAATTAAGGTTTAGGCAACATTTAAAATATTTACAACTTAAGAAGAACAATAAAGATATTCATGACTGAAATAAGTCATCTCGAAAATATGATTATGCGGTTGTGATCGTCTCGTGAAAATAGCAAAAAATCGTTCTTTATTAATCTTAAAAAAACTTGAATTGAGCCTTCAAAAATTGTGTTGAATATTTGTTTTAATGGAGGATTACATTTGGTACAATATTGGAGGAATGTTTTTGAGTTGCTATTGCCTTTGGGAAAGGGTTAAAAGTGTTTTACAAGTATGATCCTTGAGTCTTGTAATATAGAAAAGACAATAGAGTCCTAAACCACAACAAACACGCAAAAAGAAGTAATCCCGCAACTTTTGCCCCGGTGCAAATTGGTTTGCCGCTAGGGCCGAATCGATTTGGCATCTGAGAGGAGCCTAGTTCTGCTAATTTAAAATAAAATTTAGCAAAATTCCTTTTTATTCTTGATTTCAAACCCAATTAAAACCCTATTATTTTTATATCAAACCCAACATTTTCAAATGCTAAAAAATAATTAAGTCCAATAAAAATTATTTTTTCGTTTTCAAATTTATATAAAAATATTCTACGGTTCAAAATTCACGGGATATTACATTCTTCCCCAATAAAACATGAATGTATTCGTCGAAATTCCACAAATAGAAAATGTATAAATGTAAACCACCGTAAATAAAATAAGGCTCACATATGTCTACCTGTAGAATGCCACGATTCGACACCCACACACCCAATCGTACATGCACCTATCCCATAAGTAAAATTACTATATATATATATATAAAGCATAAATGTACAAATAAAACGGTCCACGCTATCCCACTAGCCACGATTTGGCTCATGCTGAGCCTACCCTGCATGAGATTCCAAAATAAGAAGGGCATACACCCCTAGCATATCGACCGCTGGTGCCACTGGTGCTCCCTGTGCATCCGGTGCTCCCAGTGATAGAAGCCCTTGTCTATGCTGGTCTTGAGTCTTTATTACAATACAATATTTTAAAATAAAACAATATGAGAAGAGGCTAATAAAATAAAACAGTACTAACTACCCACATACTAAGCCATCCCACTACCCAACTCGAGTTATATTATTTCAACAATGAATTAGATCTTAAACCATTATCTTAATCAATTAAATTATTTAATTATCTTATTGGTGCGACGCCACTATAGTTAGTTTACCTTTCTATTGGTCCTGCAATTACTCCTAGCGTGATTAAAATCTCAACACAACACACACACATACACCCATCACTATAGTCAGTCAACATAATTTCATTAGCGTTGTACATACTCGTGATGTTCCATGCACAAAACGTCATTATAGTCAGTCAACCCAATTTGGTTAGCCCTGCATATACTCGTGATGCCAACACACACCCATGTCACTATAGCCAGTCTATCCGATTTTGTTATCCCTACACATACTCGTGATGCAAATCCATTTTAATACTCATTTATTATCTTAGGCATTAATTATAATATCCTAATCAAGTTCTATTTATTTTTCAATTAGTCCCACCCATAAATCGAACATCACAACTAAAAACCATCCTTTGTCCCATACCTAGAGATCACCAAACCATAAGTATTACTTAGTCTATCACCTAAGAAGAATATGTAATACCCCGTAATTTTAATAACTTTTAATATTAGATAAATTAAAAGTTAATGGGCCAAATCAATGGGGATTAATTGGAATTAATTATGAAAAATTAAGTGGGATTAATCCGGATTGGATAGTACTAGAGATTAAAGTAATAAATGATTTTGAATATTACTTAGTGATATAAAGTAATATGTGGATATGATAATTTTTAATATTGTCGTGAGTAAATATTATGGCACAAATGGAAATTAAGTCAGGACGCGCTTATGAGTCGTGTCGGGACTAAAGTTGGGAAATGAAATGAGATTTATTTTTAAGTCATTCGGATGATCATTTCGATAGAAAAGTCTACCCGGGGTTTGATTTGGGTCTCGGGTCAATTTGAAGATGAAAGGACACCCCGAAGGGGCCTTTTAGTCATTTTGCTTGGGAGATGAATAATACCTACAATTTTTTTCTTTTAGCTAACCTTGGAGACTTTTTATATATGTGAGTTTAGATTGTATGTAAGGTTCATTTCATCAAAACACAAAGTGAGTTCTTTTGAGAGAGAATGAAAAGACTTAGAGAGAAAGTGAAAGATCATCTAGAGGAGAGGAACGTTACTTGGAAAGGAAGAGTCACCTAGGGCAAACTAAGGGGACAACCACCATCAATACACCATGCACCACCATCGGATAGTCGTAAAAAAAAGTAAGAGGAGTTGCCAAACACTTGTCTTCTCCAAAAGTTCAGACCTACACATAAGGCAAGTGTAATTCTTGCTCTATTTTGGTGCTTATATTATCCATGTTAGAATTGGATTTCTTTTGGATTGATGAACTTATGAATTTAGTATTAAAATGATTGATAAATCAAGATTAATGATTAGGCAAATTCATGTAGTTGGATATTTATACATGTAGATGCTATAAACATGAAAATGGATAGGTTTTACATGTAGAGGATTTATATGTTTATTGAGGATATGAAAATCATGATAGGTATTGCATGTAGATGAATCCTACTTATGTTGAATATGGAAATTCGATGATGTAGTTATGAAATGATAATTCTAAATTCTGGGTTTTTAAGAGGTGTAAAAATGGAGGATTTAGATAAATTGGAATTTTAAGGATTTAATGGGTTTGATGATAATACCCTTATGAACATATGGATTTGATGTTATTATTATGTGAAAATCACCCTTGAACATGTTAGAACAATGTTAGAACATCTGGGTTTTTGGTAGAATATAATCCATAAGGGTTTGGGTGTTAGAACATGAAGAAAAATGCAAAAAACTGAGGTTGAAGACGAGCTGGAATGACGCTGATCTCGTTCGAATGAGACATGCTGTCATTTGAACGAGATTTTGGGTTTCTGATTAGATTTCAGAAATCCTATTTTAGCCTAGAACAGTTTGGAAAATTGTATTTTTAGCCCATAGTAGGTTATGAATAATTTTGGTACATTAACAAGGAGTGAGGGACTTAGATTTATGTTGAAAAATTATATGAAATTGAGGAATAAAATTATGTGAGAGATATCTACATAATAATAATATGATTAAGAGATGAATAATCATCAGGGTCAAGTATGGGTTAATATTTATTTTATATATATACAGGTAATTGGAATTATGTGAGTGATAACTACATAGTAAAAATACGATGATAACCATGATTAATAAGTACGGGTGGTATTTGAGAAATACGATGGGTACTTGGGGTAGGATGAAATACTAATATGATATTGGTCGAGTGCGTACCGAATTTTATATAAGTTGATGTGTATATCTATTGCTTGTTTAATTTATGTGTATGACATACCTAGGCTACTTGCTATTGACTGGAGGTTTACACGTAGAGGGCAGTCATATCCTGATGAGCCTTAAGGGGGATCTGACTTGTTTCCTCAGAACATAGGACTTGGGTTGTATTGCCATTAGTGAGAACAATGGTATTGAACGGTCTTTTAGGTACGTAGGTATGTGTGTAGCCCAAAGGCTTAGGACTATGGTCGCCTCCAATATTTATGTTTGTTATTTATGGTTCGAGGGATATATCGAATCGACAATCCTTTGTACAGTGACGAGATGTACCCGGACATGATAGCAGAGTATGCATGCACCGCAGCTGAGTCTCGAGGTGCAGTGATGTATATATATAATAGAGTGAATGTATATATATACTTGTCACATATTTTACATCTTGCACCGCAACTGAGCCTTGGGCGCCATATTAGTGTATATATATTATAGTATGAAAATGTATATATACATGGGTTATTATCTACTATGTGAATTAAGTAGACATGAAAGATAATGAAATCTGAAATGAATTAAGTAAGTGAATACTTAATTATATTTAATTGAGAAAGGGCTTATCCATGATATATAGAAATTGGATTTATATGTATTACCTATATTGCGAGAGAAATACGTGGGGAAAGATATGGGCTATGATTAGTTGGCACTGATATGAACTAGTTAGCATGGGAACTGTAACTAGTATGACTTAGAGGTACGTTAGGTGTACAGTTTAGATGAGAGGTGAGGATCTCAAGAGAGAGAGTCCGATAATTTAACATGTATATAATAATTGCTGAATATAGCATTTATTCACTTGTTATTTTCTAAACTACTTTTACAATCAGGCTCTGAACTGTCTTCTTGCATAATCTCTTCTCTCTTGTATATCCTATATCAGGTGTCTAGTCGCAGGGACACCAACCATAGAGGATTAACATTTTTGACGAGTTATGGATGCTATGGAGTTTTAGGACTTTGTTTAGATGCTTTAATATTCATTGATTCATACTCTATAGTTGATCTTTCATTTAGGGCATGTCGCCCAAGAGGATTTAAGTATTTCCATTTTATCCCAGTCAGTTAATGTATTATGTCAGTTTTTGATACATTTGGTTTACGTTGGATTATTGTATTGAGATTTTAAACTGGAGAGTTTTATTCCAGTTGCTTTTAATTCAGTTTTGATATTACTCAATTGTTATTCATTGTGTGCATGGATTGTGTTAAATGGTTTAAATTTTACAAGTGGAATTCTTAATTAAATTAAAATTACAAAGTTTTTAACACTTGTTTAATTAAGTATTAGGTGACTATGTTTTCGACGGTGATACTAAGAATGATCCAACTGTATATTCTGTTTTAATTTGGTATGGGACTAATCATTCGGTATTTAATTAAGCGGGGTGTTACAAAATACCTATAAAAAATCATCATCTAAGCTAAAGGAATAACGTAGCGACGTACTCCTTAGTCCCACCCAGGAAAATACCCAATCGTAGAAGTGCACACTCACTAGTCCCATACCTAGAAAGTGGCAATAATAATAAAGTCTACCTGCTAGTCCCATACCTAGCAAGCGGATTACTAATAAGTGTGAAAGTACATCTACTCCCAAAATTCCAACGTCCTCGCGGTGTCAAAATATTAACACGAACAATATCTACATAACACATATTTATAATACAACATTATAATTTCTCCATTAATCATACTAATCTAAATTCATTCTACTTACATCAATCTAATCATGTAATAACTAAGTTCTACAAAATAGTTACATAAGTTGTCCAATTCCATAATTCCAATACGAGTGATATTATACCAATTTAACACATAATCCAATTCAAATATGCATATTAACAACCTTACGCAGCAGTAAATTCCGTTATAGAACATGCACATCAATATCGTAATTTTACGAGTAAAAACATTATTCAAATTTCACATTTTCATCCAAACATACGATTCGTCTCACAAATCTACCTTAAACCAATACACTATCGAAACATGTGATGTTTCAAGTCTTAAATCATATTTTTAGATTTAGTAAAATAGCGTTGAATTAATTATCACTTTCTCTAAATAATATTTCCAATTATTTATAAGAAAATATGATTAATTAAGATTTAGGAAACATTTAAAACATATGACACTTAAGGGGAACAATGGAGATATTCATGCCTGAAAATAAGTCATCTCGAAAATCCGATTATGCGGTTCTGATCATTTCGTGAAAATAATGAAAACTCGTTTGGTTGATCTTGAAAAAACTTGACTTGAGCCATAAAAAATTGGGTTAAAATTTTATTTTAATGGATGATTAGGTTTTTTAGAAGATGAGAGGAATGTTTTTGAGATGCTACTACCTTGGGAAATGGGTTTAAAGTGTTTTACAAGTCCAATCCTTAAGTCTTTTAATATGTGAAAAATAATAAAGTCCTAAACCAAAACAAACACCCAAAAATAAGTCATCCTGGACCTTCTACCTCGATGCAAATCAATTCACTCCTAGGGCCGAATTGATTTGGCACCTGAGAGGAGCCTAGTTCTTCCAATTTAAAATAAAAGTTAGTAAAATCCTATTTTATTCCTGATTTCAAACCCGATTAAAACCCTATTAGTTTTATATCAAAACCAACATTTTCAAATGCTAAAAATAATCAAGTCCAATAAAAAATTATTTTTTGATCTTCAAATTTATATAAAAATATTCCACGATTAAAAAACCACGGGGGATTGCATGTGTTTGACAAAAAAAACATAATTCAAAGAAGGTATGTTTGTCTAAAAAATATATGGGGTAAGTCAAAGTATGAATTAGAGTGATTTTTAATGAAAAATTAATGATGTTAGAATCTAGTTAAAATACGTTATTATTGAAGGGGCTTAAGTCAAAAAGCCCGATATATTAAGTGTTCGTACAATGATCAGATTTCTATAAATTATAGAAATAAAAAAGGATGTGTGTTTATATCACAAGTGTTCAACCTAAAACAAATCTGGGGGGGGGGGGGGGTGAATAGGTTTGATTGCACAACATGCACATTTCATTATTTAAAATGAATTTTCTTGCAATTTCAATTGACCTAGCACCTGGAGTAACTAGGTGTTGTGATATATGTCGTGAATTAACCACACAACAAGATTAATTAGGTCTAGAGAGAATAACTAGAATTTAACACATATCTCAATTTTAACCAATTATACTATATCTAGATGGGATCTACGGGTAGTGTGTAATTGAAAAAATAAAAATCATAAAAATTCACAAGACATATTTTATGAGGAAAATTCCCCACCAAGGGGTAAAAAAATCTCGACGCACTCCAATTTATATTTTTACTTGAAAAGTGTTTTATACATAGCAAAAAGGTATCTCTCACTCATGTCCTCACAAGTAGTTACCTATGAACTTTGGACTTAACCCCATAGAAGATAGAAATCCACCTCAATCTCCACAAAGCGAATGAGAAACTCCACTATTCTCCTTCGAATCACGACCTCCAATTTCTCCAATGAATCAATGCACCTTCAATTTTAGATCTAGGAGTGTTAGATCTCCAATTCAAGTGTAGATATGTTTTAAATTGAAGAAGGCTGTGTGGATCTTAACCAAATCACTCTCAATTATCTCTCAAAATAATAGATCAAGTACGAATCTAAGTTTTCTCAATTTTGGATGGAACAAGTAAAATTTGAAATATAGAAGAAAAGTAAAATGCTCTAAACTTCAAAAATGCTCTCAGAAATATTTTTGAGTCATGAGGTTTTAAGATATTTTGATATGGGAGGGAAATTGACCTATTTATAGGAGTATTTCAAAAGTCTTCTCCATCGTGTGCACAATTGAGTTTTTTTGTGCGCATAATTTCGAGCAGTGCTAAAACCTTAATGGAGCCTTGCGTATGAGTCAAAATAGGACCATGAGAAATGGTTCTATGAGAACGGGTCCAACTAGGACCATGGGAACGGTTTGAGAATGGAATTTAAATCAAGTCTCAAACTTTTCACAAAAATCTAGGTTAACTCCCAAATTATTTACACAAACACTATACGTAAAAATATCACCTGTACATCCAATAAAAGAACCCACATTTTGGAAAACAAACGTGCAAGTGTTTGTTTCCATAAGTCAATTCAGAAAACTACCAAAAAGGACATGTTCTTCAAGTATGTGGCAACGAAAGTCTTGTAATTGTTGAGAAACTTGCGTCATCTTTAAATTCAAAAGTCCATTTAATCCAAATCAAATCCCCTCACTCAAACTTATCAACCCTATGTGGCTCGAATGACTTAAATTTTTCCTCATAAAATTTAGCCAACTTTCATATATAACTAATACAATACACAATTTTAGATTTTCAATTTCCCCCTTTGGCTATTCAATGGAAAAACCCCAAAATCCAAAAATACTCTTGATTACAACTATCAAACCCACTCCACATTAGCCATATAATGAGAGTAGTAGAAGTAATGCACATATTGGTTCAAAAGACCAACAACACATTAAAGTCGAGTCTAAAATGATAGTTTGGATCCGAAATGATCATGATAATACCTAAAATCACATGAAACAACGAATAGAATCACATAGGCAAGCATGCACAAGGAGAAAATCATCCTGCTTGGGAATCCTCCTAAAAATCAAAGTGATATAGATTAAATAAAGCATGTGAACATGTGAAGTATAACAAAATCATCTAATATCTATGATAACACAAATAGTATAGCTCCCCTACTAATCATCTCCCCAAACAATAATAATCAATAACAATGAATCATCTCCCCATATCTTAGATATTTCTCACCCTTTATGACATATGGGAAATAAATTTATCTCCCCCTTTTTAACAAAGTGAGAGGCAAACTATCTCCCTATTTTTTACATGAAAAAGTCAAAGAGAACAAAGTATCATAGACAACAAGTATATCATGGTAATAAAACACAATCACAATGACAAATAGAACTAGCGAAGCAAAAGTTAGTAAAGGGTGTAAAATACAAAAGCTATAAAAGGAATACATAAGGAGCATATACAAGTGTATCATCATATGAATCTCAAAAGCAACAACAACAAGATGAATAATATCAATCAATAAGAACAAAAGCATGGTATGTGATATACAAATAATATAACTAGGAAAATGGGATCACATATCAAGCATGGATATAACAATATGAGAATAGAGATACGGATAAAGAAAAATAATCAATAAAGCGAACAAAACATCCATACAACCATCCAAAAGTATCCAAATTGCCAACAAAAAAGGGTACAAATATCTAGTACGAATAGAATGTAATCAAAGTACCACAATTAGTACTATTAATTAACAATAAAAAGGAATAGAGATACACAAAAATCTCTAATCATCATCTGATATCTAAGCATCATCAGTCTCATTGTCCTCATCATCCTCATCAATGAGGTCCTTATCATCATCAACATCCATAGGCGGTATATATGTGGGAGGAGTGATAGTTGGCGATGAAACAATAACAACCAAATTGGGAGCACGACCGAACCATCTCAAATACTTCACAATACAAGCAACATATGTACAAAGACTAGTTTGCTCATGATCAATCGTATCCAAATGTTGTCCATAATAAGCATATGAATTATCTATCTTAGCTCGAATCTCTCTAAAATGTCTTCTCAACTAGGCAAACTGAACCTTAGTAAACTCTCTCTATCCCGGATGAGATCTGGACTCCGAAGCGGGTGCAGGCTAAGGAATGGGTGCATGAGCAGCTGCCGGTGAATCGGAATCAATAGGCCATCTAGGGGGTCGATGTGCAGTCTAGCTTAAAGAACGTGAAAAAATAATGCTCAAAATATCACCAATAATAGAAGTAACCTCATACGTAACCAATCTAGGAACATATAATGAATACCAATAACTGATAATCAAGCTCCCATAAGGTGGATGCGATGATGAGGCATGGGGTTGTAAACAATTAAGAAATGTAGTAAGGAATATCTCCTATCCATATTAGCCTGTCGAAAAATAGATCCACCCAATGAGTCCTACATCCCATAAGAAAAGATGCAACGTTATCATGATCACCCTCATGTAATACCCCGTATTTTTAATGATTTTTATTATGGGATAAATTGACTTAAAATGAGAAATTTATTTATAATTAATCCGGCTTTTATTAAATAATTACTAGCACGAAGAGAGTTAGTATTTACTGATATGAATTATGTTGAATATTACTTAGTGAGTAAAGTAATATATATTTATGAATAAATTTTCACGATCGAATAATACGACATTTATGGTAATTAAGTCGGGAAGTGCATGTCAGCCGCGTCGGGACTAAATTTAATGGAATAAAAGTATTTTATTTAGAAGTCACCCATACCATTTCGAGTGTGCCAAAGTGTCCGAAAGGGTCGAGATAGGCATAAAAGTCTATCCAGGGGTTTAGTTTGGGTCTTGGGATATTTTTAAGCCAAACCGGCACCCCAGGAGGGTATTTTAGACATTTTTATTTTTGGGATAATTAAACCCACGAAATTCCTAAGACTATATCATCTTCTAGGGTTAGGCTTCGTAGATATATCAAACACAAAAGCTTGTGAGACCATTGGAGGAGAAGAGTGAAGAGTTTTCTTAGGCTTGAACCACTGTTGGAACACCGTTTGCACCACCATAGCCGCCAATGTATAGATCGGAGAGAGAGAATCAACCCCATACCTTTCATCACCAACGGACCAGACCCGCTACATAAGGCAAGTAATTATCTTGCGTAAATTTACGATAGATATATGATCCATGTTAGAATAGGGTAACATCTATATGAAAATCCCATGTTTTGGAAGATTTTAGACAATGTAAATCATGATTCTTGGGTTAAAATTGAAATGGAATAGGTTCGTTTATGCATGTAGAATCAAACCCATGTTATTATAATCAAATTAGTTAAAGAAATCTGGTATTTACATGTTTAACTGATGATAAAGTCAAAGCTAGGGTTCATGAGACTAAATATGAAATTTGGGTGAACTTGTGCATGTTGATGATGTTTAAATGATTTGGATACGTTAGAATTTGCCCATATATGTTAGTATAGGATCTGGGTTACATGAATATCAATTTGGAGATGTTTAAATACGATTTTGGTGGTAAAAATTTAAGAAACCCGTAATTGTTAAGAAAAATATGGGCAAATAACTGATCGGTTTCCTTTTTAATATTTGATTAAATCCCAACGTTTAGAAATATTTGGTGTTGATTAATTGAACATAATGAGATTTAGGGAAGGGCAGTACGATATACTTAAGACCCGAAAACATTATTTTTTATGGAATTGAATGGGGAAATTACGAGTGTTAATCGAATAAGTTACGGTTGGAAATTATATAAATTGGGGTTTAAATCGGATAAATGAATATTCAAGGTTAGTACTAGTTGTGGGTGGGTACATTATCAATACTGAAATAACCCAAGGAATAAATGGAAACTTAGTAACCGTTATTATGTGTAATGCATAGGGGTGTGTTTCGGATGGATCAGATCGGAAGAGGGGTGCTCGGAAAAAATTCTAAAATTTTCGAAATTTTAAAATCATTTCCAATTCGAAAAAAAATATTCAAAAATTTTGGAAATTTTATTATTCGTAAAAATATCGTAATAATCGAAATTATCAGTTATAATATTTTCAAAAAATATCGAAAATGTCATTTTTGAAAAAGGATATTTTTAAAATAAAAATAAAAATAAAAATCAAACACTCCACTTTTCATCACCTATGAAGTAAACTACGGAGCTATGTGAATGACAAGGCCACGCATCTCATACCATTTTGGAAATGCAATAAACTACAGAGCTATGCATCTCTTACCATTTGGGAGAAAGATCAATCAAGGCTTGACTATGATTGATAACACCAAAAGTGTACATTTTATACCCCGAATAGACGTATTTTAGTTGCTAATTCTTGACAATAAGGTTCTTGTAATACCCCGTATTTTCATGGCTTTTAAATTTAGGGATTAATTAAATTTATGTGAGATAATTAATTTAATTTTAATCCGGAATGTTGTTTTAAATATTTACTAGCGTGACGAGAGTTAGTAATTATTGGAAATTTGTTATTTGTTGAATATTACTGTACGAGTATAGTAATATATGAGATTTATTTTTATAATATTGTCACGTGTGAATAAAATGGCAATTATGGAAATTTAAGTCGGGACGCGCCTGTGTCGTGTCGGGACTAAATGTTGATTTATAAAAGTGAATATTTCATAAGTTGTTCATATGGTCATTTTGAGTGTGCCAACGCGTTCGGAAGGATCGAGATAGTCAGGAAAGTGTACCCGGGGGTTTAGTTTGAGTCTCGGGGTAATTTTAGGATTAATTAGTACCCCGGGAGGGCATTTTGGTCATTTTACATTTTTGGGTAATTAAACCCACGAAATTTTAAGGGTTATATAAGATGTCTAAGGTTGTGTTCTAGGGTTAGAATGACCAAAGACAAATGACGGCCATAGGAGAGGGAAGGAGAGAGCTTCCAAAGCAATCCAAGGCCCGAAAACCATCCGTTTGCACCGCCTCCACCACCAACGCGTAGATCGTGAGACGGGGAACGCAACCACACCAAATTCGGCACCAAACCAAAACGTCAAAAATCCCAAGCAAGTTTTTATCTTGCTTATTTTCGTTGGTGCATCACTCATATTAGTGTAGGAATGATTAGGATGAGTTGTATGGAAGAAAAACCTATTTTGAGATAGGAAATTGCATGTAGTGATTACTTAAATGATATTCTGGAAACCCTTTGTGATGTAGAGGATTAAACCAAGAAATTTTGATGTTGTATAAGAAGGAAATTCTCGAAAAAAAAATAGATTAGAACCAAGATTAAGAGATTTCTAGGGTTCTTGAGTTTTAAATGAATTTTGGCTTGTTAATCCATGTTTAGTGATAGAAATCTACATGCTTTACGTTGGGAATATCTGGTATGATGATATAATGTTAGTAGTATAAATTTTGGGACAATTGGGATTGAAAAATATGGATTTGGTGAAGGTTAAAAAATGAAACCCGTAACTGCAAAACTGCAGAAATCACAATACCTGTTTGATCGATCGATCGAGCCCAGAGCTTCGATCGATCGAAGGTTCAATCGATCGAGCCCCAGACCTCGATCGATCGACCCATCCTGGCAGACTTAAGTTCCCCTTTTAAAATTTTTGAATTGATTCGAAATGAAGAAAACTCCTTAAACATCCTTAATAAAATGTTTTGGGAGATGTGGAAGACCAGTAGGACATATGAATAATGTTGGGGCCTTTAGTGTGAGACGAGAAGTGTATTTTTGGAATAATTACATAAGGAACGATGAAATCTTGTATTAAAGGGAAAGATTACGTGAACATGATTACGACGGAAAATAGATGAAGTTCTACTGAATTTTTATTTGGGAAAATAGATTCCATGAGTGTTACGTAGTAAGTTGGAAAAACCCTTCGAATTAAAGTGAGAAACGAACCATTATACGTGATAACTAATAATGGGAAAATAAGGATAAATGTTGTGAATATGGGTTATGGGATAAACCTAAATTGATAGAATAAACGTAGTATATTTATATGATTATGCATGCATATATTATATACTTGTGAAAATCATGCCCGCGCTACTTTCTTTCCCGGAGGTTACCGCGTTGGGACGATCTTATCCTGTGTTGCCTTATGGGGGATATTAACTCATACCCTAGAAGATAGAAATCCTAGGTACGGGCTATCGGATCGATAGTCGGACGGTCCTAAGAGACGTGAGGGTATGTACTGACTTCTTGGACTTGGAATCTATGCTTCGCCTCAATATTGTTTGTGAATGTATTTATACAGTTCGAGAGTGATTCCGAACTTGTATTCCCTTTAGTGCGATTGATATGGGGATTGGATAGCAGAGTATGCCCACACCATAGTTTTTGTGTGGGGTGCTGTTATGATATATATATTATACGAGTAGGTAATATATATATGAAATTCTGAAATCTGGAACTGCCTACTGTGATTTAATATGTAGGACATGGTTGATGACTCAAATTATAAATACTTGTTTTGAGAAAGTATAATATGACACTGGAAAACTCTATTGATTAATAAAGTTAAAAGGAGAACTTTGGTTACAAATTGAAATCTTACGTTTTAAATACTTGTGTTGTTCAGTTGTAAATCCTGCGAATCACCTAAGATAAGTTAAATCATTGGGGAAAGATAGTGTGGTATATGACGAGATAGACCATTGGGAAGGGTAGTGCGATAGGTGTGCACATTAGAAGAGATGTGAGAATTTCTCAAGAGAGTGTCGCACTAATATGTTGTTGCATTGGCCTGTAATCAATTTAAATACTTGCTAAACGAATTTTTAAATCATATACACTATCGGGATCTGACCCGTTTTCTTTTCTCTTTCTCTCTTGTATATATATATATATATATGTATATATTACAGGTGCCCAGCCACAGGGGCGTCTTGCATAGGGTCCTTTGGCAGGAACGAGCTGCAGCTTAGGTGGGAGTTGCAGGCCGGTTGTTTAGACGACTTCATCCATTTGATTCTACTCCTAGTTCAGTTTTATCCAGCAGGGGCATTTGTCGCCCTCTTTCTATTAATTAGTTGGTATTGTCAGAGATTGTAATTCTTTTAATTTCAGTATCTTTATTTCGGGATTGTTAATGTCAGGATGTTTTCCTTAGTATTTTAATGTTGGGATTTATTATTGTTGGGTAAACTCTTGAATGTTCATTTTATTCTTCTACTTATTGTGTGACTCTTTAGACGTTAATGGTTTAAGGTTTTATAACCGGATTTAATAAAATTGAAATAAAGGTTTAAATGGTTTTGACACTTAGCTTAATTAATTATGGTGTTTAAATTGGAAAAGTTTTATTTTTCGACAGTGATGCTGAGAATGAACCAACTGTTCACCTTAGATTAATTTAATAAAGGAGTGATCGCCCGGTATTTAATTAGGCGGGGTGTCATAGGTGGTATCAGAGCATCAGGTTCTAGTGTCCTTAGGATCTGTACGATTTATTTTGCTTTCAGCGTTGCTTTGTTTGATATAGATCCATATGTTTAGGATTGTCGATTCCTTTGATGAGACTTCGTTCTCCTGATATAATGTGTATACATTAGTGAATTCTAATTTCGTTCGGATGTGTGCGTGTGTCGAGCGATGATGGATGTCAGAAGAGGACCGTTAAGCGTACATCAGGAGGCAGGGCTCAGTTGAGATTATAAAATATATCCGAGGATGATGACCGTAGTCGAGGTCGCCTCCATTATGGCACGAGAAGCCAAGACTAGAAAGGTGACTAAGGCGCAACAATGATTTCCAAATGCTGTTATAGTCAAATGAGGTGCGAGGGTAAACTTACCCAACGTATTACAAAAACGTGTAGAGACTGTCAGTGGGAAATTCTATAAATGCGGAAATTATGTGTCTTTACCAAATGAGGTAAAGTATCCAAAGGTTTAGATATAGGACGGAGTGTGGCAAACTGAAAGTGAAAATGTAGAGAAAATTTTCTTGGCTTTCGGGACGAAGTTATAATGGTTGGAGTCAACCACCAATTTTAGAAGTGGAATGCTATGCCTGTAGGAGAACCTTAGGTACAGTGTTGACCGTATGTTCCTACCTCAACTGTTCAGGGTAAGAAGCAAACGTGGTTCTGAACTCATCGCAGGAGGGCATGACAGAAGTTCAATTGTGGATATGAATTCTAATCGTTAGCAAATTTTGTATCGAAAGAGGTAGATACTAGTGGAGGAAACGACTCCAAGTGGGAGACCAACTCGTAATAATAATTGATAATACTCGAGGAGGAAATTCTGATGGACGACCGATTCAGAGGTTGACAATGTCATATTTTGTCAATATAGATGATAACTCTTCTTTGTGGGGGAAGTTAAAGGAATCGAAGAATTTAGTCGAGAATAAGACTGAATACAACGGTGGTGGTATAGCACCACAAAAGGATGTGGATACACATCAGGAAAACCATTTAAATGCTTCAGATAGTTAAATTCTTACCAAATGATGGTAAATTCAGTAAGTACTATTATAGATAGTAACATGATATGTATGACCTAAAAAGCTAAGGGAACAACCGGGATGGTTAACAGTAATCGAGTTTACTAAAGTCCGAGAGAAGGACAATCCTAACCTGGACAGGTGATGAGTGGATTATGAGTTGAGGTATTTTGTGCGGAGTGAGATCGCTCACGATAATATGTTCCAAAGTGAGAAAAAGGACAAGAATACGGTGCCTAGTAAAAGGCAACGATTAAAGAAATTTTGTTTGGTTTGAGTAGACGTGTTACGTCCGGAAACCATTTGCACAGTCAAGACGATTGACAAGGTAGAAGTGTAAGTTGTATCCTCAAAGGATGCGATGTGTTTATGTGACACGAGCGAGTCACTATATTTTGTTCCTTGCTAGATTAGCATGTGAGACGAGCTTAATGCATATCATTATAAACGTTATTAAAATGTGAATATTTTTCCTTAGTGTAACGGGATTTTTCTTTAGTGCTATCCGCAGAGGATGAATGTGTATATTAACAGTGTTTTGCACTTTATTGAGGCTACTCGTTGTAGTGATGCGATACACGAGTATGATATTATCTTTGTTAAAATGTTATAGAAATGGTTAGTACGATAGTGGACCTTTATTGCAAGACTATCGGAGTGGTTGCATTAGTGCAGCACGTTTTGTTTTGGCGAGGCTTTACCTGTAAGAAGGTTGGACTCGCACTTATATTATCTATCCTAGAGACTTCGGAGGAGATAGTGGGACCGAGATATTCGGTGTAAAGTATGTATAGACTTTGTCAGTATAATTCCGTATGTATCGGGATTTACCGTTGGGCGAAAAGATTTGACTTAGTATTATGTTTAGCACTCCGGACTTAGTGATAGGAAGAGTGAATTGTTATATTTATCCTTTAGAGATGTGGGAGTTAATATTTATACCCCTATTATTAGGGAAAGGAATTTTGAGAATTCCGATTGTATGTATTCGAGGTTTATGGAATGCTATTACCACCAACCTATACTGAACAATAGTGCAATTAGTGAAACGTTCTTTGTTAAGCATAATTACGGGAGAAATTATAACTTTTCTGTCAAGGGACGGAATAAAGGGGTATATACTATGGACGGAGGACCTAACGAATTTCGATAACCGACAATGCTAGGTAGTAGTGTATCGGGGGGGTTCCTTGTTTGGATTTCGCTTTGCGAGACATCCCACGCATGAAACTTAGCGTAAGGTTGGAAATAGGGAGACGTCTGGTCACTATTCCATGAGTTCGGTACCCTGGTCGAAATGGGATCAAGTAATTATGTATGTAAGTTGGAAGTTGAATTTTGATTTAAAGCCATTGGAGCCGGTGGTGTGGTAAGAAAGCATTGAACGTTACCCCACGAGTTGAGGGGTGGAATGATAATAAGGAAGATTTAAATTTTGATTTTTAGGGTGATTAAAGTGTTGTAATCACGCTGCAAGCACCAGGGAAAACAAATAATTTGTTTATTAGTTTGGAGCGTATGTGATGCTTACGCTAGTATGCCGGTTTATAGGGTGTGTAGACATCCTGGTTAACTGATGTTAAAACTCGTCCGAGATGAAGGGGCGTGGCAAGGACGTGTGGAAAATGTGTTTGTGAGGCTAACAGAACGAAGTGGAAGTGATATAGTGGATTAAACGTCACATGAGGGGCGATAATCCATACATAGGTGTGTAATTAGAATAGCATACCCATATTTGAATTGGAAGACTGTGGGAAGTCATTTAAGAAGAGTATTCCTTGAATAGAGCAGAATTAAATGATTATGAAGAACACTCGGAGCGGAGTTATTAGTAGGCAAGTATGAGAGAGACTTGCACATAAAAAGGGTGATGATGTTGGTATGGTATAAGATATCCAAAAGTGCGCTTCGTGGAGAGAAGAGCACGGGTGGAACTTTCGGCATACTACAAGGAAGGAAGGGGAGTATTACATGTCACTTAATGTGAGATATTTCAAGGAAGAATCGATGTTTAGTGGGACGTAGTGATAGTCTCTACATGCACCGCCTATGGGTAAGGTTGGGTTGAAAGAGGAGAATCAACCAAAGGATTTTGTGTTTAGCTACAATTCCGAAATTTGGAAGAGGTCGGTAAATTCGGTACAGTTCTTGGATGGGTTGCCATCCTCAAAACAAGATCAAGGGTTCATCCCAAACATGTGAATTAAGCCGCTGAGAAGGAAGTGATTGATATTCCTTCGGGATCGTTTACAATATTAACTAGTATGCCCCAGATTTCCTTTGAAAGGAAGGATCGCACCAGTGCATGATCCGGCGCAATATAAATTTCTAAATCAGGATGAGATTGGTGAAATCCCACCTTTGATATGGGATTTCAGAAACCAGCGGAGATAAGGTTTCATTTCAAGTAGGATGTATCACCCGTAGCCAGGGAATGGGCGCACGGTGATTAAAGATTAGTGGAGCCACGTGAAGGAGATTTTGGAATCTTGGTATGATGATTTCAAGAATGCTCTGTAGAAGCACTCGTACATGTTTATCGCGTACTAGGTACTTATTAAGTTTTTTTTATGGAAGAACCACGACGATTCTCCTCCCGTATGTTCAGAGGAGAGTAGATAATCAGAGTTTTTGGATCGGTCGAGAGAACATCCGATAAATGTGGTAGAATTCTACGACTATTTTAGGCAAGCAAGAGTGATCAAATGTTCGTATAATTTTCTTAGAATGGGAGTTTCGTATATGAATAAATCCGAGTATTTGTCATGTAGTGAGGTGCGGCCTCCTAATGATAGCGAGATAATGAAATTTATAATGTATATGCGTGACCTATGCGAATGTTGTCGGTTGGGAGCACAATGTGAAGCGTCTCCAATGAGAATGTAAAACAATGTTGCTGTGAAGAAAATGGCTATAGTGATTGAGCGCCGTAATGTGTAGTTAGTTTGTGTACGGAAAAGGATATCCAGAATTGTGCTACCTGATAGGCCTTATTTTCCGAATTTCGGGACGAAGTTCCGTTATTAGGGGGGAAGTATGTAATACCCCGTATTTTCATTGCTTTTAAATTTAGGGATTAATTAATTTTAATTGAGATAATTAATTTAATTTTAATCCGGAATGTTGTTTTAAATATTTACTAGCGTGACGAGAGTTAGTAATTATTGGAAATTTGTTATTTGTTGAATATTACTGGATGAGTATAGTAATATATGAGATTTATTTTTATAATATGATAACGTGTGAATAAAATGGCAATTATGGAAATTTAAGTCGGGACGCGCCTGTATCGTGTCGGGACTAAATGTTGATTTATAAAAGTGAATATTTCATAAGTTGTTCGTATGGTCGTTTTGAGTGCGCCAACGCGTTCGAAAGGGTCGAGATAGTCAGAAAAGTGTACTCGGGGGTTTAGTTTGAGTCTCGGGGTAATTTTAGGCCTAATTAGTACCCCGGGAGGGCATTTTGATCATTTTACATTTTTGGGTAATTAAACCCACGAAATTTCAAGGGTTATATAAGATGTCTAAGGTTGTCTTCTAGGGTTAGAACAACCAAAGACAAGTGCCGGCCATAGGAGAGGGAAGGAGAGAGCTTCCAAAGCAATCCAAGGCCCGAAATCCATCCTTTTGAACCGCCTCCACCACCAACGCATAGATCGCGAGACGGGGAACGCAACCACACCAAATTCAGCACCAAACTAGAACGTCGAAAATCCCAGGCACGTGTTTATCTTGCTTATTTTCGTTTGTGCATCACTCATATTAGTGTAGGAATGATTAGGATGAGTTGTATGGAAGAAAAACCTAATTTGAGATAGGAAATTGCATGTAGTGATTACTTAAATGATATTATGGAAACCCTTTGTGATGTAGAGGATTAAACCACAAAATTTTGATGTTGTATAAGAAGGAAATTCTGGAAAAAAAAAACAGATTAGAACCAAGATTAAGAGATTTCTAGGGTTCTTGAGCTTTAAATTAATTTTGGCTTGTTAATCCATGTTTAGTGATAGAAATCTACATGCTTTACGTTGGGAATATCTGGTATGATGATATAATGTTAGTAGTATAAATTTTGGGACGATTGGGATTGAAAAATATGGATTTGGTGAAGGTTAGAAAATGAAACCCGTAACTGCAAAACTGCAGAAATCACAATACCTGTTTGATCGATCGATCGAGCCCAGAGCTTCGATCGATCGAAGGTTCAATCGATCGACCCATCCTGGCAGACTTAAGTTCCCCTTTTAAAATTGTTGAATTGATTCGAAATGAAGAAAACTCCTTATACATCCTTAATAAAATATTTTGGGAGATGTGGAAAACCAGTAGGACATATGAATAATGTTGGGTCCTTTAGTGTGAGACGAGAAGTGTATTTTTGGGATAATTACATGAGGAACGATGAAATCTTGTATTAAAGGGAAATATTACGTGAACATGATTACGACGGAAAATAGATGAAGTTCTACTGAATTTTTATTTGGGAAAATAGATTCCATGAGTGTTACGTAGTAAGTTGGAAAAACCCTTCGAATTAAAGTGAGAAACGAACCATTATACGTGATAACTAATAATGGGAAAATAAGGATAAATGTTGTGAATATGGGTTATGGGATAAACCTAAATTGATATAATAAAAGTAGTATATTTATATGATTGTGTATGCATATATTATATACTTGTGAAAATCATGCCCGCGCTACTTGCTATCCCGGAGGTTACCGCGTTGGGACGATCTTATCCTGTGTTGCCTTATGGGGGATATTGACTCGTACCCTAGAAGATAGAAATCCTAGGTACGGGCTATCGGATCGATAGTCGGACGGTCCTAAGAGACGTGAGGGTATGTTTTGACCTCTTGGACTTGGAATCTATGCTTCGCCTCAATATTGTTTGTGAATGTATTTATACAGTTCGAGAGTGATTCCGAACTTATATTCCCTTTAGTGCGATTGATATGGGGATTGGATAGCAGAGTATGCCCGCACCATAGTTTTTATGTGGGGTGCTGTTATGATATATATATTATACGAGTAGTTAATATATATATGAAATTCTGAAATCTGGAACTGCCTACTGTGATTTGATATGTAGGACATGGGTGATGACTCAAATTATAAATACTTGTTTTGAGAAAGTATAATATGACACTGGAAAACTCTATTGATTAATAAAGTTAAAAGGAAAACTTTGGTCACAAATTGAAATCTTACGTTTTAAATACTTGTGTTGTTCAGTTGTAAATCCTGCGAATCACCTAAGATAAGTTAAATCATTGGAGAAAGATAGTGTGGTATATGACGAGATAGACCATTGGGAAGGGTAGTGCGATAGGTGTGCACATTAGAAGAGAGGTGAGAATTTCTCAGGAGAGTGTCGCACTAATATGTTGTTGCATTGGCCTGTAATCAATTTAAATACTTGCTAAACGAATTTTTAAATCATATACACTATCGGGATCTGACCCGTTTCCTTTTCTCTTTCTCTCTTGTATGTATATATATATATATATGTATATATATGTATATATTACAGGTGCCCAGCCACAGGGGCGTCTTGCATAGGGTCCTTTGGCAGGAACGAGCTGCAGCTTAGGTGGGAGTTGCAGGCCGGTTGTTTAGACGACTTCATCCATTTGATTCTACTCCTAGTTCAGTTTTATCCAGCAGGGGCATGTGTCGCCCTCTTTCTATTAATTAGTTGGTATTGTCAGAGATTGTAATTCTTTTAATTTCAGTATCTTTATTTCGGGATTGTTAATGTCAGGATGTTTTCCTTAGTATTTTAATGTTGGGATTTATTATTGTTGGGTAAACTCTTGAATGTTCATTTTATTCTTCTACTTATTGTGTGACTCTTTAGACGTTAATGGTTTAAGGTTTTATAACCGGATTTAATAAAATTGGTATAAAGGTTTAAATGGTTTTGACACTTAGCTTAATTAATTAGGGTGTTTAAATTGGAAAAGTTTTATTTTTCGACAGTGATGCTGAGAATGAACCAACTGTTCACCTTGAATTAAATTAATAAAGGAGTGATCGCCCGGTATTTAATTAGGCGGGGTGTCACAGGTCTTATGCGTGTAAATGTTCAATATGCAGACTTGATTGCAGTTGCGGTGTCAAAAGCATCATTTTGAGGCAATTTGCAGTCAAATGAATTTAATTCCCTCCCCCATAACCTTACCCAATCCTACACCTAGCCTAAACCTACCCCGTACCTCATGTGTGTTTAGTTTGTGCCCTTTTATATTTGTTTAGATTTTTAGTTAGAGTTGTTTTATTTTTAGATTTTATTTAGAAATTTTTAGGTTTTATTTTGAGTAAAGTATCCCAGCAATCCCTTACCTTTCCCTTGGTCTCAATTTAGTCTCTTACCTTTCCATTGTCTCAATTTAGTCATTCTCCTTTAAAATTGGTTCCATTTAGTCCCTCAGTTAACAACCATCCAAATATACTAACGACAAAGAGCATTTTAAGGGGCATTTGAGGTATTTTATGTATTAATTCATTCCTCTCTCCTCAACACTCCACTTTGGCAACAAAAAAAAAACTTAAACTGTTATACAATACATCCAATGCAACCTTTTAGTCCATGAAAAATAACAGAAAATGGGGGGAAAAGAATGTAAGAAACAAAACAAAACAGTCACATATCAAAATAGAGTGCTTTTACACTGACACATAAATTAGACACATTGACTTGGCCTAAGGTTTTGTTAAAAAAAATTATACATTTAAAAAAAAATTATACTACATTCATAAAAAAAATTAAACAATTTTCTAAAAATAAAAACTGGAAAAAATTGTTTACCAATTTTTTAAAACAGTTAAAAAATAGTCAAAATCGTATTGTTTTTTCAAGAAAACAATTTTTTATTTCTGAAAAACAGTTTCTTATAAAAAATTGTATTTTTTTAAATTAAAAGTATGAAAAACTATTTCTTAAAAGCTGGCGCGTACCCAGATCATTGCGATTATTTAGTGTCGCTAGCGCGGACCCATATCATTTAATGAATGTGAGTCCACGCCTGCAAACTGCTTATATATAAAAAATATTTTTTATTACAAAAAAACTCTACATTATTATTCTAATAATGTAGAGTTTTTTTGTAATTAAAAATAATAATGTAGTGTTTTTTAACTACATTATTTTAACCACGTCATTCTGTGAAAAATTACGATATATTTTAATCGGTATCAAAAGCATTTATCTTAATTCAAGTAGCAATACGATGAGCGGACAAATTGAAGAGAAATAATATTTCTCCATTTCATTTTCGTTAAAGTAATGACATATAGACAAAGTACCCCAACAATCCCTCATTTTTCTCCATTATAAAAAAACTATACATTATTAATCTAATAATGTAGAGTTTTCTTGTAATAAAAAAAATATTTTTTTATATAAAAGCATTTTGGTGGCATGGCCTCACGTTCATTAAATGATATGGGTCCGCGCAAGGGACACTAACTAATCGCAATGATGCACGCCAACTTTTAAGAAATAATTTTTCATACTTTTAATTACAAAAAAATACATTTTTTTTATAAGAAAGTGTTTTTAAGAAATAAAAAACTGTTTTCTTGAAAAAAACGATTTCAACTATTTTTTAACTCTTTAAAAAATTTGTTAACAATTTTTTTTAGTTTTTATTTTTAGAAAACGGTTTAATTTTTTTAATGAATGTAGTATAATTTTTTTTTTTAAAAATGTAGTGTAATTTTTTTTAACAAAATCTTAGGCCAAGTCAATGTGTCTAATTTATGTGTTTGTGTAGAACCATTCTATTTTGATACGTGACTATTTTGTTCCATTTCTTACATTCTTCTGCCCCCATTTTCTGTTATTTTTCTTGGACTAAAAGGTTGCATTTGATGTATTATATAAGAGTCTAAGTTTTTTTTCTTCCAAAGTGGAGTGTTGAGGAGAGAGGAATGAATTAATACATAAAATACCTCAAATGCCCCTTAAAATGGTCTTTGTCGTTAGTATATTTGGATGGTTGTTAACTAAGGGACTAAATTGAACTAATTTGAAATGCGAGTGACTAAATTGAGACAATGGAAAGGTAAGGGACTAAATTGAGACAAAGGGAAAGATAAGGGACTGTTGGGGTACTTTGCTCTTTTATTTTCTCTTTTTCTATTTTATTAGTGTATTTTTATTTTTATTTTATCTTTATTTTTATTTATTAGTTATATTTTATTAGGATTTCATTTATTTTTAGTTTTAGTTTTATTATATTTTACTTTTTAGGATTTTAGTTTTTAGATTAATAGATTTTTATTTTTTTTATTTCTTTTTAGTTTCATTTTTAATTGAGTCTTTATTTTATTTTTAGAGTAGGAATTTGATTTTAAATTTTTTAGTTTTAGTAGTTTTATTTTTATTAGTTAGTTTTATTTTATTAGGGTTCAAATTAAACACACATAACAACTCACTCACACTTAACTAATCAAATTAACCCTCTCGCCCATCTCCGATTAGCCACCTCAAGCCAAACCCTATTTCCCATCTCACCTTTCTAACCCACCTCAAGCCAAATTGTACCTGCCAAAAAACTCTTCAACTCAACCGAAGCCTATAAAATAAAAGACCCACATGCAGTATAACCCACTTAACCCGAATACCTAAACTATCTCCAACTACCATCTTTTACCCTTATACCCCAAATACCCCATAATCATATCAGATTTTTTATTCCGCCTCACCCTCATTCTCCCCACTATCATGACCTTACACCCAAAACACATGCACCCTCTATAAATTCCTAAATTAACCCTTACTCACACGTTATAGAAACCTCTTGCACTTTTATCCTCCCATTTTTACCCCTTTGCTCCATGTGTATATATAAGATGGAAGACCCCATTTGAGGACTTATCATGTAAATAGAGAGAGAAAAATCTAGATTTTTGTAGAGAAATTTTTAGAGAGAGATAGTTAGAGTAGAAAATAAATTAGGAAATTATTTTCGTAAATAATTTGTATTTTTAATTTTAGAGATTTGTGAGGATAAAGTGTGAGTAATTCAATTGAGTATTATATTGAATTGATTTTTGTTGGATGCTCATATTGGATGGATGGTGCTTAATTTCAAGAAAATAAGAGTTCAATTTCACTTCAAGAGATTGGGTTTGATTGTTCTCTTATCTTCTATTTTATTTTATTAGCCTTTGATTATTTGATTATCTTGTTTAATATGATGTTAGGCTAAATCCCCTTTAAAGAGGTGGGGTGAATCCTTATTAGATGTTATTTTGATTTAATTAGTTTGATTAATTAAAAATTCCCTTTGAATGTTAATTTTGATCCCTCACCCTTAAATTTATGCCTCGAGAGAGGGTAAATGATTTTCGAGAGAAAATCAAAATTCTAGTTATAATACCCATTTTAGAATCGAACTAGAGAGAGGAGTTTCTTAAGTGGGGTATTATTACTTGAATTTCAACTATATTTTCATTTTCTAAGATGTACATAAATTTTGATGAATCGATCCTAGCAGGTGATTAATTAAAAGGAGAGTAGATCTATTTTCTGGAGTTGTGGGGTGATACGACGCAAATATTGCGTATTTCACCCGTTAACCTACGCCTTATTAGCCCCCTTGGGTATCTTAATCCCTATACTTATGCTCATTAACCAGACAACCTCGTATTTCTATGTTAACATGTTTTGCAGGGGTTAATTGAGCTTTTGTAGGTATTTGGATGCTTAGTATGAAGTTCGGACGCTTTTCGGAAATATTTCGTCGACTTTTGCAGCTTCGGGGGCATTTTAGTAATTTCAGCATTCGGGTTTGAATCCCGAGCTCTTCATGGAAGTTGAAGCCCTCTGATTTCTCTTCGCGTGGCCGCTGACGGTGCATGATTATGAGTTGTATCGAAAGAGTTATGGCATTTTTAGGATGGTTTTTACTTCAAATTCACACTCAAGGTCACATTCAAGGGCATTTTAGTCATTTCATATTTTGGTTTTTTAGCCTAATGTCTTCTTGGATGTTGTAGTCCTTTGAGTTATCTTCGCGTAGCCTCCGATCGTGCCTCATTCCGAGCTATAACGAAGAAATGGCGGCATTTTCCGTAAAACAGGACAAAGCTGCAGAATTCAGACCTGTAGGTTGCGAATCGATTCGGCCCAAAACCGAATCGATTCGGAATGCTGCAGAATTGCAGATTCGAACTTCCCCTGTTTCCGAATCGATTCGGACCATTTCCGAATCGATTCGGGCCTCCAGATTTTTGGTTTTCTTCCCTTTTATTACAAGTTTGCCATGGGATATTTTGTATAAACCCAATTCTCTCTCATTTGAGACCAAAAATAATCAGATTTTAGCTTAGTTTAGGGTTTGGTTTTGGGAGCTTTTCTTCATTTATCCTTGGGGTTATGCCCTTTTTGGGTTTTGTAAGTTGGTTTTCATTATCCATTCCATTAATATAGTTGTATTTCCTTAATTCTTGCTTTGTTAATTAGATTTACATGCTTTCATAATTAGGTTTACATGCTTTAATTATTGCTTTTATAGTTTACTTAGTTTATTAATGCTTAGCCCTTAGATAAACAGGGTCGGGGTTTGTGTTCCGCCATTAACGGGCCTTGAGCACCGAAAATTAGGTTTCGTGCAAAATTGCATTTAATTGAAACCGCGTGTATTAAAGTTGGATTGTTATGCGTTTAACTTTATTTGTCACGCAACTTTAGTGTTTATAGCGATAATCCGAATTTAATCCGCGTGCGACCATTTTCAGTCAAATGTTTAATCTCGCAACTTTGGATTAAATTCCTTATTGCGTGATGTTTATGCTTAATTGAAAATGATCGATTAAATGTTTTCGAACCGAAATTCTAATTAGTAGTTGTTTAGCCCGTGAATGTGTGTATGCGATCTCGATCCTCGCTTTCCTTTAATTTATCGTTAACTTATTCTTTTCTTTTGTTACCACAACCAACCTATCATCTTTTCATTTATTTATTTTACACTTTTATTCCTGAAGTAATTAAACAATTAACATCTAAAATTTAATCACTCCCTGTGGATTTCTTACGATACCCGACTTACCGCTGTGCTTGCTTGTCAAGTGTAGTAGTAGCTTAGGTTTTATCTTTTGTATCGCGGCGGCGAAACACACGACGATTGTGTCCTCACACGAACACACTTTTTTCGTCCGATCAAAATTACACTTGCGAGCAAGTAAAGCGGTAAGTCGGGTATCGTAAGAAATCCACAGGGAGTGATTAAATTTTAGATGTTAATTGTTTTAAAACTTCAAGAATAAAAATGTAAAAGATGATAGGTTGGTAATGGTGATAAAAGAAAAGAGAAGTTAACGCTAAATTAAAGGAAAGCGAGGATCGGGATCGCATTCTACCCCACGGATCGAAACAACTACTAATTAGAATTACGGTTCGAAAACATTTAATCGAGCATTTACAATTAAGCATAAACATCACCCAAGAAGGAATTTAACCCAAAGTTGCGAGATTAAACATTTAATCAAAAATGGTCACACGCGGATTAAATTCGGATTATCGCTAGAAACACTAAAGTTGCGTGACAAATAAAGTTAAACGCATAACAATCCAACTTTAATACACGCGGTTTCAATTAAATGCAATTTTGCACGAAACCTAATTTTCGGTGCTCAAGGCCCGTTAATGGCGGAACACAAACCCCGACCCTATTTATCTAAGGGCTAAGCATTAATAAACTAAGTAAACTATAAAAGCAATAAATAAAGCATGTAAACCTAATTATGAAAGCATGTAAATCTAATTAACAAAGCAAGAATTAAGGAAATACAACTATATTAATGGAATGGATAATGAAAACCAACTTACAAAACCCAAAAAGGGCATAATCCCAAGGAGAAATGAAGAAAAGCTCCCAAAACCAAACCCTAAACTAAGCTAAAATCTGATTCTTTTGGTCGGACGGACGGAAAAAGTGTGTTCGTGTGAGGACACAATCGTCGTGTGTTTCGCCGCCGCGATACAAAAGATAAAACCTAAGCTACTACTACACTTGACAAGCAAGCACAGCAGTAAGTCGGGTATCGTAAGAAATCCACAGGGAGTGATTAAATTTTAGATGTTAATTGTTTAATTACTTCAGGAATAAAAGTGTAAAATAAATAAATGAAAAGATGATAGGTTGGTTGTGGTAACAAAAGAAAAGAATAAGTTAACGATAAATTAAAGGAAAGCGAGGATCGAGATCGCATACACACATTCACGGGCTAAACAACTACTAATTAGAATTTCGGTTCGAAAACATTTAATCGATCATTTTCAATTAGGCATAAACATCACGCAATAAGGAATTTAATCCAAAGTTGCGAGATTAAACATTTGACTGAAAATGGTCGCACGCGGATTAAATTCGGATTATCGCTATAAACACTAAAGTTGCGTGACAAATAAAGTTAAACGCATAACAATCCAACTTTAATACACGCGGTTTCAATTAAATGCAATTTTGCACGAAACCTAATTTTCGGTGCTCAAGGCCCGTTAATGGCGGAACACAAACCCCGACCCTGTTTATCTAAGGGCTAAGCATTAATAAACTAAGTAAACTATAAAATCAATAATTAAAGCATGTAAACCTAATTATGCAAGCATGTAAATCTAATTAACAAAGCAAGAATTAAGGAAATACAACTATATTAATGGAATGGATAATGAAAACCAACTTACAAAACCCAAAAAGGGCATAACCCCAAGGATAAATGAAGAAAAGCTCCCAAAACCAAACCCTAAACTAAGCTAGAATCTGATTATTTTTGGTCTCAAATGAGAGAGAATTGGGTTTATACAAAATATCCCATGGCAAACTTGTAATAAAAGGGAAGAAAACCAAAAATTTGGAGGCCCGAATCGATTCGGAAATGGTCCGAATCGATTCGGAAATGGTCCGACTCGATTCGGAAACAGGGGAAGTTCGAATCTGCAATTCTGCAGCATTCCGAATCGATTCGGTTTTGGGCCGAATCGATTCGCAACCTACAGGTCTGAATTCTGCAGCTTTGTCCTGTTTTACGGAAAATACCGCCATTTCTTCGTTATAGCTCGGAATGAGGCACGGTCGGAGGCTACGCGAAGATAACTCAAAGGACTACAACATCCAAGAAGACATTAGGCTAAAAAAACAAAATATGAAATGACTAAAATGCCCTTGAATGTGATCTTGAGTGTGAATTTGAAGTAAAAACCATCCTAAAAATGCCATAACTCTTTCGATACAACTCATAATCATGCACCGTCGGCGGCCACGCGAAGAGAAATCAGAGGGCTTAAACTTCCGTGAAGAGCTCGGGATTCAAACCCGAATGCTGAAATTACTAAAATGCCCCCGAAGCTGCAAAAGTCGATGAAATATTTCCGAAAAGCGTCCGAACTTCATACTAAGCATCCAAATACCTACAAAAGCTCAATTAACCCCTGCAAAACATGTTAACATAGAAATACGAGGTTGTCTGGTTAATGAGCATAAGTATAGGGATTAAGATACCCAAGGGGGCTAATAAGGCGTAGGTTAACGGGTGAAATACGCAATATTTGCGTCGTATCATGGGGGTTTAAACTTAATTTTTTAAAAGATTACTATTATAATTACACTTACAACGAGAGTTGGTTTGTAATTTTGATATTAATTTGGGAGAATTTAAATAATTAAATTAATTAGTTAGAATCGCTGAAATTTGTGGTGTAATCTCATTCCTTGATTGTTCTCACATTTGCTTGCTCACTTATTCTCTTATTTTAATGTGAAACTTATTTCATTATTTTTAGTTATTTTTTAGTTTATTGTTTAGATCTTTGATTTAGTTTAGTGTTATTTCACGATCACTCCTAAAAATTGTTTTAATATTGAAAAAGCTTAAAAAAATTAGAAAAAGAAAAATTTCAAAAAGAAAATAAAAATTGAATTACAATTGAGTTTGTTTCTAGCTTACCCCCTTGATGTGGATTGACATCGTTACTCACCGCTCTACACTTGAGTTTGATATTATTTTGTAGGTATTTTAAGGTTTTGATTAACTTGGCTTGCAATAACGACTACACATAAAAATCAAGTTATCAATGATACTTAGAAACTACAAAGCTACATGAATGAAAAAAAACTATTGTTTACCTACTTTAAAAAGGAAATGCAAGAATGGTTAACAACTGTAGCATAGCATGTGCATCAGTATTTTAGATACAAAAAATGAACAAAAGAAAGATGAGGGAAAATTAATATAAATCATCCTTGGAATCTAAATTCGCATAACAATTGAATATAATTCCGAATGTTATCTTTCTATTTAGAGTTAGTGTGATGTAGAAGGTTAATATATATGGGTATATATTAATGGTTGAGATGATTTTAAATGGAGGGTCAAGATTAAACTAATAAACAATAAATTATATATATATAAAAAAAGGGTAGTAAAAATGTATTAAAACAAACAAAAAATTAATTATTTCGGAAAATATTTTGGATGGATCGGATCGGCATGATATTGGAAAATTCGGATTGGAAATTCGAAAATTCGGAATCCATATATGATTCCCAATTCCATTCCAATTTTTTTCGGAAAATTCGGAATCAGAAAATTCGGAAATCGAGAAATTAAAAAATGGTGCCAAAATTGGAAAAATTCGAATCGAAAAACGGAAAATTCGTAAGTTCGAAAATAACTGACACCCCTAGTAATGCATCATACCACGCTACTTGCTATCACGGAGGTTTTCGAGCTAGGACAGTCTTATTCTGATGAGCCCATCGGGGGAATATGGACTTGTACCTCATAACCATAGAACCTTGGTACAGCCTATCTGTGAATGATAGTGTAGACGGTCATAGGGGTGAGTGGATATGTGTGTCTTCCTTGTGACTTGGAACTATGACTCACCTCCATTATGTGTGACTTGGGTTTTATATGGTTCTAGAGTGATTATGAACTTATAGTCCTTCATGTAGTATATGATATACTGGAACTTGATAGCAGGGTATGCATGCACCATATCTTAGTCTCGGGGTGCCTTATGAGTATATATATTATAATAGTGATATGTATATATACACCTCTGTTCTAAAAGGCCCGCCTAGGCTCCGCCTAGGCCCGCCTAGGCTTGAGAGAAACGCATCGCCTACGCCTTATTACGCCTTATTACCCCCTATTCTTAGTAAAAGGCTTAAGGCACACTTTCTTTAAACAAAACAAAGGATTAGTTGACAAATATTGGTTATGGAGCATGAATGTGAGAAAGATGGCTACCAAACATATGGATATATTTTCAAAATTCAAGGTATGTACTATTTTATTATATTACTAGCCTTGGAATAATTAAAATAATAAAAAAAGGACAAACGCCTTTTTACGCCTAGGCTTCGCCTAGGCGCGCCTAGGCTCCTAAGGCTCCTAAGGCTTGAGGCTTGACCTCTACGCCTCGAACACGCCTCGCGCCTTTTAGAACCTTGAATACACTGATGATTATTTTACTGTGTTGCTTAGTAGATAAGAAATAGTACGTCATATAAAATATGTTATAATTGTGGGAACTTATATGAGTAAATGAATACTTGAATTGATTAATAAATATTAAAAATGCAAGAATGTATTATTCAGGTAATACGGGTGGGCACAATGATTTAGGCATCATAGTGAGAGACTTGATTCAAAGTATTTAGGTGAGATAGTATAACTAGTATGGGTTAGGAGTATACGTTAGGAGTGCACAATAGTTGAGAGGTGAGAATTTCAAGTGAGAGCACGTGACTAACATGTATACAATATCTGGTATTTATACAATTTAAATACTTGCTGTTTTAAAAATATTTTCAACTCGGGCTCTGACCCGTTTGCTTCCAAATCTATTTTTATCAAACAATTTTTAGGTGCTCAGCCACAGGGACGCCAAACATAGGAGTTCCATTCAGTTGACGTGCTGTAGATGCTGTGAAAGTTACAGTACCTCGGTATTAGACGTCTCCATATTTATCCTTGTTCCATTCAGAGTTATTTCTGTCGGTCAGGGAATGTTGCCCATTCTTATTCAGAGTTAGTGGTTTCAGACATTCATTTATGTTTCAGTTGTTGGGTTTTATTTCATTTCAGATTATTATATTTGGGATTTAGACTGGAAGTGTTTACTCCAGACTCAGTTTATTTTATTATGTCGTTTTAATTCCTATGAGATTGTTATTGGATGGTGAATATTTAGTTAATCATTTAAATTGCTCGCATGTTATATTACAAGATAACATTTGACATCTGACTTTTAAATACTGGGTGGTTAGTAATTAACAAAAAGTTTTCGACAGTGACGCTAAGACTAATCCAACTGAATATTATGATTCAAATTTAATAAATGAGTGATCACCCGGTATTTAATTAGGTGGGGTGGCACACCTCACTATAAGCATGAAAACCAGAATAAAAAATACGACTATCAAGACCTAAATATGTAGCAAGCAGATCATTTTAGTTTAATGTTATATATTAAATATTATAGAATAAAAAATTATATATAACCAAAAAAATGTTTATAACAAAGTTGTATAAATTAGAGTATGTGAGTGTATGTATAAATGACAAGCATGGGAGTATATAATTAATGACACCAAAAGTATATTATATACAAATAAAACAAAAAATATATATATCTTACATAAAAGAAAATATAATATATTAAAAAATATTTATATAATCACTTAATAAAAATTTGTTTGGAATGATCAAAATCAATATATTACATTAAACTAAAATGTACATTAATAAGAATTAAACTAATTAAATATTTAATTAGGGATAAATAAATTTTCGTGTAACAATCTCCCCCTTTTTTATGATGACAAACAATGATTCATACTAATCCATAAAATCAATAAATTAAGCACATAATTAGTGAATAATACATAATTCTCCCGCTTTTGACATTATAAAAAAGATTTTTCAATTTAAATTGAGTGTCATCGGGTCAAAACAATCTCCCCCTATCGAAAATAATTTTGGCATGGGATCCAATCACTAATCACAAGGGGCATAAAATTTTCAATACGCACATGTGTCGTCATAAATTTCTCATAAATTTTCATAGCATGTATTTGAATTTTCCATTGTCATTAATATCATCAAATAATGCATAAGTCACCAAAATGATAAAATCAATTAATTCAAGCGCATAAAGGTGAATAGATCACACAACTCAATATTTTCAGCTAATTTGAAGCACACAACATGAGTTAAAACATAACGGCATAAATATAACGATAAATTTTTTCGATTTTGGTCATGCTTTGCCGTTTTCTAGATACGAGCTGAAATTCTTGAAATATATTAATAATATTGCAATATTCATAATGGTGCATCAAAGCCCATGATCAAGCAATTTTTCTACAAAAAATTTCAATAATCATTTTATCTCCCCCTAAGGGATACCAATGAAGGCATGTATGCATATAATAAATATGGTGCATCTTTTTGCTTCAATAAAATCATTTTCAACAAGTTTCAAAAAAAATATTTACAAATCATAACAATTTAAATAATCATATGATTTCTTAATTCAAACACATACATAACACAAATATTACTATTTTTCAAAAAAATATATATCATGAATGCCACAAATATTCAAATAATGGAACTAATTATATATCACATCATAAAACTAGCTCATAAATATTAATATATTCGTATCATCAAAATCAATGAGTGAATTTCTCAATATTAACATGTAGCTCATATAACTAGTATACTAGAATATTCTCAAATGACATTTTCAATTCAAATTATTATACAAGAAAGTCGTGAATTAATTCAATATCATTAACAACAAATATATGTCAAGATGTAACAAAAAAATGAATTTAAAAAAAATTATCATCAAACTTAAGTGCATGTCTCACAACATAAAATCATCTAAATAAAGAATGTATAAATTAACGTGTGAAGTCTAAGTCATCTAAAACAAACTCATATGCTTTAACAAATAATCTAAGTATGGAATAGTATCAATTAAGATCATATATCATCAATAGATATATGCTATTTATAATTCAAGAAAGGTGTACCTCACAACCTTACCAATACCAATATATGTACCCAAGAAATTCTTTTCAAGAGAGACATTTGCATCTTTTGGCAATATGGTACCAGTCCACTTTTCTTCCAATACCAAATCAGAGGCTTTTGAAAATCTACAAGTCATCTCACATGCAAGCTACACAACTTTGAAGATAATCTTATTGATACCAAGAAGTCTTAGGTCCATAAAGCAATATTAAAATAAATATATCAAAGTATGTTTACTTATAAACATTTAAAAATATCAAGCATGGACTTGTTAAAAGATAAACATCAGTGTCATAATCATATACAAAAACATAATATTCATCACAAAATAAACATGAGCCATAAGCTTTTAAAGCAAAAAAAAAAAGACTTAGTCACAAATTCAAGAACTAAACACATTTAGGAAAATCAAATTATTAATTATTAATAAGCATATTAAATATGAAAACAACAAATCACAATATCTATCAAGTAAAGAATGTGTTCAATCTTAAACAAACATATATACAAGAAAATAATATATAAAAAAATTTAACACTAATTATATTCTCATAAATTTTTGTTCAAGTGCCACTACCGATTTTGCACCTAAAAACTTTATCTTTTGGAACCCAATATGAGTGTGGTGTGACACCCCCCCTAATTAACCCCGGGTGATCAGTCCTAAATTAAATTAAAATTGGTTTCTCAGTTGGTTCATTCTTAACATCACTGTCGCCTTTTTAATTACTAACCACCTAAATGAGAAAATTAGATTGGTGCCAAGTTTTATCTTTAATTAACTAAGCTGAAATACTCATGCGGAAACAGGACAATATAAATGATCACAATTAACTGAAATCAACCATTCACAATTAATTAACAGACCGATTAAACCATCGGTTCAAAATCCAACAAAAGTAAAGACAAGTAATAAATCACAACAGGCCTAACATAAGTACTGAATAAACTGTGAGCAACATGCTCGAATAACTGATAGGAAGTCTCTACACTAAGAATTAAAAGAACGAGGCACCTATCAAACTCCCGCAACATCCACACATGCTGCAGAAACGGATCCCTGGAATGAGTCAAGCCTGGCGTCTCTGTGGCTGGACACCTAAAAGGTTTTATAAAAGTTTTTATAGCAAGGGTTAGTACCCTAAAACATTAGGAAAACATTTAACAAATGATTAAATTGCAGTAATAATTATATATACGTGCTCCTCATATTTTAGTTAGTGTCGCACTCCCTTGAGAACAACCTCACCCCTTCTCTAATGTGCACTACTAACGCCTTAATTAATTTACCTAGTTATTTATCCCACGACTAGATATCTAAAATATAATTCCGTGCAACCACCCCACTCTAACCGAGTGTGCCATAATAATGATTTCTAAGTTATTATTAACATTAACTTAATTAATCATCTCCCTTTTTAAAATCATATAACTTTCACACCCATTTTATGTATAATACAATTCATGGCCAGTCTTAATTTACCCGTATATAATTATTTACCTCATTATATACACATAGTTATATTACAACATTCACAAACATGCCGAAATAATAATTAATACTAAATATCCTCCCGAGTAATAACTCACCGGATGTAATTTCTTTAAAGTGCTATCCCACTAGGTAAATTCACATAACCTAGTTACCCCAAGTCAATATTTCTCACTAACTCGATTAATACATATATATTTAGAGGCGGTCATATTCCTTCCCTGAAAGTGAGATGCCCCTCACCCATATAATGGACGCTATGACCTGGGAATATACTCGCCCTACTCCTCAAGCTTGGGGATTCATCCACTACGCGCAACCTCCCCCTATAGCACTAGAATCGATAGAACAATAATATCTAGCCACTGATATTAATGCACGCACCATATATATATACACTATCGCTCAACGTATATATATATATATATAAATAAAATAAACTATATCGGCTATACCGTGTACTAAGTTCGTAACACAAGCCTATTCAAATTATTATGAGTTTATGGCCCAAATCTAATTATTAATTAATTCGCACATTAATTAATTAAATTACTTTTGGTGTCACTCCAACCAATATATTCGAACTTACTCTCGTAGCCCGAAATAAAACAATACCCGAGTCTAAATTCCCAACTCCATATTATTTAGATTTCACCCTAAATAAATATAATGCCTTGGTATCACTCAACCCATATACCCGGACTTGCCCACTCAATTCATATTTAATTATCTTGAAATATTATTCCCAAAATTTTAATCATTGTTTGACACACATAAATTTCCTCCAAATCCTAATTAATTTTCCTTCATAATTAATTATATTGAATTTCCTATATTTATTTCTCGTTAAATAAGGTCCGGAAGGAAATTTGAGTTTAATTCCCCTTATATATATAAACTGGACGAACTGCCAGAAATTACTGACCATCGATCGATCGATCCCCGACCCTCGATCGATCGATCATACAAGTCATTGTCTTCTCCACCCTTCTGTTTCAGGCATGGACAAAAAACGCAAAACCCTAATTTCTTCTACAGCAGAACTTAAGTCTTCTCATCAATAAAATACACCAAAAACCTCATAAGGGACCCCCATAAAGTCCACAAACATCTTTTAATTTCCGTTCTCTACTGTTTTCATAAATTGGGAAAAAATTGTTTTAATCTTTAACCCATATAAACATCAAATCCTTATCTCAAATTCGTTTTCAATTCATTCGGGTTTACCCACCATAAATATATATGCTAATCTCATATTATACAGGAATTTCTACAGAATTTAGAAATCAGAATATTGGTTTACAAAAACCCCATGTTTGTACCCCTTTAAATCCTAAAACGAATTTTTGAGTTTCTCACATCACATAATATGAATCAAAATGCAAATTAAATGCTACAGCAAGTTAACCGCTTGCCTTATGATTCGTAGGGTCTGATTTGGAGTTGTGAATTCCCAAGGTTGAAGATGAGATTCCCTATTTTTGGCTCTTTCCTTTGTCCCCCAATTTGCCTTTAACTGTCTCTTAGGTTTTCCTCTCCCACTAAGCGTTTCCTAAACTTCAATCAGCCATTTCCCTTTTCTTTTAATTAGGAAATTAGGCTAAATCCCGTTTTTGGCCTAATGGGCGAAGCCCAAGTGACCCAAATACCCCCGTGTGGGCCCGGCTATGCCTAAAAACGTCTCGTGACCCGTTTAGTACCCCCAGGTACACTTTTTTGACTATCTCGGCCCATTCGGACTCAACCATACCCTCAAAATTGGCATCCGAATTAATTTATAAAAATTCTTATATCACACCCAAGTTAGTCCCTACCGACTCCTGGTTGAGATAAGTACATACCCCGTCACTAATACTTGGAATGACGTAAATAAATTATTACTATTTACTTAGTAATTAAATTTCCCTAAATATTAACCATTCACTCCTCGATTAATATTTAAATATATATATTGCCATAATTAATTCAATTAAAATCAAGACAGACAAGTAATTTTGAATTCTCGAATTAATTAAATATTAAATGCACAAAAATATGGGGTGTTACATACTCCCCCCCTTACAGAGGAATTTCGTCCCTGAAATTAGGTCGTACATGTGGTGAACTGCTCTGGATATTGTTCCCGCATATCCTCCTCCCGCTCCCAGGTAGACTCGTCATCGTTGTGATGACCCCACTGTGCTCTAACTAGTGGAAAAACATTGGATCGCAACTTCCGCTCACTACGGTACAGAATAGACACCAGTCTCTCCTCATATGAGATGTCTGGCTATAGATCGATTTCCTCGAGTGGAATGTGCTAGAAGGCTCTCTCGTTCCTTCGATATTTCTTCAGCGATGCCACATGGAACACGTCGTGTATCCCCTGAAGATGCTCTAGAAATCTCAGTCTATATGCTACTGGTCTTACCCTCTTAATAATAAGGAAATGTCCCACGTACCACGGTACTAACTTACCCTTCTTATCGAACCTCATCACCCCTTTCATAGGGGACACCCGAACTAATACCTGGTCTCCAACCTCTAACTCCACATGTCTTCGTGAAGCATCAACATAACTTTTCTGCCTATCCTGAGCTATCCGAATCCGCCCTCGGATCAACTCTATCTTGGAAGACGTCTCCTGGAAATTCTCCGGCCCAAATAGCTTGATGTCCCCCACCTCTAACCAATAAGTGGGAGAACAACAAGGTCTCCCGTATAGTGCCTTGAACGGTGCCATGCCGATCGTGAATTAATAAGAGTTGTTATACGCAAACTCTACCAAAGAAAGATATTTCTCCCAACCTCCCCCAAAGTCTAAAATGCACATTCTGAGCATGTCTTCCAGCATCTGTTTAACTCTCTCAATCTGCCCGTCGGTCTGTGGGTGATAGGATGTACTCAAATGTAACTCCGTGCCCATGGCCTCCTGAAAGCTCTGCCAAAAGTGAGCCACAAAAATTTTGTCTCTATCAGACATAATATTTATCAACATCCCGTATAGCTTAACAATCTCTGCTATGAATAACTGCGCATAACGCATCGTCTCGAAGTCCGTGCGAATCGGCAGGTAGTGGGACACCTTGGTCAACCGATCCACAATGACCCATATGGAATCGTGACCCCTCTGCAATGTAGGTAACCCTGTAATGAAGTCCATGTAGATGATCTCCCACTTCCACACAGGAATTTTCAGCGGCTGTAGCATCCCTGATGGTCAAATTTCACGAGCTGATAAGTGAGACATTTCAAGATAAACTCTGCCATGTCCTATTTCATTCCTGCCCACCAATACTCCCTCCTCATATCCTGGTACATTTTATCCCCACCGGGATGTATCGCAAATCTCGAACCACGGAACTCTGTCATAAGAGCGTGCCTTAACTCCTCATCCTCTGGCACAATTAACCTCCCATTAAGGCGTAAGCCTCCTTCCAAGTTAATCGAGTAACCCTCTGCTCCCTCGGCTAACAACTGGCTCACCCTATCCTGGCATATCTGATCCTTTGCCTGAGACCTCACAACCCCCATAATGATCTCAGGTGTGATGGATAATGCTGGCATGCAGGCCCTGGCTACATCATCCTCATATCGAAGCTCTCTCCACTTCGCTTTTTCAGACTTCTGATATTTTCCCAGTCGGTCTCCGGCTCAATGCGTCTGCTACCACATTAGCCTTACTAGGATGATATTGAATATCAAACTTGTAGTCTTTCATGAATTCTAGCCACCGCCTCTGCCTCATATTCAGGTTCTTCTGTGTGAAGAGATACTGAAGTGACTTGCGATCCGTGAGTAAAGTGAACTGCTCTCCTAGAAGATAATGTCTCCATATCCTCAAAGCAAAAATGACCGCTGCTAGCTCTAGGTCGTGAGTGGGGTAATTCCTCTTATGGGGCTTTAGCTTTATGGACGCATAAGCTATAACCCTTTCCTCCTGCTGAAGCACACCCCCAAGTCCCTGTAGGGTTGCGTCAGTGTAAACCCAATACTCTAGTCCTCCCTTTGGAAAAGTAAGTACAGGTGAAGATGTCAACTTTTCCTTTAGCTCATCGAAAGTTAATTGAAAATGATCATTCCAAGTGAAAGGCACCCTTTTTCGAGTCAAGTTCGTCAAAGGTCCCGTAATCTTTGAGAATCCTTTAATGAACCGCCTGTAATAAACCACAAATCCCAGAAAGCTATGCACCTCGATCGGTGTCGTCCCCACTCCCTCACCATCGACACCTTACTCGGATCCATCGCAATACCCCAATCTGACACTACGTGGCCAAGGAACTGCACTTCTCGCAGCCAAAATCCACACTTCCTGAATTTAGCATAGAGCGGTGATCCCGCAGTGTCTGTAAAACCATACGCATATGCTTTGCGTGCTCCTCCTCAGTGCGCAAGTAGATCAGGGTGTCATCAATGAACACGATGACAAACTGATCGAGATACTCCCTGAAGACCCTATTCATGAGGTCCATGAACACTGTTGGTGAATTGGTGTGTCCGAATGGCATCACCCTGAACTCGTAAGACCCATACCGCGACAGGAAAGCGATCTTAGGAAGATCCTCCTCTCGGATACGCAGTTGATGATACCCTGACCTCAAGTTGACCTTGGAGAAGTAAGACGCCCCTCTCAATTGGTCAAATAAATCATCAATCCTAGGTAACAGATACTTATTCCGTATCATCGCCTTGTTCAGCTCCCTATAGTCCACGTATAAACGAAGTGAACCATCCCTCTTCTTCACAAACAATACCGGTGCACCCCACAGTGATGTACTCCATCGAATGAAACCCTGACCAAGGAGCTACTGAATCTGCTCTCTCAACTCACGCATCTCTAAAGGGGCCATACGGTATGGTGCTCGAGAAATCGGCCTCGTCCCCGGTGCTAAATCGATTACAAATTTGATTTACCTGCTGGGTGGCAACCCTGGTATTTCCCGGAACACATCCTCAAAGTCCCTCACTACCGGAATTGAATCCAACGGGACTACCACCCACTGTGAGGTTTCCTCCTTGATATAGTATAAGTGTGTGCGTGACCCTCCCTCCGGTAGCGGCATCGCTATTAGGAACATTTCCTGTCCCGAAATGGAGAACACGATTGTCCTCTCATAATAATCCACAGTTGCCCAATAACCTGCCAACCAATCCATACCCAAGATGACATCGTACCCCTCCATATCTAACACTAAGAGGTGTGCTGCTAAACTAAGCCTCCTAATTAAAATGTCCACCCCGGCAAATCGAGTGAATCAAAGCCCCGCTGCCTACTGGTGACTCTGCACACATACAAAGACTACCCGTGATCTCTAATAACGCGACCCGTTTAGCAAAATTAGATTTAATGAATGAATACGATGCTCTTGTGTCAAAAAGTATACAACCTTCATGTCCATGAATGAGAAACATACCCTTAACTGCTGGCGGTGCCTGCTGTGCTGAAGGATTGGGAACATCCTGGACGTTATACGCACGCCCGTAGTGCATTTTCCCCTGCTGCTGTGGGTCGGGTGGAGCTGGTGCTGCTGGCGGCATCTGCCCCTGTTGCCCCTATTGGGCACCCTACTGATGACCTCTACCCCTCTGCGGGCACTCCCTCTTGAAGTGTCTTGGCTGGCGACAGGAAAAACCGCATCTCTGACCGTCCCCTTGTCATTGGCCCTGTTGGCCCTGGCGTGGCTGGCCCTATTGGCCTCCCCCATTGTTCCCTTGGGCCTGACGGCCCTGAGAAACCTGTTGCTCCTGATTTGGGCCTGACTGCCCCTGCCTGAACCCCTGTCCTCCCGGTCGAAACCCACCAGGCCTAAATTTCTTAGCCCGATTCCCTTGCTGACTGCTAGTCTGCTACTGAGTACCACTCGTGTCACCACTAGTAACCACCTTGCCCTGTTGGCTCGGCTCCCCTGCTCTTTTTCTTCCCTTTGCATGAAAGCGATGATCCTGGAAATGTACAAGGGCGGCATTAACGACATCTGTATGCATCATTAACGCTGAATTCCCAATCAAATGTTGCAAGATCCTCCAGGCTAAGCCATCTATGAACCTCGACTTCTTTCGCTCCTCATCTCAACTCATTTGGCATAAAGTTTGCCAAACGTGTGAACTCTTCCTCATAAAATCTACCACTGACTGGTTACCCTGTACTAACTCGCTAAACTTCTTCCTCATTTCTGCCTCTACGGCTGGTGGGAAGTATTTTTCGTCGAATCACACCCAAAACTCGTATATCGTCATCAAATCCCTCTCCTCAGCGGTGGTAACTGACTCCTACCACTGTAAGGCTACCCCCAACAAATGAAAGGTAGCAAGCATCTATTTCTGCACATCAGTACACTCCAGTATGCACAGATGGCGCTAAATATTCTTCTTCTAGTCACAAGCCTCTACCACATCGGTGCTACCCCGAAACTCGAGTGGGGGACCCTTCTGAAAGGTCTACCTAACTCGCTGTCAAGACGGTGGCCCCACTGGAGCCTGAGCTGCTAGTGCCACTGGAGGTGGTGCCTGGGGCTGTGGAAAATGAGCTGCCATAGCTCGCATCACTGTCTCGACTGCCTGGGCCACTATCACTGCCACCTGAGTAGTGGAGATTAACTCGGGTGGGGGTGGGGGTGGCGGTACTTGTGGCACCTGATGAACCTCCCTGAGCTCATCCCTAGCCTCAGCCCTCTCCGCTCATTGCCTTTTCTGTGGCATCTGAAAATAGATCGAATTGTATAAGTACACAATTTATACAAAAACTAATAGCAGAAATACAATATCTCACAAGCGGAAAATGAATCAACAGTCCTAATAATAGGGCTCTATAACAATCGAAAGCTACGCTAAAATGTAGTAAGCCGCACAGATCCTAAGGACACTAGAACCTGATGCTCGGATACCATCTTTGACACCCCACCTAATTAACCCCGGGTGATCAGTCCTAAATTAAATTAGAACAGGTTTCTCAGTTGGTTCATTCTTAGCATCATTGTCGCCTTTTTAATTACTAACCACCTAAGTGAGAAAATTAGACTGGTGCCAAGTTTTATCTTTAATTAACTAAAATGAAATACTCATGCAGAAACAGAACAATATAAATGATCACAATTAACTGAAATCAACCATTCATAATTAATTAACAGACCGAATAAACCATCAGTCCAAATCAAACAAAAGTAAAGATAACTAATAAATCTTAACAGGTGTGACATAAGTACTGAATAAACTGTGAGCAACATGCTCGAATAACTAATAGGAAGTCTCTACACTAAGAATGAAAAGAACGAGGCGCCTATCAAACTCCCGCAACATCCACACATGCTGCAGCAACGAATCCCTGGAATGAGTCAAGCATGACGTCCCTGTGGCTGGACACCTAAAAGGTTTTTAAAAGTTTTTATAGCAAGGTTTAGTACCATAAAACATTTGGAAAACATTTAGCAAATGATTAACTTGCCGTAATAATAATATATGCATGCTCTTCATATTTTAGTTAGTGTTGCACTCCCTTGAAACATACTCACCCCTTCTCTAATGTACATTACTAATGCCTTAATTAATTTACCTGGTTATTTATCCCACAACTAGATAACTAATATAACCCCTTGCAACCACCCCACTCTAACCGAGTGTGCCATAATTATGATTTTTATGTTATTATTAACATTAACTTAATTAATCATTTTCCTTTTTAAAATCATATAACTTTCACACCCATTATATGTATAATACAGTTCACGACCTGTATTAATTTACCCGTATATAATTATTTACCTCATTATATACGTATATTTATATTACAACATTCACAAACATGCTGAAATAATAATTAATACTAAACATCCTCCCGAGTAATAACTCACCGGATGTAATTTTTAAAGTGCTATCCCATTAGGTAAATTCACATAACCTAGTTATCCCAAGTCAGAATTTCTCACTAACTTGATTAATACATAAATATTTGTTGGCGGTCATATTCCTTCCCTGAAAGTGAGATGCCCCTCACCCATGTAATGGACGCTATGACCTCGGAATATACTCTCCCTTCTCCTCAAGCTAGGGGATTCATCCACTACGCGCAACCTCCCCCTATAGAACTAGAGTCGATATAACAATAATATCTAGCCACTGATATTAATGCACGCACCATATATATATATATATAAATAAATAAATAAAATAAACTATCCCGGTTATACCGTGTACTAAGTCCGTAACACAAGCCTATTCAAATTATTATGAGTTTATGGCCCAACTCTAATTATTAATTAATTCGCACATTAATTAATTATATTACTTTTGGTGTCGCTCCAACCAATATATTCGGACTTACTCTCGTGGCCCGAAATAAAATAATACCCGAGTCTAAATTCCCAACTCCAAATTATTTAGCTTTCACCCTAAATAAATATAACGCCTTGGTGTCACTCAACCATATAACCGGACTTGCCCACTCAATCCGTATTTAATTATCTTGAAATATTATTCCCAAAATTTTAATCATGGTGTGACACACATAAATTTCCTCCAAATCCTAATTAATTTTCCTTCATAATTAATTAGATTGAATTTCCTATATTTATTTCTCGTTAAATAAGGTCTGGAAGGAAATTTGAGTTTAATTCCCCTTATATATATAAATTGGCCGAACTGCCAGAAATTACCGACCATCGATCGATCGATCCCCGACCCTCGATCGATCGATCGTACATGTCATTGTCTTCTCCATCCTTATGTTTCAGCCATGACGAAAAATGCAAGACCCTAATTTCTTCAACAGTAGAACTTAAGTCTTCTCATCAATATAATACACCAAAAACCTCATAATTGACCCCCATAAAGTTCACAAACACCATTTAATTTCCGTTCTCTACTGTTTATTGGGGAAAAATCCGTTTTAATCTTTAACCCATTTAAACATCAAATCCTTATCTCAAATTCATTTTCAATTCATCCGGGTTTACCCATCATACCATATATAGATGCTAATCTCAGATTTTACAGGAATTTCTACACAATTTAGAAATCAGAATATTGGTTTACAAAAACCCCATGTTTGTACCCTTTTAAATCCCAAAATGAATATTTGCGTTTCTCACATCACATAAAATGAATCAAAATGCAAATTAAATGCTATAGCAAGTTAACCACTTGCCTTATGATTCGCAGGGTCTAATTTGGAGTTGTGAATTCCCAAGGTTGAAGATGAGATTCCCTCTTTTTGGCTCTTTCCTTTGTCCCCCAATTTGCCTTTAACTGTCTTGTAAGGACACAAATTTCCGATTGAGTCCATATATAGTTTTGGCTCAATTCCGGACAAAAACATTTATTCATAGGTTAGTGATTTATTGTAATACTCTCAAGCCTATGAAGTGTGTGTTGAAGACGTAGCGCAAAGAATATAAAGCTTCATCAAGATGCCGGTTTGCGTGTCTCGTTTCTACGTCATCATCTAAGGTTCCATGCTCCCAAGGTATGAATGTAATTATATTTATATAGGAGCTTGGAACAATATTTATTGGGTGTTAGGTTTAATAAAAACCATGTTTTACTTTCAGAATAATTTAATTGAAACTTTAAAATAAAGTACATAAAGTTTCTGGGCCAAAATAGAATTTTAGAAAAATTTCTGGAAGTCGTTCGAAATCTCGTTCGAACGAGTTTGTCGTTCTAACGAGGTTTCATTCGAACGAGACTGCCAACGAACCTAAACTGGTCAGTCGTTCGATATGTCGTTCGAACGAGTTTTTCGTTCTAACGAGGTTTCGTTCGAACGAGTTTGCCAACGAACCTAAACTGGTCTGTCGTTCGATATGTCATTCGAACGAGTTTTTTGTTCTAACGAGGTATCTAACGAGTTTCTAACGAGCCCAGACTGGTCACTCGTTAGAAGTCTCATTCGAACGAGAGTCAAGTTCGTTCGAACGAGATGCTAGCGCGGGAACAGTTTTGAGCAGTTTTTGGCAGTTTTTACCCACTTTCCCCACTTGGTTTTTAACCAACTTTTTTAGACTTAATAAGGTGCGGGAATGACTTTTTCCAATGTATCTTTTTCATACCATACAAACTCCTAGAGAGTGTTTTGAGACAAAATTTGTTTAAGGAAAAAGATCATGTTTTGAGTGTTATTCTTTAATGAAAAATCCTACACACTCTAGTGTTTACACCCAATAGTTGTTTATCCAAGTTCTATATACATATCTTTACTTGGAGTTTTGGCACCGGTTTATCTCTACCGAATTCAAGAAGAGAAGTTTTGGTTTGCTTCTACATCCATCAAAGAAGAAGACTTTTGTTGAAGATTCTACCCACTTGGAGAAAGGCTCCATGCTTGGGTGACGGTGTCCATATAAAGTCCCATCGGTGGATTTCGAGACCGCGGTGGTGTTCCGAGGTTGTTCGCTAGGAAGAGGTTTCTACGAGAAGAAGCGTCGAGGCTTGAGAGGGATCGAGTCAGTCGTTGTAAGTCTATCTGTCTTGTAATTGTAATCCCATATCTAGTGGACTTGTGGCTAGGGCCGTCCGAGGTTGTTTCCCGTCTTGGGTTTTTCCTCGTACATCTCGGCGTAGTGTGATATTGTTTATTTTATCTTGCACAATAATTTAGAACGCATGCTTAGAATTAATTCAAGATAAAATTTGGTTTTATTATCACACTCAGTTAATTTGGGAATAAATTAAATATTGGGTAAATTTGGTTTATTCAAGTCTTTTGCTAAAATTGGTTTCGCTTGGTTTCGCCTAACTCTGAATAATTGAAAATTATGACTTAGGCAAATTCTAGGACTTGAGTTAATTAAAACTTGTTGTTGTTAATTATTGGAAGTTGAACCATCACCTGTTTTACAAACGCTTCCGCATCGATTTACATAAAAGGAAATTAAATATTTTTAATCGAGATAATTATTAAAAATCCGGGGATTACACCCCTTTTCAAATTGGTATCAGAGCCAAAAACGATAAATTATTTCGTTAAGATCTTTTAATTTTTGGCTAAAATGGATTTTTCCCCATTTTCAAAATTTCCTATTTTTGATGGTTCAAACTACACGTATTGGAAAGCGCGAATGAGATCGGCACTAAAATCTATCGACGAGAGAGTTTGGATGTCTGTTGTTACCGGATACTCCCCTCCAACTTACTTAGTTGAAAATGAACGTGTTATCAAACCCGCCGATAGATGGACTGAAAATGAGTTTAAACTTGCTAACTTTAATTCCCGAGGTTTAAATGCCTTATTTAGCGCTGTCGCACAGGATGAATTCCGACGTATTATGACGTGTGAAACCGCTAAAGAAGCTTGGGACATTTTACAATTAACTCATGAAGGAACTAGTGTCGTTAAAGCTTCAAAACTCCAAAACCTCACCACTCAATTTGAAACTATCAAAATGGATGAAAAAGAAACTTTTGACAAATTTTATGCTAGACTTTCTGATATTGTTAATTCATCCTTTAACTTGGGAGAGAAAATACCTGACGACCGTGTTGTAAAGAAAATTTTGAGGTCCCTACCCGATAGATTTATTCCTAAGGTGACCGTTTTAAATTCTTTACCCACTTTAGCCTCTACGAAATTAGAAGAGCTTGTAGGTGATTTACAAACCTATGAACTTGATATGTTTCCCTCTAAAAATGAAAAGAAAATTGAAAAGGGCGTTGCTTTAAAAGCCCGAAAAGAGGTCAAACAAGTAGTAGAGAGCGATAGTGATAGTGACTCGGAAGATATGGCTTTGTTTGCTCGTAAATTTAGAAAATTTCTTAAATTTAACAAAGATAAATATAAAAATGATTTCAAGAAATTTGACACTTCTAAACATGATAAAAGCGAGAAGGTTTCTAAAGCCGAGAAGATCCCTAAAACTAGTAATGACAATTTAGATAGGGACGAGTCTAATAAGTGTTTTGGTTGTGAAGGTTATGGCCATAGGGCTTATGAGTGCCCCACTAAACTAAGGAAAGAGGGTAAACGATCCACTGCTTATAATGCGACCCTTAGTGATAGTGATAAGGAAGAGAAGCCCGAGTCCCCCACTAAGAAAAATTTTGTGGCTTTTATGGCTAGACATGTGAGTGATAGTGAGAACTCATCGAATGATGAAACGATAGCACATGCCACTTCCAAGGTCATTGTACATGATTCTCTTATTTTTGATGATAGTGAGAGTGAAGAAGAAAGAGAGAGTGAAAATGAAGATGAGGTTGATATGAGTGAACTTCAAAATGCTTTTCAAGAACTTTATACCGAATCTATTAAATTGAAAAGAGCTAATTTGAAGTTAGAAGCAAGTTTAAGAGAGAGTGTCAAGGTCGTTGATGAAAATGCTTTAATAGAAGACCTTAGGACACATGAGAGGACTCTTCAAGAGAAGCTTAACTATGTAGAAGGCGAAAGAGATAGCCTTAGGGGTTTAATGGAATCCTTGAAAAAGGAGCTTCTTGCTTTTGAAGAGCGAAATGTTTTACTAGAATCTAAAATTTTAGAATTGGAAAAGAAATTAAAAGATTCTAGTAATGTCAAATTTGATTTGGAGTGTCGTTCGGAAAAACTAGATAAAATGTTAGGAACGGTCCAAATTAAAAATGACACTTGTGGTTTAGGCTTCAATACTTGTAATGAATTTTCTTATAATGCCAAAACCACTGTTTTAGGAGAATCGTCTAGGAAAGATTTTAGAGATCACTCCTTAAGAAAATCTTTTCGACATGTTCTTACTTGTACACATTGTGGTCGAAAAGGTCATCTTAGGAAATTTTGTTTAGATCTTAAACGAATTCCTAGAGAATCCCATCGTAAAGTAACCACGTTAGCTAACGTTCCTACACCCCAAGATAGTCATGCTTCATTAATTTGGGTTAGGAAATCCGACTTGGTTGCCTTACAAAATAGGGATTTTGATTCTCATTTACTTTCACATCCTTCCTCCCTTGCTAAATTTAAAGGTTGAATGTGTTAGTGTTTGCATACTTTAGCTTTTGTACTTCATGCTATATTCACATGCTAAATGTATGCTTGTTTAGTCAATTTTCTAGTCATAACTTTATTTGATATCACATGCTAGAAATCATGACTTATTTATCTTTTTGTATTATATTTTGTGTTTGAATTAATTTAAAATATAAAAAGATTTTTGTTTATCATTTGTGTTTTATTATTTCATTTAAGCTTAATGAAAAATACAAATGATCTTTGTTTGTCCTTTTGAGTATATATATTTAATTTTTTGGATAAAAATGTTAAAAACTCAAAAAGATTTTATTTTGTGTGTATTTTTGTTTGACACACTTTATGTGGCATATACTTGTGTTTAAATCCCATCTTTTACGCTCCCACGTGGCTAGAACTTTTGGTTTAGATTTTCAATCCTTAAAATGTTCTTTACCATGCTTTATATGGAGTAGTTGGATTTTGTGTTGTTTAAATGGATTCTATTTTTATATGCCTCTTTTCACACATGCACGAGCTCTTTTGAAATCTTAATGTCACATGTTATATTTGAGCTTTTTGAGGTGTTCTCCTACCAATCTAGTCATCTACATATCTATGACCTAGGAGGACTAGTGCATGTCAAAATCCGTTGCATGTGAGATTTGTGTGAAAATGAAAACATGATAAATAAATATGCACGGGGAAGGGCTCCGAAAGGACTAAGTGATCCTTTGCGATAGTAAGCCACCGTTTATTGGATCTAAAAGAAATACGTGATCCAAAGGCCTAAAAACAGAATATTTGGCATTAAACAGAAAGCAATTGCCAAGGCCTATGTTTGTTTGATATATTCATTCAAAAACAAAAGAATATATATGCTCATTGAGGGAGAATTGGATGGTATATCAACGGTTTGCACAATGTCCGTTTATCCTAGTTGTCTTTAATGTCATGACTCTATTTGGTTTGTAGAATCATCATCATGCTAGGCTTGTATGCATTGTGTATGTTTGTTCATTGAGTTCAATATTTATATTGTCACATGAGGTTTTATTTAACTGTGATGAAGTTTGCAATCAAATGAGAACTCCGTGAACATTTCTTAAGTGTTTGGGTCTAAATTTAATTGTTGCTAGTACACACCCCTACACTTCCGTTTCCATATGACACATTTTTGCCATACGAGTGTGCAAAATTATTGTATTTTGTGTTATATGTGTGTTTATATCTATATATATGCAAGTACTCTATTGGTATATTTCTAATGTATATATATATGATATTTGTTTGTCTTTGCCTTGCTTTTATTGCCCATATGCTTTCATGTCTTATCACTTTAAGCTTCAACATGCTGTTTATTAGTTCTTTCTCCTTTGCGTATTCCTGAACAAAAAGGGGGAGAATGATGATAGGGGGAGAAATGGTATCTAATCCTATTATTATCGTATCTTAGTTTGGGGAAGATTTATCTTAGGGGGAGACGTCTTTCTAAGTAGGTCATGTGTTTGATAAAGGGGATAATTAATTTAGGGGAGTAATTAATTAATTGCATTTAATATTTTGATATTCCCTATGCATTTGATGAGTTTGCTTAAGTGTTCATGAATTATTCTAAAGCCGCATCTTTCTATGGCAAAGCGTTTGATCCTTGGGTTGAGTCAAGTTTGGGCGGGTTATGTTTTGAGTCTAGTAGAGCTTGACGGCCCTTTAGGATTTTTGTTTTGGTTTTTGTCCCGGAATAGCCAAAGGGGGAGATTTGTAAGGACACAAATTTCCGATTGAGTCCATATATAGTTTTGGCTCAATTCCGGACAAAAACATTTATTCATAGGTTAGTGATTTATTGTAATACTCTCAAGCCTATGAAGTGTGTGTTGAAGACGTAGCGGCAAATAATATAAAGCTTCATCAAAATGCCGGTTTGCGTGCCTCGTTTCTACGTCATCATCTAAGGTTCCATGCTCCCAAGGTATGAATGTAATTATATTTATATAGGAGCTTGGAACAATATTTATTGGGTGTTAGGTTTAATAAAAACCATGTTTTACTTTCAGAATAATTTAATTGAAACTTTGAAATAAAGTACATAAAGTTTCTGGGCCAAAATAGAATTTTAGAAAAATTTCTGGAAGTCGTTCGAAATCTCGTTCGAACGAGTTTGTCGTTCTAACGAGGTTTCGTTCGAACGAGACTACCAACGAACCTAAACTGGTCAGTCGTTCGATATGTCGTTCGAACGAGTTTTTCGTTCTAACGAGGTTTCGTTCGAACGAGTTTGCCAACGAACCTAAACTGGTCTGTCGTTCGATATGTCGTTCGAACGAGTTTTTCGTTCTAACGAGGTATCTAACGAGTTTCTAACGAGCCCAGACTGTTCACTCGTTAGAAGTCTCGTTCGAACGAGAGTCAAGTTCGTTCGAACGAGATGCCAGCGCGGGAACAGTTTTGAGCAGTTTTTGGCAGTTTTTACCCACTTTCCCCACTTAGTTTTTAACCAACTTTTTCAGACTTAATAAGGTGCGGGAATGACTTTTTCCAATGTATCTTTTTCATACCATAAAAACTCCTAGAGAGTGTTTTGAGACAAAATTTGTTTAAGGAAAAAGATCATGTTTTGAGTGTTATTCTTTAATGAAAAATCCTACACACTCTAGTGTTTACACCCAATAGTTGTTTATCCAAGTTCTATATACATATCTTTACTTGGAGTTTTGGCACCGGTTTATCTCTACCGAATTCAAGAAGAGAAGTTTTGGTTTGCTTCTACATCCATCAAAGAAGAAGACTTTTGTTGAATATTCTACCCACTTGGAGAAAGGCTCCATGCTTGGGTGACGGTGTCCATATAAAGTCCCATCGGTGGATTCCGAGACCGCGGTGGTGTTCCGAGGTTGTTCGCTAGGAAGAGGTTTCTACGAGAAGAAGCGTCGAGGCTTGAGAGGGATCGAGTCAGTCGTTGTAAGTCTATCTGTCTTGTAATTGTAATTCCATATCTAGTGGACTTGTGGCTAGGGCCGTCCGAGGTTGTTTCCCGTCTTGGGTTTTTCCTCGTACATCTCAGCGTAGTGTGATATTGTTTATTTTATCTTGCACAATAATTTAGAACTCATGCTTAGAATTAATTCAAGATAAAATTTGGTTTTATTATCACACTCAGTTAATTTGGGAATAAATTAAATATTGGGTAAATTTGGTTTATTCAAGTCTTTTGCTAAAATTGGTTTCGCTTGGTTTCGCCTAACTCTGGATAATTGAAAATTATGACTTAGGCAAATTCTAGGACTTGAGTTAATTAAAACTTGTTGTTGTTAATTATTGGAAGTTGAACCATCACCTGTTTTACAAACGCTTCCGCATCGATTTACATTAAAGGAAATTAAATATTTTTAATCGAGATAATTATTAAAAATCCGGGGATTACACCCCTTTTCATGTCTCTTAGGTTTTCCTCTCCCACTAAGCGTTTTTTAAACTTCAATCAGCCGTTTACCTTTTCTTTTAATTAGGTAATGAGGCTAAATCCCATTTTTGGCCTAATGGGCCAAGCCCAAGTGACCCACATAGCCCCGTGTGGGCCCGACTATGCCTAAAAACGTCCCGTGACCCGTTTACTACCCCCGAGTACACTTTTCTGACTATCTCGACCTATTCGGACTCAATAGTATACTCAGAATTGGCATTCGAATTAATTTATAAAAATCCTTATCTCGCACCCAAGTTAGTCTATACCGACTCCCGGCTGAGATAAGTACATACCCCGTCACTAATACTCGGAATGACGTAAATAAATTATTACTAATCACTTAGTAATTAAATTTCCCTAAATATTAACCATTCACTCCCCGATTTATATTTAAATATATATATATTTCCATAATTAATTCAATCAAAATTACGACACACAAGTAATTTTGAATTCTCGAATTAATTAATTATTAAATGCACAAAAATATGGGGTGTTACATGTGGTTTATAAGGGTTAGCATACATAGTTGTATCTTTAGGAATCCAAGCTAATTTAATATTTTTATACTTTCTTTTTCTAAAATAATAAAATTTGGAATAATGTATATGTCTACCACAATATGTGCATAAAGAGTTAGAATGACTACATGAGGCAACATTTTCAAATAAATTGGAATAATTATTTTTCTCATTTTCTTCATCGTATCCTATACCATTATTATTAAACCGAATTCTTTGATTTTTCACAATTTTATGAAAATAATCATTTCCTTTACTAACAGTATCTAAAGATTTCTTTAAATAATCAATCTCCCTTTTTAATTCACTATTTTCAATTTCAAGAGGATGAGTGACATTTACATATTTTTCCTTTTTCAATGATTTAATTTTATTTTTCAAAGATTCATTTTCTAATTCCAAATCATCAAAATCATTTGACATTGAATCATATTTAGTTGAAAGTAATGAATGAGACTTTTGAAGATCAATATACTTATTTTTAAGTTCATCAAAACCATCACATAATTCATCAAATACATTTTGGAATTCCTCATAATCATCAACAATCTCATCATCACTATCACTAGAGTTAGGGTTAGAGTGTACCTCCTCCATATCATTTTTCATGAGGCAAGTAGCATTGGTCTCTTCACTACTGGATTCATCAATATTAGCATATAGGCAATGATTGAATTCTTCCTTTGAAATAAAGCTTGAAATGCAAGGTTGAGTATATGACCATTTTCTTCTCACATAATGAAACAATGAATAACTACAAGCCATCAAACATTTTAGCATACAAATAATAAAAATATAGAGTGCAAGATTTAAAATAAATATAGAAAAGTTTGCCATGATCTTTAACTCTAAGATTGTTAATTAAAAAAAAATAAGAAGAGAACTTGCTCTGATACCAATTGCTGCCCAGATTATACTCAGGAGGGGGGGGGGGGGGGGGTGAATTGATATTTTACAAAATTTTCGGGTTAGATATATATTTCAAAAAAATATTAAATTTAAATCACTTAATCAAATTTCAGATTAATAAATATCTAATGATTCAAACCAAGAATATCAAATCAATGTAACCAAAAAATTTAAACAAGTTAAAATGCAGATTTTAACACTCAATCAATATTTAAATTAGTTTTCGTATTTAATAAAAATCAATATTCTGAAATAAATTAATTAATTCGAAAATATATATTTTAACCTTAAAAATAATTTTGTTAATTTTCAAAATTAATATATTTGCAAATTTAAGTGCTGAAAAATATAAATTAAAGCAAGCACAAATAAATAAGCAAATAAAGTGCGAAAAATAAAGACACCGAATTTAACGTGGTTAGGCGAAATTCCGGCCTACATCCACGTGCCTAGCGCTTTTGACTCCCTTGCGCTTCACTACCCTGATCCACTTGAATGGTAGGATCAAACCACCGCGTACAATCGTTTGCAAGATAACGCTGAGCTTCAAACTCCGTGTCCCACTTGTGGGTAGGAACCAATCACCGTTACAATCGAAGCTTTAACAAAGCTTCAAACAAATCTGAATTTTTGGTACAATGTAGAATAATGAAACTCTCCAAAAAAATACAATTTATATTCTGAGTTTCTTCTTCTTTAATGAGACTTCAATAAATGATGTTGGTGTAGGATCAAGTCTTCTTCTTCAATGATTGAGCAAAATGTAAATTGATTGCTCTCTTGAATGTAGCTGAGTAATAAATTCAAATGCTCTCAATAAATTCTCTAGTTCTTGCTCATAGTCTCATTCTTGTTAGTGTCTTAAATGCATCACTTCAATATTTAAATATGTCTTCAAAACTAACTGTTAGACACATACTTTGTGAACATTTAATGCTCCTGATTTTGCTGAGAGAAAATGTCTTTAAAGATGATCTGCAAATCTCCATTTTTGCTTCTCAATAAAAATGTGACCGTTGAAAACAAAATGTAGAAGATTTCTTTCTCAGAATCCTTATTCATGTATATTTAGATCTGCAAAAAGTTAGTCTACAACAAGCAAAAGAGTTATCCAGTTTGTAAAATGAATACTCATTTTTCAAAATCACATGGAATAGTACAAAGACTAGTATGAGGCTCACGGATGGAAACGACCATAAAAGATATTAAATAATATAATAATGCATAGGGCCAAAAATAGGTAACGGATATAATGATTAATTATATTTATATATATAATGGAACTGTTCAAAATAATAACTACGAAAGATTTGACAACATAAAATATTAATCTAAGGCAGGTATATATAATACCGTTCAAAGTTAATTAACAGAGCAAATCAATTTTATATAAAAAAAATATGAAATGTGTATATTATGCGCGGGTTCCAATAAGATTTTACAGACCAAAAATCATACAAGATATCAACGTGTATATCAAAGATATGATTGAAATAAAGTGGAGTTTGAAAAAGAAACATCTCTTTTGAGATTGGCACTGTCAATATCTATTGAATGGGAAAATCACAAGTAACTAGCAGGTCCAATAAAAAGTAACTGTTATTTATAACATTGAACATATAAAATTATTAATAACGTGGCTTGAAAAAAATGTTATATATATAAGAGTAACAGTCTGTATGAAACAAGTCAGTCCAAGAATAAAATTTTATATATATATATATACTAGGGTATGCCCGTGCATGAAGGCACGTTGATAATCGCAAAATGACATAAATTTAAGAGTTTTTGACGAAACAAAATTTTTAGAAGATTACTGTGATAATAGTGATAATCTGTCATCAAGAATGTAAGGCAAATATTGAAAAGAAAAACAAAAAAATGAAAGAAAAGTAGTGCAAAAGTGATACCTATTAACGCCCTCTGTAACAATGAGAGTCAACAATATGAAACACCCTATACAAAAATGAGTGAGTCAAAAAACACCCTGTACAAAAACACCCTATATAAAAACAAAACAAAACAAAAAACCCCAAACAAAACAATATACCAAATCTTCAAAACAAAAAGTCAACTAATGTGATAGGATTGAAATCAACAAAGAAATTTGATGTTGCACAAAAATTTAATGTTACGTGGGCTCAAGATAGATTATGGCACTATGGGGAACAATCAGACGTTCAATGAGGATGCCTTCAAGGATAAAAATCTGTCGTAGCAGATTTCAGTGGATCAATTAGTAAAGGCATGTGAAAAAAATCCAAAATATTGAACGAAAAAATTAGTTAATAAATTTTATGCCAACTATTAGTTTCAATTTTTCAGAAAAATATAGTTTCAATTTTTTTTGTTTCTTTGGTTCATGGGCTTGTAATAAAATTGATTACATTTTAGTATTTTTTATAAATAAGGAAAAGCATCATAATTTTCCTTGTAATAAAATAGATTAATACTTGTACAAAAGCTTTAGCAAATTTACCTAATCATTCCATTTTCATTACAAACTAAAATCTATTAAGGATGAATATTTTTAAAATTATATTATAATTAAGCATTAAACAACAAAATTTAAGGACTAAACATTAATTAACATTTTTATTTTCATTTTGATCACTTTGTATTAGGCAAAACTCCTAACTCACAATTTTTTTATCCTTGCATCTATAAATCATACTTGAACCAAAAGTATTTAGTCCCTAGTATATAAATACATTATGCATTTAATTCTCTTCTTTTTTTATGTTTACAAATTCCTTATATCTATTCGTTGTGAAAAAAAATCTTAGTATATGAATTACCATGTTTAAATTAAAAGTAAAAATTATTGGAACACAATACTCTTCTCTTTTGTAAAAACATGTTCAGAAATTTTCTTTCAAGACACACTCCAATCCACTACCCATTGTTAGTCCAAATCAAATAATCCAACCACTTCTTATCATTTTAAAATAAGTGGGGTTTTATTACATTAGAAAACCCACAAAATGCTCAAACATGAAACCCAAAGCTTCTGTTAAAAAAAACACCCAAAACTCCTGTTCAAAAAAACACCCAAGTTGAGGTTTTATTGAAAATAATAATAATAATAATAATAATAATAATAATAATAATAATTGTTATGACAGTTTTTAAACCAAAAATCACCAGATTATCATATTATATTTGAAACCCAAAATTACGATTTTTTAACAAAAATAAATAAGTCCAAAAAAATGAAAGGTACAAAAAGAGTGAAAGATGAGAAACCATACAAATTAGAGAGAGATGATCAAAGAGGTGGGGCAGATATAACATAAATGGAAAAAAATCCCAAAACTAACATATTTATCATTTTAAAGTAAAAACTATGAAAAAATATGTAGAAACATCTTTGACACTTACAGGGTAAGTTTCCACCATATTGAGTTTGTAATGAGAACCAAGAAAATATAGGGAAAAATAATCAAATCCCCAAATATTAGGGCTTACATGATCAAATCTTACACCCCAGAGAGAGAGAGAGAGAGAGAGAGAGAGAGAGAGAGAGAGAGAGAGAGAGAGAGAGAGAGATAGGAGAGAGAGAGAGATTTTTAACAGTTGAACCTGCAAAACAAAACATAAAACACTCAATTACTTATTTCAAATAAAAGTGGAAACAAATATCAAATAAAAAATTTCGGACCCTGCTTCCTCCTGAAGTACGAAAATAAGTGTAAACAAATACTTGACAGACATTGATAAACGTTGATAAAGCAAACAAACATAATATCTAACAAATAAGATCCAAACAAACCAAATCAATAGATAAAAAATGAGATATGGACATATCCAAATCAACAACTCTGCATAATTTGATAAATAAACTTACAAAATTATATTGTAAACTTTGATAAATAAACTTACAAAATCATATTGTAGTTCTAAATGGTAAAAACTAATTATAATCTCTAGGAATCATTTTAACAAACATCAGGTGTGAAAAAAAATACATCTTCGTACATGTGCTTCAATACCTTGATCATGGACAACCGTTCAGAAGAATAAAACGTGTTGTTTGAGGACAGATTCCCTGTAAAAAAAAAAGAAAAAAAACCTTATCAAGGCAGAGGTATATCCAAAGGGAACATATATTAATTGAAACTTGAAAAGATAAACACAATACGTAGACCTGAGGGGACGATGGTGACACAGGTGAGGGGGCGGTGAGGATAGGCGTGTGGTCAATGAGGGGAGTTGTGTTGGGTAAAACGGGGATCGAGGTTTTCGAATTGTTTGAGTTTGAGTTTCACGAATTCGGCGAGGCGATCAAAGATCATGGCGGATGGGGGAGGGGGGAGGGGGCCACAGCTGTCGAGAAGGGCCGGAGGGTGATGGGGGGTTTATGGGAGCGTCGGGCCAGGGTTAGGAGTTGGCGAATCATCATGGCTGTGAGGTTATGGAGGGTATGGAGCGGTTGCTTAGGAAAGAGAGAGTAGATGGCGTGTTTGATAGAGAGAGGAGCGGCGTGTTGACAGAGAGAAATAGAAAATGTAGACAGTCATTGTAGTCTCCTTCAGCAACTCTAGGTGGCATGTGGATAATTAAAAAGAACCCAGCAAATTTTTATGAGGTTGATTCTAAACCACCCAATTTTCACCTATAAATTACGAATATACCAGTCATTTTGTACCCTTGGATTGCCATTGATAATCGAAGTTGGCATCATCCTTATTATATTAATGAATTGAGGGCAAAATAGGTACTAAATGAAAGTTTTATATTAATGACATCATTTTTTAAGCTTATGACATACATAAATTTTATACTTTATTATATATATATATATATATATATATAAGCATGTTACAACATGTCAAATATGACATGAGTTGACCAAGTCAGTTGACCCGATAGAGCGCACAATTCGAAGCAGTATGACAAGATAAAAAAAATGTGACTATCTATGCTTTTTAAAAGGTGATGGGACAAAGGGACAAAACAAAGAGAAAAAAAAATGTAACCAATATTTGGTTTCTTCATAACTCCTAAGATTATATGTCTCCTAAACACTTATATATATATAAAAAAATAAAATATGAGGTGCATAGTTGTTGATAGCTTGTAAGAGAATATATATAGAGTACCAAAACTTTAAGTATAATCTATATATAAAGTATGCGTATACATGGCTATTTTAAACTTCATGAATGGAACAAAACCAAAATGACATAAATATAAATTAGATGAAATCTTGTCAGCACAATATGTAAGGAACTTCCCATAAACTTCCTAAGGGTTAAGAACAACTAGTGTTATTAAAACAGATACGAATTATTTAATGTAGGTCAAAAATAATTTGTACAAATGAATAAAATAATAATTATATTAAAAATTACATAAGTGATGATAGTATACAAATAAAATAAAAGTATAGATAAAAATTACAAAAAAAATTATAACTAATAGAATATATAAAAATAGCTACTATATTATATATTATAGAATAAAAAATTATATATAACTATTTTTTTTATAACAAAGTTGTATAAATTAGAGTGTGTGAGTGTATATATAAATGTACAAATGACAAGCATGGGAGTATATAATTAATGACACCAAAAGTATAATATATACAAATAAAACAAAAAATATATATCTTACATAAAAGAAAATATAATATATTGAAAAATATTTATATAATCACTTAATAAAAATTTGATTGTAATCATCAAAATTAATATATTACATTAAACTAAAATGCACATTAATAATAATTAAACTAATTAAATATTTAATTAGGGATAAATACATTTTCGTTTAATAATCTCAACCCCAACCCCACATACAAATGTAGTCAATGTAATCTGGGAAGGGGATGTCATAATTATGTTTGCACAGAACTCACGAATAATGGTGGCATTTGTCAAATGGCGTGAACTGATCAACTAGTAATCACGAATGGTATCAATTAAAGATAACAAATACAGACCCTCTTCACAGCGATCAAGTCTCTCCAAGTCGAAGTCCCTCTCTTGATAACGACTCTTGTCATGAAAATATCATCAAGTGCCAAACCATCTCTAGTGAAACGTATCCTAGAGGCATCAATTGTGATAGCTAGAATGGGATAAAGCCACTAAGGTCCTGTCTACGAGGTATCGTAGGTGGTGGTAAGATAGTGACTCTTTAGAATGCGATGTCTCTTGTGTTTTACCTCTCACCATAACTCAGAAATATATGAAAAAATAAAGAACAAACAAAAACTAGGACAAAAAACCTACAAATCATGAGAGTACCCAAATGTACAAACCAAAAAATCACCAAAAATCCACCAAATGTCAAAATCTAACCCCTAAATTGATGTATCTAACCTAGAATCACTCTATTAGAAGTAAATAAACAACTAAAAACAATGATTCAAGACTCACTAAAGCAAAACCAGATCAAATGACACAAGTCTGAAAACTAGGAATTCTTATCAACTAGTAACGAATCTTTTCACAAATCTCATCTGTACTGACATATAACCAGGAAAAAATGATATTGGGGAAATTTTTGTTAGGATTTAAGCTCTGAAGATGAATTGGATTTAAAATGAGCAAAAAATCAGTCAAAAACTAATTTATTTCCCCGACAGCCATGTAATACATTCATACAAATGGATACCATGCAAACGACAACCTTTCATGTCGTGCAAATGGACTAACTAGAAAAAATTAGTTAGGGATAAAATGTCTAGAAAAATACTAAGTAAGAAACTAGATTCCAAAAGCTCTCAGAGACAGTGATATGTATGAATGCAATGCATGTAAAAAACATTAATATTTGACTTGAAATGCTCAAATTTTGAGATATATGCATAAAAATTAACAACTCAAACACACATACATACAAACTAAACCATAAAGTGTAAAGTGTGATTGTGATTAGGAAACATATGATAAACTTGATTTAACACATAAATTTCCTTTGAATCTTTATTAAAACATGAACTAAGAACACATTCAATCCAAATCTCAATCAATTTAACACAAAATACATAAGATGACCTACACTATTGATAAAGTCATCTCATTTTCTTCAAGTTAAGATGACCTACACTGTTGACAAATATGCACGCATGTACGTTGATGAGATTATTCGTTTACATGGGGCGCCAGTGTTAATAGTATCAGATTGAGATCCAACGTTCACTTCTAAGTTTTGGCCTTATTTACAGAATGCCCTGGGCACAAGTTTGAAGTTCAGTACTGCATTTCATCCACAAACCGATGGGCAATCAGAAAGAATGATTCAAATATTAGAAGATATGTTACGAGCCTGTGTATTTGACTTCAAAGGTAGTTGGGATGATCATTATCCATTGATGGAATTCACGTATAATAATAGTTATCAGTCCACCATTGGTATGGCTCTTTATGAAGCTTTATATGGGAGGAGATGCAGAACGCCATTATGTTGGGATGAAGTAAGTGAAAGGAAAATATTGGGTCCTGAATTGATAGATATAGCAACCGAAAAGATTAAAATGATTCGGGAATGGATAAAGATAGCTCAAAGCAGACATAAATTTTATGCAGATAAGAGGAAGTATCCATTAGAATTTCAAAAGGGAGATTTTGTATTCCTACGTATTTCACCATGGAGAGGCGTCGTGAGATTTGGAAAAAGGGGGAAACTAAGTCCAAGATACATTGGGCCATATGAAGTGTTGGAAAGAATTGGGACCCTGGGATATAGATGACATTACCTCCAGAATTGTCTAGTTTAAATGATGTGTTTCACGTATCGATGCTTCATAAGTATTTGGCAGATCCATCTCATCAATTGAAAACTCAACCTGTTGAATTGAAGGAAGACTTGTCTTACATCGAGGAACCAGTGGAAATGATTGATCGTAAGGAACAAGTATTAAGGAATAAAGTTATTCCCTTAGTTAAATTTATGTGGATGAGCTATGGAATTAAAGAAGAAACTTGGGAAACGAAAGATAGCATGAAGAAACAATATCCCCATTTGTTGGGTAAGTGACATTCATAATAAATTTCTGGGACGAAATTTTCTAGGGGGGAAGTTATGACAACCCGAATATAATTATTATAGATTATATTTAAATCATGCTTACCTTATGTGATATGAATAATGTGTTACTAGTATATCTAATGTTAAGCGATCATTATTAGTATAATCCTACTTTCATAAATCACGAAATGTCGAATTATTTCCAAACACAAGATTTTGTTATTTTCGGTAGAAATGTTCCTATTGGAGACTTGTTTTGACCCGTATAATGTAACAACTGACACAATATGAAAACCATATATTTGTAGATATATGAGTTAGGTTTGTGGAAAATTAAACCGTTCATCAAACGGATATCCGAGTAAGAAGTTAGGCCGAATTTACGAACAAGGGGCAAATCTGTCCATTCCCTTAAGTGGTAAATTGTCTTTTAGTAAACCAAATGTTTTAATTTGATTGGTTGGCATGGGAGGCATCCTTGGACGACTTAAAACTCTTCTTCTAAGCTATTTCTTCAGAAAATATAACTCTAGGTTCAGTTTTGAGAGATTTAAGCTTAAGGAAAGAGAAAGTAGAAGTTTAAGGAAGAAAGATTACAAGAAAAGCTAGGAAAATTCCAAGAAAATCCTTAAAGTGTTTCCAAGGTACAAGTTTGTGATTAATATTGTTTTAATCTTGTATTATACTTATTTCAAAGTATATAAATTGTGAATTAGGGATTAAAATTCCATCCCCCTTTTTGATAATATGTATTGGTTCATATGTGAGGTAAGTGATGTTTATAGGCCATATTGGTTTGTATTGAAACCCTTTGTATTCAAACTTGCATATATTTTGTGTACTAACTGGAATTCATAAATTCCAATTGAATATGAAAGTAGACTCATATATTCATATCATATCCTAAAATTAGAATTTAACTCCTTATGGTTGGGCCTTGGTGATGGTTCAAGTTGGTACATAGTTGTTGTTTGGATATTTAATTTCGATATGCCCTGAGGTTGGTCAAGCTTTTGACATAGCAACGGAAGTCAAAAAATTATGAAACTTTAATTAAGTACTATACAGTATGTGTATTGAAAATTGGTGAAAAATTATGTAAATTTGTGTTGGAGAAAAATTATGAAAATTCTCGGAAGTTGAAGGAACAATAGATGAGCTTGTGGGGCAGATTTAATAGGTTGTAAAGAAATGCTCATAACTTGCTCTAGGAAACTTGAAAAATTGCACCGTTACTTATAATGGAAATTATATTCAGATGTGTTTTCATATTGATAAGCTTGGACACCTGTATATGTACAATTTATGAATATGGGATGGTTAAGTATGGAGGACAATAATTTGAGGCCATACTGGATACCCCGTGAAGGAATATTTTTATTTTCTCCTTCCTAAGGGTATTTTGAGTACACGTTTCATGTATATATATATTGAGAAGTATACTTTTGTGTTTGCTTGATTTTAGTTATAAATTCCTTACGAGGTAGTTTCTAGGGTTGAATGTTCATGACCTTATCAACATTATATATTATTGTTTCGTCTTTACACACGTTTCATGGAATATGACTTGAGTATAATTATATTGTTATTGTATAGTCATTGAAAGTTACATAGATATATTAAGATAATACTTATGATTGAGATTCAATACTAATTTAGTTGGATTAATAGGTGTAAGGTCAAATCAACCAAGTTTATCTCCACCTGAGGGAAACGTGAATACATAGTGGACAACCCAATGTGAGTGTACTTACTGAGTTGATTATGGATATGAGGTGTATGTATTATGTATTGAGATGATATGGCTTATTCAAAGTCATGAGATGTTGAGATGTTATGGCTTATTAAAAGTTAAGAGATGTTGAGATTTTATGGCTTTATAAAAATCAAGATATGTTGAGTTGCTATACAATTCAGTAGATGTTAGGTTATTAAAACCTATGGATATGATTATTGCCTACGGGCCCTGAGATGTGGGGTTTATTAACTTTAGATATGTATATGGCCTAATTTGGCACAAATATGGATATATATTGATATGTTTATATGTTAAAATATTACTTTTACTATATAGAGATGTAGTACATTCACTGAGTGTTTAAACTCATGGTTCTATATGTTTACATTTTCAGGTTCTGAAGCTGCCACTACCAGGTCTAGGAGGTTGAGTAAATAGTGGTAGGGTCTTGTTAGTTTTGTTTTATACATTTTACTAGTTGTAATGAAGTTAAATGGTATGTGAGTTCTGTTTAAATCATGTCTCCTTAAAACGATTGGATTTTTAGTATTCCACATTTTAACCTTGAAGTTGTTTCAATATGTATTACTAAATAAATAAATAATAAATGTGATTTGTGAACTATTTAGTTAATTATATCCTAATGGGGTTAGGGGATGAAAAAAAGAATGAGATACACTTGCTCGACTCCTACAATCGTAGGAGTAAGAATAGGACGTCGCTAGAGATGATCCTCCAACGAACCCACGCCTACAGGAACTACCGCAACAAGAACCTGTAAAATAGTTTTTTAAAGAAAACGTAAAAAACAAGTCTATGTAGAATAGGATTATAATTAAATTTGGGCGAAACTATAACTCCACATCTTCCTCTCATGTTTTACTATATTTTAAGTTATTAGCTACCCAACCCAATAACCTAACATATCATGCGGCTCTAAATCTTGAAACCATATGCATTCCATGTGAATTATGTCTTACAACATCATTATTCAATCTCTATTTTCTCATCTTTAAGTAATACATAAGTTGTGTGGTAGTCCCGACCCTATGGTACGTCTCCTCAAATAACCGATATACCAATAATGGGCTTGTAACTCAAGTCTGTACACATTTGACTATCTCATGTCATTAATACGATATACACGTCTCTCATATATGTAATGCATGAATTTGAAACATAAGTATGAAGGTGAAAATCTCTACTATAAGTCATATACATCTCTAATATATCACATAAATCGGTACCACTAACTCTAGTACTGCCACACGATAATCACATATGGTAGGAGGATGACTCCCTCACGTCTAATATCTATACAAAAGTACATCCCCAAGTATGTACAGATATTATCACACTCGCACATAGCGAAGGACTATCCCTATTACCTTCAGGGATCACTCACCCATACTAGGTATAGTTTCAAGTTGCCCAAACCATAAGACCTTGTGACGAGCAAAGGATAAATCACTACATCAACCATCATCCATATGGACCACCATACCAAAGATCATACCCTGAAATCTCTTTGTGAACCCTCTCGGTACACAGATACCTAAACGTAGGACCCTAGGGTAAAATGACCATTTCAAAACTCATCTACTCACCAAGGCACCATCGTGATCTGCACCGTACTTGCCCCAAAATGGAATCACTCCTATCACATCACCGTGAGTATTTACCAATGGTATGTTGATCACATAAAACATCCATTTAAATATAACCCTCATTAACGGGTTGAATCAAATAAACATATAAACATGTTGAACCAACACTACCATATTATGTTTACAACCCTCACTAACGAGATAAATCAACTTAACGTATATAACCCTTACAATCGGATTAAGATAAATAACATACACATTCTGACCTAATGCTACCGATATACACTAAGCATCTCCATTTATAAAAATGGTATAACACATCTATAACTTTATACTCATTCTAAGATACATTAACCCTAACACTCCAGGTTCCCAAATCTAGGTATAGTCTCACCCTACCATACACTAAAGCACACATATCAACTATATTAAATCTCAATTAGCCCTAGTCCAATATCCCAAAGCATCGCGTTTAGGTACAATCCCACACCTAATTTATAATCAAATCATGATACATAGTAACTACCTTAATCTAGGAAGTTATGACCCAAACTCAATCTCAACCAAAGGATGTTCACCCCACTCGTACAACACAATTACTCAAATCAATCCCGGCCAACAAGCCCGATCCTCAAATCTCACAAATTCCCAATCAACAAATCCATTCTACACTCAAATTTACCATCAAATGCCAAGTCCTCAATTTAACCCCTTTAAATCAACAACTTTCCCTAATATCCAATTACCGCAAATATCAATTACCAACACTTCAAACTATAAAAATATATCTCTATTTGTAACTACATGAATATTGCAGGCCAACAAATCCTAGCCCTAGGCCTCAAAACCAAATTTCCCAACCAATTATAAAAAAGCCCAAGCTAGGCCATATCTGAAACCACAGGTTGATCGGTAGCTTGGGACCGATCGATTGGTCAACACAAAACCTCCAAAATTTCCCTTTTTTAAGTAATTAACCATCTTCAACCCCCATTTTTCTCTCAACAACCTCCATTAATGATTTTTATTTCCAATGAATAGATATAATATTAACACACATATAATCATAATCATATTTTATATACACTTGTCTCATTATTTGTGGAGAAAATCAAGCCAATTCTCCTAATTTCTCATATTTTCTTCATGTTCCTTCTCTCTAGTCCCGCTAGTCCTTCCCAGTTGTGTTTTGTGATAAAATGAGATCCCTAACAACCCCTTAAGCCCCTTTAATCCAGAAATTGGGTTGGGACCTAAATGGGCCTCATCTAAAATAACCCCAAAACAACTCCAAATAACTTAAAACCTTGCTGGAGCCTTATACTACCATAATAGTCCTTTAAACCATCGTTTTAAACTAAAAACGGACATTCCACGTATCCTAAAAGCCAATTATCAAATATGCCAAAACAAATAACTAGCAACTTAGTTATTTAGTAATTACCCGGTACGAGTCCAAATATATTAATTTAATTAATTAATCGTCGTGTTTTAAATCAAATTTCAAATACAATTTAAATAACACATAAAAATATAAATAGTGACGTCTCCAGTCACAACAAGCATATGTAATTAATAATAAGCACATGTAATTAATTTTTATTCAATTTAATAATTCACTCAAAATGTGGGGTATTACATTCTTCCCATTTAAACAAAGAATTTTGTCCTCGAAATTTGAATTCAATATATTCCTAATAAAAAATCTAATAATATCTCACCTGTAGCGTCCTCACACTACTGAAACAAAACCAAATCACGTTATGACCTAGCACATCTTATGGGCTCTACTATTGTAAATCACATTCGGTTATACTCACAACCAAACTAATATAATTGTTAAAATACCAAATTATCGCTTAAGTACCCCATATATTTTATACCAATGGAGAAATATCCCTTACACTGATGGTGATAAGGTGAGGTCAAATAAAACCGGCCTTTCCTTATCAACCCTCAAAAAATAACCTCTCATCTGGTTGCTTACCCTCTATAGGAACTTGAACTCCATAATTTCCCACAACAGAGAGATCATTAATGACACATGACTTCCCTCCTGAACCCGTGAATCAAGCTTCTTTTATCCTCAATTTCCTTTGCCCGCACTAGCAAATCTTCACACGCTCTACTATGGACACTCTGTTCTTCAAGGTGTCTCAATCTACATCCCCACACAAATGGCTTATTAAACTCGTAAATCTAATCAACATGGTCCATCTAACTCTCATAACCCCAAATGGTACCTTGTCTTACTAGGATGTAAAGTGAAACATCAAACATGTGCCTTGTTCTAAACCACCTCTCTTAATTTTGGGGACCCTCGAAAAAAAAAATCCCCAAAAATGTGACCCTCTCTTGTCCTCAAACGGTGAAAGGGCCTATTCCCAATACTATTTGCATACCCACTCTCGGTAACCTTCAATGCTGGGGCATAAATCACACCAAATAACAGATTTGGGCATAGAAGACATCACTGATACACCATTTCCTATTCAATAATATATCGTCGCAAATCACAGCAAACTACCCCTCCGTACGGTCAAAATCCACCAATGACGTGCTCGTACCATAAAGTGCTAGAAAGATTCCTCGGGTTATTCTCCTTCTAATTTTACTACTAATGAAAACTCATCCCTCTTTCATTTTCTAGGAGGAAACACTTTCATTAACTATTCTAATAAGTCAATGATGCATACCAATAGAAACTTATCTTGTATCTCGACCTTATCCTGCTCTTAGTGGTTCACACATCCACATAGTGGACCATCCATTTTTTGGGAGCTTCCACATGCTAATGTTGTCCCCGGATACTCAAATGTATCAAAATTGTGATGTCTACTTCCACGACATCTCTATAATCCATACATTAAACAAGTTTGCCAGACCTTCTCGTAAGCCTAAGCACAACTACCCATAGCAAAACCCAACCCAAAATGGAATATGAAATCCTACCCCTCATAGTCGGTATAAATTTAAAACATAACTATCCACCGACCTAACAAACTACCATGTCTCTATAATCACGACGTAATTTATCCCCCTCTTGACTGAGGGTAACCACAAATACATAAAGCTAAAAAGGAATCTATATAGCTCATAATCATAGTGCACATACACACTACTAATAAAAAAATGACAAATCCTCGATGTCTAAGATAGACTAATGCACACGATCCATAAACGTACCCATATCCATCAAACGTAGGTACCCCTAAAAGTTGGTTTCCACAAAGGCATCTAATTACTAGGTGGCCTCACTCGCCACGAGGATAAAATCTTCCTTTAAATGATCTATCGAAATGGCGTCCCTACTGATCTTACTTCTTTGGTCATTTCTACTAATAGTTATATAGCTTTCCTTGATCTCATAGGTTTTGGATCCACTGACAATAATTTCCCTGGACCTACTGGATAAAATAGATCACATAGTCTACTCTTGGAAACCTCTTGAGGTCAGCTGGTTTCTTCTACTGGCGAGGTCCTCTAACTCGGGTCCACCCTACATCGTCTCTATTCATTGGCCTACTTTGGCTTCGGTCTTCCCAATCTTAGGGACTCTATCCACATAGTAGTTATAATGATTCTACTTATATAGGATGGTAACTTTAACCACCCGGGGACAAGTGGTGAAGAGAGAGTTACTTGATAACACCTGCCAAACCTTTCACACAAGTTTTTTGCCAATGCTAAAAAGTCTAACTCGCACTGTAAATGATAACACGAACATCCTCCTTTGCTTTCATATCAATATCCCCCAATGTAGAGAGAGAAAGATAGTTAAACGTTGTAAGAGCAAGATTTTATAATTTCTCATAGCTTAGGAATTTTGGCGTATTCCGTTACGAACCGTTGATACAAACCGAAGACTACATCCACATTTGCCTCCACGATCATTAAAAGATATATTAGTGACTGAGATACATATCAGAGCTTCAAGCCGTTAAAATCATCACGAACATTTTATGTAGGTACAAGATCTTATGGTTTTGGATTTCTCAGTCGAATTACATTCATCGATGTTTGTTTTTTAATTGAGGCATTTTTTATAACACATTTTTACAAAGACTTTTTTTATTTTTTGGTTCGTTGGAACTAGATTTCAATCTCGTTAGAACGAGATCCTGATCTTATTTGAATAAGATCAAATCTCATTGGAACGAAATGCTTAATTCATTTGAACCCTCTTCTAATGAATATCTAACGAGTTGGTCTACGTTTGGCAGAGCAACTCTTGTTGGAAGTTCGTTGGAAGTTCGATCAAATGAAATAGGCATCTCATTCGAACGAGACTTCTCCGCATTAGAAATAAATCATTATCTTTATTTGAATGAGAGTCTATTTTTGGTTGAAATACTTTTCCACCTCAAAAAACGTGTTTTCTTATAAAAAAGGATTCTTTTAGTAAGCTTTTCACAACTCTTTTGGCAAAAATCATTTGCTATCTTTGTACCAAAAATTTTCATCTTTGTGTTTCATAAAAACACTTTTCTTTTCTAAACCATACATCCATTATATGATTAGTTGAGTTTTGTGAAACCCAAGTTTCCATACAATACATCAAACCCTTGTAGAGAGTTCCATACAGCTGATTTGTGGAGCTGAGGCTCTAATGCCAAGGAAGAAAGGATTTTGATATCATGAGGCTGATCGGTGGATATCAAGAGAAGAGTTATTTCCTATGGACGGTGCTGGACTGTGTCATATCTATTGGAGACTTTAATACCCTCACATTATACGTAGTGGAGCTTTAAGTAGTCTGTAAGTCATTGAGTCTGTTAAATTCTCTGTAGTGCTGAACTATAGGTTTTTTTCGAAAAGGGATTTTTCCTTACATCTTCTCTGCTTGGTTTGATTGTGTGATTTGGATATTTAATTTGGACTTAATTTTGCATACACACCTAATTATTAATCAAGATAAATAATGGTTAAAATTTAAATCTTTGTGTACGTAACCTAATATACGGACTATCCATACGAACCCATTTTCTCAAATCGGTATCAGATCTGGTTACACAAATGTTTTGTGTGATCTTTTAAATTTGGGTTTTTATGGATCATTTGTATAATAGGCTACCTGTTTTTTATGGGTTTAATTATGCATATTAGAAACCTCGAATGAGGTTGGCTTTGAAAGAGATTGACAAGCGTGTTTGTCTTGTTTGTGAAAGAGGGTGGACACTACCCATTATGACTAATGGCTGTGTCATAAGTCCTAAACCCATCACCGCTTGGACGTAATATGAACTAAAATGGAGTAATTTTTACTCATGTGGTTTAAGTTCCCTTTTGGAGCCGTTACCCCTGACGAGTTCCACCGCATCATGATGTGCACCACATCTAAAGAAGCATGGGATACCCTCCAGGTCACTCACGAGGGTACCAATGCTATGAAAGCTTCTAAGATATAAAATATCACCACACAATTTGAGACCATTACTATGATAGAGTCTGAGTCATTTGATGAATTTTATGCACGATTGTCGGATATCGTTAACTCTAGTTTTAATTTGGGTGAGAAAATCCATCAGACGCATGTTGTGAAAAAGATTTTGAGATCCATTCCATCCCGATTTATTCCTAAGGTCAAGGTTCTTAACTCTTTGTGAATTTTAGATATGCTTAGGTTAGAGTAATTCATAGGAGACCTTCAAAGTTATGAAATCGATATGTTTTCTAAAACTATTAAACCTAAGGATAAGGGAATTACATTAAAAGATCAATCTAAAAAGAAAGAGGAGTTTTCTTACCAAAACTGATATCGTAGTTCACGTTGCTCTTAAGGTTCAAAATACTTACCAATGGTATTATGATAGTGGCTCTAGGCACATGAATGGTGACAAGTCGTATTTTACTAACCTTGTGGACAACAAAGAAGGCAAAGTCACCTTTAGAGATAGGAGTAGGTCTAGTATTTTAAGACGTGGTTGTGTTGAGGTACCCAAATTTTTTAAACCAGACAATGTGTTGTACGCCGAAGGATAGAAAGCGAAATTGATTAGCATAAGCCAACTTTTCAAAGCAAACTTTACGATAAAAGTCAAACGGTCCGAGTGTAATGTATATGATCAATCTGGTGAACTATTACTTCAAGTAATGAGGACCGACGATAATTACTATGGGATTATTACCAAGTCCTCCTTTGTGTGTAATAATATCATGATCTTTTTTATGGACTTTTGGCATCAGTGACTAGGTTATATGAATTTTAGAGTTCTTAAGAGATTAGTGAAGAAGGACCTAGTTTATGTCTTAACGTCACTTGGGAAACCAACTTTCTCGATTTGTAGACCTTGCTAACAAGGAAAACAAATTCAAAGTCCCCATCGAAAGTTGAGTACCATTACCACCTATCGTGTGTTAGAGTTGATTCACATGGATCTTATGGGTCCTACTCGTACGAAGAGCATAGGTGATAAGAGATACATTCTTGTGATGGTCGATGTTTTTTTGAGATACTCTATTATGGGATTTCTTAGAGAAAAGTCTGATGCGATTGAGTTCCTAACAATCAAGTGATGTGTCCTGTAAAACTAACACGGTGTCACTATTATTCGGATGTATAGTGACAGCAACACTGAATTTAAAAAAGTCGGAGTGGATAGATATAATTATGGAGTGGGAATCAAACACAAGTTTTTTGCAGTTCGTACTCCTAAAAAAAGTGGGATATTATAGAGGAAGAACCGGACAATATAAGAGATGGCTAGATCCATGCTTCTTGGGAGAAATGTGCCTAGAAATTTTTGGTGAGGAAGTGACTACCACATGCCATATGGTGAATAAAATATATCTCTGTCCACACAAGTTACACATGCCATATGAGTTGGGGACAAGGAAGAAACACAACCTATCATATTTTCGTGTCTTTGGGAGTACTTGCTACATTTTAAGAGATAGAGAGAACCTAGGAAAGTTCGACTCCCGAAGCAATGAGGGTATATTTTTAGGTTATTCATCAAGGAGTAGGGCTTATAGGATGTTTAACCTTAAAATATCTAAGGTTATGGAGTCAATAAACGTCACAATCAGAGACAGTAAGCCACCGACGTCTATTGACCCTAACCCCGAGTGAGAAAATGATGCACCCCTGGTGACAATCCCATTATTCCTCATACTACTCTGATGGATCCCACTCTTGATTTAGAGGATCAAAGCTCTTGGGTTTGAAAGAATCATGATCCTTCTATTATACTTGATGATCCTACACTAGGTGTCAAGATTAACGTTAAATTTGAGAATGTGGTTAGTTACTGTTTCTACACCTCAGTCGAGCCAAAGAATGTGAAAAAACACTCAAAGACGAGCATTAGATATCCACTATGGAATAAGAGTCATTTCAGTTTTGAAAGAGCGATGTCTGGGAGTTAGTCTCTCGACCTAACGAGATAAATGTGATTAGTACCAAATGGATTTATAAGAATAAGATGGATGAGAATGGTACCATAGTATGCAATAAGGCTAGGTTGGTCACTCATGGATACACACAGATTGAGGGTGTAGACTTTGACGAGACATTCACTCCTATTGCTAGGCTTGAGTCCATTCACTTACTACTCACCATAGCATGTCATCTACGCTTCAAGTTATATCAAATGGATGTCAAGAGTGCCTTTCTTAATTTCATTCTATAGGAGAAGTATACGTGGAACAACCAAAGGGCTTCGAAGGCCCATAACACCAGGGACACATCTATTATCTTAAGAAGGCCTTGTGTGGATTGAAGCAAGCACCCCATTCTTGGTATGAGAAGCGCACTTCTTATCTCTTAGCTCGTGGCTTCAATAAAAGGGGGAGTGGATAGGATGTTGTTTGTGAGGAGAGAGTGTTGCAATATAGTAGCGATGACATAGTGTTTGAATCCATGTGGTCCCGACATGCTCACACTTTTGAGGAGGAGATGAAGAGAAAATTTAAGATGAGAATAGTTGGTGAGCTTACGCTCTTCTTAGGCCTCCAGTTGCGTCAACTTGAGGATGGGATATTTATATCTCAATCCAAATATGCTAGGGACATAGTGAAGAAGTTTGTTTTAGACTCCTCTAAGCCTTCATGCACCCCCTGAGTACATCGTTTAAGCTTAGAAAAGACACTTTAGGCAAGGACGTAGAGAAATCCCTTTATAGGGACATGATAGGTAGTCTTCTCTACTTAACCGCTAATCGTCCTGATATTGCCTTTAGCGTTGGAGTTTGTGCATGATACCAAGCATCCCCGAAGGAGTTTCACTTTCTCACATTTAAACATATCATTGAATACGTGAGTGGCACTCTTTCATATGGTATTTGGTATTCCTTTGATATGGATGACCGTTTGTCTGTATAGTCATTGTGCCAATTAGACCGGGGATATTGATGGTTGTAAGAGGACCTCGGGTGGGTGTTTTTACTTTGGGAGTGCTCTTATCTCTTGGTTGAGCATGAAGCAAAACTCCATATCTTTGTCCATGTAAGATGCCGAGTGTATAGCCTTCGGGAGTCATTGCGTGAAACTCTTACGGATTAAGCAAATGTTGGAAGATTATGGAATTTCCTAAGGCACAATGACTATTTCGTGTGATAATACGATTGCAATTCATATATCCCGTAATTCGATCCAATATTTCCGCATAAAGCACATTAGGATATGTGATCATTTCATTCATGATCTCATTGAGGAGAAGGTCGTATCCTTGAGATTTATGGCCACTGAATGTCAATTAACCAATATTTTCACGAAACCTTTAAATGCATTTAGATTTGAGAATCTTAGGAAGTCTTTGGTAATTTGCTCAGTTGATTGAGTTCGGGTACTTTTTCTAGAATAGGGTGATTATCATCCTTTGTCACTTTTGCTAGATTGTAATTCTATGTATTTATTTATATGACTTTTCTTTATGATATATTTTTGAAAAATTCAAAAAGATGTTTGATTTTTAAGAAAAAGACAAAAAGACTTTATTTTTTTATATTTTTTTAAAAAGGCAAAAAGATTTTATTTTTGACAAAAATATTGAAAAAGACAAAAATATTTTTGTATTTTCGTTTTTCACCATATATGGATGTGCATTTTAGATATTCGGATCACCCCTACATTCCATCCATTCATGTGACATTTTCGTGGTGTTTTAAGACATGACTTCGTTTCGTTAGTGTGCTTAATAATGTGTGGATATCATTTTGCTAATCATTGATGATTACTTTCTTCATGTTAGACTCTTTATCACCTTTATTCCGCACGTGCATGGACTTTTTGAACATTGTGCTTGCTTATCATATGTCGAATAAGGTGTTCTCATCTCAATCGTGTTTAATAACGAATCAAATGTAAAAAGAGATAAGTTGTGATTGTAAGAACCATTGCCCGGATTTCATTTTTCGGAAAATATTGTTATATATTAAGCAATGGAAAGGGTCTACAAAAGAGCAAAATTCTCTTCGCGTTAAAATCCATCATTTGCAAAAAGGGACTAAAAAATTAACGACACACAAAAACAGAAGTGATAAGTCCAATTAATTACTTCATTGATGCTTCGCTACATATGAGCGTTATGATATCTTCAAATTTGTGAGTGAATTCATATGTATGAGATATTTTGAGGGTGTTATAAAGTAGACGATGAATGGGTTTGCACAACAGACGCTTTTCAAAGGCATTAAATAGTTTGGCATTATTGATTTGAGAATCATTTAAATTCATGGCATGTTTCATAAGTCGAGTTAATTTCATTTAAGTTCAACATTTTTACACCTAAGGTTGAAATTAAGTTCTTTCTTTAGAAGTATGTCATTAACTTCATGCACCTATGTTATGAATGCCTATGTTGATTGCCTATGGAAAGTGTTCATACAATTACATTGCACTTTCATGATTTGGATATCTTAGTGTTATTCCATGGTCCTATGTATTTTGTACTTATGTGTACTTTTTATACGTATACTAATTATACTCTAAATTTCAAAAATAGTTGGCATGATTATTTGAAATCCCATCGCATGTGCTTTCATGATTATATTTGTGATGATATCTTTGCTTCTTTGAGCGATGATTATTATTCATACTTAGTTTCTAACCCTTTGTCTATTACAGACAAAAAGGGGGAGAACAAATTGAGGGGGATTTTATTTTTCATTAAACTCGTACACGTCACAGTATTCTTTTTTTTTCATGTGTGTAGATCTCTTTCGCTTTGATGATGATCTCATGGACTACACAAGATGAAGAATTTTAGTTGAAGACATAGTCTCCAATGTTGTTCCATTTTTGGGTTCGGGAGGGCATTAAAACATTATCTCAAGGGCTTTATTGTAATTTGGGTTTTAGTTTTTGTTTTGTACCGGAATAGACAAAGGGGGATATTTGTAAGAGTGAGATTTTATAATTGCTCATATCTTAGGAGTTTTGGCATATCCCGTTACAAAATGTTGCTATAAACCGAAGACTACATTCGCATTTGCCTCCATAATCATTTGAAGATGTGTTAGTGATCGAGCTACGTATCCGAGATTCTATTAGTTGGAATCATCATGAACTTTTTATAGAGTTAAACTATCTTGCGTTTTTGGATTTCTCAGTCGAATTATATTCTAAGATTTTGGTTTTTAATCGAGGCATTTTTTATAAAACGTTTTTTGAAAAGAAATTTTTTCATTTTTTAGTTCGTTGGAATGAGATTTCAACCTTGTTAGAATGAGATCCTGATCTTGTTGGAACGAAATGATTAATTCATTCAAACCCTCTTCTAATGAACATATTAACGAGATGGTCTCTATTTGGAAGAGTAACTCTCATTTGAAACTCATTCGAAGGTCGATCGAATGAAATTGGCATCTTTTTCGAATAGACTTCTCTGTGTTAAAATGAAACCACTATTTTCGTTCTAACGAGTGTCTATTTTTATTCTAATGACTTATTTCCTCGAAAAACGTGTTTTCTTATAAAAAGAATTCTTTTGGTCATTTATTCACAAATCTTTTTGCAAAAATCATTTGTTATATTTGCAGCAAAAGTTTTCATCTTTGTGTTTCATACAAATAATTTTCTTTTTCAAATCATACATCCTTTATATGATTCGTTGAGTTTTGTCAAACCCAAGTTTCCATACACTACATCAAACTCTTATAGAGAGTTCTCTACTTCTGATTTGTGGAGCCGATGCTCTACGACTGAAGATGAAAGGGTTTTGATATCCTGAGACTGATCAGTGGATACTGAGGGAAAAGATGCTTCCTGTGGATGGTGCTGGACTATGCCATATCTGTTAGAGACTTGAAGCCCTCCTCATTATACTTAGTGGAGCTCTAAGTATCATGTAAGTCATTGAGTCTATCAAACTCTCTGCACTACTGAAATATAGGTTTTGCTTGAAAGGGATTTTTCCTTACTTTTTATGCTTGGTTTGATTGTGTGGCCTGTTTAATGTGGACTTGAATTTTCATGCACATCTAATTACTAATCAAGATAAAATCTGAATAAAACTTAGAATCTCTGTGAGCGTAACCTAATATACGGACTATCCATACGAACCCACTTTCTCAAACTCCTCCTTATTATGTCCACCACACGGTTACACAAACGATGTCTCCAAGAACTTACTTCTAATGCCATTACGGATGGTGAGTGAAAACATTTTCCATCGAACCATACACTAAGTACTTTCTAAAGGTATGACATCCAAAATCCCTTAACTCTACACCAAAGTTGACTTCATGCATGGGACGTCTCATAAATGAAATCCAAACAAGTAACCCTCTCAATACACTTGGTCTATCCAAGTCGTTCGCCAGGAAACAATGGAACTAAATTCCCTAAACGGTAATCGATATAGAGAGTACAAACCCTAAATGGTAAATCTCTAAAGTGGTCAAATAACACAACGCGAAAAGGCAACAAACGTACCAAAGATCCCTAGGAAACTAGAATCTGTAAGGCTCTCATACCAAATGTGACACCCCACAAAAATTCATCAATAGATTGATCAGGTCTAATATAAAAATTACGAGAATTAAAAACTTTGGGTAACACTCTTCGCATAAAAAATAGTCAAAACTGAATGAACAATGACATGACAATGAAATATTGAATCCACACAAAACCAAATCTGATACCAATCATTTCCAATACAACATAAGCCATCTTTGAAATGTAAAATATATCCATAAACAAATCCAACTCTAAATAAAAGTATACATATACAACCTGACTAAAAATAAAAGAGAACAAACATGTGTCTATAGGAACTAAACTCTGAATGAACTTGATCGAATCCTACAATCATAAGAGTATGAAATAGGAAGTCGCTAGATATGCTCCTCTAAAAAACCCGTGTCTATAGGAACTACCGCAATGGAACTTGTAAAAATAGTTTTACAAAGAAAACATAAAAAAGTTTATGTAAAATAGTATTATAATTGAATCTGGACCACATTATAACTACACATCTCCCTCTCATATTTTATTTTATTTTAAGTTATTATTTTCCCAACCCAATAACCTAAAATATCATGCGGTTCTAAATCTCGATCCCATATGTGTCCCATGAGATTAAAATCTTACAACATCATTCTTTAATTTCTAGTTTCTCATTTTTAAGCTTATCTCTTTCATTATAATGCATACATTGTGTGTTAGTCTTGAACCTACGATACGTCTCACCAAATAACCAATATACCAATAAATGGCTTGTAATTTAGGTCTATACACATTGACCATCTCACGTTAGTAATAAAATATACACGTCTCGAGTATATATGATACACGAATCCAAAACATAAGTATGTAGGTGCACATCCCTACTATAAGTCATATATACCTTCAATATAACACATAAACTAGTACCACTAACTCTAGTATCACCACATAATAATCATATGGGGTAGGAAAAAGACTACCTCATGTATAACATCCAAACAAAGGTACTTCCCCCGGCATCTACAAATAAATGGGCTATTCTCACGCCCGCACATAACGAAGGTTTATCCCTATTACCTTCGGGGATCACTCACCCATACTAGGTATAGTCTCAGGTTATCCCAACCCTAAGACCTCATCACGATCGAAGGATAAATAACTACGTCTACACATCATCCATATGATCCACCATACCAAAGACTATACTATTAGATCTCTTCGTGAACTCTCTCGGTACACATATATCTAGACGTAGGACCCTACGGTAAAATGACCATGGAAAAACTCGTCTACTCACTAAGGCACTATCGTGGTCTGTATCTTACATGCCCTAAAATGGAATCTCTCCTAGTACGTCACCGTGAGTATTTACAAATGGTATGTAGAGAACATAAAACATCCATTTAAATATAACCCTCGTTAATGAGTTGAATCAAATAAATATATAAATAAGTCGAACCAACACTGTCGGATTACGTTCACAACCCTCACTAATAGGAAAAATCAAGATAACATACACATTCCTTAATATCGGGTTGCGATAAATCACAGACACGTTTCGACCCAATGCTACTAGGTCACACTAAGTATATTCATTTATAAAAATGGGTTAACATATCTGCAACCTTATACTCATTCCAAGATACATTAACCTCAACACTCCGAGTTACCAAATCTAGATATATTCTCACCCTACCATACACTAAAGCACGCACATCAACGATATTAAATCTCAATTAACGCGAGTCCAATATCCCAAGGCATCGTGTCTGGGTATAATCCCACCCTTAATTTAAATGAAATGGTGATACATAGTAACTAACTCACTCTAGGAAGTTATAACCCAAACCTAATCTCACCCAAAGGAAGTTCACCCCACTCATACATCAAACTTACTCAAATCAATTACGGCCAACAAGCCTAATCCTCAAATCTTACAAATTCCCAATCAATGAACCCATTCTACACTCGAATTTACCATCAAATGCCAAGTCCTCAATTTAACCCCTTTAAATTAACGACTTTCCCTAATATCCAACTACCGCAAATATAAATCCCCAACACTTCAAATCATAAGAATATATCTCTATTTTAATGTGTACATGATAACTACAAGTCAACAAATCCTAGTCCCAGGACTCAAACTAAAATTCCTAATTAATTACACAAACTCTCAAACTAGGCCATATCTGATACGATCGGTCGATCAGTAGCCTGGGACCAATCGATCGTTCAACATAGAACCTACAAAATCACCCTTTGTTACGGAAGTCACCATCTTCAACACCCATTTTTTCTCTCTACGACCTCCATTAATGAACCTAAAAACTTTATCCAAGAACCCAACCAACATTCAAATGGTAAAAATACATCATTAACACAATTGGAACCTATTTTCATATCGAATCCTAAATTTACCACAAGATTAAAAGTAAAACCTAATTTCTATTCAAGAACCCTAAATCTATCCAATTCTACAAATTTGCACGAATTGATTCAATTAAACATAGGATTTTTATATGATTCTCAATATAAAATAAATTCAAATCATTATCTATTAGTTTTAATCCAAGTTCATAAAGAAATCAATCACTTTAAATGGGAAATCAATCTAATTAACATCTAGATTAGGTTAGTTATAAAAATAACTAATTAATTATCTAGAATCAGATTTACAATATAAGTTGATTTAGATTTCCAACGAATAGATATAATATTGACACACGTACAATCATAATCATATTTTATATGAACTTGCCTCATGCTTTGTGGATAAAACCAAGCCAAGTCTCCTAATTTCTCATATTCTCTTCATGCTCTTTTTCTCTAGTCCATCTAGTCCTTACCAATTGTGTTTTATGATAAAATGAGATCCTTAATAACCCCTTAATCCCCTTTAATCCCAAAACTGAATTTGGGCCCCAAATGGACCTTACCTAAAGGGCCCAAAAATAACTCCGAATGACTTAAAACCATGCTCGAGCCTTATACTATCCCGATAGGCTTTTAAACCATTATTTTAAACTAAAAATGGACATTCCACATGTCCCAAAAGCCAATTACCAAATATACCCAAAAATAAATAAGTACCAACTCAATTTTATGGGAGTTACCCAATATGAGTTCAAACATTAATTAATTAATCACCGTATCTTAAATCAAATTTCAAATCCAATTTAAATGACACATAAAAATATAGACAGTGACATCTCCGGTCATAACATGCATACGTAATTAATAACAAGCACACATAATTAATTTTTATTTAATTTAATAATTCACAAAAAATAGAGGGCGTTACACTTTTCACCAAGATTGAATGAAGCATTGGAAACTTTTGTCAATATTGTGTAATAGTCGTTAAAATTTTCACTCCCCTCTATTCTCATAGTCTCAAACCTCATTGCAATATGTTTTAACTTGGAACGTTTAACACTAGACGTTCCTTCATGTGTCACCCTCAGTCTATCTGAAGCCTCTTTTTCTAACTCACAATTAAGAATACGTTTGTATTATTATGTGCTTATAGAAGAAGAAAACAACGCGTTCAAACTCCTACTCCTTCCAAAGAACCCTAGGCATTTTCACTCTAACACCTTTTTCCTCTAACATAGTATAAATCCAACCTTCCTCAACATTCATCCAAACTCTTTCATGTTTAGACCTCAAATGTTTTCTCATCATCACTATCAAATTTACATAATTCAAACCATTAAAATGTCCTATCCGTGGAACTTGAATCATGATAATGATCCATTATATACAAACCAATAAAATTCAAAATAAGCAAGGTATATGAGTAAAAACACACACAATAATTTTAGGATCAACTCAAGCACGTGAATGAAAAGTTAATAGCAATCACCTTGATACCAGTTAAGGATGTGTGTTTATATCACAAGTGTTCAACTAAAAACAAACCTAGAGGGTGAGGGTGAGTAGGTTTGATCGCATAACATGGCTAATTTTTTTTTATATAAAATGAGTTTGCTTTTTATTTTAATTAACCTAGCGTATGGACTAACTAGGTGATGTGATATATGTCTTGAATTAACCACATAATAAGATTAATTATGCTAATCTAGAGATAATAACTAAAATTAAACACTTAATCTCAATTTTAACCAATTACACTAGATCTAGATGTGATCTACATGTAGTATGTGATCAAAGTGTGAAATTTAATAAATAACAATCATAAACATCCACAAAACATATTTTATGAGGAAAAACTACCCACCAATATGGGTAAAAAATCTCGGCGCACTCCTATTTCTACTTATAATTGAAAGAGCTTTATATAAAGCAAAGAGGTATCTCTCACTCATTCCCTCAAGAGTAGTTACCTATGGACTTTGAACTTGTCCCCAGAGAGTATACAAACCCACCTGGAGCTCCACAAAGCGAATGAGAAACTCCACTTTCTCCTTGGAAAAACTCCAGCTCCAATTCCTCAAACGAATCAAAGCACCTCCAATTTTAGATCTAGGAGTGTTAGATCTACAATTTAAGTGTATATATGTCTTGATTTGAACAAGGTTATGTTGATCTAAAAACCCTACTCTCAATTATCTCTTAAAATCATAAATCAAGTATAAATATAATTTTTCTCAATTTTGGAGGAACAAGTGAAATTGAAAATTGAGAAGTAAAGTAAAATGCTCTCAGAAATGTATGTGAGTGATGAGTTTTTTGAATATTTTGAACTGGGAGGAAAAATGACCTATTTATAGGAATATTTCAAAAATCTAATCCTTCGTATGCACGGCTGAGTTTTCTCGTGTACATAATTTTAGGCAATGCTAAAACCTTGGTGCGACCGTACGCACTAGTCAAAATGGGACCGTGCAAACGGTTCCATGCGCATGGGTCCAATTAGGATCGTGTAAATGGTATGAGGCTAAAATTAAAATCAAGACTCAAACTTTGCATAAAAATCAAGGTCAACTCCTAAAATGGTTTACACAAACACTTTCAGTACAAATATCACTTGTCTGTCCAATTTAAAATACACATTTTGAAAAACAAACTTGCAAGTGTGTGTACCTATAAGTGAATTCATAAAACTACCAAAAATGACATGTTCTTTAAAGTATGTGGCAACGTAAGTCTTGTAATTGTTAAACGACTTGCATGATCTTAAAATTCAAAACTCCATCTAATCCAAATGAACATTCCTCACTCAAACATATCAGGCCTATGTGGCTCAAGTGACTCAACGACTCAAATGTTTTGTCATGGAATTTAGCTAACTTTAATATATAATGGATATAATAGAAAAGTTTGCATATTAGATTTTTATGCTTTCATGATTCGATTCTTTTGTCCCTTTTAGATGGATTGTCAACATAGATTATATCCATTTTTTGCTACGAAGTAAGGCTACTAATTAATTACCCAATATTATGATTATATATATATATATGAATTTCATTACAATGCAAGTTAGAACAATTAGGCCCATGTCCATTTATCCTATCTATGATCTCACATTAGAGGATAAGGGTAGATAGATCCAGCCTTCACAAACTTTGAGATTAGATAGAATTAGTCGATCAAATCAGATAGCTATATAAAGTTATGGAGTCCTTCACAGCTCAAACTCTTTTTCTTTATCTATAAATGTAACCCTTACCCAAGGTAAAATGGGGCATGAAATCCTTGTTATCAAGAGATGATTAATAAATATAGCGTAACACCCCGTGGACATAGGGACGTTGCCAAACCACGTACATATTATTCTTTTGTGATTGAGTTTTATTTTTTTTTGTTCAACTTTGGTTGTGTTGATTAACATCAGTAGGATTTTTCCGCCTACAATTGGCACCATCTATGGAAAGCGACTTCCCTTTTCTCATCCAAACAAATTAAATAAGAAACCATGTTTCGTTCGAACATCCAACACCTGCCATCTCACAGCAATCGACAGAATAATTAGAACAGCCCTGAGGCTCCTATAATAAGGTTTAGAATCCAACAGTACAACAACCTTAACATTCCCATCTCATGTTATCACCCGTAGGAAGATTAAACCGTGGAGAGAAATGAACTACCACGATCAAACCAAATATCCAGGCTCATAAAAGCCTATAAGGAATGTCTCTAACAACAATAGGTTGCCACATGTCACCAATAGAAGGAGAATTTCCCTTTCCAATGTCGCTTGAAGAGGATGGAGGAAGAAATCCATGAGGATAAGTAAAAGCATCACAAAGTTGTCAAGGAAGGAGTTCGTTGTGTGACCAGGATCAGTCCTATCAATGGTGATCATAAGACATAAAAGATCACCATATCATCCATCACGACAAGACAACCTTCATAACCTTATACTAATGGAGCTGGACAATCACCCAACCCATCAAGGATCTAGAACCACTAAAGATTTGTCTAGAAGTTCCCTCGTATTCCATATGAAGTCTCTTTTTTCTCGAATGATCGAAGACTTTGAGCCTTCTAAGAAGTTTACAACCCCTACGTTCATAATTTAAGATTGGCAAAACTAATACCACCGATTATGTTCATAAATATCGCTAGGAAATAACCCCTTGGAATAATAATGATGATCTCCTGTGCCGTATCTTCCCTTATAGTTAGGGGACATTGCATAAATGATTTGAATAATTACCACGTCAATCCATTGCTAACTTTAAAAAGATCGCAGAGGCCTTCACTATGAGATTCATCACCATCAACACACACCCAAAGAGGATGGATGTCCTCCTCATAATGAGGAAGAATCCCTAGGAAACCTTACATGAGCGCACTTGGCATTATTGGGAAACCTATAACAAGGTAGAGGACTACTCCAAGAAAGTTATTATGGCCTCATTTAAGATTGGACTTCCGAATATTTCCCATTGCAATAGTCCCTTACTAAAAAGGAGGACATAACTATACACGACGATATGTCTAGAATTGAACATTATGCCAAGTTGGAGGATGTGGTGGTAGGCACTCAACTGGATATTGGTCGGTCAAAGGTGAGAAAGAATGGGGATACGGAAAGTGCTCCTAAAAAGGGGGTGAAAAGAAAAATGGAAGATCTAAGGTCGATGACAAGAAAAATCCTAGCAAGGCTCACCGTGCTATCACACTATTTTCAAAGATATAATCTACCAAATCTTGAACAAGATTAAGGATCAACAATATTCTAAATGGATGAGGAAGATGGAAGGAGACCCGTATAAGAGGAATACTTCCATGAGATGCTCTTACCACATAGAGCATGGGCATAAAACAAAAGACTACAAGGAACACCTAGAGAAACTAGACGAGATAAGTCATCTAAATGACGTAGAGAAGAAGAATGGAAAGGCCCTTATAAAGTGAAATCAAACGCTTGAAAATATACTAAACGATGATAAGATAGGACATGAGTTCACGATTATTTATGGTTCCTCAAACCCAAATCAGATTCAAGGCAATGCCATGAAGATGGAACTGAATAAGGTTACTGTAGTCATGGAAGATTTCCAAATTGACCCTGTTAAAACCTCAATCGAAAAATATCATAAACTCAAAGATATCAACTATAACAAGCATATTGTATTCACTAAAGAAGACATGGTTGGATTCAGAACTCCACATCATGACACACTAGTAATCACTATTAGAATTACCAACTGGGATATGGATAATCTACTAGTTCGATTGTCATGTATTTGAAGTCGTTAAAAAAACTAAACCTCGAGATGGAGGACTTAAAGGAAGCGACCATCTCTTTGGTCAACTTTGATGGAAGAACGACGATCCCCTTGGGAAAGGTGGTACTCCCATTACGAACTGGAAACATATCCAAGTTGATTGAATTTCTGGTAATGGAGATTGAGTCACCCTACAACCCGATTCTTGGATAAGGATGTCTCCAAGACATGAAAGTTGATCCTTCCACCTACCATCAGAAGCTCAAATGCATTACCTAATGGGGGATAATGGAGATACGAAGGAATCAATCTATTGATCGGCAATACTTTATCATTGCCATCATACCTAAACAAGAAAAGAAGAAGGAAAAAGTGGAGAACACTAGTGGAGCGATCATGAAGGTATCCACCCCCTCCAGATAGAAGCTAGAGTATGAAAGACTAGGGGAACAAGACACAAGGGTGACCCCCATAGTTAGAGTCATAAAATCACTGCAAAAAGTTATATTCGATGACTCTCACCCGAGAAATAAATTTCTGATCAAACACTCAGTCATTGATCATGAGAAGGAAGAATGGATCTCTTTTCTCAAGGAGAACCAGGATGTGTTCGATTGGCATCCATATGATGTGGCTCGCATCTATCCTGATTTTATATGCCTCTGAATTCACGTGAGCCTAGAATTACCTCTTATCACACAAAAGGCACGAGGAACATCCTCGGAGAAGGAAAAGGCAGTGGAAGAGGAAGTAGGGAAACTTCTGGAGGCAAAGCCCATCAAATAAGTTAAATTCCCTAAATGGCTCTCAAACCTAGTTACGGTCCTAAAGAGCAATGGAAACTGGAGATTATGTATAGATTTCACTGACTTAAACAAATCCTTACCCAAGGATAACTTCCCCTCTCAAAGATTGACCAATTTGAACGGATGAGCTTCCTAGATGATTATTCACGATATCATTAAATCCCACTAATTCAGGACTTGTTGGGGTTTAATTCTTGAAACCATGTATGACGGTTACGTTTATGTAAATGTGTGTTAATTCATTTTGAAATAAGAATCATGGTTATCAGAATAACTTACATTTGGTTTAAATATATTATAGACATGTCGGTGAATAGAGCTTAGTAGGAATTCTAGTGATGAGACTTCGGGTTAATCACAAGGAGATAAGAATTCTAGTTATATCACTATTGTCACGTTCGCAACCTAGATAGGGAGTTGACACTCTCTCACAATGGTTGCGATGCAATCCAAGTAGTTCATCTCAAATTACGGGAACTTGTTTGATAATTCGATAGAGGATTATGATCGGTACATCCCAGGCACTACACCCAAAAGGCCAAATTGTCACCTTTTAGCCAGCCAGCCTTGTCACGGTCAATGACTGTGACAAGTCTGTGACAACTTTCCCAGCAAAAAAAATCCTTCCGACTCTTTTTTTCCCACCAATTTGTTTCCCCCAAAATTCTCTCTCTCTCTCTCTCTCTCTCTCTCTCTCTCTCTCTCTCTCTCTCTCTCTCTCTCTCTCTACTTTCAGGTCCATTTTTTACTTTCTCTCTATCTCCTATGTGTATGCGTGTGTATATCTCTCTGTGTGTGTGTGTGCAGGTGAGTGCATGTGTATGTGTGTGTAGGTGCGTGAGTGTGGGTGTGTGCACAAGTGGGGGTGGGGGCGACGGAGGGGCAGGGGGTGGGTATGATGGGTGTGTGTGTGTGTGTATAGGTGTGTGGGGGTGGGGGCAATGGTGTGTGTGTGTTATAATTACAAATTTATTAAATTATTGACATAAATTATTGAAAAATATATGCTCCTAGTAGGTATTGATTTGACTACACAAACCTCATAGGTATTGTTAAATTGAAATTAATAGGTATTGTTTAGAAAAATATATGCTCCTAATAGGTATTGATTTGAATCTTATTGGTTAGAGAATAAAATTAATTTGACATTATAAATATTGTTTGTTTATTCTTATTTAGGTTAGAAATTGGTTAGAAATTGTTAATGTTGATTGGGTGTTATTATTTAGGGCTTGAAGCTAATTATTCATATGTATTTAATTTCTTATGTTGTTGGAAATTAATTAATTGAGTAGATAAATTAGAAGGAGTACGGGATACACATTTGTTGGTTTGTTGTTGCTGTTGGATTATATTGGACGGATGTGGTTGGATATGGAAGTTGTTGTTTAATTATTTTAAAATCCTTAATTTAATTCACACTAATAAATCCTTAAATAATTATATTGCCTTAATTTGTTGGGTTTGTTAATTTTGGAAGTGGAACGATCACTAGATTATTGTCCTAATGGGGGGAGGGGGAGCTTTCAAATTTTTTCTAAAATTACTTTGTGTCACGACCCTTTCGAGAGTAGAATGACCACATACTTATGATAATTTAATGAAACATACTTGAAATTACATATAGTGCGCATAGATACTAGCCTTCTAGTTCTTATGCGTGCGCATTCAATAGCCCTTAGACCCGTTAGAGAGTCATTACCTCTGTAATGAGATCTCTCGAATTGTCCCGTTTAGACACTTTGAGACTACATAGTTTTTGTATAATAATATTCTTAGTGTCTTAAACTTGTTACTATTGGAGGAAGTTCTGCAGTCGTATCTTATCGTTCTCTGGGTACATACTAGATGATGCGATGTTAAGTGTTATTTCAATTATCAATTGAAATAACAATCACACTTGCGAGTCTACGTCGTGAACTTGGATAACTATGGGGATATGCTGCCGAATTTTCCTCAAATTGGAACAATGTGTATGAGCTGTTAAGTATATTACAGAAATACTCACCCTTTAGAGGAGATGGAGGAAATAGGAATTAATATTATAAATTGAATTTGAATTTGAAATTTAAAAATCAAATATAAATAATATATAATTAAATGAAACATACTATAAATTCTATACAACAAGTAATAGGTGATTGTTTATACTAATGGGAACTAAATATTCACACTTTTGTTTATACTAATCCATGAATATACGCTTCTTACCTATAATAGGTGATTGTTTGGAGTAGCTGTGATGGGATATCCTAAGTACAAAGAGTGGATGGGTGAGACAAATAGATTAGGGGATGTGTTTCGTAGAGGTGATAATAAATTTGTGAAATACGTAAAGAGATGCCATAATGATGAAGAGTTTTTGCGTTCGTGTTCTAGGTGTGAGAATGGTAAGGTGTTTGAGTGGAAAATAGTTGACCTACATTTGTTAAGATGGGGTATGCAAGATAGTTATCGATTTTGGAGTTTTCACGGGGAATCAAAAGTTCCTTTTGTCCTCGAGCAACCTTCAAAACAACCCTTAACAAGTAGGATAGATGTACATGGGAATGACATATATCATAATATGTTAGAGGATTTAATTGATGAGCCGTACGGACTTCATGAAGTGGAAGAGAATGAGGTCACTGACAATGTACAAGGTTCAGGTGCTCATGAAGATATCAGGATAAATCTTGACGATGACTACCAAAGTTTAAAACATAAGGCGACCCAACTGCTATACTCTAGGTGTGAGAAATATCAAACAACTTTACATGCCATGGTTGGTTTGCATATTTTAAAGACCCAATACGGTTTATCTAGAAATAACATGATAGGAATTTTGAATTGGGTGAAGGGCTTACTACCCAAGGAGAATACGCTTCCAAATATCTATCCTGTTATGAAGAACAGTTTAAAAGGTTTGGGAATGAATTATAAATCGATTCATGATTATGTGTATGACTACATACTATAGCTAAAGGAGTATGAAAATCTCGATCGGTGTCTGGTATGCGATTAACATAGATATGTCCAATTTACTGGCAAAGAAGGCACAAGCTCAAAAGTGCCTCAAAAAGTGTTGAAATATTTTCCTGTTGGGCATAGATTAAAGTGGTTTTTCACAGTACCATGGATAGCGGAGGCAATGACTTGTCATTCTAGGGCAGAAGTAGATGATAATCTCATGCGTCATCCTATTGATTCTAGAACTTGGAGGAGGATGAGTTATGAGTATCCCTATTTTGCTCGAGAATGGCGTAACATTCATTTGTAAATATCAACAAATGGTTTCAATCCATTTGGAAATCTAAGCACCAATCAGAGTGCATGGCCAGTGATCCTAGACCCGCTCAACCTCCCTCTTTCACAGTGTATGATACCTGAATTTTTGATGTTGTCTTCGTTGATACTTGGGCCAAAGACACCAAGTGATGACATCGATGTATGTCTACCTAGCTCCTTTGGTACAAGAATTAAATGAGTTGTGAGAAGAGGGTGTGCAAGAATTTGACTCTTTTAGAAAAGAAGAGTTTATGCTGAAAGCTATGTTGATGTGGGAAATTCATGATTTTCTAGCTTATGGGACATTATCCGATTGTGTAGTACATGATTATTTGGGGTGTCCTATTTATGAAGAGGAGACTGAATTTTTTTGTCTCCTCGCTAGCTCAAAAAATGTATACCATTGCCATAGGAGGTTTTTACCTCCCCCCCATAGTTTCAGATTTGAGAAAGGTTCCAATTTTTTATTGGGTGGGGTTGAACATAGGCTACTGTCGAGAAAACTTTCAGGTTCATAAATTGAAAGTAAATCTTCTGGTTGTGGCCCTAATATGCCAGGTAAGAATCCTAAATTTAAGAATTTCAAGCATAAGAAGACCCCAACTGGGAGTGAAACTGAGATAAGAAAGGCATGGTCTAGAAGGTAAATTTTATTTGACTTACCTTATTGGAAGAATAATCCGGTGCGCCATGTATTGGATGTGATGCACACAGAGAAGAACATCGCTGAACATATTGTGGTCACATGCCTTCGGGGGATGAGCCCACAAGGCATTATTAGTATGCTAATCATACTAATGGTACACATATGCGACGAGGCACTTCTGTAACACCCCGTCCGCCCGGGGAGAGCGAAAGGAGCGCTAATGCGATAAAGTAAATCCAAATCCATAATAACAAGGTATAGAGCATCTAAAAACCCATAATAATATAAATCCACTAATCTCAATCTCTTCAATTACAACAAGTCTCTCGAATTGAAATTACAACTATCTAACTCGAATAAAATAAATTCCCAATGCTCTATACATAAAAATAATACAATTCTTCCAACTTGTATTAAAAATTCTTCCCAAAATAATCCATGCCAAAAATCATCCCAAATGGTCCATAGCGTCCCAAATCCACGCTAACCTGCCAACTAAAAGAAAATATGGGGAAGTACACAATATGACAGGAATTATGCTCAACAAATACGGATTAGCAACGAATAAAACGTAACAACACGAGTACGAATATTCAAATCAAAATGCAAATCTCAAAGCATTTATCAATATAATTTCTCAACAACACTTTAACCGGGTCACCAGGCCTCACCACATCCGTATATGCTTTATCAAGCCATAGCCCGTGAAACATGAATTTTGGCGGGTGCCCAACATCCGTGCCATATTAAAATCTCATGACAACGTGCTCAACAACAATATAATGATACCAGATGAATCAAAATAATTTCAACAATTATTTTCCAGATTTCAATGAATTTATCAATTCAAACATGAGTTCAATTAACAAGAATTCAAAGAGAATGACACTCGCGAGATTTAAGAAGCATATTGTGTAAAACTCGATACCTCAAACCATGATGAGAAACTAATAATCACATCCTCAAGATCAACTCAAAAGATCTACAAAAGCTCCTCCAAGAACCTCCAACAAAATAGCCCCAAGAACACCTCTAATCTAAGGTTGGAACTCACAAATCTCAAGGGCCAATGTGTATATAAAAAGAAGAGGAATATAAAATATATTTGCTGCCAAAATTTGTGCCAAAAGTATGTTAAAAGGGTTGCCTACGACTCCTTTTATAATGCAAAGAAATGAAGAGTTGGAATCCAAAAAACTCCTTTAAATAAGGAAAATAAATGAAGAGTTGGAAGTCAAAACAACTCTTGAAAATTACTTAATGTTCGTCGACTTAGAATTCCAAGAGTTAAAAACATTTAAAAATCATTTTAAAATCCGTTTTAACTCCGTTTTCGAAACCGTTTGAAATTCTCGCCTTAAAAAATAATAACCAACATATTTGAGCAATAAAAATAATTTTATCAAAAACTTTATTTTCCTCCATTTTCCAAAAATTAATTAAAATAGCCCAAAATTACGCGGGTTGTTACACTTTCCCACTAACAATGGAATTTCACCCTCGAAATTCGCCGAATGCCTAACTCTCAAAATCAGGCCACTACACTAACTCCAAAAATAAATCACGTCTCCGAAAAATAAATTCCTCACATCTAATCTAGATGCCTATCACGAATATCACCTAAAATTTTCTATCTCCAAAAATTGTTATCCACGCAATGGACCCAAAACCCAAGCCCCGAGGGTTGCCGTATACCTAAGATCTGATACCATTTGTAACACTCCGTTTGCTCTCCCCGGGCGGGCGGGGTGTTACAACTTCTTTTTGGTCCAGTTAGATATCGGTGGATGTATCCGTTTGAAAGATTAATGAAAGTTTTCAAATATTACGTCAAGAATACACGATACATTGTAGGATCCATTTCATAGGAATACATCATCGTCGTGTCATCAATCTATACTTGGGAATATATACCTGACTCGATCAGCGGTGATGACATTGATGAGTTCGTCGATGAGGGTGGTCATGTGGTGAGCAAATGAGTGAAATTAACGAGTTTGCAACATGAAAAAGTATCTCGTTATCTATTTGACACACATGAAGATGTCGAAGAATGGAAAAAGTAAGTTTAAATTATTTTAAGTTTTACATTGTTTTAGATTATTTTATACTTGATTAATTTTGTAATACGTTCATCGTATTAATTTTATACAGAAAATATGAGCCCGTGAGAACAATAAAAGACGAAAAATAATGGCACAATCAGATAGAAAATTTAGGTTGTGGTTGTCACATGAAGTAATTATAATGAAAATGGGTGTTATTAAATGTTACATTATAATACAAATTTACAACTAACCTAATTAATTTATCGATATTCTTATCTCTTAAAGACGGGTGATGAGACATCAAGGCTTGGTCGTCTAGCCACTGGACCCTTGTTCATGGCACAAGAGTACAAAAAGTATCGATTGAACGGTTACGTTTTCGGTGCAAGGGTGTACAAGGAAAGTACAAATGTACAAAACTCGGGCATTTCATACAAGGCTCTTACTTTCTTTCGAGCGAGCGCGAAAGATAAAAACCTCGTTGAAGCTGAAATGACTTACTATAGTGTAATTCGAAATATATTTGAATTGGACTATGTAAGCTTTAATGAGGTTGTATTTTACTGTGATTGGGTAAGAGTTGAGGATAAAAATGCTTGTAAAATTGATCCTGACACCAATTTGATCATTGTTGACTTGTTCAAGTTAAAGAGCAACGTACATGTGAGCGATTAGCCGTTTGTTTGTGCTTTTCAAAAGGTCAAGCAAGTGTTTTACTCGGAGTATATCAACAATGAGCCGTGTTCAATCATCCTACATGCGTCAAAGCATCTAAACATTAATGTGGATGACTTGGCTGCTCCTACCGAATATCAATCCATTTTTTATCATAACCCAAATTTGAAACAATTTTTAGATTTGTAATAAGTATTCCAATTATCGGACATCAGTTTAATGCTTTTAATTCATTTGTACTTGATCAGTTTACCACATGTAATATCTAGATTTAATTCTTAAGCATTAATTCAAAGTCCATGTCCAATGGATGTATTATTCTAGTGTTTTATTATTATCGGACATCAGTTTGATGCTTTTAATTCATTTGTACTTGATCAGTTTAGTGAATTAATTCAAAGTTGCTAGTGTTTTGTTATAATATAGTTAGTGCTTCGTATTCTTCTAATGCATTTGGATTTGTACTAATAACAACAATTTTGACAGAAAATGTCTTCTTCGGGGCTTGGCGGCAGTGGAGGCGACGAGGGCTCTTCGGCCCCTAGGCTCCCAAAATAGGGTAAATTGGGATCGACCATTGAGAACAAGAGGGAATTATTGGCTAGATCCCTCGAGTTGGTGAAGAAGATTATCGGCCCAGGGTACACTAGTTGGAGGGAGGTGCCAAATGAGCTCAAGTTGGCTATTTGGGCGGCACTACAGGTAATGTATTTATATTTATATTTATATTTATATTTCAATTTCAATTTATATTTATATTTATTAGAAACTAACACTTACTTTCTTTTTATTTTGTATTTGTTTGACAAGAACAATTCGGCCCTCCCTCACAACTCAACGATTCCATGTTGGAGCAGTTGAGGGAACAACATAAGACGTAGAAGAAGAATTTACGGGCCCGGTACTTTGGGAAGATTCGGGACTCCATTCTCAAATGGCGTGATACCGTTTCGACGAAAGAGCCGATCTTATTAGCACAGTGGCAAAAGTTTATCGACAATGAGATCGAGGAGCGACAATTGGCATCTCGCCAATCGGGGAGGGAAAACCGGGCGAAAAGGTTGGACGTGCACTATTCGAGGCGGACGTCTTATGCCGAGGTGGAGCACAGGATCGTAAGTTTTTATTTTTCTATAATTATAGTTTTATGGTATTCTGAATTATTTTATTTTGTGTTACTTACTAATTTTGCATTATTTTATTTTAGGAGATGGGGAGTGGCCCTGGGGGTAGGCCACATAGGCTCGATGCCTATGTGGCAATCCTGACGAAGAAGGGCAAGGACAAGGAGGTGTCCCCGAGCATCGCGGACATGATTGTGAGTTTTAAATTTTAAATTTTTGTTAATTATGTTATAATTTTTTTACTTACTTAATTAACTAACCGTGTGATTTTCGTCATTTCAGGCAAATCTTAAGGAAGTGCATGAGTCGCAGTCTGATGCCAATAAGGCATCTTTGGCACGGACGCACTCAACCAAGTGCTCGGCATTGATCACAGGGGGAGGACTTAGGGGTGAGCTCGCGGGTGGGGAAATCTAGGATCATCGAAATGGAGAGGGGAAACACTGGGTTGGCTCTTCATGTGGACACGCATGACGAGAAGCTATCAAGGTTGGAGGCAACGGTCCAAGATATGTATGCCTTCATGAAGCATAAGTTGGGCAAGGGCAAGGGAAAAGAGAAGACGGTGGAGGTGGATGAGGACAAGGATGTGGACGTCCCTGCTTCATCGTCGATACGCACGGATTCACTCCTATATGATCCAGTTCCCATCTTGACTCTCGTCAAGCAGCATATGTCAACAATCTATTTGCCGAGCGTGTTTTTACTCGATATATATGATGGCCAGCGGATAGAGAGGGGGTTAAGGGACCAGAATACCCTCCCGGGTATGTCGGTTCAGGGATGTTTCCTTCAAGACATTGAGGCCAAGGTGCTCTTCACGCATGTGATTCCCCAAAAGAAGAACTCCGCATTGTGGTTGCGCGAACAATGCGGCATGACACATATTTATGGGTGTCTCAATGCGTATATCGTTTGGCCTTTTGTAACACTCAGTATTTATGTGCTTTTATGTATTTAATTAATTCGGGTAAATTTTAAATTACTAATGTGTCGTAATTTAATTGAACTAATTATGTTAATATTAATCGGAGAGTAAATGGTTAATATTTATGAAATTTAATTTCTAAGTGAATAATAATAATTTATTTACGTCATAACGTGTATTAGTGACGTGGTATTTATTTATCTCAATCGGGAGTCGGGTATAGACAAATATAGGTGTGAGATAAGGATTTTTATAAACTAATTTGGATGTCAATTGTGAGTGCACGGTTGAGTCCGGATGGGACGAGAAAGTTGAAAAAGTGTACTCGGGGGGTGGTAAATGAGTCATGAGGTATTTTGGGCATAACCGGGCCCCCACGGGAGTATTTGGGCCATTTTAATTAGGCCTACATGGGTAAAAACGGGATTGGGAGATAAAAACCTAAGTTTAGGAGTTGTGGGCAGCCATAACACAATTGAGAGAAATCTAAGAACGTAGAGGAACAAGAGAGAGAACTCTTTGGAGCCAAAAAGGAAGAATAAGGGAGGCGTTCCTCAATAAAGCAAATCTCTACATCAAAGGATTAATCAGACTCTACGAATCATAAGAAAAGTGGCTAAACATGTTTTTATATAAATTGTTGATTTCAATTCATATCATGGTAAGTGTTAAACACATGATTTTGGGTTGGGTTGATACAAATTGGGTTTTAAATTTGTGGATGTTACGAATCAAGTTTTGCGAATTTATATGATAGGGTTTATGAATCCATATTATACTGCGAAGAATCTATAAGATTAGAGATCTTTTTTATTTCAAAAGTTGTGAAAAAATCATTTAAATTCATGTTGTTATTTACAATAGGAGATATTAATTGGAAATTTAAAATTTTGGGATTTGTGTTGATTCGTAGAACTTACTGCATAAAATTTTGGGTTGGTTTCTGGGTAAGAAAGGTTTTAAGGTCGAATTAATGGCAGAGGACTGATTCTGGATGAAAAAAGGGAAAAGATGAGGGTCGTTCGAACGATAGCACTTGTCGTTCAAACGACCTCACTTGTCCTTCAAACGACTTCGCTTCTCGTTCGAATGAGATGGAAAAATTCAAACCATTTTTAGTTTTTACTGCACTAATCGAACTGGGTGGGAATTTAAGGTAGAATTAGGTACAGTAAGGAATCGTATTAAATTTGGGATGGTTTGGGACTTTAAGGACAAGCAATATAAGGCCATTTTATATTTAATGTGAGAGAGACATTAAGATTGAAACTAATTAATAAGTGTGTGTCAAACTTATTAAGGGAAATTGGGCATTTAAATTCTGAATATTTAATCGGGAAAAGTGAGCGAGTCTGGGTATGTTGGTTGAGTGACGCCAAGGTATTTAATTAACTATTGTGAGGAATAGGTTAATTTAGAGTCGAACTATAGACGCGGGAAGGTAATAATTAATTAATGAGTAAATTAAGTAAATTAGAGTCGGACCATAGACTCAGGAGTGTTTTAGGCTAAGTGTTACGGGCATTGTACATGGTAAAGCCGGGATTAAACTAAGGTATATATATGGTAGTGTGATAGTGTATATATTGTGTGTACTTAAATATCGGTGATTAGATCTTTATTTAATTTATATACTCTAATGCTATCGAGGGAGGTTGCGCGATGTGGGTGAATCCCCTAGATTGAGGAGCAGGGTGAGTATATCCCAGGTCATAGCGTCCGTTATATGGGTTTGGGGCTTATCTCACTTTCAGGAAGGAAATATGAACGCCTCCATTATGTCATTATTTACGTTCCGATTCAGTGGGCCATAGTTGTCTCGAAACTCTAGGTGGGACTGAGTAGCCTGGGTTGATATTACTTTAGAGAATACATACGGTGAGTTATTACTCGAAAGGATAAGCTATTAATATATTCGACATATGTGTGCATGTTGTAATATAATTTTACGTATATAATATGATAAATAGTTATATACGGGTAATTAAATACATGTAGTAAATTGTATTAATTACATAGCTAGTGTAAATGCTATATGGACTTAAAGGGAAGATAAATATTTAAGTTAAAATGATTAATAACTTATGTATATATGCTATTGTAGGCATACTCGGGCTAGAGTAGTACGTCAGGGGAATTTTATGTCAAGTATCTAGTTACGGGGTAGAGGACTAGGTGGGATATAAGGGAAGCGTTGGGTGTGCACATTAGTTGAGGGGTGAGTCTATCCTCAAGGGAGTGCAACACTAGCCTAAATATGAAGCGCATTCATGAATTTTTAAATTTTTGCAATTTATTCACTTGCTAAGTATTTTCAAAATGTTTTGGGTTCTAACCCCTGCTATTAAATATTTTTCAAAACCTTTTAGGTGTCTAGCCACAAGGATTACATGCCTAAATTCATTCCAGGGATTCGCAGCTGCAACACATGTGGATGTTGCAGGATTTGGATAGGCACTTCTGTCTTTTCTATTCCTAGTGCAGGGATTTATATCAGTTACTTCGAGCATGTTGCTCTCATATTTATCTAGTTATTTCCTTTATGATTATATGGGATTTATTATCTCTTTTACGTTGGTTTGGATTTAGCCGATGGTTTATTTGGCAAGACTTTTTATGTGATGATTGGTTCTATCAGCATTGAATGTTTTATTTTATTTTCGTACTTATTTTTGTCTTGGATTAATAAAGATAAAATTTGGCACCAACTTTTATAATACTAGGTGGTTAGTAAGTTTTGAAAAGTTTTCGACAGTGATGCTAAGAATGAACCATATGAGGCTCCTATTTTTAATTTGATATATGACTAATCACCCAGTATTTTATTAGGCGGGGTGTCACAAATGGTATCAGAGCATCAGGTTCTAGTGTCCATAAGATCTGTACGGCTTTTTATATTTTAGCATAGGGTTCTGTTGATTTAGAGCCCTATTATTAGGATTGTTGCTTTATCTTCACGCTTATCAGTTATCGTACTTCTGCTAATTAGTTTTGTATTTATAGTGAACTAATACAACTCATTTTAAATTTCAAATATCACCTAAGGGAGGTAGACCTTCCCGACAACAGCCAGGGATGAGGTGAGGGAGGCTCAACAGGAGCTAGAGGTTCCATAACTGTAGGCCCTAAAAGGATTAGCGATGACAACTCAAATGGCGAAGGTGGTGGCCCAGGCGGTTAATGCAACGATGGCAGCTATGGCAACCCATTTCCCTCAGCCTCAGCCACAGCAGCCAATGGCCCCAGTTTCACCGGCCTACCCCGGGCCATCAGAGTGGCAGAGAGTTTGGGAGGCCTTTCATAAGGGCCATCCATCAGAGTTTCAGGGGAGTTCTGAGGTAGTCCTAGTGTGCTAGTGGAAGAAGGATATGCAATGTCACTTGCATATGATTGACTGCAATGAGGTACAGAAGCAGATGTTAGCCACCTTCAGGTTAACCAAGACCGCTCTACAATGATGGGAGTACATCACCACTATCTGAGACAGGGATTCGATGACCATTGATGATTTATGGGTGCGGTTCGATCATAAGGAATTTCCTCCAGCAGTTGAGGCCGAGATGAGGAGGAAATTTGGTGAGGTAACTCAAGGAGAGCGCTTAGTGGAAGAGTATGAGGAGGAGTTCACTCGTTTGGCAAATTTTGTGCCAGATGTGGTGAGCAGCGAGGAGCAGAAGAAAGCTAGGTTTGTGACTGGATTGGCCTGGAGGATCAGGCATCACTTGATTGGGAACCCCGCATTGGTGACGTACACTGACGTTTTTAATGCCGCTCTATTGCACTATTAGGATCATCTCTTCCATTTGAAGGGAAGCAAGAGGGGAGGTGAGCCGAGCCAGCAGGGCAAGACGGGTGGAAGTGATAGTAGCGGAGTTCAGTAGCAGACTGGTAGTCAGTAGGGAAATCAAGCTAAGAAATTTAATCTTGGAGGTTTTTGACGGGGAGGTCAGTGGTTCAAGCAGGGCCAGCAGGTCCCTAATCAATAGTAGTAGGTTTCTCAGGGCCGACTGGGCCAAGGGAACAACGGGGGTGGCTTGTAGGGCCAACACTAGGGACAGTCTTGCCAGGGCCAACGATAGGGAGACGGTCAGAGGCATTGCTTTGTTTGTGGCTAGACGGGACATTTTAAGAGAGAGTGCCCACAGAGAAGTAGGGGCTAGAAGCAATGTGCCCAACAGGGGAAGCAGGGACAGATGCCGCCAGCAGCACCAGCAACACTAATCCCAAAGCAGCAGGGGTAGATTCACTACGGGCGTGTGTACAACATCCGGGATATCCCCATTCCACCAGCACCTCAGGCATCGCCAGCAATATAGGGTACGTTTCCTATCCATGGGCATGAGGGTAGGATACTTTTTGATAGTTGGGCAATGCATTCATTTATTAAAACTAGATTTTCTAAGTCCATCGGCTTGTTAAAGACAACGAGTAGTCTCCTTATATGCGTAGAGTCAAGGATGGGTAGTGGTTCGCTTATACATTCGATCTGTAGAGGAGTGGACATTTTAATTAGGGGACTGAGTTTAGCAGAGGACCTCTTAGTGTTAAATATAGAGGGATATGATGTCATCCTAGGCATGAATTAGTTGGCAGGATACAGGGCGATGGTAGATTTATTTGAGAGGACCATCATGTTCTCCATCCCAGAACAGGAGATGTTCATAGTGGCGATGCCTTTTCTCGAGGGAGGGTCACGCATCCATTTGTATTATATCGAGGAGGAGACCTCACAGGAGGCGGTGATTCCATTAGATTCGATTCCTATTGTGAGCGACTTCGAGGATGTGTTTAAGGAAATTCTAGGATTACCACCCAGTAGGGAGATTGATTTTGTTATTGACCTGGCACTGGGTACGAGGATGATCGCTCGAGCACCTTACCGTATGGCCCCTTCAAAGATGCGGGAGCTTAGGGAGCAGATTCAGCAGCTCTTGGGTCAGGGTTTCATTCGGCAGAGCACATCACCATGGGTTGCACCGGTGTTGTTCGTGAAGAAATAGGATGGTTCACTTTAGATGTGCGTAGACTACAGGGAGATGAATAAGGTGACGATACGAAATAAGTTCCCGTTACCTAGGATTGATGATTTATTTAACCAATTGAGAGGGGAAGCATACTTCTCAAAGATTGATTCGAGGTCAAGATGTCATCATCTGTGTATCCGAGAGGAGGATGTTCCTAAGATCGCTTTTCAGTCGAGGTATGGATCCTACGAGTTTAGGGTGATGCTGTTTGGACTCACCAATGCGCCAGTAATGTTCATGGATCTCATGAACAGGGTTTTTAGACAGTACCTCGACCAGTTCGTTATCATATTCATTGACGACATTTTGATCTACTCCCACACAGAGGAGGAACACGCAGAGCATCTGAGTATGGTTTCATAGACATTACGGGACCAGTAACTTTATGCCAAATTCTAGAACCGTGGATTTTGGCTACGAGAAGTGCAGTTTCTTGGCCATATTGTGTCAGATCGGGGTATTGTTGTTGATCCGAGTAAGGTATCGGGTAGGGATGGCAATTTTCCCCGAAAATTCGGATCCCCGCGGATACCCGAAAAAAAATCCCCGAAAAATCCCCGCAAATTCGGGGATCGGGTCGGGTTCGGGGAGTAAGAAAAATCCCCGAAAAAGTTCGGGTCGGTTTCGGGTATAGCCTCAGGTCCCCACGGGGATACCCGAATTATTAATATATATGTATATATATATATATATATATAAAAGGGACATAACCCTAATCCTTTTTTCTTTGTTCGTCCGCCTCTTCTCAAAAAACCCTCCGGTTAGACTAACTGTTAAAGAGCTCTCAATCCCTGTCTCATCTCCTCATCTAAAAAAACGCCCGCTCCAGTTCGTCACCCTCAAGTTCATCACCCTCCAGTTCGTCTGCCTCCTGTTGTTCATCACCCGCTCGCCCGCCCGCTTGTTGTTCCTGAATCTTGTTGTTCCTGTTATTATGCTTTTGAGATTTGATAGTTCCTTATTCTAATTTGAGTTTTTGGAACAAATCTGAGATTTGTTTTGTATACATCAGAATACTGAAAATCACAAATCTCATTTGAGTATAACAGATTTGTTACGGTAAATTTGTTTATGCTTTGTTTAATCATTGAGATCTCTAATTTGTTTAAGCTTTTTGTTGAAGTCAAAATATCTGAGATTTGGTTTATGTTTGTAAATCAGTACTGCTTTATTTTTTATTTTTTTATATTAAAAAAAAAAGAAACGGGTTCCCCGCGGGGAAACCGATACCCGTTTTAAACGGGGACGGGGATCCCCGAACCCGTTATAACGGGGAACGGGGCGGGGATGGGGATTAATATTTCTAACGGGGACGGGGATGGGGAGTTAAAACCCGACCCCGACCCGACCCGTTGCCATCCCTAGTATCGGGGGTGAAGGAATGGGGATAGCCCACGACACCAACAGAGATTCGTAGCTTTCTGGGGTTGGTCGGGTATTACAGGCGGTTCATTAAGGGGTTTTCGAAGATTGCGGGTCCATTGACGAACCTGACTCGCAAGGGGGTTCCATTTGTTTGGGATGTCCACTATCAGTTAGCGTTTGATGAGCTAAAGTAAAAGTTCACATCTACACCCGTACTTGCTTTGCCTAGGGGAGGATTAGAGTACCGACTCTACACCAACGCATCCTTGCAGGGGCTTAGGGATGTGTTGCAGCAGGAGGAGAGGGCAATAGCTTATGCGTCTCGAAATCTTAAGCCCCGTGAGAAAAATTATCCCACCCATGACCTAGAGTTGGCAGTAGTCATTTTTTCTTTGAGGATATGGAGGCACTATCTTATGGGAGAGCATTTCACTCTATTCACGGATCACAAGTCACTTCAGTATATCTTCACGCAGAAGGATTTGAATATGAGGCAAAGGCGGTGGCTAGAATTTATGAAAGACTACCAGTTTGATATCTAGTATCATCCTGGTAAGGCTAACGTGGTAGCAGATGCATTGATCCAAAGGCCTACTAGGGAGATTATGGAGACCTGTAAAGCGAAGTGGAGAGAGATTTGACAGGATATCTATCACTCTCGAGATCATTGTGCGGATTGTGAGGGCACATTTGGAGGACCAAATCTTCCAGGATAGAGTACTTCAGCTACTGGCCGAGGGAGCAGAGGGTTATTCGGTTAGTTTGGAGGGAGGCCTACGTTTTAATGGAAGGTTGGTCGTGCCAGATAATGAGGATTTAAGGCATGAAATTATGACAGAGTCCCATGGTTAAAGGTTTGTGGTACATCCCGATGGGGATAATATATATCAGGATAGGAAGAGATAGTACTTGTGGGCAGGGATGAAATGGGATATAGCAGAGTTTGTCTCGAAATGCACCACATGTCAGCTTGTGAAAGTTGATTACCATAGACCTCCAGGGATGCTACAGCCACTGGAGATTCCCATGTAAAAATGGGAAAGTATCTCCATGGACTTCATTACGAGGTTACCTACATCACATAGGGCTCACAATTCTATATGGGTGATTGTGGATCGATTGACCAAAGTAGCCCATTTTTTACCGGTTCGCACTAATTTTAAGACGATACGATACGTGCAGTTGTTCATAGCAGAGATAGTTAAGCTACATGGGGTGTCGATTAACATTGTGTCTGATAAAGACAAGAATTTTATGTCCCACTTCTGGCAGAGCTTTCAGGAGGCCATGGGCACAGAGTTACGGTTGAGTACCGCTTACCACCCTCGGACAGACAGGCAGGCAGAGGGGGTTAATCAGATGCTAGAGGATATGCTGAGGATGAGCATTTTAGACTTTGGGGAAGATGGAGCGATTCCTCATTTTGGTAGAGTTTGCGTATAACAACTCTTACCAGTTTACGATCGGCATGGAACCGTTTAAAGCGCTTTATGGGAAACCTTATCGTTCGCCCGCCTGTTGGTTAGAAGTGGGGGACAACAAGCTATTGGGGTCAGAGATGATACCGGAGATGACTGCCAAGATAGAGCTGATTCGAGGTCAAATTCAGATAGCTCAGGATAGGCAGAAGAGTTATGCTGATGCTTCTCGGAGACATGTGGAGTTAGAGGTCGGCGATCAGGTATTGGTCCGGGTGTCTCCTATGAAAGGAGTGATGAGGTTTGATAAGAAGGGAAAGCTAGCACCGCGGTATTTGGGGCCCTTTCGTATTATTGAGAAGGTGGGACTTGTAGCTTATAAATTGGGTTTGCCGGAACATCTTCAACGGATACACGATGTGTTCCATGTGGCATCACTGAAGAAATATCGGAGGAGCGAGAGGTCTTTCTGACACGTTCCACTCATGGATATTTACTTGCATCCAGACATCTCATGTGAGGAGAGACCGATAGCTATTCTGGATCGTAGTGAGCGCAAGCTGCAGTCTAAAGTAGTACCACTAGTTAGAGTGTAGTGGGGTCATCACAATGTTGACGAGTCTACGTGGGAGTGGGAGGAGGATATGCGATAGCAGTATCCAGAGTTATTCACTGCATGTATGATCTAATTTTGGGGACGAAATTCCTTTATAAGGGGGGAGTATGTAACACCCCGTATTTTTGTGCTTTATGTGTTTAATTAATTCGGGTAAATTTTAAATTACTTGCGTGTCGTAATTTAATTGAATTAATTATGTTAATATTAATCGAAGAGTAAATGGTTAATATTTATGAAATTTAATTACTAAGTGAATAGTAATAATTTATTTACGTCACAACGCGTATTAGTGATGTGGTATTTATTTATCTCAATCGGAAGTCGGGTATAGACAAATATAGGTGTGAGATAAGGATTTTTATAAACTAATCTGGATGTCAATTCTGAGTGCATGATTGAGTCCGAATGGGCCCATAAAGTCAAAAAAGTGTACCCGGAGGTGATAAATGGGTCACGGGGTATTTTGGGCATAACCGGGCCCCCACAAGAGTATTTGGGCCATATGGCTAAAAACGGGATTGGGAGACAAAAACTTGAGTTTAGGATTTGAGGGCATCCATAACACAATTGAGAGATATATAAGAACGTAAAGGAAAAAGAGAGAGAACTCTTTGGAGACAAAAAGAAAGAATAAGGGAGGTGTTCTTCAACAACGCAAATCTCTACATCAAAGGATTAATCAGACTCTACGAATCATAAGACAAGTGACTAAACTTGCTTTTATATAAATTGCTGATTTCAATTCATATCATGGTAGGTGTTAAACACATGATTTTGGGTTGGGTTGATACAAAATGGGTTTTCAAATTTGTGGATGTTACGAATCAATTTTTGGGTATTTATATGATAGGGTTTATGACCCATATTATATTTCGAAGAATATAGAGATTTTTTTTATTTCAAAAGTTTGGGAAAAATCATTTAGATTCATGTCGTTATTTACAATTGGAGATATCAATTGGAAATTTAAGATTTCGGGATTTGTGTTGATTCGTAGAACTTACTGCGTAAAATTTTGGGTTGGTTTCTGGGTAAGAAAGGTTTTAAGGTCTTATTAATGGCAGAGGACTGATTCTGGAAAAAAAGGGAAAAAGTTGAGGGTCGTTCGAATGACCAGGACTCTAGTTAGAACGACAATGATTGTCATTCAAATGACATCACTTGTCATTCTAACGACGTCGTTTCTCGTTCGAACAAGATGGCAAAATTCAACCCATTTTTAGTTTTTACTGCACTGATCGACCTGGGTGGGAATTTAAGGTAGAATTAGGTATAGTAAGGAATCGTCTTAAATTTGGGATGGCTTGGGACTTTAAGGACATGCAGTATAAGGCCATTTTATATTTAATGTGAGAGAGACATTAAGATTGAAACTAATTAATAAGTGTGTGTCAAACTTATTAAGGGAAATTGGGCATTTAAATTTGAATATTTAATCGGGCCAAGTGAGTGAGTCAGGATATGTTGGTTGAGAGACCCCAAGGTATTTAATTAATTATTGTGAGGAATAGGTTAATTTAGAGTCGGACCATAGACTCGAGAAGCTAATAATTAATTAATGAGTAAATTAAGTAAATTAGAGTCAAACCATAGACTCGGGAATGTTTTAGGCTAAGTGTTACGGTCATTATACACAATAAAGCCGAGATTAAACTGAAGTATATATACAATAGTGTGATAGTATATATATTGTGTGTACTTAAATATCGGTGATTAGATATTTATTTAATTCATATACTTTAATGTTGTCGAAGGAGGTTGTGCGATGTGGTTGAATCCCGTAGATTGAGGAGTTGGGTGAGTATATCCCAGGTCATAGCATCCTTTATATGGGTGAGGAGCTTATCTCACTTTCAGGAAGGATATATGACCGCCTCCATTACGCTATTATTTACATTTCGATTCGACGGGCCCTAGTTGTCTCGGAACTCCAGGCGGGACTAAGTAGCCTGGGTTTATAGAACTTTAAAGAATACATCCGGTGAGTTATTACTCGGGAGGATGGTCTATTAATATATTTGACATATGTGTGAATGTTGTAATATGGTTTTATGTATATAATATGATAAATAGTTATATACGGGTAATTAAATACATGGAGTAGATTGTATTAATTATATAACTAGTGTAAATGTTATATGGACTTAAAGGGAAGATAAATATTTAAGTTAAACTGATGAATAACTTATGTATATATCCTATTGTAGGCATACTGGTGCTAGAGTAGTACGTCAGGGGAATTTTATGTCAAGTATCTAGTTACAAGGTAGAGGACTAGGTGGGATATAAGGGAAGCGTTAGGTGTGCACATTAGTTGAGGGGTGAGTCTATCACAAGGGAGTGCAACATTAGTCTAAATATTAAGCGCATTCATGCATTTTTAATTTTTTGCAATTTATTCACTTGCTAAATATTTTCAAAATATTTTGGGTTCTAACTCTTGTTATCAAATATTTTTCAAAACCTTTTAGGTGTCCAGCCACAGGGACTTCGGGCCTAAATTCATTCCATGGATTCGCAGCTACAACACATGTGGATATTGCAGGATTTGGATAGGCGCTTTTTTCTTTTCTATTCCTAGGTATTTATATCAGTTACATCTAGCATGTTGCTCTCAGATTTATGTAGTTATTTCCTTTCTAATTGTATGGGATATTTTATATGTTTTACGTTGGTTTGGATTTTGCCGATGGTTTATTCGACAAGAATTTTTATGTGATGATTGGTTCTATCAGCATTGAATGTTTTATTTTATTTCTGTACTTATTTTCATCTTGGATTAATAAAGATAAAATTTGGCGCCGACTTTTTGAATACTAGGTGGTTAGTAAGTTTTAAAAAGTTTTCAACAGTGCTGCTAAGAATGAACCATACGAGGCTCCTATTTTTAATTTGATATAGGACAGGGAAATTTTTATTCATCATTCAGGCAAGATAATTCTACTATCTCAAATCATGTTCTAAATAATTATTTCTACCTAAATAAAGTTTTATAAATTATAAAAATTATTGAGAAATAATTAGAGTTATTTGATGTTTGTAAAAATGGTGCTTTTTGCACATTAATGAATGAACCCAATTCTTAAAGTTGTATGTTTAGTTTAAATTAGTTTAATTAAAATTAAATTAGAGAATTGTATGTTCCTATTAGATATTCTTATTTAAATAGAATTCATGTCATGGACTACTCCTTTATGTATTTGTGTATCTCTTTTCAAATCTTAATGTAGTAATTGGGTATGGAGTCATATGTTCAAATCTCATAATTTAATATGGGAAAGTAGGATTTTTAAGTAATGGTGGACTTTAATAATTATCCTAGACCATATTTGGAGGGTATTGGGTCATAGAATTTCGTTTCAAAATGAAAATGGTAAGTCTGCGTTTTGGGCTTATAACAGAGGATGTAGGTTGAAGACAAATCCGTTTTCAGGCAATTTTAGTCTCGTGCACCGTGCGAACAACTATGGTTTTTACCGTGCAAACGGTGGCATGCACACGATTATGTTTTGTACCCGTGTGGTGGCATGTGTACGGTTAAGGTTTTGTATCACGCACATGGACCAGTGGTGTTTAGTAATTTATTTTAATTTTAAGGACCCGCGTGATAATGGTATAGATGCACCCTTACTGTATGCTTATATGAGAAATTTTGGGATCTTAAAATATAGTAATTGAAAATATTTAAGTATTTGACTTTTTTAAGAGTGTAATTATTAGTCTAATAGTTGTAAAGCTTATTATTTTTACTCATGATTGATAGTTTTACTACTCAAGTGCATAGCTATTATCAGTTTGCAGTGGGCCTAACCCGTCGCATTGTTACATGTGCTTCAGGGTACCAGACTTAACGTTTTTTGTGGAGTCCTCAGTCGTTACGTTAAAATCACTGTCGATTTCGATTACGTGGGTGTTAGATATACCCTTAATTTTAGCAATTGAGGTTCTATAATATCGTTATTCTTTTTTATTATCATCATTCATTGATTCCTACTTCATAATAAGGATGGTTTTTAGATTTTTTTGACAAACTGTAATAATTAATAAATAGATTTAATCAATCTAATTATTAATAATTTTGGGCGTCACAGGAACACCCCTCCCAGATAGAGGAAGAACTAGGCTATACCAAAATGATACCAACCTCGCTTTCGAGGCACTTTGAACTATGGGATAATGAACAATCTTGTGTTCGAACAAGAGCACAAGGGGGTGGGAAATAATAGGAGGTTTGACAATCAAATCCCTTAAGTATCTCAACCAATGCTTTTTTGAACACAACAGAACGTGCCTCCCTGAATTACACCACCATTTGTGTAACCAACACCTATAATGAACCAAACTATTTCCCATTTAAATAGACACTAACCTGTAGGTGTTGGGAGGAATGAAATTATAGATCTCATGCATAAGATTTGTGGGCTAATGGCTCGGGGGTTGAAATCTTAAGTGTATAGGAAGATATAACTTGAATGGATTGATAGGATTGAACTTCCAAGGGGTTTAAAATTCTCGGCCTTCTCTCTCTTTTTTGGATATGGGAGCGAGTCTAGTGTGGAAGATATTTCTAGTTTCATTATTTTTAATTTTTTTTCAATTTGTTAATGCTGCGACAAATGAGTGTCTCAAACAATGTGTATTTTCCAGTTCTCTCATTGACGTAACCACAAACACCCTCAAAACTTGGCAGAAGATGACATGTTCCATGCATAATTCTTCTGAACTGAGTCAAAAGTCTCCATGGTTGATTTGGCTAGACTAAGTAAAAAATTTGATGAAAAGGCAACTTCTTTCATAAATAGGTTTAAAATGCTAGGAAAAAAATGCAAAATAGTCCTACCCGAGTCTGACTTTGTCAAGCTATCCCAAAATGGATTGGAGTTTAGGCTTCGAAAGAAGTTTAATGAAACTGAATTCAGAGAGTTGGTGGAACTAACTGCCAAAGTATTTAGATGGGGATTGACGAATGCCCATTTCCCAGGTTGAAAGAAGTGGGAACAAATATGTTGTTAATGCAACTACCTCGAAACAAGGGGCACGTTGAATTTAAGATGAAACACCTGTGCTTTAGGTGTGGAGAACAATATTCTAAGATGTGTGACTTCTTTCTTCGAATAGGAAACATCAGTAGAAGGCCAAGAAGAATGGGAATAGTGGTTATGTAGTCGAAACCTAAAAAGAATTCCATGGGAATATTTTTGGTAAAATGAGACCATTTTTTGGTCCCCACTACTCTCAAGGAAATTTCAAAACAGCAATAAACCCTCAATACATCAGGTCTGGCTTTAATAAAGCCGAATCTTGCCAATATTTAGGAGCTTCGAGGCTTATGAAAATACCAAAATTAGTTCCAATGGTAAAAGGAGTGTGTTATTGGCTTGCTGCTCATGACCAAAATATGGATCAATAGTTTAATGAGATGAAAATAAGTCCTAAAGTAGTAAGCCCGAGTAGGTGGCCCCATATGCAGCATGTGGTGTAGCCACCAAAGTAAAAAAAAAAGATAGCCAAACATTGTGATATCTAACACTCAACAGAGGAGAATCCAAAGAAAATACAGGGCTTTGTAAGAAGCATTAGAGATTGTGCGCCCAAGTTGATCAGATGGGTTTTCTTCTTCATCGTCTAAGACAAACCAAATGTTCCAAAAAACCCAGAGGGGATACAAACCTCTTCAGACTTGCTAGTTGAAAAACTTAAAGAGTTGGATAAAGTCATGAGTGTGGATGATGATAGTTCTTCTAAAGAGAGATCTTCTGGTGAGGAAGAAAAAGAAGAAATGATGGATGTTGATGTCACAGGACTTGATCAAGAAACTGTGAAAATGGATCTTTGCCTCAGTAAGTACTAATTAACGTGGTTGTAATGCTACGAAAGAGATTCGAAGATGAAGAAGCATAGAAGGTTCCAAAAATATAAGTAGATGAAGATGAAAAATCATAGGTAGTGTAATACCTCATGATTTTGGATTGTATCATATTTTCTATAACTTGAAAATTGAAAAAATATTTGTATTGGACATAATATTTTTTTAGTATTTGAAAAAATTCGATTTTGATATATAAATAATTGGGTTTTAATCCGATTTGAAATTGGGAGAACAATTAAATTTTACTAACTTTTCATTAAATTGACATAACTAGGTTCCTCTTAGGAGCCGAATCGATTCGGCCCTAGGAGTGAATCGATTCGCACCTGGGCAAAAGTTGCGGGATGTCTTCTTTTTGAGTGTTTGTGATGGTTTCAAACTCTACAAATTTTCCTTCATTAAAAGACTTGGGATTTAGACTTTTTCAACACTTTCTATCATTTTAAAAAGCAATAGCTTCCTAAGTTTTCCTCTCCTTCTTCTACAAAAGTTAAACCTCCATTAAAACACATCTCAAACCTAATTTTTGATGGCTAAAATCAAGTTTTTCTCAAGATCAACTAAGAATGGGATTTTATTATTTCCACGAGACGATCGCAACTGCGTAATCAGATTTTCAAGATTACTTATTTTCAGGCATGAATATCTCTATTATTCCCCATAAGTATTGTATATTTTAAATTCTGCCTAAACTTTAATTAATCATGTTTTCTTAAAAATAATTATAAAGATTAATTAGGAAAAGTGAAAATAAATTTAGGGTTATTTTTATTAAATTTGAGAGTAGGATTTAAGACTTGAAACATGGCATGATTAGATTAATGTATTTCGTTATGGTAGAGTTATGGGATGAATCGTAAGTTAGAATTAAAATATGAAATTTGAATAATGTTTTGACTCGTAAAATTATGATATTTACGTCTATGTTGCAGAACAAAATCAATTGTTTTAAAACGTCATTACTATGCATATTTGAATTGGGTTATGTGTTAAATGAGTATAATATCACTCATATTGTAATTTTGGAATTTGACAACTTGTGTAACTATTTTGTAGAACTTAGTTATTACATGATTAAATTGATGTAAGTAGAATGGAATTGGATTCATTGGAATAATTGAGAAATTGTAGTGTTCAATTAAAAATATGTGTTATGTAGAGATTGATTGGGTTAATAAACTGACACCGCGGGGATGTTGGGATTTTCGAGAGTAGTTATACTTTCACCCTTTTTAGTAGGTTGCTTACTAAGTATGGGACTAATAGGTAAAAATTGTTGTTGTTGGTACTTTCTAGGTGTGGGACTAGTACGTGTGTGCTTGTACGGGTAGGTATTTTCTTGGGTGGGGATAGGTAGTATGACGTTACATTATTTCTTTAGCCTAGGTGCGAGACTAAGCGATGATTTTAGCAGGTATTCTTCCTAGGTGATAGACTAGAAATACTTATGGTTTAGTGTACTCTGGGTTTGGGACTATAGATGGTTTTTGTTGTGTTGCTCGATTTATGACTTGAGATAATTAAAATAGAGAGAACTTGATGGTTATATAATAATTAATGCCTAAGATAATAAACGGGTATTAAAAATGAATTTGGGTCATGAGTATGTGCAGGAACAATGAAATTGGGTCGGCTGACTATAGTGACATGGGTGTGTTTTAGCAGCACGAGTATATGCAGGGATAACCAAGTTGGGTTATTTGTCTATAGTGACATGCCATGTATATAATATCACGAGTATGTGCAAGGCTAATGAAATTAGGCTAACTGGCTATAGTGATGGATGTGGGTGTGTTATGTTGTGTTGAGATTTTAAGCGCGCTAGGAGTATGTGCAGGATCAGTAGAATGTTTGACTAGCTATAATGGTGTTCCATCAATAAAATAATTAAATAAGTGAATTGATCAAGTTAATGGATTGTGCTCTAATTAAATGTTGAAATAACATAATTGGACTTGTATAGTGGGGTGACTTAGCTTATGTGGGTAGTTAGTATTGATTTATTTTACTCGCATCTTCTTATATCGTTTTAATTTAAAATACTTTATTATATTATTTATCTTCTATGATTCCTTTATCTGGACTAATGATCCTAATTGTGAGGAGTAGCTAGTATTCATACGTGGAATCTGACCCATTATGTTGACTAAGATTTTAGGTATAGTTGTTGGAGTAGCTGAATATGATTGATTGGACATCCGTGGAGTTACAGCTGCAGTTACTTTTTATTGCTTTAGTAGTTTAGACCATCATTTATGGATTTTTCGTGGGTCATTAGACTCCACAGTTGTTTACGATTTTAAATTGAAGATTTATAGTTGGATTATTCATTTGGGTATTATTTTATCTTTTTGTGTTGAGATTTATTCATTGGATTTATCATGGTGATGGATTTTATTGTGTTAGTTGTTTATATTCATTGCAATATTTTCAAATCATATCTTGTGGAAAAAAAATTTAATGGCTCATATTTTTGTCACATGTTAAGAATGGTATTTAATTTCTGATGCTCGACATAGATTGGCAGCGAGGACTGGCTACCTCCAATGCAAAAATAAGCGGGGTGTCACAGTTGGTATCAGAGCATGGTCTTAGGTCTCCTAGGTTGTGAGTCCATTTAGCTTCCGCATTACCGATCTTTGATTCCTTTTATTGATTCGTACTCCCTAAGATATTAGGTCTAGCATACGTTTTAGTTGTGTTTCTTGAAGATGGGGAGATTTTTATAAAGGTCGTTGTACGCATTGAGGTTAGAAGTAGTAATATTGATGTGAGGATCCTTAGATTTGATTTTGGAGATGAGAGTTCTTTTGCAGATCATTAGTACCGATGTTAGATATGTCTAATATCTATGTGGTGATGTGATTTGATTTGTGGACTTAAGCATTGTGATGTCTTTTGAGATATAATCAAGTGGTGATTCGTGGGAGAGTGTGATACGCCTTTATTTTCATATATATATATATATATATATATATATATAGTGAAGATGTATATAGTTATTCTACTTATGGGTAGTTGGTATAAGATTGGGTGTATGGGCACCCAAATCATGGCATTCTTTGGGTAGACATATGTGAGCCTTATTTAATTTGCACCCGTCTATGTTATTACGCTTACACTTCGTCGAATTTTGAGAACGAAATTCCTAGGTTAGTGGGGAAGAATGAAATACCCTGTGTTTTTGGGTCGTAGCATATTTTTTATAATTTGGAAATCAAAAAAATATTTTCAATAGACATAATTTGATATATAAATAATAGGATTTTAACTGGGAGAAAAATTGAGTTTTACTAACTTTTATATTAAATTGGCAGAACTGGGCTCTTCTTAGGTGTTGAATTCGGCACAAGGGGAGAATCGATTCGCACCGGGGCAAAAGTTACGAGCTGGCTTCTTTGTGAGTGTTTATGTTGACTTCAATCTCTACAATTTTTCCTTTATTAAAAGACTCGGGGCTTAGACTTTTTTAACACTTTTATATCATCTTAAAAAGTAGTAGCTTCCTAAGTTTTCCTTCAACTCTTCTACAAAATCTAAACCTCCATTAAGACAAAGCTTAAACCCAATTTTTGAAACCAAAATTCAAGTTTTTTCGAAGATCAACCAAGAATGGGATTTTGTTATTTTCACGAGACGATTGCATCCGAAAAATTAGATTTTTGAGATGACTTATTTTCAAGCATGAATATCTTTATTATTCCCTATAAGTATTAAATCTTAATTAATTATATTTTCTTAAAAAAAAATTGAAAGATTAATTAGGAAAAGTGAAAATAAATTTTGGGTTGTTTCTATTAAATTTGAGAATATGATTTAAGACTTGAAACATATCATGCTTAGATTAGTGTGTTGGGTTACGGTAGAGTCATGGGACGAATCGTATGTTAAAATTAAAATATGAAATTTGAATAATATTTTGACTCATAAAATTATGATATTTACGTGTATTTTGCAGAACGAAATCAATTATTTTAAAACGTTATTACTAGGCATATTTGAATTGGGTTATGTGTTAAATTGTAATAATATTACTCATATTAGAATTATAAAATTTTATAATTTGTGTAACTATTTTGTAGAATTTGGTTGTTACGTGATTAAATTGATGTAAGTATAATGGAATTGGATTCCTAGGATTAATTAAGAAACTACAGTGTTAAAAATTAAAAATATGTGTTATGTAGAGATTGTTCGTGTTAATTAATGGACACCGCGGGGACATTGAGATTTTTGTGAGTAGTTTTACTTTTGCCCTTTTTAGTAGGTTTCTTACTAGGTATGGGACTAGTACGAATAATTTGTTGTTGTTAAAACTTTCTAGGGACGGGACTAGTGAGTGAGTTCTTGTACATTGGGTATTTTCTTGAGTTGGGCTAGGTATTACGTCGTTACTTTATTTCTTTAGCCTAGTTGCAAGACTAGATAATTATTTTTGGTAGGTATTCTTCCTAGGTGATTGACTAGGAAATACTTATGCTTTGGTGATTTCTAGATATGAGACTAGGGATGGTTTTACTTGTGTTGCTCAATTTATGAGTGAGGTTAATTTAAATAAAGAGAACTTGATGGTGATATAATAATTAATGCCTAAGGCAATTAACATGCATTAAAAATAGATTTGCATCACGAGTATGTGCAGGACCAACGATATTGGGTCAATTGGTTATAGTAACATGGGTGCGTGTTGGCGTAACGAGTATGTGCAGGGCTAAAGAAACTAGGTTGACTGGCTATAGTGACGTGCCATGCATGGAACATCGCGAGTATGTGTAAGGATAACGAAATTGGGCTAATTGGCTATAGTGATGGGTGTGAGTGTTTTGTGTTGAGATTTTAAGCACGTCAGGAGTATGTTCAGGACCAATAGAAAGGTTGACTCGCTATAGTGGTGTCGCGTAAATAAAATAATAAAATACGTGACTTGAGTAAGTTACTGGATTGTACTCTAATTAAATGTTGAAATAACATAATTAGACTTGGGTAGTGGGGTGGTTTAGCTTATGTGGGTAATTAGTACTGTTTTATTTTACAGGCATTTTCTTATATTGTTTTAATTTTAAATACTCTATTATGTTATTTATCTCGTTTAATGCTTATGTCTAGATTCACGAATCCTAAATGGGGGAGCAGCTGGTATTCATGCGATGGGCTCTGAGCCGTTGCATTGACTAACATTTTTTTATCTATTTGCTGGAGTAGCTGCCTAGGATTGATTGGAGATTTGTGAAAACGCAACTGGAGTTAATTTTTTTTACTTTAGTAGTTTAGTTTTCCTTTCTAGTCATACTTTATAAGACTATCATTTATGGATTTTTCGTGGATCATTTGACTCCACAGTTGTTTATGGTTTTAAGTTGGAGATTTGTAGTTGGATTTTTCATTTGACTATTGTTTTTATCTTTTGGAGTTGAGATTTATTCATTGGAGTTATCATAGTGATGGATTTTATCATAGTGGTTGTTTATATTCGTTGAACTATTTTAAAATCATATCTTGCGAAAAAAGTTTTTAATGTCTCATATTTCGTTGACACGCTAAGAATGGTATTTAATTTCTGATGTCAGCGTAGGTTGGTAGTGGGGACTGTCCACCTCCAATGCCAAAATAACAACTTTTACTTATTTGTATATGATCTAGATTTTATACATGGGTCTGAAGTGCCTACTAAGAATATAATTAACCATATTATACCTTTGTCTATAAAATCTTGGATCAATGGAGTTTTATTCAATAAAATACTGGCAGATAATGGAGTTGTTGTTAACATAATGACATGCTCCATGTATTCTAAGATAAACAAACAAAAGGATAAGTTGGCTTAGACTCACATTATAATCTCTAATTTTTCTAGAGATTAAAAAGTCAACCAAAGGTATACTACCGGTCGATATTGAAGTAGGCATTAGGAAATCCAAAATTTATTTCTTTATCATTGAGGGTAAACCTAGATTAAATGCACTACTTGTAAAGATTGGACTCACTCTAATAAATGTATTACTTTTTCCATGCCTCAGAAACTACTTTTGAAGAAGAATGATTGGGATGTGGAATAAATGGAGGTAGATCAATTACCTTTTCACACTAGCTACAACTATGCAAAAGCAAGACGTTATCAAGAGAATATGAGACCTGTGAAGGCAGATGCTTTGGTCCCAGAGGCAATAGAAGGAGAAGTCTCAGACGAGGTTTGGGAGGAATTATCTTTTAGTCTGATAGAACCAGCTGAAAAAGAAAATATAGTTTTCTAATGGATATTACACCCATTGATGTTAAAAAGGCCAATGAAAGTTTGGCCATGGTGTTGTATAAATTCATTGAATTAGATTTGAGTACAAGGATTAATAAAGAAAGGACCATGAATTAGTCCAATTATGTATTCGAAGAAGGTAAAGAGGATGACAATCCTCACCAATGGAGTATGAAGAACGTATGGTAAATCAGTTGGATCCTTTATTAGAAATTAACTTTGGAACATAATGAAAGTACAAGACTTGTTTACACTAAAGGGTTCTAGTATGGATATGGTCAAAGACAAACATACCATTTTTTGTAATTTTTCAAATTAACCCAATTAACTTCACATGAATTTTAAACTAATTATTGTGTTAAAATAGATTAACTAATTTAATCTTTATCTTAAAGCATGCATCTAGGTGATAGAAGGATAAAATATATCAATCCACAAAAAATGTCAATATACGAGGAAAACCCTTAACGGGAAAAACCTTGGATGGCCTAGCCACGCAAATTCACTATATATGGAATTACAAAAGACACGACAATAGACTTATAATATAAACTCGACATCCTCGCAAGCCTTTGCATTCTTCGTTCCTTGAACCTTTGCACAATCACATGCAGGAGTCCACCCACGCAACTCCCACAATGTGTGAGTCACACATGCCTCGATAAGGATCACCTACCATCTATGGATCTGGAATAAGGTTGCACCTCTTCTTTACCACAACATCACACCACGGAGTCCACTATGTGTAAACATCAAATACGGAATCCACCGCATGAAATAATTCTCAATAAGATGAAGAGAATAAATCCTGGTTTCCATAAACTAGATCTCAGAGCATATAAATATAAAACTTGGATCTAAAATTGTTTGGGTGTAAACTAGGGTTTATGTAAACACGAAGAGCTTTTTGGAACAGTTTTTAACTCAAAAACAATGAAAAAATCTCTACAAAAAATTGTTGCTCCGCACTCCTATTTATAGGAGGTTTTCCAAAAATAAGATAAGGATGAAAGAATGGATGAAAAATCTCATTTAAAAAAATACTCATCGGCTCCTTCGAACGATGTCAGAAAGATCGTTTCAATGAAGCGCATATTCTCGTTTGAACACCTTTCTAACGAAACTTCCAACGAGAAACCAGAGCAGGCCAATTTTCTCTTGTTTGAAGTTCGTTAGATCAGGTTTTAATGAGCTTCCAATTCTCATTTGAACAACATAACCAATGTTGTTAGAACGACCTTAAAAAAATTTCATATATAAGTTTAAAAGACTAGCTTAAAAACATTTTAGAAAAACCAAAACCTAATTATTATAAAAATATACGCATTCATACCTGAGAGATCCTCGGAAGTTGAAGATGCAAACATGGCACGCAACATGACATGATGATTTAAAGCTTCTAACTTGTCTGCAACATCTTAAAAGACACGTCATAGGCTAGAAAGGTCAACACACTCAAATCCTAATTTATGACTCAAATGTTTTTTTCCAATCACGGAATAAGTTAAAATACATAAAAATCAACTCTATCAAAAAAAATTCCTTATAAATATCCCCCTTTGGCTATTCCGGGAGAAAACACAAAACAAAAACCTATGGGCCGACAAGCTCTCTAAAAGACTCAATCTCCAACCCCAAAAGGAGAAAGTACAGATTCTCGATAGACACAAACTCTGAGTAGCATTGCTCTTGAGTAAACTTTGTCGCAACGTTGCAAACCTACACACTTAAACACACCTTAAAATGTTAAGAGAATATAGTAATATTGATATGCATATGAATAAACCCTTCTCCTTAGTCTAACAATCTCTACCTAAGTTGAGACGTCTCCCCTTAAGGCAAAAATCTCCTTCGGACTATAAGGATTGATATACCATATCTCCTCCTTGTTGTTCAAGAATAAACAAAAGAATAATGGTGCATAATAAAACCATTTCTCCCTAATATAACCAAATATCCCCTCAAATGAAACAAGGGTATGTATAATGGAAAAAACAAGAATACCATGAAAAAAATGTGTAGAGAAATAAACAATGACAAATAATGCGAATACATAAGGAAAAATAATCCAAACAATAACTAAACAATACCAATTTTGATGCAAAATGATATCAACTTGAAAATACGAGAATGCATAGGATACCAATATAAACAAAGCAACAAAAGTTACCGAGATGATTATGTAGCATACCAATGTAACCACTTGAAACTAAGATGAACATATGGCATACATGGATTAACTGCAAACGCAAAGACTCAAATAATATATATGTGTGTGCGGGTGTGTGTGTGTGTGTGTGAATGTGTATAAACACCCCAAAATGACATAAAAACATAAGCATTGCACACTAGCATAGTATAGGTGTGCCTAAACATAATGTGGTAAACTAAGTGAAGGGCATAAACTAAAAATAAAAAAATTATGACCCAATCACTTATAAATATCCATGGAGTTCTATTTTACTACAATAACTTTATCAAACAAAGATTTAGCCTCATAGTGACGATAAAGTGGACTCATAAATTGACAAATAAAGACAATGTACACTGGCTTAGAAAATACTGATGATTCTCACACCAATAGCGTCAACGTGAATTAACCAGAACTAATTGTGAAAATCCACTGGTCTTCAACTTGTAACACCCTCAAAATTTAGATATTCAATTTTTAATTTTCTCTCACATTTTGAAGATACCAATTTAATTGAATAATCAATGAAACAACTCTTACCTTAGCAATTTTTATCTTTTCTTTTGCTTCTTAATTTTTTAGGCTCTTGCCAACGGTGGCCTTTCATGCAAGGAAGATTTCTCCCTTCGTAGACCTTTCCCGTGCATAATCAAATTTTCATAAAACACAAAACTCATGGGAAATGGTTCTTACATGCACAAATCCCCCATAGTCAAATATATATGTGTGTGACAAGATTATTCGAATAACACCTCACATAAATCATGTATCATATGAAGTTAAAATCCAAAAGAGCTCGTGCATGTGTGCAAAGGCATATGCAAGGTGGATCCACTAAGAAAATCAAAGTCAAATCACTCCATAAAAGAATCATTAAGAACAATTCAAGCATTGTAAACCATAATCTAATGTCCTAGCCACAAGAAAAATGGAACGAAGTGGATTCAAACACATTGATATGGAACACAAAATGTGTAAAACCAAACTACACATAAACCAAAAATGTTTTTAATTTTTTAATTGTTTTATGGCACCAAATGAAAAACAAACTTAAAAGATGTATTTTTCTCAATAGGACCCAATAAAAATAAAAATAAAAATACCAAAGACTCAAAACATCATACAACTAGCAATAACATATAATATAAAGCACAAAAGCTAGTGTATGAAAACATGCAACCACAATCACTTATAAGATATATCATGGGTAGACTTGTGTGATACCATGCGAGAATCGACGAATCTAACATGTAATGCCTCCAAATCGTATTTCCTAACCCATATATTTGTAGTGTGATGCTCTTAGGTTTGGGGACCCTTGGCGACACTAGACTTAAACTGCTTAGGAAATTTTCAAAGATCAAAATAAAAACACCTAAGGGGACCTTTCCTACCGCAATGCGCACATGTGTAGACTTGATGGGGAGTTTTACCTAAGGGTTCACATTTTCTAATGTCCCTAGCAATGGTTGACTCTATAAAAAATATGGTCTTAGATTTAGTAGCGAAAGCATTTGGATCATCAAACCAATCCCATACGTGTCATCTTTAATTCAGACGGTGCCTAACATCTTATCCAATTTTTTTTACCTAAACTCCAAATCAAATTTGACATTACTTGAGTCTCTCGACCTCTCTTTTAACTCCAGTATCCTAGACTCAAGAAAATGATGAGATTATTCAAACACAAGGGAGTCCTTCTTCAAAACCTCCTTCAAACCATGAAGGTGATCTCTCTCCCTCAGCAAACTCTAACTTCTACTAAAGGGTCCTCTCACGAGCCCTAAGATCCTCAATTAATTTACTCTCACCATTCCCTATGGAATGTTCTTTCAACTTAGTTTCCAACTTCAAGTTTGCATTTTTCAACTTCATCTTCTCGGCATATAACTCACGGAAGATAACTTAAAGTTCACTGTCCTCCTCCTTTTCTGCTCATTCTTCTTATTATTTACAACTCATTTTGGATTCAACTAAAATGGCCTCGAAAGTTTCATGCACAGATTATCTTCATCGAAAGACTGTTCATCAAGTTTCACATGACTATCCATGAATGTGGATTAGTTTCACTCAATGGGGGAATCGCATTCCTCTTTCGATTCACTATCACTAAGGGTAGCATTGTATGCAATTGATTTCATTCCTTAACTTAGTGGAACACTCAGTTGCCCGATGGCCATAACCCTCACACCCAAAACATCTATTCTACTCATCCCTCTTAAAATTATCATTATAATTTTTAGGGAATTGTTCGGCCATGTTATACTTATTTTTCTCAAACTACTTTAGATCTTTCGATTGTTTTTCAAACTTGAGAAATTTTCTAAAACTTCTTATCAAACACGGCTATATCATCAGAATCAATGTCAGACTCATCATCTAAAACATGTGTTTACTCCTTCCGGGCTTTCAATACAATGCCTTTATCTTTTTGGAGAAAAACATGTTAAGCTCATAAGTTTGAAGTTCACCTATAAACTCCTTAATTTTTGTAGAGTCAAGATTACCCAAAGAATAGTCACTTTTTAATCGAATCTTTCAGGCAAAGGCCTTAAGATTTTCTTGACTACTTAGGTTTCGGGTATTCTCTCTCCCAACTTAAACGATGAGTTAAAAATATCAAACAAACTCGTATAGAACTCTTCAAAAGTTTCTCTCTCCTCCATCCTAATGGTTTTGAATTGAGTGGTGAGGTTTTGGAGTTTGGAATCCTTCACAACATTTGTTCCCATATGGGTTAGTTGAAGTATATCCCAAGCTTCTTTGGATGTTTCACACATCATGATACGATGAAGCTCCTCTGGTGTGACCTCACAAAAAAATGCATTTAAACCATGTGAATTATAATTAACTAATTTATGATCATCCTCACTCCAACTTTCTATTGGTTTAGGGGAGCTAAGTTCACCTACTAAAGTCGTGGGTAGGGTCCACCCTCTAAAAAATGATAACTAAACCTTCGCATCTATAGTCTTAAGTGTTGTTTTCATACGCACTTTCCAGTACGTTTAATTAGACCCATTAAATATTGGTGGCCTAGAAAGATACTGACCCTTTATATAAATACATCTAGGATTCATTGGTAAGTAAGTTATATACATCCTCTCTGATACCACTTGAAAGTGCAAGACTTGCCTACAAAAGGGTTCTAGTATGGAGAACGTCAAAAACACACAAACCATTTTTTCTATTTTTCAAATTAAATAATTTAATTAACCTAATAAACTTCACACTAATTTTAAATCGATTCTTATGTTAAAATAGATTAACCATTCTTATCTTGATCCTAAAGCATGCATTTAGGTGATAGATGTATAAAATAGATCAATCCACACAACACGTCGATGTACGAGAAAAATCCAAAATGAAAAAATCTTAGAAGACCTAGCCACGCAAACTCACTGTCAATGAAATTACAAAGGAAACTCCAATAGACTTACAATACAGACTCGACGCCCTCATAAGCCTTGAATATCTTAATTCCTTCAATTTTCGCACAGCGACACACATGAGTCGACGTACGCCTCGGTATCTACCAATAAGGCTCAGCTATCGTCTATGAATCTGGAACATAGAAGCACCGATTATTTACTATAACACCACACTACGGAGTCCACCATGTGTAAACAGTAAATACAAAATCAACCACACTAAATAATTATCAACAAGATGAAAAGAGAATAAACCTTGGTACCCACAAACTAGATCTCAAAGCATATAAAGATGAAACTTGGATCTACAACCGTTTAGGTGTAAACTAGGGTTTGGGTAAACATGGAGAGCTTTTTAAAAGAGTTTTGATACTCAAAACAATGAAAATGTATCTACAAAAAATGCTTCTATGTACTCCTATTTATAGGAAATTTTCTAAAAACGAGATAAGGTTGAAATAGTGGATGAAAAATATCATTTAAAAAAATTCCGTTGGCTCGTTCGAATGAAGTCAGAAGGCTCACTCGAATGATGCATGCATTCTAGTTTGAAGTTCATTAGATCAGGTTCTAATGAACTATCTATTCTCGTTCGAACAACATACCCAATGTCGATAAAACAACTTTAAAAAAATTTAAAAATAAGTTGGAAAAATATTTTAAAAACATTTTAGAAAAAACAACACCCAATTATTAAATATCCAAGGATAAAAGATATACGCATATGTACCTGAGAGATCATTGAAAGTTGAAGAAAAAAATGTGGCATGAAACACAACATGATGATGTATATCTTCTAACTTGGCCGCAACACCTTCAAACAAACACGACATAGAACTGAAAGGCCAACACACTCAAGTTCTAACATATGACTCAAAGGTTTTGTCCAAACATGGCCAAAATACATACAAATTGACTCTATGAAAAAAAAATTCTTACACATAACAAAATAAAAAGGTAATATATATCAGTGCAAACCTTATCCAGGAAGATCAACAATTGGTTATGGACCTTTTACATTAGTATAAGGACTACTTTGCTTAGGAATATGATGAGGTATTTGGATTAGATAGGACATTGGTGGAACATAGACTCCTAATCAAATAAGGATACAAACCTGTCAAACCACTGCCGAAAGAAATGACTCCAGAAGTTACGACTATGATAAAAGAAGACAATGAGAGGCTGTTGAAGGCTGGATTCATTAAAACAACAAGGTGTGTTGAATGACTTTCTAACATAGTTCCAATTATTAAGATAAATGTCAAACTAAGAGTGTACATTGATTTCAGAAATTTAAATAACATAACTCAAAAGTTGAATATCCAATACCAGTAGTAGACTTATTGACATATATGTTGGCCATGATATCATGTCTATGATGGATGTTATACTACAACTAAATATGCATAGCTGAGGAAGATGTGCATGAAACTGATTTTAGGTGACCTGGTAATTTAGGGACCTTTGAATAGATAAAAATTCCATTTGTATTAATGAATGCAGGGGCCACATACTAAATGGGAATAATACCATCTTCCATGACATGGTAGACACCTTTTTGAAATGTTATATTAATGATATAATTGTCAAATAAAAAATAATATTAGATCATATAACACACCTAAAAAGTCCTTCGAGCGGATGAGAGTTTATCAACTTAAAATGAATCCTTTGAAATGTTCCTTTGGAGATTCTGCAGGAAATATCCTAGGATATTTGGTGCATCAAAACGGAATACAAGTTGATAAAAATGAAGAAAAAGTTGTAACTGAAAGCTCAACTCCCAAAAATAAGAAACAATTACAAAGGTTTTGGGGTTAAATTAATTTCCTTCATAGATTTATATCTAATGCTACAAGAAAAACTAAATTATTTTTTCCCTTCTTGAATTTCAAAGATTAAGAGAGTTGGATTGGACGGAGGAGAATGAGATAGCTTTCCAAACACTCAAGAGGTAATTATTCAAGCCGCCTTTTTTGGCACCTCCAAGGGAAGATTATCCACTGAAGTTGTATGTTTCACCTCTGATGCACCAATTGGAGTTCTATCTGCTCAAGATTGTGAAAATCACAAAGAAGAAGTTGTGTATTATCTTAGCAGATTTCTAAATGATTGTGAATGTAGATATTCTATAATGGTAAAATTATGTTTGACTTTATATTTTTCTTCTATAAACTAAGATATCAGTTATTGCTTATAGAGGTCCATGTTATTTTGAAATATAATTTAACCAAATAATGTTAACCGAACCTATTTTGCATAATAGAATTGATGACTGGCTATTAACTTTATTTGAATTTGGCCTACATTATGAACCTGAAAGAGAAATAAAAGAATAAGATTTGGCTAAATGTTTGGCAGATTATCCATGCGAGGATGATCCAGAAGGAGAATATCAAATAAGATATATATCCTTATGTTCATGGAAGTTATGGTTGATGGTTTGAGAATAATGTCAGGAATAGGGATAATTATTTAATCCCTTGAACATAATAAAACTAAAATGGATATAGATTGGAAGAAAATGCATATTCTAATAATCAAGTGGAATATGAGGTTGTCATAATGGGCTTGTAAATCCTTCAAAGTTATAATGCTTCAGTAATAGAAACACATGCACACTCTCAATTGGTCATAAAATAATTAATGGGTGAATACTAATATGTCCAGGATGTTTTAACTTTGTATAACCAAGTAAACTTAAATTTACTATCCAAATTTGATGAGGTTACATTAAATTACATTCCCAGATTTCTTAATGAAAGGGATAATGAAATGGATCAAAAGGCTTCAGGTTTTAAGCTTTATGATAACTTGGAAGAAAAAATGAATCTCAGATCCCATTGATGGATTTCTTCCTTTATTACATAACTGAAGGCCTTGGGTTGATATTGAATATATTAATATTCATAAAGATTTAGAAAAACCATTGGTTAAATATATAACTAACCCAAATATCAAGGGTAAAAGGGTTGTCATATTGAGAACAACCAATTATGTCATGTATGTTGGGAAATTATTAAAAAGATGTGTTAATGTAATGATTCTTCAGTGCCTAAGAAAAGAGTAGGGTCTAAAAACCATTGCACAAGTCCAAGAGGGCATTTGTAGGGATCATCACGCTAGTCCAAAGATGATATGGTTGTTAAGGAGACATGGTTTTTATTGGACTTCCATCTCTAAAGATTGCATTGGTTTTGCAAAAGGATGTCAAAAGTGTCAACAATATGGTCCTTTGAAGCATGTGCCTTCTATTGACTTACAATATGTAGTGAGGTTGTACCCATTCAGAGGATGGGAAATTGATGTCATAGGGAAAATCTATCCCCCATCTTATAAGCTAGACAACTTTGTGCTTATTGCAACTGACTAATTTTGCAATTGGGTGGAGGCAAATGCTCTTAAATCAGTTACCCAAAATGAGTTGGTAGACTTTTTGTAAGATATTGTGTGGAGGTTTGGGATCCTAGAAACCATGACCTCAGATTATGCAAGCATTTATTAGTCAGAAATGGTGTTAAAATTCACTTAAAGGTTAGGAATAACTTTGAAAAAAATAGCTCCTTATTATGCTCAATAAAATAGTCTGGCAGCGGCTACTAATAAAGTTATCAAGAACAACCTGAGAAAGTGATTAAGAAAAATCCAAGGGATAGGCATAATTTATTGCCAAAGGTATTATGGGATTATAGGACTCTAAAAGGTCAAGTAGATAGGTAAATCCATATGCCTTAACCTATGGACATGATGATGTCTTACCAATAGAAATCACTTTAAAGCTCATTCAGAGAGGTGGCCCAAAATGAATTGGCAGTGGAAGATTATGATCAATCTATGTTCATAAAGATGAAAAACATAAATCAAAATAGGTTAAGAGCCTTATATAATATATTTGTTTTAAAAAATAGCTGGCAGCTATAATAAAAAAATTTAAAAGAGGACATTTAACGAAGGAGATTTGGTTTAGAAAATCATTTTACCTCTAGGATCAAAAGATTCAGCCTATGAAAATTGGTCCCCAAAGTGGGAAGGGACATTTCAAATCTATTGTTCATTCAAAGGTGGATCATACCATTTAAGAGACATTAATGGTCACATTCACATAAGGAAAACAATTGTCAGGTTTTCAAAGCCATATTACCCAATAATTTGGCAAGAAAGACAACAATAATAAAATTCATAATTGCATAAATATATTAGTTGTTACATGTTAATAAAAATGTCTAAATACAAAGGACCTAAATTTGGTCCACAAATCATGAACCTCTTAGTTCTAATTTGAGCCTCCCTTTCTTCAAAAGAAGTTGCATTACTAATAGAGTCTCGTGTATCTCCTACCAATTGGTTCAATCTTAGTTGTAATCAACTTCCTCTATAGCTGTCAACTCTAGCTCAGGATTGAATATTTCCAATTGCTTCTTCAACTCCTCTTTCTCAGATAGGATGGCAATACTTTTGGTTCGAATAACTCTCAAATCTTGTAGACCCTTTGTTACCTTAGCTTTTTTTTTTATTTGAGTAATGAGCCTGGTTTGCAGCAAGAGCATTCTCCTCAGCTTACACTTGGGTCATAGTGTTGATATTGTATAGAAGTACTAAGATACCAATCTAAGGTCTTAACAACGCCTTCCTCCAAGCCTTCAAGTTGAGAAATGCATGAGAAAGTTGTTTTCAGCCCGCTGAGAAAGGAAAAATCAATTAAAACCTTAAATAGCACCCTAGTAAAGCTTCAAAGTAGTTGCAAAGCTTGAGGGAACTCCAATTGACAATAAGGATGAATTTGTGGGGCATGAATAAGGTTTTGTCATTGTTTATCCATATCACTTATAGTGATATCCATTATTCGAACATGAGCTTTTTACATGATTTTTTTAAGTTTCGTTTGAAAAGCAATGACTTCAGTTGGTGTCATCAAGTTAGGAAGGTCCTCAACTGGGGGTCAACCTTTGCCTGGGGGATCATCCCTCGTGGGTGAAGTGCTTGACCCTATAATGTCCTCAAGGATGGGACGAATGGCATGTGACTTTGGGATATCATCAGCAGGGGGTTCTGGTTGGGCTCTCCTTCCATAAGAGTTAAAGTACTAGAAACTTCATCTTTTGAAATAGGAGTGACAGTAGGAGGATCAACAATTATTGGTGTTATTTCCAGTCGAGAAACAGGGTTCGAAATTGGAAAAAAGGACTGGATGGGAGGATCTCCTAGCTAAGTTTATAATAAAAAAAGTTGGAAGTCAAGATTTTTGGGGCAATAATGCCAAAATATAAAGAATTTCTTCAAAAAGAGAATACATTGACATACATGCTAACTGGACTTTGTGCACATGTTTTATGGCTATTATTTTCATGCATTTCATTCTGGAAATATTGAATATAGCATATATGGGAGGTTTAGCAGGCTCAGGATTACATGAGGAGGTGCTAGTTGGATTGTCCGAAGAAGACTTTATCCTCGTTGGTCTAGCAAGAGGAACCTTTTTTTTGTTGGAAAATTGGAACTTAAATGGGTATTATAAAGCTGTCCAGATTTTTCTGGACAGATTTTTGAGCAACTTTGAGCTCAAATTTAGGTGGGACCCACACTACGAAAATTATGGGACCATATACGAACGCGTTCATCTCCGCAAGGAGATTAACGTACTATATTCATATGTCCAATTTCAATAAGTTATGAATGATAATTATGTCCCCAAAGTGACTCACAAAGCAATGAAAGTTAATGAATTGGGTGTGTTTTAACTCTTGTCCCACATTGGAAGAGTAGTGGAATTTTGATGAGTTAATAACACCCCAAGTATGGACTAAGGCTTGGATGCCTTGGGGGTATCCCAACTCTTTGAAGGGGAGATGACCTAAGCTATGCACGGGTTGACTTTCGGTCAAAAGTCCACACGCGCGCGCGCGCGCGTCCGTCTGTCCGTCCGGCTCGGCTTGGGCTTGGGCTTATAAAAATCTCCTACATTTTTGGGCCGAATTTATTTAACTTTCTGGGCTTTAATTATTAATTAATTACGAAATTAATTAATTAGTTGGCAGTTATTGCCAACAGTCAACAGTTAATTTCGTTTAACTGATTAACTGTTTTGACAGTTAATTTCGGTTGACTGTTCCAACAGTCAACACAAAAGCTATAAATTAAACATTCCCCCTACAGAATTTACTACTGAAAAATTTCCCTCCTTCCAGAATTGCTGTCAATTTTGTCCCAGAAAATTTCTGTCCTTCTCCTGCATAACATATCTATACTGTTTGTTATTGAGTTGAGTAAAAGCCACAGATTTGAGTTCGTTGTAATTAGTTATTATCGCGCTACATAATTAATTAGAAAATCCGTTCTATCTTGGGAGACAATATTCATCAACCTCGAAGCACATTGGAGGGAATAATTTGTCTTAAGGACACTGTGAGATTCACAGGGCTCGGATTATATTTCTAATTTTATTATTGTTTCTGCAAATTCAAGTAAGTGTTTCATTTCTGTAATTCTGTTTTAATTCCGAATTATATTATAATTATTAATTCTGTACAATTGTTTTTTATAAATAGTAGACATAACAATCTTAAGACAAGTTATTAAAGTTCTACTGTTTTAGTGTACAGAATTTTTGTTTATTACAGAAATTTTTTTTGTTAAAAATAAATCTGTTTTGACAGAATAAAATGGATTAATTTACTGCTTTATTGTAGAAATTAGTAAAACAGTTTTGATATAGAAATTAATTTCTATACTGTTTTTATATTCTGTTTTAGAAAATAAAATTTTATTTGTGTATTCTTGTTAAAATCTGTTTATCTATTTTTTTTAATCTTAAATTATAATTCTGTTTTGTACAGAATTCCTTTTATTATTAAAATTTAGTGTGACACAGATTTTATATTTAATTCTGTTTTGTACGGAATTCTGTTTATATTATACTTTAATTCTGAATTATTGTTTGAATTCTTTTGGAATTCATTTATTGTGAATTATATTTGGAGGAAATTGGTGCACAGAATTTCGTATTCTGTTTTGATTAATTCATTATATATGAATTTTATCATTGATAAAAATTCTGTTTTTGTAACAGAAATGGAATCGCAAAGTACGAACACTACTCCTACGAAACTGATTGTCACCAACACAAGTGTGACTGCACCCGTATCTATGCCACACGGGGAGAAACCGAAAAAGTTCATTGGGGCTGACTTCAAACGTTGGCAAGGACAAATGTACTTCTATCTCACTACCTGCCAACTGGGCAGGTTTGTATATGAAGATTGCCCCTCTATTCAAGAGGGAGATGATGCTGAAAAGGTTGCTGTTGTCGATGCTTGGAAGCATTCGGACTACCTATGCCGAAATTATATTTTGGCCTACTTGGACAAGACTTTGTACCATGTCTATTGCACTATCAAAACTTCCAAGGAATTATGGAATTCTTTGGAAAAGAAGTATAAAACTGAAGATGTTGGGATGAAGAAATTTATCGTTGGGCATTTTCTGGACTTCAAAATGGTTGATTCTAAATCTGTAATCTCGCAAGTGCAAGAATTCCAAGTGATCCTCCACGACATTCATGCTGAAGGAATGTCAATTAGTGAAACTTTCCAAGTTGCTGCAATTGTTGAAAAGTTGCCAACTTCTTGGACTTTGTTCAAAAACTATCTCAAGCACAAGCGTAAGGAGATGAATGTGGAGGAGTTGGTGGTCCGGCTAAGAATCGAAGAAGACAACCGTGAGTCTCAAAAGAAAAGTGGGAAGAATCCGATGGAAACAAAGGTCCATGTCGTTGAAGGTCCTAAGAAGAACAAATGAAAGTATGATGGGGAAGGCACTTCCAAACATAACAAGAAAAAGTTCAAAGGCAAATTCTACAATTGTGGTAAACCTGGACATCGCTCAAGCGAGTGTCGTAAGCCGAATAAGCAAAATAAAAACAATCCTCAATCTAATGTAACTGAGGGTGTGAATATCGTCAATGATTTGGCGGATATGAATCTTTCTGCCGTTGTTTCTGAATGTAACTTGGTTGGAAATACCAAGGAATGGTGGGTGGACACTGGAGCCACACGACACATTTGTGCAAACAAATGGATGTTCTCCACCTATAAGCCTTTGGAAAATGAGGAGAACCTTTTTATGGGAAATTCTTCCACTTATAAGGTGGTGGGACAAGGAAAGATTGCTTTGAAAATGACTTCTGGAAAGGAACTTACTCTAAACAATGTTCTTCACGTGCCTGATATCCGAAAGAATCTGATTTCTGGATCTCTCCTTACTAAGAATGGTTTCAAGCTTGTGTTTGTATCTGATCGCTTTGTGTTGTCTAAAAATGACATGTATGTAGGAAAGGGCTACCTAAATGAGGGGCTCTTTAAACTGAATGTTCTTACTGTAACCCCTAAAACATCTGTTTCAATGAATGAAGTTGCTAGTTCTTCTTATTTGATTGAGTCATCTAATATTTGGCATGCTAGATTGGGTCATGTTAATTTTGATACATTGCGTAGATTAATTAACTTGGAATTTTTGCCAAAATTTAATATTGATAAAAATCATAAATGTGAAATTTGTGTGGAATCTAAATTAGCAAGATTACCTTTCCATTCTATTGAAAGGATAACTGAACCTTTAGATTTAATTCACACCGATATTTGTGATTTGAAATTTGTTCAAACTAGAGGTGGAAAAAAGTATTTTATTACTTTTATTGACGATTGCACAAAATATTGCTATGTATATTTGTTACATAGTAAAGATGAGGCTATTAATGCATTTAAACAATTTAAAAATGAAGTTGAGAATCAATTAAGCAAAATGATAAAGGCTATTAGAAGTGATAGAGGAGGTGAATATGAATATCCATTTGAGGAATTTTGTTCTGAAAATGGGATTATTCATCAAACAACCGCTCCTTATTCTCCTCAATCGAATGGTGTTGCTGAACGCAAAAACCGTACTTTGAAAGAAATGATGAACTCAATGTTATTAAGTTCAGGAGCTCCACAAAATTTGTGGGGGGAAGCCTTACTTTCTGCTAATTACATTCTCAATAAAGTACCTCACAAAAAGACTCACAAGACACCTTATGAATTATGGAAAGGTCGGAGACCTTCTTATAAATATTTACGAGTGTGGGGGTGCTTAGCCAAAGTGATGGTTCCTAAACCTAAAAAGGTAAGAATAGGGCCAAAAACCGTGGATTGTGTATTCATCGGTTATGCTACTAATAGCAATGCATATCGATTTCTAGTTTGTAAATCTGAGATTTCGGACATTCATGTAAATACGGTTATTGAATCGAGGGATGCTTCATTTTTTGAAAATGAATTCCCGTATAACATGACCCGAGAATCTAGTCCTTCTAAAAGGACAAATCAAGCTACTACAAGTGGTACTCATCAACCTATTGAATCAATAGAGGATGAACCAAGACGTAGTAAAAGAGCAAAAACCTCGACTTCTTTCGATCCGGATTTTCTAACATATTTGTTAGAAAATGAACCTCAATCGTATAAAGAAGCTATATCCTTACCCGATGCTTCCAATTGGAAAGAAGCAATTAATAGTGAAATTGAATCCATATTACAAAATCATACATGGGAACTAGTGGATCTTCCACCAGGTTCAAAACCGTTAGGTTATAAATGGATCTTCAAAAAGAAATTGAAGGCCGATGGATCAATTGACAAATATAAAGCTAGACTTGTAGCTAAAGACTATAGGCAAAAGGAAGGGTTGGATTACTTCGACACATATTCACCGGTAACAAGAATAACGTCCATTCGGATGTTAATAGCAATAGCTGCTATTAATGGACTTGAAATACATCAAATGGATGTAAAAACTGCATTCTTAAACGGTGAACTTGACGAGGAAATTTATATGGAGCAACCTGAAGGGTTCAAAGCTCCCGGACAAGAAGGAAAAGTATGTAAGCTTGTTAAATCACTATATGGATTAAAACAAGCACCTAAACAATGGGATGAAAAATTTGATAATGCAATGTTATCAAATGGTTTTAAAATTAATGAATGCGATAAATGTGTTTACTTTAAATACATTCATAATGGATATGTCATTGTATGCCTCTATGTTGATGATATGCTTATCATGGGTAGTAACTTGGAAATTGTCAAAACTACAAAACAAATGTCGAGTAGTAGATTTGACATGAAAGATATGGGAATCGCCGATGTTATATTAGGAATTAAATTTCTAGAACATCGGATGGACTTATATTATCTCAATCTCATTACATTGAGAAAGTTCTTGAAAAATTCAAGAAGTATGATATTAGTCCTACCAAGACACCTGTAGATGTAAATTTACATCTAGCAAGAAATAATGGTGAAAGCATATCTCAACTAGAATATTCTCGTATTATCGGCAGTTTAATGTATGTCATGAACTGTACGCGACCGGACATAGCATACTCAATAAGTAAGCTAAGTCGATTTACGAGTAATCCAGGAAGAGATCACTGGAAAGCAATATTGAGAGTTTTGGGTTATTTAAAATATACTCAAAACTATGGATTGCATTACTCAAAATATCCAGCTGTTCTTGAAGGACATTGCGATGCAAATTGGATATCTGATACAAAAGACTCTAAGTCTACGAGTGGGTATGTGTTTACCCTCGGAGGTGCAGCCGTATCTTGGAAATCCTCAAAACAAACGTGCATTGCTAGATCGACAATGGAATCTGAATTCATTGCACTAGACAAAGCTGGAGAAGAAGCTGAATGGCTTCGAAATTTTTTAGAGGATGTTCCAAATTGGTCTAAACCTATGCCCGCAATATGTATACATTGCGATAGCCAATCAGCGATTGGAAGGGCACAAAATCACATGTATAACGGAAAGTCACGACATATTCGTCGTAGACACAATACCGTTAGACAACTTCTCTCAAACGGAATTATCACAATTGACTATGTAAAGTCAAAAGATAATATATCGGATCCACTAACAAAAGGTTTAAACCGAGAGCAAGTTGAAAGATCATCGAGAGGAATGGGTCTAAAGCCTATAAATAAATAAGAATCAATATAGTGGCAACCCAACCTTGCTGACTGGAGATCCCAAGATCTAGGTTCAATGGGCAAACCGAACTACATTGTATTCAGTAAGCACTGGAGGATATTTAATCCTATCCATTCCAAAGATGAGAAAGTGCATATCTGCCGCGAAATTAGGATAAGTTATGCTTTTAATGACATCTATATCTTAGTACGTCTAAGTGGGGTATTGCAGAATACTCTTTATGGAAGTCACCTACGTAAGTAAGAAATGGGCCACTTCTATGAGAATAATGAAAGGCATATTCTCTAAAATACTTGCGGAACCAAGTGGTGTTCACGGCCAAAATGAACACAAACGTGAGAACCAACTGTGTTGAAGAATTGTTGTGTGAATACTGTTGTCTAGGTTTACAAAAACGGTTGACGGTTCAAGGACGTGAAGTCTACTGATTAACCAAGTAAATCCGATAGTATATCACTAAGGAAAGTTCAAGGCCACTAGGCTACTTCTCCCGATGCAATAAGTCTTCAGTTTTACTCAACTTGTGTCTGCATCTACATAAGCATCTGTTTTGTTTTATTTATAGCGATATATCATTCATGTGGGGGATTGTTGGAAAATTGGAACTTAAATGGGTATTATAAAGCTGTCCAGATTTTTCTGGACAGATTTTTGAGCAACTTTGAGCTCAAATTTAGGTGGGACCCACACTACGAAAATTGTGGGACCATATACGAACGCGTTCATCTCCGCAAGGAGATTAACGTAGTATATTCATATGTCCAATTTCAATAAGTTATGAATGATAATTATGTCCCCAAAGTGACTCACAAAGCAATGAAAGTTAATGAATTGGGTGTGTTTTAACTCTTGTCCCACATTGGAAGAGTAGTGGAATTTTGATGAGTTAATAACACCCCAAGTATGGACTAAGGCTTGGATGCCTTGGGGGTATCCCAACTCTTTGAAGGGGAGATGACCTAAGCTATGCACGGGTTGACTTTCGGTCAAAAGTCCACACGCGAGCGCGCGAGCGTCCGTCCGTCCGGCCGGCTCGGCTCGGGCTTATAAAAATCTCCTACATTTTTGGGCCGAATTTATTTAACTTTCTGGGCTTTAATTATTAATTAATTACGAAATTAATTAATTAGTTGGCAGTTATTGCCAACAATCAACAATTAATTTCGTTTAACTGATTAACTGTTTTGACAGTTAATTTCGGTTGACTGTTCCAACAGTCAACACAAAAGCTATAAATTAAACATTCCCCCTACAGAATTTACTACTGAAAAATTTCCCTCCTTCCAGAATTGCTGTCAATTTTGTCCCAGAAAATTTCTGTCCTTCTCCTGCATAACATATCTATACTGTTTGTTATTGAGTTGAGTAAACGCCACAGATTTGAGTTCGTTGTAATTAATTATTGTCGTGCTACATAATTAATTAGAAAATCAGTTCTATCTTGGGAGATAATATTCATCAACCTCGAAGCACATTGGAGGGAATAATTTGTCTTAAGGACACTGTGAGATTCACAGGGCTCGGATTATATTTCTAATTTTATTATTGTTTCTGCAAATTCAAGTAAGTGTTTCATTTCTGTAATTCTGTTTTAATTCCGAATTATATTATAATTATTAATTCTGTACAATTGTTTTTTATAAATAGTAGACATAACATTTTTCTCTTCTCATTTATCCCTCAATTCCTCTTCCCTCAAAGATTCTACTTCTTTAGGAGTTATCTTCCTCTTTTGGAATAGACATAATCAACGAGAGTAGAAGCTTAGACAAGAGCACAAAATGGTTGAGCAAAGGACAAAATAGATAAGGATAAGGACAAAAGAAGTAGAAAAAACCTTACCAGAAGAAAAGGGACTCGAAGGTTCTATGGTATCACGTAAAATCTTCAAATGAACTTAGGTGTAGTATGACCACAAATTTGAAAAGACTTTGGTCACTCTTGCATTAATTTATGCTTCAACTATGCTAAAATTATCTTGAACTTTATGATAGTGGGCAACGCTTTTCAAGGTAACCTCACCATCAAAATATGAGAAATGGGGATTGGTCTGACTCCTCTAGGAATCGAGATATATTGGTAAAAAAATTACCTAGAGAATTGAGAAGGAAAGTAAATCTCACCAAATGATCTAGAATTTAGGGCAGTGAGAGGTGATGTTCCACTGCATAAATCCCTAGAAATTAAGAAGCTCCCATAGTATGGGTCTACCTGCTCTACATGAGTGGATTTCCTCCAAATTGAATCAAGCCAGTAAGGAGAATCCTTGGTTGTCAACAAAGGTTGCAAGAGTCCCCTTGGTCTGTCAGAGTCTAGACCTCTAAACATGGTTCAAAGATTTTTTTATTGGGTTCATAATGATAATAAGCATATAAATGGCTAAGCTCGGAGCAACTCCTATAAACAGATCCCAGAAGGTAGGGAGTTAGAGCAACTTCTCTACCCTTCATAAGAATAACAACCAACAAAGAATAGTCTAACATAACTCTCCGATACTTCACATAAAAGACGTGTCTTGACAGCTAAAGCATAATAAAATAATAACAATCCTTGTAATCTATAACTGTGGTGTTTTCATGCGTTTGTGCATGAAAGTGGAATATGATAAGTGAATATTTTCACTTCGAAAACTCAATAGGATGTTAGACGGTTACATATAAGGATGTACATCCTCCCCAATATCTTTAAAGCTAGTCAGTTGGCAAATATCTAGCACAGTGGGACCTGTCATCCCAAAACTGAACTCAAAATAGTTGAATGTTAAGATTCAAATATGAATGGAGCTAGAGATAACAAATGGATCATGTTCGATATTTTTCAAACTGAGTTTAACAACGTCATAACTTATCCATATCTCTTGCTTTGGAAATCAACATTTAATTTTTACCCACTTGGGCTATGCGTCGTTGTCCAACTTTTTGGGCTAAGCCCAAAACTTAAATTAAGAAGGTGCTTTGAGGCAGAAAAAACTGTTTATGAGAAGAATACGATACCCAAACTTAGGATTGAAAACAAAGACGGGCAATGTCAGTTCATCCATAAAGTAGGAGCTCATAGTGGAGCAAGGAGCTCCGTATGAGGTTTTAATAGGGCAGACAATACTTCCAATAACAATAGAGTTTTTACTGAGAGTCTATTGGCGATTTCGTCAAATTGTTAAAATATATATTATGCCAAGGTGGAAGAATTGATTAAATTGAAAAATTAAATACCAAACAAATGCAAAATCTCATTTAATATCCATAAAACATTGGTTTCATTACAAGCCATCAACAAGAATTCAAAACAAAGTGATATCTATTCACTGATACTTCGAAGTCTGAAAATTACAAAAACACGAAAGAAAATATAAATCACCCTATTTGGATGGGACAATAATGAGAAAATTCATAAGTTACAAATTTATGGTATGTATTCTATAGAGAGATATTCTAGTTTCATTCTGATTCCAAATAGTCAAGATCTTGAGCCATTTTTGGCAAAACAAGCCCCATAGTGTTGAAAAAATCGAACCATCTCATTGGCTTCCTCATGCAACTTCCTAGATCTGAAGTCAATTTATTTAGGTGAGAGAGTATCAAAGCCAAATTCCTCAGTGTCACCCTGATTCTGAATAAAAACTTTGGAGAAATCCTTCCAATCCTCCAAGATACGACTGACTTTAGTAAAAAGATCACTATATAAAGCCATGCACTCCTCATAATCTTTGAATTCAGCATAATCATGTATCAATATTTTAACAAAAGAGAGATAAGATTCAAGGAAGAAGGAAATTTGAGCTTTGGGGATTGGAGGAATGTCTTAGAAGTTCTGAAGAATCAAAATAGCCCAAAACTAGTTGTTTAGAGCATGAACCTTCAAGAATACCCATGGGAAGAGATGGAAGAAGTCATGGAAAAGTTCTAGAGATTTTTCAACATTAGTGTCAGTAGAAAGTTGAGTGATGGTGTTGTAAACAATGTTTAGGACATCTCAGACAAGTTTCTATAAACCCCTAATTGGGTCTCCATACGATGTGTGTGGACAAATGACCATATCAGAAAGGGGAATATTGGAAAAGCTTGTCTCACTCACCGATCTCTCAAAGGCCTTGATATCAAAGATGGCCCCAGCTAGGATATAAGAGGTAGTGAGGCCATTGATGATATAATAAGAGGTGGGATGGACAAAAGTGTGAAGGGCTTGTGAGCATCATTGGAGCCATACCTTAGAACCTTATAAGATGAATGACACCACACAGGGATTAAATACTCACTCTTATGAGTGTTAAAAGTAAAATAAGTTTGGTTAAGCTTTAACCAAGCGAATGCTCTATTTGGGTGGCTCGTGAAATTGGGAAAACCCCATACACTGGAAACTTAAGCGAAAAATGAGGGAGTGTTAGGGTTTTATCATAACCAATGGTTATAGAATCGTGAGCCGATAAAATAGATTCTTCCAACATGGGACTAAGAGGGAGAGATGGAAAGGGACCATCATAAGCTCCTGGTATACTCACCATATTCATTAGGCAAGTTTTAAAGTATTTAATTGGGTTTATACTCAAAAACCTCTACTTTAGAAGCACCATCATCCTCAACATCCATATCTTTAAGGATCTGTTCTTCAACAAGATGGGGAGTTGAAACTGCAACAATTAACCTGGTAACATCAAAGTTAGACCCATGAATAGAGGGCGGAGTAGGGATTTCATAAAATTCATGACCAATATTCCTCCGAGAAACAGCGACGAACAAATCGTCATCCCAAAACTGATCCATGGAGTTATTATTGAACCCACATAGAATTGCATCAGTGTTGACTGAGTTATAACTAAAGCCTCAATTGTTCTCTTGGGATGCCATTGTTGAAGTTCAAAGAATATAAAAGAGTGAGAGACAAAGAGTTTAGTTGAAGAGATTGATAAGGTGAAATGAGGATCATTTCACCACCTATAAGCGTCGATATATGAAATGTGTGATTAGATGTAATGATGGCATGAACTTGGAATAATTGCATGTGGAATCCAATAGTCCACTAATCAACTTTTTCTCAAAAATTAATTAATGTGGGGGTTAATTTTATACCATATAATTATCATCAAATGAGAGTCTGCCACGTAGCATTACTAAATGGAAATTACATCTAATTATAATGCATGGGTTTAATACTAAAGGGATCTCAAACGATTGACACATGTTAAGACTTTGGACATGGGATTAAGCACTAAGTGGCGGTTATGGGGGAATTTAAGCACCTAGGTAGGAAAATCTATTTGGGTAACCACCCAATGGTCATGTGATAGTTTCATGGCAATGAAATATGTAAATAAGCAGTTAGGGGACGAAAGAAAAGAGGACTCCCTCAACAAAAAACTACATTTAATCATTTTACCCTTTTTCTTTTTATTTCTTTTTTCGTTTTATTTATTTACAATTTTTATTTCATTTGAAGTAGTTTGTAAGGTAGATTGAAACTTTCTTTACAGTTTGTTAAAAGTTTCCTTGCCTTAACATTTATTTTACTTAGTGTAATTGTTTCGTTCATTGCATTTACTTTACTTTCTTTAATTTTGAAGCTTTACTTTAATTTCAATTTATAAAAATTACTTTTCTTCTTTATTTCTAATTAATTGTAATAATTTAGTACTCACATAAAGTCTTCCCTAAGGGAAGCATAAGTCTTCTGAATTGAAATATCAAATAGTATATAATCACATGATTATCACAAGGCTAAGATAATCAATTGGTTGGCAAGACCATAACCTTGAATGGCAAGCTCACAAATAATCAAAACTACATTAACCAAGCCAAGTGAAAACCACAAATAATCATCTAGAGGGCTCCCAGCTGGATGGATCCAATCATCGAATACTTACAAGAGGACATGCTACTTATCTACAAGAAGAAGGCTCACCAAATAAGAGTCAAGGATGCTCGATTTTATCATTCCCCTGAAGGGAAGATCTACAGGTCCTTCGCGAGGCCACACTTGCAATGTGTGTATCCCGGTGACATCGACCATGTCCTCTACGAGCTATACAGAGGGTTTGTGGAAGTAATGCAGGTGGAAGATCTCTGAATTCAAAGGAAGGATATTGGTGGCCATACATGTAGAAATACGTTATCTCCAATGTGAAGAAATATAAGAAGTGTTTAAGTGTTCTCATTAATGCCCCACCAACCAGCCAACGACCTCAAGACCTTGACCATATCATGGCCTTTTTCCCAATGGGGGTTGGACATTGTAAGCCTGCTACCTACAACACCTAAAAATTGGAAGTATCTCTAAGTAAACACATATTACTTCACAAACTGGATAGAGGCAGAATCTTTGATGAACATAGGAGACATCGACATGATCAGGTTCATCTAGATGAACATTATGACCCATTTTAGTTTGTCGATGACGCTTATTAATGACAATGGGACATAATTTGAGAGCAGATCGTTCCAATACTTCGACAATAGTCATGACATCGGACACTACTAGATAAATCAAAAGGTAGGATGAGGCCTCAATAAAACTAGGCTCAACGAAATGAAAATATATTGAAAAAAGTAAAAGTTGCTTAGGTGGACGAGCCGCCCCACCCCACCCCCACATCCTCTAAGAGTATCAAAAAACTCCTAGGAGGTTAATCGAGGAAGCGCCCTTTTTTTAGCTTTTGGAATGGAGGACACAAGACCACTGAAAGTGGGTCTAGGGACCATGAGGACAATCGTGGCTGATTAGAATGTGAACGATGAGATGAGTAGAGCTCAGCTCAACCTGGATGATAAGAGGAGGGAATGATCCTTGATCAGACTAACATCCTGCCCATAATAATTGACAAAGTAGTACAATAAATGTGTCAATTTGAGGAAGTTTTATATCGAAGACTACGTACTCAGAAAAGTCATTGGCAATGCGAGGAAGTCGCTAGACAGTAAGTTGGGTCCTTAATTGGGAAGGCCCATTCAAGGTCACTAGAAATGACCTCCAAGAAACCTACCATCGGGAAACAACGGAGGGAATGGAAATACTTAGGTCTTGGAATGCATACAAACATAGGAAGTTTTATTTCTGAGATTTTAGGAGATTTTATTTAAAAAATTCAGAGTCTTATTTTTGGATTTCAAGTTTTATATTCGTGAGGTAAATTTCATTTTGTCATCTCCAACTCTTTGAATTATTAATTAATTAAATTATTTATCTTATGGTTCCAAATGGTAGGCCAATGTCATTACAAAGATAACTTGTTTTTGTTCGATCGGATTATGATTGGGTGATACCTTATTATGTATGATTACACTTAGTCATATTTTATGGTTTCATGTTTTCATCATTCACAAACATGAAAATATAAAGAATTTCCCAGGAAAAATAAAGACTTATGGTGGATCCCTAGGCATTAAGTAGTCTGACCAACTTTGGTCGGTTGAAATCCTGAACGGGTGGATTGCCTAGAGACTAGGTGTATTTTCGTGATAACTTGGTATTAGGCCTAAGGTAGTGTGATGATACGATACTAAAATGTCAGACTAATAACATATTTTTTGTATAACGTGAAATAGGACACTATAAAAAAATGGAATTAAGTTAAATTTGATTTTAAATATCCATTAATTACAAATACAACCAAAGTCGGTCTATTACAAAATGAATAAGAAATCACAAGTTGTGTCATCTTCAGCGAGTCACATATTCGGTTATTGCAGCTTAGCTACCATCAATGAGGTTAGGATAATACTCATCATCACTCTAATGGTTGAAAAAATAGTTTTCACCAGTTGTATGGGGATTGTGTCAGGTGATATCCATGTCTCAGCTCCGAAAGGGTGGTAGCTGGGCAAAAGGACAATCCACTTAGTACCAATACTAAAATTGGGAATCCTTAGGGATTTTATATATAACTCGTGCATTTAGCCAGCCATGCTTGTAAGCTACTTACCTAACTTCATCCAACTATAACGGGGAGTGCATCCAAACTTTGTCATAACCAATGGCCCAGACTGCGTGTGAAAATGCAAGTGTGTTAACATTATAAATAACCTAGATGGGGTGAATAGGTTATCTAATAAATTTTCCCAATTTTAAAAGTAACGTCTAATTAAAACCTAGATCTAAGTCATTTTTTGATTTGAAATTGATCTAATTCGATGTGCAATTAAGAAAACACAACCAAGCAATGAAAAGTGAAACACAATCACAAAACACCGATCATATGAACAAAACACCCAAACTATGGGTAAAAAATCTCACAGTGACCTGGCATCTCATTAGGTTTAAAAATAATATTATGCACAATACAAGAAGGTAGTTCTCTCTCGTGATCTTATAAGAAATTACCTATGGGTATTTTTATTCTCCCCCGTTCCAATTATAAATTCAACTTAAGCTCCATCGATTGAATACGAAATTTCATTCTTCGTCTTTGCTCCACACCATGCTCCAAGTCTAGCTAGTTTGAGCCCCTACTTTTAGATCCCGAAGTCTAGATCATGTGGATTGATTGAAAATCAGATGTAAATAATGGATATATGTGGATTGATCCTCTAAAAAATTCTCAAACATGTAGATGTAAGTGTAGATCTAAAATCTCACCAAAATTTAATTAAACACTCAATTTAAAAATAGAGAGATAAATTAATGCTCTCAAGTATGAAAATATCCTCAGAGGGTGTATTTTAAAGTGAGAGGTGAGTGTTAAAATAATTAGAGGGAAAAAAGGTCTATTTATACTGATTTTTGAAATTTTAGGTCCGTCGTGTGCACGGTTGACTTTTATCGTGCGCACGGTTTAGGACAGTATGAACCCCAAATAAAACTATCAAGGATCTGAGCAGATGGGAAAAGTTTAAGCTTTGTGCATCGCAGCCATGCACATGGATTAAAAGCTCACCGTGCGAACAGTACAAAGGCAAAATCATGAAAAACTTTATAAAATTGCCTTAAAACCTGAAATCAAGACCTTGATCCCTTTTTCAAAATCATACATAACTTAAAGGAAATTTTCTAAAAATATTTTAGGAATAAACTGTTATTTTAAAAAATTGTGAGTGTGTTAATAACCAAATGTATAAACCATCCATAAAAAGGATATTCTTTAGAAGATTCTCAATGGAAGTCTTCAAGGTGGAGAAGTCCAAGTCTTAAAATCACAAATGTCCATAGGCAGGCAAAGACTCTCTCACAAACATCTAAGTGCATTAAGATTTTGGAATCGAATTAGTACATGACTCAAATGATTTGATGCAGAAGATATCCAACTAATATATAATACAAATGTATACATTTTTAGTGCAAGGACCTTTCTGAATTGATACCTTAGTCTCATGATATTTGGTATAAACCATGTTTGACTATTTCATTTTATTTGAAGGCTTACTCGGCCCTATCGAGATCCTCTCGTAGAGAAACATTATCAGTTTCTAGCAGACCTATAATGTTCCTAATATCTCCTAGCTCGGTCTATAGGCTGATGACCACTTTAGTTTGATCATCACGTGAACTTTTCATCCTCTGTGGTTCTTAGCAGACAGTAAAAAAGGTCATCAGTGCTTGCTTATAGATGTCATTACCAATAATGAAGTCCAAATCTTCACTCTCTTGAATGATGGGCACCAAAACCAAGTTATTATCAGAATACAAAAGTTAAAGGAGTGTGTTCAGAAATTTAAGACGAGAAGCAATGCAAGCAAGTACAAAATAAAATATGAGCAAGAACAAGATGAAGTCAAAAGATGTATGTCATTACGTTCATTAAAAATTAGGGCAACCCCTTACAAAAGAGTATAAAAGAAGAAGAGACAAGATATTCAGAAAAACATAAAAAGTTCCTAGGTTAATCTACATAGTAGGGGTCTCCATATCCGGTACAACCTAGCTCTGATCGGTGGCCTCTTATTGTTGGTCGATGACATCTTCTTCACCCTCTTCCTCCAGGTATGGAGGAGTTCTAGGATCATGCTGAGCAAACAACTCAGACTCAGCAGTAACCCCAGCCTTTTCCAGTGCCTCATCCTTTCCCTTCTTAAAGAAGAACTTTCGGGCTAAGTCTAATTACTTTTTAGCAAGGGTGAAGGCCTTATCCCATCCTTTGTCAAAGTCAATATCATTGGCTTTTATTGACATCTCTAAAGATTGGGCGGACTTCTCTCTAGCGTTTTCCAATAGCACAACCCTGGACTTTAGATTGGTCATCGCCATATCATTCTCCTTAGACTTATTATGATCGAGGTTAAGGGTCTTATATGCATCCTTTTAAGGCCAACATTCTCCTTCTTTTGCTCCTATATCCAATCAAGGAGATAGACGACGTCCACAACAAATTATAAAATAAAGATAGAGGAAAATAGTTAATACAAGAAAGTTTAAAGATGTAAGAATTCAAACAAAGGAAGTTGATACTTATCAGAGAAAGATTTTGGGCAACATGCAGAGCCAAACTATTCAAAGGAAGGCTTTCGACTAAAACCTGGTAGGCAAGGGGGCAAGCTTCCCTTGGCAAGATAAGATCCAAATTTGGTTGTTTATCCATGGTCCTTTCAATAGGTCCCTTCCATTTATGGTTGGGGGCACCCATCATTTTTTGGGTATGCAGGTTGATAGAAAAATTAGGATTGGTATTGCTCTTCTTGACAGGATGATCTTGCATCTTTATAGGAGAGTCCCCCAAAGGCATGGGGTCAGAGGGTCCCCCAACCTCCTTCTGTTTGGAGAATTGAGAAGTTAGTGAAATAGGGGAAAAGTCTCCCTCCATCAAGTTTGGAATTTTTCTCATTGGTGTCATTCCTTCGTCTTAGGTTGTGAGGGTGAATGTGGGGATGGTGTAAATGTCAACACACTCAAACGATCCTGTTGTGATCGCTGATGAAGTATCATGCTTGACAAGTCCTTCAAAAAATTTTAGTTTCCTATCAACTAAGATAGTAAGGAACGATGTGGTGGTGGAGGAGTTGACAATAATAATGAAGTTGGCCTCGGGTGATCGATAGAGGTTAAAGGTTATCTCAGTGACCAAGCCTTCTTCAACTAAACAAAGTTGATATCTATGGGTTTGGGTTCTTTCTTCTCGCGGTGATCTGCATAGCAAAAAACCACAACATCTGAAGAGGAAAAAGGAAGAAAAAAAAATATGTTCGAAACATGTCAAAATCAAGCTAGACCTATTTCATAAACCTCTTTAAGGCACATGGGCCCCCCCATAAAGTTCACACCCTTTGGGATGGGCAACTTCTCTCAGTCCTTTATAAGAAACCCATGTGACCAGTAGTCCTTATTAGAGTCTGACAAGTTTACTACAAGGACCATCTTAGCCTACCTCACCTTCATGTAGTAAAGTCCCTCACTGGACTTCACCCACATGTAACAATAATAAATTTTAGGAATTCTAATCTTAGTCCCATATAACTCATTGATTATGTGGACACTATTAATGATTCTCCAGGTATTATGAGAAAACTGGGAGAACTCAAGAAATAATTGATTTGGGGGGAGGTAATGACAACTTCAACTACAAATTGGGAGAACAACCAATTGCCTCCCTTAATGTTGTAAATAGTCTAGAGTAACCTCCCATATCTGAACCGTTACCCACTCAGGGAAGTAACGATACCTAAAATATTCTATTATCTTTTTGTTTATAACATAAATCATTTCTACAACATAGTAATAAAGAAATGGGGAAATAGATTCTTTTAAGATAAATTTGCAAGAAATGAAGAACGAGAGAGAGAGAGAGAGAGAGAGAGAGAGAGAAACAAACTTACAGTAGAGAATGAATCACAAGAAGCTCTAATACACTTGAAGAACAAAATAAAGGGAAATGAACGAAACTGATGGTAGAAACGATATTAGTGGGCTAGAACAAGTCTTTAGGTGAAAGTCTTTATTAGCTGACGGTTCGCACACATAATGGCCCTTTGGGTTAACTACCACATGTTTACTAGTGTACACCTAAAACATATTGGCAAATTACTCAAATGCCCTCCAAAGATTTATCGATGGAATTGGAGAGTTTAAAATCCAAAACAAGTGTCAACTAAACCCTCCGACCATAACACCTATGATCAAGTATTACTAGCGATCACGGTCAAGATTCAGTTTGAAGGACGAGCAAACCTCTGCACCCCTAACCAGTTGCGAAGCTTTGGGGAAACTTTGGGGATTATTCAGCAACACGCATGGAAGAGACACGTGTCCGTTGATCCTCTAAATGATATCACATAAAGGATTAAGACGGTTGGATCCGAATTAAATATATCCAGTCGATCATATTGGATAGCTATCTAAAATCATGGAGTCCTTCACGGCCCAACCTATTTTTCTTTCTCTATAAATGTAACCCCTACCCAGGGGAAAGGGGCATGTAATCCTTGTTGTCAAGAGATGATTAATAAAGCAAGGGTAACACCCCGTGGACATAAGCATATTATCGAACCATGTGTATGTTGTTCTTATGTGATTGAGCTTTATTTTTTTTGTTCAGCTTTGATTATGTTGATTAACATCAGTCGGATTTTTTCATGTACAATATTTTATAATGTAGCTACTGTATTGATATAAAAAAATTCAAACTAACAATAATAAAGGTTTTAGATCAATAGGTTAAGATATTTCATTTTTTATAATATAGTCATTGTAATGTTGTGAATTTTTTAACTAACAATATTATTAATATAAATTAATTATAATGTTAAACAAATTCTAATTCAACGTGGGCTTATTTCGTGACATTAATATTCAGTGACATAATATAAAACATCCCAAAAAACATTTAAATGGACATTTTTATGCTCATACCATATTCTAATGGATGGCTTCAATTTTTTGGAGATAAAATTTGGGTTTGGAACAAAAGTTTGCTAAAAGGTAATATTAATAGTGTGAGAAAGAATTTCTAATTTCAATTCAAATCAAACTACTTCTAATGAAGACACTGAGAGCTCTTAAATTACGTGTTTAAAAACCATTTTTTATTTTTAAATACAATTTTGGTTAGAGTTTACGTTTGGCTCACCTGTTTTAAAGTTTGAGTCAGAAAATGTTGTACTTAAAGCATTGTTTTCTGAAAATAACAAAATGTTATTTTCAGAATTATATTTTTAAACTCATAATCATTCATTATTCATAAATTCTATGCATTTATATCTTAGTATATCATATATACACATATATACGTATACACACACGTATACACACATATGATATATCTTAGTATATCATATACACACACATATACATACGTGTATATATATATATATAACATGGAGGATCTCCAACAAACCTCAAAGAGAGGACCAAAAAACGAACCTACGAAAAAAATTAGCTCAAAATGATTTTTTTTTGCTATTTAAAAATAAGGTCAAATATATGTTAGTTTTAGCAACTTAAAAACTCACATATATTGATCGATTTTTTTAAATCTAAAAAAAAATCCTTTTGAGTTGATTTTTTTAGGTTCGTTGAAATGTTTATATATACATATATATAAACACACACACTTGTGTGTGTCGGAGTGCGTGTATATATAAATACATATTGATGATACCAGAATTGGTACCACCAAGTCAATATGATAAATAAGCTCAAATCAGCACAACAATGGAGTATAAACGGGTATAAAAGTATAGAAAGAGATTAGGCAAAGAATAAGATAACACTAGATAGAAGTGGTTCAACCTTTGAAGGGCCTACGTCCACTATGTGAGTGTGAGAAATCCACTAAATATGGGCTCTAGTGGCCTTGGGATAGAAGCACTCAAGCTTTCTCTCTATTGTGTTTTTCACGGAGTCTCAGCAGGGTTTCTAATATGTGTTCCCTTACAATGTAGAAGATGAAGTGTATTTATAGTGCCTTGGGGGTGTACTGTACCCCCAAGCATGTAATCAGCATGTGCATGAAGAGGCTCCCAATAGCTAGTTGACATATGTCCTTCACATATATAACTAATTATGGCGTAATATTCCCTCATGTGAGGGGAAAATCTGGTTATAACAGACTTGTCCACATGGGACATGCTACCTTGGAACCTTATGTTTCTCGTATTGTAAGTGTCATCTATATAGGTCCCGGCCTGACCGAGTATGAGGTTGTTGATGTAGAGCAGAGCTGTAGGCTAACAAGTGACAAGTGTGGCCTCGACCAAAGACATCAAGCCGAGGTAGGCTATACAGATCATTCCTCGGTGTTTACTGGAGTAGAGGATGAGATATGTCCTTTATTATGATGTGATCCCTGAGGTCTGGACTTACTGAATAGCCAAGGCTATGGACGACGAGGCCGACCTTATTATGGACGATTCTTAGAGACGACCTAGGTGAGGACCTTTGAGGGCTTGGCTATGGGTGCTAATGACACTCGTCATAGGACGAGGTCACACTTAGTCATATCAATTACCCCTAGACCTCATCCATCTATGTTAAGAGGTGGCTTGGGGATACTAGTCGGTTCAGTCTTCTGATGAGATGTTGTGTGACACGTGTCTTAGTTATGATTAGATAGCGTCTACCCCAAGAATGATTCGACAGCTGAGTGCTTTTCATTTCGCGCCTCAAATGATGATGTGTCTTGGGGAAATGTGTTCAGTCACTTCATAATATTTAAACCCAAAAACATTTTCTCTTTCCTCATTACCCAAAAACTCCCGTTTTAACCTTCTGCACACGCCATTAGATCCCATTGCAAAATTTCTTAAGCTTTCTCTATCCAAAAGGCTTTCCCAGTCGATATCCTTCCTTCAAGAGGTTTCTTCTTATTCAGGTACTCTCCTTGATCAATTATTAATATCTTACTGCCTTTAGTTTTTTGTATTTATCATTTTTGGTTTTTTCGGTGAGTTTTTCATTTTTTGGCGAGGGTATTAGGTGGTTTAGGATTTAAATCTTCCACATGTGTGAGTTTTTCTAGGTTGTGAGTGGTAGTGGAGGTCAGGTTTAAGAGATTTGGGAGATAACCAGTCGCTTCTGGCCTTTTCAGGCTATCTCCGATCATCTTCGTCGGTAAGTCCGCTGCGTGGTGTTCTTAGTGAAATGTTTTCAACTTCCTGAGTTTGATCTTGAGTCAACTGGAGTCAAAGTTCCAGTCTGTTTTCTCCTTCTTCAGTTTTTACCCAAGTTGAGTCTCATCCTTTAATGTTATAACGTTTAGCTAGCCAAGGAGTTTTCCAGTCTTAGAGAGAAGTGTTTTGATTAGATTAGGACGGTAAACGCTGAGAAGTTGAGAGTCACAAAGCCGAGGCCTACCTAACTCGTCCCATTTATCCACCCCTGCTAGCTGTCATATACCCCCCCCCCCCCAAGTTACTGAACCCACTAATACAATGTCTGAGTTATACTCTACATCAGACAACCCCAAGTCTACCTCTCATTGGGCTGAGAGTGTGGATTCAATTGAGGAAGCCATGGCCTATTCTGCATCCCAAGTTGAAGGGTTGTAGTTGGACGAGGCTTATTCTCATATCTCGTCCTCTCAGAGGCCCGAGACATCAGATCAATCTGACTCTATCCAAATACTTGAGCCTAACATGAAAATTCCTCCTTCTATAGATGCAATTCCTCACTCGACTGCAACTGGGGTCGAGTTTGTCTAGAGATTCCCTAGTGGTGATAAAAATAATCCTCAGGCTGAGGCACCAGAAGATAGTGGTGAGGAAAGTGAGCTTGATACATCTGTTATTGAAAAATATGAGGGAACTGTCTCTGAGGATGACCTTCTGATTTGGAGACAACTCTATGGCATAGCTCTTTCCATTATTATGAGAAAACCCACTAAGGATGAAAGAGTTTTCCATGGCCGAGAGGGTGAGGTCTGTGTTTATGAGAAGATGTTCTAGGTCGACTTTCGACTACCCATTCAACCAACCATCTGTACCTTCTTAGCTCGTTTAGGACTTGCCCCCTCTTAGCTTTCTCCGTATACCTGGAGGGTTATTCTCGGCTTTGTTTCCCTGTGGAAGATTGTCCACCAAATCGACCTTCCAGTTAACATTTTCCTGTTTCGTTATACTCCCTCATCCTCCAAGACTCAGCCTCGCTACTATCATCTCGTAGCTAGGAAGTCTTAGAATAAGTTTATGTTGGTCACTCAAACCTCAAATGACAACTAGAAGCCCGATACTTTTTCATTTTTATGGCTTGGGAATTGGGTCCCAACCAAGCTTATGGAACCTCTGAGTCTAGGACTCCTCTGAGATGGGATAAAACCTCTTCATCGGCCAAACTTGACCCTGGATTGAACCCTGAGGCCTTTGAGAAGGTTAACAAACTTCGTGATCAAGGTGACAAAGGTCATATCATTAAGTTTGAAAATTTAATGACCCCTTATTATTTGGCTCAGACAGTTTTGGGGGTTGAACCATTAGTCGAGCTACATAAGTAATTATTCTCATTAAATGTTATCTCGTATCTCATAGTTATTCATAACTAACTTTTCTTTACAGAACGCCCAGAAAACACGCCCGATGACCTTTGGCAGATGGTGGATCCGAACTTGAGTAAGCTTGTTGGCAAGCACGGTAAGAATTTCAATGCTCCTATTCCTCCGACCAAGAAATCTACCATTGGTGGCCCTAGCTGAGTCGACGATGCCAGGAAGAAGAAAAGGTCCGAGATGAGGATAATATTGCCCATCGTCCATTAAAACATCTTCGATCTGACCAAGTAATTATAATCTCCATAGACGAGGCTTTGGCAGCTCGTCTTTCATAACTAAAACTTAATGACGAGAGCATTCTCGGCCATGCCAAGAAAGCTATGGATGGTGTCGTCTCTCTCGTCTCTGAGGGTAATAGACATTTTCTCCAATCTTTGGAGATCTCCTTGCTGACTAAATTTTCCATCCATAAGGCCGTTCAGGTATTTTCAAATCTCACCAAGTGTATCCTATTCATTAATTATGTCTCATATTGACTTATCACCATATAATTTTGTAGAGTGCAGTCTCCCTCTATCATATGGGTGATTGGATAAACAAGAGGTTGCCCTTGATTCAAAAGGGCAAAGATGCAAAGAACACAGAGAAGGATCTCAGGGACGATCTTTCAAAATCAAATTCAGCTCTAAAGAAGTTAAAAGAGGAGAATACCACTCTGAAGATCGAGCATGCTAATTCCCTGAAGATTATGGCCAACAATAAAAAGGCTGAGATTGATGCTGCGGCTAAGGCCACCTTTAACGAACCTAAAACCCAAGCTATAGTTGAGTTCAAGGAATCTGATGAGTTTGGAGGCTATGCCTTCCAATATCTTGAGAGGGGCATCAAGACTGGTAGTTAATGGGCTTCCCTCAAACATGCTGAGGTTGGAGACCTATCCCCTACGAATTCATAGTTATTAACTTCAGCGATCCTCATCTCGATACTATTCTGGTCGACGTTAAAAATCTGATCGACCTTGTGGAGACCAGCCCCATTGAGGTCACAAAGAACAATGATATGTTTGCTGAGACTAGTATAAACGACGATGGGGCAAAGATAACCAGCATTGGGGCCGCGATTACACCTGGAGATGGGATGACTCGGCCAAATGATGATGTTTAAGCTCTTGTCACTTTTTGTTTTTGTGGGGATGGCCCTTCGTGGACTTGTATTTTGTTTTTGTATAACTCTTGTTACTAATGAAGCTCTTTATTCTCATTTTCTTCTTTTGATATGCCCATATATTTGCTCTAATTTCTCATTAACCATTATTCACAAGTCCTCTCTCGTCCATCCACTATCGTCTTGATCGAGAGAGAATTTTCACCAAGTTAATGGTGTTTAATAAATGAACCATAACTAAGTGATTTTGAATTTGAATCCACCAAATTATGGTGTTGTATCATAAGTCCCCTCTCATCATTTCGATAGTGTATGGATAAGTTTTATCTCGTCCATGCACTGTCGTCTCGATCGAGAGAGAATTCCCACCAAGTTAATGATGTTTAAATAAATAAACCACAACTAAGTGATTTTGAATTTTAATCCACCAAATTATGGTGTTGTATCATAAGTCCCCTCTCGTCATTTTAAGAGTGTATGGATGAGTGTTGTCTCGACCATGCATTGTCATATCGGCCTAGAGAGAACTTTTACCAAGTTAATAATGTTTAAATAAATGATCCCTTCTCGATTTTATTAACAGTACATGGATGAGGTTAACCCCGTCTGGACTGTCATGTCACCGAGAGCAATTTAAGGCTACTTTACCATGAATGATGTTTTATAGCTTAAGATGAGTTGATACATACAAGCAACAAACAGATAACATATAAAGGAACACTTAGAAATTTTTATTGAACTTCATTCATTTTTCATTCATCAACTTCCTTTCATATACATGTATTATATCGAAATTAAAAAGAGACAATAAAAACTGGACTCTTACTGGTAGTATTTTTTTGAGGTGGTCGATGTTACATGGGTTGGAGAACGATTACACTTCCAGATTTTCCAATCGATACCTCGCTAGAACCACCTCCTCAACCACTCTATATGGACCATGCCAGTTCAGATGAAGCTTGTTGGGCTTCTGCCACGTCTTCTTCAGCACCAGGTCTCCTACTTCCAGTGGTCGATCTTTTACCCTCTTATTGTAGAACTTTGTTATCCTTTGATGATAGGCAACTTGCCTAACCTCAACATCTTCTCTTTGCTCCTCCACAATATCTAAGTCTAGTCTTCTCTCTTCCTTATTATAATATAGATCGTACGTCTAAACTCTGTGGGTTGGGAGACCTACCTCTGCCGGCACCACTGCCTTAGAGCCATAAGCCAATATGAATGAAGTTTCCCCAGTTGGAGTTCTCTCTGTTGTCCTATAAGACCAATGGATAGCATATACTTCTTTAATCCATCTCCTTTAGCATCCTCCAATATTTTCTTGATTCCATCAAGAATCATTATGCTTGTCACTTATCTCTGCCCATTGGTCTGGGTTCGGTCGGGAGTGGATAAGAACTACTTAATGCTGACTCGTTCACAATATTTCTCCAAGGAGATGTTCTTGAACTCTGTTTCGTTATCAGAAATCAGGCTATTAGGTAGGTCATATTTATAGATAATGTTTTTCCAGATAAACTGAAAGGATTTCTTCTTTGTGATTGTAATCATCAGCTCAGCCTCTACCCACTATGAAAAATAGTCAATCGCTACAATTAAATAATGATAATTATTCACGGCTCTTGGCAATGGCCTAACCAAATCAATCACCCAGACCGCAAATGGCCAAGGAGAAGTAATGGGGTAAGAGGTGATGAGGCTGAAGGGGTATGGTGACAAATCTCTGGTACTTATCACACATCTTAACATATGCAGCTGCATCTTTGGCCAACATCGGCCACCAGTAACCCTGAGTGATGATACTCTTAGCTAATGACCTCCCTCCAATATGTTTGGAGCAGGATCCTTTATGCACGTCCTTTAAAATATACTCTACCTCAGATGGGTGGACACATCTGAGTAGAGGTATCAAGAACCCTTCTTTATATATGATGTCTCCTATGAGGGAGAACTTAGCTGATTTATACCTCAACTTCTTTCTTTCGACTATGGACTATGGTAATTCCCCCTCTTTGATATATCGAATGATAGGATCCATCCAGGAATCTCCCATACTCAAGTTGAAGAAAAATTCTATATTAGTTTCATCTCTGCTGGGACCGTTCATCTAATTTTAGTTTTAGTGGCGAAGGTTAACCCTGCCAGAGCTTCGACTCGGCCATTATTTAGCCGGGATATTCTTTTCAGCTTCACTTCTCCAAAATGCTTTAACGTTGTCTTTACTATTACCATGTACTTGGCCATTTTGTCGTCCTTAGCCTCATATACCCCCAGAATTTGGTTGACAACCAAACTGGAATCACTATGGACAAAGAGTTCGTCAATATTTAGTGCTCGGGATAGGGAGAGGCCTTCAAGGAGGGCCTCATACTCTGATTCATTATTGGAGGCTCTGAAGGTAAACCTCAATGCATACTCAATATCGGTCCCGTCTGGTGCTGACACTATTGATCTTACCCTACTTCCATTCTCACACGAAGATCCATCAAGGAAGAGGTTCCACACAGTTCAATTTTGGGAAAAATTACCTTCTTCCATAGTTCCATTCTTGAAGAGGTATTTCTCCTCCTCATTCTCAGACACCCTATTTCTTGCTAAAATCATCTCGGCCTCGGCCGGGGGAGGACACATCCTACTCTTTTGCTCATAAGTTGTAGCTTCAATATCTTCAGTGTCGTCCTCATCCCACGTGAATTCGACTACAAAGTCTACCAAGGCTTGTCCCTTAATGGTTGTTCTTGGTTGGTAGATGATGTCGAATTCCCCCAATTTAACTGCCCAAGCCATCAGCCTTCCGGACTTCTCAGGCTTGTGAATGACCCGTTTGAGAGGAGAGTCTGAGAGGACCACCATTGTATGTGCCTGGAAATAGGTCTTGATCTTCCTTAAGGCGTGGATCAAAGCATAGGCCTTATTCTCCATTTTGGGGTATCTTTGCTCGGCCCCTTAGAGGGCCTTGTTGTTAAAGTACACTGGTTTCTGAATTCCATCCTCTTACCTGACGATAGTGGCACTAATGGCTGACTCTGAAATATCCAGATAAAGATATAACTTTTCTCCCTAAATTGGTCTAGATAATAAGAGTGGAGAGCTGAGATAGAACTTCAACTCTTGGAAGGCCTCATCACACTCATCATTCCATTCAAAAAAATTTCTCAACACTTCAAAAAAAAGTAGGCATTTACCAATACCTCTAGACACAAACCATTTTAATGCAGCCACTCATCCCGTTAGTCTCTGCACATCCTTTATTGTTGTAGGAGTCTTTATCTCCAACAAATATTTGATCTGTTCGAGGTTGGCCCCGATCCCCCTTTGATTCACAATTAATCTTAAGAACTTGCCTTCTCCGACGCCGAAGACACACTTAGTAGGGTTGAGCTTCATCTTATACTCATCCATCGTGTTGATCTTCATCTTATACTTATCCATCATATCAAAACTATTCTCAAGGTCAGCCATGTGATTGTCAGCCTTGAGGTTCTTCGTCAGAATGTCATCGATATACACTTCCATTGTCTTCCCAATCTGGTCCTCAAATATTTTATTGACCAGCCTTTGGTATGTGGCCCCAGTATCCTTCAATCTAAAGGGCATAACTTTGTAGCAATAGGTCCCTTTGTCTATTATAAAGGTTATCTCCTCTGCGTCAGTCAGATCCATGAATATTTGGTTATAGCCTGAGTAGGCATCCATAAATCTCATTAACTCATGGCCGGCAGTAGCGTCTACCATCTGATCGATCCTCAATAATGGGAAGTTATCTTTAGTGCAAGCTTTATTTGGATCTATAAAATCAACACACATCCTCCATTTTCTATTGGCATTGGGGATGATGACAGCATTGGCCAACCACTCTGGGTAAATGACCTCCCCGATGAAGTCTAACTTCTGTAACTTCTTTATCTCTTCCAGGAAGACATCATACTTTGCCCTTGAATAAACTCTTATCCTCTATCATATCGGCTTTGCATCCTCGACCACATTAAGCTTATGGCAGAGGACTTTTAGATCAATTACGGGAATGTCTTCGTGGCTCCAAGCAAAGACGCTATGCCTCTTCCTTAACAGCTTAACCAGCTCCTCTTTGACCTCCTTCCTTAGGGCATTGCCAATTTGGATGGTTTTTTCTGGCTCGTCCTCATTGAGGATGATGGATTTTACCTCCTCAGCGGCCTCACCCTTCTTGAGCTTCTTTTTATCTCTAAGGTCTAAAATATCAATGTTTTAGGTCATAGTGGCCCTTTTGTATGCTTCTCTCTCCTCGGCTGAGTTGAAGTAGCATTCGCGTACCTCAACTTGGTCTCCCTGAACTTCCCCTACCCCATATGGGGTAGGGAATTTAATCATCTGGTGCACTGTTGAGGGCATAACCTCAAATTCCTTGAGGGCTACTGACGCGATCATAAATGTGTATCGGAGTGCGTGTTATCTAGTCTCAAGTGCAAACATGATGCTCAATTAATAATCCCGATAAGTCGGGTATCAATCCCCATGGAAATAGGACAATGAAATCGCGACGACGATGGAAAGAACGAGAATCCTAACTTTACTCTAAAAATGAAACAGAAAAGATGGTTTGAGATGGGAAGTTACTATAACTAGAAATAATAAGAAAACCTACCTACTAAATCGAGAGATTACTACTGAAATGATTTTTAAACTACTTATGAAATTGGGCTTTTAACTGAAAAGATTGCAAGTGAGAAAGATAGGTCAGGATACAATCCTCCAACCCTAGTACCTTTACTAATGTCAAAACCAAATCTTGAATTGAAATAATTGATAAAACCCAGTCTTTACTAATCTCAAGCATTATATATATGAGGTTCAAGCCCGCATCATATATAATCAAGAGTAAGAGTAAAGCGATGTCGTCGTAGCTACACGCGCGTTGCACTCTTAAACATCCCGATTACCTAGGGCAAACGGAATCAAAATTCCTACAACGATTGATTACCACACAACATGATTGAATTAATTATTAAATTCAGAAATTAATTTTACGCATTTGTAAAATATATCGGGTTGGGTTCATGCATCCCAACCCTTAGAAAATTAGCTAGACATGATTAACTTAGAGAAAAACATGGTTTTTAACAAATAGAATATTAGGTCTAAAGAAAATAGATGAAAAGAGGAATGCAGAATTAAACCAACAATCAAACTAAGAAGCAATTGAAAACTTAAAGGAAAGATGTTGAATTGCAAAAATTCGATTCAAATTCTTACAGCAAATCTTCTTATGGAAAAACTAGGATTTTTTACTACAAAAGCCCTCTACTCCTAATTAGAGAACAAAAAAATCGAACTCCTATAATTATGTAACCAACTTGAATAAATAGCTCAGAAATTTATAAGAGTTTGACCAAATTAAAATTCTGAGAAAAATAGAATATCTGTGAAAATCCAATGTGGTTCGGATCCATCGGGAAAGGCAGTCCAGATCGCCCCATATTTCAGACAGGGATCCTCTAATAAAGGCGGTATAGGTCCTTTTTGGATAAAAGGTCCGAATCTCCCTCATTTTCCATACAGGGACTTTTTTCCAAGGGCGGTCCAGATCCTTTTTGGATAAAAGGTCCGGATCACCTTCACTTTTTATACAGAACTTGTTGGGGAACCGATCCAAATCCTTCTCTAGGCGGTCCGAACCGCCTGTCTTTTTTAAGCAGGGATCTCCTTTTGGACTTTTCTCATCTTCAAATGCTCGTAACTTCTTCACCGTAGCTCCGATTGAGGTGTCGCTTTATTCAGTGTTCTCGTGATTGAAATATCTTCAACTCTCTAGTTGGCTTCAACTCCTGACTAAGGCTCAAAAATTACAAAATTTCCCCTAGACTTTCCTTCTTTGATTTTTTTCGATGCTTTTCCAATCTCTTTCTTTCTCAATGCTTTAAATACCTGCAAAACTCATGAGAAATACACAAAACTGGATGTACTTGTTAGAAGGAGTCAGTAGAAAGTAAATGCGATAATTCAACTCGTTTTGCCTTACTCGAGATGATAAAAGTCCCTAAATTAGAGGGATAAATTCGGAAGAATTTGAGCCTAATCAACTACCTTTCCGAGAATCATATTGTAGGTCGAGTAGAAGTAAGACATTTTGGCCATCTATTCCCCATATATGCCCAGGGGTTGTACTTTCTCACCACTAAAGTCTATGAGTGGTTGGTGATATAGAATCAACCTATTCTTGCTTTGATCTGGACCTCTGTAATAATCCCAAAATATAAAGTCGGCTGAGCTGCCTCCATCTACCAGAATTCTTGGAACCTCATAGCCATGCACCGGAGTAGTGATGACCAAAGGGTCATCATGTGGAGCTAAAATTCCCTTGAAATCTAACCTTGAGATGCCAACTACCAAAGTATTCATATTAACCTTGGCTCTCTTACCTTTGATTGGCTAAATTGCAGCTGAGTTAAGAGTCTTAGGCTTTGGTGGGAGAGCTTTTGCCTCTGCTACATGTGTTATTCTATCAGTGATTTCCTTTCCTCCTCTCACAAGACCCCCATAGATCATCTTAACCTCATGCGAGATGATGTGGAGCCGACCCTTTGGATAAGCAAACTTAGAAGGTAGGTCAGGGTCATTCTCATCACAGTCATCCGACTCATTATCATCTCGGTCGTATTGAGCATCTGGCTTACACTTGTCATTTTTCTTCTTCTTTTGGGTTTCCTCTTGGCTATCCATTGAATTGCGATTGTCTACATACTTTCTCAGCTTTTCAGCCTTCAACATCGTCTCTATTTCATCCTTCATAGCAAAACATTTGTCGTTTAGATCCGTTTTGGATAAAAGGTCCAGATCTCCCTCATTTTCCATATAGGGATTTTTTGCTAAGGGCGGTTCGAATCCTTTTTGGATAATAGGTCCGGATCGCCTTCACTTTTCATACAGAACTTGCTAGGGAACCGGTCCGGATCCTTTTCTGGGCAGACCAGACCGCTTGTCTTTTTCAAGCAAGGATCTCCTTTTGGACTTTTCTCATCTTCAAATGCTCATAACTTCTTCACTGTAGCTCCGATTGAGGTGCCATTTTTCCAGTGTTATCGTGATTAAAATATCTTCAACCCTCCAATTGTCTTTGACTCCAGACTAAGGCTGCAAAATTATGAAATTGCCCTTAGACTTTCCTTCTTTGATTTCTTTCGGTGCTTTTCTAATCTCTTTATTTCTCAATGCTTTAAATACCTGTAAAACTCATGAGAAATACATGAATCTGGAAGTACTTGTTAGAAGGAGTCAGTAGCAAGGAAATGCGACAATTCAACTCATTTTGAATTACTCGAGATGATAAAAGTCCATAAATTAGAGGGATAAATTCAAAATAATTTGAGCCTAATCAAACCCCCCTAACTTAGAACTTTACGCATCCCGATCAATGTAATAGAATTCAATTATGGTTCAACTCTTAAAAATTTCACCTTATTTGGATAGAGCACCACTTTCGCGGGCAAGCGATTGCATTTAGCATATGCAATAAGCCTTTAAAATCCTAGGTTACCCTAGTATGACTAGTTGTGTCTCGTGAGGGTTTGCCGTGAATATACCCACAAAATTCGTTATTGACTCAAAGAAAAATCAAAATATTTAAAAATTGTACAATTTAAACTCTCCATACAATAGTCACCATCAATTCATATTCAAGACTCTCAAATCACAGTGTGTGTGTGTGTGTGCGAAGCCAGGAACTTAACCGCGAATTTCCACTGATTGACCATTACGTTACTTTTCTAAAAATTCGTTTTGATTTCAAAATCTCACGGAATACTCTCAAAAACAAATCCCTCAAAAATGTGGCTATTTTCTCTCGGTGTGTGTGATATAAGGAGTAAATGCATAGGAATACTAATTCACGCACAATAAATTCAAAAGACGGAAATTTATGGGGTGAAAAGATCTGCTCATCGGAATACGGTTATTGGAAAACAGAAACATCACCGCTAGTTCACACTTTTAATCTCTTTTATTATCTTTTTTGCCTTAACTCTCCACGCGGTAACTAATTTCGCAATTTGGACTCGGTTAGGACTTTTTCGGGTTATAAGGTATAATGGGTAAAAGGAGATGGTTGGATATTTTTGGAATTGGAAAATTGTCTTGTGATGTCCGTTAGTGCTTTTTCGGGCATTTTCTCTTCTTTTTCTATTTTTTCATCTTTCTTTTCTTGCTATTTTTGTTGAGCATTTTCTATTTTTCTTGCCCCTTTTTATTGCACCATTTGGACTAAATTTTTGGATTTCCAATTTTCTCAATTCAGGGCTATTTGGTATTTTCAGGTTAATCAAACGAAAAGGAAAACATTTATTCGGCTCAAAATGGGTAGCAAAGGGGTAATTTTCACAACTTTTTCTCGCCAATCTTTTTGGATAACAAACGAAGGCCTAACTTCGTTGTCCGGTTTACTAATTAGTTTACCATATGCGTCTCGATAATCATTTAATTTATAGATATTTTGCGCGCTTTTTGAGGCAATATCTCACACATTTCCTTAACCGTTCAAAACAAGGAGTTGAGATCACGACGACTTATTAAATGCTGAATAGGATTTTCAGTTAACCATAAACTCGGATTGATTTACAAACTCAGAAAAAGCGATAGGCTCGAATCTCACCGGATTGGTTAATCTCCACACTTGTTTGTAAAGTCATCAGTTTTTCGCTCAATTTCCATTTTTGGTCAATTTTGGCTTTGTGCAGTTTATTTTCACAATTTGAGACTTTAAACCGAATTTTAATGATATTTTTGAAAATTTTCAATTCCAATTTTTGTTTATTTTGAAGAAAAAATATTTTTGGCTTTTCAGAATTTTTCAATTTTTTGGAACTTTTTGAGATTTTCTAATTTTTTGGGGCATTTGAAAATTTCTGAAGTTTTAGAAATACGCACTAGTCATCCCCCCTAACTTAGACTTTTGCATTGTCCCCAATCAAAAGGACTAAAATCTAAATAAGAGTGCAATAAGTAAAATAAACAAATGGAGAAAATGTGGATTTATATATATATATATATATATATATATATGGCCTATGGTACATTAAAAAGAAAAGGAAACAGCAACATGCATAACAACCCACGTATTTGGGGATTGGAGCTACCGGGCCCGCTCGGGTCGTAGGGATCATAAAAGAAGCTCGAAAGGGGGGCCACCAAAATGTAATACCCCGTATTTTTATGTTATATTAATTTGGGGATTTATTAAATTTAATGTGAATTAATTATTTAATAAAAATCCAGAAATTAATTATGTTATAATTATTAACGTGATGAGAGTTAGTAATTATGGGAAAATTTGTTGAATATTACTAATGAGCAAAGTAATATATAATAGTGGCCATATTAAATGTCACGAGTGAATAAAATGACAATTTTAGAAATTTGAGTCGGGACGCGCCCGTGTCGCGTCGGGACTAAATATTGATAAATAAAAGTAAATATTTTATAAGTTGTTCGTATGGTCATTTTGAGTGCGCCAACGTGTCCGGAAGGGTCGAGATAGTCAGAAAAGTATACCCGGGAGTTTGATTTGGGTCTCAGGGCGTTTTTAGGCCTAATTAGTACCCCGGGAGGGCATTTTAGTCATTTTGTACTTTTGGGTAATTAAACCCACGAAAATTTAAAGGGTTATATCAGATGTTTAGGTTATCTCCTAGGGTTAGATAACTCAAAACACTAGAACGGCCATTGGAGAGGAGAGGAGAGAGCTCTCAAGGCATTCCAAGGCTCAAAACTCACCCGTTTGCACCGCCGCCACCGCCAACGCGTAGATCGCGAGACGGGGAACGCAACCACACCAAATTCAACACTAAACCAGATTTCTGAAAATCCCAGGCAAGTGTTTATCTTGCTTATTTCGTTGATGCATCATCCATATTAGTTTAGGAGTTATTAGGATGAAATTTATGGAAGAAAAACTCAATTTGAGATGGCAAATTTTCATGTAGTGATGATTTATATGATATTCTGGAAACCCTTTGTCATGTAAAGGATTAAGAGTTTAATTAAGAAAATAGTTCTAATCAGATACAAACACTAAAAAAAATTATTTCGGACGATCGGACCGTTGGAAATGGATGAAATTTTATAGAGAATTAGCTGAAGACGAGAGTAAGCTACAGAAAAAAATTCAGCTCGATCGGACCGTTCAATATTTTTTAATATTTTTTTTGCTAGACAGTTTTATGTTTTGAGGACTCTTAGAGATAATAAAAAAAAATTCAATTAAAACTCCATTTTAATTCCGATTTCGAAACCGTTTGAAATTCTCATCTTTGAAAATATAATTCAAAATCCTTTAATGTAAGGCGAAATCTATATTTTTGGGATATTTTGCATAAGGGATAATGTAAGTATATATTAAAGGGGAGAGACACGTAAGAGAGAGTTACGTTGGAACATAAATGGATATCTACTGAATTGTACATTTGGAAGAATAGAGTCCATGAGGGTTACGTAGTAAGTTGGAAAAACCCTTCGAATTAAAGTTAGAAACGAACCATTATACTTGATAAATAATAATGGGAAAATAAGGATAAATGTTGTGAATGTGGGTTATTGGATAAACCTAAATTGATATAATAAAAGTGGTATATTTATATGATTGTGTATGCATATATTATATACTTGTGAAAATCACGCCCGCGCTACTTGCTATCCCTGAGGTTTCCGCGCTGGGACGATCTTATCTCGTGTGCCTTATGGGGGATATTGACTCGTACCCTAGAAGATAGAAATCCTAGGTACAGGCTATCGAATCGGTAATCACGGTCCTAAGAGATGTGAGGGTATGTACTGACCTCTTGGACTTGGAAACTATGCTTCGCCTCAATATTGTTTATGTATGTATTTATACAGTTCGAGAGTGATTCCGAACTTGTATTACCTTTAGTACGACTGATACGGGGATTGGATAGCAGAGTATGCCCGCACCATAAAATTTTATGTGGGGTGCTGTTAGAATATATATATTATACGAGTATTTAATATATATATATATATATATGAACTTCTGAAATTTGGGAAACTGCCTACTGTGTTATGGTAAGTGAGACATGTATAATGACTCAAATTGGAAATACTTGTTTTGAAAAGTATAGTATGATATTGAAAAACTTTATGAATCAATAAAGTTAAAATGAGCGTTTTATACTAAATGAAATTTTCCTTTTAAACCATGATGTTGTTAAATCTTAAATCTTGAGAGTCACCTAAGATAAGTTAAATCCTTGGGGAAAGATAGTGTGATATATGATGAGATAGACCATTGGAAAGGTTAGTGCGATAGGAGTGCACATTAGAAGAGAGGTGAGAATTTCTCAAGAGAGTGTCGCACTAATATGTTGTTGCATTGGCCTGTATCAATTTAAATACTTGCTAAACGAATTTTTAAATCATATACACTATAGGGCTCTGACCCGTTTCCATTTCTCTTTCTCTCTTGTATATATACATGTATATATTACAGGTGCCCAGCCACAGGGGCGTCTTGCATAGGGTCCTTTGGCAGGAACGCGATGCAGCTTAGGTGGGAGTTGCAGGCCTGTTGTTTAGACGACTTCATCCATTTGATTCTACTCCTAGCATGTTCATTATTGGGGCATGTGTCGCCTTTTCCATTATTCAGTTGTTATTTGGATATTGTACTTCATCTATTTCTAATATTGTCACTTTGGGATTTATTATATTCTGGATGGTTTACTTTAAGTTTTACTGTTAGTAGCCAGTTGTTAAATGTTAAATTATTGGATTGATTGTTTAATAAAATATAAATAAGATTTGAAAGGAATGTTAAAAATGGTTTTGACACTTAGCTTAATTAATTAGGGTGTTTAAATTGGAATTTTTTTTTACGACAGTGATGCTAAGAATGATCCAACTGTTCACCTTGATTTTAATTTAATAAAGGAGTGATCACCCGGTATTTAATTAGGCGGGGTGTCACACAAAATTGAGTTGATACATATGAGATTGAAGACGATGCATCATGCTCGTACCCCGTTGGTTGGCCACCTGATCCCTTGTGTATTGCATAAGGAACCCATCAAATTTTGTTTCTAGGGTTGCGACGCGCGCATCAATGTCATTGTCGGGAAGCTCGAAATCATAATGCTCCTCATCCTCGTCAGAATATCCCCCTTGCTCTCCCATTTCTACGTCTGCCTCCTCTTCTTCGCTAATCTCCTCTACAATCGAGCCATCATCATCATCTTCTTACGCTCATAAAATAGCTCTTTGGTGCTCACTCTTGTTCCGGTGGCCTTCCCAAAAGTGGTTGGAAGGCGAAGAGACCCGGCGTGTCCAGAGATGATATGGTCGGCGAGAATGGATGTAATGAGCCGTGCGTAAGGAAGGGGAGTAGTGCCATTTTCATCCAACGCAGCAAAATAGATGTCTCGGTATGTAATGTGCATAATATTGATGGAGGAGTTACGATCAAAGAGGTGGTAAACAAGGGTGGCTTGTCGGGGTCGCGTGCCGGAATCATTTAAATTTTACAGGATATTCGTACATACGATTTGGAATGTGAGGAGAGCCTTCTTGGGCATCCGACCGACCCGAAAAGCGCCCGTGGTCCAAACTTCCTCGGGTGCTAGACGTTGGATGCACACCACTTTGTATATGGGTGGAAGAGTATTGGGGTAAATGTAATTGTCCGGGTTTGGGACATCTTTCTCGGCTAGCTTCGCTGAAAGTGTCCCAATAGAAAGTGGGATACGTTAGCCCCGTACCCTTGCCTCGATGAAAAACTCGCTAGTGCGTACGAGTGTGCCATAAAACTCCCGGACCTCAACCGCCTTAACTTTATTGTAAGGCTCATTAAGCTAGTGGCACCAACCTTTAGGAGAAAACAGATTCGTGATAGAATTGGGTAGCTCACCCCAATTAATGGCCCGCTCTATTTGGAGATTGTGCGTTTGCCCAAAGAATTGCTCGCACCACCGCATTTCTTGATCGGAGCAGTAGTCATAGGGATTGTTGTCGATGATATTGACGAAGTTGTACTTGGTGGGTCTGTCTTGGTCAGCCATAGAGGGAGAGAGTGGACGGGTAAAATAAATTTTGAGTTTAAGGAAGAGAATGGCTTAGAAGAATTTGTGTGGGAGTGATGGGGGGGAATAGGGGTCTATTTATAGGTGGGTGTTGGGTGGGAAAGGGTGGATTTGGAGGGAAAGGGGATGGAGGGAAAGGGCGATGAATTTTAGGAGGCAAATGGTAGGGAAAAATTAAGTGGGGGAAGTGAAGGGATTGGGGAAAGAGGGTTGCACCTAGGGAAGGAATGCGGAAAACCAGAGGGCGGTTATCACACCCCAAACCCAAATATATTCTAATCATTTCATTTATATTATGATTAAATCATAATCTTCAGTCCATTCGAAATATAATTCATTTGTCAATATTTTTTTTCATGTATATTAAACATAATCATGTTCTTTCTACCATAACATAATTAACATCAGAGTCATAATTAAACGAACATGTTATACTACGATTGACTATGATTAAATATTACAATCATCAAATCAACCCATGCTAACTCAATATATAAGATGTGCGAGTGTAGTAAAACCTCAGTGTGATAATGACAAAATTCCCACGTCTAATCCCCAGATCCTTATAACGGTGAAACTCTAAAATCACTGATCATATGATATCCTAACTGGCAGTGTACAGACCTGAAAATGTTAAAATATAAATTGTAAGAATTAAGCTTAGTGAGGTGCTCCCTCCCTAAAATGAAATAACTGTTCTTTATCAGATACATGAATATAAAATCCAAATAATCATGCCCTACTATGAAATAGCAATATTATATCAAATATCTAGATATAAAATCCAAACAATCCTTCCCTACAATGAAATGACAATTGTATATCAAATCTGTGGATATATAATCCCAATAATCATGCCTTACTATGAAATAACAGTTTTATATCAAATCAGTGGATATGAAATCCAAATAATCCTGCCCAGCTACGAAATAACAGTTTTATATTAAATCTGTGGATATATAATCCCAATAATCTTGCCTTGCTATGAAATAACAGTTTTATATCAAATCAGTGGATATGAAATCCAAATAATCTTGCCCTGCTACGAAATAACAGTTTTATATCAAATCTGTGGATATGAAATCCAAACAATCCTTTTCGTTGGCAATAAAAAATCCTGGAACATAAGTTCCAACAAATCCTTTTCATAAGACAAGTCAAATTATTGGAGCTTTGTCCAATTCCAATCCATGATCATAAGATCCAAACAAATCCTGAATACCGAAGTATTCAAACCAATCCTGGATAATAAGACCCAAACAAATCCTTGATATTTTAATATCCAAACAAATCCTGAATAGCGAAGTATTCAAACCAATCCTAGATCATAAGACCCAAACAAATCCTTGATATTTTAATATCCAAAAAAATCCTGAATAACGAAGTATTCAAACCAATCCTAGATCATAAGACCCAAACAAATCCTGAATACCGAAGTATTCAAACCAATCCTGGATCATAAGACCCAAACAAATCACTGGATATTTAAATATCCAAACAAATCCTTAATACCAAAGTATTTAAACAAATCCGCTCTTAGAGCCATATTCATATTTATATATGAATCAAATCATCAGTACACTCACCATGGAGATTTAATCAGGCTTTTCCCTTGCCTTTATCCGATATTTGTCCAGTCGATTATTCTTCTCTTCCTATCATTTTTACAATATTAGTATCATCATAAGAATATTAATAATTCAAAGAATAACTTAAAAATAACTCAAATCATAAGCATCATATGATTCTATTCCAATCATTCATCATAAATGAAGTTCCATCCAAATTCATGTTAATATATTTGCCATATCCAAATCATAGACCAAACATATATTTATTTATTCTTTGTAATTGAATCCTTATCATATTAGTATTCCAATTCAAAAGACGTCACATCATTTCAAGTTTCCTGTAATACCTCGTACTTTTAAAGATATTTCAATTACACTGTGGATGTAATTTGATAATTTGAAGAATTATTATGAATAGTAATTCTAGGATTAATGAGTGAAATTAAATAAATTTAATGTTATAAAGTGAATAGTAAATATTAGTTTTCAAGTGTCGGACTAATATTTACATGGATTATATTTTCTTACGAGACTAAGTATATGAGTGGATTTTTTTTAATTACATGTCGTAGTTGGGTAAAGCGACAAAGGAAAATATTTAAATTGAAAAACACGCGTATTGAACGTGTTGGGTCAAATAGTGAATTTTAGGTAAGTGACTCGGATGAAGATTTTGACTCCGCCATTGGGTTTGAAATGGCCGAGATAGTCAAAATAGAGTACCCGGGGGGTAGTATTTGGGTTTGGGGCATTTTTGGACTAGTAGGGACTCGTAAATGAGTACACGAGTCATTTAACAATTGAGTATACACCCAATTTCGGGTTTAATAAGTGGAAAGCCCTTATTTCCACCAAATATCAGCCCTAAGAGAGAGAGAGAGAGAGAGAGAGAGAGAGAGAGAGAAAGAAGAGAGAAAGAAGAGAAGAAAGAAAAGAGAAGAAAAGAAGAGATTTCCGGCGAAAATTCGCGGGATTCGACTCGGAGTCGTCGGATTTAATCCACGAGACAAGTGTTTAACTTGCTTTATGATTTAATGTGTTTATTTCTCATATTGTAGTTGGTATAAAACTAAATATTTTTGGGTTGAAATTTCGTGGATCAAACGGGTTTTCGAAAGATTAAAACGGATATAACTCGATTAATACCCAATTTGAGAAACTTGGAATTTATTGAAATTAATTGTTGAAAAAGGGTTCTAGGATGATTAGAACCCTTTCTATATGGGTAATTATGGTTGTTTGAGGTTAAATGATGATGAAAGAGGAGACAAAAAGCTTGGAGGTGTATTAATGGAGGTTTGGGAGTTTGGAGAAGATGATGAATAGTAACACAGTAGATTGCGGGGCCGATTCGGATAGGAAGAGGACTGATATAGCTCTCGGTCAAAACATAAAAGTTGTATATATTTTCGATTCGGTCGCGTGATCGCTGAACGCATATTTTTCTAATTTTCTTTCGATTTGATATGATTTTTCTAAGAAAGCAGTTCCGGGATTGATCATCAACTCGAAAATCAAACCAAAAATTGGAAAAATAAAGGCTAGAATTGTTTGGAGATAAATATTTCGGGTTCTTAAATATAGTGTGGGGAATTCTAAATATTTTTTTAGTAAGGCATGTACTTTGGGTTGGTTGAAAGTAAAATCCAAAATTTACCCAAATAGGGGGGTTCATGAGGAATAATATATATAAAGAGATATTTTGGTGTGATTTGAATATTAAATAAGGGAATACGTATTGGGGTAGTGTTTTAATTGTGTGACGGCTTATAATATTACGAAGGAGAATATTCGAGGCTATTAGATATTGCTATAAGAGTCTGGAGATTATAGCCAATATATATATCGGTGTTGTTGATATTATTATTGTGCGGTGAGAGAAGCTCGGAAAATGAAATATTGGGGATTAGTCAAATTGATAAATATGTAGGATATTCGAGATATAAATATACTACGTAGGAGATTATTATATGGGTGGTGCGTATGCCCTGATGTTATTATATACATGGGTTAAATAATTACCTATGGAAAATTATGTATAGGTGAGATAAATACTTATCGTTATAATATGGTTGCGTGAATACCTAATTGATGATATATTTATATAGGTGGAATGTGTACCTACATTATTGTTTATTATGTGTATGACATACCTACCATACTTGCTATCACGGGAGGTTGGCGTTCGAAAGAGGACAATCTTATCCTGTGATGCCTTCGGGGGATTTTAGATTTGGTACCTCAAGAACATAGGACTATGAAGGGCTTATTTGTGAGTCGATAAATCTGTTGACTATGGGAGAATAGGTATGTGCGTGACCCGTGGATATGTGAACTATGTTCGCCTCCAATATATGTGATTTGTATTGTTACAATTCCTGAGTGATGTGGAACATGTGATCCTTTAGTACCAGATGTACTTGGATTGGATAGCAAAGTATGTGTGCACCACTGTTAAGCCTATGGGTGCCGGATATGGATATATTTATTGAGATTAAAATATATGTGTACTTGAGATAATCCACGGTTGCCTAGTAAATGATAATGGCTAAGCTATTTATATTATAGCTCGGTGGATGGTTAATATACTTGTTGCGTATAGTATATTATTTATATATATGAGATGATATATCATATAATAACCTAACTTATGATGCTGAAAATAGCACCACCCTTCAAGGTGTTTGTAACGTCAATTCAATGTTAACAATGGCAGTATAAGGGTATATAGTAGAAGGAGGTGAGGGGAAGAGGATTAACATCAGAATATAAGTGGTTCAGTCAATCAGGCCTACGTCCACTGTGCAAGTGTGTGATTAATATCACTGTATGAGGGCTCTAATGGCCATAGATACAATCTCTCAAGCTTTCTCCCTCTACTGTATATTTGAACAGAGTTTCAGCTAGGGTTGCTAATTTTGGGTCCCTCTCCAAGAAGGAGAAGACAAGTATATATAGTATGTGGGGGGTGTAATGCACCCCCTATGCATGTAACGAGCATGTGTGTGCTAATATAGACAGTCTGATAAAGGCATTTGTCACTGTCACATGTAGAGAATGATGATGAAATATTCCCCCATGTGAGGGGATTGATTTGTTATAACTGATTGTGTACACGTGTTCCCAACCATACATATGCTGATAAAGACTCTGCCATCTGTGATTGGTCCCAACCTCGGCCTGGAAGAGGACGAGGTTGGTGTGGTCGGGAAATTGCTTGATCACTGGTGACATTGGCTCAGTGGGAGAGCCTGGGTAAGGCAGGTGGAGCTGGTACGTCGGCCTGGGTCGAGGTAATGGTGGAGTAGTAGGAACGTCGATTGATTCCCAGCCGAGACTGGTCACGATGATGGAGTAGCACTTGCAACCTCGGCCTGCACCTAGCCAAGGTTGCAAGCCTTGGATGACCTGATGAATAACTTCCCCTGTAGATCATGAAGACCTCACCTGCTAAGGTAAATAGTAACGTCAGCCATGGCCGACCTTGCGTAGGATGAGACCGTTGGTTGCCAATATAAGGTCCTTCTAACCTCGATCATCTACCTTACCGAGGTTGATGTCTCTGAGCCAATGGGGTACATTTAGGGCATATCAATCGCTACCTATTCCTTAGTTACCTGTGTGATTGGGTGCCTAAGGGGTATGTTTGCCCGAGGTTGGACTTCCTTAGGTGTTACTACCTTTTTGACAAGTGTCAGCTACTATAGTAGCCAGCGTTCCTGGTAAGTGTATTGATTGCAGTCTTTTGGGCTCCCAAGGCAATGATGGGCCTTGGTATACGTGTGGGGCTGTTTGAGGGTTAAACCCTCATTTCCTTTCTTTCTCCTCCATTTTTTCATTCTTTCGCCTGCATTTTCTCTGTTCTCTCTCTCTTCAAGAGCTTGGTTAGCAGTGCATTGGGTGGAGTTCTTGCCAACGTTTCCCTCATTCTCCTCACATTCCATCAAGTATCATCTTATCACCTCTTCTTCTCTATTTTTCCAGCCTCTAATTCCCGTTTCTTGCATTTTCTGGCGAGTTTAAGAGTTTTTCGGTGAGTTTATGCATTTTTTGGTGAACTGTTCTTGATCATTCTTCATTCAAAAACCTAGTTTGATCCTTAATTCAATTGTCAATCCTGTTTATTTAGGAGAGTCACAAGTGTAGGGTCTGACTCATATGCTCAGGCCCCTTTACCAACTCTTAAAGGAATTCCCCTCTCTTAGGGAGAAGACCTTAGATAAAATTAGGCAAATAGAAAGAACCCAAGAGGAAGCTCGTAGGGCAGAGGCGTTCCCCCTCAGACCTATCTTTCCACCCCCTCTGAAGGTTATATACCCTGAACCAGCCGAACTAGTTAAATCAACAGAGGTCCCTATTGAACCTACCCCATGTCTGAGTCTGAGTCGTACACTTCAGACCCTATGTCTGTGGACTCCTTTCAAGAGGCTATGGACTTTTCCATTCAGCAGGACCCAGTCCCTGATCAAGCCGAGGTTTCCAGTTGGGCCTCATCTCATAAGAGTTCAAGCCCATCGCACTCTTCCTCCGACGTTGAGATTGTAGGACCTAGCGTGGTTGTTCCCTTAATTCTTAAAGCTACTCCCCTATCGGCTGTTACAGGAGCTGAGTTTGCTCAGAAGTTCCCAAGTGGTACCCCATCGTTTGCTCAGGCCGACGTTGAACTGGATGAGTATGATGAGGATGAGAGCGATGTTGACACCTCGGAGGTAGCCGAGATAGAAAGCACTGTTAGCGAGCTCGACCTTCTTGCCTTCAGGCATCTGTATTCCATAAGTCCCTCCATAAAACTCAGGAGACCTTTGAGGGAAGAGAGGGCTTTGGACGATCGAGATGGTGAGATTTGCTTGTACGAGCAGATGTTCAAGTTAGAATTTCGTCTGCCCATTCATCCCATCATCAGGGTCATACTGTCTTATATAAACTTAGCTCCTTCCCAGTTATCCCCTAACGCCTGGAGGGTGATAATTGGAGTAATAGTTTTATGGAGGGCAGTCCACCATTCAGACCTTCCTTTCCAAGTCTTCTCTGGATGTTATATCCCTTCCTCTGCTAGGAATCATCCGAGCTATTACCATTTGTTAGCTCAAAAGTCAACTAAGAAGATGTTACAGGTTACCCAGACTTCAAATCATAATTAGAAACCGCGATATTTCTTCGCCTCAGGGTCATGGGAATTTGGCCCATGTGTCCCCTCTTCGAACTTAGAGTCGGGGATACCCCCTGAGATGGGGCAAGGTGTCAATAGTTACCAGGGCCGACCCTGGGCTAAGACAAGATAATCTTCAAAAGGTAAAAGACCTTCAAGATCAGGGGGAGCATGGTCTGTTGGTCATGTTCGAACATCTGATGACCCCCTACTATCTTTTAGAGACTGGCCTTGGGGGAGTCCTCTGACTGAGCTCCGTAAGTTCTTATTTTATTATTTTATCAAGTTAAACCTTTGAGTTTTTTATGTCTTTAATTTTCTAACTCAGACCTTTCCATTTGCAGAGTGCCCCGAAGGCATTTTAGACGAAGTCTGGGAGATGTCTGCTCCAAGTCTCACAAAGCTGGTAAAGAAGGTAGGCCTGAATGCACCTCCTCCTCCCCCATCGAAGTAGGGTGTTGGCCCGTCCAAGGTCGACGCCACATAGAAGAGGAAAACTACAACCACTTCCCCTGAGGATCAAAGGAAAAGTAAAGCCCAAAAATCCATCCTGATATCCTCAGATGATGCATTGGCTGCTCGTTTGGAGCGGTTGAAAATCAATGATAGTCTGATAGGTCACAGTGTGAAGGAGTTAAATGCCATCGGCTCTGCTATGATCGATGCTGACAATCACTTTTGTCACTTTATGGAGACTCCCCTGCTGGCTGAGTTTGGTCTTCACAGGTATATCCAGGAAAGATTTGAATTCCAATTTGATTCCGAAGTGTAACCTCTGCTTTGAATTTGAACTTATCCATCTGATCCTTGATTCGCATGGCATCGTTGCTATGCATCATTTGGCCAATTGGACTCTGAAGAGGTTGCCCCTCATCGAGAAAGGCAAAGAGGCCGAGAAGGTGAAAAGCTCTTTGAATGCAGAGGTGGATCGTCTGAAGTCTGCCTTTGACGGGTCTGACAAGAAGGTCAAGCAGTTGGAGAAAGAGATCTCCAAGCTTAAGAAGGAACACACATCTTCCCTGAAGGAGAAGGATGACGTTCTTCAGTAGAAGGTTGATGATGCAGTGAAAGTTATCCTTGAGGATGCTTCTGAGGGGATCCTGGCTGATTACAAAGTCTCTGGTGAATTCGTCAGCTTTGTCTTTGAGTACCTCGAAAGAGGAATTAAGGCAACTGGCAAATGGGTGGCTGCTAAAGAGAAGGACTCAGGGAGCTTGACAGCCTCTGACTTCATTGGTCTGGGCTTTTCCAACCCTTAATTTACCCAGGCCCTTCAAGAGGTTGAGGAGGAAGATACTGCTACTGCAAAGAGTGTGCCCTTGGATGTTACAGAGACTGAAGGTGTCAACCTCCAAGATGATGGGGTCGAGGTGAAAACATCGTCCACGGAAATGAGGCCAAGGATGCCAACACTGTAGCTGCAAACCCTTAAACCATTTTTGTGAGGCTTTTTATAATTTTTTATTATGCATTTCAAACTGTAACCTTTGATTGCAAACTCAACTAGCTTGTAACTCTTTAACTTTAATCCATATCCACCTCTGAGGAGGGCTTTATTTCTTTATTTGCTGAATGTTCTTTGAATGATTTTCTTTGTCATGCAATGTGTGTTCAGTAATGAAGTTAGAAAATAATTTTTTACCAAATTAATGATGTCTAAGGTCTGAGGTCATCCAAGTATGATGTCTCACCTTAGGCCTTGTCACCAAATTATGATGTTGTAAGGTCGGAGGTCATCAACTAAGATATTATCCCCATAAATAATTTTTCACCAAATTAATGATGTCTAAGGTCTGAGGTCATCCAAGTATGATGTCTCACCTCAGACCTTGTCACCAAATTATGATGTTGTAAGGTCTGAGGTCATCAACTAAGATGTTATCCCCATAAATAATTTTTTACCAAATTAATGATGTCTAAGGTCTGAGGTCATCCAAGTATGATGTCTCACCTCAGACCTTGTCACCAAATTATGATGTTGTGAGGTCTGAGGTCATCAACTAAGATGTTATCCCCATAGATAATTTTTCACCAAATTAATGATGTCTAAGGTTTGAGGTCATCCAAGTATGATATCTCACCTCAGACCTTGTCACCAAATTATGATGTTGTAAGGTCTGAGGTTGTCAACTAAGATGTTATCCCCATAAATAATTTTTCACCAAATTAATGATGTTAAGGTCTGAGGTCATCCAAGTATGATGTCTCACCTCAGACCTTGTCACCAAATTATGATGTTTTAAGGTCTGAGGTCATCAACTAAGATGTTATCCCCATAAATAATTTTTCACCAAATTAATGATGTTAAGGTCTGGGGTCATCCAAGTATGATGTCTTACCTCAGACCTTGTCACCAAATTATGATGTTGTAAGGTCTGAGGTCATCAACTAAGATGTTATCCCCATAAATAATTTTTCACCAAATTAATGATATTAAGGTCTGAGGTCATCCAAGTATGATGTCTCACCTCAAACCTTGTCACCAAATTATGATGTTGTAAGGTCTGAGGTCATCAACTAAGATGTTATCCCCATAGATAATTTTTCACCAAATTAATGATGTTAAGGTCTGAGGTCATCCAAGTATGATGTCTCACCTCAGACCTTGTCACCAAATTATGATGTTGTAAGGTCTGAGGTCATCAACTAAGATGTTATCCCCATAGATAATTTTTCACCAAATTAATTGTGTTTAAGGTCTGAGGTCATCCAAGTATGATGTCTCACCTCAGACCTTGTCACCAAATTATGATGTTGTAAGGTCTGAGGTCATCAACTAAGATGTTATCCCCATAGATAATTTTTCACCAAATTAATGATGTTAAGGTCTGAGGTCATCCAAGTATGATGTCTCACCTCAGACCTTGTCACCAAATTATGATGTTATAAGGTCTGAGGTCATCAACTAAGATGTTACCCTAAAAAATTCTACCACTAGAGCACAATGAACCAAGAATTGACATGGAAGTTGATCTTCTCATTAATAATCTCTTCATAAGATGATACATTTACATGAAAGCCCTGGTAACATCATATGTAATACTTTTTTAGATGATCAGCATTCCAAAGATCGGAGAAAGGTTCCCCTTTGAGATTTTCTAGCCTGTAGGTCCCGAGTACAACCTCCTCAATCACTTTATAAGGACCATGCCAATTTGGGTGAAGCTTATTTGCCTTATGCAACGTCTTCTTTAGTACTAGGTTTCCCACAGCTATGGGTCTTGATTTTACCCTTTGACTGTAGAACTTTGATGTTCTCTACTGGTAAGCTATTTGCCTGACTTCCGCGTCTTACCTTTTCTCTTCAATGAAATCTAGGTAGAGTCTTCTCTCCTCACAATTCTTCTCAGGGTCATAGGTCCGGACCCTATGAGTAGGGAGTCCTACCTCTGTTGGTATAACGACCTCTGAGCCATGTGCTAACATAAATGGAGTTTCCCCCGTCGGTGTCCTAGCCGTTGTTCTGTAGTCCCATAGCACATCATAAACCTCTTCATTCCATCTTCCCTTAGCTTCTTCTAACCTCTTCTTGATTCCGTCAAGGATTGTTCTATTCGTGACTTCAATCTGAACGTTTGCCTGAGGTCGTCCAGGAGAAGAGAAAAAATACTTTATCCCAACTCTTTCGCAATATTTCTCAAAGGAAGAGTTCTTGAACTGGGTTTCGTTGTCCGAGATGAGGGTGTTTGGGAGGCCATGTCTGCATATGATGTTCTTCCAAATAAATTGGAAGGTATTCTGCTCTGTAATGTTATCATTGGCAGTATAAGGGTATATAGTAGAAGGAGGTGAGGGGAAGAGGATTAACACTGAAATATAAGTGGTTCAGCCAATCAGGCCTACGTCCACTGTGCAAGTGTGTGATTAATATCACTGTATGAGGGCTCTAATGGCCATAGATACAATCTCTCAACCTTTCTCTCTCTACTGTATATTTAGACAGAGTTTCAGCTAGGGTTGATAATTTTGGGTCCCTCTCCAAGAAGGAGAAGATAAGTATATATAGTATGTGGGGGGTGTAATGCACCCCCTATGCATACAATGAGCATGTGTGTTCTGATATAGACAATCTGATAAAGACATCTGTCACTATCACATATAGAGAATGATGATGAAATATTCCCCCACGTGAGGGGATTGATTTGTTATAACTGATTGTGTACACGTGTTCCCAACCATACATATGCTGATAAAGACTCGACCATCCGTGATTGGTCCCAACCTCGGCCTAGAAGAGGATGAGGTTGGTGTGGTCGGGCAATTACTTGATCAGTGGTGAAATTAGCTCAGTGGGAGAGTCGAGGTAAGGCAGGTGGAGCTGTAACATCGGCCTGGGCCGAGGTAATGGTGGAGTAGCAGGAATGTCGGTTGATTCCCAGTCGAGACTGGTCACGATGATGGAGTAGCCCTTACAACCTCGGCCTTCACCTAGCCGAGGTTGCAAGCCTTGGATGACCTGATGAATAACTGCCTTGTGGATCATGAAGACCTCACCTGCTGAGGTAACTAGTAACGTCAGCCATGGCCTACCTTGCTTAGGACGAGACCGCTGGTTGCCAATCTAAGGTCCTTCTAACCTCGGTCATCTACCAGGCCGAGGTTGATGTATCTGAGCTAATGGGGTACATTTAGGGCATATTAATCACCCCTAGCCCTTAGTTACCTGTGTGATCAGGTGCCTAAGGGGTATGTTTGTCCGAGGTTGGACTTCCTTAGGTGTTAATACCTTTTTGACAAGTGTTAGCTACTGAAGTAGCCAGCGTGCCTGGAAAGTGTAATGATTGTAGTCTTTTGGGTTCCCAAGGCAATTATGGGACTTGGGATGTGTGTGGGGTTGTTTGAGGGTTAAACCCTCATTTCCTTTCTTTCTCCTTCGTTTCTTCATTCTCTCTCCTGTATTTTCTCTGTTCTCTCTCTCTCTACAAGAGCTTGGTTGGCAGTGCATTGGGTGGAGTTGTTGCCAACGTTTCCCTCCTTCTCCTCCCATTCCATCAGGTATCGTCTTATCACCTCTTCTTCTCTATTTTTCCAGCCTTCAATTCCTGTTTCTTGCATTTTCCGGTGAGTTTAAGAGTTTTCCGGTGAGTTTATGCATTTTCTGGTGAACTGTTCTTGATCGTTCTTCATTCAAAAACCTAGTTTGATCCTTAATTCAATTGACAGTCCTATTTATTAGGAGAGTCACAATTGTAGGGTCTGACTGATATGCTCAGGCCCCTTTACCAACTCTTAGAGGAATTCCCCTCTCTTAGGGAGAAGACCTTAGATAAAATTAGGCAAATAGAAGAGCCCAAGAGGAAGCTCGTAGGACAGAGGCGTTCCCCCTCAGACCTATCTTTCCACCCCCTCTGAAGGTTATATACCCTGAGCCAGCCGAACCAGTTAAATTAGCAGAGGTCCCAGTTGAACCTACCCCCATGTCTGAGTCTAAGTCATCCACCTCAGACCCTATGTCTGTGGACTCCTTTCAAGAGGCTATGGACTTTTCCATTCAGCAGGACCAGGTCCCTGATCAAGCTGAGGTTTCCAGTCGGGCCTCGTCTCATAAGAGTTCAAGCACATTGCACTCTTCCTCCGATGTTGAGATTGTAGGACCTAGCGTGGCTGTTCCCCAGATTCTTGAAGCTATTCCCCTATCGACTATCACAGGAGCTGAGTTAGCTCAGAAGTTCCCAAGTGATGCCCCATTGTCTGCTCAGGGCGACGTTGAACCGGATGAGGATGATGAGGATGAGGGAGATGTTGACACCTCGGAGGCAGCCGAGATAGAAAGCACTGTCAACGAGCTCGACCTTCAGGAATCTGTATTCCATAAGTCCCTCCATAAAACTCAGGAGACCTCTGAGGGAAGAGAGGGCTTTCGACGACCGAGATGGTGAGATCTGCTTGCACGAGCAGATATTCAAGTTAGGATTTCATCTGCCCATTCATCCCATCATCAGGGCCATACTGTATTATATAAACTTAGCTCCTTCCCAGTTATCCCCTAATGCTTGGAGGGTGATAATTGGAGCAATAGTTTTATTGAGGGCAGTCCACCATTCTGACCTTCCTGTCCAGGTATTCTCTGGATGTTATATCCCTTCCTCTACTAGGAATCATCCCAGCTATTACCATTTCTTAGCTCGAAAGTCAACTCAGAAGATGTTATAGGTTACCCAAACTTCAAATCATAATTAGAAACCGCAATATTTCTTCGCCCCAAGGGCATGGGAATTTGGCCCCTGTGTCCCCTCTTTAAACTTAGAGCCGAGAATACCCTGAGTTGGGGCAAGGTGTCAATGGTTGCGAGGGCCGACCCTGGGCTAAGCCAAAATAATCTTCAAAAGGTAAAATACCTTCAAGATCAGGGGGAGCATGGTCTGTTGGTCAAGTTCCCATAAACGGCGCCAAAATGATGATGCTGAAAATAGCACCACCCTTCAAGGTGTTTGTAAGATCAATTCAATGTTAACAATGGCAGTATAAGGGTATATAATAGAAGGAGGTGAGGGGAAGAGGATTAACACCGAACTATAAGTGGTTCAGCCAATCAGGCCTACGTCCACTGTGCAAGTGTGTGATTAATATCACTGAATGAGGGCTCTAATGGCCATAGATACAATCTCTCAAGATTTCTCTCTCTACTGTATATTTGGACAGAGTTCCAGCTAGGGTTGCTAATTTCGAGTCCCTCTCCAAAAAGGAGAAGACAAGTATATATAGTATGTGGGGGTGTAATGCACCCCCTATGCATGCAATGAGCATGTGTGTGATGATATAGCCAATCTGATAAAGACATCTGTCACTGTCACATGTAGAGAATGATGATGAAATATTCCTCCATGTGAGGGGATTGATTTGTTATAACTGATTGTGTACAGGTGTTCCCAACCATACATTTGTTGATAAAGACTTGGCCATCTGTGATTGGTCCCAACCTCGGCCTGGAAGAGGACGAGGTTGGTGTGGTCGGGCAATTTCTTGATCAGTGGTGACATTGGCACAGTGGGAGAGCCGAGGTAAGGCAGGTGGAGCTGTAACATCGGCCTGGGTCAAGGTAATGGTGGAGTAGCAGGAATGCCGGCTGATTCCCAGCCGAGACTGGTCACGATGATGGAGTAGACCTTGCAACCTCGGCCTGCACCTAGCTAAGGTTGCAAGCTTTGGATGACCTGATGAATAACTTCCCCTGTGGATCATCAAGACCTCACATGCTGAGGTAACTAGTAATATCGGCCATGGCCGACCTTGCTTAGGATGAGCCTGCTGGTTGCCAATCTAAGGTCCTTCTAACCTCGGCCATCTAGCTGGACGAGGTTGATGTCTCTGAGCCAATGGGGCACATTTAGGGCATATCACTAACCTTGTATAAAGTGAAAAGAATGAATAAAGTGTGATACCACTTTCGGTATATGAATATTCGGATTTATATGAATATGAATCTTAGGTTCTAATGAGAACTATTAATAAATACAGGATAGTATAAATATGGCATATACTGAAGCCCTATCAACATTGTCACGTAGTAGTGTATCGGGGGGGGGGGGGGGTCCTTGTTTGGATTTCGCTTCGCGAGACACCCCACATATGAACGTAACATAATGTTGGGAATGGGGAGAAGTTTAATCCTTAGTACTCGAATTGATGAGGATTATTAGAAGATGGGTAATTACATTAGTTAGGCAGGGTAACTTAACTAGGTTGTTTAAAAAGGTATGCGATAGTTGTGCACTGTTAGAAGAGGGGTGAGGTGTATCTCATGTGAGAGCGATACCAGTTTAAATATGAGAAATAACATATTTTAAAATATGAATTTTAAATACTTGCTAAAATGTTTTCAAAACTCGGGCTCTGACCCGTTTCTCTATTTTCCCCTCTTACTATATCTATATATATATATATATATATGTGTGTGTCCAGACACAGGGACACCTGGATGATGATTCTTTCGAGTCAGACTTTTTCTGCAGCAGTTGTGGATGCAAGCAGGTTTATATTAGACGCTTCTATCATTGAGATCTAGATAGGAGGTATTGTAGAAACATTCGGGCTTATGGCCCAACTGTACTCATTTATTCTTTTATCGCCTTTTAGTGCGGCATTCGATTTGGTGGTATTATTGTACCGAGTGTTCGATTATTTTATTTTATTTCATTTCAGTTGCTGCATATAAACTGTTGTAATTATTTTATTTGAATGGTTTGGTTAAAAAGATTAGTTAATTAGAAATTTGATGCCGGCCTAATTGGATATTAGTAATTAAATTGGTTTTTGAAAGTGATGCTAAGAATGGACCATATGAGACTCCTGTTTTAATTTGATATAGGAGTGATCGCTCGGTATTTTATTAGGTGGGGTGTCATAGGTGGTATCAGAGCATCCGATTCTAGTTTCCTTAGGAATCTTTGCAGACGTACTATGCTTTCAGCGTTGCTTTTGATTTGATATAAAGCCTTATGATTAGGATTGTTGATATCCTCTTGTGAGATTTCGTTCTCCTGCCATTATGTAAGATTATATTAAATCTTTTGCGCACTCGTTCGGGATTCGTATGCTGATCGACGAAGGGAGACCATGGAAGTCCATTATGAGGGAAGTAGGAGGCGAGGATTAGTTAAAGCTATAAATTGATGTATGAAATGAGGATAGCGATAAAGGTCATTTTCCTTGCTGTATTGGCATGGATTGCTGCAATGACTATTATAGAATAGTAGTTATAATTATCTATGCACCGCTATAGTAGAGAATGGTGCTAAACTTGAATTACCCAGTGAGGTTAGATGGAAAAAAAGCTTAAGAGGTCTTTGATGAGGACCGTGCATTGAAGTTGAGCTAGGCAGAAATAGTGTAATTTTACTTCTAGGAAGTTGAAGGCTCAGAAGCTTTGGCTTAGAGTTGGGTATGGAAATACCCATATGTGAAAATTTGAGGAAATTTTTTTTTCACTCGTTGGAGCAATGTGAAATGGTGGGAACGATGGTCACCATATTTAAAGGAGAATGATATTTTTCTCATAAATTAATCTTACAGATGGTTTTAAACTGTAAATTCCCTTGATTTAGAATAAAGTGAATGCAGTTTCTAGGTTATTCACATAAGAATCGGTCAGAGACCGACGGTGAATAAGGAGTGACATGGTTAAGTGAACTTAGTACCGGAGTAAGGTAGGTACAATGGATAAAGAGGCTTCTCCAGTGGAATAATAGACTCACTAGTAAATTGGACTTACGTAGAGTGAGTTATAGTTGTTTTAGTGCAAGGTGTGAAATCTGCAATGAAAAATAATAGTTGTGAGACTTTGTGATTTTTAAGAGTCTAATGGGATAAAGACTCTTGGGCTTCGAATTGAAATTTCGGATGTAATTGGGATACGACCTAGTTGTGATAAGCTTAATATTTATTTATTTTATAAGTAAGTGAATACTTATGGGATTAAGTCGAATATGTATATTCGGGAAATACGGGCTGATGTTACGAGAGATATACACGATTAGCCGGATTATACTGTATATATATATATATATATATATGAGCATATTGAGACGTATATATATGATATGTTTAAATATATCTGTAAGTGATTGGTATATTTGTATGAAACATACCCCTAGAGTGCTATCATGGGAAGTTATGCATTTTGGGTGAGGCCCCTGGCTTGAGGGTAGGGAGCGTATAGTGCCCGTGTCATAACGTCCATTTTATATTATGTGATTTTTATCAGGAATGAGATGTGGTGGGTATGTTTCATTCTCATTTTCTGGGAGGAACTATGACCGCTTCCCATTCGTTGTGATTTGGTTTTTACCAAAGCGGTGTGATAGTCCGACCGCTGGTACCCAGGATGATGTGTGAGTAATTCCCTGGAAGATGATAGCATTGAGAGACTACATCCATTGAGTTATAGCTTTGAGGGATGGTTATTATACTTATATAGTGTGTGATATATAAGTATGGATATACTTGATGTGTATGGTATAATGTATATATATTTATATAAGATGTGAAACATATATATACGGACATAATAAATAATGGAATGTGAGATAAATCTGGATGAGCTCGCCTTGATTATATGTTTAGATGGAACTTCGATGAGGAGATGTTTCATTACCATGATTTGAGTGCATGGGGACCTTATAGATATAACTAACCAGGGTACCCATACCCCCTATCATTCGTGCATATTGTAACACCCCACGACTTTGGAGACTGAGAGATTTAATTTTGGGAAAATTAAATTTAATTAAATTGGAGAATTTTAAAATTTGGGAATTTAAGTCCAAAAATAGAGAACGTTTCAAAGTATTCCGGATGATATTTTTGAGGGTACCATCGATCCCGGAAGGGTCGAGATAGTCAAAATGACTGTCAATGGGTCTTATTTCGGCTCCGGAATGTTTTTAAGTTGTTTTGACTTGAATTGGAGTCAACGAGTCATTTAAAGTGTGTATTAACATTTAAAACTGGGATTTTGTTTTAAAAGGTTGGAGGCTTACGGATGAAGCCATTTTCTCATTTGAGAGAAAGAGAGAAAAGACCTAGAGAGAGAAGAAGAAGAGGAAGAAGAAGGAAAAGAAGAGAGAGAGGAAGAGAAAGCTTGGGATTTCCGGTCCAACCGCAACATCGAGGATGATCCAACCTCTACAAACCTGAGGCAAGTGTTTAATCTTGCTAAATAGCTATTTGTGTATTTCATTTCATAATTTGTGGGTTAAGAAATGGATTTTTGGGTATTAATACCAAAACCTAGATTTTTAGGTTTGATCTTGAAATCAATGTTTAAATTGAGAATTAATGACATAGAAATGGTTGGGATAAACTTTGGGTTGATTAATGGGCTTAAAATCATGATTTGATGAAGGTTTGGGGGTTAGAATGATAAATTTAGGGTTTAGAATTCGTAGGTTTTGAAGAAACAGTTGAAACCTTCAAAAATTGCAGGTCCGAATCGATTCGCCCCCTCAAGCGAATCGATTCGGTTTGGTAAAACTAGCAGGTCTGCATTGACCGAATCGATTCGGACCCCAAGCCGAATCGATTCGGCCTATTGCAGAAACCCAGGTCTTTGGACCCGAATCGATTCGCCTGGGAGGCCGAATCGATTCGGAAACAGGGCATTTTGAGATTTTTCTCCATGGTGAATTCAAACCCTTTTTGGTTGGGTCTATTAATTTGGGGGCTTTCTCTTAGGATGTAAAAGATATATTCTTGGAGTTACATATGGATATTGGGGGGGAAAACTCTTTGAGGTTGGAATTTACCAATTATAGATAAAGGTATATATATATATATATATGTTTGAGGTTGAGAACTCTTAGAGAGTGAGGGGTCTCCTATCCTTAGAAATATTTAGACTAAGGAATAAATGATAACCCGATAGGAGTAAGGATTCATAAAATACAATTGAACCATAAGTAAAAATGGGAAACAACTTGGTGGTGTACTATCGACTAGGATAAGCGGTAGCGTAAATTCTAGTTAGGATAGTTTATACGCAATTATGGGGATATGGCCATTGAGATTTCCAATACTTGAAATGAGGTTGGAATAAATTGAGGTTTTTAGACTATTAAGTCATGTTTACGCCTATGGTTAGATAGTACTAATTATGTACTTTCACATTTAGAGGTGAAAGGTGTAGTGATGGATTTCTACACAAATTCTTGGGTGATAATCCTAATGTTGAATGCATATGTATAGATATAAACATATGGTTTTGGGAGACTATTCATCATAGGAAAATGATCGATTATGTTTCAAGTATGGGATTATATTCACGTATCGAGGTAAATTAAAGGAATTGTGGTGACGGCTTGTATATTGAGGACTATGTATACTTATAGCCAGGTATATATATATCTCATGCATATGAACGAGAATTAGTTTATCATATATAGATATAAGGATATGTGTATATATATATCCGTATGTATATAAATGTATGGATATATTTATGTTATGAACATACATGGTATGGATACTTAAACCGTATATGGTGGTTTATTATTTGATCCTATAATTGGATCATATGGATGTATATATATTGTGCATGTGAATAATACATATACTTAATTGGTTAAGAATACCCCTCTCATGCTATCATTGGGAAGTTGCGCGCGTAGAGGGTGAGCATCCTGGCATATAATGCAGGGTGTGGATATTCCCCAGGTCATAGTCATCCCTTGTGATTATTATACATATAGATATATATTTTTGGGATGAGACGTGGTGGGTATGTTTCGTCTCATTGCCGTTTGGAACTATGACCGCTTCCCGGGACGTCGTGTGCGTGTGTTTACCACGAGATGGGTGTCGTTTAGTCCCACCATGGTGGCCCCAGTATTGCTACGTGAGCCGGGCACTGGGAAGATGATAGCACTGATGCAGTTTATCGGCGATATATATAGCCGGCTATATTATGTGCATGGCCTTGTACATCATATGTAGTATGTACACTTGGCTATTGGATTGATGATGATATATATATGTACGGTTAGAAATAAATACCTATATATATATATATATATATATATATATATATATATATCCTATAGATGAAAGGATATGGACTTTTATGAAGTACATCTTAGATGATAATGGTGTACTAGACTGATGGGGGTTGATGTATCGCACCTAAGGTATTATTTCGGTTACATCATCCCGAGGATATTATTGGAGGTTCTTTTATTTTATTTTATTTGTTTTCTTTTTCTTTTCTTCTTTCTTTCTTTAGTAGTTATAGTTAGTAACAATGGTAGTATTTACTTGTATGTTGAGGATTATGGATCTCTAGGATCGACATTGCCCAGGAGTAGTGTAACGAGGTGGTTCCTTGTTTGGATTTCGCTTTGCGAGACACCTCACGCACGAAACGCAGTGCCATGTCGGGATTTGAGAGAAGTAATTCCATAGGTGGCATCACGGATCTCTGATCTTGACCTTGTCAGGAGAAGTGTAACGGGGCGGTTCCTTGTTTGGATTTCGCTTTGCGAGACTCCCCACGCACGAAACGTAGTACAATTTGGGATTAGAGAGAAGTCTTGCCAATATTCCATGTGCATGTTATTAAGTATATTAATTCTTACGTTTTTTAGCCTACATAGATATATATATATATATATATATATATATATATATATATATATATATATATATGTGTGTGTGTGTGTGTGTGTGTGTGTGTGTATGTATAGGGGTAATGTTTTAGGAATTATGATAACTAAAATTCATGAGATTATTAATCGGAATTCATTAAGCCTTTTATGGCATAATTGTTGTAATCATAATCTAATAGGATTAGAAATGGATGGATCCTTAGATTATGACGGGAAGGTAGCTCTCGTGGTTATAGGCTAGGCCTGATAAGTTAAGTTGTCCTAAAATCAATGGGGGTAATTTAACTAAAATTTGAGGACGCGAATAGGTGCGCGCCTTTAGATGAGAGGTGAGTTGGGGTGCCACGAGAGTGCGGTCTCACTTTTATGAAATTAAGTACACCGGTATTTATTATGCACGGTTAACACACTTGCTAAATATTTTACACATTCGGGGCTCTGACCCGTTTACTTCTCCCTCCTTCTTGTATATACATATATATTTCCACAGGTATCCTACCGCATGGATGCCGGATGAATTTCTATCCAGAGTCTTGGGAGCCGTGACAGGTGCGGACTGTTGCGGGATGTTTCATGTAGCCGCTTCCTACTTCTTTAAAATTCTAGGTAGGATTCATGTTGTATATCGGGTTGTATCATAGGGATATTTATATACATGTTTATATTTATTTCATTTCAGTTATTGTATTTGCTGTGACCCGACAGCTTATTCGGGTTTATTTATTTATGGCATATTCATGTATAGTGATTTATTTCATTTCTTATAGTTCTTTCCTGCATCTCTCCTATGCATTAGTAGTTTTATAGTGTTGGGTTGTTGTATGTTGCAAGTTTTAATTTTTATAACATCTCGCTTATATGATTTCGGGTAGTTAGTCCTATATTATTTAGTACCGATAGTTGATGTTGAGACTGGACCATCTGAAATTCCTGATTTAATATAGTATAGGGCTGGCCACCCGTTATTATTTTAAGCGGGGTGTTACAGATGGTATCAGAGCATGAGGTTCTAGAGTCCTTAGGATCTGTGCGAGTTTCTGCATTCTTCCGTTAACGTTCTTGACATAAAGCCCTAAAAATAGGACTGTTGTGTTCACTGCGTTGTTTTCTTCTGTGAAGTACACTCACTTGATTGGCGTTCTGGTCACAGTTGCTCTTGTTTCGTTTCAGACGTCGCCTAGATTTTTTTTTTGTTGTCTAAGAAAGGATAGGATTAGAAGTACAATACCCATAGCATATTTTGGGTACGCTTTGATCGGGGGTAGTTGTTTTTCCCGATTCTGGAGGAGACATTGAGGAGATTTCTAGCATTGGTGTGAGGTGATTTATCGGCAGTTGAGTAATAAAGGAAATTTGCTCGAATGGCGAATCTTGGTCCTAGTAAGGAAAGTCCGAGGAGAGACATGTAGTGTAGTCCTTGGGAGGTCTAGATTGAGAATCTGTTAACCTTAGTTAGGAAACCTGGTTTTGGTGACTCTTACCGATGTGAGGTAGGTGGAGTTGTCCCAATATTAAGAGTATCGCCTTTTAAGATGAGGGAGAATGTCTTTGGAGACTCAGTTTCGTTGTGTAGGACTGAAGGAGTTCTCGGCAGTTGCAACCGCGCCTTGCCCTTCAATATGGTTAGGAAGGATTTTGAGGAAGATGTTTCTCTTGTAAAGAAATAAACTTAGGAATAATGATTTTCCTGGAAGGAGTTGGGGACCCTGAGTTGAGATTCTAGGGTGAGGGGAAACCATTAGGTTATGGAAATGTAAGGTAGAATACCTTTCTTTGGGTTCAAGTTACACTTTGTACGATATTGGGAATGTCGCGTGTGAGGTGTTGAGTAGCTAGCCGCCACACCGTTAGGGTGTGTGGAATTTTCCTAGAGAAGGAAGTGAGCAAGTGTGGCCTTGGTATGGCATCTTTTGAGAAGAAACACCTTCTCATAACTGAGAGGTGCAGGGTTTGGTAGATTTATGAGGAGCGGATAGTTTAGCTCATAGTTGTGCTAGTTTCGAGAACTAGATATTGACTAGAGTATTGTATTTGTTGAGGCCTTGTGTCTTAAACATAAGGTGTTTGTTTGGCGTGTCGAAAGACGCGGAATATATTTATATTGTATTATTGTATAGGCCCTCGGGCAATATCTAAAATATGAAAAATCTTTTTCTAAAACCTTAACCCTGGTTCAACTAATCTCAATCCCCGACCTAGCTACACAGTAGTGTATTGGGAGGGTTCCTTGTTTGGATTTGGCTTGCGAGACCTCCCCCGCACGAAGGTGGCTAGCGTCAGGAATTGAGGAGAGTTCAACCAGTGGAAATTTTCAAACTTTTATATATTTAGTATATCGTTATACATTTTATTACCGAGGGTTATCTTACCAATTGAGGCTAATGGAGCCTGATTAGGATTTTTCGAGTGGAAACTCGGATACGGGGTGTATGGGCACCCCGGGGTAGTTATTTGTTTTAAAATCCATATGGTTCGGCATGAGAACTAGGGAAGATCGATATAGTGATCCTAAGACTTGATGTTAGGACTAGATGATATTGAGGTCCTAGACATATCTTAAATTTCGCGGACGAAATTCTTGTAAGGGGGGAAGATTGTAACACCCCACGACTTTGGAGACTGAGAGATTTAATTTTGGGAAAATTAAATTTAATTAAATTGGAGAATTTTAAAATTTGGGAATTTAAGTCCAAAAATAGAGAACGTTTCAAAGTATTCCGGATGATATTTTTGAGGGTACCATCGATCCCGGAAGGGTCGAGATAGTCAAAATGACTGTCAATGGGTCTTATTTCGGCTCCGGAATGTTTTTAAGTTGTTTTGACTTGAATTGGAGTCAACGAGTCATTTAAAGTGTGTATTAACATTTAAAACTGGGATTTTGTTTTAAAAGGTTGGAGGCTTACGGATGAAGCCATTTTCTCATTTGAGAGAAAGAGAGAAAAGCCCTAGAGAGAGAAGAAGAAGAGGAAGAAGAAGGAAAAGAAGAGAGAGAGGAAGAGAAAGCTTGGGATTTCCGGTCCAACCGCAACATCGAGGATGATCCAACCTCTACAAACCTGAGGCAAGTGTTTAATCTTGCTAAATAGCTATTTGTGTATTTCATTTCATAATTTGTGGGTTAAGAAATGGATTTTTGGGTATTAATACCAAAACCTAGATTTTTAGGTTTGATCTTGAAATCAATGTTTAAATTGAGAATTAATGACATAGAAATGGTTGGGATAAACTTTGGGTTGATTAATGGGCTTAAAATCATGATTTGATGAAGATTTGGGGGTTAGAATGATAAATTTAGGGTTTAGAATTCGTAGGTTTTGAAGAAACAGTTGAAACCTTCAAAAATTGCAGGTCCGAATCGATTCGCCCCCTCAAGCGAATCGATTCGGTTTGGTAAAACTAGCAGGTCTGCATTGACCGAATCGATTCGGACCCCAAGCCGAATCGATTCGGCCTATTGCAGAAACCCAGGTCTTTGGACCCGAATCGATTCTCCTGGGAGGCCGAATCGATTCGGAAACAGGGCATTTTGAGATTTTTCTCCATGGTGAATTCAAACCCTTTTTGGTTGGGTCTATTAATTTGGGGGCTTTCTCTTAGGATGTAAAAGATATATTCTTGGAGTTACATATGGATATTGGAGGGGAAAACTCTTTGAGGTTGGAATTTACCAATTATAGATAAAGGTATATATATATATATGTTTGAGGTTGAGAACTCTTAGAGAGTGAGGGGTCTCCTATCCTTAGAAATATTTAGACTAAGGAATAAATGATAACCCGATAGGAGTAAGGATTCATAAAATACAATTGAACCATAAGTAAAAATGGGAAACAACTTGGTGGTGTACTATCGACTAGGATAAGCGGTAGCATAAATTCTAGTTAGGATAGTTTATACGCAATTATGGGGATATGGCCATTGAGATTTCCAATACATGAAATGAGGTTGGAATAAATTGAGGTTTTTAGACTATTAAGTCATGTTTACGCCTATGGTTAGATAGTACTAATTATGTACTTTCACATTTAGAGGTGAAAGGTGTAGTGATGGATTTCTACACAAATTCTTGGGTGATAATCCTAATGTTGAATGCATATGTATAGATATAAACATATGGTTTTGGGAGACTATTCATCATAGGAAAATGATCGATTATGTTTCAAGTATGGGATTATATTCACGTATCGAGGTAAATTAAAGGAATTGTGGTGACGGCTTGTATATTGAGGACTATGTATACTTATAGCCAGGTATATATATATCTCATGCATATGAACGAGAATTAGTTTATCATATATAGATATAAGGATATGTGTATATATATATCCGTATGTATATAAATGTATGGATATATTTATGTTATGAACATACATGGTATGGATACTTAAACCGTATATGGTGGTTTATTATTTGATCCTATAATTGGATCATATGGATGTATATATATTGTGCATGTGAATAATACATATACTTAATTGGTTAAGCATACCCCGCTCATGCTATCATTGGGAAGTTGCGCGCGTAGAAGGTGAGCATCCTGGCATATAATGCAGGGTGTGGATATTCCCCAGGTCATAGTCGTCCCTTGTGATTATTATACATATAGATATATATTTTTGGGATGAGACGTGGTGGGTATGTTTCGTCTCATTGCCGGTTGGAACTATGACCGCTTCCCGGGACGTCGTGTGCGTGTGTTTACCACGAGATGGGTGTCGTTTAGTCCCACCATGGTGGCCCCAGTATTGCTACGTGAGCCGGGCACTGGGAAGATGATAGCACTGATGCAGTTTATCGGCGATATATATAGCCGGCTATATTATGTGCATGGCCTTGTACATCATATGTAGTATGTACACTTGGCTATTGGATTGATGATGATATATATATGTACGGTTAGAAATAAATACCTATATATATATATATATATATATATATATATATATATATATATATATATATATATATATTTATATATATATATCCTATAGATGAAAGGATATGGACTTTTATGAAGTACATCTTAGATGATAATGGTGTACTAGACTGATGGGGGTTGATGTATCGCACCTAAGGTATTATTTCGGTTACATCATCCCGAGGATATTATTGGAGGTTCTTTTATTTTATTTTATTTGTTTTCTTTTTCTTTTCTTCTTTCTTTCTTTAGTAGTTATAGTTAGTAACAATGGTAGTATTTACTTGTATGTTGAGGATTATGGATCTCTAGGATCGACATTGCCCAGGAGTAGTGTAACGAGGTGGTTCCTTGTTTGGATTTCGCTTTGCGAGACACCTCACGCACGAAACGCAGTGCCATGTCGGGATTTCAGAGAAGTAATTCCATAGGTGGCATCACGGATCTCTGATCTTGACCTTGTCAGGAGTAGTGTAACGGGGCGATTCCTTGTTTGGATTTCGCTTTGCGAGACTCCCCACGCACGAAACGTAGTACAATTTTGGGATTAGAGAGAAGTCTTGCCAATATTCCATGTGCATGTTATTAAGTATATTAATTCTTACGTTTTTTAGCCTACATAGATATATATATATATATATATATGTATATATATGTGTGTGTGTGTGTGTGTGTGTGTGTATGTATAGGGGTAATGTTTTAGGAATTATGATAATTAAAATTCATGAGATTATTAATCGGAATTCATTAAGCCTTTTATGGCATAATTGTTGTAATCATAATCTAATAGGATTAGAAATGGATGGATCCTTAGATTATGACGGGAAGGTAGCTCTCATGGTTATAGGCTAGGCCTGATAAGTTAGGTTGTCCTAAAATCAATGGGGGTAATTTAACTAAAATTTGAGGACGCGAATAGGTGCGCACCTTTAGATGAGAGGTGAGTTGGGGTGCCACGAGAGTGCGGTCTCACTTTTATGAAATTAAGTACACCGGTATTTATTATGCACGGTTAACACACTTGCTAAATATTTTACACATTCGGGGCTCTAACCCGTTTACTTCTCCCTCCTTCTTGTATATACATATATATTTCCACAGGTATCCTACCGCATGGATGCCGGATGAATTTCTATCCAGAGTCTTGGGAGCCGTGACAGGTGCGGACTGTTGCGGGATGTTTCATGTAGCCGCTTCCTACTTCTTTAAAATTCTAGGTAGGATTCATGTTGTATATCGGGTTGTATCATAGGGATATTTATATACATGTTTATATTTATTTCATTTCAGTTATTGTATTTGCTGTGACCCGACAGCTTATTCGGGTTTATTTATTTATGGCATATTCATGTATAGTGATTTATTTCATTTCTTATAGTTCTTTCCTGCATCTCTCCTATGCATTAGTAGTTTTATAGTGTTGGGTTGTTGTATGTTGCAAGTTTTAATTTTTATAACATCTCGCTTATATGATTTCGGGTAGTTAGTCCTATATTATTTAGTACCGATAGTTGATGTTGAGACTGGACCATCTGAAATTCCTGATTTAATATAGTATAGGGCTGGCCACCCGTTATTATTTTAAGCGGGGTGTTACACATATTTGTACAACCATTGCAAACGTCCGACACGTAATGCTCTTCTCTAAACAATGGATCCCATTTCCTTGGAATGGTACTAGCACCTGGGTTTTTCCTAACCCGAATAATTTTGAAATTTAATTCTCCCAATTCCTGGAAATTCAATCCTTCTCAAGATTATTGCATCGATCTTTTTGTGGTTAACTCACGATAGACTTCTTATATCAGTGCCGATAGTACTCATATTACGTGTATTAGAAACACCTTGATCTTAGAACTACCACGAAGTAAGGGCAATAAGATTATCGACACTGATATAAGAAGTCTATCGTGAGTTAACCACAAAAAGATCGATGGAATAATCTTGAGAAGGATTGAATTTCCAGGCATTGGGAGAATTAAATTTTGAAATTATTAAGGTTAGGAAAAACCCAGGTGCTAGTAACATGCCAAGGAAATGGGATCCATTGTTGAGAGAAGAGCATTACGTGTTGGACGTTTGCAATGGTTGTGCAAATATGCACGAATGATAGGGATGGGTACCCTAGTTAGTTAAATTCCAAAAATGTCCGAGAAAGAAGGACGTAAAAATAAATGTGTAGAATATATGCATAAGGGGCAGCTATAAACAAGGTTAAATGGTATGACGTATTGAATGTCGTGCGAGAATGATGATAATTCAAGCATTTATATGCAACGAGAGATAGCACACCCGAGATGGGTTGAAAGGCTATGGAAAGCCATTTAAAAGGTACCTCTTGATGAAAAGGATACCAAATTCCGGAACAGTATATGAGAATTAATATTTTAATTATTCGATATAGGGAATGTACCTTGGAGATTATGAGAGAGATAGTAATCTGAATATTTATACAATACGTAGCGATGAGAATAAAATACGCATGAGAAGTGTATGATTAGGTTGTGAATATGCCTATGAATCTTAATAGGACGTGTGTATGCCTATTATGTGGTATTATTATTTAGTGCGCTAATGGGTGTTAACCCGGGGGTGCAGAAATAATATATATATATTAATAACAATGATGAGAATATATATATATATATATATATATATATATATATATATATATATATATATATATATATATATATATATATATATATATATATATATATGAGCATACGCCTCGAGATGGGTGGAATATAGTGGGAGACCATTGTGTTAGGATATATCTAAATTTGGTTAAACTAGGATGTAATGTATATAGCGATCCAAGAGTAATGGTACAGGCTATATCTAAATTTCGAGGACGAAATTATGTTGTAAGGGGGGGAGTATTTGATACCCCGTACTTTTAAAGATATTTAAATTACAATGTGGATCTAATTTGGTAATTCGAAGAATTATTGGGAATAGTAATTCTGGGATTAATGAGTGAAATTAAATAAATTTAATGTTATAAAGTGAATAGTAAATATTAGTTTTCAAGTGTCGGACTAATATTTACATGGATTATATTTTCTTACGAGACTAAGTATATGAGTGGATTATTTTTAATTACATGTCGCAGTTAGGTAAAGCGACAAAGGAAAATATTTTAAATTGGAAAACACGCGTATTGAACGTGTTGGGTCAAATAGTGAATTTTAGTTAAGTAACTCGGATGGAGATTTCGACTCCGTCATTGGGTTCGGAATGGCCGAGATAGTCAAAATAGAGTCCCCGGGGGTAGTATTTGGGTTCCGAATATTTTTGGACTAGTAGGGACTCGTAATGAGTACACGAGTCATTTAACAATTGGGTATACACCCAATTTCGGGTTTAATAAGTGGAAAGCCCTTATTTCCCCCAAATATCATCCCTAAGAGAGAGAGAGAGAGAGAGAGAGAGAGAGAGAGAGAGAGAAAGAAGAGAGGAAACAAAAGAGAAGAAAATAAGAGATTTTCGGCCAAAATTCGCGGGATTCGACTCGGGGTCGTCGGATTTAATCTACGAGGCAAGTGTTTAACTTTATTTATGATTTAGTGTGTTTATTTCTCATATTGTAGTTGGTATAAAACTAAAGATTTTTGGGTTGAAATTTCGTGGATCAAACGGGTTTTCGGAAGATTAAAACGGATATAACTCGATTAATACCCAATTTGAAAAACTTGGAATTTATTGAAATTAATTGTTGAAAATGGGTTCTAGGATGATTAGAACCCTTTCTATATGGGTAATTATGGTTGTTTGAGGTTGAATGATGATGAAAGAGGAGATAAAAAGCTTGGAGGTGTATTAATGGACGTTTGGGAATTTGGGAAAAATGATGAATAGTAACATAGTAGCTTGCAAGGCCAATTCGGACAGGAAGAGGACTGATTCAGCTCTCGGTCACAACATAAAAGTTGTAGATATTTTTGATAGGTCGCGTGGGCGCCAACCGCATATATTTCTGATTTTTTTTCGATTTGATATGATTTTTGTAATAAAGAAGTTTCGGGGTTGATCATCAACTCGAAAATCAAATCAAAAATTGGAAAAATAAAGGCTAGAATTGTGTGGAGATAAATATTTGGGGTTCCTAAAAATAGTGTGGGGACTTCTAAATATTTTTTTTGGTAAGGCGTGTACTTTGGGTTGGTTGAAAGTAAAATCCAAAATTTACCCAAATAGGGGTGTTCATGAGGAATAATATTTAAAGAGATATTTAGGTGTGATTTGAATATTAAATAAGGAAATACGTATTGGGGTAGTGTTTTAATTGTGTGACGGATTATATTATTGCGAAGGAGAATATTCGAGGCTATTGGCTATCACTATAAGAGTCTGGAGATTATAGCCATAAAATATTGAGAAGAGATATAATATATATATATATATATATATATATATCGGTGTTGTTGATCTTATTATTGTGCAGTGAGAAAAGCTCAGAAAATAAAATATTGGGGATTAGTCAAATTGATAAATGTGTGGGATATTCGAGATATAAATATACTACGTAGGAGATTATTATATGGGTGGTGCGTATGCCCTGATGTTATTATATATATGGGTTAAATAATTACCTATGGAAAATTATGTATAGGTGAGATAAATACTTATCGTTATAATATGATTGTGTGAATACCTAATTGATGATATATTTATATATGTGTAATGTGTACCTATATTATTGTTTATTATGTGTATGACATACCTACCATACTGCTATCATGGGAGGTTGGCGTTCGAAAGAGGATAAACTTATCATGTGTTGCCTTCGAGGGGATTTTAGATTTGATACCTCAAGAACATAGGACAGTGAAGGGCTTATTTGTGAGTCGATAAATCTGTTGACTATGGGAGCGTAGGTATGTGCATGACCCATGGATATGTGAATTATATTTGCCTCCAATATATGTGATTTGTATTGTTACAGTTCCTGAGTGATGTGGAACATGTGATCCTTTAGTACGAGATGTACTTGGATTGGATACCAGAGTATGTGTGCACCGCTATTAAGCCTATGGGTGTCGGATATGGATATATTTATTGAGATTAAAATATATGTGTACTTGATATAATCCACGGTTTCCTAGTAAATGATAATGGCTAAGCTATTTATATTATAGCTCGGTGGATGATTAATATACTTGTTGCGTATAGTATATTATTTATATATGTGAGATGAGATATCATATAACCTAACCTTGTATAAAGTGAAAAGAATGAATAAATTGTGATACCACTTCTGGTATATGAATATCTGGATTTATATGAATATGAATATGAATCTTAGGTTCTAATAAGAACTATTAATAAATACGGGATAGTGTAAATATGGTATGTACTGAAGGCCTAATGGATCCCGATGATCAACATTGTCACGTAGTAGTGTATCGGGGGGTTTCTTGTTTGGATTTCGCTTTGGGAGACACCCCACACATGAACGAAACGTAATGTTGGGAATGGGGAGAAGTTTATTCCTTAGTAGTCGAATTTATGAGGATTATTAGAAGATGGGTAATTACATTAGTTAGGCAGGGTAGATTAACTAGGTTGTTTTAAAAGGTATGCGATAGTTATGCACTGTTAGAAGAGAAGTGAGGTGTATCTCATGTGAGAGCGATACCAGTTTAAATATGAGAAATAACATATTTTAAAATATGAATTTTAAGCACTTGCTAAAATGTTTTCAAAACTCGGGCTCTGACCCATTTCTCTATTTTTCCCACTTGCTATATATATAGGTGTCCAGACACAGGAACCCCTGGATGATAATTCTTTTGAGTCAGACGTTTGCTGCAGCAGTTGTGGATGCAAGCAGATTTATATTAGACGCTTTTATCATTAAGATCTAGATAGGAGGTATTGTTGAAACATTCGGGCTTATGGCCCAACTGTACTCATTTATTCTTTTATTGCCTTTTAGTGCGGCATTCGATTTGGTGGTATTATTGTACCGAGTGTTAGGTTATTTTATTTTATTTCATTTCAGTTGTTGCATATAAACTGTTGTAATTTATTTATTTCAATGGTTTGGTTAAAAAGATTAATTAATTAGAAATTTGACGCCGGCCTAATAGGATATTAGTAATTAAATTGGTTTTCGACAGTGATGCTAAGAATGAACCATATGATACTCCTATTTTAATTTGATATAGGAGTGATCGCCCGATATTTTATTAGGCAGGGTTTCACATTTCCTAGAGCAATATAGGCCCATTTCTTTATTACATAGCAAATCTGCCCTATAGGCTCTTTCATCGTTTATTCAACTTCCAGGAATTTTCATAATTTTTCTACAGCATAACTTTCTATGATATTTCACCCAACATAAATAAACATATTTAAAATTACAAAATTAAAGTTTCATAATTTTTAAGGTTCATTTTCTATGCCAAGCAAAACATCAAACATATGGTATGCATATTTACTCTTTTGGGTCAGATTTCATACCCGAACTTCAAACCATCACCCAAGATTCATTTATTGGTATTTTTAAAGGATTTTCGGATATGATATACATATATGAGTCTATTTTAATGGTCAATTGGAATAATTCAATTCCAGTAAGTATACAAAAAGATATGGAATTTTGAATAAACAAGGTTTCTAAACGAAGCAATTCTAAGGGTTTACACGTTCAATCTTTGCGTAAACTTGCATCTATTCATACATACAAACAAAGACCTGAAAGTTCTATAAACAATCTATGATTTATACCAATTTAATCAGTAACACAAGAAAAATAACAAGATCTACATATAGAATTACCTTAAGGACTTTTTCGTAATTTCCTATAATTTTTCTCCAATTTTTCTGCTAAATTTCTCTTCCTAAACTTCTAAATTTTCTTCCTCTCAAGCCAAACTCTTTAATGGCTGAAAAATGCTGAAGAAGGAGCTTATCTCCAGCCTTTAAAGTCGGCCAAAACCCACTTCCTTATTTAACCAATCAAAATCCACCATTTGTTAGCCTAATAAGACGAAATGTCATTTAACGAATTGACAAATTTATCCCAGCTTCGTAATTCCAGCATAACTTATTGCTGAAACCTCCGTTTAACACACCGTTTCTCGTGCTACAAACCTAATTCATATATTTACAACTATCTAGTTTATACCTCAAGTCAACTGTTATATTATAATGGTCAAAACCAGACTTCAACATGAACATTCTACCGAAAACATCAAAATTTTATATTTATAACTAATTTAATATTTTCTGATTTATGAAGTTAGGATTAGTCTAAACATAATGAATTAACATTATATATACTAATAACATATTATCCATATCACATAAGATAATCATGATTTAAACATAATTTATCATAATTATATTCGTGTTATCACAGGTCTGGACCGGGTGCCCAGCGGCGGTCCGAATCGCTGCTTTTTTATTTTAATTTTCTTCGAAAGTGGTCCAGACCGGGTGCCCAGGGGCGGTCCAGATCGCCTATGAATTTCCATCATAACTCCTCTAACTTAGTTTCTACTCCTCTCTTCTACTCTAAAGGCTCTCTCGCTCGACAATAACTCAACCATGACCCTGATTTTCGTTCAACCCTCATCTTGAATCCCGAGGTGGTCTCAAAATGCATGCTTCCTACCTACTTAATGTGGTCCATACCTATTTATTGAACCTACTTCACCTATCCTAACGGACACATAGATATTATACATAAGAATCACCCCATACGCATTGGGGGTGTGACGACCTCTCAATTTCAGCTCACTCTACCCCGTAAATGGGGTCCGACAACCAAATGGTGTCGACATAAACCTATGGCTATGGAAAGGCTTTCCATACACAAAGAGAAATGGGGACATTCCGAGCGGATTTTTATATGCGGTATGGTAGGCCCATAGCGAATCATTCAATCAAAGGGACCAATCTTTCCGATTGGGATCGACGGTCTTCTCTAGGATGTTCTTGATTTCTCGATTCACCAACTCGGCCTGCCCATTCGTTTCTGGGTGATAGGTCGTTCCAACTTTGTGAACAATGCCATACTTCTTCATAAGCTTCTCGAATGGCATGTTGCAAAAATGCATGCCATTATCACTAATTATCGCTTTCGGAGCGCCAAAGCTAGAAAGTATGTGTTCCTGTAAGAAATGTATCGCCACTTCATTGTCATTTATCTTGGCAGATATAGCTTCCACAATTTAGAAATGTAGTCTATCGCAATAAGGATGTATAGGTATCTAAAATACGGGAGAAAAGGGCCCATGAATTCAATACCCCAGCAGTCAAAGATCTCAATAATGAGTATCGGGGATAATGGCATCATGTCTCGTTGGGTAATCTCCCCCATCTGTTGGCATCTATCGCATGATTTGCAGTAATTACTCATATCCCAAAATATAGTGGGACAGAAGAAATCGCTTTAGAGAATTTTAGCAGCTATTTTTTTGGACGAAAAATGGCCTCAACATGCCTCCGAATGATAGAATTGGATGACTTTGGGTATTTTGTCATCTGGTACGCACCGTCGGATGATTTGGTCAGCGTAATATTTAAAAAGTAATGGATCATCATAGAAAAATATGTGCGACCAAGTAATGAAGTTCTTCTTATATTTCGGTGTCCACTCAGGAGGGACGGCTCCCGTGATAAGGTAATTGACTATATCCGCAAAATAGGGCAAAGAAGAGGTGGTAAAGAGTTACTCATCCGAGAAATACTCGTCTATGCGTATAGGTTCACTAGGTACGTCGGACGAAAGATGGGATAAATGATCGACAACGACGTTTTCTACTCCTTTCTTGTCTTTAATGGATATATTAAACTCTTGTAGGAGTAGGATCCACCTTATGAGGCGCGGTTTTGCGTCTTTCTTTGCAAGGAGATATTTTAAAGCCGTGTGGTCGGTGAAACAAGTGATGGGGGAACCAATGAGATAGGACCAAAATTTGTCTAGAGCAAATACTACCGTTAGCAATTCCTTCTCCGTGGTAGAGTAATTGAGTTGTGGTCCGGTATGAGTTCGTCTAGCATAGTAGATGACATGAGACTTTTTATCTTTCCTTTGGCCTAAAACAACCCCTATTACAAAATCGCTTGCATCACACATGAGCACGAATGGTAAGGACCAATCTGTGGCTTGCATGATGGGATCGAAAACAAGCATGCTTTTTAAATTTTCAAAAGCGCTTTGGCATGCTTCATTCCACTCAAATGGGGTATCCTTCATAAGAATTTTGCTTAAGGGTCTAGCCATGGCACTAAAGTCCTTAATGAACCTTTTCTAAAACCTTGTGTGGCCCAAGAAAGAGCGCACGTCTTTCAGCGATTTTGGTGGGGGTAGGTCAGTTATGACATCTATTTTTTCTCAATCAACCTCAATCCCTTTGGATGAAAGAATGTGTCCAAGAACAATTCCCTCAGTTACCATAAAATGGCATTTTTTTCCAATTCAGCACTAAGTTCTTTTCCACACATCGGGCAAGTACTTTCTTAATATTTGCTAAACAAAGATCGAAAGAGGTGTTAAAAATGCTAAAATCGTCCATGAACACTTCAAGTCCTCTCTCAATAAGGTCACTGAAGAGACTTAACATGCACCTTTGAAAGGTCGTGGGTGCATTACACAAGTCGAATGGCATACGTTTGTAGGCAAACGTACCAAAGGGATAAGTGAAAGTCGTCTTTTTCGGGTCAAGTACTTCTACCTCAATCTAGTTATATCTGGAATAACCATCTGGGAAGCAATAATAAGGGTGGCTCCCTACTCTCTCTAGCATTGGATCAATAAATGGAAAGGGAAAATGATCTTTTCTAGTTCCCGCATTGAGTTTCCGGTAATCAATTCAAACGCGCCACCTAGTGGTGGTACATTGGGGAACTAGCTCACCCTTTGCATTTTCAATCATTGTCATGCCCGACTTCTTTGGGACCACTTGAATGGGGCTCACCCACTTGCTATATGAGATTGGGTAGATAATCCCGGCATCTAATAATTTAATGATTTCAGCCTTCACTACCTCTTTCATAGTAGGGTTCAACCTTCTTTGTATTTCCCTCAAGGGATTCACATCCTCCTCGAGGTGGATTTTATGGGTACAAATCAAAATAATTATCCCTTTTAAATCAGCAATGCAACAACCAAAAGCACTTTGGTTCTTCCTCAAGATTTTCAGTAATTTACCCTCTTGCTCTTCGTATAGGCTAGAGGAGTCAACAATAGGAAATGTATCATACTCTCCTAGATAAGCATATTTAACATTGGAGGGTAGTTTCTTTAATTCGAGGGTATGGAATTTTTCAGTAGAGGGATCCATGTGTGATTCCCTCGACGAAATATCCTCGAATCTAGAAACCTAACTCACATCTCTCATATCCTCGTCCGACGCTCTCTCATCCAGAACTTTTCTTAACTCCTCTACTTCCTTTTCAAAGTCAGTGTACGCTCCCTCACTCTCGTTACTCGACACCAGGCAAGCTTCTAACGCATCTCCGTAAAAATTTTCCTCTATGTACTCTTCTACGATCTCATCTACAAGGCTTAATGCATGAAGATCATCTTCTTCCCCCACATGTTGGGCTATGTTGAAGATGTCAGTCTCTAAAGTCATGTTCCCAAAAGTGAGATGCATCCTCCCATTTCGAGTATTAATCAGTGTGTTAGCCGTAGTTATGAATGGGTGCCCAAGAATGATGAGAACATGATTACTCGAGGTGAAGGAGGGATTCGTGTCCCAAATGACAAAATCTACGGGGAAGTAGAAGGTGTCAAATTGGACTATCACATCCTCGACAATACCCCTAGGTATCTTCACTGTTCGATCCGCCAATTAGAGAGTGATATTTGTGGTCTTGAGGTCACCTAGATCAAGTTTCCTATAAACAGAATAGGGGAGGATATTTACACTTGCCCCCAAATCGAGTAAGGCTATTTCAATTCTATTCTCTCCAATGATTCATAAAATGGTGGGTGCATCGAGATATTTAAATTTTGGTGGGAGATCATTGAGTAGTACAGAGCTCGCATTTTGTGCTAGAAATACATTCTTCTTTACCTTCAACCTCCTCTTTACTGTCAATAAGTCCTTAATGACTTTTGCATAAGATGGAATTTGCTTGATGGCATCGAGGAGAGGTAAGTTTAACTTTACTCGCTTTAGCACTTCTAGCACTTCATCACGGGGGGTTCCCTATTGGGGAGGAACTAGCCGTTGAGGAAATGGCGTTATGGAGGGTGGTTTCATAACTACCTCGGGCTCACTAGTGTCTTCACTATCAGTCTCTTTCACGGGGACATCTTTGGCCTCTTTCGTACCGGGCGAAATCTCCTTATCCTTTGGTGCATCGTGTGAGGGAGGTGATAAATCAACAACTCTCCCACTACGTAGAGTGGTTACAACTTGACATTGCTCCTGATATTCTATGGAGGTGGAGCTAACACTAGTTTGACCTTGCGTAGGTCTTTGGCCCTAGGTTGGAAACTTGCCCTTCTCTTGGATATTCCACGAAGATTGCAACTTTGAGATGTTCGCATTTATGTCGGTGAACTGATCATATCTAGCGTTGGTTGCACTCTAGGAGTTGATAAATTGGTGGATTGTATCTTCGAGTGTCCCCCACATTGGAGCTATATATGGAGCTGGAGGATGTGGTGCTTGCTAGAATTGAGGAGGGGTGGAGGTAGGGAAACCTGTGAATTTATTCAATGCAGCTTGTTATTGCCCGTAGCTAAAACCAGGATGGTTTCTCCATGAAGGGTTGTACGTGTTCCCATGTGGGGTGTTAAAGTTTCCCTTAAATCCTCATATAACCTCCATCTGATCGGTATGCATATCCTTGTATGCAAAAATTATTGGGCATCCCTTTGTGGAATGACCTGCCTCACGGATAGCGCACACTTTTTCTTTTACAACACAGTTGGATCCAGAAATGTCTCTCAATCGGACTTCAAGTAAATATCTCATCCCTTTCTCAAACTGATCAAATCAATGATCTAGTAAAGTATTACTATCTAGTTGGTAGAGATCGGATGCAGTCGTAGTGGTGGATACTTGTTTAGGCCGGGTTTGGGCATTAGGATCAGATACGTCCCATGCTTGAGTAGTCTCGGTGACATACTTAATATGGGCCTTAGCATCACTTGAATCTAATTCCCATAATGGGTTTTTTCACATAGTTTGCACAATTTTTTTAGACGCTACTCTTAACCCATTATGGAAGAAAGAGATTAAGTTATGTTTTCCGAATTCATGATAGGGGCAAGCACTAATCAATTCTTGAAAGTGTTCCCAACACTTATCAAAAGTCTCAGTATCTGTATGTCGAAAAGCTTGAATTTGAGTCTTGACAGAGTTGGTCTTGTGTTGTGGATAGAACTTAGAGAGAAATTTCGATTGCATATCCTTCCAAGAGATAATGGAGTTCGGGGGTAGATACCATAGCCAAGTCTTAGCCTTATACTTTAGGGAAAAAGGGAAAATCTTCAGGTGAACGACATCTTGAGTGCAATCTTAATCACTAAATGTATCGCACGCCTCTTCGAACTCTCGTATGTGAAAGTATGGTTAAAATCCAATGTGGTTCGGATCCATCGGGCAAGGTATTTCGGATCGCCCCCATATTTCAAATAGAGATCCTTTAATAAAGGCGGTCCAGGTCCTTTTTGGATAAAAGGTCCGAATCTCCCTCATTTTCCATACAGGGACTTTTTTCCAAGGGCGGTCCGGATGCTTTTTGGATAAAAGGTCTGGATCGCCTTCACTTTTTATACAGAACTTGTTGGGGAACCGGTCCGGATCCTTTTCTGGGCGGTCCGAACCACCTGTCTTTTTCAAGCGGGGATCTCCTTTTGGACTTTTCTCATCTTCAAATGCTCGTAACTTCTTCACCGTAGCTCCGATTGAGGTGCCGTTTTTTTCAGTGTTCTCGTGATTGAAATATCTTCAACTATCTAGTTGGCTTCAACTCCTGACTAAGGCTCAAAAATTACGAAATTTCCCCTAGACTTTCCTTCTTTGATTTCTTTCGATGCTTTTCCAATCTCTTTCTTTCTCAATACTTTAAATACCTGCAAAACTCATGAGAAATACACAAAACTGGATGTACTTATTAAAAAGAGTCAGTAGCAAGGAAATGCGAAAATTCAACTCATTTTGCCTTACTCGAGATGATAAAAGTCCCCAAATTAGAGGGATAAATTCGAAAGAAATTGAGCCTAATCAGCTACCCTTTCGAGAATCATATTGTAGGCCGAGTAAAAGTAAGACATTTCGGCCATTTATTTCCCATATATGCCCAGGGGTTGTACTTTCTCGCCACTAAAGTCGAGTGATATAGAGTCAACCTATTCTTGCTCAGATCTAGACCTCTGTAACAATCCTAAAATACAACGTCGACTGAGATGCCTCCGTCTACCAGAATTCTTGGAACCTCATAGACATGCACCAGAGTAGTGATGACCAAAGGGTCATCATGTGGAGTTAAATTCCCTTAAAATCTAACATTGAGAAGCTAACTACCAAAGTATTCATAATAACCTTGGCTCTCTTACCTTTGACTGGCTGAATTGCAGCTGAGTTAACAGTCTTAGGCTTTGGCTGGAGAGCTTTTGCTTCTGCTACATGAGTTATTCTATCAGCGACTTCCTTTCCTCCTCTCACAAGCCCCCCGTATATCATCTTAACCTCATGCGAGATGAGGTGGAGCCGACCCTTTAGATCAACAAACTTGGGAGGCAAGTCAGGGTCATCCTCATCACAGTCATCCGACTCATTATCATCATGACCGTCTTGAGCATCTAGCTTACAGTTATCATTTTTCTTCTTCTTCTAGGTGTCCTCTCGGCCATCCTTTGAATTACGATTATCTACATACTTTCTCATCTTTTTGGCCTTCAACATCTTCTCTATTTCATCCTTCAAAGTAAAACATTTGTCGGTCAGGTGCCCATGGTCTTGGTGAAATTCCCACCATAGGTTTTTATTCCTCTTGTGAGGAGGAGCTTTCAATATTTCAGGCCACCTCAGGGGCCGATAATTCTTGATCTCATTTAAGATTTGTTCGCAACTAACTATGAGGTGAGTGTAGTTAGTGAACTTGTCATCCATCGATCTCTTCTTTCCATCTTTGCTCCTCTTCTGGAACATGCCCCCATTGCTAGTACCCTTCTCATCCTCATACTTTAATGCCATAGCTTCCTAGGATTTCATGACCTTGTCGGCCATCACCAATAGCTCATCCATGGACTTAGGTGGGTCTTCATCAAGCTTTCATGGTAGTTTTCCCTTCTGTATACCTCCTATTAAAGTGAGCTAAACTATACATGGGTTGCTCTGGTCAAAGTGCTCGAAAAGGCACGACAGCTCATCTCATCTGATACTGAGTAAATGTTTACAACTGACTGTTACATCTCGACGTGGTGAACTAGATTAGTGCTCCCATCATACTTTGGAGTGACAAATGGTGGCTTGAACTTGGTCGTGGTTGGAAAATTAATGATCTTATCCACGAAAGGAGAGCCTTCTGAATATCCCCTCTACAAGGGGTCTCGACTTTTGACAATGTATTCAATCTTATCTTCTAACCTCTGGATCGATTCATTCCAGGTCCTCTCGGCTGCGGCTATAACATCAGCTTGGATGATATTATCTCCTACCACCTCGACTTTCTGAACCAAAGATTTCCTTACGACAAACCTCTGTCAGTTGTTCATTTCTCCAAGCCCATCGCCTTGACCACATGGGACCCATCACCCTTCTCCTTGTCTCCTGGAGCCAGCAATACTCCATGACCTAGACAGCCAATCTCTAAGATCACCCACTGAGCTGAGCCTTTCAAAGGCCGACCCCCTCTACTCAGTCGATCAAAAGCTGAGCCCTTTCATTGAGCGTCCTGGAAAGGCCTCCTATTATATCCTTAGCTAACTTGAATGGGGTGTACAGTGTTTCCTGATATTTCATATGGCTCTTAGTATTCAGCCTGAGCATCTTCAGCCTTATAGTCATCATATCGATCCTATGGGCAGTGTTGACCTTGCCTCCAAAGGCGTAGACACCTAGGATCAGCATAGTTTATCTGTCATTAACGAAGTGGAAACTCCTTGTATGGTTCCTGGGGTGGTCCCCTAGCGTCTGGATGCTGCTCCATGACTATCGGAGTAATCATCTCCGGTGCTATCCCTGCGGGTCTCACCAATACATTTTGGATGAAAGCGACTAGTTGCTCTTGTATCACCTGTTGGCTGGCCACCAATGATTTCAATGCCATCGCCACCTCCACCATTTCTTATTGAGGGGGGAGTGACTAGATCTAGGTCCACTAGCTGGAGATGGAAATTATGATGCCATATTTCAAATATGATGGGTGAGTTGTAAACTGAAGAGTATAAGCTTAGAGGCTCAACTAGATCTCTTTCAATGGTTAAACAACTCCGCAAAAAGGGGAGGACTAGTTCACCACTAGAGATTCCGATGAGTATAAGCTAGATAAGGGAAGAGATGATAATCCTTGTTCCCACAGACGGTGCTAGATTGATGATACCAGAATTGGTACCACCAAATCAATATGATAAGTAAGCTCAAACCAGCATAACAATGGAGTATAAACAGGTATAAAAGTATAGAAAGAGATGAGGCAAAGAAGAAAATAACACCATATATAAGTGGTTCATCCTTTTGAATGGCCTACATCCACTGTGTGAGTGTGAGAAATACACTAAATATGGGCTCTAGTGGCCTTAGGATACAAGCACTCAAGCTTTCTCTCTCTACTATGTATTTGACAGAGTTTCAGCGGGATTTCTAATATGTGTTCCCTTACAATGTAGAAGATGAAGTGCATTTATAGTGCCTTGGGGGTGTAATGTACCCCCAAGCATGTAATCAGCATGTGCAAGAAGAGGCTCCCAATAGCTAGTTGACACCTGTCCTTCACACATATAACTAATTATGATGTAATATTCCCTCATGTGAGGGGATAATCTGGTTGTAACAGACTTGTCCACATGGGACATGCTATCTTAGAATCTTATGTTGCTCGTACTGTAAGTGTCTGTATAGGTCCCGACCTAGCCAAGTACAAGGTTGTTGATGTAGAGCAAAGTTGTAGGTTAACAAGTGACAAGTGTGGCCTCGGTCGAAGACATCAAGCTGACGCAGGCTATACAGATCATTCCCCAGTGTCGGCTGGAGTAGAGGACGAGAGATGTCCTTACTGGTAAACTGATCTCTGAGGTCTCGACTTATTGAATGGTCGAGGTTGTGGATGATGAGGCCGGCCTTAATATGGACGATTCTTTGAGATGACCTAGGTGAAGTCCTTTAAGGGCTCGGCTGTGGGTCTTAACGACCCTCGTCCTAGGATGAGATCACACTTGGTCATATCACATATTATATATATATATATATATATATATTTATACACACACGAATGTATTATATATAATTCATGTATTACATATGCATAATATTTATATTTATGTGTGACTAATTGGTCCCTCTTTGAAAAAACTTGTAGAAGAATTGCCCCCGATCGCAAACTTGTTTAGTCTAAGGCCACTTGCACGTATTTATAGTATTTTCGGATTGATTTTCCCTTGATCCTAATTTTGTATTTTTCGTTCAAACTTTAAAATAAACTATCTCCCAAAATACAAGTCCTTTTGAGATAAAAATTTATATAGTTGGAAAGGTATTGACGAGATCTATCAAAAGAGATACATGAAGGATATATAATTTTGACTTTTGAAATTTGAAATTTCACAATGTAATTTCTGGTGAGTTTTTCGATGGTAAAAGTTCGCAATGTGGAATTTCAACATTTTGCAGTGACAAATAGCGAGAAATCTCACAGTGACAAATAGCAGTGTGAAATTTCGCAATGAGATATTTTGCACGATGAAATTTTTTAAATTTCACATTGTATATATTTATGTACAACATATGCATTTTTTACACTTCGAATTACAATAATTTTGCACTTATATATATATATATATATATATACTTTTTTTTGCACTGCGAACTACAATAATTGCAAAAAATGTTATATCTAATTTCGAAATGGTTATAAGATTAATCAGATAGTTTTTAAACCCCTCTATAGAGAACAAATACCATAAAATATTTGATGACTAAAAATCTTTAGTAATCTTTGTTTACTCATTGAATCTTTTATGGTATTAGTCATATATATACAATGTGAAATTTGAAATTTTTCACTGTGCAAAATTTCACACTGCTATTTCTCACTGTGAAATTTCTCACTGTTGTTTATCACAATGAAATTTCTCTCTGTGAAATGTTGAAATTTCACAATATAAAATTTTACCACCGAAAAACAAGTCAAAAATTGTACTATGAAATTTTAATATTCAACTTCAAAATTATATGTCCTTAATAGATCTCTTTTGATGATTTCGTTGATACCTTTCCAAATATATAAATTTTATCACAAATAGACTTGTATTTTGGGAGATAATTATTTTTAAATTTTGCACGAAAAAAGACAAAATAAGAGTACAGAAAAAGACAAAATAAAGGTATTTTGGTCTATGCTTAAAAATAAGGGGGCTCTCGCTGAAAAACATATAGAGTGGTCCGGTTATATGGTCAAAGTTAGAATTCGTAGATTAGGTCACAAACAAGCCAAATTCAATTTAATCTAATTTTATCTTGATTAATTAGGTGAAACTAAATATGCAAGATAATGAATCTAAATCGAATCAAACAAACCATAACATAGGATATAAGGAAAAAATCCTTTCGGAAAAAATTCTTTTTCAGCACAATAACAACTAAGGTCTTACAGAACGACACAGACAGACTTATAGACTTACAGATAACTAGGTATCACAGATATGTCTCCTTCCTTATTGATAACAAAAGGAGATGAAAATCCAACAACTCTCCACTTGCCTCGGTGTCCATCGATCAGCCTCACGAAACTCCGTTCCTATCTTTAGTAAAGAAGAATCAACTCCACAAGGATATGAACATGTGATGTTTTCTTCAAAGTTTGATAAAGTGATCACAAAACATCCAAGGGGTTTGAATTTGAAAAATTAAAGTGTTTGATCACAAAATATGTGTAAAAAGGCTTGCCAAGAAGAGCAAGCTCGTGTCTCTTTAAATAAGGAGAAAAATCTCAAAGAGATGGACTTGAAAATATTACGTTTGAAACCAAGTAAAAATTAAATTTTTACGATCTCGTTCAAACAAACTGAACCTCGTTCGAATGATATCGAACGAGAGATCGAACAACATTCCATAGGGACGGGGAATGAAGTTTCATTTGAACGCATGATATTGAACGAGATAAGGAAACTCGTTCGAACGACCCTCCAAAACTCGTTCTAACAAGCTACCTTTAAAATGATTTTTTTATTAAAAAATTTTGAAAAAATATTTATTATTTCAAACACTTTTAAATAACCTTGAACATAATGATTACACAAAAAGAACCTTATATACCTTCTCCATATGTTTTATTAGCGAAATCAACTCTTCGATCTTCGTTCGTCGCATTCGATCACTCACTTAACTTCAGTTGAAGCCTTAATAATGTACATGATGGTATAGTGGGATGTAATGGAAAATGCCAAACTAAAAACATAATGACCATTCATAAACATCGCTCTTACAAATATCTCCCTTTGGCTATTCTGATATAAAGCACAAAACAAAAAAAATAACCCCTAAAACATGTTCAACTAATGTTTCTCCCCAACCCAAAAATGAAAAGACACTTGCAATATTATCTCAACTGAAGATCTTCATCGTGTAGTCCACGATATCATTAATACAGAAAAATACCTACACACATGAAGCAAAGAAAAAATACTGTGATGTGTGTATTTAAACAAAAATAAAACTCCCCCTTAATATGTTCTCCCCCATTTGTTTTTAATAGACAAAGGGTAAGAAGTTAAGTTATCATCACGGTTATACACATTTGAAATATCATCACAAAGTATATACAATTAAGCATATGTGATGAAACTTCAATAAACTAACAAACTGTTTTTGGAATTTTTGGTATAAAAAATCTACATATAAGCACAAACAAACACACCATGAAATATCATGAAAAAATACGAATCATGAAAATGAAATGAAGATATGTGAATTCAATGCATGGAAAAGTCAACATAGGCATATTAAGTAACGGTGCATAAAGTCAAAGAGACACTCCTAAAGAAAGAACCCAATTCAACATTTGGTGTAAAATTGTTGAACAAAGTGAAATTGACTTAACTCGTACAAAATGTCATGAATTTCAATGATTTTAAAACAATAATGCCAAACTATTTAATTTTTTTAAAGGAATTTTATTGTGCAAACCCATTGGTCTTCAACTTATAACTCCCTCAGGAATCATATTCTTCAATTTTAATAAAGCATCAATGAAATAAAATTGGCCTTGGTACTTCTGTTTTTATATGTCGAATACATCTTTTAGGCTCCAATGGTGCCCTTTAATGGGAAGAATACTTCTTCTTTCATAGCCCATTTCCATTGCTTAAACATAACTCAATTTTTTGGTAAAAAAAATTGGGCATTTATTTTTACATGCACAATTAGTTCCTGGTACATGTGGTTCATTACAATGTACGATTGAGATGAGTAGATCCTATTCAACATATGAAAAGCAAATACAATGTTCAAAAGTTCGTGTATGTGTGCAATCAAGGCGACATAATGAGTTTAGCATGAAGGAAGTAATGAACAATGAACTACGCAATGCTAAACATGCATTATTAAGCACAAAAAAAATGTATCCAAATATAATAATACCATGATTAAGTCACATGAATGGATAGAATGTAATTTTGATTTAAACATCTTAAATGCGCATCCATATATGGTGTAAAACAAAATGAAGAAATCTTTTAAAAAAATTCAAAGTTTTATCAAAATAAAATCTTTTTGAAATTTATGAAATTTTTCTAAAAGAAAAAAAAAATCTTTTTGGATTTTTTTCAAAATATAAACATAAGAATACAATCTAGTTGTGGGGGAAATTGATAGCAATGTGAAAATCACCCTAAACTACAAACAATAATCGAACTCAATCAATGGAGAAAATACCCAAAGACTTCCTAAGACTCTCAAATCTAAGTGTATCTAAAGGCTCAGTGAAAATATCAGCCAATTGACGTTCAGTACTTCACGAAGCTCAAGAAAATGATCGTATCCTCAATAAGATCACGAATAAAGTGCTTATGAATCCTAATATGCTTCATACAAGAATATTGGATGGGATTATGAGAAATGTGGATTGCACTCGTATTACCGCAAGAAATAGTCATCTTTCCTTGAGTAATCCCATAATCCTCCAACATTTGCTTCATCCATAAGAGTTGTGTGCAACAACACCCGACGGTTATGTACGGCCTCCGCTATGGACAAAGAAATAGAATTTTCTTAATGCTTAACCATGAGACAAGAGCACTCCTAAAGTAAAAGCATCCACCCGATGTGCTTTTACGACCATCAACATTCCCGGCCTAATCGTCATCCGAATAAGCCGATAAACGGTCATCAATATCAAAGGAATATCAGATGTCATAAGAAAGAGTGTCACTCACGTATTTGATGATACATTTAAGTGCAAGAAAGTGTGACTCTTTTGAGGATGCTTGGTGTCGAGCATAAATTCCAACACTAAAGGCAATATCAGGACAGCTAGCAGTCAAGTAAATTAGATTACCTATCATACTCTTATAGATTTTTTCCCTACACCCTTACCTAAAGTATCTTTGCTAAGATTTATCAAGGAACTAATGGGTGTGCAAGACTGCTTAGTGGAGTCCAAACCTAACTTCTTCACTAGATCCTTAATATATTTAGATTGAGATATAAATATCTCATTCTCGAGTTAACGCACTTGGAGACCTAGAAAGAAAGTAATTTCACCAACCATACTCATATCAAATTCACTATTAATATCATCTTCAAAAGTGTGATCATGTTGGGAACATGTGGATCCAAAGAGTATGTCATCCACATTGGCTTGGGAAACTAAGATAACACCACCCTCTCTCCTAATAAACAACACCATATCAACTCCCTCTCTGTTAAATCTACCACCTTAGAGACATATAAGAAGTTAGACTTTCGTACTAAGCATAAGGTTCTTACTTCAAACCATATAAGGCCTTCTTGATATAAAAGACGTGTCGTGAGTGCTTTGGGTCTTCAAACCCCTTTGGTTGTTCCCCGTAAACCTCCTACTGAAGAATGTCATTGATAAATTGACTCTTTACATCCGTTAGGTAAAGCTTAAACCGTAGGTGGAATGTTATGGTGAGTAGTAAGAGAACGGACTTCAGCCTAGCAACATGAGTGAATGTCTCGTCAAAGTCCACACCTTCAACTTATGTGTAACCTTGAGCGACCAACTTCGCCTTATTTCGAATGATGGTACCATTATCTTCCATCTTGTTTTTGTACACCCACTTGGTAGTAATAACATTAGTCTCAGGTGACTAATTCTCAAATAACATTCTTTAGAAATTGAAGCAACTCATCTTGCATAACACTTATCCAATGCTCATCCTTGAGTGCTTCCTTCACATTCTTAGACTCTACTGTAAAAGAGTAGCAAACATAGTTAATTACATTCTCTAGTTAAGAGCGAGTCTTGACACCTACAGTAGAATCACTAAGCATTTCGATAGGGTTATGACTCTTCCAAATCCAAGAAAGTGGATCCTCTTTATTAAGAGTCGGGTCCACTATGGTGGTGTGGGGAACAATGGGATAGTCATCGGGGGGTGCTTTATTCTCACACCCAAGATCATGATCAATAAGCATAGTTGTTGAATCATCTGTAATCTTGACATTTATCGACTCCATGACCTTAGATCTTTTAAGGTTGTACACCTTATAGGCTCTACTAGCCGATGAATATCCTAAAAATATTCTCTCATTTCTTCAAGAGTCGAATTTCCCTAACTGCTCTCTATCTCTAATGATATATCAAGGACTCCTAAAAACTCAAAAATACAGTAGGGTAGGTTTTTTATCGATCCATAACTCACATGTGGTGTAAAGTGTGTTTAGATGAAGATAAATGCTATTCAGCGTGTGGCATATGGTGTTAACCGCCTCTTCCTAAAATTGTCTAGGCATGTTCCCTACCAAAGAGCATGGATCGCCCCATGTCTTGGATAGTCCTATTTTTCCTCTCAATAATCCTATTTTGTTGAGGCGTTCCTATAGCCAAAAACTCGTGTTTAATGCCTACACCATCACAATATGCACCAACACTGGTGTTGATAAACTCCGTGCCATTATCACTCCTCAATATATTCATGAAAACATTGTGTTCATTTTGAAGTTGATGGCACTTGGTTGTAATGAACTCATAAGCATCGAACTTTTCCATAATAAATCCAATAATGGAGTATCTCGAGAAGTCATCGACCATCACCAGACCAAAATATACTTCTTACCACCAATGCTCTCGATGAGCATTGGACCCATAAGATCCATGTGTATCAACTCTAACACACATGAAGTGGTAGTAGTATGCAACTTCCTATGGGTATTCATGATTTATTTCCTTTTTTGTCAAGAACTACAAACCGAGGAAGTTGGTTATTCATGTTATGGTAAGCCACAAACTAGGTCTTTCTTAAATAACCTTGTAAGATCTCTAAAATTGATGTGACCTAGTCGTTGATGCCAAAGGTTCATGGTGGATACCATAGCACTATTGAATATTAAAGAGGACTTTGGAATGATACCGTAGCAATTATCGATAGTCCTCACACCTTGTAGTAAAAGTTTACCGGATTGATAAAAAACGTTACATTCCGACTGGTCAAACTTTACCACAATGTTAGCATCACAAAGTTGGGTTATGCTAATTAAGTTAGTCTTAAAACCTTCAATATACAACACATTGTCTAGCTTAAAAAATTCAAAAATCTCCACGTAACCTCGTCCTAATATGCTAGACCTACTCCCATCCTCAAAAGTGACTTTTTCCTTCCTTGCGATCCACAAGGTTGGTAAAATGTAACTTTTCACCGGTCATGTTCCTAGATCACCCACTATTAAAATACCATTGTGAATTATCTTGAACCATAAGATCAACAAGAATAACAAGGGGTTTTTCATCACTTTTAGGTACCCAAGTAATAAAAACCTTTTTCTTACCCTTATCATTGCTGCCACTAGTCATTATGTTAGAAGTGTTATCAAAATGCGTATACATCCTTTGAAATTATTTCATTAAACTTTTAGAAGTGTTGACTACAAACTCAACTTGATCATTAAGGCTAGCTAGGTCGCTATAGCGTTGTGTGGGAACATGTGTGTGAGAGACTCTTCTTAGATTGTAACAAAACTCCCTAATGTCACCTCTTCATTTTCAATGGGTATAAACATAGATTTTTTGGGGTCGGCCTTGGTTAACACGCCTAGGACGAGTTCTCCTTGATGGGTTAGGTGGAGGACCATAAGGATCTAACATAAACTTAGCAACCAATTTCTATGCGGTATTGGAAGTGGGTCCATCCTCATAACCTGTGACACGACCCTCTTTAAAACCTAAAGAAGGATCTAGGAACATCTTTATAACTTTTTTAGATGTGTCCTCTAAGTTGACTTTGACCTCTCGGACACGTTCGAGATCTTTCTCAAGTTGGAAAATATGGGCTTCAAGTTTCTCACGAGCCTCCAATGATGCTTAAATATCTCTCGTAAGATTAGGCACTTTATTGGTCAAGTCGATATTTTTCCTGCCCATCGAAAAAAGTTGATCACTCAAAGAGATTATACCCGAGGCCTCACTATCTCTCAAAACTTTCAACTCATTGTCTAAAGATAATGCCCTAAGAGTCAAATTTTTATTTTGATTTTTAGTTTTCAACGACTCGGTGTAAAGTTGAGAGTACGTGTATCGGAGACCACATTATCCCTCACTCAAATCATCACCCTCAAACTTTTCGGAATGATTAGACTCATGGAAGTGCTAACGTGTCTAACCATTCACCCGATGAAGTTATGTCCATGCGGTGATTCATCGGCGAAATCCACCGATTCAACATCACTATCGCTTAGAGTGGCATTATAGGCATCTTTGCCTTTGCCCTGTCTCTTAAGTCTAGTGCGACACTCATGGGCCTTGTGACCTTTCCTTTCATACTCATAATACCTCTGTAATTCATATTTCTTAGGATACTCAACTCTAGCTTTCTTTTGATCATTGTTAAAAAAATTCTTACCTGCTTTGTAATTTTTATTTTTCTCAAAATTTTTCATATCTAATTTGGATGAATTTTGATTCTTGAATTTGAGAAATATTTTGAATTTTTTAGCAAATAGGGAAAGATCATCTTGATCAAATTCAAAATCGAAGTCCAAAACCTCTTATTTTTTTATTTAGCTTTTAAAGATATTTCTTTTTCTTTTTTTCTTTTGAGTTTTGGGGAACATGTATAATTCGCAAGTCTGGAGATCACCTACGAGTTCTTCTAGCCTAATTGTGTTAAGAATTTTCAAAGAGTTAAGGATGGTAACTTTCGCACTAAAAAGAGACGGGAGAGACCTCAAAATTTTCTTAACAACTCTCATTTTCGAAATTTTCCCACCCAAATTAAAATAAGAATTCATAAAATAATATATATGAGCATAAAATTCATCAAAAGTTTGAGTTTTAGGCATACGTATAGTCTCAAATTATGTGGTGAGGTTTTAAATCTTAGAAGCTTAAACAACATTGGTACCCTCGTGTATGAGCTAGAGGATATCCCAAGCTTCTTTAGACGTAGTACACATCATGATACGACGATATTTGTCGGGCGTGACAACACCAAAAATAGCATTCAGGCCATGAGATTTAAAATTACTCAATCTAAAGACATCTTCAGTCCTATTTGTGACTGGCTTGAGACTAATGACATTTTTATTAGTCACAATAGGAGGAGTCCACCCCCTTTCAACAGCAAGCCAAACGGATTCGTCAATCGATCTTAGAGACGATTTCATTTAAGATTTTCAGTAACCATAATTCGATCCATCAAACAAAGGTGGCCTATTGTACGAATTCTCCATATAACCACTAGGATTCATCTAAATAACTTGTAGATACAGGCTCAGATGCCAATTTTAAAAATATGTTGAGTGGTCCAGTTATATGGTCAAAGTTAGAATTCGTAGATTATGTCATAAATCAGCCAAATTCAATTTAATCCATTTTTTTCTTAATTGATTATGTGAAACTATACATGAAAGATAATGAATCTAAATCAAATAAAAAACCCATAACACAGGATATGAGGCAAAACCTTTCAAAAAAACCCATTTTAGCATTGCTACAACTAAGGTATTACAGAACGACACGGACGGACTTATAGACTTACACTCCCCTAAGTATCGCAATTATGTCCCCCTCCTTATTGATAACATAAAGAGGTACAAATACAACAATGTTGCACGATAAGCTCCACTTGCCTCGGTTTCCACCGATCAAACTCGCAAAACTCCTTTCCTATCTTCAGCGATGAAGAATCAACTCCACAGTATGAACATATGATGTTTTCTTCGAAGTTTGATAAAGTAATCATAAAACATCCAAGGGGTTTGGATTTTAAAAACCAAAGTGCTTGATCACAAAATATGTGTAAAATTTTTACCAAGAAGTGCAAGTTCGTATCTTTTTAAATAGTGAGAAAAATATTCAAAAGATAGATTTGGCAAGATTGCGTTTGAAACCAAGTTTAAAAAAATTGCAATTTCCTTCGAATGAATTGGACCTCATTTGAATAACCTATACAAAGTCGTTTGAACGACATCGAACGAGAGATTAAATGACATTCCATAGGGACGAGGAAATTGGATCATTTGAAGTTTCATTCGAACGCATGATATCGAACGAGTTGAGGAAACTCATTCGAATGAACCTCCAAAACTCGTTCAAACGAGTTGTCTTAAAAATGATTTTTTTGATTAAAAACTTTTGAAAAAATATTTATTGTTTCAAACACTTTTAAAATGCCCCTAAACATATTGATTACATAAAATCAACCTCATATACCTTTTCCGTATGTTATAGTGGCGAAAGAAACTCTTCAATCTTTGATTGTCGCATTCGATCACAAACTTATCTTTAATTGAAGCCTTAAGAATGTACATGATGGTGTAGTGAGATTTAACGGAAAATGCCAAACTAAAATCATAATTACCAATCATAAACTTTTTTCTTATACTCACTAAGCATGTTTTACTCTTGAGTTTTTTGTGACAACATTTGACACTAGGAGGGCTAAGTCGTTTCTATTTATATTTGTGTGTGTGAGCAACTTTGTGTGTGTGAGTCAGAGAGAGAGAGAGAGAGAGAGAGAGTTCACTTTTTAAAATTGTTTAAAAAATCAAAGAAAACGATTGTTGCCTAAATATTTATAGTGCATATAACTTATATATTTTAACCGCAATTTGGGTTTGGTACTTAAAATTTATAGTGACAAAGTAAAAAATAGAGAAAAAATATTTTAGATTAATAGGTTGAGATATATCATTTTTTATGTATTATTTTCTCATATGGATGGTAGAACATTCAATCCAAATGATCAATAGTTTGAATTAAGATTAGCCTTCAAATATACTAGATAAAATTTAGTTATTAATAGAAAAATTTCAGAGTACAATATATCTTCAAGATCTTCCCAAATATTACAAGGTATTGTAGAAAACCTAATTCTTGGAGAGGCATCATTGTGTGACACCCCGCTTAATTAAATACCGGTCAATCAGTCCTTTATTAAATTAAAACAGGATTTCCATTTGATTCATTCATACCATCATTGTCGAAAATCATATTAATTACTAATCACCTAATTAATTAATTAAACTGGTGCCAAATTTTATCTTACATTAAACAGATAAAATATGAGGAAATCAAAAACCAAACCATGCACACAATCACTGAGTCTAAAAATAATGTTGAATAAATAACTTAAAGACTTGCCAAATAAACCATTGGCTAAAATCCAAATCCAACATAATAATCCAATAGATAAATTAATAATCCACAACTGAATCTAAAAGTAAATGGATAACACGCCCTAAATATAATCGTAACTGAAATGAGATTCCTAATCTAGGAATAAAGAAAAAGATGCGTCTAATCCAACTCCTGCACACATCCACATACGTTACAGCTGCGTGTCCCTGGAATAGAATCTTAAGTCTGGCATCTATGTGGCTGGACACCTAAAAGATTTTTAAAAATATTTTCCGCAAGGGTTAGAACCCAAAACATTTTGAAAATATTACATAAGTGATTAAGTTTACAGTAATTAAAAATGCCTGAATACATTTCATATTTAAGCTAGTGTTGCACTAACTTCAGATAATACTCACCCCTCAACTATTGTACACACCTAACACTTTTCCTTATAACCCTCTAAGCTACACTACCCTGTCTAACTAGCCTTGTTATAAACGCTGTCTGAAACCATACTCTAGCCCGAGTAACTTTTACCAACGATTTATAAGTTATTTCTCATCGTTAAATTACTATATAACAATTTCACTAGTTATATAAACAATACCATTTCACTCCAGGTATTTCACTCGTATATAATTATCTACACTATTATATACGTATAAATATACTACACATTCACACACATGTTGTATATAGTATATATCCACCTGAGTAATAACTCACCGGATGTTTTCTCTCAAATGTTATCATCCCAGGTATACTCAATCCAACCCGAATGCCACGAGACTATTCGCTCACACTGAATCATAAAATAAATAATAAACATAGTGTAGGAGGTTATAGGTCCCCGAGTGTGATATTGAATCATACCCAAAGCGTCTCACCTCGAAAAGAATCACAACATAAAATATTGGACGCTATGACCTGGGAATTATACTCGCCCTGCATTCACTAGCCAGGGGATTCACCCACGTCGCGCAACCTCCTATGATAGCACTAGAGGGGTATGTAATTATAAAATATCTACACTGATATTAGAAGAGCACACAATAATATATATATATATATATATATATATATATATACACTATCACACCTTCCGTATATATATAATTAACTTAAACTCGGCTAATCCATGCCTAATTCCCGTAGCACTAGCCTAAAATATCTGAGTTAATTCCCCGACTCTAAATTTAATTAATTGCACATTAATTAATCTATTAAAAATGGTGTCACTCAACCAAAATGTCCGAACACATTCACTCGGCCCGTAATTTATACTTGAGAATTTATCACCCCGAATCCCAAAATCTAAATTTCACACGTTTTATCTTTCTGCATAATTATTTATTTTCTCCCCCTTTAAAAGTCCCTAAGTATGACAGAAACTAAACTCCATTACTAATAACCCCTTTTTTTTGCCCACTAAAAATCCCAGGCCAACCAAAAAAAAGCCGAACTGTGATTTCCCTCGTCGCTCAAATGACTCATCGTATCATTTGAACGACATGTGCATGTCGCTCAAATGACCTCCTGGGTCTTTTTCCCCTTCGTCTTCCAGCCAACACCTTCCGTCATGGACGAAACCTAAATTCTCTTTTACCCAGAATTCACTTTAGCAACCCTTATGAGACTAAAACATTTCCTAACAGTTTCAAATCCTAATTTTATTATCAACCACGACACAGGTCTGAAGTTAAATTGATAATCCCTAATCATTTACATTCGATATACATCATCTTTAAATTCATAAATCGAATTTCATAAGATTTATAATACCTCTATCTCAATTTGATTTCACTAATCATCCAGTTAACTAGGTAATATCTTGTTTTAAATTCATAAGTTTTAATCTCCAATGGTACACTTGAGATATTAATCTTCCTCAATACATAACCCACACGTAGTATTCAATTCATTGAAACCCAATTTATATGTCAACCCAACCCAAAAATGGATTTTTATCACACCCACTATGATATGAATTGAAAACTGCAATTTAAATAACAAAGAAAGTTAACCACTTGCTTGTATTGGCTGAATTCCTTTGGGGTAGATGGGGATTTGACAAAGAACGCACTCAAACACCTTTAATTTGGCTCCCCGAAATCTCCCGACTTTTGCCCTCTTTTCTTCTCTGCAGAACTAGGGTTTCTTTGAGTAATGACTGCCACAAACTCTATAACTTAGGTTTAATTATAAAAATCCAGAAATTATGCTTATGGGTCGAATTAAAATTTCCCAAACACTCCCGTGTGGGCCCGATTATGCGTAAAAATACCTCGAGACCCATTTACTACCCCCAGGTACTCTTTTTTTACTATCTCGGCCTATTCGGAATCAACTGTGCACTCATAATTGTCATCTGAATTGCTTTACTAAAAATCCCTATCTTGACCCCAATATTGTTTATCCCCGACTTCGGTTGAGAAAAAATAATACCATGTCACTATCACTCATTATGACGTAAATAAACTATTACTATTCACTTAGTAATTATTTTACATAAATATTAGCCATTAACTCTCCCGATTAACATTTAAACAAACTCATAATAATTAATTCAGTTAAATTATGACATACAAGTAATTTAGATTAGCCGAATTAATTAAATATATAATGCTTAAAAATACGGGGTGTTACATACTTCTCTCCTTACAAAGAACTTATTCCTCAAAATTAGGTCATACCTGCGGTGAATAAGTCTGGATACTGCTCTCACATGTCATCCTCCCGCTCCCATGTCGACTCGTCCACACTGTGATGTCCCCACTGAACTCTGACTAGTGGTGCCACCTTAGACTGCAGCTTACGCTCACTATGACCCAGAATAGCCAAGGGTCTCTCCTCATACGAGATGTCTGGCTATAAATCAATCTCCTCAAGTGGAACGTGATAAAAAGATCTCTCGATCCTCCTATATTTCTTCAGCGATGCCACGTGGATCACGTCATGTATCCGCTGAAGATGCTTCGATAAATCCAGTTTATATGCTACTGGACCCACTATCTCAATAGTAGGGAAGGTTCCCACATATATAGACACTATCTTCCCTTTCTTACCGAACCTTATGACCCCCTTCATGGGAGACACCCGAACCAACACCTAGTTACCAACCTCTAACTTAATGTGCCTCCGGTCTGTATCGGCATAACTCTTCTGCCTGTCCTGAGCTATACGAATACGTTATAGTCTCCTATATCATTTCTAGACCCAACAGCTTGTTGTCCCCCACCTCTAACCAACAGGCGGGCAAATGACAAGGCCTCCCATAAAGTGCCTCAAACGATGTCATGCCGATAGTGAACTGGTAAGAATTATTATACGCAAACTCTACCAACGGAAGATATCGCACCCATCCTCCTCCGAAATCCAGGATGCACATCCTCAACATATCCTCTAGCATCTGATTAACCCTCTCAGTCTGCCCAGCTGTTTATAAATGATATGCGATACTCAAATGCAAGTATGTGCCCATGGTGTGACAACCCGAATATAATTATGATAAATTATGTTTAAATCATGATTAGCTTATGTGATATGGATAATATGTTATTAGTATATATAATGTTAAGTCATTATATTTAGTCTAATCCTACCTTCATAAAGCATGAAATATTGAATTAGTTACAAACACCAAATTTTTGAAGTTTTCGGTAAGAATGTTCAAGTTGGAGACTAGTTTTGACCCTTAAAATATAACAATTGATTTGAGGTATAAACTATATAGTTGTAGATATATGATTTATGTTTGTGACACAACAAACAGTGCATTAAATGGAAATCCGAGTGAGAAGATATCGTCTTTTTACGAACTGGGGGTAAAGTAGTCATTTAGCCTTAAATGATATTTTGTCTTATAGACGCCACATGTTATATTTTGATTGGACCAAGGGGGTGCCCTTGTGCCGACTTATAACCCTTGAATTAAGCTCTTCCTTTCGCATATTTCATCCACGGAAGAGTTTTAACCTAAGGAAAGAGAGTTTTGAAGTTTAGGAAGAAGGTGTGAGGAGAAATTGAAGAAAAAAATCATAGAAAATTACGTAAAAGCCCCTGAGGTAATTCCATCCATAAATCTTGTTTATTTTTTTATACTACTGATTTAAATGATAGAAATAATCATTTTTTTACTGAAATTACATGTCTTTATGTGAACTTATGGATAGATTCAAGTTTAAGCAAACTTGAATTTGTAAACCCTCCAAATTGCTTCATTTAGAACCCTTGTATATTCAAACTTCCATATATTTTTGTATACTTACTGGAATTGATTGATTCCAATTGGAGATTAAAATAGACTCATATATGATATCATATCCTAAAATAAAGTAAAAATATAAAGAAATGAATCTTGGGTGATGGTTTGAAGTTCGGGTATGAAATCTGCCCCAAAAGAGTAAATATGCATACCATATGTTTAATGTTTTGCTTGACATAGCAAATGAACTCTGAAAATTATGAAATTTTAACATTGTATTATTCAATATGTTTTCTGAAATTATTTGAAATAACATATAAAGTTATGTTGTATAAAAATTATGAAAATTCTTGGAAAATGACTGAACGATAGAGGAGCCTGTAGGTCGGATTTGTTATGTAGTAAAGAAATGGGCATATATTGCTCTAGGAAACTTGGAATGATGTGTAGTCTTTTGTGTTGGAAAAATAATACGATAAGGATTGGATTACCAAGAATAATTAAAGTAGGTTTGGGCGGTAATTTGAATATGTTAGATATCATAACCTGAGTCTAGATGGGACTTCATTTATAATGAATTATTTGAATTGAATCATATGATGCTTATGAATTAAGTTATGTATAAGTTATTCTTTGAATTGTTAATATTCTTATGACGATACTAATATTGTAAGAATTATAGGAAGATAAGAAGAACCTACTGAACAAGAGCCAGATTAAGGAAAAGGAAAAGCCTGATAAGTCGCCAAGGTGAGTGTACTTACGATTGTTTCATATATACAGATATATGAATATAACTCTAAGAGCAAGATTTATTTGAATACTTAGGTATTCAGGATTTGTATGGATATTCAAATATACAAGATTGGTTTGGATCTTATGATCCAGGATTAGAATTGGACAAAGATCCAATGATTTGATTTGTCTTATAATAAGGATTTGTTGGAACTCATGTTCCAGGATTTGTTATTGCCAATGGGCAGAATATCTGGATCTTATGATCCAGGATTGTTCGGATTTATATCCTTATTCGATATATAATTGTTATTTCATTGTAGGGAAGGAGTACCTCACTAATCTTAATGCTTACGATTTATATTTTAACAATTTCAAGTTTGTACGCTGCCAGGTAGGATACTATATGACCAGTAACTTTGAGAGTTGCACCGTTGGAAAGAGCTGGGGTTTAAATATGGGGATTTTACCATTGTCACACTGAAGATTTTAATATACTCACACATAGTATATATTGCGTTAGCATGGATTGAGTTGATGATTGTGAAATTTTATCATAGTTAATCATAGTACATTATGTCCACTTAATTATGACTCTGATATTGATTTCATTATGGTATAAGAATAATATTATGTTCATTATGCACATTATGCAGGAAAATATTGATAAATGAATTATATTTCCAATGGGATCAAGATTATGATCCAATTATTCTAATAACAAATGATTAGTATGGATATTGGGTTTGGGGTGTGATAATTAGTGGTATCAAAGTGTCTAGGTTATTAATTATGGATGTGTGTGATGATTAGATGGCAGTCATTGAGTTGATTTGATAATTATGAATATTTTTTTGTACTAACCAATAGTTTTGTATTATAAACTCTTTATATTGGTTGTTAGAACTTTATTATATTACAGATAATTCCAGATGGACCTGGGAATGGACAACATAGAGAAGAGGGAGTGGCTTCTCGTACAGACAATACCGAAGTATATTAGAGTGTTGCTGGAAGGGCTAGAGAGCAAGAGCAGCCTACAGATATGCAAATAATGGCAGTAGAGCAACAAGAAAGAAATATGGCGCAAATGGCAGATCTACAGGATAGATATCTGGAATCAAAGACTATGACCAGGATTGAGAAAGAAGCAAGGAAGAAAATGAAAGATTCCATGCATGAGAAGTCTTGAAGTTGAATCCTCCAAAATATTCAGGTTCAGTTGAACCTATAGAAGTTGAGATGTGGGTCAGGGATCTAGAAACTATCTTTCCAGTTATGAAGGTTCCAGATAACTAGAAAGTGAATTTAGCTGTGTTTAAGTTGAAAGGAGAGGCCAAATATTGGTGGGAAGCCAACAACCATTTGGTGCCCAGGATGGAAGGTACTAATGTTATTACTTGGGCTGAATTTATTAAAGCTTCATATGTTAAGTATTTCCTTAAAGTTTATAGGAGGGAGAAGGTGAGGGAATTTATAAATTTGACCTAAGTAAAAATGTCTGTGAGGGAGTATGAAGCTAAATTTACTACTAAGTATGTGGAGAATGAAGAAGATAAATGTAGTAAGTTTCAAGATGGACTGATTTGGTCTATTCAAGATTGAGTGGCCACTTAAGATTATGCTTCTCTAGTAAACAAAGCCACGATGGCAGAAAGGAAAATAAACCAAGGGGTAGCGAGTAGAGAAAGTTTTAAGAAAAGTAGATTCAATGCATCTCAGTCTAAGGTCGGCGAGGGTGGAAGTGTTAAGATGGAACCTCATAAATTTCAGAGAGGTTGTGGAGATAGTGGTAGAGGTCAGGGGAGATTTAGTAGAGATACGAGGGGTGGGGGATCTTTTGGTTTGATTAGAAAGTCGGGGAGAGGTGAGACCCCAATAGGAGGTGTTACATGTTTCTTTCGTAAAGAGGAAGGGCATTATAAATCTGAGTGTACTAAGCTTAAGGGATTGGAATGTTACCATTGTCATCAAGTGGGGCATATTAAGAAGAATTGTCCACAGTTGGCAGACACTCCAGCAGCACCTAATGAAGCAGCAAGTAGGGTGTTATCTCTAGGCAGTGCAGTGAAAAGTATAGGCAGAGGACAAGCTAGTAGTTCCACGTCAGGTGGACGAGTTTTACAATGAAAGAAGCTCAAATTACTCCAGATGTGATGACAGGTACACTTTATGTTACTAATAGAAGTGCTTATGTTTTGATTGATCCTAGTTCCACACATTCTTTTGTGTCCTATGATTTTGCTGTATACCTGAATAGACTATGTACTCGTTTAGATGTGGAGTTGGGTATTTATATGCCTATGGGGGATACGGTTGTAGCTGAATATGTTTTTCATGATTGTGTTTTGACTATGGGGTTAGAGATACAGTTATAGATCTACTTCCATTGGATATTTCTGATTTTGATATAATTCTGGGAATGGATTGGTTATTTAAATATCATGCATCTATGAATTGTTCCTGTAAGGAAGTTGTTTTTAATATGCCTGGTAAGCCTAAATTTAAATTTATGGGGGAGAGGAAAATTGTTCCCAGTTGCATCATTTCTGCTATTCAGACGATGAAATTATTGAGTAAGGGTTATGAGGGTTTTATTACATATGTTCTTGACATTAGAAAGGGGGCTTTACAATTAGTCGATGTTCCTATTGTACGGGATTTTCCAGAAGTGTTTCCTAGTGAGTTGTCGGGGTTACCCATAGAGAGAGAAGTTGAATTTAATATTGAATTGGTACCGGGGACAACCCATATTTCTATGGCACCGTATATAATGGAACCTACTGAGTTGAAAGAACTCAAGATTCAGTTACAGGATTTACATGATAGGGGGTTCGTACAACCTAATGTATCTCCATAGGGTGCACCAGTTTTATTTGTGAAGAATAAAGAGGGTACCATGCATCTGTGTATTGATTATAGGCAACTGAATAAAGTTACAATTAAGAACAAGTACCCTTTACCTCGTATAGATTATTTGTTTAATCAGTTACAGGGTGCTAAAGTGTTTTCAAAATTAGACTTGCGATCGGGTTATCATCAATTGAGGGTCAAGGAGAGTGATATTTCTAAAATTGCTTTTCGTACTCGGTATGGTCATTTTGAATTTCTAGTGATGCCTTTTGGGGTGACTAATGCTCCAGTTGTATTTATGGATCTTATGAACCGGGTACTTCATCCTTTTGTTGATTCATTTGTGATAGTTTTCATTGATGATATTCTGATTTATTCACGTGATATGGTTGAACATGAAAATCATCTCATAACTATTTTGAATCTGTTGAAAGATAAGACATTATATACTAAGTTTAGCAACTGTGAATTTTGGCTATCACAGGCCATGTTATTTCTGGAGATGGTATATGTGTTGATCCTAAAAAGTTAGAAGCTATTGTAAAATGGGAGAGGACCAATAATGTGACAGAGGTCAGGAGTTTTCGGGGTTTAGCTGGGTATTACAGAAGGTTTATTAAGGGATTTTCTTCGATTCCCTTGCCAATGACTAAATGATCGAGTGCAAAAAGTGTGCACGTGTAAAGTGCACAGTCGTTGTTTTCATTTTGCCAACTCAATAAAAAAACCTAAATTACTACTACACTTGCGAGGCAAGCACGACGGTAAGTCGGGTATCAAAAATCTGTAACAACCCGCGTAATTTTGGGCTATTTTAATTAATTTTTGGAAAATAGAGGAAAATAAAGTTTTTGGTAAAATTATTTTTATTGCTCAAATATGTTGGTTATTATTTTTAAAGGCGAGAATTTCAAACGGTTTCAAAAACGGAGTTAAAACGGATTTTAAAATGATTTTTAAATGTTTTTAACTCTTGGAGTTGTTTTGACTTCTAACTCTTCATTTCTTTGCCTTATTTAAAGGAGTCTTTTGGATTCCAACTCTTCATTTATTTGCATTATAAAAGGGAGTCGTGGGCAACCCTTTTAACATACTTTTGGCACAAATTTTGGCAGCAAATATATTTTATATTCCTCTTCTTTTTATATACACATTCGCCCTTGAGATTTGTGAGTTCCAACCTTAGATTAGAGTTGTTCTTGGGGCTATTTTGTTGGAGGTTCTTAGAGGAGATTTTGTAGATCTTTTGAGTTGATCTTGAGGATGTGATCGTTGGTTTCTCATCATGGTTTGAGGTATGGGGTTTTACACAATATGCTCCTTAAATCTCGCGAGTGTCATTCTCTTTGATTTCTTATTAATTGAACTCATATTTGAATTGTTAAATTCATTGAAATCTGGAAAATTATTTTTGAAATTATTTTGATTCATGTGGTATCATTATATTGTTGATGAGCACGTTGTCATGAGATTTTAATATGGCACGGATATTGGGCACCCGCCAAAATTCATGTTTCCCGGGCTATGGCTTGATAAAGCATATACGGATGTGGTGAGGCCTGGTGACCCAATTAAAGTGTTGTTGAGAAATTATATTGATAAATGCTTTGATATTTGCATTTGATTTGAATATCCGTACTCGTGTTGTTACACTTTATTCATTGCTAATCCATATTTGTTGAGCATCTTTCCTGTCGTATTGTGTACTTCCCCATATTTTCTTTTAGTGGCAGGTTAGCGCGGATTTTGGGGCGCTATGGAGATTGATGTTAGCGAGGATTGTTTAGGAAAGATTTGTATTATTTTGATGTATAGAGCTTTGGAGATTTGTATTTTTATTCGAGTTAGATAGTTGTAATTTTAATTCGAGAGACTTGTTGTAATTGAAGAGATTGAAATTAGTGGATTTATATTATTGTGGGTTTATTTAGATGCTCTATACCTTGTCACTTGTGGATTTGGATTTATTTTATCGCATTAGCGCTCCGTTCGCTCTCCCCGGGCGGGCGGGGTGTTACAAAATCCACAGAGACAAGATGTTAGAATTTAAGTGATTTAATACTCCGAAATAAAAGTGTAAAAGATGATTACAAACTAAAAGGAAAAGTTAATCTAGGCAATGTGTTGAAACTAGATTATGAAAGCGAGTAAAACTATAGGTTGTGTCGAATATCCCTCACCCGAGTTAAGTAGTATAAAATGGTTACATGGGTCGACGAGTTATTACAAATGCGTCTCGTTTCGACAGTTAATTAAATCAAGGGTTGTTACACCCTAAATCATCATAAAAGCCTAATAAGATTTTGGCGTCAACAAATATCCCGAAAATTATGCGCGAAAGGTCATAAGCACGGGACATACATGATATGCACCATCAAATCTCCTAGGCGTAATTACTAGGACAAAGCACCCGAAATAGACCCGTAAACTCCATCACCAAAGCAAAGCAACGCGTCAACCCATATGAGTTCAATTTAAGCACAACCTAATTTAAATTACCTAGAAAGCATGTTAAAAACGCGGTAAATGGAAAGCAGTAAATAAATGCGGTAAATCTACACTAGAAAGAAAGTAATCAAAGTATGTAAACTAATTAACAAAGCATGTAAACCTAATTATCAAAGCAAGAATGAATGAAATATAAGCTATATTAATGGAGAGGATGATGAATAGTCAACTTACACAACAAATGGGGTGTCAAACCAAGTATAAATGAAGAAGAACCATCCAAAAACACAAACCCTAACCTATTCTATCTTCTAAAACTATCTAAAAACGTTCACTTCTGTTTATTACATCAACATTGGCTTATATACCAAGTGGGAATTAAATTAGAAAAGAAAAGAGAAAAGAAATGCAAAATATCTGCTGAAAAATAGGGGGTCGATCGATCTACCATTTTGTCGATCGATCGATCATATAAGACGGGGCAAAAATGGGAAGGGTCGATCGATCTACCATTTGGTCGAACGATCGATCAAGCAGGGGCAGACTGTAATTTTCTCCTGTTTTGGCTTGCATTTATCCTCCGCTAAAATCGCCGTAACTTCTTCGTTATGAATCGAAATGGCACACCATTTACGGCCATGCGAAGCTTGCGAGGAGGGCTACAACTTCCATGAACATGTTGAGCCGGGTGCCCAATCTGTAAAATGACTAAAATGCCCTTGAACGTGCGATTGCGTACGAAACTTCACCGAAATGCATCTGAACTCCATACTTAGTACCTAAATACCTACAAAAGCCAAATTATACCTCATATAGCATGTTATCAATATAAACCGAGGTTGTCTGGTTAACGGGCTTAAATATAGAGATTAAGGCACCCGAGGGGGCTAAAATGCGTAGGTTCGGAGGATAAAATACGCAATATTTGCGTATTATCACTAAACTAACCCGAAAAGATGTTAAGTTTGAATGGAATTCTGATTGCGAAAATAGTTTTGATGAATTGAAAAAGAGGTTGGGAACTGCACCTGTTCTTACTATTCCACATGGTGGAGATGGTTTTGTTATTTATACTAATGCTTCACATCAGGGTTTGGGTTGTGTTTTTATGCAATATGGTAAAGTTATTGCTTATGCTTCTAAGTAGTTGCGTACACATGAACATAATTATCCTACACATGATTTGGAACTTTCTACTATTGTGTTTGCTTTGAAATTATGGCGTCATTATCTATATGGTGAGGTATGTGAAATTTTTACTGACCATCAAAGCCTTAAGTATTTATTTACTCAGAATGAGATTAATTTGAGGCAGACGCGATGGATGGAGTTAATTAAAGATTATGATTGTACCATTAACTACCACCCAGGGAAGGCAAATGTAGTTGCAGATGCTTTGAGTAGAAAGGCTTCGGGCAGGTTATCTTATATTCGGTGTGCTAGAGTTACCCACATCATGGAGTTAAGATTGATGGGAGTATAACTGAAGCTAGCAGATGGGGACATGTTCTTTGCTCCTGTAAGCGTGAGGCCTTTGTTAGCTACCCATATTCATGATTTGCAAAGTCAAGATCCTTTTCTTGAGAAAAAATGACAAGATATCGCAGATGGTAAGTCTGAAGATTTTTGTATTGTGAAGGATGGAACTTTATTGTATAAACAACGGTTATGTGTGCCTAATGTGGGTGGATTGAAAGATGAAATTTTAGATGATTCTGATAATTCTATTTATACTATGCATCCTGGTAGTACTAAAATGTATAAGGATTTAAAGGAGCATTATTGGTGGAATAATATGAAGAAGGAAATAGCTTATTTTGTTGCTAGGTGCCTTATATGTTAGCAAGTGAAAGTGGAGCATCAGAAACCTATTGGTCTGCTTCAGCCATTGCCAATACCGGAATGGAAATGGGATCATGTAACAATGGATTTTGTAATTGGGCTTCCTCAATCTCAGAAGGGGTCAGATTCGATTTGGGTAGTGGTGAACAGATTGACCAAGTCTGCTCATTTTCTAGCAGTCAAGACTACGTATATAGTTGATAGGTATGCTAGATTGTATATCAATGAGATTATTCGATTGCATGGAGCACCGGTATCTATTGTTTCAGATAGGGACCCTAATTTTACATCCAGATTTTGGGATAGCTTGCAGTATGCTATGGGTACTAACTTGAAGTTTAGTACGGCTTTTCATCCTCAGACAAATGGGCAGTCTGAAAGGATAATACAGATTTTAGAAGACATGCTTAGAGCTTGTGTGCTTGATTTTAAAGGAAATTGGGATGAATATTTGCCTTTGATAGAATATGCAAATAACAATAGTTTTCAATCTACTATTGGTATGGCTCCATATGAAGGGTTGTATGGTAGACGATGTCGTACACCCGTATGTTGGGGTGAAGTCAGTGAAAGGAAGATAGAGGGTCCAGAGTTGATTGAAGTCACCACTAAAAAAGTGAAGATTATTCAAGATAGAATAAGAACGGCTCAAAGCAGACAAAAAAGTTATGCGAATAAGCGACGAAAAGATTTAGAATTTCAGAAGGGGGATTACGTGTTTCTTCGGATATCGCCATGGAAAGGAGTTATGAGGTTCGTAAATAAAGATAAATTAAGTCCACGCTACATTGGACCTTATGAAATTCTTGATAAAGTCAGGATGGTTGCCTATAAGTTAGCGTTGCCATAGGAGTTAGCTCGATTACATGATGTTTTCCATGTTTTTATGTTGAGAAAGTATGTAGCGGATCTTTCACATGTATTGGTGGAACAACCTATTACATTGAAGAAAGATTTGAGCTATGTCGAAGAACCACTTGGAATCGTAGATAGGAAGGAACAGATATTGAGATCCAAAGTGATCCCACTTGTGAAGGTTGTGTAGAGAAGGAATTCCATGGAAGAATCTACATGGGAGAGTGAGGATAGCATGAAGATGCATTATCCGTATTTGTTTTATTCGGACAACTAAGGTACGTCAATTTCGGCTCAAAGTGAAATATTTTATTAGGCTCAAAGTGGGTTGCAAAGGGATAATTTTTTCATAACTTTATTATGGCTAACAAACGAGGCCCTACTTCATTGTCCAAATTGCTAATCACATTACCATATGCATCTCGAGATTAATTAAGTTTAGAGATATATTTAGAATGAATTTTGAGACAACATTTCATACATTTTCCATAACCGATCAAAACAAATGATTGAGATCATCAGCGACTTATTAAAACGCTGAAAAGAACTTTGAGTTAATCATAAACTCGGATTGATTTAAAAACTCATAAAAAATTAAAAGGTGCGAAATCTCATCGGGTTTGATCAATCTCCACACTTATTCGTTAAGTCGTCAATTTTCTTTCAATTTCCATCTTCGATCAATTTTGGCTTAGTGCATTTTGATTGTTAACAATTTAAGACTTTAAATAGAATAAAGGTGATATTTTTGAAAAATTTTAAATTCCAATTTTTATTTATTTTGAAGAAAAATATTTTTTGGTTTTTTTCAAAAAATTTCAAATATTTTTTTGAAATTTTTGAAATTTTCTAAAAAAACACACTTGGAAAGAACATGTGATCGAATCAATGAATCTAAATAATAAACATAAAGAATATCCCACACCCCCTAACTTAAATGTTGCATTGTCCTCAATGTGAATCAAGAAAACAACATAAAGAGAGGAAAAGAAAGATATTACCCAAATGGAGAGATCCCCGATGAGTCCATTGAAACTACAAAACATGTTAGAACCAAGCATAACAAAAAGAATAACAAAAACTTTAACTAATTGCTCTAAACTAAAAAAAAAGGAAAATGAAAAGGCTAATTATGTACAACCTACGATTTGAACTTCTAATAAGTTATACACTAGAAGTCAAAAAATTCGAGGGTCCACCCAAAATACAATTTGACTTTGAGGGGTAATCAGTGTACCCTCATTAGGATGCATGCCTCCCGAAAAATAAGAATTCCGCTTGAAAAACGGAAGGCATGTGCAACGCGAAAGAAATGAACCATCGCCTATTAAAAAATTTAGGGGGATAATGAAGGATTTGGGTGCATAGGGGGACAAGTCCCATTGGGATACAAGAAAAATAGAATCACGTCCCAAAGATTTTTCAAGTAGTATGGGAAGCGGAGCACACAAACAGAAAGAGTCCATCTTGGAAAATAATTCAAGCATAGAGTCCTTGTCCTCAAAATCTTCTCTCCTAAAATTTTCAATTGGATCTGGTGGAGTGACACGTCTAAGTGTATGGCCCGTAAGATGAAGCATCTCAAAAAAACATTCCCATACAAGAATCGGATCAACATCCTCAAGACATTAATCCAGTTCTTGTGATGGATTTAATGGTTCGATAATAGTGGGGACACAAGGAGACAAATGATCTTCAACCTCAATAGGTTTTGAAATATTTATAAGAGGTTCATATTCAAAAGAACTTGGATCACTCTTAATAATTTCATCCTCAAAAGTGTTAGGTGAAGCTCAAGTCTCGACCTTCTCTAAGTTGTCCAAATAATCATTAAACTCCTTGTAAGTTGCTCTAATTTTCAACTCTGTAGCAGCAAGGTCGTCAGATTGCTTTTTGATAATAATAAAGAGTTCTTCCAAAGTAGGATTCTTTAGTTCTATCACCTCGGATTCCTCATTTGATTGAAAACATTCTTCAACTTTAAAAATATCGGAAGAAAAATCCTCATTGGGTTCAAATAATACATCTAACTCTTGCTCCCAATAACGATTTTTTTCTCGATATTCTTTTTCAAGTCTTTCTTCTTCAAGCAATTCATTTTGATAAATTTGGATGGCCTTAGCACTGGGCTTGTATTTATGAGACTCATCTTTAGTGATATTGATCCAATGTTCATAAGTATTGAGCGCCTCCTCCTCACTATTATCATAACAATTAAAGCCACCAAAAGAGTGAAAGTAAGACATTTCAAATTGGGCAATTCAATAACGTGACACCCATATTTTTGAATATTTTTTAAGGTCAAATTCGGGATTAACCAACCTAACCTAAAGTCTACCTAATTCCTCGGCAACGGCGCCATTTTGATCGAGTTGGAAAATCGACCATCCGTGTAATACGCTAGTCGTTGTTATCGGCTTTCAAACTCAATACAAAAAACCTAAACTTGTAATTACACTCTTAAGGAGTATAGTGGCGAGTCTGGGTATCAAATCCACAGGGAGTTAGGACGTGTGAACGTGACGACAAGGTAAGGTTGTTTAATCCTAAAGTTGATGTAAAAAAGAAAAGAAACGAAAAAGATGATTGATTTTTGGATTTTATCTATGAATTAACTAAATTCAATTAAATTAACCTACACATGCAAAATTAACTAACTAAGAAGGAATTAATATGAATGAAGAAATGGGTTAAGAATACACTACCCCAAACCCTAGTGTGTATGCCATTACAAAATTAGTCATAAATTAGATAATTGATCAGACCCATTCATTAATACTCCAAAGCATTACATATATGAGGTTCGAGCCCGCATCATACATAATAAAAGAATGTGTAAAGCAGTATCGCAATAGTTCACACGCGTTGCATCCTTAAGCACCCCGGTTACCTAGGGCAAACGAGGTCAAAAGGTCTACAATAGTTGTGAAACTATACAACACGATCTAATCACTTATTTAATTTAGAGGACAACTTTTATATCTATGGATACCACATCGGGTTGGGTTCATGCATCCCCACCCTTAAAAACTTAACTTAACATGATTAAAGTAAAAGAAAACTTAAAACTGAAAGTGCAAGAATCCATAACTAAATCTAGAAAATTGAGAACATGTCTTGAATTGGGATTAGAAAACTAAAAAGCAAAATTTAATTAAACTAACTATGAAAGCATTAAAAACAATCACTGTTCTGAAAAACCCGCCTAAGCACGCCTAGGCCTAGGCTTAAGCCTTGGGAGAAACGCCTCGCCTTACGCTTTTCACGCCTTATTCTTGGTAAAACCCTTAATGCGCACTTTTTTCTAAAAACAGCAATTCCTTAGTGAAACGATGTCGCCTTTTAAAGAATTTTTTTACAAACCGGACCATTATCTTACCCAAAATAATCAAATAGTATTTTAATTTGCATATATTCAGACATATTTTTATGATATGTGCAATTTTTGTATTTTAATAGCCTTGTTATGGTTAAAAAATATTAAAATATATTAAGAAGGCCTAAACGCCTTTTTACGCCTAGGCCCGTCTAGGCTTCTAAGGCTTAAGGCTTGACCTCCACGCCTCAATCACTCCCCGCGTTTTTTAGAACCTTGAAAACAATAAATTAAAATTACTTGCAATGGATGAATGATGAATCTTGAATAGATCTTTGAATCTTGAATAACCCTTGTTCAACTTACAAACTAGGGTTTCTAAATCCTAAGGAAAGAAAAATATCAAATTATATGCCAAAAAAGACTCTCTCCCTTCCTCTCTTTTATTACTCTAGGGATTGCTTTTTTATATACCCAAATATGACTTTTCTTATGCCTCTCCATGTTTTACAAATAATAAAAAGGAATTATACAAGAAATTTCAAGAGTTGAAACTCTTCAACTTCCAGAATTAATTTCAACTTTGGCTTTCTGTCTCCAACTTCAAATGGGCATAACTTCTTCACTGTAGCTCGAATTGGGGTGCCATTTTTTCCAATGTTCTTGTAATTTAGATCTCTTCCACTTTATAGTCTTCCCCACCCCCGAAATATGGATGTAAAATTACGAAAATTCCATTTGACTTGTCTTCCTTTGATCTCTTCCTTTCTTCCGGTTTCTTTCTTTCTTTTCTTGCACTAAATACCTGTAAAATCAATAAGAAATACATGAAACTCATGGTACTTGTTAGAAGAAGTCATTAGAAATGATATGGGATAAAAAAAAATCAATTATGTTGTTCGAGATATTAAAATTACTAAATTAAGGGGCTAAATTCAGAAGAATTTATACTTAGTCATAATTCCATCCATAAATCTTGTTTATTTTTTTATTACTGATTTAAATGATAGAAATAATCATTTTTTTTACTGAAATTACATGTCCTTATGCGTACTTATGGATAGATGCAAGTTTAAGCAAACTTGAATTTGTAAACCCTTGAAATTGCTTCATTTAGAACCTTTGTGTATTCAAACTGCCATATCTTTTTGTATACTTACTGGAATTGATTGATTCCAATTGGAGATTAAAATAGACTCATATATGTATACTGTAATACCCCGTATTTTTATAGCTTTTAAAATTATGGGATTTATTAAATTTAATTGAGATAAATTAATTTAATTTTAATCCGGAATGTTGCTTTGAATATTTACTAGCGTGACGAGAGTTAGTAATTATTGGAAATTTTTTATTTGTTGCATATTACTGGATGAGTATAGTAATATATGAGATTTATTTTTATAATGTTGTCATGAGTGAATTAAATGACTATTTCGGAAATTTAAGTCGGGACGTGCCCGTGTCACGTCAGGACTAATTTTGTTAAATAAAAAGTGAATATTTTATAAGTTATTCGTATGGTCGTTTTGAGTGTGCCAACGCGTCCGGAAGGGTCGAGATAGTCAGAAAAGTGTACCCGGGGGTTTAGTTTGGGTCTCGGGGCGTTTTAGGCCTAATTGGTACCCCGGGAGGGCAATTTAGTCATTTCACCTTTTTGGGTAATTAAACCCACGAAATTCAGCAACCTATATCAGCCAACTAGGTTAGTCTTTTAGGGTTAGAATATTCAGAAAATAAGTGACGGCCATTGGAGAAGAGAGGAGAGAGATCCAAGGCAATTCAAGGCCAAAAAGTCACCGGTTTGCACCGCCGCCACCACCACCGCGTAGATCGCGATACGAGGAACGCAGCCATACCAAAATCGGCCGTGAATTAGAATAACAAAAATCCCAGGCAAGTGTCTAACTTTCTATTTTCGTTGGTGCAATCTTCATATTAGTTTAGGAATGATTTGTGATGAAAACTATGGAAGAAAACCCAATTTATGATAGGAGAATCCATGTAGTATTGATTTATATATTGATTCTGGAAACCCTTGCCATGTAGAGGAAATAAACCACAAAATTTTGATGATCATAAGAAAGAAATTCTGGAGAAAGATTGGTTAGAAAACTGTTTAAGAAAATTTTAGGGTTCTTGATAATTGGATATAATTTTAGGTTGGAAATCCATGTTTAAATGATGAATATGTACATGCCTTACGTTAGAATCATCTGGTATCTTGTTATAATGTTAGTAGTAGAATTCTGGGACGATTGGAACTTGAAAATATGGATTTGGTGTAATTTTGGTGATGAAACCCGTAACTGCATTTCTGTAGAATTTTCGCAGACCTGCTTGATCGATCGATCGAGCCTAGAGCTTCGATCGATCGAAGGTTCGATCGATCGAGCCCCAGACCTCGATCGATCGACCCCTCTTGGCAGACTCTTATTTCCCTTGTTTAATTAGTTAAATTAAATTTATCGTGAAATAATTCTTGGGTATTCTTAATGAAATGTTTTCAGAGATAGGAAAGACCAGTAGGACATATGAATAAATGTTGGGAACTTTATTATAAGACGAGAATCTTGTTTTTGGGATAATTATATAATGAACGATGAAACTAAGTATTTCAAGTGAGAGATTACGTCGAATAGCTACGATAGTAAATAGAGGTATACCTACTGAATTTCCTACTTGGAAGGATAGAGTCAATGAATGTCACGTATTAAGTGAGAAAACCCTTCGAGTTAAGGTTAGAGATGAAACCTTATACGTAAATACTAATAATGTGAAATTAAGGATACATGTTGTAATTATGGGTGACGAGAAGAACCTACATTAATATGATAAAAGTGGTATATTTATATGATTGTGTGTACATATATTATTTACATGTGAAAATCATGCCCACGCTACTTGTTATCCCTGAGGTTACCGCGCTGAGACAAGTCTTATCTCGATGGGACCTTTATGGGGGATATTGACTTGTACCCTAGAAGATAGATATCCTTGGTAAAGGCTATCGACGTGATAGTTCAGACGGTCCTAAGAGACGCAAGTATGTGCCATCCTCTTAGAGACTTGGAATCTATGCTTCGCCTCAATATTGTTTGTGTATTTATGTTAATACAATTCGAGAGTGATTCCGATTGTATTCCCCTTAATATGAGTGATATGGGGTTCTGGATAGTAGAGTATGCCCGCACCATAGTTTATTTGGGGTGCTGTTATTATATATATATATTATACGAGTAGTTAATATATATATGGAATTCTGAAACTTGGAACTACCTACTGTGAATTGATATGTAGGATATGGTTGATGACTCAAATTGTAAATACTTGTTTTGAGAAAGTATAATATGACTCTGGAAAACTTTATTGACTAATAAAGTTAAAATGAGAACTTTGGTTATTACTTGATATATTCTTTTCAAACAATTGTATCGATAAATTTTGAATCCTACGAAATGCCTAAGATAAGTTAAATCATTGGGGAAAGATAGCGTGTTATATAATGAGATAAACCATTAGGAGGGTTAGTGCGGTAGGAGTGCACATTAGAAGAGAGGTGAGAATTTCTCAAGAGAGTGTCGCACTAATATGTTGTTGCATTGGCCTGTACCAATTTAAATACTTGCTAAACGTATTTTTAAATCAAACACACTTTCGGGCTCTGACCCGTTTCTCTCTCTCTCTCTCTCTTGTATATATATGTATGTATTACAGGTGCCCAGCCACAGGGGCGTCTTGCTTAGGATCTCTTGGAAGGAACGCGCTGCAGCTTAGGTGGGAGTTGCAGGTCTCTTGATTAGACGACTTCGTCCATTCGGATCCACTCTTAGTACTTTCATTTAGTTGGGCATGTGTAGCCCTTTCCATTATTTCTTTGTTATTTGGACATTTGTATTTCTGTTATTTCCAGTTTGTTACTATGGGATTTATTCAGTTTGGATGTATGACTTTAGATTTCATATGTTGACATTCGACTGACGAATGTATTATATTAATTGGTTTATGTTGCAGAATTTAATATGGTGTGATTCTTACTATTTGAATGTTGTTAATAAAATAAAGGTTTTTCTTTAAATAAAATTTGGTTAGTATGTCTGAAAAAATGATTTTGAATTAATTACTTAGGGTGTTAAATTGGAAAATGTATTTTTATCGACAGTGATGCTGAGAATGAACCAACTGTTTACCTTGATTTAATTTAATAAAGGACTGATCGCCCGGTATTTAATTAGGCGGGGTGTCACAGGTGGTATCAGAGCATCAGGTTCTAGTGTCCTTAGGATCTGTACGGCTTATTATGCTTTCAGCGTTACTTTGTTTGTTATAGAGCCTTATGTTTAGGATTGTCGATTCCTTTGGCGAGATTTCGTTCTCCTGCTATAATGTGTATGCATTAGTGAATTCTAATTTCGTTCGGATGTGTGCGTGTGCCGAGCGATGACGGATGTCAGAAGAAGACCGTTAAGCGTACATCAGGAAGTAGGGCTCAGTTGAGATTAGGAAATATATTCGAGGATGACGACCGTAGTCGAGGTCACCTCCATTATGGCACGAGAAGCCAAGACTTGAAAGGCGACTAAGGTGCAGCAATGATTTTCAAATGCTGTTATAGTCAAATGAGGTACGGTGGTAAACTTACCCAACGTTTTACAAAAACGTGTAAAGACTATCAACGGGAAATTTTAGAAACGCGAAGATTGTATGTGTCTTTACCAAAGACGGTAAAGTATCCAAAGGCTTAAATGTAGAACGGAGTGTGGCAAATCGAAAGTGAAAATTTAGAGAAAAATTTTCTTGGCTTTCGGGACGAAATTATAATGGTTGGAGACAACCACCAATTTTAGAAGTGGAATGCTATGCCTATAGGAGAACCTGAGGTACAGTGTTGACCGTATGTTCCTTCCTTAACTGTTCAGGATGAGAAGCAAATGTGGTTCTGAACTCTTCGAGGGAGGGCATATCAGGGGTCCATTCGTGAATTTGAATCTTAACCGTTAGCCAATTTTGTATCAGAAGATGTAGATACAAGTGGGGGAAACGACTCTAAGTGGAAGACCAACTCGTAATAATAGTTGATAAAACTCGAGGAGGAAATTCTGGTGGACGAACGATCCAGAGGTTGACATTGTCATATTGTGTCAGAATAGATGATAACACTTCTTTGTGGAGGAAGTTAAAGGAATCGAAGAGTTTAGTCGAGAATGAGACTGAATGCAACGGTGGTGGTATAGCACCACAGAAGGATGTGGATACACATCAGGAAAACCATTTAAATGCTTCAGACAGTTAAATTCTTACCAAGTGATGGTAAATTCAGTAAGTACTAGTGTAGATAGTAACATGATCTTTATGGCCTAAGAAGGCTATGGAACAACCGGGATGGTTAACAGAAATCGAGTCTACTAATGTCCGAGGAAAGGACAATCCTAACCTGGTTAGTAGGACAGGTGATAGGTGAATTATGTGTTGAGGTATTTTATGCGGAGTGAGATCGCTCACGATAATATGTTCCAAAGTAAGTATAAGGACAAGAATACGGTGCCTAGTAAAAGGCAACGAGTAAAGTAATATTGTTTGGTTTGTGTAGACGTGTTACGTCCGGAAACCATTTGCACAGTCAAGACGATTGTCAAGGTAGAAGTGTATGTTGTATCCTCAGAGGATGAGGCGTGTTTATGTGACACGAGCGAGTCACCATATTTTGATCATTTCTAGATTAGCATGTGAGACGAGTTTAATGCATATAATTAGAAATGTTACCATTGTGTGAATATTTTTCCTTAGTGTAGCGGGATTTTCTTTAGAGCTATCCGCGGAGGATGGGTGAGTATATTAATAGTGTTTTATACTTTATGGAGATTGCTTGTTGTAGTGATGCGATACACGAGTATGATTGTATCTTTGTTAAAATGTTATAAAAATGGGTAGTATGATAGTGGGCATTTATTGCGAGGCTATTGGAGTAGTTGCATTGGTGCAACATGTTTCATGTTTGTTTTGGCGAGGCTTACCTGTAAGAAAGTTGGACTCGCACTTATATTATCTATCCTAGAGACTTCGGAGGAGATAGTGGGCTCGAGATATTCGATGCCAATGTATGTATAGACTTTGTTAGTATAATTCCGTATGTATCGGGATTTACCGTTGAGCGAAAAGATTTGACTCAGTATTATGTTTAGCACTCCGGACTTAGTGATAGGAAGAGTGCATTGTTATATTTAACCTTTAGAGATGTGGGAGTTACTCTTTATACCCCTATTATTAGGGAAAGAAATTTCGAGAATTCCGATTATATGTATTCGAGGTTTATGGAATGCTATTACCATCAACCAATACGGTAGTGAAATTGGTGAAACGTTCTTTATTAAGCATAATTACGGGAGAATTGTAACTTTTCTGTCAAGAGACGGAATAAAGGGCTACATACCACGGACGGAGGACCTAACGAATTTCGATGACCGACAAAGCTAGGTAGTAGTGTATCGGGGGGGTTCCTTGTTTGGATTTCGCTTTGCGAGACATCCCACGCATGAAACTTAGCGTAAGGATGGAAATAGGGAGACGTTTGGTCACTATTCCACGAGTTTAGTACCCTGGTCGAAATGGGATCAAGTAATTATGTATGTAAGTTGGAAGTTGAATTTTGTTTTAAGGTTATTGGAGCCGGATCTTGTGGTAGGAAAACATTAAAAGTTATCCCCACAAGTTGAGGGGTGGAACTATGATAAGGAGAATTTAAGAATTCTAATTTCTAGGGTGATTGAGAGTACCCGAATATCATAACCGCGTACAGAATACAAAGTGAATAAAGAGTTGGAATGATTTTTAGCATGGATTATCTGGAAAGAACTTTATACTATACATAAGAGATGACCTATTGTAAGGACATTTTTGTCCATTATCAATTTATATGTCGTTACACCGTTGAAGAAACTCAAGATCGCATCTACAACAACGGATCCGAATATCAAAGTGTCTTCAACATCATAGCCTCTGCGAGAATGAACTTGGTAAAATTTTGTTTTTACGTTCCTTAAAGTTCATATTTAGTATTGGGAAATTTTTATAAAATGTTTTTTTATAAAAATAAGAAGTAAGTTTTTTCAAGCAAAATGAGGCATTTATTTTTCTGGGAAAACCGGACCGGTCCGCCTCCCTACCGGACCGATCCGCCCTCTACCCGGACCGATCCGCCTTGCTCGAGGTCCAGTAGACCCCGGATCGAATGCGAACCGATGGAGCCATATTTTAAAAGAACCGATCCGAGGTCGGACCGATCCGCCTCATAGCCGGACCGGTCCGCCTGGGATAAACTCGAGCAGTTCCGTCAGTTTTTTATCCACCATCTTATATTTCCTATATGTATAACTATTCCGATGGTGTATTTCTTTAAGTCTTTGAGAAAACGTTTTTAAGAGTACAAACACAACAAGACTTCAATTTTTGATGTGCCAAACATGTTTTTGATTCACACACAAAAATCCCAATTACTTTTGTGAATCTTTTGGAACCCTAGAACACAAACTTTGTTGTTGTTCATCTTTGTGGAGAGATCTTTGCAACCGAGGGCTGCGTGTCATTGCTGAGGGAGTCTCTACAAAGTTTTATGGCTGCGTGTCATTGAGGAGAGCTGCGGTTCTTCCTTCGTTGTTTGGGCTGCGAGTCCTTGGAGGGTGCTGCGTGTATTCTCTTGCTGAGTTGAAGACTGCGTGTCTTTGTGGGTTGGCTGCGCGTTGATCCATTGTAGATTTCTCTATGTAATTGTAAGTTGCGGCTTGTATATTCATAGTGAAATAAAGATTTTACCCGAAAGGGGTTTTTTCCTGAAATCTGTGTCTCAGCATATTTTTTGTGTCACATGTTTTATTTATGGTTTGACACACACACGCACCTTAGATGCATGTTTAGGGACTGAAATTAAATAAGTGTGCAATATTAGAAAGTTGCGAAGTTAATCAATTATCACACGTAATTCTCGCGTTCTCACCTATAATTATTTTGATGAATAGAGCGTTAGTGATTTACTTTAGTTGTTGTACCTATTTGGGAAAATTGTTGTACTTATCTGAGAAAGGTTGAGAATTATTATTCCTCTTTTATTGTCATGGAATTTGAATGCCCTATTCCTTCTATTCCGTTGAATTTAGTTAGTTCTACAGATGAGTAGCACGCCGTTCGCTCTCCCAGGGCGGTCGGAGTGTTGCAAAAATATGGGCATCTTGGTTAACTACAGTTAAAATGGTCTGAATCGAAGGGACGTGAAAATAGACGTGTGAAATATATGTTTGTGGGAATAGTATGACGAAGAATCAATGTTTAGCGAGACGTAGTGAGTAGTCTCTACATGCACCGCCCATAAGTAAGGTTTGGTTGAAAGCGGAGAATCAACCAAAGAATTTTGTGTTTATCGTCAATTCCTGAAATTGGAAGAGGTCGGTAAAGTTGGTACAGTCCTTGGATGGGTTGCCATCCTCAAAACAAGATCAAGAGTTTATCCCGAACTTTTGAATTAAGTCGCCGAGAAGGAAGTGATTGATATTCCTTTGGGCTGGCTTACAATATTAACTAGTCTGCCCCAGACTTCCTTCGAAAGGAAGGATCGCGCCAGTGCATGGTCCGGCGCAGTATAAATTTCTGAATCAGGATGAGATTGGTGAATCCCACCTTTGAAATGGGATTTCAGGAACCAGCGGAGATAAGATTTCATTCGAGTAGGATGTATCACCCTTAGCCAGGGAATAAGCGCATGGTGATTAAAGATTAGGGGAGCCACGTGAAGGAGATTTTGGAATCTTGGTACGATGATTTCAAGCATGCTCGGTAGAAACACTCGTACCTGTTTGTCGCGTACAAGGTACTTATTAAGGTTTTGTTATGGAAGAACCTTGACTATTCTCCTTCCGTATGATTAGAGGAGAGTAGGTAATCAGAATTTTTGGATTGGTCAAGAGAACTTCCGATAAATGTGGTAGAATTCCCCGACTGTATTAGGCGAGCAAGAGTGATCAAATGTTCGTAATATTTTCTCAGAATGGAAGTTTTGTATATAAATGATCCGAGTAATTGTCTATAGTAGGGTGCGGCCTCCTAATGTTAGTGAGATAATGAAATGTATAACGTATAAGCGTGACTTATGCGAATGTTGTCGGTTGGGAGCACAAGGTGAAGTATCTCTAATGAGAATGTAAAACAATGTTGCTGTGAAGAAAGGGCTATAGTAATTGAGCGCCGTAATGTGTAGTTAGTTTGTGTACGGAAAAGGATATCCAGAATTGTGCTATCGGATAGGCCTTATTTTCCGAATTTCGGGACGAAATTCAGTTATTAGGGGGGAAGTATGTAATACCCCGTATTTTTATAGCTTTTAAAATTATGGGATTTATTAAATTTAATTGAGATAAATTAATTTAATTTTAATCCGGAATGTTGCTTTGAATATTTACTAGCGTGACGAGAGTTAGTAATTATTGGAAATTTGTAATTTGTTGCATATTACTGGATGAGTATAGTAATATATGATATTTATTTTTATAATGTTGTCATGAGTGAATTAAATGACTATTTCGGAAATTTAAGTCGGGACGTGCCCGTGTCACGTCAGGACTAATTTTGTTAAATAAAAAGTGAATATTTTATAAGTTGTTCGTATGGTCGTTTTGAGTGTACCAACGCGTCCGGAAGGGTCGAGATAGTCAGAAAAGTGTACCCGGGGGTTTAGTTTGGGTCTCGGGGCGTTTTTAGGCCTAATTGGTACCCCGGGAGGGCAATTTAGTCATTTCACCTTTTTGGGTAATTAAACCCACGAAATTCAGCAACCTATATCAGCCAACTAGGTTAGTCTTTTAGGGTTAGAATATTCAGAAAACAAGTGACGGCCATTGGAGAAGAGAGGAGAGAGCTCCAAGGCAATTCAAGGCCAAAAAGTCACCGGTTTGCACCGCCGCCGCCACCACCGCGTAGATCGCGATACGAGGAACGCAGCCATACCAAAATCAGCCGTGAATCAGAATACCAAAAATCCCAGGCAAGTGTTTAACTTTCTATTTTCGTTGGTGCAATCTTCATATTAGTTTAGGAATGATTTGTGATGAAAACTATGGAAGAAAACCCAATTTATGATAGGAGAATCCATATAGTATTGATTTATATATTGATTCTGGAAACCCTTGCCATGTAGAGGAAATAAACCACAAAATTTTGATGATCATAAGAAAGAAATTCTGGAGAAAGATTGGTTAGAAAACTGTTGAAGAAAATTTTAGGGTTCTTGATAATTGGATATAATTTTAGGTTGGAAATCCATGTTTAAATGATGAATATGTACATGCCTTACGTTAGAATCATCTGGTATCTTGTTATAATGTTAGTAGTAGAATTCTGGGACGATTGGAACTTGAAAATATGGATTTGGTGTAATTTTGGTGATGAAACCCGTAACTGCATTTCTGTAGAATTTTCGTAGACCTGCTTGATCGATCGATCGAGACTAGAGCTTCGATCGATCGAAGGTTCGATCGATCGAGCCCCAGACCTTGATCGATCGACCCCTCCTGGCAGACTCTTATTTCCCTTGTTTAATTAGTTAAATTAAATTTATCGCGAAATAATTCTTGGGTATTCTTAATGAAATGTTTTGAGAGATAGGAAAGACCAGTAGGACATATGAATAAGTGTTGGGAACTTTATTATAAGACGAGAATCTTGTTTTTGGGATAATTATATAATGAACGATGAAACTAAGTATTTCAAGTGAGAGATTACGTCGAATAGCTACGATAGTAAATAGAGGTATACCTACTGAATTTCCTACTTGGAAGGATAGAGTCAATGAATGTCACGTATTAAGTGAGAAAACCCTTCGAGTTAAGGTTAGAGATGAAACCTTATACGTAAATACTAATAATGTGAAATTAAGGATACATGTTGTAATTATGGGTGACGAGAAGAACCTACATTAATATGATAAAAGTGGTATATTTATATGATTGTGTGTATATATATTATTTACATGTGAAAATCATGCCCACGCTACTTGCTATCCCTGAGGTTACCGCGCTGGGACAAGTCTTATCTCGATGGGAGCTTTATGGGGGATATTGACTGGTACCCTAGAAGATAGATATCCTTGGTACAGGCTATCGACGTGATAGTTCAGACGGTCCTAAGAGACGCAGGCATGTGCCATCCTCTTAGAGACTTGGAATCTATGCTTCGCCTCAATATTGTTTGTGTATTTATGTTAATACAATTCGAGAGTGATTCCGATTGTATTCCCCTTAATATGAGTGATATGGGGTTCTGGATAGTAGAGTATGCCCGCACCATAGTTTATTTGGGGTGTTGTTATTATATATATATATTATATGAGTAGTTAATATATATATGGAATTCTGAAACTTGGAACTACCTACTGTGAATTGATATGTAGGATATGGTTGATAACTCAAATTGTAAATACTTGTTTTGAGAAAGTATAATATGACTCTGGAAAACTTTATTGACTAATAAAGTTAAAATGAGAACTTTGGTTATTACTTGATATATTCTTTTCAAACAATTGTATCGATAAATTTTGAATCCTACGAAATGCCTAAGATAAGTTAAATCATTGGGGAAAGATAGCGTGTTATATAATGAGATAAACCATTAGGAGGGTTAGTGCGATAGGAGTGCACATTAGAAGAGAGGTGAGAATTTCTCAAGAGAGTGTCGCACTAATATGTTGTTGCATTGGCCTGTACCAAGTTAAATACTTGCTAAACGTATTTTTAAATCAAACACACTTTCGGGCTCTGACCCGTTTTTCTCTCTCTCTCTCTCTCTCTTGTATATATATGTATGTATTACAGGTGCCCAGCCACAGGGGCGTCTTGCTTAGGATCTCTTGGAAGGAACGCGCTGCAGCTTAGGTGGGAGTTGCAGGTCTCTTGATTAGACGACTTCGTCCATTCGGATCCACTCTTAGTACTTTCATTTAGTTGGGCATGTGTAGCCCTTTCCATTATTTCTTTGTTATTGGGACATTTGTATTTCAGTTATTTCCAATTTGTTACTATGGGATTTATTCAGTTTGGATGTATGACTTTAGATTTCATATGTTGACATTCGACTGACGAATGTATTATATTAATTGGTTTATGTTGCAGAATTTAATATGGTGTGATTCTTACTATTTGAATGTTGTTAATAAAATAAAGGTTTTTCTTTAAATAAAATTTGGTTAGTATGTCTGAAAAAATGATTTTGAATTAATTACTTAGGGTGTTAAATTGGAAAATATATTTTTATCGACAGTGATGCTGAGAATGAACCAACTGTTTACCTTGATTTAATTTAATAAAGGAGTGATCGCCCGGTATTTAATTAGGCGGGGTGTCACATATATCATATCCAAAAATAAAGTAAAAATATCAATAAATTAATCTTGGGAGATGGTTTGAAGTTCGGGTATGAAATTTGCCTCAAAAGAGTAAATATGCATACCATATGTTGGATGTTTTGCTTGACATAGCAAATGAAGTATGAAAATTATGAAATTTTAACCTTGTATTATTCAATATGTTGAAATATCATAGAAGGTTATGTTGTATAAAAATTATGAAAATTCTTGGAAGATGACTGAACGATAGAGGACCCTATAGGGCGGATTTGCTATGTTGTAAAGAAATGGGCATATCTTGCTCTAGGAAAGTTGGAATGATGTGTCGTCTTTTGTGTTTGGAAAACTAATACGATAAGGATTGTATTACTAAGAAGAATTAAAGTAGGTTTGGGCTGTAATTTGAATATGTTAGAAATCATAACCTGAGTCTAGATGGGACTTCATTTATAATGAATGATTTGAATTGAATCTTATGATGCTTATGAATTATGTTATGTTGAAGTTATTCTTTGAATTGTTAATATTCTTATGACGATACTAATATTGTAAGAATGATAGAAAGAGAAGAAGAACCGACTGAATAAGAGCCAGATAAAGGAAAAGGAAAAGCCTGATAAGTTGCCATGGTGAGTGTACTTACGATTGTTTCATATTTACAGATATATGAATATAACTCTAAGAGCAGGATTTGTTTGAATAATTCGGTATTCAGGATTTATTTGGATATTCAAATATCTAGGATTTTTTGGGGTCTTATGATCCAGGATTAGAATTGGGCAAAGATCCAATGATTTTATTTGTCTTATGACAAGGATTTGTTGGAACTCATGTTCCAGGATTTGTTATTGCCAATGGGCAGAATTATCTGGATCTTATGATCCAGGATTTTTTATTGGCAATGGGCAGGATTGTTCGAATTTATATCCACATATTCGATATAGAATTGTCATTTCATTGTAGGGAATGAGTACCTCACTAATCTTAATGCTTACGATTTATATTTTAACAATTTCAGGTTTGTACGCTACCATGTAGGATACTATATGATCGGTAAATTTTAGAGTTTCACCATTGGAAAGAGCTGGGGTTTAAATATGGGGATTTTATCATGGTCACACTGAAGATTTTAATATACTCACACATGGTATATATTGCGTTAGCATGGATTGAGTTGATGATTTTGAAATTTTATCATAGTTAATCATAGTATTGTATGTCCGCTTAATTATGACTCTGATATTGATTTCATTATGGTATAAGAATAATATTATGTTCATTATGCACATTATGCAGGAAAGTATTGATAAATGAATTATATTTCCAATGGGATCAAGATTATGATCTAATTATTCTAATAACAAATGATTAGTGTGGATATTGGGTTTGGGGTGTGACACATGGCCTCCTGAAATCTCTGCTAGAAGTGAAATACAAAGAGCTTGTCTCTATCAGCCACAATGTTAACTGGTACCCGTGAAGCTTAACTATCTCCGCAATAAATAATTGCGCATACTGCATCGTCTTAAAATCGGTGCGTACCGGTAAGAAATGGGCTACCTTGGTCAATCGATCCACTATCACTCAAATGGAGTCATAACCCCTCTGCGACGTTGGTAGTCCCATAATAAAGTCCATTGAAATTCTCTCCCATTTCCACACGGTAATATCCATTGGATGTAGCATTCCCGAAGGTCTCTGGTGGTCTACCTTAACCAAGTGACAAGTAACACACTTAGAGACAAACTCTGCTATGTCTCGCTTCATCCCCGACCACCAGTACTCTCTCCTCATGTCCTGGTACATCTTATCCCCATCGGGATGTACCAAGAATCTCGAACCGTGGGACTCAGTCATAATAGCATGCCTCAAATCCTCATCCTCAGACACAACTAATCTACCATTAAAACATAGGCCTCCCTCCAAATTGATCGAGTAAGACTCTGCACCCTCAGCTAATAACTGACGTACCCTGCCCTCACAGTACTGGTCCTCCGCCTATGCTTTTAATACCCGCATGATAATCTCGAAAGTGATAGCTAACATTGACATGCACATTCTGGAAATCTCATCATCATGTCGAAGCTCACTCCACTTCACCTTCCAGGCCTTAGCCAACTCTCCAGTAGGTCTTCGGCTCAACGCGTCTACCACCATGTTAGCCTTACCAGAATGATATTATATATCACACAAGTAGTCCTTCACAAATTCTATCCACCGCCTCTACCTCATATTCAAATCATTTTGTGTGAAGAGATACTAAAGTGACTTATGATCTGTGAACAATGTAAACTGCTCCCCCGGCAGATAGTGTCTCCATATCCTCAAAGCAAATATGACCACCTAACTCAAGGTCGTGGGTGGGATAATTCTTCTCATGGGGCTTAAGCTTTCGAGACACATAAGCTATGTCCCTCTCCTCCTGCTACAATACACCCCCAAGTCCCTGGAAGGATGCATCCCTGTAGACCTGATACTCCACACCACTCCTAGGCAATGCAAGTGTTGGCTCTGACGACAACTTATCCTTCAGCTCATCAAAGGCAAGCTGACAATGATCACTCCACACAAACGGTACCCCCTTGCGAGTCAGGTTCGTTAATGGAATTGCAATCTTCGAAAATCCCTTAATGAAACAATTATAATACCCGGCCAACCCCAAAAAATTGCGAATCTGAGTCGGTGTTGTGTCCCCACTCCCTCACCGTTGATTCCTTACTCGAATCAACTGTAATACCCCTATCAGATACGATGTGGCCAAGAAACTGCACCTCTCGTGGACAAAATCCACACTTATCGAATTTGGCATACAACTAGTGGTACCGAAGTGTCTGTAAGACCATACGCAAATGCTCCGCGTGCTCCTCCTCCATACGAGAGTAAACCAGAATGTCGTTTATAAACACGATCATGAACTGGTCCAAGAACTCCCAGAATACCTTGTTCAAGAAATCCATGAACAATGTTAGCGCATTGGTGAGCCCAAACGGCATCACCATGAACTCGTACGACCCATACCGCAATAGTAAAGCGATCTTGGGAATATTTTCCTCTCGAGTACATAACTGGTGATATCTCGATCTTAAGTCAATCTTTGAGAAATATGTAGCCCCTGTCAACTGATCAAACAGGTCATCAACCCTTGGAAACAGATAATTATTTTGTATCGTTCCCTTCTCAAGCTCCCTGTAATCCACACACAAACGAAGCGAACCGTACCTCTTCTTTACAAACAACACTGGTGCACCCCACGAAGATGTACTCCGCCTAATGAAACCCTTCCCCAAAAGATGTTGAATATGCTACCTCAACTCTCGCATCTCTGATGGGTCCATTCAATATGCTGCTCGAGCAATAAGTCTCGTACTCGGTGCTAAGTCGATAAAAAATTTGATCTCTCGGCTGGGTGGTAATCCCAGTATCTCTTGAAATACATCCTTGAAATATCTCACTACTGGAATTGAGTTCATCGGAATCACTATCTCATGTGAGTTCTCCTCCTCAATGTAGTATAGGTGGGTGCGCGACCCTCCCTTAGGAAGAGGCATCGCTACCAAGAACATCTCCGGACCCGAAATGGAGAACACGGTGGTCCTCTCGTAATAGCCTATTATCTCTCTGTAGCCCGCCAACCAATCCATACCTAAGATAACATCATATCCCTCCATGCCTAACACCATAAGTTCCACTGCTAAACTCGGATGCCCAATAATAATATCCACACCTCTACATACTAAGTGTATAAGACTCTACACACATAAAGCGAGTGTTAGCTGTCTTTAAAAGATCGGCTCCTCGTGAAAATCTAGTAGTAATAAAGGAGTGCGGCGTGCCCATATAAAAAAGAATCCTACCCTCATGCCCACGAATAGGAAACGTACCCTCAACTGTTGGCGGTGCTTGAGGTGTTGGTTGCATAGGCACGTCCCGGGCTGGTGGTGCTAGTGCTACTGGAGGCCTCTGTGCCTGCTGCCCCTGCTGTTGTCTCATAGCTCTATATGGACATTCTTTCCTCATATGCCCTATCTGGCCCCATACGAAACATCACCCCTGAAAGCCCCCCTTTTTCCTGGCCCTGACGAGGTTGTCCCTTATGCTGGCCCTGGTGGCCTCGACCCTAGTGGCCTCCCTCGTTGTTCCCTTGGCCCTGTCGACCCTGGGGAATATTCTGCTGTTGATTAGGCCCCTACTGGACCTGCCTGAAACCCTGACTATTCGATTTATACCCACCAGATTTAAATCTCTTGGCAGGATCCCCCTATTGGGAGTCCTGCCCCTACTGTCTGCCGACCTGTTATTGTGCTCCGCTTACAGTACCCCCACCTGCCTTGCCCTATTGGCTGGGCTCACCTCCTCTCTTGCTTCCCTTTATGTGGAAGTGATGATCCTGCAATACAGTAATGCTATATTAACGACATCAGTATACGTCACCAATGTTGGATTGTCGATCAAGTCCTACCTGATCCTCCAGGCTAAACCATATATAAACCTCGCCTTCTTTATCTCCTCATTGCTCAGATCTAGTATAAAATTAGCCAAACGGGTGAACTCTTCCTCATATTCTGCCATGGATCGATCACCTTGGGTCACCTCGCCGAACTTCTTCCGCATCTTGGTCTCCACTGCTGGCAGAAAATACTTACGGTCAAACCTCACCCAAAACTCAGTATTCATCATCATATCTCTCTCCTTGGCAGTGGTAATCGACTCCCACCACTGTAATGTTGCTCCAACAAGTCTCAAAGTAGTTAGCATCTGCTTCTGCATCTCACTGCACTCCACCATGCGCAGATGGCGTTGTATATTCTTCTTCCACTACCACGCATCAACTACATCAGAGCTATCCTAAAACTCGGGCGAGTGGCCCTTCTGAAACGTCTCTCTGACTCTCTGCCAAGTAGATGGCCCGCCTCGATCATCGGTTCCACTGGCGGCTATGGCTGGGGCGGTGGGAAGTTACTGGCTATAGTTGTCATAGCTGTGTTGACTGCCTGGGCCACTATCTCAACCACCTATGCAGTCAAGATCATCTCCGATGGTGGTTGTGGCGGTGGTACCTATGGCTCCTTGTGGGCCTCCCTCACCTCACCCTTGGACTCTGCCCTAGCTGCTTGCTCTCTCCTTGGTGGAATCTGAAAATAGATCGAATTATAAGTACTCAGTTTATACAAAATCTAATAGTAGAAGCACGATATCTCAAACACGCAAAGATAAAAGCAACAGTCCTAATAATAGGGTTCTATATCAAAATAACGATATACATAAATTGTAATAAGCCGTATAGATCCTATGGACACTAGAACCTGATCCTCTGATACCATCTGCGACACCCTATTTAATTAAATACCGATTGATCAGTCCTTTATTAAATTAAAACAGGATTTCCATTTGGTTCATTATTAGCATCACTGTCGAAAATCATATTAATTACTAATCACCTAATTAATTAATTAAACTGGTGCCAAATTTTATCTTTCATTAAACAGATAAAGTATGTGAAAATCAAAAACCAAACCATGCACACAATCACTAAGTCTAAAAATAATGTTGAATAAATAACTAAAAGACTTGCCGAATAAACCATCGACTAAAATCCAAATCCAACATAATAATCCAATAGATAAATGAATAATCAACAACTGAATCGGAAAATGGGAAACACACCCTAAATGTAGTCGTAACTGAAATGAGATCCGTAATCTAGGAATGAAGAAAAAGATGCGTCTAATCCAACTCCTGCATGCATCCACATATGCTGCAGCTGCGCGTCCTTGGAATAGAATCTCAAGTCTGGCGTCCCTGTGGCTGGACACCTAAAAAGTTTTTAAAAATATTTTCCGCAAGAGTTAAACCCCAAAACAGTTTGAAAATATTTAGCAAGTGATTAAGTTTGTAGTAATTCAAAATGCAAGAAAGCTTTCCATATTTAAGCTAGTGTCACACTCACATGAGATAATACTCACCCCTCAACTATTGTGCACACCTATCAGTTTTCCTTATAACCCTCCTAGCTATACTTCCCCGTCTAATAAGCCTTGTTATAAATGCTGCCTGAAACCTTACTCTAGCCCGAGTAACTTTTACCAATGATTTATAAGTTATTTCTCACACTAACTTAATTTCTCGCCGTTAAAATACTATATAACAATTTCACTAGTTATATAAATAATACCATTTCACTCCAGGTATTTCACCAGGATATAATTGTCTACACTATTATATACGTATAAATATACTGCACATTCACACACACATGTTGTGTATAGTATCATCCTCCCGAGTAATAACTCACCGGATGTTTTCTCTAAAATGTTATCATCCTAGGTATACTCAATCCAACCCGAATACCACGAGACGGTTAGCTCACACCGAATCATGGAATAAATAATAAATGTAGTGGAGGCGATCATAGCTCCCCGAGTGTGAGACTGAATCATACCCAAAGCGTCTCACCTCGAAAAGAATCACAATATAAAATACTGGATGCTATGACCTAGGAATTATACTCGCCCTACATTTAATAGCAATGAGATTCACCCACATCGCGCAACCTCCTATGTTAGCACTAAAGGGGTATGTAATTATAAAATACCTACACTGATATTAGAAGAGAACACAAATAATATATATATTATCACACTTTTCGTATATATATAATTAACTTAAACCCGGTTGATCCGTGCTTAACTCTATTAGCACTAGCCTAAAATATCTAAGTCGATTCCCCGACTCTAAATTTAATTAATTGCACATTAATTAATCTATTAAAAATGGTGTCACTCAACAAAAATGCCCATACACATTCACTCGGCCCGTAATTTATGCTTTAGAATTTATCACCCCGAATCCCAAAATCTAAATTTCACAGTTTTTATCTTTCTGCATAATTATTTGTTTTCTCTCCCTTTAAAATTCCCTAAGTATGAGAGAAACTAAACTCCATTACTAATAACCCCTTTTTTCCCGCTAAAAATCTCAGGCCAACCAGAAAAAAGTCGAACTGGAATTTCCCTCGACGTTCGAACGACTCACCATGTCGTTTGAACGACAGGTGCATGTCGCTCAAACGATCCCCAGGTCGCTCGAACGACCTCTTGGGTCTTTTTCCCCTTCGTCTTCCTGCTAATGCCTTCCGCCTTGGATGAAACCTAAATTCTCTTTTACCCAAAATTCACTTTTGCAACCCTTATGAGACTAAAACATTTCCTAACAGTTTCAAATCCCAATTTCATTATCAACCACGGCGCAGGTCTGAAATTAAACTAATAATCCCTAATCATTTACAGTACATATAAATCATCTTTAAATTCATAAATCGAATTTCACAAGATTTATAATACCTCCATCTCAATTTGATTTCACTAATCATCAAATTAACTAGGTAATATCTAGGTTTAAATTCACAAGTATTAATCTCCAACAGTACACTTGAGATATCAATCTTCCTCAATACATAACCCACACGTAGTATTCAATTAATTGAAACCCAATTTATATGTCAACCCAACCCAAAAATGGATTTTTATCACACCCACTATGATATGAATTGAAGACTGTAATTTAAATTAAAAGCAAGTTAACCACTTGCTTGTACTGGTTCGTAGTGTCTGAATTCCTTGGGGGTAGATGGTGATTTGACGAAGAACGCACTCGAACTCCTTTGATTTGGCTCCCCAAAATCTCCCTACTTTCTCCCTCTTTTCTTCTCTGCAGAACTAGGGTTTCTTTGAGTTGTGACTGCCACAAACTCTCTAACTTGGATTTTATTATGAAAATCCCGAAATTATGCTTATGGACAAAATTAAAATGGCCCAAACACTCCCGTGTGGGACCGGTTATGCCTAAAAATGGCTCGAGACCCATTTACTACCCCATGTACTCTTTTTCGACTATCTCAGCTATCCAGAATCAATCGTGCACTCATTATTATCATCCAAATTACTTTACTAAAAATCCATATCTCGACATTAATATAGTCTATCCCCGACTCTCGGTTGAGATAAAATAATACCACGTCATTATCATTCGCTATGACGTAAATAAATTATTACTATTCACTCAGTAATTGTTTTCCATAAATATTAACCATTAACTCTCCCATTTAATATTTAAATATACTCATAATAATTAATTAAATTAAATTACGACACACAAATAATTTAAATTAGCCGAATTAATTAAATATATAATGCTTAAAAAAATGGGGTGTTACACATTGCTCAAATAGGAAGTATTCAATTAACAATGATCATATAAATTAAGGTTAATTACACTTTTCCCCTAAACTTCCCCCCATCTTTCACTTTACCACCGAACTTTCTATTTTAGCATTTCATCCCCTGAACTTCCTAAACAGCTTCAAATTGCCCCACAATGATAACACCTTAACGTTTTGGACGAAAAACTAGCACGTGGATGACATGTGACTTTTGTAAAGGGTATTCTAGTCCTTTTACCTCTAAGAAAATAAAGCCCTAATCTTTATATTTCTCTCTTATCTCCCTTTCACATGTTGCCTGCCACCCCCAGTCCCATCTCCACCCACGAATCTCACCCCACACTACCGTCACCACCCCTCTCTGCCCCAAATCACCCTCATACACTGAATTACGCACACCCTCTGCCATGCTCACACCCGTCTGGCCCAACCCACTTCTGCCACGACTATCTCCATCTACAAAAACATAAGTCTGAATGGAAACAAATACTCAACAAATCTGGTGGGTATTGTTTGGTGCGTTATGAATTTACTTCTTTTTTTTGTTTTGAGATGAGATTTACTTTTTTGGTTGGATGAGTGTTGGGTTGATTTTTATTGCTACAAATTCAAAATAGTTATGTTAATTAGTTTGGAAGAGAAAAGGAGATGAGGGGATAAGCGTAGGTGGGTTCCGGTTGGTCAGGCGGAATAAGGGCTGAGCGAGTTGTACAGTTGGATTTTCGCAGTCATTCATGTTTTGTTGTTTTGGGGTGGTTTTTTTGGGAATTTTATTGTTGGTGAGTTTCTAGGAATTTTTAGTTGCTTTTTAATACATATAAAGGTTGGAACTTTTTTTTAAGTTTTATTCAATATTAGTCAAAGTTTTAAAATATTTTTCTATTATTTTCAATTTTTTTAGTTTTTCTCAGTATTTTTCATATTTTTAAAAAGGTTTTCAATTTTATTCAAACTTTTTAAATGTTGTTTTCTATTATTTCGAATTTGTTTCAAGTTTTTTTGGTATTTTTCATATAAAAAGTTTTTAGTTTTATTCTAACTTTTTAAATGTTTTTTTCTTATTATTCCTATTTTTTTAGAAGTTTATCACTTTTATTCAACCTTTTTAAATGTAATTGTATTATTTCCATATATTAGGCGAAAATTTGGTAAAGTAATTCAATATTTCTGTCATTTTTTATTTATGATTTAAATTTTTTATTCATATTTTCATGTATTTTATATTTTTTTTAAAATTTTCTTTAATTTTCAGAATTTTAAACTATACATTTGTAATTTGCAAATGTTTTAAATATTTTTTTGCAATTTCCAAATGTTCCAAGCATATTTTTAAATTTTTAAGAAAGTAATTATAGAATAATTCATTTAAAATTTGAAATGTTTTTCTATTATTTCTAAATTTCTTTGAAAAATTATAGTTTCAAGATTTTTTTTTTTTTTGTAATTTATATTTATTTTCATAATTTTCAAATTTTTCTCTAAATTCCAAAATTTTAAAATATTTTTCTATAATTTTCAAATTTTTAAATATTTAAATGAATTATTCTTTAATTTTCATCTTTTTAAACCTCCTGAACTTTCATTTTTAAATAATTTTTGCATGAGTTAATTGCGTTAACATTATGAAGCAATTTGAAGTTATTTCGGAAGTTCAGGAGGTTATATATGTCAAAATTGACAGTTCGGATGGTAAAATGAAAAACGAAGTAAGTTCAACAGGGGAAAATATAATTAACCCTATAAATTAATTTGGGTAACAAAATATAAACAAAACCAGTTAACAAAAACAATAAATTAATCTAATTCTATTCTTTGACAAACCAAGAACAATCTTTTAAATAGAAATGCTTATGTAAACAAATTTGGCTAAATATATAAGAAATAAACTATGTGGGCAAAACTCATATTCCAAAATCTTGAATCCGTGCAAAGTGCTAACAAGACACCATCAAGACAACAATGACACCCATATTAAGGGGTCCAAGGATTAAATATTAGAGACGGGTACACCATTGTGACAAAATACATGTGAGTAAAAGAAAAAAAAAAACGATTTCATACATGTGAGTAAAAGAAAAAAAAATGATTTCATACTGTACACCATTATTAGAATACTTGATGGTGTCCAGTATTCTAAAAAATGCGTCGCTTAAGCGTAAGACTTTTTATATACGTCAAGTTTTGACCCTAAGCGTGGATAAAGACGTGGTCAACGCTGGTCAGCATTTTTTGAACTAAGGGGTGAAAAAACACGCATTTTTTTGAAGTAAGGCGTTAAAAAACGAGATTTTTTTTATTTTTTTTAGTATTTTAAAAAAATACTATTTTAATTTACAAATATTTAGACATATTTTTAAGGTATGTACCTGTAGGTGCAAAAAAATTCACCCGTAGGGGGGGGTGCCAATTCATCACGATATAAGCATAAAGATAAATATGAGAGACAGATTTACGTGATTCGACAATTAATGACCTACGTCCACGGAGTTGCTGTTGTGTTCCATTAGAATGTGAGAGTTTTATATGAGAGTGTTTCTCTAGCTCCTAAGCCCCCTTTCACTATGAGAGGTATCCCCTTTATATAGAATTAGGGATTACATTAGGATTACAAATATGGATGAGTCATATCTTTATGAAATTTGATTCCAATCAGATACTACTCCTCGATCTTCTTGTTTTTTAAGGACTCTAGTCGTCCCTATCTTATTGAAGCGTCTGTTGCTAACCATCTTGACCGGGGTGCTCGCCACGTGTCATGCTATTATATAGGTATATTTTTTGCCCCTACAATACCATTTTAGTATTTTTAAAAACCTTATCATAGTTAAAAAAATATATTAAAAAAGCCTAAACACTTTTTTACGCCGATCACCCCCCGCATTTTTTAAAACCTTGATATTTTTCACTGTTCTAAAAAACTCGCCTAGGCTTGAGGGAGAAACACCCCGCCTTAAGATTTTGATGCCTTATGCTTGGTAAAACCCTTAAGGGGTATTCCTTTTTCTAAAAACAACAATGCTTTAGTGAAACGATATCGTCTTTTAAAGATTTTTTTACAAACCGAACCATTATCTCATCCAAAATAATCAAGTAGTATTTTTATTTGCAAATATTCATACATATTTTTATAATATGTACAATTTTAGTATTTTAATAGCCTTGTTATGGTTAAAAAATATTAAAATATATTAAAAAGGCCTAAACGCTTTTTCACGCCTTTGTACGCCAAGGCCCACCTAAGCTTCTAAGGCTTAAGGCTTGGCATCCACGCCTCGAACACCCCTCGCGTTTTTTAGAACCTTCATATTTTCTATGACATTTGAATAACAATCCCCTAACAAACATATACAGCCTACCATTAAATATGAATATATAAAAAAACTCAATTACATACTTTTCTTTGTATCCTATTCTATATGGCATTGATTTGAAAAACAATTCTCTAACAAACAAATACAACCTAAAATTAAGAATAAATATGTAACTCACAAAACCCAAATTGTTATAATTTCACTTTTCAACACAACAATGGTCTTTTGCTCACAAATGTAAGAAAAGGCTTCCACATACAATAGCAATCAAATATTTGTTGTAAACCCAGTAGGATCACAAAGCCCATAGGTTGTCCGTCTCTCGCATGACTAATAAAGACAGTGGGGGGATGGGGTGTAATTATACAAAGATACAAAGTCTCGCACATTTTTAAAATCTTATGATGGTGGAGATTTGGGTGAGGAAAGAGAACCAAGTGCGTAAACTCCATTTGCAAACATAAACAACACCTACCCCCCGGGTTTTTGTTTAAGCAGTAGCCACGCATTATTTATTTCCCTAAATACAATCAGTTTCAAGAAATGAATGACCAAATATTCATTGGTTGCACTGCAAGAAATGACTTTGTTATGGGCTTGTAATCAAACAACTGCCCAGCATAAATATGAAGGCTAATTTCACCAACTAAATACAAAACGATTCTGAGCATCATTGAAAAAACCATTTATCCAAACCCCATTCAAATTACTGGGTGATCATGGTACCTGTATCAGAAGCAATAGAAAATCAACATTGGATGTAGGTATTTGCATCGAGATTGGAGTTTATCCATTGGGTCAAGCAGTTGGCAGGCTATCATGATTGCAAACAATTTGCTAGCTGAGAATGACTCAAGAGGTTATGTATCTCATCAAGCAATGGGCTTGACATTCGAAGAAGTTAAAAGATAATACAACTTGTGGATTCGATAGTCTTCCATGTGCACATGAGATTGAGGATTTTGGTCTTCCATGTGATCCTCATTGGAAAAAGCTAGCTATTATGAAGACACCAAAATTACAATGATTTTGATTGTAACCTGTAGATGAAAGGTTGAAGAAAAGAGTCCAAGAATGTGATTCAATCATCCCAAGATTTTTCAGAAAAAAAAATAAGTAGCTTGCTTAAGCGGAGTAAGCAACATAAAACATTAATAAAGGAACAAGTAGAAGCAGCTAATAGTCCTTTGGGATTTGAGTATAAGACCATCAACATGAAAAATCGGTAGTTTAAATAATCTCAAGAAACAATTCAAGTGAAGAAAAGTAGAGTTGAGAGATTTAGCACTCGACAGGTGTTAGCTCTCTTGAATCCAAAAGGTTAAAATAGTATGGTGTTGAGCAATAGGAGATGTTCCACTGAATTATTAGGTAAGAATAAGGATGGAAGGAAGGAGTTTTTAAGATTGCTGTGCTGGAAAAACCTATGAAACAGCAGAATGCTCCTCAGAAATCCAAAAGTATACAAGGAGAATTGCAGGTCACACCAACAACTCCTCTTCTATCATCTAAACGAATAAAGGGCATCCCAAAGCTCTCTAGTCACAAAGAAAAAAGTACATCGACTCCCCATCCCCTTAAAAAGAAATCTCCTGGCCTCTATCCACCAAAAACCTCCACTCACCCCGGACGTCAAGGCAACAAACAGACTTCTCTCGGCTACAAGGAAAATCAACTATCCCCCTGAACTCGAGATTCATGTACACAAGATCAAATAGAAACAAGTCGAACAACCACCAACTTTACCAGAGTTCATATTGGTAAATAGTAACCTTATGTAATAGCAGAAATAATAATCAATTATAGGCAGGCAGGCATAATAATACATTTATAAGCCTAAAGAAAAGGGGTAAATAGCGAATTAAGATTTCCGAGAAAAACCCTAGGTTGTTTAATGAGAAAATAAAGATCCAATCCAAGAGAGTAAAACATAGGAATAGGAAAAAGGGATGAGATGAGGTCAGTTGATGTCTTGATCGTCGAAGTCGTCTTGGAAGGAGTTGAAGAAGTCGGCGTCGGGAAGCCTGTGGTGCTCGGCGACGAGAGGTCCCTCTCCGAAAATCTCCAGGGCTTCAACGTCGTCTACGTCCATAGCCATACTCGATCCCTGCTCCTCCAGCTCCGCAAAGTAGTCCACCGGCATTGGCTTCATCCTCTCTCTCTCTAACAACTCCAAACTCTATAACGATTTCGCTCAGGGTTAATTAATTAATTCCATTCCAAAAATTATCGGGCCACTACCATAAAACCCTATCAATGCACGGAACGGATAATTGGGCCATGTAAATAAACAAATATAAAATTAATTTCAAAAATTAGTATATATTATAAATCAATATCTTATCTTACAACTATTATATTTGTTTATTTTCAAAGAAAATATTTTCAAAGAAAATTATTTTAAATTTTTAACAAAACATATACTTTAATATTTTTCTTAGAAAAACATATACTTTAATATACTATTTGTGCCCACGTGCGTTGCACGTGTAGGTGAGTTCAGATATTCAACTTCTATTTGAATAAATGAATAAGAATCTTTAAATTTGAAAATATTTTATGTAGAGCGTAAATCCTATAACAAATTATGCATAGGTAACGAAGTGAACTAAATGATTTGTGTGAAAGAATGTAGTGACAATGATGTAAGAAGATAAGAATTTTGATGAAATTGAAAAAATTACTGTGAATGAATCCGAGTTATTAAAAATGTAAAATGCAAAGCAATAGATCGTTTGTTTTGGGAACACATTGGATAATAACAATCTGTAATAAAAAACGAAAATGTATTCATCAAATATGTTATTTTTGACGTTTCTTTGGATTCAAAGGTTCTTCTTCCTCTTCAACTTTATGAGCGACGAAACGTGCAAGCTTTCGATCCGAATCTTTAAGCGATTTGCCTTTAATGTAGAATTGTAGATTTCGCCAATGCACATATATAACTTTTGAATATAGTCCGAGTGCATAATTCCCTGTGGAATAAAAGAATAAATATGAATATTAAATATACGTAATTAGTATTGAGTGTTTCTAATTTATGTATGAATTTGAATTGTTAATAACAACGATATTACCTTTTCCTTTGAAGCGATGAAAGTTTTTATAGAAAATATGTTTTTTTAATGAAAAGTTCAGTTTCTTAAAAATAAAGTTTTTAAAAAAATAAGCTTTTTATAAAAAAAATATTTTTTTTCAAAACGAACCCTCTCTCCCTCTCATATGTGTCCCGCCAAAGATATTGGAAAAGTTAAGGAACGGGTGGAAATATTGTAGTTATTTGACTATAGCTCATTAACATAATTTTTATAACACTGTATTCTTTCACCATTCAAGGTATACATGACAAAATCAGATATGAACTACACGGGAATCAAACTGGAGAAAAAATTCATATGTGTCCTACACAGGAAAAAAAAGAAAAAAAATGGCTGAAACAAAACTTATGTACTATGTAGGTAACATCCCCTAAACCAATGAAATATTGAATAATGAATTAACTATGGCAATCGGAGAGAAAGCACATCACATGTGTATCCTTAACAAACGGAAACTACGTAATTATAAATTAAAACCATGATTAAGGGCATACTACAGAGAACATTCCGTCTATAACACTTCATTTTGCTTATAAAGACATACACACACGCGGAGAGAAAGAGAGAGATGTCTAATTGCCCAATACTGATCCAGATTTTGGTCATCCAATGTCTAACAGTACTTCATTATGTTTTATTATTCTATACAAAGGAAGACTATAGTCATGTGCTCACTGGAGGTGCATGGTTAATACTAAATCATTACTTAATAGTTAGGAAATGGGAGCAAAAATATAGCCCAACAAAATCAAGAGAGGCCACCACAATCATCTCGATTCGATTACATCATCTAGCGTTGGAATATTATGATAAAAAGCTATATTTTATGGCCTAAAACATGGATGAGGGTGACCTCCCATTCGTCCCTTAGATGCTCGTGCTACTTAAGAGCAAAAAATAAAACGATCAAGTAAAAGAGGAGAGAGTATAAAGGTAGGGTTGGTTATAGGTTTCAGAAACTTTCCTATTTGAATAATAATGGTAAACAAATTGAAAAGGGTATGAAGAAAGTAAGTGGACAGATGGGAGAAAGGGATGGGTTTGAAATGGTAAAACTTTAGACAAACAAAGGCAGAGAAAGGTACTTCTAAAAATCACTCTAACAAAGTTAAGTTGCAGCCTATTGGATCTTGACTATCGAAATGGTTACGATACAATCCTAGTGGTTTATCTTAAACTATGGTAATTTGTCTAATTGCTCAAGAACTTGTGTGAAAATCAAAAAGAGGATTGTGACCAGTACATCCAGGAATGTATCCAATATGACTACACACGAGATTTAAAGTTTGTGGGTGGTCTTGATTAGACTTAGATAAACACATATCATTTGAAAATGATGCATAGATTCTTAATCCTGAGAATTATGAGGATTCAAATGATTGCATAATTACTGTTTTTATTATTATGGGAGCGTATCAAATTTATACTGGCTCAATAGATCCCCTGCAGTTGGGCAATCATTGTGTGAGAATGCGTGTGATCATAATTCAGAAGAATTTATCTTTAGGAGATATCTTGGATTGTGATACCCCTGATAGACTTATATATTTATTTTCACTAATAAAACCTAGTCGGTGGATTATTTTAAGATAGAAGAATTTAGCCCCTTAAGTTAGTGATTTTGATATCTTGAACAAGGTAGTTGAATCATTTTTATTCCATATCATTGCCATTGAGTATTTCTAATAATTTCCCCGAGTTTCGTGTATTTCTGATGGATTTTACAAGAATGTAGTGCAAGAAAAGAAAGAAAGAAATCGGAAGAAAGGAAGAAAAGTCAAAGGGCAAAAGCGTAAATTTATACCCAGAGTTTGAATTCGATGCCTAAAGGGAAGTTGAAGAGCTTGATTTCACAAGAGCACCGGAAGAAACGACACTCAAATCAGAGCTCGAGATCAAAAGTTATGGCCAGTCAAAGATGAAAGGAAAAAGTCAACATGGAAGAAAATCGGACCGATCCGAAATGTCCCAATTCCAGTAGACCCCGGATGGATGCCGAACCGATGATAGAAGAATCGATCCGGTGGGATCCGAACCGATCCGGTAGAATAAAAAAAGAACCGATCCGGTGGCTAAGAAACGGACCGATCCGAGGGCTATCCGGACCGGTCCAGTCGTGCAAAATCCTGGCATTAATTATGAAGATTATGAGGTGCGTAGCTGGTAAAATCTTGCGCAGCAAGCGATTCTAGCTGTCAAATTTGTGCTACTTGGTACTATAAAAGACCAAGCCCTACCTCATTCCAAAGAGAGAGTCGAATTCTAGAGACTAGAATAGAATTTTAGAGAGAGAATAAAATTTTAGAGAGTTTGTAGTAGACACATTTCTTATTTTTAGAAAAGCCCTAGTTTTTAAGAACAAGAAGTATTTCTGGATTCAATCATATCTCTTCCTTAGTGCAGATTTCAAGTATCAAATTCCATTCTCTTATCTTATCTTAATTCTAATTTCAATTCAACTATCAACTGTTTTGTAATTTTTGTCTTTACAATGTTTCTTAGATCCATAATTACATGCACTGTTATGAATTTGTTTTCTCATAAACCCATGTCTAGCTAAGTTTTTAAGGGTGGGGATGCATGAACCCAACCCGATGTGGTATACATATATATAAAATTTGTCCTCTAAATTAAATAAATGATTAGATCGTGTTGTATTGTTTCACAACCATTGTAGAACTTTTGACCTCGTTTGCCCTAGGTAACTGGGGTGCTTAAGGATGCAACGTGCGTGAACTATTGCAACACCGCTTTACTCATTCTTTGATTATGTATGATGCGGGCTTGAACCTCATATATGTAATGCTTTAGAGTACTAAAGACTGGGTCTGATCAATTATCTAATTTATGACTAATTTTGTATTGGCATACACACTAGGGTTTGGGGGAGTGTATTCTTAACCCATTTCTTCATTCATATTAATTCCTTCTTAGTTAGTTAATTTCGCATGCATAGGTTAATTTAATTGAATCTAGTTAATTCATCGATAAAATCCATAAAAATCAATCATCTTTTTCTTTTCTTTTATTTTAGCATCAACTTTAGGATTAAACTACCTTACCTTTGTCATCACGTTCACACGTCCTAATTCCCTGTGGATTCGATACCCAGACTCACCACTATACTCCTTAAGAGTGTAGTTACAAGTTTAGGTTTTTTTTTGTATTGAGGTTGGAAGCCGATAACAACGACTAGCGTATTACACGGACGCTCGGTTTTTCCACTCGATCAGATCTCTTGTGTCAGTTGGTATCTATTTTTTGGTCTATGAAATCAGTTAGTATCTACTATCGAATACACTAATGAGCAACCCAAAGGTCACCAAAGGTCTAGACAATAAAAAAATATTAGATCTAGAGATACAATAGACTAAACTCATGGTAAGAACAAAACAAATATAATCTAAAAGGAAAAACATCTTACCATTACCTATGGACATGGTGGTTAATGATATTGAATAAATGAGAAATTGTCCTCTTAGCTACTAAAAAAGATTCAAATTTCCGTCTATAGCCTAATTCTGTACCAAAAAGAAATGGGAAATTAATGTATTTTAAATTTGGGGTTAAGTCTAATATATAGGTATGTGTTTTGATTCCTTGAGATTGATGACTAACATAGTTAATTGGTGGACACATTTATATTGTTAAGTTATCCATACAAGCCTTGCCATATTGGTTTTATGGCCAAACAGTTTGCATTATATATCATATTGTTGATCCACTAAACCAGTAAAATGATAACGAAAAATTTATTCATTGCATAAGCATGTCCATTGAATGAAATCAGTTTGCTTTTTGCCTAGGTAATTTTAGAACATGAAGTTACAGAGTGTAAAAGGGAAATAAGAGGCCTTGAAGTTGAGACTAATGATCTAAGGAAAGATTTGGCTACTATAAAAGAAAAATCAAATTAATGGAAAGAGGATCGCAGGCAATAAATTCTAACTCGTAGATAACATGTTTACTAAATGCATAATTCAATTCTTTATGTTATTTCATAAAATACATTTACTTATGTAGTGTTGTTCTACAGTAAATTAAAGTCCAAATTATAGAGTTGAAAGTTCAAATGGAAAAATGTATGGTCAAGGATGATATATTGGCAGACCATCTCCAAAATGTTATGTTTGAGGATAAGAATAATAATAACATCATGTTTAGCCAATCACGACAATCTGGAGGTGAGGCCACAGGCGAAAAACCTGTTCGGGCTGGATATATCTCAAGTAAATGAGATTTGGCTCTAAATTTTCTATTTGGATATATTTATAGAATTTTATGCGGAGAGATGAACTCCATGATTATGATGAATTTTTTATGGATATTTAAAAAAAGAATTAATCATTTCTTGCAACATCTCAAATGAACATTCAAAGGCAAAGGATGAACCCCTCTCCATTCTCTAGCCAGATGACACCTCATATGCTCAAACAACATTGATTCAACAGGGTTGCAATACATTTGGCAAAGCAAGGCACTGCGTGTATGTGTTGGTGAACTTTTAACTCTTGGCTTATTTGGATCTCATGCTCTAGTAGTGGAAAGTATTATCTACATATAGGCAGTTTTTATAACAAATAATGATGCTCAAGAGATCAACTCTATTAATTCAATGTTTATAGCCTAAGTGCTTCTAGGTTCTACAAAACCTATTTCCAAAACCTGAGAAAATTCAATTTATAAATGCAGAATTTTGGGGACGCAAAATCTTTATCACTTGTATGCCTCCAACATTCGAAAGAACACATCTACCTCCTCCCTCCCTCCTCCACCCAGAAATTGGGATTCCTAACATTTTGACCACTTATGCGCGTACTGTAGTCTTCTACTAATCCCTACTTATCGTCAACAATACGAAACAACTTAGAGAATCTCACCTCCAAATATGCATCACCACATCATATATCCGTAAAAGGGAACGCAAACAGTGATGAGTTAATGCACACAGTGTTGGAGCTAAAATTGTTCTCTCACGGTATAATGTGAGAAGTTACAGATTTATATACTAATTACATGATAAGAGTTTATGGCTTAAAGAAGGATACAAGAACATTTGAAATTGAATTTCAACTCAAACAGATAAATTACACCTAGGTAATTAGGTGGGAGATTAACTTAGTCTGATACACTTCCTTTAAGTGGACGGGGAGCAAGAGAGAACCCATAGCTTGTCATGAAGAAACTGGAATCGCATTGAAGGCAGAACTTTTGTGATAATGTCAACAATTTCATCTTTTATAGAAATTAATTGGACTAAAAACTCCTTTGAGGACTCCTTTTCACGTACATAATTAAAATCAATTTCGATTTGTTTTGTTTGGGCATAGAACATCGGATTAAACGCAAGGTAGGTGACGACAATGTTGTCGCACCACAATGTCGGAGGTTGAGAGAGAGTGACACAAAGTTCATCAGGGAGAGAGCGCAAACATGTGAGCTCAGCTACGACAGTATCGAGAGTGATTTATATTCAGATTTGGTGGACGAGGGATTCTGACCAAGATAAATGGTATATCCATCGGTCGTCGCCGATCATCGATACACGCAGCCCAATCCGAGTTAAAAAAAGACTGAAGATCAAGTGGAGATAATTTTTGAATGAACAAACCTAGTGTGGAAGTGTGCTTTAAATATTAAAAACTTTGTTTCAAGGTTGTCCAGTGATCATTGGTAGGGTCGCATAAATGGAAAACTTTATTTACAGCAAAGTCGAGGTCGCGTATTGTTAATGTCAAGTATTGTAAAGCACAAACAACATGTCAAAATTTTATAGGATCCAAAATTGGTCTGCCCACTGCCTTAGATAATTTTGTTGTTTTAATGGTGGGGTGATAAGAGGCAACGAAAACACATCTTATGCAGATACGACAACAAAAGTTTAATATACAAAAAATTATACGGATAAATACTAAAAGGTAAACGTTCTAGACAACATAACAACCTACACTACAATTGAGCACTCTGTTAGTGAATGAAAGCATATACTATAAAATCTTATACTTGATACATTTTCTTCATTTAATTTTGTGTCAGAAATGGACATATTTTTTTCATCTTGTCAAGGAGAAGATGATGAGGGGAAATGAAATTTGAGACCAAAGTCACCACTGTATGGCAGCTTTTCAAGTACAGGATGATGACTAGAAATTGAAATTTGAGACCAGAATCATGACTGTATGGATAGATTTCAAAACTTGATTGTTTAGTTTCTACTGTCATTAACCTCCCCTGAGATCAGGCCTAATGCTATATTTTGTAATAGCCATTATTTTGCCCCTTAAAGAATTCTACATTTTCCCTTTCCATTACCCTCTGATTCATTAAAGTCCATTGTTCTCAAGTAGACTTCAAAGAGGGCATTTTGGATTCTATGATCGTAGACACTTCGTTGAACACTGAACATGCTTCCCCGCATTTCACAATCGGTTCCAAAGTTATATGACGATTACACCTGTTAAACGCAACTATTCTAGTAAACCGTTTGGTGCTATCTCATCAAACCGATCATCATCAGCTCTAAGTCCCCCAAAAATGTTATTAAGAAAATAGGAAGTAGGATGGACGAATTCTTCTGGGGTCATAGTTAAGATATATTTAAATGGCCATTCTTTCTTTAAAGTGATATTGCCTAAGTCTACTCAAGACATACCTTAGAATTAAAATCTCGTGGGTGGTTATGTTCAATATATTTCTGAATGTACCGGGCACAATCCTCTTTTCAACAATTGTAAAATTTTTAGAACCATCATAAAGGTTCCCATACTTTGATATAAACCACTACGATTTTACTGCAACAGTTATGATAGGATGTTAACTCCCTATTTAGGTTTTGAGTTGTTTAATTGTACAAAACCAAAATTTTGATCTTTTATGATTAAGTCGAACCTAACTCGTCAAAATTACTACTCATTACAATTGATAGACATGTCTACAATATATTTAAAAAATAAATATAAGTCATTCTCATAACCATGATCCTTATTACAAAATGAATTGATGCACCTTTAGTGAAAAGTAAACGACATACATGGTTTTAAGAATAAACCCCCAACAATCTCCCACTTAGTCTTGAAGACTTGTATCTAACTCCAACCCATCCACTTAGATTTCTATTACCTGTTTGTAAAAATATTAATCGAGTGTTATCCAATACAATCTTCGTCACAATCTTATCACCTTCATGTTCTATCTCATAAACTAGGTGAAACCTATCTCTCGAACTAGGTGAAACCTACTCTCAATGTGATTAACCCTTTTATGGGTTACGAGTTCTCTCAAATTTGCAGTCGTACTCCTATGAACATAAAAAGTCTAATAGCGAATTTCACTTGAAGAAACCTCACCCAAGTTACTTAGGAACTAATCGAGCTGTGAAGTAGCAACTAAATCGGCTTCCTTGGTGGAGTCAGAAATGCGACATTACTTCACACTCCTCCAACTTACAACCCAACCTCCTTGGGTAAACACATATTCTGAGGTAGAAAACTTGGAATCCTTATTTGACTGAAATCCTAGTCTTCGTACCATAGAGTTGTAAGACTACAAGAGTGAAATTTTCTGACCATCCAGAAGGCATAACATATTTTAGTCTAGCACATAATATAACATACCCAAGTATGCCCAACATCGAAGCATTAGGTATATTCATCATACTCTATATCTAATCAAGTATTTTCAGTGATTTCTAGATAGAGTGATTTCGTACTTGAAAAGAAAATCTTCTCATGGAATCCTGGTGATAATATTATGACTATAACATCGATATAAGTGATGGGATAATCCTAACATCCTTTTATCCGATCTAACAAAGGCTTGATCACATGGATGTGTGTGGATCGTCCTAAGTTCTTTATATCGAGTTGCCTCGACAACCACTTCTATATAAGATAATACTCCCACCTCGTTCCTAATTAAGCAAATATTATCCACAAATTGTACTAGAATTACCACCACAATTTTATCACACTTCTTATACAAACAAGTATCATTATAACTTTGATCAAGATCATAAGATTGATTTTCTGATCAAATCGAATGACCCAAGACCTTTATGTTTGCTTAATTTTACAATTGGATCTCACAAGCTTACATCACTTTTATTTCCTAACTTGTTACTATGTATATGTCAAAATAATTATTCAAGAATGAAGTCTTGACACTAAAATAATTCCAACAGACTTTAGCATGGCTACCGAGAAAAGGTTTGCTCATACTCTTTCCCTTTATATTTGAGTAAACCCCTTTGTAAGTTATGACTTGAAGGTTTGCACCTTCCCATCCACCTATATTTTAACTTTTTGTAGCTCCACTTGCACCCGACGAGTTTTACCCCATCAACAACTCTATAATTTCCAAAAATTGATTTGAAATGTCGAATCTTCGTAATTATGGTATCCATAGGCACAAGTCAAGGAAAAACTACTTATCTTGGAATGTCTCGTCATAGTTATAGGAATCTGATGCATTATTGCCTGGGATCTCATTGAAATGATCACCCAAAACACTACCCTTTCAAGATTTGTCCTAATCCTCCCACTACGATGTGGCACCACTTGTTATCCAACATAGACGACATAGGTATCCTGATCATCGATAATACATGCATTATCGTTACACTACACCAAAATGGATAAATTGACACCCTTCCAGCGGCTAGCCTTGTCACGGTCATTGACCATGATAAAAAAGCACGTGTTTTTTGTCATGGTCATTGACCGTGATAAGACCGGGACAACGTATTGTCACGGTCATTAACCGTGATAAGACCGTGACAACGACACTTGTCACGGTCAATGACCGTGAAAAACCTTATAATATTGTCATGGTCAAGGACCGTGACACGTCCGTGACAATTTGTTCAGTAAAAAAAAACCTACGCTTTCTTTTTTTCCCACCGTTTTTGGTTTCCCTCTATTTATCTCTCTAAGCGATTTCGAGCTCTCTCTCTCTCTCTCTAAGGTATGTTTTTTTCCTCTCTTTCTCTTTCATTTCTATATGTGTGTGTATGTGTGTGTGTATATATGTGTGTGGTGGTGTGTAGTGGGGGGAGGGGGGCAGGGGGTAGTGGGGGTGGGGTGGGGTGTGTGTGTGTGCGTGTACGTGTGCGTGTGTGGTGGGGGGAGGGACAGGGGGGCTAGGGAGGGGAGGGATAGGGGGCTGGGTGGGGGGCAGGGGGTGGTGGTGGTGTGTGTGTGTGTGCATGTGTGTGTGGTGGAGGGGGAGCAGGGGGTGGTGGGGTGTATGTGTATGTGTGTGCAGATGTGTGCAGGTGTGTGTGGTGGGGGGAGGGGGGCAGGGAGTGGGGAAGTGTGTGTGTGTGTGTGTGGTGGGGGTGGGGTGGGGTGTGTGTGTGTGTGGTGGGGCAATCTCAACAATTGAAACGGACAAATTGATTAATAAAATATGTATTTTTCCTTTCATATGCAAGTAGGATTGCCCCTCATTAACAGATAATTGTTGAGATTCGAAATAACTTTAATTGTATATCTTTAATAAAATAAATTGTATAGCTTTAATTGTAACTTTAATTGCATAGTTTTATATGAAAGTAAATTAATAATTAGTGCCCATTTCATATGAAAGTAGGATTGCTCCTCATTGTAAATTAGTAAATTAATAATTGTTATACTTTAATTGTTAGTTTAATTGATGAAATGAATTAATTGAGTAGATGAATTAGAAGGAGTACGGTATACACATTTGTTGTTGACATTGCTGTTGGATTATAGTGGATCGATGTTGGGTTGGTTAGTTTTAAAAGTGGCATGACCACTTGAAAATTACTTGAAATTAAATGAAACATACTTGAACTCACCCTTAGGAGGAGATGGGGGAGGGGGCAGGGATGGGTGGGTGGGTGGTGGGTTAGGGGTGGGGGGCTGCGCGTGTGTGTGTGAATGTGCACGGGTGTGTGTGTGTATGTGCGCGGGTGTGTATATGTGTGTGTATGTGCGTGTTTGTGCGTAATGTCCCTTGTAAACGAATTGATTGGTTATTAATTTTTTTAGTAAATTAATATATGATTACCCCTCATTGTTAATTAGTAAATTAATATATGATTAATTATGAAAGTAGGATTGCCCCTCATTGTAAATTAGTAAATTAATAATTGTATACTTTAATTGTTAGTTTATTTGCATGTCTTCTTTTAATTCATTTTGATATGTACTATTAACATTTTTTTACAGCAAATGTCTCCTTCAGGTATTAAGGCGATGATGATGATGCTTGTTATGATGATGTCATCTGGGCTCGGTGGTAGCGGAGGTGGCGAGGGTTCCTCGACCCCTAGGCTCCCCAAATATGGCAAATTGGGGAAGGCCATCGAGAACAAGTTGGGGCTATTAGCGAGATCCCTCGAGCTGGTAAAGACGATCATCGGCCCGGGGTACATTAGTTGGAAGGAGGTTCCATATGAGCTCAAGTTAGCTGTTTGGGTGACACTACAGGTAATGTATTTATATTTATATTTATATTCATATGAATATTTCAATTTCGATTTCGATTTCAATTTCATTTTATATTTATATTTATTTGCAACTAACATTGTATTTGTTGGACAGGAACAATTCAGTCTGGATCCAAAGCTACGCGATTCCGTCTTGGAGCAGTTGAGGGAGAAACACAAGACGTGAAAGAAAAATATGCGGACCCGGTACTTTGGGAAGATACGAGAGTCCATTATCCATAGGCGTGAATCCGTCCCGCCGAAAGTACCGATCTCATTGGCACAATGGCAAAAGTCCGTTGACAATGAGATCGGGGAGCGACAATTGGCATCTCGCCAATCAGGGAGGGAAAATCGGGCAAAAAAGATGGACGTGCACTACTCCGGTCGGACGTCTTACGCCGAGGTGGAGCATAGGATGATGGTAAGATTTAATTTTTCTATAACTACATAAATATATTATTCTGCATTATTTTACTTTGCGGGGCCGATACTAATTTTACTTTATTTTATTTCAGGGAACAGGGAGTGGCCCTGGGGGTAGGTCACATATGCTCGATACTTATGTGGCTCTTCGGATGAAGAAGGGGAAGGACAAGGAGGTGTCCCCGAGCGTCGCGGTCACAATTGTAAGTAATCCGACAGTTTACTTTTTGTTAATTACGTTATAATTTTTTAATTTACTTATTTTACTAATCATGTGCTTTTTGTCCTTTCAGGCAAAGCTTAAAGAAGTGCATGAGTCGCAGTCTGGTGCCGACAAGGCATCTTTATCCACAGACGCACTCAGCCAAGTGCTTGGCTCTGATCGCAAGGGGAGGACAAGGGGAGTTAGCTCGCGGGTGGCTATATCTAGGATCATCGAATTGGAGACGAGCGACACCGGGTTGGCTCGAACGGTGGACTCGCATGACGTGAAGCTGTCCCGTTTAGAGGCGATGGTCCAAGATATGTTCTCATTCATGAAGCGTTCATTAGGCGGTGGAAAATGAAAGGGGAAAGGGAAGGAGAAGGTGGGGGGGGAGGGGGTGCGGGAGGACAAGGTACGGGATGACGAGGATGTGGACTTCGCTGCTTCATCGCCGACACGTGCGGACTATGATGATCCACTTCCCTATTTGGCTCCCTTCGACTGACCGATGTCGACGCTTGGTTGGCCGAGCGTGTTTATACTGGACATATTTGATGGCCAGCGAATAGGGCGGGGATTTAGGGACCCGAATATCGTCCAGGGTGGACTAGTTTATGGATGTTGTTGATGTAAAAAATTAGATCACTCTAATAATTCAATCACAGATAAATACATGAGATCAAACATTTTAAAGTGGTTCAGCCTTATAAGAATGGCCTACGTCCGCTATTGTTTTATTGCTGAGTATTTGGGAATTCTCGATTACAAGAAATTTCGTTCTGGATCCCAAAGTTTGGATTCAGGATCAGGTCCCCCTACAATGAGGATTGTACAACGTATTTATAGCCCTGAAACTGTCGTGTGAAAGGGTGATACATTAAATGATATACATATGAAAGGGTAATACATTTAATGCCATTTAAGTATAAGCGTCTAAATGATAAGCATTTAATGAACCAGTTGAACTGTTGGTTATCCAGCTATTAATGCTTTATTCGAGATCCAGCTCGGACCGCCTGAGTAGCTCGGACCATTTGAGCTTCTCGGTGCTAAAGAGTTCCTCGGAGAGGTCTTATTCCTCGGAGCATAAGAGTTCCTCGGAGAGGTCTTGTTCCTCAGAGCATAAGAGTTCCTCAGAGCGTATGATCATCTCGGAAGTGCTTGTTGTTGCCATGTAGATAGCCACGTGTCTTCGTATGATTGATCCAAGTCAGCAGATTAAATTTGGTATCAACAGAAGCCCCCAATGTTTCATAGTTCAAAATTTGAGGAGTATGGAACATTCTTTCTCGGGATACGGTAGCTTTAAATAGTCTTCCTAATTTTTAGGAGCGTTTCCCTTGTATTTATTTTCTCCTTCTAAATTCGTAGAATCATGCTTTTTTGGACTTTTCTGCGTGCTTCGATTCCCGCGTTACTTTTCACCTTTTTGGCCGTTGTTGCCCGCTTTGGTTCTCGCTCCACTTTTCATCTTTTTAGCCGCCGATAACGTAATCATCCTTTTTGTAATCATTACTTCGCCAGTTCCCAAGGTAAGGTATTTAAACTTCACAGACACTTCATTCGTCTTCTACCTTTTTAAATTTTCATCTTCGAGTTTTTCATTGTCTTCTACTCTCTCGTGTATTCATCTCTTCCATCGTCTGTCGTCATCAGCTCTACTCTTTTCCTGTAAGTTCTTCTTCTTTCTTCTTCATTTCTTTTAATCACCATGGTTTACTCTGTTGAATCTCTTGACAAATTTCGATCTGATTTTTTCATTACCTCTTGGGTTGTCTTGGAAGAGCTTTCTGAGCCTTCTAATTATTTCAATTTGGCTGAGGGACATTGGTGCCCAGTCTCTTTTTTGCTGAGTGTGGATTTTCTTTTCCACCAAATCCTCCGTGTTTGGAATTCTGTCAGCACTTTGATGTTGTTCCTGCACGAATAACCCCCAACACATGGAGAATAGTTAATGGGGTGCATAAATTAAATCAAGTGCATGGAACTCGTATAGGAATTCCAGAAATCATGTACTGCTATAGATGGGCAGTTAATGATAATATTTATTATTTAAAAACTAGGTTTATAAATAGAGCCTTAGTAGTCAATCTCCCTGATGCCAATAGGGATTATTTTGAACACGGGGTTGTCGTAAAAAATTGGCAACACCCTCCATTAACCGGAGATGAGGTTTAGCAGGGTCCCAGATGCCCTCCTTATGGCAATGGGATAGGTTATTTTTATTTTATTTTATTTATTTTGAAATCATGTTTGTTTTGTGTTTGATAAAACGTGTCACTGATAACAATGTTTGTTTATTTGCAGTTGATAGCAAGAGAAAGTGCCCGAAAGAAACAGATGTTAATATAAGGCATTTGGGACTTATCTGGGGTCTGCATCAAAGGGTTGCTGACGAGAACATCAGGTCGGCTTCGTATCTGCTCCAATACAAGAGCTACACAACCTCCTTCACTGCTCGTCCAGTGATCAGTGAAGCAGAGCCAGTACCAGCCTCTACAAGTTCTTCGCCTGAATCTCATATTCCATTGAGCGAAAGGATGAAGAAGAGAAGAACTCCTGCTCTGTTTGAGAAAAATGCCTCCGGTTCTGGGGAGGTAAAAAGGATTGGGATTGATGTCCCAAGGGAGGGGACAAAGAAGACTGATGCAGCTCCTCCAGCTGCTTCTGCCAAAGTCGCCGAGAAGCCCGCAGTGGCTCCGAGCAGGCCTGCTGCTCCAGGAGAGGTGATTGTGATATCACCGACCAAGGGTTCTTCCTTGGCTGTGCTGGTTCCCCCGAGGAGGCTAAAGAAGAGCTCCTCGATCAATTTGGCTGATACCATCATTCAGCCCCCAGCTGTTGGGACTGAAGTTCCCACTTTTATTCCCCCGAGCTCTGACATGAGCTCGGTAAGGTCCTTGACCATTCCCGAGGTCCAAGTTACTGAAGATAACCTTACTCGGGACATGGTTACTTCTTTGGCCGCTCGTCACCTTGCTTCAATAAGTCTCTTTACTTTAAACTTTTCATAGTTTCCCTTGTCATTTCTTATTTCTAACTTGCTTTCTTTTTCTGTTCACAGTTGACGAGCTGCTTTAACATAATCCTGAAAAAGGATGAAGCCATTAAAGCCTCATGCTCCTCGTCCAGTGTGGAGGGAGCTATGGAAGAGGCTATCAAATCTTTGGAAGACTCCCGCCAAAAGTATGCCACTGATAAGGCTATTTGGGAGAAAAAACTTTCCTCCTCCGAGCAAGAAAAAGCTCAAGTTGATGATGCCTCCAAGGAGTTGGAGAAGAAAAAGAATGCCTTGGAGAAGGCAAATAAAGAGCTTGAGGAAAAACTCAAAGCCGCTGGAGAGCTGGAAAATAAACTCAAAATTGCTGAGGAGAGGTTGGACCAGTTCTAGGAAGTAACTCGGCAGAAAGAGGAAGCTGAACAAAAATTGAAAGTTGTTGATGATTTGCTGTCCGAGAAGCTTGCCTTGGAGAAGGCCAAAAGGAAAGCTGCTGTGAAGAAGTCCTTCAGCTCTGGCTGGGATAAGGGGTGGGATAAGGGGTGTGCTGCCATGGTCTCTCAAGTGGACTATGGCAGTCTAAAGTATTTTAGGGATGGATGGGTTGCTGCCCTTCAGGAAATGAAGGTCGACGAGTCATCCGAGCTCTTCCAGAGACACATCCCTGGCCCCCTCCCTACTCCGAAAGAATTAGAAGAGTACGAAGCTACCTCTGAGGAGTCTTCAATGGTAGTGGGAGAACATGCCCTAACCAACTAGCCTGCTGCCGAGCTAGTCGTTTCTTCTTCCGAGCAACGGCTGGTGCTTTCCGAACAACCCACAGTTCCCTCCGAGCAACCTGCTTCCTCCTCCCAACCTTCCGAGAAGGTTTTGGGAGATAAGGAAAAGGTGTAATATTGTTCGAGTTTACCTTTCTATTTTTCTTTTTTATCAAATATAACCCAGAATTTGTACTCCTGAACCATGATCTAATAAAACTTGAGTTCTTTTCTATTTGTTCTCTGTCTTGATCTTCTTTTTGATGATTATCTTTTCTTTCTCTGCTAGTTTCTGGCCAGGATGGAACTATTATCTGCTCATGATACAAAGTTGCTGCAACAATGCAATGAGTATTTTAAGGCTGGTCACATAGACCTAAGTGCTGCACAAGTTGCCGACATCCTCGGCCAGGATGCATCAGAACAGGTAGTGGAAGCATATCAGTACCTGAAATGTCTGCTTGATCGAGCGGCGGCCAATAATGTGGCTTACTATGAAATGATCGAGGATCTCCAATGTACCCTCGAAGACCTTCAGAATCAGTACAAGGAATCAACTGCCCTGTTGCATGAGGGGTATGAGAAGAAGTATCAGCAGCTTTCTACCGAGAAGGGATACGAGAAGCTCTTTGCTGGGTACGATGTCAGGGAGAGAACCCTAAGGGGTGAAATTGAAGAATGTAGACAGATTACCGAGCGGTTGGAGCGAGAAATAATAATTTGCAGAAAGAACTAGCACAGTTGAAGTTTGCAGCCTCTTCTTCAACAACCCTAATCCTAGTGACTGACGAGGGATTTTCATTCTTAAAAGTTGAGAATGCCAAATTTAGGGAAGAGTTGGAGACTTTGAGGAGTTCTGGTACCTCGACATCTTCTCGTGGTCGAGCAAGAGCTCCTCAGGGACGAGCAAGAGCAGCTCGGGTGCTTGTCGAGGAACAGAGGACAGCGTCTGCCTTAGAGAACCAAGCCTTCAAATTAATGGCTAAGAACCAGGCTTTGGCTGACATGTCAAAGAAGATAAGGGACTTGGAAAAACAGCTCTCTGCGCAGAAATCAGTCTTGGAGAATAAGGAGCTTTTCATCAAGAATCTCCACGAGCAGCTAGAAAGGCTAACATATCAGTTCCACAAACAGCCCAGGGAGTTCTGGATGGCTGGATACAACGAAGCATTATTCCATTTGGATGATCGTATCCAGAATGCCAACAATGAGGGCTACAAGCAAGGCTGGTTGAATGCCTTAGGTGTGTTGAAGCTCGAACAAGGACACTATCTATGGGACTACCATGATCCCGGGTTGCTTGACCTGCCTGTGCCACCATACAACTTGGAGATGGAATGGATCCCTGCTCGGGCCATTCCACGAAGCTTAATTTCAAAATACCTCGGTGACTATAATTTATATTCTCAAATTGAGGTATCTCGTCCCGAGCATCTTCTAGATCGACCTTCTGTGATGAACGTCAGGATGCTGAAGGATTTGAACTTCATCAATTCTCCTCAGTCTTTAAATGATCCGCCTGCTGGCGAGGAACCTGTATCTAAAGCTGAGGGGAAAAGACCAATAGAATAGGAATTTTTAATGTAACAGTTAGTATACATATCAATGTAATTTTCATTTTATTATCAATGTAATTTATTTCGAATTTAATGAAAGACTTTCATTTTTGTTTGCAATTTTCTATTGTCTTGTAAATATCAAACACTTTACATTTATGCATATCTGTTAAAAAGATAATAATATTGTGTTGTTCATCGACCAACTTAGTAATAAAAAAGTTACAAGTATCAGTAATGTTGCTCGATCACTTAATAATAAAGTAATGAGTATAAAAATGTTTAAAATTTTTCCAACCAACCAAGGTTGTTAAATTGTGCTCGTCGACCAACTACAGTTAGTGGGTTCTTATCCCCGACCAGCCATACTTGGTAGATTTTTCAATCGGTAAATGTTCATTGTCGACCAACTACGATTAGTGGGTTTTTATCCCCGACCAACCATACTTCGTACAGTTTGGAATATTTTCTCCTCGTCGACCAACTATGTTGGTACAGTTTGGAATATTTTCTCCTCGTCGACTAACTATGTTGGCACAGTTTGGAATATTTTCTCCTCGTCGACCAACTACAATTAGTGGGTTTTTATCCCCGACAAACCATACTTGGTACAGTTTGAAATATTTTCTCCTCGTCGACCAACTATGTTGGTACAGTTTGGAATATTTTGTTTCCTAGCCAAACAGGTTGGCATTTTTAGGAATATTTCTCCTCGTCGACCAACTACAGTTAGTGGGTTTTTATCCCCGACCAACCATACTTGGTACAGTTTGGAATATTTTCTCCTCGTCGACCAACTATGTTGGTACAGTTTGGAATATTTTCTCCTCGTCGACCAACGATGTTGGTACAGTTTGGAATATTTTCTCCTCGTCGACCAACTACAGTTAGTGGGTTTTTATCCCCGACCAACCATACTTGGTACAGTTTGGAATATTTTCTCCTCGTCGACCAACTACAGTTAGTGGGTTTTTATCCCCGACCAACCATACTTGGTACAGTTTGGAATATTTTCTCCTCGTCGACCAACTATGTTGGTACAGTTTGGAATATTTTGTTGAGTAGTCTGCCGAGCTTTGCCGAGTAGTGCGTAGCACTAGTATTCCCCGAAAAATTTTCAATAAACAGAGAGACTTGTAGAATATTTTTATTTTATTCATACCGATGGAAACTGTGTTACATATACATTACTGATAATATTTGCGCAGGTGCTCTGCATTCCAGGCATTTTTAAACTCCTCGCCTTCTAAAGTTGCTATTCGATAAGTTCCTGGTCGAACAACTTCTGTAACTCGGTATGGTCCATGCCAGTTTGCCTCCAGTTTGTTATGCTTTTGAATTACTTTCTTCAGCACATAGTCTCCTTCTTTCAGGTCGCACTTCTTCACCCTCTTGTTGTAAAACAAAGTTGTCCGCTGCTGGTAAGCAGCATTTCTAATGGCTGCTTCTTCTCTAACTTCCTCGAGCATGTTTAATCCAGCCTTCTCATTAAATCACTGACAAGGGAATTAAAATTTAGCACCCGGTGTGTTGGGAGACCCAACTCGGCAGGTATGATAGCTTCACTCCCAAACGCCAGCATGTATGGTGATTCTCCAGTTCTACTCGGGTAGTAGTTCGGTAAGCCCAGAGTACAGATTGTAACTCGTTGATCCAGTTTGCTTTCGCATCATCCAATCTTTTCTTCAAACCGTTCAACAGCGTTTTGTTTGTCACTTCAGTTTGTCCATTGCTTTGAGGATGGCTTGGAGCTGAATGAACCTTCAAAATGTTTTATTGATGGCAATAGGCAGCGAACTCCTCGTTATCAAATTGTGTTCCATGGTTTGTGATGAAAGTATGAGGAAGACCATATCGACAAATGATATTCTTCCAAACAAATTGGTATACCTTCTCGTACGTCATGTCAATGAGTGGCTCAGCTTCTACCCACTTAGTAAAATAATCCATTGCGACGATGAGGTACTTGAACCTTCCTCGGGTCGTTGGCAGTGGTCCAACCAAATTAATTCCCCACATGGCAAATGGCCAATGGGGAAGTTATGGGTGTCAACAATGCTTGTGGAGTTCTTCGGATGGAGGAAAAGCGATGGCACTTGTCACATTTCTTGGCATAGGCTATATAATCTGCCCTCATCGTCGGTCAGTAGTATCCCTGCGTCATCACCCTTTGTAAAAGTGTCCGACCTGCTACATGTGCTCCACAAGACCCTTCATAGATCTCTTCAATCAAATCTTTCACCTCGGTGGGATGTACACATCTCTGCAAACCTGCCATAATTCCTCGTCTATATAAAACACCATTAGTTAGTACATACCGAGCAACTTTAAACTTCAATTTATTGGTTGCAAGCTTGTCAATTGGCAATTCTCCCTCCTCGATATATACCCTGATGGGATCCATCCAAGATGGTCCTAAATCAAGGGTGTTAAAGTTCATCTTCAGATCTTCATTTATACTCCGACCAGCTAACACTTGAATTGGGATTGTTCGTCGTAGCTCGGTGCGAGTAGCTGATGCTAGTCGAGCTAGGGCGTCTGCTCTCGCATTCTCCATTCTTGGTATTCTGACCAGCTGAATAGCGGAAAATTCTGACAATAGCTCCTTTGCCTTTGCATGATATCTGATCATTAATTCTCCTCTAACTGCATATACTCCCATAATTTGGTTTACAATCAATTGAGAGTCACTGAAGATCACAACCTGCTGTGCCTCCATAATTTTTGCCAAATTAAGCCCTGCAATCATGGCCTCATATTCAGCCTCATTGTTGGAAGCTTTGAATTGGAAACGCAAGGCGTATTCCATGTCGACCTCGTCCGGAGTGCTCAGAACTATCCCCGCGCCACATCCTGCAGTGCAAGATGAGCCATCTACATATAGCCTCCATATAGGTTACTCGTCTTCAAATTTTTTATCAGTCAGAGTTCCTCGGTGAAATATTTGCTGCTTCCTTTCATCCTCCCCGAATTTTTCTCACTCCTCGTCGATCATCTTTTCTTGCCCTTTTACCAACCGGAGTTTGTCTGAGATCGAATTTAATTACCTTGTAACATCCACTTGCCCTTTTACCAACCGGAGTTGGTCTGAGCCAGTGTTTGTTGATCCTGTAACATCCACAGGTTGATCAGCGAGCAACTCTTGTTCCTCATCCGGAGTCCTTCCAACTATCTCCGCATCATATCCTGTAACATCCACACGCCCTTTTACCAATCAGAATTGGTCTGGGCTTGTGTTTATTGATCCTATAACATCCACACGTTGATCAGCGAGTAACTTTTGTTCCTCGGGGGTATCAGGATAGGTGAACTCCGCTATGAAATCAGCTACAACCTGCCCTTTTAGTGATGATCTGGGTTCATAAATTATATCATATTCTCCGAGCTCTATTGCCCAGTACATCAATCTCCCTGATTTCTTTGGCTTATGAAGGGCTTGTCTCAATGTCACATCGGTGTATACTACTATAGTATGAGCCTGGAAGTATGGCCTCATTCTCCTACTCGCCTCAATCAACGCTAGTGCCAATTTCTTCAGCCTTGGATATCTGATCTCTGCTCCTCGGAAGGCCTTACTTGTGTAGTAAATTGGCTTTTGTACTCCATTCTCCACTCTGATCAACGCCGAGCTAACTGCATTCTCAAATACTGTAAGGTACAAATACAATTTCTCTCCCATCACCGGCCTGGACAACAGTGGGGGTGCTCCCAAGTATTTATTCAAGTCTTGAAAAGCCTTCTCACATTCATCATTCCACTCAAAAGTCTTTCTGAGTGTCTTAAAGAATGGGAGACATCTATCAGTTGCTCGTGACACAAATCTATTGAGTGCTGCTACTCGTCCAGTGAGACTCTGTACTTCCTTCTTCGTTGTTGGAGATCGCAGCCCCAATAGAGCTTTGATCTTTTCAAGATTTGCTTCAATGCCTCGTTGATTGACAATGTACCCGAGGAACATGCCTTCTCGTACTTCAAATATGCACTTCGTCGGGTTCAGCTTCATTTGATATTTATCTAGTTGATCAAAAGTTTGACTTAAGTCAACTAGATGATCGGCAGTTTTCCTGCTTTTTGTCAGCATGTCGTCAACATAAACTTCCATATTGTCACTGATTTGTTCAGAAAAGACCTTGTTCATCAGCCTCTGATATGTCTCACCTGCATTTTTCAAACCAAAAGGCATAACATTATAACAATAAGTTCCCCTAGGGGTAATGAATGAAGTACTCTCCCTGTCTTCAGGTTTCATTTTGATCTGATTATAACCAGAATAAGCATCCATGAAGCTCAGCAACTCGTGTCCCGAGGTAGCATCCACTAGTTGATCAATTCGGGGCAGTGGAAAGTGACCTTTTGGGCATGCTTTGTTGAGGTCGGTGAAGTCTACACACATCCTCCACTTGTTGTTTTTCTTCTTTACCATCACCACATTGGCTAACCAATCTGGATATTTAACATCTTCAATGAAACAAGCTTTCTGGAGCTTCTCGACTTCCTCCTGTATAGCTTGATTCTTCTCGGGACTGAATACTCTTCTTCTCTGCTTCACAGGCTTGATCTCCTTATTCACATTGAGCTCGTGACATAAGAAGTTTGGGTCTATCCCAGGCATATCTTCATGACACCACGCAAAAGTTTGTCTTCTGCTTCTAAGGAAAGTTATCAATTCCTGTTTTAGTGAGGCTTCCAATGATGAACCTATTTGAGTAGTTCGTTCAGGGTGTTCGTCGTCCAGAATGATATTTTCAGTAGCTTCCACCACTTGACCTTTCACGAGTTGTGACTCATCTCGAGGATCCAAAGTTTCGATTTCTGCACCTTCATCCACTTGATAGGTAGTAGTCTTTTTCTTTGATTCTTCCAATTCATCTTGCTCGGCGGATGAATAATAACACTCCCGAGCTACTTTCTGATTACCTTTCATAACTCCTACTCCAAAGTTTGTTAGAAATTTTAGGCATTGATGCACTGTAGATGGTACAGCCTCGAACTTCTTCAATCATACTCTTCCCATGATGATATTGTACGATGACTGGACATTCTTATCCATCACGAAAAAGCGTATTCTTTCTGTCCGACAAGCAGGCCACGTACCAATGAATATATCCAACTTGATCGTCCCAAGTGGAAATACTTTCTCGCCAGCAAAACCGATGAGGGGTCTATGGTAAGGCTCCAATTGAGATAACTTTAAATTTAAACTATCGAAACACGAGTAGAACATGATGTCTGCCGAGCTACCGTTATCGACCATCACTCTTGAAATCATTACCTCCTTCATTCTCATTTTGATCACTAGTGGGTCGTCATGAGGATACAGAACTCCTACAAGATCATTCTTTGAAAACCCAATGACCAATTTTTCTTTGTTCACCTTTCTCGGGCGATCTTCCTCAGCTAAATTTATTCGCTGAATGTACAAGCAAGCTTGAGCCTCTCCGAGGTAAGCTTTTCTTTCTGCAGTAAGGTCTCCTCCTCCTGCATCTCCTCCTGTAATAACATTATAATCAAATGACCCAAAGCGTATTGAAAATACCTCTCGTTCTGGCTGCCTTGGTTTCTTAGGAAGATCGGGGTCATCATCTGGATCATCTTCATGGTTTCTATTCTTTTTCTCCTCTGCTCGACGAGGATATCTAGACCTCTCTCTAGTTCGGTCGTTGTTTCTTCTTTCGCCTCCCGGATCAACATACTTTGCTAGCTTTCCTCGTCAGATGAGTGTTTCAATCTCGTTCTGAAGAGCTATGCAATTTTTGGTCATATGGCCATGATCCTTATGGAACTCGCAATATTTCTCCCTATTCCTCGTGTCAGGGTCTGACTTCATTTTCTTTGGCCAGTTTAACTCCTCGTTGTTCTTAATTTCTTCCAGGACGTGATTGATATTTGCCTTCAAAGGCATGTAATTATCAAATTTCTTCAAGACCTTCCACGACGACCTACTTTTGGAATGTTTGTCACCACCATTGTTCTTATGCTCTTTCTTCTTAGCTTTATCACCTTCCACCTTGGTTTCTTTGGCGTACATATTCTTTTTCGCAGACATAGCCTCCTCGACATTCATAATCTTGGACGCTTTTCCCATCAGGTCCGACACGGTTCGAGGTGGATCTTTGGCCAAAGTGTAGTACAACTTGTTTGGCAGCAGTCCACTCATCAAAGCAGTAATCGCCGTCTTCTCCTCATAATCAATGACTTCGAGCTTCTCGTAATTAAAACGAGTTATATAGTCTCTAATACTCTCATCAGCTTTTTGTCTAACACTTAACAAATGTGCTACTCGTTTAACTGGCTTTGCTCCGAAGCAGAAATTCCCAATGAATAACTCGGCCAGTTGAAGAAAAGTTGACATCTTACCCCGAGGAAGATTATTATACCATATCTGAGCAGATTCGGTAAGAGTTCCCGAGAATGCCCTGCATCTCATCTCGTCTGGGACAACATAGATGTCGGCAACAACTTGATATTGTTATATATGAAGGACAGCGTCAGTCTTCCCATCATACTTGGGAGTCACAATAGGTGCTTTGAACTTTGATGGTGTTGGAAAATCAACAATGTCCTGGACAAAAGGTGTTCCCCGAAAAAAGGTTCGTTGTAGAGGGTTCTTAGCCTTAGCCATTTCCCCTAATCTATCCTCAAGCCTTTGAATAGATCCTTTCCATGCATCATTCCCTTCCTCGGGCCTATTGGTTCGAGCAACTGATTGCGTTGAAGTGGCTTCCTGGGATTTATCTCGACGAGGAGCTGGTTGGTCATCGGATCCATCTTGATGAGCAGCTGGTCGCGACTGGGCAGATCTTTCCCTTAAATTTGATGGTCGTCGAAAGCTCCTCGACGCTGCATTAAGAGGATTTTTGTTCCTCTTAGGGCCTAATCGATCAAAAGGAGAGGCCCTACTTAATCTTTCCAATGCACTGGCCCTTTCTGGGGAGAGGGTGACAGGTTGTTCAGTATATGTGGCTCACACTGACGAAGTTCGTCCAGATTGATAAGAAAAATCTTCAGATTCCTCATTGCGATATGAATTAGTACGCACAGAAGGCGCACGGATATTTCTTTGAATGCTTCGTGATCCGGAATGGGCTGGCGCACCGCCGTGGAGGGTTTGGATGAGTTGTCGCATAATTTTTTCCATGACGGTCTGGCCCTGAGCCAGATTCACCATCATTCCAGTTAGATCTGGAATAATTGGTGGAGCAGATGGATTTGGAGGGGTTCTAGTGTTTCGATTGCTGGATTCAGGTATATCAGCCATTGGTATTGGATTGTTATTAGTGAGAAAACGATATTACCAGTCGTTCCCACAGACGGCGCCAATCTGTTGATGTAAAAAATTAGATCACTCTAATAATTCAATCACAGATAAATACATGAGATAAAAGATTTTAAAGTGGTTCAGCCTTATAAGAATGGCCTACGTCCACTGTTGTTTTATTTCTGAGTATTTGGGAATTCTCGATTACAAGAAATTTCGTTCTAGATCCCAAAGTTTGGATTCAGGATCAGGTCCCCCTACAATGAGGATTGTACAACGTATTTATAGCCCTGAGGCTGTCATGTGAAAGGGTGATACATTAAATGATATACATGTGAAATGGTAATACATTTAATGCCCTTTAAGTATGTGCGTCTAAATGATAAGAATTTAATGAACCAGTTGAACTGTTGGTTATCCATCTATTAATGCTTTGTTCGAGATGCAGCTCGGACCGCCTGAGTAGCTCGGACCATTTGAGCTTCTCGGTGCTAAAGAGTTCCTCGGAGCATAAGAGTTCCTCAGAGCATAAGAGTTCCTCGGAGCGTATAATCATCTCGGAAGTGCTTGTTGTTGCCATGTAGATAGCCACGTGTCTTCATATTATTGATCCAAGTCAGCAGATTAAATTTGGTATCAACAGACGTGATCTTCAAGACATCGAGTCCAGGGTGCTCGTCATGCATGTGATACCCGGGAAGGAGAACTCTCCGTTGTGGTTGAGCAAACAATACGGCACGATGTATATCAGTGGGTGTGTCAATTCATATATCATGTGGCCTACTCACCTCCTCGGATTTAACCTTACCTAAGACATGTAGTGACATTATTTGAATTGAATTATATTATTTTTTAGTTGGTACATTTGAATTGTTTTTAAGTTGGTACATTTGAATTATATTTGGATTATATCGTGATGCATATTGTTTTTATTTTGAATGCATATTTGCATTATCTCTAGTTTATTTGGATATATGATATTTGAACAGGTACAACGTTGCTATAACAAGTACAAATATACTGCTGGGCAGTGGCAGTGGCCATACTGCCCAACAGATTTCTTTCAATTCTGCCCAAAATTGTCACGGTCATTGACCGTGATAATTTTGTATTAAATGTCACGATTTTGTCACGGTTATAAACCGTGACAAAACTTGTCACGGTCAATGACTGTGACACGATCGTGACAAGTCTAATTAACTTGTCATGGTCAATGACCGTGACAAAAAAAGTTGTCTCGCCCAGAATTATCACGGTCATTGACTTTGACAAGTTGAAGTTGTCAAGGTCAGTGACCCTGACAATTCGACAGATTTGGTGTAGTGTTAGGCAGTTTATTATCGATATCAGGTTTTATTTCATCATGTACGGGTGGTCTAGCAAGATTGGTAATATTATATTCCATTTAATCTTGTAAGACTAGCTTACACTTGGAACCGTGGTTTATTATAAACTCCTCGTTTAAAAACTGGGAATCGACGCAATAAATAACCTTCTTGATTTTAGAAACATAACATAAACTATATATATAACCTTTGAGATCACCAACAAAAAGACATCCCTTTATCCTTAATCTCAACTTCATTGGCTCCTTTCACAGTATGAGTGGGCACTCTCAAATTTGAACATGCCCAATAATGAGCTTAGGCTCATTCTAATGTTCAATGGGAGTTAAAGAGACAAATATATATATATATATATATATATATATATATAAACTGTAGACCCAAATTCTCTGAGATGGACACGTGGCAAATAATAAAAACTTGCTAAATAAATTTATCTTCCCACTATTCTTCTTAGAGCGTCCAAATTCAGATTCAATAAACAGTTAAAGACTTTTCATATTCTCTATACCCAATAAATTGCGGTTCCCAATGACTCCCTATGACTCTTAAATATCTAAGATATTTGTAGTTCTTATTATTTTTGTAGCCGGCCTATGCGGTTCCCAAAACAAAACCACACCCATTTATTCTCCTTTCACACGCACAAGAGAAGAGAAGAAAAAAAAACATCCAAGTTGTCTTCTCCCCAAATCCATGAACAAACCCAGAAAACTCAAATCTCAAACCCAACCTTCTTCAACCTCCATCTTCTCTCTTCCAAACCGAAATTCACCATGGAAGTTCAAGTGGGTAAGCTTTTTTTTTTTCTACCCTGTTTTTAGTTATACCAGTTGTGTGTGTGTGTGTGTGTGTATGACGAGAGAGAGAGAGTAGCAGTTGAGTTCTTCCTCGAAGCTTCAATGGGAAATAATGTTTTTTTTTATATTTTAGCTGGGTGTCTATGGGTGCGTGTGTGCTGGTGTTTATATGTGTGTGGGATGGTGTGTGTGAGTTAGAGCAGGCTTCCATGGCAGATGGTGTTATTTTACAGTGATATATATATATATATATATATATATATATATATAAATATACTGATTTTTTTTTTCTATTTTCACGCATACTTTTTTTTTTGTAGTTTTAGTGTATATTATTATTAGATAAGTTTTTGTAATTATATTAATACTACATTTTTCATATTTTAAGCTTTACCTCTTTTGCACATGTTTGGGGTATCAAGTCTGCTGTTACTTTAGTGAACTAGAAGAAGCTTTGATGGATGGATGGGCTATAAGTATTGGGACCTTCCTGATTCGAAAGACTTATTATCTTTTTTTAACAAACATAAAGAGTTATTATTGGGAATATCTTTCATGAGGTGGGAATATTTTTAAGTTCACAGATTCTTTTAATGAGTTTCCTACTTCCATTAATTGTGATTTGTCAAAAGTCATGCTCCCATTTCACCGTGTTTATAATTATGTAATCTACTAGCTTCTATTTTTTATTTATAGTCTAATTTTTTCTGGTTAGAATCTTTTTTTTATTTTTATATCCAACTTGACTTATGTTGGCGTAATTTTTTTTTTCCGGAATTCGTTTCAATCCAGATTTTGACATCTCGGTTTAAAGGTAATCTATGCATTATTCATACGTCTCATGCGGAATCATATATGAAATGGAAAAGTGATTGCATAAATTTCTCAAAACATAATTTATAGTCTATATTGCGAAATTCCTTTTTTGTATGATTTATGGTTTGTATGTCTTTTAAATCAAAACAAGTTGTCTCAACTTTATATTATAAATACAACCTATATGACGAAATGTTAAGGAGGAAAATAGGCGCACTCAATAGAAAGATATTTTATTTTTTGGTTGGTTGTTTTCATCTTTGTTATACACATGTTATAATTACCAATACCCCGACACTTGAAATTTTTTCCTGGATTTTTATTGAACATTTCAATTTAATTTAAAAAAAAATACGTCAATCATGTGACTTTTAATATTAATTTAAAATTCTATCTCCTTTCATTCGTGAAATATATTATGTGAAAAAAGGCACAATAATAAAAGAATAAATTTTCCTAAATTCGGTCACGCATCGCGTGGCCTTCACGCTAGTTAAAAGAAACTAAATTTAGAATGTACACACTACAAAAGAAGTAGTTTTAGGAACTGAAGTTTTTGAGACAGCTAAAATTTGAGTTCATAAAATACAGTTTTTAGGACGGGTCTAATTAGTGATTCTAAAAACTAACAATTTTTTAGACAGATGTAATTAACAGTCTTATAAAATGATACTAATGAGACCACATATTAGCGTTCCTCTCAAATAATAACCTTTTGAGACGGCTAAAATATATGGTTCCCACCTTTAATCCTTTCGTTCCTAATTCCATCCACCTTAATTGGATTATTATCGAAAAAGGAAAAAGACACACAAAAAAAAAATGGGGCATTTACGTTTAGATCCTATTAGACTTTCTTATATACATTCTAGTCCCATCATGTTTTTCCCTTACATATAAGTCCTATTCCTAATTTTTTGGAACTTTTTTTTCCAATTTTACCCTTTTAAAACCAACAATCCGTAACTTCATTGAGGAAATTACATAAGTGGTTGAACTTTTTTTTTTAATATTCAAATGATCATAACTTTTCATTCACAAATCCCTTTTTCACAAAATTACTATTTTTGAAATCTGCTCGACGAGATCTATCAAACAAGATCCATGAAGGCTATAAAATTCCTAAGAAAAAAATTTACACAAACAGTAAACTTTACTGTATGCACTAGAATATGAAATAGTTTTATATATGCGACATTTTCACAAACAGACAGTAACATTTACTGTGGTAATATTACACAGTATATATATATATATACGGTGGATCCAAACCCTTTTTTTCAGAATTACCTTATATTTGAAGGATCGCGCTAGCGGTATCCAATCCTTACCACCATTATTGGAGCTTTAACGACCTTCGTCAGAGCTCCGATTTGGGGTGGGTAAGGGTGGCATGTGGTGCCGCTGGCGCGGACCATTGAAAATAAGAGACTTTTGAATAAATGGGCTTTGGATCCACCGAAGTATCATGGGGGGCTGCTGGCGCGGACCTTTGAAAACAAGATTGGATAAATGGGATCGGGATCATCTGGAGCGCCAATTTGGGGTGAATAGGGGTGGCACAGAACTTTAAAAATAGGAGCAAATTGGATATATATATATATATATATATATATATATATATATATATATATATATATATATATATATATATATTGTAAAAATGTCATAGATATTAAACTTTATTGTATACACCAGAAAATGAAATGGTTTTATATTTGTGACATTTTCACAAACAATAACATTTACTGTGATAATATATTTTTGAAATAGTTTTATATATATAACATTTTCACAAACAGTAACATTTACTGAGTTAATATTACACAATATATATATAACATTTTCACAAACAGTAACATTTACTGAGTTTATATATATATATATATATATATATATATATACACACACACACACACACACGGTAGATCCAAACTTTTTTTCTTTAAATTACCATATTTTTAAAGGTTTACGCTAGCAACATTCAATCCCCACCACTACCCACCCCAATTGTCGAAGCTTCAACGACTTTCATCAGAGCTATGATTTAGGTGGGTAGTAGTGGCATAGGGTGCCGCTGGCGCTCCGATTTGGGGTGAGTAGGGGTGACATTGGGGTAGGTTTATATCTATAATATTTTTACAAACGTTAACATTTACTGTGTTATAACACAGTATATATATATATATATATATATACGGTGGATCCAAACCTCTTTTTTCTGATATTGTCTTATTTTTAACCCCCCGCGCTAGCGGTATCTAATCCTGACCACCACCAACCCCAATTATCGGAGCTCCAACAACCTTCATCAGAGTTCTCATTTGGGGTGACATGGAGTGCCGCTTGCGCGGACCTTAGAAAATAAGAGAATATTGGATAAATGGGGTTTGGATACACCGACGCTCCAGTTTGAGGTGAGTAGGGATAGCATTGGATTAGGTTTATATCTGTAATATTTTCACAAATAATAAATGTTACTGTTTGTGAAAATGTTACATCGACATCCCATGCCACCTCAAATCAGAGCTCTGATGAAGGTTGTTGGTGCTCCGATAAAGGGGGTGGGTGGTGGTGGGGATTGGATGCCGCTGGCGCGGACCGTTAAAAATAAGATAATATCAGAAAAAAGAGGTTTGGATATATATATATATATATACTGTGTTTAATGAACACAGTAAATGTTAATGCTTGTGAAATGTTATAGATATAAACCTAACTCAATGCCACCCCTACTCACCCCAAATCGGAGCTCCGGTGGATCCAAAATCCATTTATCTAATATTCTATTAATTTCAGAGGTTCGCACCAGCGGCACCCTATGCCACTACTACCAACCCAAACCATAGCTCTGATGAAAGTCGTTGAAACTCCGACAATGGGGGTGGGTAGTGGTGGGGATTGAATGTCGCTAGCGTAAACATTTAAAAATATGGTAATTTTGAAAAAAATAGTGGTTTGGATCTACCGCGCGCGTGTGTGTGTGTGTGTGTGTGTGTGTGTGTGTGTATATATATATATATATATATATATATATATATATATATATATATATATAATATTAACTCAGTAAATATTTCTGTTTGTGAAAATGTTATATATATATATATATATTGTGTAATATTAACTCAGTAAATGTTACTGTTTGTGAAAATGTTATATATATAAAACTATTTCATAAATATATTATCACAGTAAATGTTATTGTTTGTAAAAATGTCACAAATATAAAACTATTTCATTTTCTGGTGTATACAATAAAGTTTAATATCTATGACATTTTTACAAACTATATATATATATATATATATATATCCAATATGCTCGTAAATTTTTAAAGTTCTGTGCCACCCCTATTCACCCCAAATTGGCGCTCCAGATGATCCCTATCCCATTGATCCAATCTTATTTTCAAAGGTCCGCGCCAGCGGCGCCCCATGATACTCCGGTGGATTCAAAGCCCATTTATTCAAAAGTCTCTTATTTTCAAAGCTCCGCGCCAACGGCACCACATGCCACCCTTACCCACCCCAAATCGGAGCTCTGACGAAGGTCGTTGAAGCTCCAACAATCGTGGTAAGGATTGAATGCCGTTAGCGCGAACCTTTAAATATAAGGTATTTTTGAAAAAAGAGGGTTTGGATCCCCCGGATATATATATATATATTGTGAAATATTACCACAGTAAATGTTACTGTCTGTTTGTGAAATGTCACAGATATAAAACTATTTCATATTCTAGTGCATACAGTAAAGTTTACTGTAAATTTTTTTCTTTGGAATTTTATAGTCTTCATGGATCTTGTTTGATAGATCTCGTCGAGCAGATTTCAAAAATAGTAATTTTGCGAAAAACGGATTTGTGAATCAAAAGTTATGATCATTTAAAGATTAAAAAAAAAAGTCCAACCACTTATGAAGTTACGGATGATTGGTTTTAAAAGGGTAAAATTGTGAAAAAATTTCCTGAAAAGTTGGAATAGGACCTATGAAATTATTAAAAAGTCAATAGGACTTATAAGCTTGATGACCCAATAAATGACCCTTAGATATAATTACCCCAAAAAAAACCTCGTTGCCGACTCTACGTCATTCTCCATCAAATCTGTCGGCTAGAGTTAATATTTTGTTGTTCTCCTCTGCCGTTCTCCATCAAACCCATCCAGCCAATGCTTCTTGAAAGTCTATCATCTTCTCCGTCGAGCCAACACTCTAACTTGTGTTGCTGATCCTTTCTCTTTTATCATTGATGTTGGTATATCTCTATCTCTCCCACTTTGCTATGTCAATAATATGTTTATCAGTTGGTATGGGATTTTATCTGCTTGATTTAGTGCGTATTTATTGTAGTTTTGAATGTATGAGTGTTTGTGTGTAATTATCGAGGTCTGATAGTCAATCACTTTCGTATTACAATGGTTGTTTTGATTCACAAATCACAACAGCATTAGGTTTGGTAACAATACCATTTCTTTCAATTTGCTTTATATATATATATATATATATATATATATAAAAGAAGAGGATCACAAGCTTAAAAAACGAACTTTTTAATGGACCTTAACAAAAAAAATACCTAACAATTCATTAATTTTAATTCCTATAGTGTAATATCAGCGCCAGTGGCAACGGACACGCGTGTGATCCGAGGCCTCCTTACCTCCTACCCCTACCATGGCAGATCACTAGTTTGAAAAAATTAAGTTACTGGAGTGTTTACTCAGGGGTAAGCGCTGTCATAGTGGGGTGGGGGGGGGGGGGGGGGAGGTTGTAAATAAAATATTTGATCGACATGCGTGTCCGTTGCCGCTGGCGGGGACCAATTACATTATAGGAATTAAAATTAGGGACTTTATAAATTTAGGACTTATTGTAATATGTATTTAGGAAATAGGACAACAAATATTTTATTTATAGTTTTAGTCCCTATTTTTTAATAAAGCCGCTGGCGCGGACCAATATTCATAAAACGTCAACCAATCACAACATGCCACGTGTCCCTTTAATTTGAAAATAGGGACTAAAAATGGAAGCGAAATGTTTGTTGTTCTATATCCATAATCACTATTATTTTATGTCCTAAAAGTACATAATCTATTAAAATTAATGGGTTGTCAGGTGTTTTTTATTAAGGTCCATTAAAAAGTTCGCTTTTTAGGTCCACTTGTGATCCTCTCCGTATATATATATATATATATATATATATATATATATATATATATATATAATAATGATTTTGTGCGGACCAGTCCTCATTTTAAGAGTTCGAACCGAATATGTGTCACCTGACGGTGAACCTAGAAATAATCGGTGGTGCTAATCGGTGCCTATAACACCTGACGGTGAACCTAGAAATAATCGGCTAAATTATAGGCACTCACTCTTTCTTTAATCTTTGAGGCTCTTTGTAAAACTGAGTTCGTTTTTATATTTCGAGTCATTCTCTAAACAAAGACTATTTGTTTTATTTCCTTTTTGAGTAGGAACCAAAACAAACGAAGCAAACATCATTTGTAATTTAGCCAGAATTTACATCCATATGGTCAAGTTCCCGATTTTACATATATAAAAAGAGGAGGAAAAAAGGGGTCTGCAATTGGCGTATCCATCACTAGGTCCCGCGATCTTCTGAGCTTAGGGCAAGGCTTTGCTTAGAAAAAAACGTGACTTTCCAGAAACGAAATGTGAGAGAAAATGTTAGGATAGTTTTAATACGAGTGATCTTCTTTGCACCGTTTGCCATTGCTTAATATTGGTTGGACATGCTATTCAAGGATGCCCTGCTGCACCGGCAATTCTCAAGCCACCACAGTGGCTCCTTTTCTAGAGGTACCAGCACTTTGGCATCGTGCCATCAAAAATTATATTCCTCAATTTCAAGACCTCCCCAATGCCTCATGCCTTCAAAACGGAACATGCCCCGTAACTCTACTACTAACTGGAAATAATCAAACTTTTGGAAAAAGTTTGGTCGAATTTGTTCAGCAGTTCTGCCACACACAAAGATTATGATGTTTTTGGTAGTTGTCGGACTTAGATCATCAGGTCTCAGAAGATGATATGCATTTTGTGACAGCATCTACTCTCGTTGATGATAAGAACATGTATAAATTTTAATCTCGACGCACTCTAGACTATCCATTTTCCAAAGCTCTCTATACAGCAATGGGTGCATTTGGACTTGAGGTTACATGTGTTTTAGCTTTAAGTTTGTGGAATAATAGTTCTGCCTAGATTAATGCAAAGCTATTTAAGGGTTATCAGAAGGGAAATCCAAAGGGGGCGGTCAATGAAATAATGATAGCCTATGATCTCCTAAACTCGAATGCAAACAAATTTAATGTGAGAAAATGGTACAATTCGACCTACAGTGGCACTGAAAGTAAATCTTATACACCGTTGCATGTTCCTCGCTAAGTAAATTTGTCAATCAATGTGTAACTACAATATTCTCTTAAGCGTGGTGCGAGAATACTGTTTGGCTTTGTTAAAAAAGTGCCCAAACATGAAAGCCTAAATAAACCTGATATTTCTGCGATGTTTGGCACGCTCTTCTTTGCATGGATCATTGTACAACTAGTCCATGGTATATTGACATCTCTATTCTACGAGAAATAAAAAAACTAGGGATCATAATGAAAATGCACAAGCTTGGGGATTTCCCTTAATGGATGATTTCCCATGCTTATTTTCTAGAAATATGAGATTCTACACGTTATGCTTTGTAGGATGTGGCACAATATTGGGCTTCAATTTTTTTACTTAGAACAACTACGGCATCCAAAAGGTGTTTTATTTCACCTATATAAACATGCAAATTGCACTTGCCTTCCCAGTAGCTATAATTTTATCAAATGTGAAGACTGTTACAGTTGTAACATACATATTGGTCTTTGCAATTGGCCTCATAGGCCTCGATTTCCAAAGCTTTGTTGAAGATGCATCATTCCCAAGAAACTGGATTATTATGCTGGAGTTATATCTTGGTATTTCTCTATATTGGGGGTATATGAGTTTGGTCAATACTCTGCCATAGCAACTTCGGTGGGCAGTGATGGCATGCAATGGGTAGATCTGAGTGATAATGTTAATGGCATGAGAGAGGGGTTGATTATCATGATTGTGGAATGATTATGATTTCCTTAAGGGTTGTATAGCTGATGAATTAAGTGCTTATTCTTGAACATAGATTAGGTATGTGGAATCGTGTCTATACAGGATCGATTGACATGTTTCACAAGTAAACTCACGTGTCGTATTGTATGCCCAAAACCCTGTTTATTAATTTTTCAACCAGTTGTTCATTACTTTCACAATCTACATTAATTTCTCTAGGACTTCAAACCTTTCATTGTTGCTCTTTCCTATGATTTCAAAGCAAACATCAATGAATCAAAGTTTGTATTAATCATGTATAAAACAAACCTTGTCTAGGATGGAGGTTATTTTATTAACCACTGCAAATACTTTTTTCTTTCCACCATCCCGTTACTTATTGATCATGTTGGGGATGTATTGGCGATCTTTATTGTGTAATGCCTCGTTCACGTTTGGAAAACTTGACAGAAATGAAGAGACGAGATGTTGATAGAGAAAGTTTCTGCACATCGTTTATGGGAGAAAATATCCAGCTCAGGCTTGTTTGCTTTACATTATTCTAGATAAGAATCTTTATTTTTCTCTACATCTTAATGTTTCTTTTGATTAGGTACAAAAACCTCTTGCATGATAAATTCATCAATTTTAACATATATTATTCCCCTTAGATGATTATAGTCTGTTTACTTGTTTCAGATGATACGCCACCTATTTTTGTTTGGCACACCTTGGCATAATATATGCGACTTATAAGATATATAATATATGTATTAATATATTTCCATCATGTTGAGTTCAATTTCTTGTACATATGGTCAGTAGCCCTATTTGACACATTTTTGTCAGATATTACACATTAATACAAGGGCAGGCCCCACTACTAAATCCTTAGTGCCATGAATAATCAACGCATTGATTCACGCATGGATAAAGTAGCATTAACCGTTGATTCCACTACATTATCAATTCAAAAGTCAAGGCATGCCATCGAAGACAGCGCTTAAAATTCTCAACTTCCCAAACATTTCCAGAAATAATTATTTGTCTCAATACATATATGTGTCTTAATATTGCAACTGATATGCTTCAATGGTTATTTTCCATATTCTAGGTTTATATTATGATTTATTTTCTGTGGTACCCAATGATTTTAATTCAGGATAATACGAAGCTCGCCAAGAATGTTTGGGACTAGATTATACGGAGCTCACCAAGATGCATATGATGGACAATCAATTATCTCATGTTATTTAGCCTATAAAAAGGTGATTTTTTCCCTTCCCACATGTTTATAAAACTACTACTTATGTTTTCGAGAGGTGCCCATCATAGCAGCCAACCCAATAGTATTTAAAATAGTAGTTTCCCCTTATTTGACCAAATCAAGTTGGCTATTATGTTAATGAAAAAAACGTGCTTAAAGAAGAGAGAAAGTTGGGGATTTGGTTCCATTTCGAAGTGTATATACGCGTGACCTTAAATAGTTAGATGATACGTTTAGTGGAATTTGATTATATGTTTAGTTACGGGCTAGTATACAATTGGCTTATATATGCTTGCCATATTTTAGGAGAAAATGATATATTGATAAATTTATATATTACTGTACTTGAGTAGTTGATGTCAAACATGGGCCTTGATATATAATCTCAAAAAGAACTATGAGCTCTAAAAGACGATCTTAAGAATCACGTGACAACATCGACGTCAATAATCAAGATTCAACAGGATCAGAACTTGACCTACGAGACCGCTACATGTAGCGATAAAAAAGGAAACTCTATTTTATATATTGTATTATTTTACAGAGATAAAATTCTCCCTTTTTAAATTACTTATTTATTGTGTTATAGTTATTTTTGAGTTAATTTTTAGGGTCAATTATTAAATAGTCCCTACTATAAATATATATTTTTTAAAAAGGACACATATTTTTAGTTTAACCTATTTAGTCCCTCAAGCACTCAATATCCTCTTATTTTTAGAGGTCCGCGCCAGCGGCACTCCCTTTCCAAAATATGTGGCAAAGGACTTTTTGAGGCAAAATAAAAAAATTTGGACTAAATGGGTATTAAAAAATGTCCGAGGGACTATTTGGTATATGTCCCTAATTTTTATATTTAAACAGGTTAGTTTTCATGAATAAATAAAGGAGATATCGATTTGAAAAAAAAAATATTAAGTGATTTTAAAGGTAATTAATAATAAGATATAAAATTTGATAATGTTTTTAAAGATGGTCATTTATAGAAAATATTAAAAAAATTCTTCTTTGTTTAAGGTAATTGACACTAAATAAATCTTATTGCAGGTGGAAACCTTTTTGTGAACAAGGTAAATTATTGAAGTCATTTTGTTGGAGGTCGTATGCTTCAAGATCACGAGTTTAATTTGTTGACATCATTTCATGTTAAAGAGTAGATGAATTTTTATGTTTTTTTTAATGAGATGAGTGAAATATCTGAAAAACTTATTATTACCATTAATGTTTTGATTGAAGCAACTTTGATTTAGGCGGGAGGACACGAATTCTACTTGTATGAACTCTAATTATAGTTGAATGGAAAATTGTATGTTATCCATGTTGAAATGGGTGCCAGAGATGTTATATATTATCTTTAACAAGTTTTGTTTATGATTACTATATAAAATATATGCCGAAATGAATGTAAAGCATGTAATGTATTCTATTTTTTAATGCTTTTGATGATGGAATGTATGCAATTATAACTTTGGTGCCAAAATTATTAAAGGCAGCTTCCTTGCCATCTCAAAAGGATTCCATAAACGATGAGATTTTGAGACCTCTTAGTTCTCATCTAAAAAAACTTTTTTGCAACTACTGTTGCCATCTTTAAAAAGATTTATTAAGGACGATCTCCTTGTCGTCTCAAAAGGATCCCATAAATGATGACCTTTTGAGACAACTTAGTTCTCATATAAAAAACCCTTTTGGTACTGTTGTTGTCGTCTCAAAAAGTATTGAAAATGAGGGTATCATAAGACCCCCTAGCCATCTCAAATACCGTCTTAAAAGGTATTTGGTAAGGTTAGAGTTAGAGACAACTGGAGCACCATCTCAAAAAGAAGTTTTTTATAGTGGTAAAATTCCAACATGAATGTCGCAGTCCTGAATAACTTATCATGAAACTTATTATATCTAAAAGAGCCTCATTCTTTTTTATTACCTACACCATTCTAAAATCGAATACCAATGTAGTCAATTAAGATATAATCCTAACCTATGATAAATGATCATTAATTAGCTCTCACAAGAGGTATACACCCCTACGATCACATCATAGAGTTTGGATGAGTTTACCTCACTTATGCTCCACCTTACCTTTATAAACGTTGAACTAATCAATTAAGATATAATCCTACACCATTCTGAAATCGAATACCAATGTAGTCAATTAAGATATAATCCTAACCTATGATAAATGATCATTAATTAACTCTCACAAGAGGTATACACCCCTACGATCACATCATAGAGTTTGGATGAGTTTACCTCACTTATGCTCCACCTTACCTTTATAAACGTTGAACTAATCAAAGGCTTCAAACTTGAAGTGCATAAAGTAAACATATCCATACCATCAAGCAAGGTTCTAAAAAACGCGGGACGTGATTGAGGCGTGGAGGCCAAGCCTTAAGCCTTAGAAGCCTAGGCGTAAAAAGGCGTTTAGACCTTTTTAATATATTTTAATATTTTTTAACCATAACAAGGTTATTAAAATACAAAAATTGCACATATCATAAAAATATGTCTGAATATATGCAAATTAAAATACTATTTGATTATTTTGGATGAGATAATGGTCCGGATTGTAAACAAATTCTTTAAAAGGCAACATCGTTTCACTAAAGCATTGTTTTTTGAGAAAAAAGTGCGCCTCAAGGGTTTTACCAAGAATAAGGCGTGAAAAGCGTAAGGCGAGGCGTTTCTCCCAAGCCTTAAGCCTAGACGTGCCTAGGCGGAGCCTAGGCGGGTTTTTTAGAACAGAGCCATCAAGTAATCATAATGAAATCAAAAGCACCCAAAACAACATTTTGATCGGATAGTTATAGAACCACATTAATCAAAATGAACCTTTTTCAACACATCTTTGACTCTTGAGTTTTTGGTCGTGAAGGACCCTTTTGTCTTTTTACCTTTTAAACAGGATTCAAGATAACAAGTGCTTCCACTTTCAATGAACTCACTTTTTCATTTTAGAGAATCTTCGAATTCCTTTCAGAATAAAATGACCTAAGCTTAAGCGCTAGAATTGTGTTTGGATTTAGAAGAAAACTTTCTTTTTAATGATATGCATATTAAAAATATTCACTGCCTTATTTAGCACTATTGGTGAGAGAGACTATATAAATTACTTTCCAATGTACGAGAACAGATAAAAGATATCCAACTTTGATAAAAAAAAATTTTATCAAAATAATCGAATATCTATTCAAAACCAATTTCGAAAATTAAAACCCATTTTTCTAAACCCAGGTATATAAGATAATCTACGTACGTTAACTTTATGTCATCACTATAATCTAAAAGGATTCCATACTACTTATAACGTTGCCTTATTCTTATTACCCATAATTGGGAACATCACTCTTTTAAGTAATTGTCTCGTTCTCTACAATAAGTTGCAGTCCTGATTTGTGGTTCCTAAGTCTATACCCTAAGTTGCCCTTGATATGACCATAAATAATACATTTACTTTTCAGAGAAAAATAATCATCATGTCATTTTCTTTACAAAGCAAGGAAAATTGGACACCGTTTCTATAAGTTTCTAACTACTTTTAGTGATATTCCTCCTTTTGGCCAGGCCAGCTTTGCCTATAGGCAAAGCAGGCGGTCGCTTAGGGCCCCCGATTAATTCGGGGGCCCTCCGGAAAAAAATTAGGTATAAAAAAATAAGTATAAAAAATATTAGTTGTGAAAAAAATAGAGTTATCACTTAAAAACACCCCCAAAAAATAAAACTTGTTCCATTTAAAATAATTTACAAAATAAAAGGCCCCAAAATAAAAAGATTAGAAACTTCAAAAATTAAAGAAGAACAAAATATTTTTCGATTATTCTTGATTGTACTCCGAATATAAATGAAGAAGAACAAATGTCTATCATAATACGTTGTGTTGATACTTCAAAAAGTCCAATAAAGATTAAAAAAAAATTCTAAAGGTAGATGATACATCCGGTGAAGGGCTTTTTAATGAACTTATAAAGTTTTTAACAAGTCACAAACTTAATGTTAATTATATGAGAGGACAAGGATATGATAATGATTCTAATATGAGAGGAAAAAATAAAGGTGTAAAAAATAGAATATTACAAATTAATCTTATGGTATTTTACACACCATGTGGTTGTCATAGTCTTAATCTTGCACTTATTGATATGGTTAATTCATGTAGTCAAGGTAAAGAATTTTTTGGTCATGTAAAAAATTTATATAATGCATTATCATCTTCTACAAAACGGTTGCAAGTTTTCAAAGATTTTATTGGAAAAAAGGGCCCACACTTAAACCATTATCTCAAACACGTTGGAAAAGTCACATTGAAAGTATAAAAGCAATTGAATCTTTTAAAAGGACTTGTTTCTTATTTTGAAAATGAAAGAGAAAACGGATTTGAATTCGCAAATATTGAAGCTATAGATATTGCTAAATAAATGGAAATTGAACCCGTATTTCATAAAAACGTAATATTTATAGGAAAAAATATTTTGATGAGAATTCTAGTGATGGGATTAGACAATCATTGAAAGAATCTTTTAGAGTTAATTACTTCTCACATATAATAGATCAAGTGCTTACGTCAATTAGAACTAAATTTGAACAATTTAAAAAATATGAGGATATTTTGGGTTTTCGTTTGATTTGAACAAGTTAGAAACTTAAGATGGTGATATTTTAAATAGTTATTGTATTAAGCTTGAAAATTATTTAACACATGACAATAATTTTGATATTGATGCAAATCAATTATTTTGTGAATTGAAAATTTTAAAGACATATTTACCTAAAGAAACTAAAAAGTCAACTGAGGTGCTAGAATATATTAAAAGAATGGATTGTATTTTTCCAAATGCTTGGATTGCCTATAGAATAATTTTGACAATACCCATTACGGTTGCCTCGACCGAAAGAAAATTTTCAAAGCTAAAAGTAAAAAATCTTACCTTCGTTCTACCATGTCATAAGAAAGATTAAATGGATTAGCCATGTTATAAATTGAAGAAGATTTGTTAACAACAATTAAATTTGATGATTTAATTGATAGTTTTGTATTGAAAAACGCGAGAAGAACATACTTTCTTTAATTTGATTTTTTTATGTAAAGGGTGTAATATCCCATACTTTTATGGGGATTTAAATTACATGAGTGGGTGTAATTTAATACTCGGAGAAATGATTTGAGAAATTTAGTGAACAGATAAATATTAATTTGGCGAGTGACGGATTAATATTGATGTGTGCTATATTTACTTAGGGAATAAGTAAATGAAGTTAGATTATTTTATATCATCGCAGTTGGAAAAAAGCGACAAGTAATAATATTTTAATTGAAAAATATGGGCGGAGTTGAATTGGATTTTAAAAAGGTGAATTTTTTATAAGTGACTTAGATGGGAATTTAGAGTGCACGGTAGGTCTTGGATGGGCCGAAATAGTCAAAATAAAGTACCCGATGGTAGTGTTTAGATTATGGGGACTCTTTGGATCAGTAGGGACTCGCATTTGTGTATACGAGTCATTTTTGGATTTAATAAGGGGATAACCCTTATTTCTATCTTATAAGACGCGAGAGACAGAAAGAAAAGAGAGAAAAAGAAATAAGGAAAGAAAGGAAGAAGAAAATGGGAGAGAAGAGGAGATTTCCGGCCAATCTCCAACGGATCCCGACACGAGGTCGTCAGATTTATCCAGTGAAGCAAGTGTTTAACTTGCCTTAAAAATATATGTGTGTTTATAATTCATATTATAGTTGGTGAAAACTATATGATTTTTGGGTTGGGATTCTTGAATCAAAATTGGGTTTTTGGAAATTATTTCATATAAATTGATGTGATAATAACTCCATATGAAATCTCAGCTCAAATCCATGTTAATGGTGTAATTTTTGGTGAGAAATTTGGAGAAATGAGAAATTGAGGGTTTAACCAACTTAGGGTGTAATTCTTTGTGAAATTTGATGAATACCATGAATTAATTATTGTGTTGAGTAAATCATTAGTGTGTGGATGATTATATTGATGATTGGTGATGTTAGAAACCAAAAATTTTGGGTTGGAGTGGTGTTAGAATTGGTTTGGGGGTTGAAGAAAATGATGAAACTTGGAGCAGTAGCCAAACTGCACCATTTTGAATCGATTCGTTAGGAGGCGAATTGATTCGATCGAGGCGAATCGATTCGGTCAAATGCGAATCGATTCGACCCTGTCAGTTATGAAAAATTTTCTTGGTTTTAAGGATTGAAGGAGAATTGTTTTGTGGAGATAAATATTATGGGATCCTAAATAGAGTGTGAGGACCTCTATATGATTATTTGAGTGATATATACAAACCTCAGGTTAGTTGGGTATAAAAATTTGGGTTATTTATGTTAGGAGTTCTTGGGACGAACAACACTCAAGAAATTGTTCGGCGGGTATATATATGCCGATGATATGTATGAGTGAAATCCGAATGTGCGAGTCGGATGAAATTAGAATACTAGCTAGTTATGATAAGCTAATAATCGGGAAATTATTTATATGATAATTATATCATAAGTGAGTGAATACTTATGGAATTAAAATAAATGTGTGTATACTTATGATTTTATACGAATTGGTATATTCGGGATTATAGGCTAATGCCATGTGAGATAGGCAGGAATAGCCGGATTTGATGATATATATAGGCTAGATTAACGTGTGAGACGAGTTTAGTGTGTATATCGATAATATTACTATGTGTAAATATTTTTCGTTGTGTAGCGGGGTTATCTTTGGTTTCATTCGCAAGGGAGAGGGTATAGTCAGTGGGAATATATCTTATTGGAATTAGTCGTTTTAGTGATGTATCATACGAGTATGATATTATCTTGGGTATGGATTGGTTAGCGATGGTTAGAACGGTAGTGGGCTAACATTGCAAGGCTATCGTATTTGTTATTCTGGGTCAGGATGTGTTGTTTTGGCGATGCCTTACCTGAAAGAAGGTCGATCTCGCACTCATATTATATTATGATGGATACCTCGGAGAGTATAGTTGTCTCGAAATATTGATCTTGGTGTGTAGGGACTTTACCGATATGATTCGGGGTACATTGGGTTTATTATCGAGCGAAGAGATTTAGCTCGTTATTATGTTTAGCGCTCAGGACTTGGTGATAGGGAGAGTGCATTGTTATATCACTCCTTTAGAGACGTGGGAGTTGAGATTTATATTTATATGTCTGGGGACAAGTTTTCTTAGAGTCCAAGTTATTTGTTTGAAGTTTATGGAATTTGATTACCGCCAATACTGAGTGATAGTGCATTGGGGAAAGTTCCTTGTTTGAATGCTATTACGAGATGAGACACGCATGAACTTTGATAAACGTCGTAAGTGGAGAGACGTTGATGGATGTTAGGGCATCAATTTTGAATGTTAATTAATGAAAGTGTGGAGAAAATACTTTGAGCTGAGAGCTATTATATAGAATAAGGCTAGTGGAGCCGGTAGTGCCGTGAGGGAGCATTAAAAAAATTTATTCTCACTACGAGTTGAAGGGTGGAACGATGTTAAGTAGAATTAAATTTCGGTTTATGGGGTGATTGAGAATACCCATGTGTTATAGCCACGTCGAGAATGTGAGGCCACTTTTGAGAAAAGTCTGTTAAGTGTGTGACGTTTTCTGTGTTGTGCAAATATGCACGGATTATAGGGTGCTCGTCCGAGATAAGAGGACGTGGGAACAAATGTGTGGAATATATGCCTGTGGGGAAATTATAAATAAAGCTAGAGTGGCATGATGGATGGAACATCGTGTGAGAAAGACGATGATCCAAGTATATATGTGCAATGAGAGTTAGCACACCCGCTATGGGTTGAAAGGATGTGGGAAGACATTTAAAGGGTATTTCTTGAGAAGAGGAAAATCCAACTATTGTGGGAAAGTATAGAGGAGCCCTACTCAGTTGAATGTTGAGAGTGGTTTGCGCATAAATAGAATGTTGATGTCTATAAAGTAAAAAGGGTTCAGAAGTGCGCATTGTGGCAAAAGTGAACGGGCCGTAACTTTTGGTACACCCCGGGGAAGGAAGGGGAGTATAAAGTACCACTTAATGTGAGACGTTATAAGTGGGAATTGGTGTTAGGTGAGACATAGTGAGATTGTCTCTGGGTACACCACTCATAGATGGAAATAGGTTGGTTCGAGATGATCAATTAGAAATTTTGTATCAAGTCGACGATTCCAATGATGGAATGGGCAAGCCAAGCAGGTAAATTTCATTGATAGGTTGTGCCTAAACCATTATTTAAAAATAAGGATTGCACCAGTGCAAGGTGCCGCCCAAAATTGTTGTGAATCAGGATGAGATCCTTAAACCTCACCTCCGATAGGGATTTTCAGGAAGCAGTGGGGATGACGTTTTGTTTTGGGTAAGCTGTGTCACCTCTAACCGATGAGTAGACATGAGCTGATTGACAATTAGTAAAGCGGTATGAATGTGATTCTGGAGTCACTACGGTTATTTTTTTACTTACACAACTGACCTAGATTGTAATTGAAGTAGATCATGGTACAGTAATTGGGAGGATAAATTACCAATTAGTAGAGTTATGTGTAATTACTCATACCTGTTTGTTGTGGACAAGGTGCCTATTAAGGTTTTGTGTGGGAATGCCTGGTCATTATCCCTATGGTTGTTTAGAGGTGAGCGAATAACTAAACTTTTCGATCGTACGCGATTTAAAGTCCGTTGTCGAGAGGGGCATTAATCACAAACTTTATTGAGGTGACTTTTGAGCGCCGTAAGAGTTACATCGCCATGAACTAAGATTTTAAGGACTGATAGGAGTGGGCAGGTGTTATTGTGATTTCTCTCCGGATGGGAGTTTTGTGTTGGGATGGACACGAGAAGCTGGAACTTAGTGATGTGCAGACTTTCAAGTGTGTTAAGGCAATAGAGCCAGTGAGGTATAGGCTCATCTTATTCGGATGTCGTTGGTAGAAGCACAATGTGGGATGTGTCGTTATTGAGGTGAGAGCTTATGACTGATGTAGTTTATCAGTATGAAGATAATTGAACAAGCTTGCCGTGAAGTTGGGGCTATAATGAGTAAGCCTTTATACATTTGGGTCCCACTAGCGGGTGAATAGTCAAGTGACCATACCATTATCGAGGTATGATTTGATTTTGGGTACTACTAGCGGGTTTATAGTAGTTATGTTACCTTGAGATGGAATTCGAGTACTAGAGGATGTTGTGCTGTTAAGGATCCTGAGTTTTAGTACTGGTCTTATCTGAATTTCGAGGATGAAATTCTTTTGTAAGGGGGGAGTATGTATTACCCCGTACTTTTATGGGTATTTAAATTACATATGTGGGTGTAATTTAATACTCGGAGAAATGATTTGAGAAATTTAGTGAATGGATAAATATTAATTTGGCGAGTGACAGATTAATATTGATGTGTGCTATATTAACTTACGAGAATAAGTAAATGAAGTTGGATTATTTTATATCATGTCGCGGTTAGGAAAAGCGACAAGTAATAATATTTTTATTGGAAAATACGTGCGGGGTTGTATTGAATTTTAAAAAGGTGATTTTTTTATAAGTGACTCAGATGGGAATTTCGAGTGCACGGTTAGTCTCGGATGGGCCGAAATAGTCAAAATAGAGTACCCGGGGGTAGTGTTTGGATTTCGGGGACTTTTACGATCAGTAGGGACTCGGATTTATGTATACGAGTCATTTTTGGGTTTAATAAGGGGATAACCCTTATTTATCTCTTATAAGACAAGAGATAAAGAAAGAAAGGAGAGAAAAAGAAAGGAAGAAGAAAAGGGAGAGAAGAGGAGATTTCCGTCCAAGCTTCGACGGATCCCGGCATGAGGTCGTCGGATTTATCTAGCGAGGCAAGTGTTTAACTTGCTTTAATTATTTATGTGTGTTTATAATTCATATTAGAGTTGGTGAAAACTATATGATTTTTGGATTGGGATTCTTGATTCAAAATGGGGTTTTTGGAAATTATTTCATATAAATTGATGTGATAATAACTCCATATGAAATCTGATCTCAAATCTATGTTAGTGGTGTAATTTTTGGTGAGAAATTTGGAAAAATGAGAAATTGAGGGTTTAACTAAGTTAGGGTTTAATTCTTAGTTAAATTTGATGAATCCCAGGAATTAATTGTTGTGTTGAGTAAATCATTAGCGTGTAGATGATTACATTGATGATTTGTGATGTTAGAAACCAAAAATTTTGGGTTGGAGTGGTGTTAGAATTGGTTTTGGGGTTGAAGAAGATGATGAAACTCGGAGCAGTAGCCAAACTGCGCCATTTCGAATCGATTCATTAGGGGTGAATTGATCCGATCGAGGCGAATCGATTCGGCCCTATCAGTTATGAATTTTTTTCTTGGTTTTAAGGATTGAAGGAGAATTGTTTTGTGGAGATGAATATTAGGGGATCCTAAATAGAGTGTGAGGAGGACCTCTAAATGATTATTTGAGTGACATATACAAACCTCTGGTTAGTTGGGTTTAAAAACTCGGGTTACTTATGTTAGGCGTGCTTGGGACGAACGACACTCAGAAAATTATTTGGCAGGTATATATATATATATATATATGCCGATAATATGTATGAGTGAAATCTGAATGTGCGAGTGGGATGAAATTAGAATACTAGCTAGTTATGATGAGCAAATATTCGGGAAATTATTTATGTGATAATTATATCATAAGTGAGTGAATACTTATGGGATTAAAATAAGTGTGTGCATGCTTATGATTTTATACGAATTGGTATATTCGGGATTATAGGCTAGTGCCATGTGAGATGGGAAGGAATAGCCGGATTTAATGACATATATATACGGGTATATATATATATATATATATATATATATATATATATATATATATATATATATATGATGATAAATATATCTGTGTATGAATTATATATTTGTGTGAAGCATACCCCCTAGTGCTATCATGCGAAGTTGCACGATGTGAGTGAATCCCCTGGCTAGTGAATGCATGGAGAGTATAGTCCCCAGGTCATAGCGTCCAGTTATTTATGCAAGGTGGCTTTTATCATGGGTGAGAGTCTTGGGTATGATTTGTTCTCACTTTCACGCGAGGAACTATGATCGCTTCCCCTACGTTTGTGTTATGTTTTTATCAGGTTGGTGTGAGATCCCGACCAGTGGTACCCAGGATGATGTGTGTATTCCCTGAAAGATGATAGCATTCTAAAGACTGCATACATTGAGTTATAACTCGGAGGGATAGTTATTATACTTATATAGTGTGTCACATATAAGTAAGGATATACTTATATATATATATATATATATATATATATACGGACAAAATAAAGAATAGAGTGAGAAGTAAATTGTCACATCCAGGAGAATAAAATCCATAATAAAATGTGAGACACGTATATAAAAAATGAGAAAATTATATACGGGATTAATAACACTAAAACATGAATAGTGTATAATAACTAGTGCAAGTTATTTACAATGAACGAATAAACTATAAATGAGAAATTATAATGCATAAGCTCGTGCGGAAGCTTATGATATTATATACGCGGGGCATGAGATAGCGTAAAGGTGTTTAGGAGTTTTGTGAGATGCTGGTTAGGTGGGGTAGCGTAACCGAAAGTGTTTAAAATACAAGCGTTAGGTGTGCACTATTAAATGAGAGGTGAGGGGTATCTCATGGGAGTGCGACACCAATTTAAATATGGAGAATATCATATTTTAAATGTTAAAGTTTTTTAAACACTTGCTAAATATTTTCAAAATGCTTTGGGTTCTGACCCGCTTGCAATTTTTTTTTAAAAAAAACTTTTGAGGTGTCCATACGCATGGACATCTGGATGATATTATTCCTTCGAGTCAAAGGATGCTGTAGCAACTGTGGATGCTAGTAAGGATGTTTAGATGCTTCTATCCTTGTGATCTAGATAGGAGGTACTGTTAAAATATTCGGGCATATTTCCCAAATGTTGTCATTTTTATTATTTGTCGCATTTTCATTTACGTCTATTCGATTTGGTTGTATAATGTTTTACCGAGAGTTATCGGTTATTATTTTATTTGGTTCAATTAATGTGCATATTAATTGTGTGGATGGATTTATTGTGTGTTTTATTTAACAAGATTAGAAAGTTTAAAATTTGACACCGGGCCTAATAGGTTATTAGTAATTAAATTGGTTTCGACAGTGATGCTGAGAATGATCCATATGAGAAATTCTATTTTATTTTGATAAATGATTGATCAGCTGAGATTAAAATAGGCGAGGTGTCACAAAGGGCTCCCAATTGATTGTTCATTTATGGTCCCTAAAACTTCAGAGTCGGACCTACTTTCGACTATTACTATCGAGGAATATGAACCTTTCTTAACTCAATACATCTTGCTTAAGACTTAGCCTTATCCTCCTATTTCCCTTTTCAGGAAAGAAGTAAATATTTTCTCTATAACTAATACCACCCCATTAGCTATCGATGATGATTAATCTCTAATTATAAAACCAAAGTTTCCCCACCATATCTAATATAAAGAGTTTTTAGTTCAATCAATGATGAAGATCTTTTCAAAAACTTAATTCTTACTTGAGCATCATCAACCAAGCGTAGGTGTTAGAATATTGCAACGGTCAATTTCTTAAAATTAAAATGTTCATAGAGAAATCCCCCGATGGGGGAACTGAACACGTGTAACATTTAATTTAAAATAATTACCATAAATTTTAAAACACAGAATTTTGTGATCAATTCCCTCTGATGGGGAGAAAAGACAAATACTAACACGAGAAATTAATCGCATCACAATTTTACGATTTCAATTCTCCAAATCCATTCAATTTTCATTATTCAAGGTTATTCTCCAATTCTAACCTAACATGGATGATATATGCGCTAAATTATTGCAAGTTAAATCACTTGCTTGATAATGAAGATTCTGATCCGATGAAGTAGACGGTATGGGTATGATCGTTGCTTTTCGGTATATCCGGTGGTGGTGACGGTGGTGCAAAAGTCTCTAAGTGGTGGTTCTCTATTGGAAACTTCCTTCTCTTCCACTCTAATGGCCGTTTATGATTTTTGGTTGAGAAACCCTAAGGGACTCAAGTGTTGACTGATATTAACTGTCTAAAATTCTTGGGTCACTATTCACCCAAAAATAAGAATGACTAAAATACCCTCCCGGGTTGCCGGTTATGCCTAAAAATGCCCCGGGACCCAAATTAAACCCCCGGCTAGTGTTTTATGACTATCTCAAACCTTCCGAACACGTTGGCGCACTCAAAATGCTCATACGGATGACATAAAAATAAAATACTTTTAAATTCATTAAATTGGGTCCTAACACGACTAACACGCGCGTCTCATCTTAATTACCGAAACTGCCGTATTTTTAACTCACGATATTTTTAATAAATTCAATAATCACATATTACCATAATCACTCAGTAATATTCAAAAATATTATAATAATCAAATACTAACTCTCGTCTCGCTAGCATTTAAATCCGGATTAATTTTCCAATTAATTAGCCCAAATTAATTTAATAAATCTCATAATTAAAAGTCATAAAAATACGGGGTATTACAGGTGATATATAAACCAATGTCCTTATTTAGTACGTGATGTACCAGGACTTGATAGCAGAGTATGCCCACATTGCAGGTCTCCACCTAGGGATGTTGTATACGTATAAATTATAATAGTAATGTAAATACATATACGTGTGATTTATGATACTACGGGTGTTTTAGTAGATCCTATAGATAGAGATATCTAAATTAATTTTAGTATTGTGAACTTAATAATTAATTGGTGACTCGTAATAAATAAGAATGGATTGGAAATTTAGTACCGTATTGTATGGAAAATACGGTTGGGACAAGTCACTCTTAGACGGGAAAAGACTTAAGTCAAACTAGTTGGGCGGGGTAGCATAACTAGGTGGGTTAGTAGAGTAGGTTAGACGTGCACAATAGTTGAGAGGTGAGAATCTCAAATGAAAGCATGAAGCTAACATGCATATAATATGAACTCTTTAATGCATTTTAAATACTTACTAAAATATTTTCAAACTATTTTACTTTGGTTCTGACCCGTTTCAAATCCATTTCTATAAAAATATTTTAGGTGCCCAGCCACAGGGATGCCAGGCTTAGGAATTCCTTCATTTAACGTGCTGTAACTACTATGGAAGTTGCAGGACCTTGGTAGTTTACGCCTCCACATTTACCAGTTTTTATTTATCCTTTTATCTACCCCAGTCGGGCATGTCGCCCATTCCTAATTGGTTATTATTACATAGACATTTTACTTCCAATTTATTTTCGTGTTGGATTTGGATTTTAATTATGGATGCTTGTATTGGGATTTTTATCTGGAGTGTTCTTCCAGACATATTTATTTTTATTTCGTTATCTCATTATTAATTACTATGTGTGTGGAAATCGTGAATGTAATTTATTTCGTTTACATTAATTTCATGTTAATAATAAGAATTAAAAGTTTGACACCGGGCCATTAGGGTATTAGTAATTAGTTGGATTTCGATAGTGATGCTGAGAATGAAACCAATAATGATTCCTATTTAATTTAATAATGGACTAACACCCAGGATTAGAATAGGCGGGGTATCATAGATGGTATCAGAGCAATATGTTTTAGTGTCTTTAGGATATGTGCGGACTTATTACGTTTCCAGCGTAGCATTCTTTGATTTAGAGCCTTATTATTAGGATTGTTGTATTCCTTTACGCATGCACACTTACGTACTTATTCTGGTTACTTAGTATTTGATTATGATCTCATACAAATTTAAATCCCGTTTTAGATGCCGCAAAAAGGGACTCGTGGACGAGAGCGAACACTAGAGAGGGAGCACCACGGGGGAGCATTTCAACAACAGAGGTGGCCAAAATAGTGGAACAAGAGTTACTGCCGCATTATCACACTATCGAAATCATTATTTCCAGCGGGTAGAGAAAAAAAGGGCAAGGGAACCTAGTCAATCAAGCAAGTCGGGAAAAAATAGTAATAGTGTAACACTGAAGAAACAACGATAGGGTACTCGAGGTCGTCCGGGCCAAGAGAATAATAGAGATGGCCAATAGGGTCAAAGCCACCAAGCCCAACACAGCCAGGAGCAGGGAGACTTCAAAGGGAGATGTTTTAAATGTGGAAAGTATGGCCACAATCACCGACTCTATCCGCAACGAGCTAAGGAGAAGCCTTAATCGGACCCGCAGGGTCAAAAGAAGAAAAATTGCACTAGTCATGGTTTTATTTATGGGGAGGCGAGTCACCGAAAGAAGGATTTCTCACAGCAGTGTAGAGTATCGCTGCGGGAAGTTCAGCGAGGGCAGCGAGCATACTTAACCCTTACAACACCTACTCCACTAGCCCCACAGCAACAGGGACAACTAAGGTACGTATGTGCCTATAATGTTCGATATGCAGTTATGCCACAGACACCACATAATTTTTATGAAGGTATGTTTCCTATTCATGGGCTTAAGGATAGTACTTTAATTGATATAGGGGTATAATATTCTTTCATAGCGATCAGGTTTGCACAATCGCCCGGCCTATTAGAGACAGTCGGTAGTCTTCTTATGTGTGTAGACTCATCATTAGGTAGCGAAAAACTTATCTTCTTTATTTATCGGGGTGTGAGTATAGATATTGGGAGACTAGTTTTACCCGTCGATATGCTTGTGTTAGATATGTTGGAGTATGACGCCATTATTGGTATAGATTGGCTAGCAACGTATAGGGTCATGATTGATTGCTACAGTAGGAGCATTGTATTTGCAATTCCCGGCTAGGAGATGTTCTTAGTGGCTATTCCTCATCCCGAATAAGGATCGTCCACTCATTTGTATTATATAGAGGAGGAGACCTCTCAGGTGGTGATGATTTCTCTCGATTCGATACCAGTTGTGTGTGAGTTCGTCGATGTGTTTCAGGAAATATCGGGACTGCCCACCAGCTGAGAGAGTGAGTTTGTCATTGATTTAGAGTCAGACACTCGGCCAATAGCTTGTGCACCATATCGTATGGATCCTATGGAAATGAGGGAGCTACGGGAGTAGATTGAACAGCTGTTGGGGCAAGGATTTATCCGTCGAAGTACTTCACCATGGGTGCCCCAATGCTGTTAGTGAAGAAAATGGACGGTTCTTTACTACTGTGTGTGGATTACCGGGAGTTGAATAAAGTCACGATACGGAATAAATATCCGTTGCCCAGAATCGATGACTTATTTGACCAGTTAAGAGGGGCTGCATACTTCTCAAAGATAGACTTGAGGTCGGGATATCACCAGTTTCGCATCCAGGAGAAGTATGTATCTAAGAGTGCCTTTTCTAATGAGATATGGGTCTTACGAGTTTCGGGTTACGCCATTCGGTCTAACCAACGCGCCAGCTGTGTTTATGGACTTGATGAATAGGGTGTTCAAAGAGATCTTCGATCAATTTGTCAATGTCTTTATTGATGACATCCTGGTTTATTCTCGGACTGAGGAGGAGCATGCCGAGCATCTGCTTCGTGTTTTGCAGACACTGTGCGAACACCAGTTGTACGCTAAATTGGAGAAATGTGGGTTTTGGCTGCGTGAGGTTCAGTTTTTGGGTCATATCGTATCTGCCAGGGGGATATCAATGGATCCTAGTTAAGTTTGAACAGTGAGGGAGTTAGGACAGCCCCCGACACCAACGGAGGTGCGCAATTTCTTAGGGTTAGTCGGGTACTACAAACGGTTTATTCGGGGATTTTCAAAGATTGCAGATCCATTGACTAACTTGACTCGCAAAGGAGTATCGTTTATCTGGGATGAAGCTTGTCAGTTGGCTTTTGATGAGATAAAGAATAAGTTGACTTCAGCACCCATACTCACACTTCCCAAGGTAGGAGTGGAGTGTCTTGTTATTACTGACCCGTCCGTACATGGACTTGGGGTGTGCTACAGTAGGAGGATCGGGCTATAGCTATGCTTCCTGCAAGCTTAAGCCTCATGAGAGGAATTACCCCACCCATAACTTGGAGTTAGCGATAGTCGTGTTTATGTTGTGAATTTGGAGACATTACCTTTTGGGGGAGAAATTTTGCCTATTTACAGATCATAAGTCACTACAGTACTTCTTCACTCAGAAAGAGATGAATATGCATTAGCGTAGGTGGCTAGAATTTATGAAAGATTATCAGTTTGACATCCATTATCACCCGAGAAAGACTAATGTTGTGGCAGACGCATTCAGCCACAGGCCAGTAGGGATGTAGCTGAAGTTTGGAAGGATAAATGAAAGGAGTTGGGACATCAGGATTCATTTGCCAGATCATTCATGTCGGTTATGACCGTTACCCCCCAGATTGTCATGAGGGTGGTACAGGCCCGAGCAGTGGGTTCGTTTTATCAGGATCGGATCATGCATCTTTTAGTCAAAGGAGTCGAGTCATACTCTGTGAGTTCAGAGGGAGGCTTACGCTTCAACGGTAGATTGATTATCCCAGAAGGGAAGTACTTGTGACACACAGTGATGGCAGAGTCACACGGGTCACGATTTGTGGTATATCTTGGAGGGGATAAAATGTACCAAGATATGAGACGATAGTTTTGGTGGAGTGAAATGAAGAGAGACATTGCAGAGTTTGTCTCGAGATGTACCACTTGTCAAGTGGTAAAGGTGGAGCATCAGAAGCCAGCAGGGATTCTACATCCATTAGAGATTCTGATGTGGAAATGGGAGAGCATTTCCATGTATTTTATCACTGGGTTGCCTACTTTCATTGAGAGGTCGCGATTCTATATGGGCGATAGTGAACCGATTGTCCAAGGTAGCTCACTTTCTGCCAATTCGGAGAGGCTATACTAGGGGACAGTATGCCCAGATTTTCATTGCTGAGATAGTGATATTGCATGGGGTTCCATTAGATATTATGTCCGATAGGGACAAGATTTTATGTCTCAATTTTGAGAGATTTTTCAGGAGGCCATGGGTACCGAGTTGCGATTGAGTACGGCCTATCACTCGCAAATGGATGGGAAGACAGAGAGGATGAATCAGATGTTGGAAGACATGCGACGGATGTGTTTCCTTGATTTTAGGGGAGGTTGGGAGCAGTATCTCCCACTGGTGGAGTTTGCGTATAATAACTCCTACCAGTTCACGATTGGCATGACACCATTTGAGACGTTGTACGGTAGACCTTATCGTTCGCCCGCTTGTTGGTTAGAGGTGGGGGATAACAAGCTTCTCGGATCAAAGTTGATTCAGGATATATCATCCAAAATTAAGTTGATTCGGAGTCGAATACGAATAACCCGGGACATATAAAAAAGTTATACCAATGCCAAGAAGTTCTTCCTGGATTTTAATGTGGGGAACTAGATGTTGTTACATGTATCTCCTATGAAGGGGATAATGAGATTTGGGAAGAAAGGGAAGTTGACACCTAGGGTAGGTGGAGCCATTCCCTATCATTGAGAGAATTGGGTTAGTTGCATAAAGACTCTGGTTGCCGGACCACTTGCATCGAATTCATGATGTATTTCACATTTCTTCGCTGAGGCGATATCTCCAGGATGAATTGGCTCACACTCACATTTCTTTGGAGGAAATTAATTTGCAGCCTGATATTTCATACGAGGAGAGGTCAATTCCTATCCTAGACCACAGTGAGAGGAGATTGAGGTCGAAGGTAGTTCCACTTGCCCGTGTTCAGTGGGGGCATTATAATGCCGACGAGTACACTTGGGAGTGTGAGGATGAGATGCGCGATAAATTTCCAGAGTTATTCATACCATTTATTTCCTTTTTTCAAATTTCAGGACAAAATTTCGTTATTATGGGGGAAGTATGTAACACCCCGTAATTTTAATGATTATTATATTGGGTTTAATTGCGATTAATTAAATTAAATTGAGAAATTAATCCGGCTTAAAATAAATATTAATTAGTGAGACCAGGGTTAATATTTATTTATATTGAATATTACTTAATGAATGAGTAACAAATTGATAAGAAAATATTTTGATTGTCGTGAGTGAGAAATACGACAGTTACGATAAATTTAGTCAGAAAGTGCGTGTCAATCGTGTCGGGACTTAATTTTGGGAAATAAAAAGTAATTTCATTTTAGGTAATTCAAATGGTCATTTCGAGTGCGCCAGTGTGCTCGAAAAAAAGTGTACTCGGGGGGTTTAGTTTGGATCACGGGGCATTTTTAGGACAAACCGGCATCCCGGAGTGGTATTTTAGTCTTTTGAAACTTTGGGGAAAGGAGACCTACGAAAATTGGAGAGTTATATCAGCTGGTAGGTTAAGGTTTCTAGGGTTAGAAGTTACAGAAGAAAAGAGAGGGAACTAGAGGAGGAAGAACAAGATTTATTGGGCCTTCCCACACCCTTCCTACACCACCACCACCACCATTGTGTAGATCGGGAGGAAAGGAACCCAACCCTACCATCTTTCTGCAAAGATTCAGACATACAAACAGAGGCAAGTATTTATCTTGCTAACTTTTTAGCATATATAACATCCATGTTAGTGTAGGATGATTAATCTTATGAAAAATAAATGTTAGCTTTGACTTGAAAGAATAAATTCATGTTATTGGGTAGAAGTTTGATGGATATGTGTAATTCATATATTGTGACATCCCTCCTAATTAAATACCGGGTGATCAGTCATTTATTAAATTAAAACTAGTATCTCATTTGGTTCATTCTTAGCATCACTATCGAAAACTTTTTAATATTTACTAATCGCCTAGTATTCAAAAAGTTAATGTCAATTTTTTATCTTTTTAAATTAACAAGCAACAAAAAAAATAAATAATTATTTAAACATTCACTATTCAATAATCAAAATCATAGAGAATAAAGTGAGATAATAAATAACTGTGACTGGAATAAACACTTCCAGCCTGAATCCCAAATACAGTAATCCTAAATAAAATCTAGTCCAATCAACTGAAAAATATAGATGTAAATCCACTATCTCTGAATAAGAATGGGAAACATGCCCGACTGAAATAAGCGTCTCATAAGAAGGAAATGATAAGTGTGTAGAAGTCTACTACTGAGATCCTGTAACTTCCGCAGCAGCTGCAGCACGTCAAATGACAGTAACTCCTAGGCCTGGCGTCCTTGTGGCTGGGCACCTAAAATGTTTTTACAAAATATAGGTTTGGAGAAAGCTTGAGAGCCCGAGTAAAACAATTTAAAATTTAGCAAGTGTTAAAATGAAAAATTAGCAAATATTATATACATGTTCGATTTACGTGCTCTCACTTGAGATACTCACCTCTCATCTAATGTGCACGCCTAACGTATATATCTAACCCGTCCTGATTGTACTACCCCATCAAATTAGTACAATCCAAATTTATTACTACACATGGTAACAGGTAACACTTACCCGTATCGCTTATACAATACGTTATAGCACTTTTTCCTATCCATGCGTCAATTATATATTTTTCATTTCACATATTAGAGTTATCTTGAATATTATTATCTTTCTCTTCTACTAGGCACACACAGTAGAATAAGCCATCAGTATATATATTTATCGTAATATATATATAAAACAATACTTGCACCCTTAGGCTGAGACAACCTGGTGCATGCATACTCTACTATCATATCTTAATACCTCACATACGAAATAAAGGACAATTGGTTCAGTATCTCACTTGAACCTTAAATTCAATTCACATATATTGGAGGTGAACATAGTTACCAGTAAAATGGATCATGCACATACCTAATGCACCCAATTGACCGGTCACACCATTGTTCACACAAATAGTGATCAGCCCTAAGTTCTATGTTCTAATGTACGAGTCTAAAATTCCTCAAAATGGCTCATCAGGATAAGACCGCCCACGACGCGAAACCTCCTGTGATAGCAAACAGCGTAGGTATGTTCATTACACATAATATCACAATCAACATAATATATGCATGCACTCATCCTATACATACAACTTAATTCAAAAAATTCTTTTTCTAATTATTTGGGTCGGCTACATGAATCATAGTTTTCCATTCCATTTTGTCCAGTGCAGTATCTTCGGTTAAACCACATGACATCATGTCCTTTTTTATAATATCCCAACAAGTCAATTTATTCCTACCTCTACCCTTGTGCTACCATCAGTACTAACTAAATCACTCTTCCTTACAGGAGCATCCATTGTTCTACGCTTGACGTGTCCAAACCATCTAAGTCGATTTTCTCTCAATTTATCTTCTATAGGAGCTACTTTTATCGTTTCACGAATTTTTTCATTTTTAATTTTATCCTTTCGAGTTTGACCACAAATCCATCTAGCATTCGCATCTCCGCCACACTCATTTTCTGCACATTTTGTTTCTTGGTTTCCCAACACTCTATCCCATATAACATGGAGGGTCTAATGGTCATCCTATAAAATTTTCCTTTTAACTTTAAAGATATACACCTATCACACAAAACACCAGTAGCACTTCTCCACTGAACCCATACTGCTTTAATCCTATAAGTAACATCATCACTAATATCTCTATCTTTTTTAATAATCAATCCTTAATAATAAAAATGATCATTTTTAGGTATCTCTTGACCCTCCAATTTCACCACATCTCCATTTGTCCTACTACTACTATTAAAATTACACTCCACATATTCTGTTTTAGTTCTGCTTATTTTAAATCCTCTTGTTTCTAAAGTTTCTCTCTACAATTCCAACCTAGCATTAATCCTCGTCTTAGTCTCATCCACTAAAATAATATCAATTGAAAATAGGATACACCATGACACCTCATCTTGTATTTGTCCAGTCAACTGACAAGAGCAAAGAGATAAGGACTTAATGCTGAAGCTTGATGTAGACCTACCGTAATTGAAAATTCACTACTTTCTCCAGCCGATGTTCTTACTGTAGTCACCGCACCATCATACATATCATTGATCACATCAATATATCCGTGAGTCACTCCTCTTTCATATAGAACCCACCATATTATATCTCTGCGTATCCTATCATACACCTTCTCCAAATCTATAAAAAACATATGAAGATACTTTTTTTCTCCCAATACCTCTCCATTAATCTCCTCAATAAATAGATTGCTTCCATTGTTAACCTCCCAGGCATAAACCCAAATTGATTCTCATATACTATTGTCTTCAATCTCAATCTATATTCAATCACTCTCTCCCAAAGTTTCATTGTATGACTCATTAACTTAGTACCATGATAATTTGAACAACTTTGTATGTCCCCTTTATTTTTATAAATAGGTACTAAAATACTTTTTCTTCATTCGTCGGGCATCCTATTAGTCATTAAAATTCTATTAAATAATTTTGTAAGCCATGATACTCCATCCTCCCCTAAGCATTTTCAAACCTCAATAGGGATACCATCTGGTCCTAAAGTCTTCCCTGTTTTCATCTTTTTTAGAGTAATCCTGACCTCTGTTATCCTAGTTCTGCGAAAAAATATATTTTCTCGAGTCTACCTAAGTTCCTCTATATCTAATCTACTCCCATTATCTCCATTTAATAACCTCTCAAAGTAGATTTTTCATATTTTCATAATTTCATCATCTTTGACTAGGACTCTCGAATCATCACTTTTGATACACTTAACGTTATTAAAATCTTTTGTTTTCCAGACCCTAAGTTTAGCAAGCTTATAAATAATTTTTTCCTTTTATTGTGTTCCTAATTTTTTATAAAGATAATCATACGCTTTTAACTTAGCATCTCTTACCACTTTCTTAACTTCCTTTTTAGCCCATTTATATTTCTCAAAATTTTCTTCATTTCTATCTGTTTGACATATTTTAAAGCACTCCATTTTAATTTTTACTATATTTTGTACTTCTTCATTCCACCACTAAGTTTCTTTAGACTATGGCCCCTTACCTTTTGATTCTCTAAGAATTCCTTTTGATATTCTCCTAATGCATGTGGCCATCTTATTCCACATTATGTTAGTCTCTTTTTCAATATTCCATATTGCTTCATTTAATATTTTATCTTTAAATAGTTCTAATTTCTCTCCTTTTAAGTTCCACCACCCAGTTCGTGGGTTAATCTTCAATTTTCGCACTCGTGAATGATTTTTAATATATATATCCAACACCATTATCCTATGTTGTGAGGTTAAGCTCTCTTCTGGGATAACCTTACAATCTTTACACATTAATCGGTCTCCTTTCCTAGTAATAAAAAAATCTATTTGGCTCTTATGCGTTCAACTTTTATAAGTTATTAAGTGTCCAAGCCTCTTTTTAAAACATGTGTTTACTAGTACAAATTCATAAGTCACCGCAAAATCTAAGATAGACTCTCCCCCGTCGTTCCTATCGTCAAAACCATATCCTCCATGCACTATCTCATATCCTACACAGTCTTCTCCTATATGGCCATTAAAATCTCCCCCTATATAGATTTTCTCACCTACGGGTATTTCTTGAATGAGTTCATATATTTGTTCCCAAAATTGTACTTTAGTGTGCTCATTTAATCCTACTTGGGGTGCATAAGCACTAATAATATTAATTATGTTTTCACCTAATACTAATTTTACAAGTATAAGTCTATCACCTTTCTTAATAACGGTTTCGATATCGTCCTTGAAGTTCTTATACTATTATTCCAACTCCGTTCTTATTTCTATGTTTTCCTGTATAATATAATTTAAACCCTGTATTTTCTATTTCTCTAGCTTTCTCACCAACGCATTTAGTTTCTTGTAAATAAGCTATGTTAACTTTTCTTCTTATCATGATATCTATTAACTCCATCCATTTTCCTATCATAGTTCATATGTTCTAAGTCGCTAACCTAAGTCTAGTATCCTGGACTAGCTTCTTTATCCGCACATGTTCAGCTTATTGTAGGAACCCTTGCGTATTTATCGTCGCATCCGGGCGCCGATGCGACTCCCCTTGTCTATTTTTCGAGACACCCGGTGGCTGGGGCAATGCCCCTTGCCTATTTTTTGAGACACCCGGTGGCAAGTGCAACACCACTTGCCTATTTTTCGAAACACCAGGTGGCAGGTGCAACGCATCTCTTAAGGGGAATGCCCAAGCATTAGCACGTATATTCATAGGATTCATGTTCATAAGGATCAGACAAAGTTTTATGTTGGCTGTCAGCTACCTAACACATCCCTCCTCCTTTATCCGGGCTTGGGACCGATAGTGTCAAAAAAATAAGAAGTTAAGCACGACACAGGTTGAGTAATCCTATACATACATAAAGTATATTTCAAGTTTATCCCATAAACTAATAATTCACATTTTATTCCCATTTTCCATTATTCCTAACATCTCTTGTTAACCGAAAGGGATATAAATAATTTAATTAATTATTTCAGTAGCTACCCTCAACCCGTACTTACTAGTCCAAAACCCAAAATCATTATCACAAGCCCGAATTATATTTTAATTCCCAATAATCCTTTTTCTCGATAAAGTTACATTCTGCCCAGAAATATAAAATGACGATTTGAGGCTCTTCTGACCCGATTTTAAAAAAACTTAAGACTACAAAGTTGTTTAGAACATGATTTTATACAAGAATACGTGAGCACAAAACCAATTTCCGCTTAAAACAGGCCTAAAATTATCATACAATGTTTTTGCTTTTCCTAAAATGATTTTATATGCGTTTGACTTTCGGATTTGTATGAGTTCACTTCATTTATAGTTAGATAATTGAACCTCCAATTTAATCACATGCTTTTCTCACATTTCAAAATCATCAATAAACTATATAATCCTAATCATGAGTTCTATAATCCCAAATTATTTTATCTCAAATCAAAACGTTATAAACCCGGGTTTTTATCCAAAAATCCTATAATCTAGCATGTATTTCAGCAAACTCATAATTAAGCAAGTTTAAACAACTTGCCTCTTAGGATGATTCAGAATTTCATTTGAAGAAGATGATGTTAGTTCTTCCTCCTCATTCTTCCTTAATTGGTGCAAGGTGGCTCTAGGTGTTGCTCCTCCTCTAAGACCCTTCATCTTCTTGAGAAACTCTTCACTTTCTGGTAAAAGCTCTCACACTTTCTCTCCTTTGGTTTCCTCTCACTTTGATTTTTAAATTCTCCATTTGATTAGCCAAAGATTTTATTTTAAAGTAGCTAATCACGTATCTCTTCATAGGATGGAAATCCAAAGGTCAAAAATTGACTTTTCACTTGTCGGGTCGACCCAGAAATGGCCTGAGACCCTATACATATGCCCGAATATAATTTCTGACTATCTCGACCCTTCCGGACACTTTGGCGCACTCTAAATTACCATTTAGATTACCCATTTTCAATTTACCTTTTCATCCCGTAATTCAAGTCCCGACCAGACTAACACGCATGTCCCAACTAAATTACTATAACTGTCGTATTTCTCACTCACGATAATTATAATGTATACTCAGTATAATTCATACAATTGAATATTAATCCTTATCATGCTAATTAATATTTATTTTAATCCTGATTAAATTTTCTATTTTAATTTAATAAATTCCTCTTTTAAAGATCATTAAAAATACAGGGTATTATATATATGTAACACAAAATTAAGGTTTGAAACCATGAAACTTGGGAGAAATCTGGAATTATTGTATATGGTCTTGAAGAAAAAGAATAATCTAGGGTTCTGGAAGTTAATTGCGAAATTAATTCGATTTAAATAATGTCTTTGATGATTCAACCATTCAATTACGTTATAAATCATGCATTCATGTTAGTATAATGTTTAGTACAATTGGTTGGGAGTTTAGGATTGTGTAATGGATGTTTTGGGCTTAGAAAATGTAACTCGTAGCTGTGGAGAAGATGAACTGCCAGGTACCTCGAACCGGTTCGACAGACCCCCCAAACCGGTTCGGAGGTACATTCGAATCGGTTCTCTTGTACACTCAAATCGGTTTGAGGGACCTGACAGCCCTGGCTTTGGTTGGCTTAAATTTTAGAGGTTAGGGTTGTAATTTTTTGCAATTAAAGAGAATTAAGATTTTTAATTATAGGGTATATTTTGAATATTAAGTGACATCACGAGAACTAGAATGAGTCACGAAAAAAAATATGAGTGAACCAAGGGGTTATATTTGATATTAAATGATCTCACGTAAATTGGAATGGGTCACGGAGAGAACGAGTGAACCTAAGACCGGACCATCAGAAGAGGGATATTATGACTACTGAAGTAATCTTACGTGATAGTTAGAACTCTTTGAGTGGTGGGAAAACACTCAAAAAAAATACGAGGTGTAGTATAATGGTAAAGTAATAATACGTAGGATATTCGGGAGTTATATATACTACATATGAGACATTTATTATAGGTTGAGTGTACACCTATACCGATATTTATATATATACATAGGATTGTGAGAATGCTTATATGTAAACATACCTAGGCTACTTGCTATCACGGGAGGTTTCGCGTTGTGGACTATCTTATCCTAATGAGCCCATTGGGGGGATCTTGACTTGTACCTCAGAGCATAGAACTTAGGGATTGAGCACCACTTGTGTGAATAAGGGTGTGACCGGTTATTTGGGAGTGTTAGGTGTGTGCGTAGCCCAAAGTCTTAGGACTATGTTCGCCTCCAATATGTGTGATTTGATTTATGGTTCAAGGGTGATATCCGAACCGATGTTCTTATTTCGTACGTGATGTACCAAGACTTGATAGCAAAGTATGCTCGCATCACAAGTCTCTTACTAGGGATGTTATATACGTATATATTATAATAGTAATGTAAATATATATACGTGTGATGTATGTTACTCGGGTATTTTAGTAGATCCTATAGATAGAGATATCTATATTAATTTCAGTGTTGTGAACTTAATAATTAATTCGTGACTCGTAATAAATAAGAAGGGATTGAAAATTTAGTATCATATTGTTTGGGAAATACGGGTGGGCACAGTGACTCTTAGACGGAAAAAATACTTTAGTCAAACTAGTCGGACAGGGTAGCATAAGTAGGTGGGTTAGAAGAGTACGTTAGGCGTGCACAATAGTTGGTAGGTGAGAATCTCAAGTGAGAGCACGTGAAGCTAACATGCATATAATATGTACTCTTTAATGCATTTTAAATACTTGCTAAAATATGTTCAAACTGTTTTGCTTGGGATCTAACCCGTTTCAAATCCATTTTTGTAAAAATATTTTAGGTGCCGAGCCACCGGGACGCCAGGCTTAGGAGTTCCTTCATTTGACGTGCTGCAGCTGCTGTGAAAGTTACAAGACCATGGTAGTAGACACCTCCATATTTATTAGTTTCTATTTATCCTTTTATCTACCTCACTCGTGCACGTCGCCCATTCCTAGTTGGTTAATATTACAGAGACATTGTACTTCCATTTTATTTTCATGTTGGATTTGGATTTGGATTTTATTTATGGATGATTGTATTGGGATTTTTATCTGGAGTGTTCTTCCAGACATATTTATTTATTTATTTCGTTATCTCATTATTCATTACTATGTGTGTTGAAATTGTGAATGTAATTTATTTCGTTTATATTAATTGCATGTTAATAATAAGAATTAAAAGTTTGACACCGGGCCATTAGGGTATTAATAATTAATTAGATTTCGACAGTGATGCTGGGAATGAAGCCATTAATGATTCCTGTTTAATTTAGTAATGGACTGATCACTCAGGATTAGAAAAAGTGGGGTGTCACAGTTGGCAAGAGGATCCTCATCAACAGTAGGTGGGGGTCATGGCTGGTGCCCCCCAGTTAGTTCGGATTCAAAAGGGACTCTAGTTTTCACAACGGCTTCGTCCCATCCCTTCTTGAAGATCGCCTTCCAACCAAGGGCGATCTTGACTCTGGCGTCGTCATACGCTTCGTTCCAGCCTTGTTTGAAGCTGGCGTCCTTAAGGGTCGGGATCTTTTCCACCTCCTTAGTCAATCGAGAGTTCTCCACCATCAGAAGGTTGTTCTCGAATTTTAAGGAGGCCGTTGATTCGTCAATAGTATTATTCTCCTTCTCATGGGACTCCTTGAACTTAATCATGTCCTCCTTTGACTTCCGAAGGGCCTCAATCAGTTCATCATTTTTTTGGACTGGTCGGCGCGACCATCCAAAAGGCTGGTAAATTCTACCAAAAACTGCAAAATGAGAAAAAGATCAAATGTTAGAAGATATAACAGATAACAGTCAAACAGACCTAATACAACAAACAAAAAGAAGACCCTTGTCAGGTATAGAGATTCGGATGATCGGAAAGAGAGCTGGTCAGGTCCTAGCATCTTCATCCGCTCGCGATCACCCGCGAGCATTCACCCCATAGCAGACCGGGGGCAAGGGATGGATTATGGGCCATAGACTAGGCCTCAAGGATGTTGTGGAGAAAAGGGGGAACATTGTTCTTATTTAAAAGGGATGTAAAGGCCCTTTTCTTCTCTTCCTCCTTCTTCTCCTCTTCCTTCTTCCTCTTCTCATCTTCCTTCTTCTTGGCAGCCAAACTTGGGTCATCAGACTTAGAGGATTCTCCCTCTGCCTTCTTTTAGGACTTGGCCCTGGTAGAGAGGAACACATCATCATCATCATCATCATCATCATCATCATCATCATCATCATTATCGTCGTCAGAAACTAACAACACTCTCTTCCTGGTATAAGCCATTGAACCTTCCTCCTCTTCTAGCTGAATTGACCCAACAGCTAATGGCTCGAAAATAGAAGAAGTTTTCTCACCCGGCAGAGGAAGATCAGGTATATCGTCCACGAGGCGAGTAGTGAAGTTATTGGTGGTATTGGAGTATTCAAGCGAAAGGGTCGCCGACCGGGATGTTCACCGTCAGGCAAACTATCTTTAACCCTTCAGGCCTTCAGGAGATCTTCAACTCTAATGTCTTTGAGGGAGGGATCTTTGTTTTTCTTGCGACCTGTTCAATAGACAACAGAAAAGCAAAATCAGCAACAGTAGTGCAATTAATAAGACAATAAGAAAATTGAAAAACCAGATTTCCCTATGTGTTCATCCCCGCTGTTAGGGCACAGAAACCTTGTGTGCTCTTCGCCTTCAGTGAGCGGTGGATGTTGTCAATTCTTGACAATGAACCCCTGATCCCAATATCCCTTGTTGGAATCAAGGAGGTTTACAACCAACACCCTTACGGCCTTTCTTACCTTCTAATAAAGGAGGCCTTCAGAAGTACAAGACCAATAATAGTAAAACCTAATCTCCGGGATGCCCAAGTTGGTCCCATAGAGCTCACCCCATTGACTATTCGCCAAGTATTGGGGGCACTAACTGAGCATGGACCACCACTACCACCCCCCAAAAAAATAAAAATAAAAACTCAAAAAATTCTAAAAACAAAGAATTTAGGGGAAATACCAACCCCCCTTAGACCATGGTTAAGGTGTGGATCCAGTGTCCCCCTTCGACGTCCGTGACATCTATGGGCATGAGAACACAGTTGATCTCCACCTAGGAGGAATTGGAATAAGTTTTTCTAAACTCCTCTACACTTTTCCCGTGAATGGTTGACATGACTGGAGGAATAAAACCACTAATACTGAAGACAATTAGTAGAAAGAAGAAGAAAACTGCGAGAGAAAGGAGTGATGATGAAGACTTACAAAGATGAAGGAAGCTCTGAAGATTTTGATAAGCAGAATATCAAAGCCAAAGTGACAAAGTGACGGTTTGAGAGTATACCCACTCTGTTTGAATCCTCGTGCACAATCATAAGACACGACTCCCAAATCGGACTTTGGCACTTCACTTACAGCTCGGACGAGCGTACCCTTGAGACTTCAGCGTAATTACGAGGTTGCCATGCCGATTTAGATTTTCCAACAAGTTTCAAAAATATTGGGCCTAAACGATGAATAAAATCTACTGGCCCAAACAGATTTTAGCCCAGAAATTTTAGGGGCAATTATGAGGACCTAAATAATTAACTAGGCCCAATTAAGAGACGGTCGACCAGACTTAGCAGAATGTGGATACGCCCGGCCCAAGCTACTCAAAGAAATTAGCAACTACATTTATCACGGCCAACCCTGATAAGCTGAAGCGATTACCAACAATCTCGGAGGGGATATTCAGGATAACCACACGAGCCAATAGCAAGCTCGGAGAGTTCCTTGTACAACTCAACCACTTTACACCACTATAAATATAACCCTCACCCTTGGATCAAAGGGATGAAAAATCGATACTTGAGAGAACTTAATAGAAAACCAGTGACCTCTCCGTTTTTGCAGGCAAATTGTCGAATTACATATATTCTTGTGTTGTGTTATTGGCACCGCTTTATTCGTTCCTTGTTTTCTGGAATCTTTCTTTATTGTGATTAATTTGCACTCGCAATTACATATGTATAAAAAGTACACCCAAGTTCATAAATACACATTAACTTTACATATTATTATAAACTCAACAAAGTCCTTCTAAATATTTGATATTAGTTATTAAAAATCATAATTATATATTAAAAAATATACTTTTATATTGTTAATATTTATTTATTAATAGATATTATGCTCGTATATATATATATTAAAATAGTTGTGTCTAATCATGTCCCAAATTGTGTTCATTTGGGTCAATTTCAAGTAAATTTCTTGCCAAATTTTGAACATGAACAAGACTCAACCCGACTTCGTGCCAAAAAACATAAACACGAACACGACACTAAGACGACAAGTCGTGTCAATTTTGGATCAATTTCGTGTCGTTTCATACCGTGTTTTCGCGTCGTTTCCAATATTGTCACCCCTAATTAAAAACAATAATAAGAAAATATTGAAAAAATAAAGATAAAAGAAATCCTAGTGTTTATTTTATTTATAAAAAAAATAATAAAAGAAAAGGTTTCAATTTTCTTTATGTTCTAATTCATTAATAGTTTTTCTATCAAAAAAGATGTTTTCTGAATGAATGAGGAAAAAAAATTAATTCTTAACAATTTTTTAAAAAAATTTGAAACAATTTTAAAATATGTACTTCTCTTTCTTCTTGCCATTTTATTAAAAAAAATGAAAAAGGTTAGTTTTTCTATAGCGCATCACTTTTGGCAAAAAATTAATAAATAGCTTTGCAACAGTTGGAATTTTTAGAATTGTTGTCCTTGATAGTTATTGTAATTAGAGTTTGGTACCGTGGACAAATGGTTAGCAATATCTAAAGCAAAACTACAATGTCAGCAAGTTTAATTGTTAAAACCAAATGGGGGGGCGAAGTCAAATTCCCCTTTTATTTTAATATATTAATGATTTATTTATATCTTTTAAGCTGCGTCGACGAAATAATGACAATTCTACAAGCCTCACAACCGCAGAGCCTTTTAGATTCAACAGATTAATCCTCATTTTCAGGTTTTCCAATTATGCAAATCAAACTTTATTAGAAAAGTGAGAAGCTTAAACTGTGTTAAAACAAGTATATTCTCCTAAACCATATCTGAACTTGAGCCGTCACATGCCTTCGACACATCCATCATACATCTATGGGTAATAAAACCAAATATTATAACTAAAATTTGAAATGCTAATGAAAGTCCGAAACCCTCACTATGTGAAATTTAGAGAATATAGAAACCAAAATTTAATGCTAGAACATCGATGTGTGCACTAACATGATTGTAATATTCGTCTCTGAATCAGACTAATATACCATTACTGAAAATAAATCCCAAACATATTACTCCATTATTCCTTGACCAATGAATAATTTTACATAATTGAACTTCCGTTGGTTTCATACTTCCTGTCAAAGGATTAAAGCTCCATCCATCAAATGCTACTAATTTCCCCCTTTCAGATTTTTCTTCTGCTTTCTCTTTTGATCATGCAAACCTGCGAGTCAAAAACCAGAACAGTTATGAGGAGATGGGGAAGAGAGTACAACAAATATATATATATATATATATATATATATATATATATAGATAGATAGATAGATAGATAGAGAGAGAGAGAGAGAGAGAGAGAGAGAGAGAGTACGTTTCTTCTCGTCTTTCCTCTTTCTCCTCAAGTTGTCTAAATTTCTTCGCTTTTCTGCAACCTCTTTCAGATCCATGCTCACCTGAGAAGATGATGTAAAAACAAGTGGGATATTGGAAATATAATTGAAAATCATTTCTAGCTTGCTATGCTTTTCATATAATATAAAGTATTTGCAACATTTTCCCATTGCAACAACTCATCGAGATACACATTGTATAAGAATATAGCGAGGACATTTATGTTATTTTACTCTATGAGGATATTTGCGTATTGTTGCACTATGGAAACCCTCCTTGGGACAGTTGACATATATTGGCCTAAAGCAGTAATTTAAGACCAGTTTGATTAAAATTCAGACCAGACCAGCTTTTCAAGCCCAATTTATAAGTTCAGTTTGTGGGAAATCCCAGCCTTGGGCCAGTTGATGCTTTGTATTTTGGCGCAGATCACCATTAAAATATTAAGCCGAGTTTGACTCGGCGTTGTCCTTTGTTCCCGGGGCAGATCAGGTTTGTAAGGCCCAGTGTAATATTTACTTGGTTCAAGTCTACCCAGTTTGAAGTCCAGAGTTCAGACTCTTAAACAGCTCCGTTATCGACCCAGGCGCCGATTTCAGTGCTGAACTTCTAAATCTGTGACATCTTCCCTGCATTGAATCACAAGAACATAACCCAAATTCAATTAATTCGAAGTTCTTATCTAGCCTAGTCGTGAAGTTTGTAGTTTAGAGCACAAACTGCTCAGACCCTCGTGCTTTAGTTCACACCCTCCTTCCATTAAGTGCTCATGTGGTTTGCTTTTGTTTGGTTTATCAGCCTTTGCCTGAATTCTGTCTACCTAATGGCCACATAGAGGTGGGTATCTTCGTGTTGTTGGCAGGGTGGAAAGAAATATTGGTGGTGCAGGTGGTGGTCAAATTTTGTTTGGCAACATACTGGTCAAAACCCTCTGTTTTTGGCTTGGTTTTCTTTGGTGGCTTCCGTTTTCCGTCCTTTATTCAGTATTATATTGTTCGCCCCTTCACATTATTCGGCGATATTCATCATTTTGTGTTTGACCTCCTCTCTTCCTTTGTGTTTCTTAGTAATTATATACTCTAGAGCAGTTTGATTTCTGTGAACTAATTGCTCATCATCTTCGCCATGTTCTATATGTATTTCATCACTCCTTGCGTTATAGCAATTTACCACTCTTTATTGATAAAATTGTTTCATCACTCTTCGGTTGTGTTGTCACTTCTCAATTTTTAAGTATTTCCCTTGTTTGTTGATTGTACCTCAGTAGAGGTCATTTGCGGTGGTTCGTTTTTTAGTTGTTTAGTTGTTTTTTTATCTAGTTATACTTTGTTCTTATTTGATTGTACCAAGGTATTTAGTAGAATCCATAAATAGGCTTCTTTTCCTCATTTGTAAATAGACTTCGAAAATTAACTTTAAGAAATATTAATTGAAGTAACATTTCTCTCTATTTCCTATCTCTCTCTCTCCCCCTCTCATTTCAGGCTAACCTTAGATCTTGAGGATCTTGTCATAATTAAATACCATAGCTCAAGGGTTGGATTGAGACTCTGAATTTCATTAGTTACAATTTCTTCAGTGAGGAAAAAAGGGTTCTGCTAGGGTAAATGGAGTATGAATTTGGCGTAAGATTGCCGACTCCAAGGGCCAATCATCGTTGGTGACATTTCCGGTCATATCCGACATCAACGGAGGCGACCCCATTGCGACCCTGATGACACCTTTTGCAGCTACATTGCAAGGATTGATCGCCAGATCCTGTACAAAGTCAAGCCAGATGTGAGATTTTTGGAAACTATCTACGTTGAAGGAACCTTTTCTGGCGTGTGGACCACCATACTGGAATTTCACACCATCACAACCCTTGGGGAGCCTCTCTAACCATCTTTATTAACTTCATGTGCTGCCAATCGGGCGCGTGTACCATGTGCACTTCGTTTCCAGTGTGTCGCTTAATTGCAATCTGGTGTCGGTTTCATGGTACAATCCAATTGTTGAAATTTAAATGGAATTTACAGTTCAACTCATCTATTTGAATTTGATTGGATTCCTGTTTTCTTTTTCCCATCTCTGTAAGCTGATTCATTAAGCATCTGGTCCCAGCTATGCCTTTGCAGAATCCACATTTCTGCACACTAGGTATTTGTAAAAAGCCAGGGGCTCGTTATGAAATAGAGTACATGGGAAAACGCAGTATGGTAGGAGATGTGTAATTGCTGCAATAAATCTAAAGATAATGGTGTGAATCCACCTCCTCACCGTGGCAAAGGGGTATACCAATTCTGCATCCAAGTTGAAGCTTTGGCTGAATTGGTTATTCAGCATCCATAGAGCAGGAGCAGCCTCCAGTTTCACCTCACTATTAATTTAACTCAAATTTTTGTGATGGTGATCCATGTAGCATCTTCTCTCTGTTTTCCGACTTCGCTATTCGGCATGGTAGGGTTCTCAAGAAACCAAGAAATCGAATTTGGAAACCGGAAAGCCACCATTAAAGGAATGGTTTCAATAGGTTACTTCTTGCACCATTCGAGTCAAGTTTGGGTGCGAAGACAGAATTTTCAAATTTTGAAAGTCAAGCACCATTTGAGACCATGGAATTTTCCAATTCGGACATTATGCAATTGTTTGAGCTTGAATGGCATTGTCTTTGAAACCATTCAACAACCCATGTTCGTAGAAATTGTAGAGCAAGAAGTTGTCCCATTCATAATTCTGAAATCAATTCTCAAGAATATAAAATACAGCCCACGTTTGATGAAGTTGAAAACAAATGACGATGATTGTGCTGTGGATTATCTATTTGAAGATCAATCCATATTTGATGAATCTGAAATGGATGATGATGATTAAATTGTTGAACTTCTAATTAAAGATGACGAGTGTGAAGTTAAAACTGTGTTTGATGACATTGGCATAAGGATAGAGAAGGATGTGGTTGGAAAAATTTCTAGCCAAGCTTTTATTTCTTGGGACGAGACTATAATGGACAGTATTCAAAAGAATGATGCTATGGGTTCGCAGTATCCAAATATTCCCAAAGCAAGTACGTGGCATGGGGAGGCAGGAAATATGGGGAAAGTGTGCAAAATAGTCATGTTTCAAATGGTAGAATTGATATCATGCGTGCACCACAAGACCACAATGATGATGTTGCACAATGACAATTGAAGAGTTGGGGTTATTTCTTTAAAAGTGAAGGTTTAATTATCAGTGAAATTTTATTTGTGTGATGCCTTCAAACTGTTTGATGAATGAAGATAACAATATAATAGGAAAACTAGATGGAGAAGAAGAAGAGGAGAAAGAAGAAATATTTTTCCAAACTTAGTGACTTTCAAAGTACCAAAATAATCCTTAAACTCAAGGATTAGTTTTTCTATGGAGTGAATGATGAAGTAAGGGTCCGTTTGATAGCCTCTCAATTCCAGGGCAAATTCAGAAAAGTTGAAAAATTCCTTTTAGGCTGTTTGATAGCCTTTATTTGCCTTGGAATTTATTTTCTATGTACAACACCCCTTAAGCACAATTTGCCACCCTAGGGTGGAATTCAATTTTTTTTGGGGGGGGGGGGGGGGGGGGCAGATTTTTGTTTGCCACCTTTGGGTGGCAAATCACTCAAAACCAATTTTGTTTTGTAAACTCTATATTGTTAATAAATATATATAAATATATATATATATATATATATATATATATATATATATATATATATATTCTTATATTTTATATATTTTAGCACATATATGTATATTCGTATATTTTATATATATTTCGTAAATTTATATATTTCGTACATTTATATAATATATATAATTCATATATTTTTATATATATTTATATTTCGTATATATATATTATATATACTGAATATACACATATTATATATATACTGAATATATATAATATATGGATATATTCTGAAAATAATATATATTTCGTATATTTATATATATTTCGTAAATTTATATATTTTGTACATTTATATAATTCATATATTTTAATATATATTTATATTTCGTATATATATATTATATATACTGAATATACACATATTATATATATACTGAATATATATAATATATGGATATATTCTGAAAATAATATATATTTAGTATATTCAATAAATAATTATAATATATATATATATATATATATATTCGGATATATATATTCCGCAAATAATATATATATTCCGCAAATAGTATATATATTAATAATATATACAAAATATATGAATATATATATATATACACTAAATATATATAATTAAATATACAAAATATATGAATATATATTATATTATATTATTTCGGAATATAATATAATATAATATATATTCATATATTTTTGTATATTTAATTATATATATTTAGTCTATATATATATATATATATATATATATATATATATATATATATATTCCATAAATAAATTTTCCACATTTATATCTATTTTCCAACTTTTGCGTTTGATAGAAAATGTGAAAAATTGATGATTTTCCAACTTGTATCAAACAGACACAAGTTGGAAAATATTCATTTGCCTTGGAATTATTTGCCCTGGAATCATTTGCATTTTCCCAGTTTTCTATCAAACGGACCCTAAGATGTTTTCTCAAGTTGTACCTTGCTTTTATTTGGTTGTACCATCTTAGTTGTTAGTAGAAGCTATAAATAGGTTTCTTTTCCTCATTTTTCTAATTAGACTATAATAACTGATTTTAAAAGATATTAATAGAAAAGACATTTCCCTATATTTTATTTTTCTTTCATTTCAAGCTAACCCTAAGTCTTTAGGGATCTGATTTCATCAATGTTGGTGAGTTTTGACAGAAGCACTTATTAAGAGGTATTTATATCTCATCCTGAACCTTGGTGGATGTTCATCATCAATTGTTTGTTTGCTCGTTTGTTTATTTGTTCATAATTGATGGAACATATATTTGTTGGCAGGTGTTTACACCTTTCTTGGACCTTAGTGGAGGTTCAATCATTTCATATCAGCTTGCATTTTTTTGTTGGTGTGCGAACGTAGTTCTGACATGTTGGTAGTTAAGCCGTGGTTATAACTAAGGCTTTGTGGTGAGGTCATAGTGCTCATGGTGGTTTGTAGTTGACGGTGATATGCCATTAACCATACCATGGGTTTTAGGACTTCCAGTGGTTATTAGCTATGTGGTACAGTATTTCCAATGTTGATTAGCTACATGAACATGGCACTCCATTCATGTGCTCATGTTACCTTTGGATGTTTAGTTTCAAGTTGAGCATGTTTGGTCAACATGTTTCGACTTGAGGGGAGTTTTAAAAGGAATAAAAGTATCGCGATGACAATTATGTTATTCATCTCTCGAGAGTATTTGTGTAATATTGCACTATAATGTACACCCAATGTTTAAAAAGGCGTTTGAGGCTTACGCCTTGAGGCTCGCCTCGAGGCGAGGCGGGAAAAAAATGTCTCGAGGCTTAAGCCTCAGGATTGAATTTGAGGCTTACGCCTCAATGCGCCTCGAGGCTTACGCCTCGGTGCGCCTCATGCCTCGCCTCACGCCTTTTCGGTGAGGCGCAAAAAAAAAAACTCTTGTTCTTTTTTTTTTTGTTTTAAAATTACACTTAACTTTTAATATTTACTATTGTAACTTGAGAGAAATTTTTAAAAAATGGCCAATATGTTAATGAAACTTAAAATCAATTTGATTTTGTTTGAAATAAATGTACTTAATTAACTTCAATATGATTTTTTTTTTAAAGTTTTATGTTTTTGGTTTTCAACTTAGATTAATTTATTATCTTTAACTAAACTGAATATATATTAAGAAACTAATATATTTTAAAGGTTTTTTTTTTTAATAAACTTAGGTTGATATGTTTTATTAGTTTTTAGTAAAATTTTTTTTTTTTTTTATCTTAGCTTGAAAATCAAGGTTTTTAAATAAATTTGCTTGTTAAGTTGCATTGATTAATTTACTATCATATTATAAAATAACCAATATGTGAATGAAGCTAAAAAAATGATTTTGCCAATATGATTTTGCATTGATTAATTTATTGTCATATTGTAAAATAACCAATATGTTAAAATTGATTTTCTTAAATTACTTTTTTTTTTTAAATTTATATCGGGGGAACAAAAAAATGTCAAACTATGTGAGAAAGTCCTCAAGGATATTTTTTTTTGTAGTTTTATTTTATATTTCTTTGTTATTTTATTTTTATGGCTTTATTAGTATTTTTTTAATATTATTTTGCTCTTTTTTTCCTTTTCGGTGAGGCTTACGCCTCAAACGCCTCGAGGCTTACGCCTCGCCTCGCCTCGCCTTTCGCCTTTTTAAACATTGTGTACACCCTACTAGAGTACTAATAAACATGTTGTAGTGACAGGAATAATATAATTGTCATTATTATCGTCTCTCTTTTCCTCTTTTATGTATTCATTCTTGAAATCCAACTCACTTTACATAAACAAACCAATATTCTCGCTTCGAGTCATGATTTAGTACACCAAGCTCAAGGGGGCATGCAAGATAAATCTCATAAATAAACAAGTCGTTAAACTTCTATTTAGGGAAATATTTAACAAGGCAAACAGGTAGACAATATTGTCACGCATTACCTCATGACCACCACTCCTAAGTGCTTGGAGTGGTTCCACGCAATCTTGACCTATAACAACCAATTTCCTTCTTTTACTTTCTACAGAATTCTTGGCATCGCCACTTTCCTGCTTAGCTAATTCTTCAAATTGGTGTTGGAGTTGGGGTGAAATACCAGCCTGCGAAAGATAGGCAATTGGTACAAATCATTGTAAGAAAGAAACGAGTATGTTTTTTTAAATATAGTTAAGATAATAGCGGATAATGTATTCATATTACGTATGTGTACATTTATTACAAATCATCTAATAGAACCAAAAAAATGCCAATTTTTAAACTATTTAACTAGGATAATAACTACTATTCCAACCCAACAAGAGTTGCATCTTTCAATTTCAACCGATATAATACAATAGAAATAACAATATACTGTACAACAGTAACTGAAAATATATAAGATTATTTCATTATTTTAATGGAGGTATTTGATGGGCTAAAGAAAATGGCCTCTATCACAGAACTGTTATAGGCTTTATTCCACAATCAGGCAAGAGAGGTAAACACGCCCATCTCATACAATGCTAGGAACCTGTGGAATCACCAACCATAGTTATTTAAGGCTCACCAATGCGCCAATGTCTCCCTAGAACCTAGGCGCCTAATCGAAGTGATGCGCATGTTATACAAAACATGCGAAAATTGTATATCTGGAATAACAAGATTATTTTATGATCTAAAATGTGAAATATATAGTATAAATTACTATTTTACAAGGTTATGACGAGACACATTGGAAGCTATATCTAATATACCATATGGAAAAATATATATAATCTAATAAGAAATTTATTTAACATTTTAATTATCAAATTATCAACAAAAGCAAATATAATATATTTAAAACCAATGTACTCGATGTGTGAAAAGAAAAATCATAATCAATCGGAGATGTTACAGTGGCTTTTTTGGTTTCTTCAGCAGTGACTAGTGAGAAAACATAAAATTTCAAAACTTAAGCTTGACTTAGGTTAGTTTTGGGGTGAGAAATGATTCAATTCTCCATCTTACAATGGAAAATACGTAATGTCAACATATTAAGTGGTTAATTCTTGTATTGGGGGCATTTTCTAGAAATATTTAACAAGGCGTGCCTTAGGCGCACCTGGAGCCTGGAGCGTAGGCGCACAAGTTGGACACCTTACTGAAGGTGCCTTGCTTGAGAGGTGAGGAGAAGCACCAATGCTGAGCATTGGTGAGCAGGTGTGCCTTTAACAACTATGTCGCCAATCAGGTCTGTTTTGTTCGGGGTGAAAGATTTTTCACCTATGTGAAAACTAACGTTGTGAAAAGAATTTTTACCTATTCAGAGTAAAGGTTTTTTCACAAAAAAAATAGTAAACAAGGGTACAAATATTATGTGATGTTGGACAAAACAGTGAAAAAAATATAATTATGAGTGGGAAGGAATACTTTTCACCACAATACATTTCACATAGGTGAAAAATAAATCACTCGGAACCAAACAGGGTCTTATTTGCAAAATCTCAGCCATGCTGCACTTGCATTCAGAAACACAAAGGATGAGATTTATATGAAAATAAAAATAAATATTATCCAATTATCTGTGCTTTTTTCTTTCTAAACTCCAAATAAGCTAGAGCTATACTTTTACTAAATAAATTAATGGACTACACATTTGGGAGTAGTCTTCCCAATTTAAAACTTCAGGAGGGTTTTGACCAAAAACCTCTCAAGCATGAGAGGTGCATCATAATTGCTGGTCTAGGCCTTCTGGTTAATATTTAATATCAAAATTGAAATAGAACTCTAGTAGTAGTGATGAAAAGGAAAGGCCAGCCACAAAGTATTGAGAGAACAACACAGGGAATAAGAGCGGACGTTTACATGGTTGATCCTATTTTATTGAATAGATATGAAATTTTCTTTGAGTTGACCAAGTACTATCACAATCTGACTTGTGCATAATCTAAATAATCCAATCATTTTAAGCATAAACACATATTAAGCCATACTGAATTTTCATTTTTGAAAAGGATTGTCTACTCTTGTTTTAATGAAAGTTGATATATTGGCGCCAATATTATCCTTTAATATATAATTTTCTTCAGTCGCATATATTTGATTACTCATTGAGTCGATCTGAATCACTGCGTTCACTAAATGAATTTAAAGCAATGGGTCAGATTGCCATTTTGATAAACAGTCTCCATATGATTGCGCGCACATGCTCACCCAAAAAACGGTTTGGTTCCAGGTTGACGTGACCTGTAGCCATTGTACCCACTAAAGGCCAATCTGTTTGAACCTGACCACATCCGACCTGTAGGCTATTTAAACCCACACCCATATATATGCTTTGATATGTCTCATGGTTCAAGGTAAAGTCCGAAACCGAGACAATACGGACGAGTTGACTACGTAACGGTATCCATCAATCCGAAGTGTTACCCATATCTACATACAGTGGAAGAACTTAACTCGCCATGACATGCAGAGTTTTTACCGAAACGACCCAATTCTTGGCGACTCAACAAGCCGATTCAGTGAGTAAATACAAGAGTTGGGTTGTTTTTTTCTTTTTTTTTATCCTCTAAAAATCGCATTATTGCGTCTTCGAGCCACGAACCATTGGGACGAGGGTTTAGTGCACTGCAGTAAGGGGTGTAGTCCTCCATAGATTCACAATTTTGGGGGAGAACGAGATGGAGGGTGTGATGTGTTACACTTGAGTGTAGTATATATACATATACATACATATATATATACACACACACGGAGAGGATCTCTAATGGGTCACTTTTAACGGGTGTGAAAAACGGACCAATTTTTAAATATAGCAAAAAAAATTGTGTTGATTTTTTTTTATGGTATTTAAACATTCCAGGGAACCCATAAAAAAAAATCAACTCAAAATATATTTGACCCATTTTTTTAGAATAGCAAAAAAATATCATTTTGAGCTGATTTTTTATGGGTTCCTGGAATGTTGAAATACCATAAAAAAAAAAAAATCAACTCGAAAAATAAATCCTATTTTTTAAAATTGGTCCGTTCTTCACACCCTTTAAATGAGACCCGTTGGAGATCCTCTCTGAGATAAATTGCAAATTTATAAATTATTTTTTAATTAAAACAAACTGAAGATTGTGTGCTTATAACTTATGGAACAATGCAATATGCCAATGTAGTCAATTAGATATTGATATGCAAACTAAATGATGGCATATTGCATTTATTATACTTATTTTTCCAAAAAAAAAAGTTGGAATTTTTAAATAGCATATTGTTGCGTATCGCCCTAAAGCAACGGCCAAGTCATAGACTGATCCCGCGTCTTTAAACCATGATATTTCTAAATAGCAAATCAATAACAAAAGTGTAAAAAGTCAAGTGCAAGGTATAAAGGTTGTAATGTAAAAGTGGATAGGAGGAGAATGGGAAAAGAAAAAGATATTTAAGTGGTTACCCCAGCCAAATAGCGATGCGAAAATGTTTTAGGTTGCAATGGCTTTGAAAGTAGCAGATTGAGTTCCTGCAGTATCAGTAGAATGGTTTGGCTAAACTGTCAGATAAGAACTGTGAACAATGACACATGCAGTTACAACTTTCAGAGAAAGAAAAAAACTATATATATATAGTCCGAGAAAACCTGTTGCAGCTTTTTTAGATGGATAGAACTCGCTTTCTTTTGCTTGTGACTGTTCGCTTTCTCATCGTCGCTGTCATTATTCTCCAGAAGTAGTTCAACTGATTCAGCATTTCGTTCAAACCAACTTCTGTTTGCCTTTTCCTAAATTTTGGTGGGAGAAAAAGGAAAAAGAAAGGGTGTAACTAAACAATTAAGCAAATGTCGCAACTTAATAATGTGACCATAAAGTTACAGTAGCTGCTAACAAAATTATGCCATGCGTTGCCAGATTATTAAGAAACTGAGCGAGAGAGAGAGAGCAACTGTAGCCATATTTTTCTTACAGTCACTACGCCTCCCCCTATAAACAAAATAAATTTAGAAAATAAAATAAAAGGAATTGCTTAACAAGTAGGTAGAGGCCCAAAGAAGTTCGATCAAGATCTTGCTAAATAGAGAATTAAGATGCAATGAATACCATATCAATCACAACAATAAAATAATTTTGAAATTTCTATAACAATCATACTCGCCGATTATGTTTGACTCGTGACCTGTAGAAAATTAAGTAGACACCAATGAAGTTAAGCTTCTTATAAGCTATTAATTTTTTTTTACACCAAGAATCAAGGTATTGTCTGTCTCAACTATTTGGCCATTTCAACATGAATGGGAAAGCAGAGGGAAATTTTCGGCAACAGGAGGAACTCAACTGCTGGAACTCTACTTAGGACCTCCAACCCCGTAGTAGTATTTGGGTTCTTAGATTGCTTGAACTTTTCTTTAGGGCCTCCCATTCTACTCACGTGCTCTCATCAACTTTGATACATACATCTCTTATTAGAGAGAGAGAGAGAGAGAGAGGGGTGGGTGGATGGATGAATGCACAGAGAGAGAGACACACATTACAATTCCTCTTTCCTTTTCTTCATTATAATAAGTAAAAAGCGAATGACCATTCAGAACCATTGGGTAGAGTGAACTTTTGTCAATAGATTCCTAGCTAACTCCTCTTCCATCGAAGTCAATTTCCGAACATCTTGGGTAAGCGTGGTATAGATAAGTGAGCCTATTAATCCCCTATCTCAGTATGGAACCAATGTGCACAACCTCCTTCAGCCTGGGATAGATAAGGAGATAAGGAGTTTTGCGAACTGAGCAGAGATAAGAGATCCTTTCTCTCCTACCTCGCTTACCAAGCCGAGAGAGTGCTTCTTCCAAGGATTCTAATCTCTCAAGAAACCATGGCACCACAACCACAACTCTAAAAGACTACCTGACACATATATATTTAAGTAGGGTGTAAACGGATATTCGAAAATCCGAATCCGTCCGGTATTCTAGTCTGAATTTTGCGGATATTTATACGAAAAAATGTCCAGGGCGAGGTGATGGTGCCTCTAACGAAACCATTTGTAGTTTTACGTTTTCATCCTCCGACGTCAGGTTTTCAAGCCTAAGTCTAAATTTTTGCAAATTCTCGTCGTATACTCAAACCGGGAGGTCGGGGACTACGCGGTCGGTCCCTATGAGTTACATTGGTCCCTTGCGAGGTGATGGTGCCTCAAATGGGACCGTTTTGTTGTTGATTTACGTTTTCACCTCTTGACGCCATGTTTTCAATCCTAAGTTTACATTTTCCAAATTCTCGTCGTATACTCAAACCGGGAGGCCGAGGACTACGCGGTCGGTCCCTACAAGTTACATTGGTCCCGTGCGAGGTTGACGTGCCTCTTACGGGACCGTTTTTTGAATGTTTTAAGCTTTCACCACTTGACGCCAAATTTTTTTGTCCAAGTCTAATTTTTTACAAATTCTCGTTATATACCTAAACGGAGAGTCCGGTGACTACGCGGTCGGTTCGTACAAGTTACATTGATCCCATGTGAGGTGCCCGTGCGTCTAACGGGACCGTTTTGTTGTTGTTTTACGTTTTTATCCTTTGACGTCAGGTTTTCAAGCCTGTGTCTAAATTTTACAAATTCTCGTCGTCTACACAAGCCGGGAGGCCGGGGACTACGCAATCGATCCCTACGAGTTACATTGGTCCCGTGCGAGGTAATTGTGCCTCTCATTGGGCCGTTTAGTGGTTCTTTTACATTTTCACCTGTTTCATGTTTTTAAGCCGAAGTCTAATTTTTCGCAAATTCTCGTCGTATACTCAAATCGAGAGGCGGGGACTACGCGGTCGGTCCCTATAAGTTACGTTGGTCCCGTGGATACGGATAGTGTGTTAAAATATCAGAAAAAACGGATACGGACAGTATGTGTATCTGACATGGATGATCCGTATTCGAGGCGGAGTATCCATTTTTGCGGATATCCGTTTTTCCAAATATCCGTATCCGTATTGTATTAGTTATATACACTGTTCTAAAAAACCCGCCTAGGCTCCGCCTAGGCACGCCTAGGCTTAAGGCTTGGGAGAAACGCCTCGCCTTACGCTTTTCACGCCTTATTCTTGGTAAAACCCTTAAGGCGCACTTTTTTCTAAAAACAACAATGCTTTAGTGAAACGATGTTGCCTTTTAAAGAATTTCTTTACAAACCGGACCATTATCTCATCCAAAATAATCAAATAGTATTTTAATTTGCATATATTCAGACATATTTTTATGATATGTGCAATTTTTGTATTTTAATAGCCTTGTTATGGTTAAAAAATATTAAAATATATTAAGAACGCCTTTTCACGCCTTTTTACGCCTAGGCCCGCCTAGGCTTCTAAGGCTTAAGGCTTGGCCTCCACGCCTCAATCACGCCCCGCGTTTTTTAGAACCTTGGTTATATATAATTATTATTTATAATATTTATTATGTGTAATGTAAAATATAAATATATAATATAAAAATATTAATCATCACTTTTCACTCATTTAAAAAAATAATACTTTTTAAAAAATCAAAAGATAATGAATAGCTTAAAAAGAAAATAATAGAAAAGAACAAAAAGCGAACAAAACAAACTCAAACAAAACATTTGACCTAAAATCTTTCTTTCACTTTACCCGTTTCCCCCTTCTCCCTCATTTTCAGCGGACCCCCCTTCTTCAAAACCTTCCCTCTACCGGTAACTTGATAAGCTCCTCTCTCTCTCTCACACACACACACACATTCACACATTCCCCCCCCACACACAAAACAACACACACAGCACAACACAACACAACACACACATGGACATAACAACACATTAACACACACACGTACACAGCAACAGACACACACAAATGCACATATCAACACACAAACGCACACAGTAATACACAGACACAAAGATGCACACAATAACTGTTAGGGCTAAATTGTTGATTCTAATTTCTAAGTTGTTGATTATGAAATGATAGATCAATTGGTTAACAAATGTTAGGGCTAAATTGTTTATTCTAATTTCTAAGTTGTTGATTATGAAATGGTAGATCAATTTATTGATTCTAAATTGTTGATCCTAAACAGTTAGGCTTGATATTTTTTTTTTATAGTAGTATTGATATTACCTGTTAAAAGTGGCAAGTCAATTGCAATGGATAAGTAATGTAAACGGAAACAGATATTATCCGAATCCGGAAAATCCGAGAGGATACGGATAGGGATAGTTATTTTTACTATCCGGACCATGGTTCAAAATCCCGGTATCGGTCCCGGTATCGGACACCCGATTTTCAACTCGGTCGCGGTATCGAGCGATACGCAAAGATACGCTATTTAGAGAGCGTAAAAAATTCCGGAAAAAATATAGAAAATTTAAAAAAAATAAGATTAACAAAGTGGACCAATGATGTACATTCAAACCCATCATTCAATATGCATTGCATTGTAGAACTGGTTATACTGAAGCGCGGCAGAGTTGTCAGATTCAATATTGCAAATTAAACCAATAATAATATTGAAAAACAATCTAATGGCACATAAAACTTGATAAAAAATTACATGGAAGATAAATAGAAATGATTACAATGTTTCGTCATTTTCACAATTGATCCATATTTTTTTTGAAAGGATTTGAATTTTTTTTTATAAAAATATATCATTTCTTATAACATTTTTGTATAACATTTGTTTTTATAAAATAATAATATCTAGTTTTGGAGTCATTCTACAAAAATAACATCCAAAAAATAGAGTTGAAAATGGCATGTTCAAGTATTATCTACCAGCACAATTTTTTTAAAAAGCAAACAATATTTTTCATAATTGATCCATATTTTTTTTGAAAAGATTTGAATAATTTTTTATAAAAAAAAAACATTTTTTATAACATTTCTTCTAACATTTTTGTATAATATTTGTCTTTATAAAATAACAATATCTAGTTTTGGAGCCATTCTACAAAAATAACATCCAAAAAATAAATTTGAAAAATGACATGTTCAAGTATTATCTACCAACACAACTTTTTTTAAAAGCAAACAATATTTTTTATAATTGGTCCATATTTTTGGGGGGGGAAGTAATTTTTTTTATTGATTTGAATAATTTTTTATAAATAAATAACATTTTTTATAACATTTATTTTTATAACATTTCTTTAAAAAAATAACATTTTTATAACATTTCTTTAAAATAACATTTAAAACAAAAAATAAAATTTAAAACAAAACCTTTTTATAAAAAAATAACAAAAAACGACACTTGTATAAAACAAAAGCAAAAAACAAACAAAAAACACACGCACAACACTTTACACACCAAACCCACCTCAAAAAACCCAAAAAATAAAACACGCACAACACTAAAACACAGCAGTTCTCTAAAACAAAAACAAAAACCCTAAATACTTTTAACACACCAAACCGCAAGCAACCACCGCAAAAAATTCCACACAGATGAACCGCAATGCCCAAACCACAGACCCCAAAGCTTTCGGCCGGCGATTTCGAGGAAGATTTGGTTTGAAGCTGAAGATTTCGGGCCAAGGTTTGATTCTTTCACTGTTCTTGCTTTTTTCCTTCATTTCTTTTATTTTTTTTCTCAACTCGGCTGAGACGAAACCGAATCGTCCGATATTTCGGGCTATTAACTCGTATCGGCGAGTTAAGGATATACCGCCCGATAACTATTTTTTTTCGTAACGTGACTCGGTTTCAGATCGTGGCCTGACGATTCCGAGTTAACTCGGCTGATACAGAGTCAACTCGGCCGAGACTTTGAGCCATGATCCGGACGGATACGGATAGTGCATCAAGATAGCGGATACGGATATGGATATGAATTGCATGGTATCCACTTCGTATTCATCCATATACGGATATGGATATGAATTGCATTGTATCCACTTCGTATTCATCCATTTATCACCCTTGAGAGAGAGAGAGAGAGAGAGAGAGAAAGAGAGAGAGAGGAATCACACAAACTGTAAAATTTATTGTGAATCACAGAAACTGTGAAAGTGGCCTTTGTTTTTCTTCATTGCTATGTAAGCCACATTTTCTGTATTTCTCTCCATGGCTACCTAAACCCAATTTTCAATATACTGTTTTGAAACGTCTCTCACTCAGACACGTTTACTGGCAAAACTAAGAAGCCCCTACCTGAGCCCCTACCCGCATCACCGCTAATCGGATTTTATATATATATATATATATATATATATATATATATATATATTAATGAAATAAAATAGATTTTTTTCATAAAATACATTATGAGAGCATTCTTAACATGAAATTAAGAAAATGAACCATACAACAAAATTCAAACACATTTCAACATTAAAAATCATAAATAAAGAAGAATTACTGTCACATTAGAAAAAAAAGATTTAAAAATTAAAAATTAATTTCACGTGTCCAAAGCGTGTCCTGGGCATGTGTTAGCGTGTCCAATCTATTAAAAAAAGGACTCGCATGTCCAACTTGAGTCAAAGCTGACTCATGGCTTCCGAGAGAGCGTCCATGCTTGATAGCTTTTAAGAATGATATGCGATGAGGGTCTCCTTGCTTTTGATAAGTTGTTCTTCTTGTGTAGATTAGCTTAACGCTTCAGTGAAACATATAAATTGGTATCAGAGTGACGCTCATATGTTCATTCTTGATGACGTTGTTGTAAGAGCCATGTGTAAGACTGAGAGGAACCACCATCGGACTACTCTCCAAGTGTTGACCCCGCCACTAGCGTTCATACGACAACAACCCATCCAACGCCATCAATATCCCACAACCCCACCCTCGCCTTCAGCCCTCTCAGATCCTCCATCACGACGCATCGGTGTCCCCCCTCAGCCCGCCTCGGCCATCTCCATTTTCCGACAACTTTGGGGACAACCAAAAAGCATGACACAAACCATACACCTACACAACCTCTTAAATCACCTTTCCCTTAAAGAAACAAATCGCGCCCGACCCTCGCTGAAATCAACGAGGCCCACCGGAAGATCCAAACCCCCCACCCCACCCCCCACGGCATTAACCCCACAGCCACTCCAACGTACCGAAAACCCTAACCCCGTCGCTGAGATACCCCCCTCGTTTTACATCTACTGGAGCCCTTACCCGCATCGCTGCTAATCGCCAAACCTGCCCGGAGCCAGGCAACGATGACCGAACGACCGGTGAACCTTTTCCCAATGGTGACGACCTTGAATGATGCCCCCTCTTGTCGAAAGGGCGACACAAACTCTAACTCCGCCCCCTCCTTCACCCCCTCCCCCCCAAAACCCTTGTACTTGTCTACATACCTATTCGCCGGCGACACTTGCGGACGTCACAGAGGCCCGGCAAGCTCGATGACACACCATATATCTCCCACAAACCAGTTACTGTCCAGCGACCCCCTCTTCATCCAGATCTTTTAACTTCGGAATATTACAGCCCCAACCCTCCCTTTGCAGCGACATTACACAACACCAACACTTTTCATAACCAACAACTTTGTTTAAATAACATATCAACCCCCTCCAGCTTCTAGAAAAATTACCAATCACCTCGTACAACTTTTCAAATTACATGTCAGACCCCAAGTTCTCCAAAATTCCACAAATATCCGTCACAATTACCTGGCCATTCTTGAACACCCCAAACCAACCTTTCATTACTTCTAGCTCTCCGATTTTAATTGAGGGATAAATGCGATAAATCGAACGGGTGATTAACGACCTACGTTACAGAAGTTCCAAACCTGTGATGGAAGAAGATTCTGACAATTTCTCAGCACCGGAGATCTATGCATCCATTGCACACCTCCAGCACGAGATCAACCTTTGGGCGGGTCGTCATGGCACCGGACTCAATGCACTCAAGACCTTGGCCATGCTTCACGGACATTTGCCTTTAGGTGAGCCATCCCTTGTCCACCCCATTCTTGTTGCTTCAATCCCGGTTGCTCCTCTTCTATTTCTCCGACAAGAGGTCCAAGGTGTATAATGGGTATTTCTTCGACATCTTTGACGAGGATTGTTGGATTACTCATACAGGGTTCAGAGATGTGGTGGTTTTTAATATTAGCGCCCCTCTTCGGAGAGGAGACTGGGTTCAACATTGAAGATTTCTTCGACATCTTCGTCAAGGTTTGTTGATTGATTCCTCAATGCAAAATCTTGTTGTTTTGGTGATTTCTTCTTAATTTTCGGGAACAAGATATGTATGAGGTTGTTTCTATGGGTGGTTCGTTTGAAGGAACCGCAATAATTACTTCAGTTTACATGATCACGCCTAAATGAACCCCATTAAGATTCCTTTCAAACTTGTACTTCCACGTTGCTTCAACGTTCAGTGTTGGAGGTGTCAGTTGCTTCTGTTCAGCTTAGGCGCAGCATCGTTGGCCCCTCCGACGCATAAATCCAGTGGCTCTCACAGCGGAAAACTCCAGGATCGAGTTCGGGTTCTCTGCTCTTTCGTTGACTTCCGTTGAGTTGTGTGCTTTGCTAAAAATATGTATGTTGGGCATTCTCAAATACTGCTTATTTCTCAAGTGGGGGAGTCCACGGGTGGCTGTTTTGTTCCAATAATGCATCCCTCCCATGCTCGAGATGATCTTTCTCAAGTGGGGAGAATGATGTGAACCAAAAGGGCATAATGGTCTTTTTACATGTTTTATTCCCTTGTATTCTTCAGATTATTATTTTTCTATTTTATTAGTAATTAATGAGAGGTTATAGGGACATTTTGTAAATTAGAATATTTGATACCTTGTGAGGTCAAGGGTGAAATCACTATAATCCCCTCAATAACTACTAATAAACTAACAAATCAATACAAGGAAAATACAAGAAGATTAATCTGAAAAGGTGACAATTTTTCCCTTCCGGTCCACATCACTAAGATTCCATTTATCAATACTTCCGTGGGTTTGTATTGCACACAGTCCTTATGTTGGGTCTCTTGTACATAAGTATCCCGACTAAAATATCTGCAGAAAAAAAATTATCTAGACAGAAAGATGAATATATTATATTAGCTATCGATCACGATACTTCCATCTTCAAGAAACTTTAACAGATGAATCTAAATGCTCTAACCCATTCGGTACACTAGACGGCTACCGTCCTCCTCCAAAGACCGAAAATCATAAATAAGACCAAATGCATTTATAATAAGTTAAAAGTCTGAACATAGAAAGAAAATTGCAAACAAATGAAACACACAATTACCTGAGAGTCCTTCCTTGAAATCTTGTCTATTTGACGTGCAAGAGATAAACGTTTTGAAATCCATGGCATGTATGAGATCTCTACAGGGAATTGCTGGAAACTTTTCTGCATATATTATCAGAGGTAGTTCTAAAACATGTAAGGCAACAATTTAATGCTAGGTATTTCTGAGAATACGCTATTAAAGAAAATATATAACCCAACACTACTACAAACAAGAGCCAGGCCCTCATCTGATACTTACACAACAAGTTAAGCAGATCTTGTACATGTCTTTGTTCTTATTTTTGAGAAGAAAAATAAGTAAGAAGTTAACGTGATAGCATATGTTTAAATAAATATATTATATATGTGAAAACTCAACGGACAGCCGAACCATGTAGGTGGTGCAGGATCGAGTATCAACCAAGTTACGAGTTCCCCTTCTCCCAAGTTACAGAATTTCTAGATGTAGAAAAATAAAGACAAAAAGGACACTCTAAAATTCCACAATTATACAGAATAAAATACATGTACATGTTAACCATGAGGTGCTGACCTACTGGCATGTGCTCCACCTCTAAAAGAGGGTGTCGCATGATCACACCTTGCCAACCTAAAGGGTCCACCCACACAAATTTAAGACGAGGATTACCTAGTACACGGTTCTGGTGGAGTGCATCTTGTGCCCCAGGTTCCGGTTAACCCGATTATATAAAAAAATACCTATACATATTAAATATATATATATATGTGTGTGTGTGTGTGTGTGTGTGTGTGTTTGTGTGTGTGTGTGTGTGTTGACATATTTTTAAAGAGAAAACCTGTGTTTTTTAATATCCTCACGACGTACATGTCCTCGTATTTTAGGTAATATTGCATTTGTTTTCTGTTGTGCCCGTGTTTGTGTTCATGTCCATCATTTACATAGTGAAAGCATATTTTTTTAAATGTATGGTGTGTGTGCATGTATTATGTATATTATATTATGCGCGTGTAATTTTTAAACACATGTATCTACATTATTATAAATCTAATTCATGTTTTACCAACTTTTATAACGAAGGAAACCTGCCTTGCAGTACACATTCCATAATCAGCAAAATATACAAGTAGACAACAGTCATAGCAGATATGATCATCTTAACTATGTTCAAACACGGATGTATGGAAGAATGCTCTATGAGCTCTTTCCACGGACAACATGGAAAGCACAGTTTTAGCCTTAGTTGTTTTTGTACATTAACATAATCCTTAATTTTTCAAAATTACGAAAAACTGGCCCTATCTGTTTCTGTCCCATATAAATGCCAAGTGCATCCCTCCTCTTTCCATGCAATATTTGGAAATCAAAATGTCAAATCCCACGACATTTGTATTTTGTACTCTATTTTTTGCAATTTCTTGAAGTACCCATGCTTCTCAGGTACCCATGTCTCAATTAAGAATTTAATAACTTTCCATCAATATTCAATACCTTTGAAAATGACTTGCACAAAGCAGAAAATTTTGATGTATCATTCGACGATATTAGAGCAATGCTGCATCCATCAGCAGAGGCTCTAGCAGTTCTTCCACTTCTATGAACATAAACCTAAGAATACATAAATTCAGTCAGTTACAAATACCAGGGAAAAACTGAGAGAAACGAAGAAGAGATTAATATCAGCTTACTTCTGCTGAATGCGGAAGTTGATAGTGGATAACAGTTCGAACATTAGGAATATCAAGCCCTCTTGCTGCAACATCAGTGGCAACAAGGATACCATCATCATTTCCACGAAAACGGTCAATAGCCTGCATTTAACACAAAGGTTCAGAGCAAAAAGAAGCACAAACAAAGATAAACAACACAAAACCAATGTATACTGAAAGATTATAAATCAATTGCCATATAATAGTTAAATAAATCAGACTTGGGCCACAATTTTAGCTGCAGACATTCTTTCCTGAAATTTAAAAGAAAAAGGAAAAGGGAAAAACAATTGATTAACCTTCTTTAAGTGAACCAGAGTTTCCCCTTGACTATTAAACAATATTAGACATACCTCCTAAGAAATAATAAATTAGGGATAGCCCTTACTTATTGACACCGTCTATCAGATGTCGAAAAATTTACCAGGCATCGCAGTCGCCGAAGACCAACCATGATAACAAAATTTACAAAAAAAAAAAAGGAAAAGGAAAAGGAAAAGGCAATACCAACGTATAAAATCTCTCTACAGATCACTGTTCACTCTCTCTATGTAACGAAATCTCCACTCAACTCTTGAATGCTCCCGTTTCTCCTATCCCTAACTGTCTCTCATACTCCTGTCACTGGAACGAACGAAACCTCTTCTCACCTATATCATTAAACATTTCTCTCTGCAATCAAGGGAGGTCAACCTCTTAAGCTTTAGATTATATCCTTATCATGTTTGCCTAAAAGTTAGAGATGGAATAGGCTCTAGGCCTTGTTATTTAAGGCCCAAGAAGGCATTAATGTCGCCCTGAATCCTAGATGTGAAGCGAGGCATGCATCTTATAGAAGGAATAAAGTGATGTTATGGTCTAAATTTGAAAAATTCTCATAAATTTTTAAATCAATTGCCATACAAATTAGGATAACCAATGTGTACAAAGTAAAATCAAAGATTAGGTATGTATTGAGTCAACCACTTTCAACACCCCACAGAGTTAACGCTAAACGGTCAGTTGTAAGCTATATGTTTTACATCACACACTTACACGCTCAAGTTAAAAACCAAGAATATTTTATGAGTGAAACAATTCCATGTGCTATGGGAGGTCAACAATGGAAGCAATCTATTTATTGAGGAGATTAATGGAGAGAGGTATAGGGAGAAAAAGAAGGATCTTCATATGATTTTTATAGATTTGGAGAAGGCGTATGATAGGATAACCAGAGATATAATATGGTGGGTTCTACATAAACGAGGAGTGACTCGCAGATATATTGATGTGATCAAGGATATGTATGATGGTGCGATGACTACAGTAAGAACATCAGCCGGAGAAAGTAGTGAATTTTCAATTACGGTAGGTCTACACCAAGGATCAGCATTAAGTCCTTATCTCTTTGCTCTTGTTATGGATGAGTTGACTGGACAAATACAAGATGAGGTGCCATGGTGTATGCTATTTGCAGATGATATTGTTTTAGTGGATGAGACTAAGACGGGGATTAATGTTAGGCTGGAATTGTGGAGAGAAACTTTAGAAACAAGAGGATTTAAAATAAGCAAAACTAAAACAGAATATGTGGAGTGCAATTTTAGTAGTATTAGGAGGACAAATGGAGATGTGGTAAAATTGAAGGGTCAAGAGATACCTAGAAATGATCATTTTCGTTATTTAGGATCGATTATCCAAAAAGATGAAGATATTAGTGATGATGTTACTCATAGGATTAGAGCAGGCTGGGGTAAGTGGAGAAGTGCTACCGGCGTTTTGTGTGATAGGCGTATACCTTTGAAGTTAAAAGAAAAATTTTATAGGACGGCCATTAGACCCGCCATGTTATATGGGGCAGAGTGTTGGGCGACCAAGAAACAAAATGTGCAGAAAATGAGTGTGGCGGAGATGAGAATGCTAAGATGGATTTGTGGTAAAACTCGAAAGGATAAAATTAAAAATGAACAAATTCGTGAAATGGTAAAAGTAGCTCCTATAGAAAATAATTGATAGAAAATCGACTTAGATGGTTTAGACACGTCAAGCGTAGACCAATGGATGCTCCTGTAAGGAAGAGTGATTTAGTTAGTATTGATGGTAACACAAGGGGTAGAGGTAGGCCTAAATTGACTTGGTGGGATATTATAAAGAAGGACATGATGTCATGTGGTTTAACTGAAGATATTGCACTCGACAGAATAGAATGAAAAAATAGGATTCATGTAGCCGACCCCAAATAATTGGGAAAAGGCTTTGTTGAGTTGAGTAGATGTTTTACATAACACATTATTATTGAACATATATGGATACCCCTTTGTAGATATTCACATATACGTGTGTACCCATTATTTGGTTAAAAACCCCGATCCAATTTTTTGATTTGGTAAAGTGATGTGAATCAAAAGGACGCGTTCATCATTTTTCCATAGTTTATTGTCCTCTCGTGTATTTTCTTCCTTCGTTGTCTTTTAAGTAATTAGCACTAGCTAAAATAGGGAATATGTAATAAAGAATGTTTTAGTCTATGTGATGCCACCAGTGACACCACATATGACATAAGCATTCTTAGCCCTATAAATATTGTACTTCCCATATGGGCTAAAGGATTTAATTAATAGATATTTTGAAAGTTGTCTCTTATGTTTGAGTGTTTTCTTTGAGTGCCATTGACATCGTTTACGTCAATTGATATTACAGCTTCATTGCTCCACAATTGTTGTTGTTGTTGTTACTGATGTTGTTTTAAGTAAAAAATCGTAAACAAAGCAACAACAACAATTTATGTAAAAAGACGTAAACAAAGCAACACTGGCGCCAAGGAAAAATGCCCAAACCGGAATCAAGCGTCGCACCGTCCGAATTGAAGAATCCATGGACTCCGTTTTGGACAAAACTCGAAAATCTTATCGCCCTTCCCACTCCAGCTGTCGGAACTAACCCATCAGCTTCCACGGTGGTTGCCAAAGGGTCGAACATTGGACCACCACCATTCCATGCCACAGGAATCAACAGGCGACCACCGTCGGCCCCGGTTTCTGGCCAAAATGAGTTGCAACAACCGCTGGGCATCAGATCTGAGATGAACCCCCGACGAGGGAGGAAAACCACGGTCGGCACCTCTGCGATGGAAGACATGACCTAACCACTACCGAGCAAACCCTAGATTTGCATACCACAACAGCAAACCCTAACCCGCCAAACCCCAAACCTTCACTTACGACTCACAATCACTCCAAAAGCCCAACCAACCAGCAACAAATCTCTCCCACCTCGGCACAACAACCAAGATCGTCGTTCCCACTCACTCCGGCCACCCCCACTGCTCGAGACCACTTGCAAACCAACAAATAACCACTTACGTACATTTGGTGGTCTATAAAGCCCCAATCAAGCTTCTGCAAGTCCCGTTAGACGTGAAATCTGTTGCAACAGCGCCTATTGACCCATTAAATGTGGGTAGAGATTACAAACAAAAGGTTAACGAATGGATCCATCAACCACTCGACCACCCCCCATTCGGTTTGGACAATTCACCGATGGAGAAGACATGCCCCGGACACATATGTCCCTATACAGCGATGGTAGGCAACCAATACCCGACGAGTGCCATTGGTATTCATCTTCATTCGAGTCCCTTAGCCCGAAGGTAACCCCATTCTTCCATATTGAGCTATGTAATTGCTTTATTTGCTATAAAAAAGATCACCAAATGAACGAGTGCCCCATGAGGCGTAGAGATGAGCTTGATTGTTAACAGATTCGAGAGGGGAAGCAACACTTCAATGCACCACCCCCCATACCCGTTGTTGAGAGGCAAGGGCGACCCCCAATTAATGTGGAGGAGGAGGACCTTTGGAACACCCACCCGAGGGCGATCATTTATCATACGTGCTCTGACTTCTTGCCAAGAGCCTCCACGGCGACATCCGGGTATAAGTACTGATGTTTGATGGGCACCCCGACGACTTCATTAATTGGCTTGATTCGATGGAAAACGTGTTCGAAGTACAAGAAACTTTACGCCGCAAGTGTGTTCAGCTTGCCACTACCAAGCTACAAGGTTTCGCAAAAGTACAGTGGAATAATATAATTCAACGTCATTCGTTGGCTCAACAACCTCCAATCAACACTAGGTTGTGCATGAAAGCGAAGATGAGAGGATTTTTTTATACCCCGACCCAAAAGATGGACCTCTTTGATCATGTACAAGGCCTCTGCCAGGGCACATCTTCAGTGACAGTCTACACCGAACAATTTCAGCTCGCGCATGTGCCCACCTAGGAGAGCGAGGATCAGTTGATCAGTCGTTATATTCACGGCCTCCAAACCTACATCTGTCAGGATTTGGGCTTATGTGAGATTCCGACGTTTGTGAAGGCCGTCGAATATTCACTCAAGATTGAAGAGCACCACCGGATTTCATCCTCCTCCTCCCGAGCCACGACCCCTCCACCGCCAACCAAGTCAGCCGATGCACCCACTACTGTCGTAAAGTGCTTCACTTGTGGCGTGTTTGGCGACCAAGTATCGGAGTGCCCCAAAGGAAGGAAGAAGCCCGTTCTTGTGACCGATGGAATGGACCCACCCAAAGAAAAAGAAGAAGAGGAGATGATGCAACACAATGCATTGATCGCACATATCATTCCACTCGATCCAGACACAGAGGGTATTCGACTCTGAGTTCGAAGGCGAACTCTTTTCAAGGGGGGAGAGTGATGAGAATCAAAAGGACACATTCGTCATTTTTCTATAGTTTATTTGTCCTCTGATGTCTTTTTCTTCCTTTGTTGTCTTTTAAGTAATTAATTGTATATAGGACTAAAATAGGGAATATGTAATAAAAAAATGTTCAAATCTATGTGATGTCACCTGTGACATCACATATGACATAAGCATTTCTTAATGAGGAAGTAACGGGCCCTTTCTAGATCCTTCTCCTAGTCCTATAAATATTGTATTCCCCATTTGGGGTAAAGGATTCAATTAATTGATATTTTGAGAGTTGTTAGTTTTTTCTTTTGAGTGCCATTGACACTGAAGGATAATGAAATACTATAACCTGTCAAAATTTAAATGTAAATTACTTTGAAAATTGAATTGGGATTTTGGGATTGGTAATTATATTATCAGTGGAACATATATTAAACTAATAAAATGTACATAATCACATGCTGCTTTCCCACTGAATGAAATAGTAGCAGAATAATTGCTGGGAAGTTCATGAGAAAGCAACTATCTAGTCATTGAATTTTTGACAATCAAGCAAATACAAAAAAGAGTTTAATTTGTCCCTTTGCAGGTTGTGATGCCTCGGAAATCAGAATCTGTATACTTTTGAGGCTGCTTCACAATCTTACATTTACTTCATTTTCCGTCTTGCCCTAAACATATACTACTTTTGCATCTATTTTCATACATCGCTGACACCTATATCTGACTAAACTCGCAACATTGACAAAACAGTATCAAAACTAAGATAAATTGTATAAGCAAAATACTTCAAGATACAACTTTCTCAAAAGAAATCAAATAAGCATAGGCATTGGCAACTCCGATCAAAGAAAATCTGCATGTTTACACAGGATGGGAAGTAATTAAACAGCATTATCAACTAGTTTATAGAAACAAATCTCAACTAGTTTATAGAAACAAATCTCTTAGGAAAGAATCATTGCTTGCAAAAACAAAACACAGATATGCATACATCAATATATATGAATTGCTACTTTCATAAAAAGGGCAACCCAGTACACAAGTCTCCTGCCATTGCCATTGCGGGGTACTGGGGGGTTAGATGTACGCAACCTTACCGTTGCATATGCAGAGAAGCTATTTTCGCGACTCGAACCTGTGACCTCCAGGTGAAAACGGGGCAACCTTACCGTTGCTATTTTCATGGCTTCATTATATGTTCCATAGAATCCATACCCAAACCTAAAAAACTCCGCGGAGCCCAATTTCTTTGCTATAGAGGGCAATATATTAAAGCACTAAATAAACATACCTGATTTTCTCATATACAGGATGTATGATGTGTTGAACCACAAGCATTTACAACAAATAAGGAAAAACAAACCTTCAAACGAGCTCGCTGCTGCATCTGAGCATGAAGGGTCCAAACAGTGACGCCAAGAATGCGAAGAAGGGAAGAAAGATGGCGTAAAGCTGCAATTGATGTGCAGAAGACAATTGTACGGCCTTGTCCATGAACACTCAAAATATAATACAAGTAGGCATCTTTATCTTCTTCCCTGCATCTGCAAGAAATTATGAATAAGTATCTAATGTCGAACAATCAAAATGAGAAAGACATTGCAACATGAATAATGTGATAGTGCATAGAATTATCGAACAAATTTTGTTTTCCCCTGTTATTTTTCATCAATCACAGAGTTATCCAATTACCCAAGCTTGTAAAGGGGTAAATTTTGACAAGTAGCAAATTTTATTATTAAATAAAAGGGGATAATGTGACTATTATTGTATTAAATTGTCAACCCCAACTTCAAAATATTAAAAGCAGAAGTTTTAGTGGTGAATTTTTTTCTCCAAAAACTACGAAAGAGACCCCTTTATCAATAAATTCCCCCGCACCTGCCTATATAATTTTAAGAAAATCAACATGCAACTACTTAAACACGGTGAGACATAAAACATTAAAACAAGAACAGATCAACTACCACTATAATCACAGATAGAGGACAATTGGGGCAAATATCTATAGTGTGCCTTAATTCAAGGCGGTTTGCCCACATTACGAGTTTGTATGAAAAGCATAGCACAAAAAGTTAAAATGTAGATATAGTTTCCGTCTACAACAGTTAAAAAAGGTATACAGCCAAGAACTGAGTAAAACATTTGGACTATTCAACTCAGTACATTCATATTTAAGATTTTGACATCAAGAAAATGAACTGCTGAAACATAATTATCATATATAGACATGCATATAAGACAGGACTAGTTGATAAAGTCTCATGCACCAGATAACCAACGAAAAATAGTAGTACATACTCAATAAATGACTCCTCAAGTCTGTCTGTCATAATTGATGCATTTGTCAGATCAACAATGGCAGCATTGGCTCTCATTCCCGCACGCTCAGAAAGAGCTTCAATTGAATTCAATTCGTCATTGGGTTTTGATTTTAGTGACCCACGCTTAAGCTTCTTACGGAAATCAGAAGATAGGGCAATTGTGGCAGAAAACACTAGTGTTTGCCTTTTCTTTCTTTGGATGCTCGAAACCGTCACACAATTTTCTGTATTATTAGAATGGCTATCAATCGATGCGCTAGTCCCCGGAAGCATGTCAATTATGGATTGCAGCTCTTGAAAATGACCATTTTCGATCATGCGGTCAGCCTCATCCAGAACAAAGAAAGACAATGAGTGTTGCTGCAATGCATAAAATATGGATCATCATTCAAACTGAATCCCGATTAACTCGAAGTAATATAGCAGTTTAAGGTAGGTGACTGACTAATCTCCCATAATTCTTCAGCAAAAAATATAAGGATTATAATGAAATGCTGGATTTTAGGATAAGAGAAATACAATTGAAACAGGAGTTGGATTCGGCCTTCTTATGCATACATAAGTGCACACGCACACACGCATGTATATAAGTGGTGAAGCGTCTTTATTTCTATTTTAATTTTTATGCAAGTACATATATACCTATACCTCAAACAGAACTTAAACCCTACACCTCTGCTTCTCGAGGTTACGCAGACAAGTTATTAGCCAGAGTGCTGCTAATGCCAATGTCTAAAGAACCTGTGATACTTCATACACGCCAACATGAAGGCTAACTTAAAATAAACTTTTTGAACAAGGGTTGGTATATAATTTAGTCTATAATAGTTCCTACTAATATATGCTGCTTACCAGCGACGGAGCTACATGGGGCCGAGCAGGGGCTCCAGCCCCCACGGAGGTTTTTTTTTTTTTTTAGAAATTTAGGTTTATAAAATATTTGGGGTAAAAGTTGAAATAAAAAAGTTATGGGACTTATATTTACAAATAATTAGAATATCACACAACAACCCAAATGTTAAAACCTAAACATTTTATCTCATGTTTCAAAGTCTGAAACAGAGGAGAGCGGCTGCCGAGAGAGAGAGAGGAGAAGTCATTTCCATTTCCGGCAGGCGCGAGAGAGAGAGAGCCATTTCCGGCAGGACTTCTTTTCCGGCAGGAGCCATTTCCGGACCAGCCTAATAACAGCCTACAGGTATTTCAAATTTGTGTTCTATTATGCTGTTAATGGGTTTGCTTGCTGCTTCTCATATTTATTTTCACAACTAACTTAGACTTAGTCTACATTGTTTGTGGGGTTGACTTCATGATATAACTTAAGGGTTTGCTTCTCTCACCACATGTCAGAAACCATTGAACCAACAATTGAATTAATTTATGTTTTGTTAATTTAGTCTACATTGTGTTTTGTTAATTTAAAGAGTTGGTATTTAGTTTAGTTGGTTTTGGTATTTATTTAATTTATACCATCAATTTTTTTTTTTTGGGGGGGGATATTAATGAACCTAATTTTGGGGGGATATTATTGAATCTAATTTTTTTTGGCAATATTAATAGACCTAATTTTTTTTGTCAATTCAGTCAACTTATGGAGAGGTTTTATAAAAGAAAATTGGAGTCGACATCGACACCGCATATTGTGAGCAATATAGAACTGGATGAAATTATTTTGGAGGATTTACATGCCGATCCCGCCCTACGAACTCCAATTGCTCGTGGCAATCCTAAACTGGAAGATAAACTCCGTAGAGCCTATATACAAAAGGGGCCTTGTCAACCTCGTGGCCACACGTTCCCGTAAAAAACTATGGGCAAACAATTGCGGCGTTTTAACCCTGCTTGGTTTAATGAATTTTCTCAATGGCTAGAATATAGCATCACTACTAATGCTGCATATTGTTTGTGTTGTTATCTTTTCAAGAAAAATGTGGGTGACCAAGCAGGTGGGGACGTATTTGTGGGCGAAGTTTTTTCTAATTGGAAGAAGAAAGAGAGATTTGTTACTCACGTGGGAGGTCCTACTAGTACCCATAATCAGGGTTTGCAGGCATGTGCGAATTTAATGAACGAAAGTCAACACATTGAGACAATTTTACACAAGCAATCGGACAAAGCTCGTATGGATTACCGAACACGACTAAGTGCATCAATCAACTCTATTAGATTTCTTTTACGCCAAGGGCTTGCATTTCGTGGTAGCGACAAATCGGAAGAGTCAAAAAATAAAGGGAACTTTCTTGAACTTATGAAATTTTCTTGTGATTTAAATCATGATATTAGAGTCGTTGCATTGAAGAATGCTCCCTCAAATCACACAATAACATCACCGGATATTCAAAAAGATATTGTTAATTCGATTTCAAGTGAGATTGTGGGCTTCATTATCAAAGACATCGGAGATTCATTTTTTGCAGTTTTAATTGATGAGTCCCGTGATGTGTCGATTAAGGAGCAAATGGTTGTCGTCTTGAGATATGTTGATAAAAGGGGGGAAATCATGGAACGCTTTATTGGTGTAGTGCATGTTAAGGATACAACGGCCGTGTCGCTTAAGTTGGCAATAGATAGTCTTTTTGCAAACCATGGATTGAGCATTTCTAGACTACGTGGGCAAGGTTATGATGGAGCAAGTAATATGCGAGGTGAATTCAATGGTCTCAAAACACTTATTTTGAGGGAGAATGAATGTGCTTTTTATGTTCATTGTTTTGCTCACCAACTACAATTGGCTCTTGTTGCGGTGGCAAAGAAAAATGATGATATTATGACTCTTTTTATCTTGGTTTCTAGTGTTCTTAATCTAGTTGGAGCCTCGTGTAAGCGTCGTGACCTTCTTCGTGAGCAACAACTTCAAAACATTAATTGTGCAATTGGAAAGGGTGAGATTCATACGGGAAAAGGACTAAATTAGAGTACCTCTCTCCAACGTCCAGGTGACACTCGTTGGGGATCACATTTTCGCACTTTACTTAGTTTGATGAGCATGTTCCCCTCCGTAATTGGTGTTCTTGAGATTGTCAAAGTGGATGCAATCAACCCCTTGCATAGATTTGATGCAAAAAATGTAATAGATTCATTGCATACTTTTGAATTTGTTTTTTGTATGCACTTAATGAAAAATGTATTGGGGTTTGCAAATGAATTATCAAAGGCATTGCAAAGGAAAGATCAAGATATTGTAAATGCCATGTCTTTGGTCCGGGTATGCAAGCAACGACTACAAATGATGCGGGATGATGGATGGGTCTTGTTGTTTAATGAAGTTTGTACGTTTTGTGAGAAACTTGAAATTGAAGTTCCTATTATGGAGGATGTATACATTGCTATAAAAAGATCACAACATAAAGCGGCGAAAAGGTCAAATTTGCATCATTATCGTGTTGAGATATTTTATGCGGTCATTGATATGCAACTTCATGAGCTTAATGAACGTTTCACTGAGGCGAACACCGAGTTACTACTATGTGGCATGCCTTTGTCCCGATGATTTGTTTATTGCATTTGACAAGGTAAAATTAATTCGCCTTGCCCCTTTTTATCCTAATGAGTTTTCAAGCGTCCAACTCATGGAACTTGATATTCAACTTGAAACTTATTTTCTTGATGTGCAATCTAATCCCACCTTTCAAGGATTGTTTGGAATTTCATCTCTTGCAAAAAAGATGGTTGAGACAAAGAAAAGTGAGGTATTTCCGTTGGTTTATTTGCTTGTGACTTTGGCATTGATATTACCGGTTGCCACGGCTTCCGTGGAAAGGGTGTTTTCGGCTATGAATCTCATAAAGACTTCATTACGCAATCGGATGGAAGATCAATGGATGAATGATAATATGATCGTGTATGTAGAAAAAGATGTATTTGCTGTTATTGATAATGAGTGTATCATTCAACGCTTTCAATCTATGAAAAGCCGTCGAGGACAATTGTAGTTGTAATTATGTCACAAATTTTTAATCGAATATTAAGTCTTTTCTGTTATGCTTGTTATTTTTTATCTTAACAATTTTGTAGCCCCCACATATAAAAATTCCTGGCTACGTCCCTGCTGCTTACGTATTGGTTTACTTTCATTCCAATAATCCATATGGGGAAATCGCAGAGACCCCAAAGTTTTATTAATCACACCACTACAAGCAGGGGAGGGGGACATGAATCTTAGCCTCCCAATATACAACAGACCTGGGACAATACTGAGCTATGGCAGCAGTAAAAGTCACATCCTCTCTTCGAATCACAGCATCACCAGCTGATAGACCAGGATTTACTTTGCTGCGGCCATGACAGTTAGCTTCAGAAAACGCCCCCCTGGTCTGATCCATTTAATAACTTTGACACTCTTTACTCCTTATCTCCTGGACATAACTAAATTCAGAAACAATTTAATCTTCAACAAGGTTACATTTCTCCCTAGACCCAATGGCGGGCAGAATATTATAGGTTAGCTCAGTAACCTTCCTGATAATAGGGCAGACATAAGGTTTTGTTCCTTCTAAGACCCCATAGTTTCTTCCTTTCTAGAGTTCCCAACAGATAATGCAAGGAAGGATTTCAACTAGCCATCCTCCAGTCCCTTTGGATTTTCTAATCCACCAATCCATAAGGATAATATACAGCATCTCTTGATTAACTGAGACATCAACATTAAAGAGAAGTGGTTCCACAGCTCATTAGCCAATTTAGAGTTAGCAAACACATGATGAAAGATTCCACAGAAGGGATATCATTGAAGCACTGCACTTCGGAACATAATATTACCCCAAATCTCAGCACTTGAACATCAAGAGGGAGGTTCTTCCCAAGCAATTTCCACACAAGACAGAATTTTTAATTGGGATATACTTGTTCCATATCATAGAATAAGCAAACTGATATTTCTTCTGCTTCTCTTAGTTGTAGCATGAAAAAAATTATGTATTTATATCCACGTTTTTCAACCATTTCATGTAAGATTTTTGTTCCCAGTATTCCTCTCTTCACATGTTATAAAGCTTCAAGCTGACCAGGGCAGCATTCAGATGAGCTCTATTGTGAAAAGTTTATCAGTGACGCTGATACTCCACTTGCAGCACTGTTTTCAGCATCATGGATGCCCTGCCAAATGTTGCCAAAAGAAGCCTTAATATAGAGTTCCCCATAAAAGGACTTACCCAATTTCTAAAATTTCAACAATTCACCCAATAAGAAACTCTCATATTTTATCAGTCGATCAAATAAGAGGCCATAACAACCTACTTATAAACCTAGGGTCTGTGTGCCGAGAAAGTAGCAAACGAGGGTCACACTATTGATAGCTAAAAACACCATATATTGCTTTCATTTAATATTACCTAGAGACTATGACCTATACCTATACTACTACTATTATAACATTAAAGTTAAATAAATCCCAATCCACACACCATTTCTCTCTCATATACATCATTCTTCCCAGGCTAGAGAAAGCTCGGACACAAGCTTTCGGGGAAATTGGGTTCACCCGTGCCAAATGAACACATATTTTGAAATTTTGGGGCCTCTTTTTTTAACACAAGAATTTTCCTCAAGTTTCTTGGGGCCCATAAAATCTTCCCCTTTAAATCACGGCTCAAACAAGTTACAACCTATGAAGCACGGACTCGACACGTAATACGTGATTCGACACGACACGTGATTTTCTCAGAAAGTAGGATACGACACGTTAGGATACGTATAATATATATATATATATATATATATATATATATTATTTATTTATACTATTATTACAGTTGTATTACACATGACCCAACACAATTACAGCTTTAACAGCTAGTATATTACGGCCATGACACTGTTATTAGTTATTTATTGATACGACAGCTTTAACAGCTAGTATAGCTGTACATATCTCTATTACAGCTTTAACAGCTAGTATAGCTGTATGTACATGACTGCTTTTCAAATGAGGACAGAGAGCACATCACACAGCAAAGGATATATATTATTATATTCTATTAAAGTTTTAATAACAGCCATACACTATTCTCTACATACATCTCTGATTTGAAAAAAAGGACAGCCAATACACTATTCTATACACAGATGGGAACAAGAAAAAAGAACTGAGCGAGGGAAAATAATTGAAGAAGAAAGGAGAGAACAAGTTGAGAGAGGGAAAATAATTGAAGAAGGAAGGAGAGAACAAGTTGCAGCTCCAAGACCAACAAAGAAGAAATCAAAAGCCCTAGCTTTTCTACCTTGTTCCTCTCTCTTTCTCGGATGAAATTTGTAAGCCCTGTTGAGGTTTTGACCTCATTTTAAGTTTCTAAAATACTAAAAATTAGCCCCAGCGTGTCCTATAAGCGTGTCCCAACGTGTCCCTGTAAATAAAAAATAAAAAAAATCAGGATACGCTAGGACATGCATGTCCCCAGCGTGTCCGGGCGTGTCGCGTGTCTGACACGAGTCAAAGCTGACTCGTGGCCTCCGGGAGAGTGTCCGTGCTTCATAGGTTACAACTGAAACATGCATTTTTTCCCTCTCCGCTAGCCCTAAAACACGAAAGCATTCCTATACCCAAAAATTGGGAGCAAATTCTCCTTCAGATCGTGAGCATGTGGGCTGCAAAGCATGTGAGTAGCCCCACAAAAACCCTAGCAGCAGCAACTTCACACTCTCCTTCCACACCTTCAAACCCCTTTCGTCAACGACGGCCTAGACCAACCTCCCCCAAAAAACAAAATTCTAGAGATGCCGAGGAGCATAGTTGTCAAAGACGCGCCTAGGTCCCATACTCACAAAGGCGCAAAGTTACACCCCGCCTCACCTCAGGCAAGGCTTCTTCAGTTAGCGAGCCTTGCTTCAAGCTCAAGGTGTGGCTTGTGCGCAACCGTGAAATAATCTTAGTCTAATTAATATGTTCCTTTGAATTGTCTTTTAACACTCCTTTCTCCCTGACCTCGGGTACCCTCTCCTTCGCCTCATTGCAACCCTTCGATTCCTTCGAGTCATCGATGTAGCAAATCATCACTAAGACAAGCGACGTCCATAGGGAGGCTCTCAAGCCTTCGTTAGACAGCGCAAAAAATTCCGAAAAAAAATATATGTAATTTTAAAAATATAAGATTACCAATGTGGACCAATCAGATACGCTTAAAATTATCCTTTAATATGCATTTCATTGTACAATTGGTTATGCTGAAGTGCGAGGGACTTGCCAAATTCAATTTTGAACAATAAACATTTATTTTAGGAATATTTTGAATTACTAAACATTATTTAAACATAAATTTTAGGAATTTTGTACAAAACATTATTTTTTGAAATTTTTAAAATTAATAAGCATTATTTTAAACATTATTTGTACAAAACATTATTGGTACATAAGTTTTAGGAATTTTGTACAAAACATTATTTTTTGAAATTTTTAGAATTATTAAACATTATTTGAACACAAGTTCTACAAATTTTGTACAAAACATAAGTCAAGCGAGTTGTGACCATTTTAAAACACAAGTCAAGCGTAAGCATTTTTAATTTGTCAAAACAAGAGCTTTTAAACCAATGTTGATGTAAACATTTTTTATTCTGTACATAAAAAAGAACTTTTAAACATAAGTGCGCTGTAAACATTTTTTACTTTGTACAAAAAAATTAATTTATAAACATTTTTTTGGTACAAAAAAAAACTTTAAAACATAAGCGAGCTATAAATATTTTTATTTTGTGCAGAAAATAAACTATTAAACAAAAAAATTTAGATTTCTACCATTTTTTTAAGAAATAAAAAATAGCAAACAAAATTCTAAGAACTAATTAATTAAAAATCTACAAAATGTTTACTATTTTTAGCAAACTTGTTTACTATTAATTGTATAAAAACAGTTCTTTCTTTTTTGGAAAAAAAAAACATAATTGAATTTTAATTATTTGTCTCGATTTTTTATTTGGCCCGATTTTTTAATGTTTTTTGTAATTTTCAGAATTTTTAAATATAATTTTTAGAATGTTTTAAATATATTTTTGTAATTTCCATACTTTTTTAGATATTCCAGTATTTTCCTATATTTTAAATAGGTTTTAATTATTTTTCATAAATTTTTAAATTTTTTTTCTGCAATTTTCAGAATTTAATAATATTTTTTTCTGTAATGACACATTTGAATACAACTTAAGCATATATATATATATATATATATATATATATATATATATATATATATATATATATATATATATATATATATAATCATTCATTTATGCAGTTCAAAAATTAAATTAGTAATCTAACTTATTTGCGTAAACATGTGTGGTTAAACCAAAAGCATGCGTACACTGTCAAAAAATATAAAATCATGTGTACAGCTGTCAAAAAAAAGTAGAAGCATGCGTACCCATTTTTTTATACACACAACACAACAAAATCAAAAGCTATTCTTTGTTAAAAACAACAGGAAGGAGGGTTAGAAAAAAAGGACAGCTGACTGTGAAAAAGAACCGGTTCACAACCGGAAGGAGGGTATGAAAAAACAGAGGGTTAAGGTTTCTTTGGATGATAGTTGATTATGGAGAGAGAAGGGAGAAGATACCAAAAGAAGAAGAAGATAATCTCTGCCAATGTTTAAAAAGGCGAATGCGGCGTACGCCTCGAGGCGAGGCGAGGAAAAAAAGCCCCCAGACTATAGTGAGGCTTACGCCTTTTGTATCCGAGGCGTTGCGCCTCAAGGCATTCCGCCTCAAGGCTATGAGGCTTACGCCTCTTGCTGGTCTAAATAAAAAACTCAAGTTACTTTAAAATAAAAAGGATCGTAAGTTAAAAATAAACCTTTTTCACAACCCGTAAGCCCTAGTTTTAAAAACAAACCTCCGAAACTTCATCCCGATCTCCGAAACTTCTTTCCGACCTCCGAAACTTCAGTTCCGGCCTTCCTTCTTCAATTCCGGCCTACGATTATTCAATTCCGGCCTTCGTTCTCTAGGGTAAAGACACAGGCCTTCATTTTTTAGTTTATATTCAATATTTTGGTAAAAAAACTTATACGAAACACACAAGACCATTTTTAGTTAGTGTTTGGTCTACGGTAAAGACTCCGGCCCACTGTTTGCTTCTTTTTAACATATGAAACCTTTTTTTAGTTATTTTTGTAAAAACTTGTTTGTTTTATATTATAAACTTGTTTTTAGTTTTAAACATACAAAACCTGTTTGTTTTATATTATAAAAAAATTGTTTTATATTATAAATTTAATTAAAAAAATTGTTTTTTTCCAATAAAGTTACTGTTTTTTTGGTAAAAAATATGTTTTATTCACTGTTTTTTGTAATAACTTTTTTTTGTAATAACATTTTTTTTATTGTAGTTGAATTATTTTTTTTTTCCAATAAACCTGTAATAACTTGTTTTTTTGTAATAAATTTAGTAACTTTTTATTTATTTATTTACATGATGTTTAATATTATTCACTGTTTTTTTGTTGTAGTTGCTGTTTTTTTTTGTTGATGGATTGAATGGTTATGGACCCTTTTGCATCATTTAATGTGTTGGATTAATTTTTTGTTAATTTATTAGACTTTTTATATATTTTTTTCCTTTTTTTCTTTTCTTTTCCGTGAGGCTTAAGCCTCGCCTCGTCGTGACCAAAACGCCGCGCCTCGCCTTTCGCCTTTTTAAACATTGTTAACATGAAATAAAGAATATGGACCATACAAAACAAAGCTTAAACATATTTTGACATTAAGAATCATAAATAAAGCAGAATCACCATCACATGTCGGAGTGTGTCGCGTGTCCGACTTGAGTCAAAGTTGACTCGAGGCTTCCGAGAGAGTGTCCGTGTTTCATAGTGTCCGACACGACACGTTGCCTTTTGAGAAGTGTCTGTGCTTCCTAAGTTGCAGGTTTGGGTGTGCTTGTAACAAGGTGCGATTTGTTTGAGAGAATAATTTAGGTTTTAAGTTTATTCGGCTACAAGGTGGCATTAATTTGCGAAGACTCAATTTAACTTACAATTTACACAAGACTCAAGTGGAATGGTTGGTAGTTTTAAGAATTCTAGTCTGAAGAGTGGAGAGTAAGGGTTGGTTAGGCTATCATAAGCTGACACCTTTAAGAATGAGAGGAAAAACAACAATTTTTATACCCCCCACGACACTTCTCACATTTCTCAAAGACCATCAATGGAATCCCATGGGACGTGTCAGCAAAGATACAAATCCTTTTAGTCACATCAACTCGCAAATTGTACTTATCTGATAACGGAATTCATTCCCACTTTAATGTACCTCCCATTTGCATTAAATACAATCTACATTATCTATCCTAGATAAAAGGGTCCAGATTATTTGCAACCTCATTCTATAAAAAAGCACCTTTAGCATCATTACTAGAACAAAAAACTCACAACCTAGAATCTCATAACTCCTCCTATATACCTTCCATTTGATCAACTACCGTGCTTATACCATAACTCTCTCAGGTGTTTGGACTACCTTTCTCACTCTACTCTCTGAAAAGGTGCCTACTCTCGTCTCTCATCATATATACAGGGTGCTCTCCCAAACAATTTTGCGTAAGCTCCCAAAGCAGGTTGCATTTCAACTCTTGTTAAGTTATTCCCTACCCCAATTCAGTGCCCTACTACAGTACTGAAATTAAAAATGAGGGTAAATGAAATGCAACTTCATGATCATTATCACATTTTGTGGAATTGGAAAATTTCTAGTTCAAATTTCAAAAGTTTTGAACTGAAAAACTTTCTAAGTTGAATTCCAACTCATGAAATTGGGGTTCCCAAACACAACACCCCTTGTGTTGTTTCGTTGTATATTGTATGTATTTAAGTGAATATAAGAGAGGGTATCGAAATGTAATAATGTAAATTAGGGTTGAAAAGAAAACAAGGCAGCAGAATTGTGGTGAATTAGACTTACATTAGCTTTGAGCTGATTAATAATCTTGAGTCTAATGGCATCGATTGTACCGTCGTTCATCAAAGACTCCAAAACATCTTCCGGTGTTACTACAGAAGGATGACATTGCCCTATTAATCCAATTCAATTGCAAGATCGTAATTTTTGGGTCTCTAATATCGATCTCTTTTACTTAAACAAATCCGATTCATGATTTTGCTCCAAGACACACTTATTATGTTCGGGAGATTGGACATATGTGCTATTGGGAATTTCCGGGGATTATAAATTTTCTATTTCGAGGTATCAATAATTAAAGGGTAATTGAATTGAAAAAAAATTATTACTCAAATATAAAACCCTACAAGATGGAATTAGACTTTACCTTCGAGATCTCGCTAGTTTAATGTACTTCACGATCTTCTACCGTAACTAAATATGAACTATCACGAACATAATGTGGGTTATTACTTCATGATCACCTTCTTCTCCCCTGTGCTCTTACATTTCTCTCTCCCTCAAATTCAAATTTGGATTTTTTTAGTTTTAAGAGTGACGAACTTGTGAGAACATGAGAGCCTTATATATATATATATATATATATATATATAGAGAGAGAGAGAGAGAGAGAGAGAGAATATGATGGGGAACCTAAGGAGATATATGAATTTGGCTCTTAATGGGCCTAAAAAAACTTAATCCGACCCAGATTCTAATCTCAGTTAATTAATTAAAATTAATACCATTAAATAATTATAATTACAACCATTGTAGAACCAATAAATCAGATTTATAGTGATTCTTTACCTTTTTAATCAGGCGGAATTCGTAAGCAGATTAGAAAGAGTCGTTCTGATAGAAAGAAATATCGAAGAAACTCAAAGAGTAGTAGTAGTAGTAGTAGTAGTAGTAGTAGTAGTAGTATTCAATAACCGAAGTAAGTTGTGGCTTATAAATTGGAAGATGTTTCATAAGCGGATTTAGATGCATCCCATACACTACCTCGATCATAATCAATTTTAACAAAGAATTACGCAAACTTCGAAATAAGGGTGAAGTTGCCATTTATGAACAGATGTTCAAGGTCGGCTTTCGCCTTCCCTTCCACCCATGGGATATTCTTTCCATTATCGGTGTTGCTCCTGCCCAGCTAACTTCGAACACTTGGAGGGTCCTTTTGGGGTTGGCTCATCTCTGAAGGGTCGCCCATGATGAGGTCCTTCGGTTGATATTTTTTGGGCTTGCTATACAATTATTACTACCAAAGCCAACCCTTGCTATTACCACTTCATATCTCGTCGCCTCGACCGTAAACTTCTCCAAATAAGTCAGACTTCCAACCATGACTGGAAGTCTCGCTATTTCTTTATCTTTGGTTATTGGGATTTCTGTGAGGGTGATTCGATTGATCCCGATAAGTCGAGGGTTTCTTATCAGTGGGATCGTGTCTCGGTCTCGACTAGAGTTAACCTGGTCTCAGTATCGAGATGAGATAGGATATTGATAATTTGATGGGGGAAGGTTTGATAATCTTTGAGGAATTGATGATCCCCGAACTCCTCCATTACTCGGGCATGGTGGTGGACCCCCTAGAGACACTTTGTAAGCCAATTCATCCCTTTTCTGAACTTTACTATCATCTTCAAACTTCTATAACTAAAATATGGCCAAAACTGACTTACTTATGTTTGCTCTTTGTTGATCGTCCGACGGATATTTCTGATTATATCTAAAAAATGGTTGCATCCATGTCTTCCAACTTTTTTGCTCGCCTCCAAGGGAAGGCTACACCATCTGCCCAGGCCCGCAAAAATCCAGAACAGTTGGCCCTTATGCTGCCAAGGGGGGAAAGAAAAGGAAAGAAACTATTGAGGGGCCCTCGGCCCCCTTCAGCAATTTAAGAAGATAATGGAGGGCCAACCCCGCGTGCCTTTGAGCCTCTTCTTCCAATCACCAACGACACATCGGTTGCCGCTCGCTCAGCCCAACTTAGGGATAATAATGATTCTCTTATGGGGAGTCAGCTAAAAGCAATAAAAGTCATCAGTTTGATCGTCCCAAATTGTGACAATCGATACTCTGATTGCCAGGACCCTTTAAGGGTCTTTAATTTTGGCCTTCATAGGGTGACTCGGGTAAAGACGATATCTGGATTAATTGTTCATAAAAAAAATTCTTTTTTTCCTTGTATATACGAACTCTTTTTATCTTCTGATTGCAGTCAGTCATTGCCCTCCAGAACATCCAATAGTGGATGATGGAGGCTGAGCCAAAAGCCAAAGCAGCCAATGAGGCCAAATCCCTGAAACAGAATTTGGAAGAACAAAAGCTGATTTTGAAGCTCAAAACCAAGAGCTTCGGGATCGACATAAGGAGCACCCTGCTACAGTTAGGCAGAGTTATAGAGAGAAGGTGGGGAAACTTTAAAAGGGGCTAAAGGCTCAAAAGGATGCTGAGGACGCGAGAGTGAAGGCGGCTATTAAGAAAGCCATTGTTGAATTTAAGGAGATCGGAGAATTTTATGGCTAATCTATTCAGTATATTGATAAGGGTGACAGTACTGTTCATCGGCGGGTGGCCAACCAATGTGATGATCTTGTCACCAGAAGCCCTATCTTGGCCGAGATTGTTAAGTCCTTTAGCTTTCTAATCCTGCCAGTGCCACTGCTCTGCAAGAAATTCAGGCAGAAGCTAATGTTGTTGGCCCCACTGTGGTCAAGGACGAGACAACAGTTGTGGCTAAGGAAGAGGGGACGGAAGTTGGTGGTAACCAAGAGGGCACTACCGTTAACCTTGAGGGGAACTCGGATGAGTCTTTAGCAGTCGATACTTAAGTTAGTAGGCTTTTCTAGATTACTATATGTGGTCTCTAAGGCCCATATTTTTGTTGTCTGACTTGTATTTTTGTTTGAACTTCTACATTATCTTCTTACATAATTTTTGAATGAATATCAAATGGATGGAAATTGATATTTTGCCACTCGTTCTTTTTATCAAATGAAGTGTAATGTCTGATTCACTGTTAAGAATTTCACCATACTAAAAATAATGTTAACACTTTCACCATACTAAAAATTATGTTAAGTGCTTTCCACCTCTTATTACGTAGAGTGATGCCTTGGATCCGAGACTCCAAAAGCACTCTCGTACCACTGAGAAAGAGAGATTGATCACCATGTAAATGAGGTTGAGAATTTCACCATACTAAAATGATGTTTAAGAATTTCACCATATAAAAATGATGTTAAGTACTTCCCACCTCTCAGAGTTTACAGAGTGATGCCTTGGAGCCGAAACTCCAAAGGTACTCTCATACCGTCGAGAGAGAGATTCGTTTAGTCACCATAAAATGATGTTTAACAGTTTCACCATACTTAAATAATGTTAAGGGTATCACCATACTTAAATGATGTTAGGTGTTTTACCATACTTAAATGATGTTAAGTGTTTACCACCTCTTAGGATTTACATAGAGTGATATCTTGGAGCCAAGACTCCAAAGGCACTCTCATACCACCGAGAGAGAGAAAGAGAGAGAGAGAGAGAGAGAGAGAGAGATTATTTTATTCACGATGAAATGATGTTTAACAGTATCACCATACTTAAATGATGTTAAGGGTCTCACCGTACTTAAATGATGTTAAGGACTTCCCACCTATCAGGGTTTATACAGAGTGATGTCTTGGAGCCGAGACTCCAAAGGCATTATCATACTGCTGAGATAGAGATTTATTTATGTAGCTATGTGATTTCTAAATTGCAAATACCAAAATAGGAGACAACCCTCAATATTATATTTCCCTCATTAAATTTTCTTCGTGGAGTAATTGAGCAAAAAAAATTGCCTTTTGGATAAAACATACGAACTGACTATTGATAATAATGTTTCAAATAATATGCGTTCCAAGGGTTGGAGAACGATTCCCCCTCAATATTTTCTAGCCATTATGACGACCTTTTTCTTGACTTTGTAGGCTCATGCCAGTTAAGATGAAGCTTGTTAGTCTTCTGGATGACTTTTTTCAATATGACATCCACCACCGCGATAAGCCGAGACTAAACCCTCTTAATGTAGAGTTTAATGGCTCTCTATTGATAGGTCGATTATCTAATGGTCACGTCTTCTTTTCTTTCTTCGATAAGGTCCAAGTCTAGTCTCCTTTCCTCTAGATTTGCCTTAGGGTCGTAAGTTTGAACCCGATGGCTTGGTAACCCAATTTCTATTGGGATAACTTCTTCTAACTCGTAGGCTAATATGAATGGGGTCTCTCCCGTTGGGGTTCTTTCTGTCATCTTATATGTCCATATAATGCTATGCAACACGTCAACCCATTTGCCCTTGGCATCTTCTAATTTCTTCTTGATTCTGTCCAATATCGTCCTATTTATTACCTCGGTTTGTCCATGAACTTGTGGTCAGTCCGACATAGAAAATAATTGTTTTATGCCCTTCTATAGTAGGCATCCAGAGAATTATTCTTGAACTGCTTTCCTTTGTTAGATATTAAGGTATTGGGGAGTTCATACCAACAAATAATATTCCTCTAAATAAATTTGAAATATTTATCCTCACGGATGGTGATCATAGCCTCTGTTTCTACCCACTTGGAAAAGTAGTCCATCGCGACAATCAGAAAGAGGAAATTTCCCTTTACTCTAGTGAAGGGGTCGAATAAGTTAATCCCCCACATTGCAAAAGGCCAAAGGGTCGATCTTGGAGAAAAGATTGATGAGGTTGATGGGGTGTGTTGGCAAAGCATTTTCATTTGTCACATTTGAGGACATATTCGACCGAGTCCTTGCCAAGGTTCGGCCAATAATAACCCTAAATAATGATCCTTTGTCCAATGATCGCCCACCAATGTGGTTTGTACAAGGACCCACATGTATGTCTCTAAGTACATAATTTACCTCAGACGAATGCACACATCTCAAGAGGGGAAGAAGAAAACGCATTTAATATAACACATTTCTAATGATGGTGAATTTAACTACATGGAATCGTACCTTTCCGCGCTCGACTTTAGCTTCCAGTAGTTTTTCATCTCTCAAATAATTTAATGATCAGGTCCATCCAAGATGGTCTCATGTTTAAAGTCATACACATTTCAATATTTGCTTTTTCGATCTCTATGCTCGGCTTCAAAAGGATCATTACAAGCACCAATCGATGGATCTCTGTTCTGGTAGCTGACGCAAGCCCTTCTAATGCATCCACCCTTCCATTTTCAATCCTGGGGATTCTTTTGATCTTGACTTCTCGAAAGTTCTTTAAAACCTTCTTGACCCTGGCTAAGTATTTAGCCATTTTTTTATAATTTTCTTTATAAATCCCCAAAATTTGGTTAACAACTAACTGGGAGTCATTGTGGGCAAGTATCTGGCCGATATTCAATGCTTTGGACAATGCAAGTCCTTCCATTAGGGCTTCATACTCCGACTCATTATTTAATGCTTCGAAATTAAATCTTAGAGCATATTCAATATCGATCCCATCTGGCGCTGACAATATCAAACTTGCCCGCTGCCATTTGAACACAGTGAACCATCAATAAAAAATCTCTAGACCGGTGATCCTGGTGAGAAAGGTCCTTCGGCTAAGGCACCAGTTTTTAGGTGTCAGATGTTGTACCCTCGTCTGTACTTTCTTTTTCTCTTTAGACGTTCTTCCAAACTTTGATCGATATGTCACCTATCATGTCGTCTGCCGACTCCTGAGTGAACTCGGCTATAAAATTTGTCAGAGCCCGTCCTTTAATTGTGTTCCTTGGCTAATAAACGATATCAAACTCATCTATCTCCACCGACCAAGCCATTAACCTACCCGATTTCTCGAGTTTATGAATGACTTAACGAAAAGGTATGTCGATAAGCACTATTATTGTATAATCTTAGAAGTATGGCTTTATTTTTCTAAAGGTATGGATCAAAGCATATACAAGCTTCTCCATCTTATGGTATCTCAGCTCGGCTCCTTCCAGCAATTTTTTATCAAAATAGACAGGTTTTTAGATCCCGTTATCATCTCTGACTATTGTTTCGCTGATGGCCGACTCTGAGACAGCCAAAAATAAATACAATTTCTCCCCCTAAATGGGTCGAGAGAGTAGCATTGGTGAGTCAAGAGAGGCCTTGAACTCCTAAAATTCTTTCTCGCATTCTTCATCCCAAATGAACACTTTTCTCAAGATCTTGAAAAATGGCAAGCACTTGTCTGTTGCCCGTGACACGAACCTTTTTAGTGCGACAACTCATCCTGACAGTCTCTGAATACTCTTGATCCTTCCCGGCATATTTATGTCAATTAGTGCCTTTATCGTGTCAGGGTCAATTCCCCTCTGATTGACGATTAATCCCAAGATATTTCATGGTTTAATGCCGAACACACATTTAACAGGATTTAACTTCATTCTATACTGATTCATAGTATCGAATGTTCTTTCCAAGTCGACCACTTGACTTTCGACCTTCAAACTTTTTGTGGGCATATCATCCACATGATGAGGGTTGTGATGATCAACCTAACCCTAAAACTGAAAAGGAGGCTAGAGATGAAGCATGCCTTGATATTGGTAGATTTTTCTTTGAAAATGGTCTTCCATTTCATGTGGCAAATAGTCCTTCCTTTATTAGTATGGTGCGGGCAAATGGAAAGTATGGTCTTGGGTTGAAACCTCCTACTGCATACGAGCTTAGCACGTGGATATTAGATGAGGAAGCAAGGCATGCCAAAATTGTAGTTGATGAAGTAAAGAAAACGTGGATGCAAACAGGGGTGTCCATATTATCGGGTGGTTGGAAGGATATTCGAGGTCGCCATTTGATAAATTTTCTCGTTAATAATCCACATGGAACGGTTTTCTTGTGATCAGTTGATGCGTCGGATGCTATAAAGGACGCAAACATGTTGTTTAAGCTTCTTGATAGTGTTGTTGAGGAGGTGGGGGAGGAGTTGGTCATTCAAGTTGTAACCGACAATGCCTCGAATTATAAGGCGGCGGGAAAGTTGTTGATGGAGAAGAGGAAATGTCTGTGGTGGACACCATGCGCCGCCCATTGCATTGACCTAATGTTGGAGAAAGTTGAGGAATTACCGCAGCACAAAAACGCCTTGATAAAGTCAAAGAAGGTATTAATTCATCTATAATTTTTATTTTTTACTTTTTAATTCGTTTCACATATTAACAACGTGATATATAATTGTAGGTGAGTAACTTCAAATATAATCATGGGTGGGTTTTGCAACTGATGAGGGATCATACAAAGAAGGATCTTATTCGCCCGGCTGCAACGAGATTTGCTACCGCTTATTTGACCCTTTAGAGTATGTATAGCCTTAAAGAACCATTGGAGCGTATGTTCACTTCTCCTGAATGGGCTAGATCAAGCTGGGCAAAGAAGGATGAAGGGAAGCAAATAAAAAAAATCATTTTGCAGGATCGAAATTTTTGGGGTAGCATGTCGTACGCAATTAAAAGCACAAAACCTCTTGTGGGGATTTTGAGAATGACTGATTCAGAGAAGATGCCAGGGATGGGTTTCATTTATGGTGCCATGGACAAAGCAAAGGAGGCCATAGCAGAAAATTTGGGAGGAGATGAGGGGTCTTATAAGGAGATATGGAGCATAATTGATTCAAAATGGGAGTTTCAGTTACATCGCCATTTGCATGCGGCGGCATATTTCTTAAATCCACATTTGCAATATGAAGAGAACTTCTCTAACCATCCTGAAATTAAATTGGGTTTATTGACTTGCATGGAAAAGCTTATTCCGAATGAGGAAGATCGATTGAAAGCGGATATACAGATTGATGATTTTAGGAATAGAAAAGGGTTTTTCTCTTTTGCATCAGCAAAAACAAGTTGCAAATTGCGTAGTCCCGGTAAGTAAATCTTTTGTTCAAGTACGATTTGCGTTTGATTAATACCATTAAATACATTTTTGAACTAAATTTTACTTCACTCTTATTTTAGCGGATTGGTGGATTCAATTTGTAGATGGAACTCCAGAATTAACTAGTTTTGCGGTGAGGGTTTTGAGTCTTACATGCTCTTCGTCCGCATGTGAACGCAACTGGAGCACATTCAATCAGGTATTCGTTTGTAAAAAATTATTATTTGTAAAAATTATTATTTATTTAATGACTAAAAAATTATTATTTGAAAAATTTATACAGCTCCATACGAAAAAGAGAAATCGTTTGTCAACGAAGCGGTTGAATTCATTGGTGTATATAATGTATAACAAGAAGTTAAAGACGAAGTTTTTGAGAAAGAAGGCGCTTAAAGAGGATGAGAACCCATTGGTTATTGATCATCTACCTTTAGATGATGAGTGAGTAGCGGGGCAAGATGATGATTCCCATTCGACAGATGCCTCGGTGGTTACGGATGCCTTACGAGTGATGGATGATGTGACAGGGGTAGGAGAGATTCCCATTCGCCGTGAACGTGCTAGAGGGGGGCGAGGAAGAAAGACAAATAATTCACAATTTAACACTTCAAAAAAGGGTTAGTATTCACAATTGTCTTTTTTACATTAAATAATTATTTTAAAGAGTTAAAATAATTATATTTTATCTTATCGATAAAGGAAAAGGGATCTTGGTAGATGAAGAAGATGAATTTGTTGATGTTGACTCGGGTGATGATGATGACGAGATGACCATTAGATATGATGATGATTCCATGGACGATCCTATTAGCGATGTTGATGATAGCGGCGATGAGGATGGATTAAATCCGCTTTTCAAGCCTTTGGATACGGATGATCCATTATTGTTTTAGTAGTAAGCTTGAGGGGATGCTTTGTTTTTCTATGTTTTTGTGATGAACAATATGTTTTTGTGATGAACAATATGGTAATGATGTAATGGAGATGAACTTTTAGTTTGATTGGTTGATGGATTGAATGATTATGGACCCTTTTGCATCATTTAATGTGTTGGATTATTTTTTTGTGAAATTATTAGACTTTTTATATTTTTTTCCCTTTCTTTTATTCTTTTCGGTGAGGCTTACGCCTCAAGCGCCTCGAGGCTTACACCTCGCCTCTTGCCTTTTTAAACATTGATCTCTGCAACATGTATTCTTTCTTCTTTTCTTTTTTTTGTGCAAAAAAACATATCTCGCTCGATATCTAGTCTTTATTTCGGATTCAGCTGAGATATCGGATAATATCTCGAAATTGGCGAGATATCGCCGATATATAGCGAGATTTTACTAATTCATTTTTATTTTTGTATTGTGACACGGAATCGATACCGAGTCAACTCAACCAAGACTTTGAACCATGATTGAAGGTGAGGACTGGGTCATGAGAAACCCTTAACCTTTTTGTTGTAACGGCTTCTTCAGATCCTCAGGCAGTGGGGATCGTGTCAAGTTTGAAGTCCTCACCTTAAATAGGGCAAAATGGGAGTCCCAGACACCATAAATTTGATACTGTGAAACAAGAGAGACTTCAACAATTCACCAAAATTCTCAATATTAATCAATTATGCAAATAAGGGACTATTACAATCTATAAGCCTAGGGTTGTGTGTATAGCAAGCTAGGGCATTACTAACAACTAAAAAACAAAAAGGGCCTTTATTTAGTGCTACCTAGAAACTATGCCCCTTACCTATATTACTAATATAAATTACTAAATTCAAATATAAAAATAAAAACTAAAATCCAATTATAAAAAAATTCTTTTTCAACCCAATCATCCCGCATATACATCAATATGTCCAAGAATTATTTGTAGTTGGTTCAAGTATTAAGGAATCTGTAAGGTCTTCAAATATTATTCCCATTAGAATTCAACTCTATACAGAGGGGAGAATAATCCGAGCAACACTCTATTTAGGTGTTTCACCTATTTACATAAAGGGAATTGATTCAGTGTTTACAAAAGCTCTGTTCAGCACCAAGTTCTAACTTTTCCCTCTCCCATTACGAGTATACCTTATGTAACACCCCGCGACATTGCCTTATTAGAACGCGATCGTTGCTTACTGACGTAAATGAGCGTCAAATGGAAAATAAGAAGATAATTCAACTCTCATCTCAACTCTCTCTTAAAATCTGAAAATGAATGAATGCCCCAAATGAGGCTACAAGATAAGTATTTATAATGGGGGAAGTAAAAGGATCTAACTTGGGCTACAAGAAAAGACCCTAATTACAATATGCCCTTACTAGCCTTTAATACTTCCCACTTATAATAGTATAATACTAATCAAAACAACTAATAAAAGAAAGTACATCATAATACAGAAAATAACTAAAATGCCACTATTTACTAAAATGACTAAAAAATATCCTATAAGCCTCCTAATCCACATCATTCTCCCTTCCATAAAAAAGAGTTCGTCCTCGAACTCATAGGGGAATGCCATCGGAGTCACCCTCCACAATGGTGATGAGACCATACTGTGGTGCGGAATCATTCCAGAAGCAAGTAAGGCACGGCGGCTTGGCAAGGAACAATCCGAAGCCCTATGGCTTACGATCCCACAATTGTAGCATTTAAACTACAGGATGGGAAAAGGATATAGGAATAGGAGTAGTAGCTGGTGCCGCCGTCGTAATAGTAGAGGGTAGAACACTGGAGGTAGTAGGGGGTGCGCGTACGAGTAGAGGGTGCGGTCTGATGATATGTCTCAATCTTCGTAGCATACTCCACCGCCTTCGCAAACGTGGAGATGTTACGTAATGCAAGATCTTGCTGAATATAACCCTGAAGTCCATGAATGTAACAGTTGATCCTTTACTCCTCAGTCTCTCCTAGGCGAGCCCGTGTGCATAAGATCTGAAACTTCTTAGTGTAGTCCAATACAAATGTGTCCCGCCGGAGGGCCTAAACTCGAAGAAATAGGTCTCGCTCAAATGTGGCAAGGACGAAGGAAGACATCATCATTGCTCGCAACTCGGTCCAAAACGGGATAGGAGGTTGTCCCTCAATCACTCGGTGCTGCTCCAAATCATACCACCAAACACTAGCATAGCCCTGGAATTTGGTCGCCGCAAGGACACAGCTTCGGCCACTCAACCTCTTATACTCAAAAATACGCTCCATGTTAGCAAGTCAATCAATCACCACATCAAGTTGGAGATGACCATCAAACATCGGCACATCAACCCAGATATCCCCTTGCATACTTCGAGAAAGTATCGGTAGAGCTATGCAAGTAATGGAGTCGCCTCCCGGGAGATCTAGATCGTCCTCATCAAACTCGTCCTCGCCTAGCGGAGGATCCCCAACTGGGGCTCGATGGTTCTGCCTCTGAGGCGGTGGATGAGCAGGAACTAAGGCTGGAGGAGGGGTCTCGATCGGGGTTAGAGGTGGAACGTATGGAGGAATCGCAGTCACCATAGGTGCAGGAGGAGGAACTGTTATAACTGGCTGATGTTGTGGGCACTGATCCATCAAATGCTCTCTCTGGTAGCACAAAAAGCAGTGTGAATCAGTAGTTGGCACAAATGGAGTGACTTTCTAACTCAAAGAATGGAAAGGTGACATATCAGAGCGCCATCTGTAGTGAAGGTAGCTCAAAATTCGATAATGACTGTGGCTTAGGGGAAGGGTGCCCATACTGCTGGGGTCATAGTTGTCAGAATCTTATGATTCACGATTCGATTCGTACGATTCGATCCGATTCACATACTAATCGATGCGAATCGGTAGTAGAATCGGAGGGTTCCAAAAATCGGGCTGAATCGGCCGATTCGGGGGGCTGAATCATGAATCGTACCAATTCACGATTCAGATGCGATTCATATTTATCAGGGATGTCAGCTATTTTCAACCGACTTAAAGGTCGTGCTCGTTTTTTGTTCCTTTTAAAATAACCCTAAAAAATATTTTATTATTTAAATAATAAAAAGTTAGTACAAACTTATGTTACCCTTTGCAAAAGAGAGGGACTGACCCGCGTACTAGAACGAAACCTAAACTGTGATCACTTTTTTTTTCTCCTCTAAATGCGATTTCCTCTATTTCGTGTTGCGATCACTTTTTTCCTCTTCTAACCTGTTTAAAGTTGATCGAGAGAGGGAGGTAGCTTTGCATTCGATTGAAGCCAACAAATCTTTTGTAAGGATTTTATAAGTTATATTATATGGTATTGTTATTATAACGTATTTTTATAGTGTTATGTTTAATCTTTATTTGTGTTTAAATTTGGAAATTGTAGGTGGTTGTATTGTTAAAATTTGATCGTAATTTGGACATGGAAGTCATTTTGTTAGTTATATTTTAATGAAATCATGTCTTATAATTGGTTTAGGTCAAAATATGTTTTATTACATATTTTTAATGTGTTCTCTTTACATTTATATATTATTTTCTACATATTTTACGTTTCTACCGATTCTTACGATTCGATTCACGATTCGATTCACGGTTCACGATTCATAGGGTTTCCAATTCATGATTCGATTCACGATTTGATAACTATAAGAGTGATCTAACCAACTCTGAACACGCTCAAGAGTATCAATAGGAGCGGAGTATGCTAAACGGGCGTCCCACAGAGACTGTGGGTGGTGAACATGACCTCTGTGACGGGGTGGAGGCATGGTGGTATGAAGTAGAGGTGGGGGAGAAAGCGTGGCAAAAGTAGTATGTGGGTGGGGATGTGGATCAATGAAAGTAGGTAGAGTCGGGGGTATGCATGGAAGAAGATGTGGAAGATACCATAATTGTCAAATGGCGAATCGTATCGTGAATCGTTTACCCCCCGAATCGCGAATCGCGAAACGAATCGGTCGAATCGGAACCAAATGATAAAAACGTAGTAAAACATACGTAAATGAGATTTAACACCATAGAATTGGTAATTAAGCGTAATATGACAAAAAACTAATCGTAACACGTGATAATATATCAAAATATATCACAAAAATTAACCGTAGCACATGTTCTCATTCATTTTAAGCTTAAAAATGTAAAAAACAAAAATATATCATAAAACATCCTACATATTAATTTAAAACAATAAAATAAATACAAAGGTTAATTTAAAACAGTAAAACTGGAAAACAAATACTTCCAAAAATTTTAAACAGGCCTACCTACTAAGATTAACAATCTTAATTTAAAACAGCCTACAAAATTACAACAATATTAATTTAAAACAGCCTTCATATCAATTTAAAGCAACAAAACAAATATACCTTCAAAGATGTTATAACAAATACAAAAGTTTTATAACAAAAAAAAAAAAAAAAGATAGAAGACACTCAGCCAAGAGAATAAACAAGAAAAGTCGGCTGATAATAACCGAGCCAAGAGAACATGTTTTTCTCTAAAACTCAGTATCTTAACGGTATCATCTGTTGTTTGCTTCTTTTTTTATTTGTTTTATTAAAACACACGTATGGTTATAAGGTAAAAAAAATCGCGAAAAAATAAAAAAGTGAATCGGACCCGAATCGAAAGATTCGAATCGTGAATTGCCGATTCAGTCCGATTTTTTAGACATTTGCGATTCTCAACTCGATTCGAATCGTTTTATGAGAGAATCGAATCGAATCGTAAGATTCGAATCGCGAATCGTACGATTTTGACAACTATGGATGATACGACTCGTGATGTCGCTAGCAGTGGTGGCAGGGATACGTGGAAACATGTAGAAATGTGAATCATGGTGAATGTCAAGAGGGGTAGGATTTAGGGTTTGATGTGGCAAAGTGGTGGGTTGGAGGATACGTGGTGGTGGAAGGTGTGGTGACGGTAGTTGGTGATCGAATAAATTTGGATCGGGTGGTCGTGGAGGAGGAACTTTGAAGGGTTGGACGCTAGGGTTTACAAATTGAGGATTTTATTAGGAAATGGATGGTGAAACCCTAGAATTGGTTTGTTTTGGATCTTGGATGGAAGAATTATGAACATGGGTTGTGTTTTGGGATCAAGAAGTCAAATTATGGTTGATTAGGTGGGATGGGTTGATCGGAGAAAGGAAAGGAGTCGCGCCCCGCGGGAGTCCAGCGCCGCTGTCGGCGACCACAGGCAAGGACGGGCAGGGATGACGAAGGCCGTTAGGGCTGTTTCGGGGTTTTCCGGCGGGGATGTGGACGTTTCCAACGGGGTCACCACTCCCGGTCGCCTTTCCGACCGCAGCAGTGGTGGTGGATACAGTGGTGGGATTTGGTAGGGTATTTTTTTTGTTGGTAAAGGGGTGGAATGAGCGAAATTAGTAGTAGGGAGATTAGGGTTTTGTGCGGGGGTGAGGGTGGAGTGAGTGCGTCTCATGGATGCATCCGGTGGAGGAAGGCGCGAGTCAAGAGCGTCAAATTGCGCTACGAGATGGTTTAAAATCTCCTCAAGCCGATTGGTGCGTGAATCAACTGGAGCAAACCTCTTCTTAAGTCTCATTTGTCATCGTCTACGATTTTTGTTATATAACAACGGGTGGAGCCGACAAGCCTCTGATACCAATTGATGTAAATGAGCATCAAATAGAAAATAAGAAGGTGATTTAACTTTCGTCTCAACTCTCACTTAAAATCTCAAAATGAATCAATTCCCCAAATGAGGCTATAACAGGTGGAGTCAACAAGCCTCTGATACCAATTGATGTAAATGAGCATCAAATAGAAAATAAGAAGGTGATTTAACTTTCGTCTCAACTCTCTTAAAATCTCAAAACGAATGAAAGCCCCAAATGAGGCTACAAGAGAAGTATTCATAGCGGGGAAGTAAAAGGATCTAACTTGAGCTATAAAAAAAGGCCCTTATTAGAATTATGCTCTTACTAGCCTTTAAAACTTCCCACCTATAATACTAATCAAAACAACTAATAAAAGAAAATACATCATGATAGAGAAAATAACCAAAATGCAACTATGTACTAAAATGACTAAAAATAGCCTATAAGACTCCTAATTCACATCACTTACCCTTGGACACTAAATTTTAAAACTTTAATATTAGGGCAAACCTCTTATGCCGTAGCCTATAAGGAGGCATCGGCCTCATCATCAAAGTTGTTACAATTGATAATGCATATATAAAGAAATCACTAAGTAAACACTAGCTCCATTGATATTAATAGTATAAGTTTCTAATACAAGCCTCATAACATATTTCAGCCTTTCTCCTTATACGAGTCTTTACAATAAAACTTAAAAGATGATTTAATACAACTTAAGAGTAAAATCTAAACAAAATATTCTTTTCAATCTCCAAAATTATAATCCTCCACAGCCACTGGGGCTTATAAACTATCTCCGCGGTTTACAAATACTCTGCGGCCTCTATCATAAGGAAACAAGGAATGTAGAAAGGGATGAGCTCAAATAGCTCAGCAAGGTTTAAATCAAAGTCCTCAATCCATCTATCAATTTTAGTACAAGCAAATAAAAGATAAACTAACAAGACAATTAAAGATATCAGTGTAATAAGTAAGATGGTGCAATACAAGCAAATAAGAAGGAAAAGAATGTAAGTTTCTCAACCCCTCATATTACCACGATGACCTAAGACTCAATCTCCATTAGATCACCACTCATCGACTTCTCTAAGGCTCAATCTCCCTTGGTTCACCTCGGCTTCCCCCATGACTCAATCTTTCATGGTTCGCCCTCGGCTTCCCCAAGCCTCAATCTCCCACGATTTGCCCTCATAGTCCGCGGCCTTTATTATATGACCTTGGATATCTCATTCTTCGCGGCCTTATTCTAGGTATCTTTGACCTAGTCATGCCACAGGCCATGGCCTCCCCTACAGCCCAATTCCAGGATGGCGGATCCGCGGTCTGCTGCTAACTCCAGAACCTTAGTCGAGCTATGCTAAGGTGCAAGCCCCATAATTAGTCCTAGGCTCCATCTCCCTAGGGCTAACCGTTTTGACCTCAAGCACTAAGAAAGAGGTCATCAATAAACAATGATACTTCGTCTGGACAAATAGTGTTGCCGCCTAACATTGAATCCTATCTCAAAACTCGGACACAATATAATACTGGCCCAAATGTTCGCGGCATCAAAGAAGGAGTTAAAACTCCTTATCAGCAAACAGTAGGGGTATTTCATAATTATTTCATAACTCAAATCCTCAAAGATCAAAGGTAAAACCCTAAATAAAACCTCATAACATCAATAAGAATACCCTCAAAGTCTCTTTTCCTCAAACTCACAATCTCCAAATAAGAACCCTAAGAGCAAAGTCTTTAAAACAAGGATTCAAGGTAAATAGTAAATGTCCACGACCTACGAGCCCAGAAAACTCTCAACACCTTAATGAACAATTAATGGCCATGGCCTCTAATACGCTGAGCAATATTTCTTACCCTCCACGGCCTTTAAGTCAAAGGTCGTGGTCTTACTGCCAGAACACCATTTATGGTCGTGGTCTAGTCTCCAATTGTGATATTTCTTTACTGTCCGTGGCCTTTTGTCCTAGGTTGTGGTCTTAACAACAAAACTGTACTTGTGGATGTGGCTCCCTATATGATCGTGGCCTTATATAATTTTAGGGTCGTTACACCTTCTGCCACTATATTTAATAAACCACAGCTTCATGAAGCATAAATAAAAATAGCAATAGCACCACCATCAACTTTAATCCCAAATTAATTTTTCCTCCTGGTGCATGACTATATTAAAATCTCCTCCGGAGAGCCAATGGACCAAGGCAACAATCTCCTATAAGTTGAAGCTCATTCACCAGTGCCTCTCTCTTGCGTCTATCATATTTAGCATAACCACATATAGCTCACACATGAGTCTCCAAGAAAACATGCCTAACTTTCATAGTTAGCTGCTGCGTGGATGAAAGAATCAGCTCAACTCAACTCAATTCATCTCAACAAAGCCTTTTCCCAATAATTTGGGGTCAACTATGGCTTACAATTTAAACTCTCTCCCCAAAAACAACAAATCTTACTCATCACATTACCAAAACAATGGTCAAAATTCAATTTCCTTCTGGTAGTTTCCAGTTGATCAGACTCGATCGCCTGTTCCAGAATCACCGCAAATGAGAGTTTATGATTTTTTTTAAGTTCTAACCTTCTAATCGAGTTTTCTTTGCAAGAGCTTTACAATTATTTTCTTCCTTGCTCTTTTTGCAGCCTTCCTTCTTCACCTTGATTTTCCATATGCTAGATTGTCTTTGATCAGAGGCAGCACCAACAGCATTGATTGTGACATTTTCAAAACCTCCTTTCCTTTATTACCTTCCTCCACTACCACCTCAGCCACTTCCAATGCTGCAAATTTATTGCTAGAAGCCTCAAAAGTTGTATTCTCTTCCCAAGCATCTTATACATTTTGATAATCTAAGTTGTGCATCTCCTTATGAGTTGTTAACCCTCTAAGGGATAGATTCAACTCATCATTACTTTTTAACACAGGTTTCCAAAACAATTACACTCAGAGGACTCCGCAATTCTCTTCTGCTTCATTCTGGATATCAACCCTACCATTCTTACTGGACTAAATTCACAGTGTCGATTCGCATATTACTAGATCAAATTATTGGGCTTATTCTTATCATATTTCACCTTATCATTCCCATTGTTTTCCACATCTTTCACAAATTGTCATTTGCGCACCAGCTTTAGCTTGAACCCATGCCTCTACCTCAACCTTAACCACTTCTTTCTTTTGAATCAGGTCCGAATGAAGTATCTTACATTCAGCATTATCGTCCCACATTTATAGCAATGCATACAATATTTTGGAACGTTTCCGTAGTTAACCTTCTGCCAAAAACCATTAGCACCACTGGATTAGATTTAGACAAGTCTAATTCCACACATCCCCGCAGCTAGGCGTCCAATTGCTGTATAAGTATCCATTTTCAAGGATTCTCCAATTACTTTTGCTATCGAAAACATGCTATTCTACACATAAAAATGAACTGGAAGGAATAGCAATGAAATCCACACCAGGGCTAGAGGAGATTTAACATTTAAGTGATGTTCCAGAGTCGCGCTTGAAAAATCCTCGCAGGATAATTTTTGATAAACCAGATTTCCCACAATTGATTAAAATCATCTTCGCAATTTAATCTAAAGTGTTGATCAAGAAAATCAATTAAAGCCTCAGCCTAACCTGGCAACTTTTCACACGACACATTAACACAACCTAAACACGACACGATAAAAATATAACGGATTTTTGTGTTTATTTTCAACATGTTAATATTATAAATGAGTTGAGATGTTAAACAATCTCTTAAAAAAAAGTAACCCGAACCCAAATTTACACGACAAGAACCCGTTATACACAACCCTTTTCCAATTGTTAAGCATATGAACCCAACACGACAAGACCCAACCTAGTGTCATAGTAAATTCATCTTATAAAAGAGCACATAATGTCCGAAATTGCAGGCCTACCATACGAGAATTTCCCAACCGATGCAAATTCAAACGAAGAAGCTAGGGCTTTAATATCATCATCGGAAACAGATAGAGGTGGCTCCACCTTGAAAGTACTTGGGTTATTTAAAATCCAAAGATTCTTCGAAGAGCTAGCCTAAACTCAAGCAAGACTAGAAGCCCCCCATAGCGAGAACGTTTTACCGTGATCCTCTAACAGAATGGACTAAGATGAGTCGAGAGAAAAAATGTGTAGAGCGAGAAATTTTTCAAAATTGGAAACTCCCATTTACAAACATCACTTACCTATTAAAGCTTCATTCTATATTAAATGGTTCCGTATAACTTAAATATCAGAGTAACACCAAAAGTAGAACAGAACCTAAAAGCTGTTTTCTCAATCAAATATCCCTCCAATTCTTTTCATTTGTTCTTGGGTTCCAACCAGTTATCTTCAAATTTTATCACCTCATAATTGTTTGAGCTTCTTGTGTGATCTGTAGTAAAACGGACTATTCTCCAATCATTCTATGATTCGTGAAATCAAAATGTTGGTCGTTCACACCTAATACCTGCATATGCAAACTATATGTCAAAAAATACCAAGGAATTCTGCACAATGTAACCTGGAAACCAGTGCGTTCTTTTAATCAAAATGTGGCATATGGGGTTAAATTTGATTCATTATTTCTTAGACTCATGTTGGGGTTACTTTGGTCCTACAAACATATTTCTAAGGGGAAAGTGCAAAAAAATACCCTAAACTGTGCAATTTTTTCAAGGAAACCCCTCAACTAATTTTAATGCACCAAAATGACGCTAATCTTGTAACAAATACCCCCTTTTAAGGACAACTTGATCAAAAAGAACAAATATTTGTAGTGATTGGAGTCTCCACAGTAAAAATGCATAGTTCTTGCATTGAGAATCGTCCAGGTTTTCTTTTCTTTTTCTTTTCCACAAAGACAGCAAAGTTCATATAGATTTTGGGTTAATTGCAATTTCGACCCTGATGTGATTTTCAAATATTAGACCAAGTACTTCAATTTTTGCAATGTTAACCCTCCGTTGAACCAACGGTTGCCATGTGTCATTTTATTTAATTTAATTAACAAAAAAATGGGCACGTCATTAATCAAGAACAAAAATTCTAAAAATAAATATCTTTTACCACTCTCTCTCTTCTTCCCTCCCGCCGCTCCCAGCCCTCCCTCTGTAAAATCATACACAGATCGACCTCCCTCTCTGTAAAATCATACACAGATCGCTGTGCATATGTGTGTGTACACATACACAGATAGTGTGCATGTATGAGTTGATTGTGTATATGTATTGTTTTCAAATGCGCGCTATTGAATGTAGTGGGGAAAAAGCGCTATATAGCATATAAAGGGCTGCACAATGTTCAAATTGCATATGTGGCATGCTATTTCACGCTCTTTTACGCTATGTTGCGCTTTTGTGCAGTACTTTGCGCAATCCGTGCGCTATTTGGTCTTTTTTAGGCCCTAATACTAAACAAAACTCTGTCGTTTTGTTTAGAGAGAACAAAAAAAGAAATGAAATTTAACCCTCTCGTCAGCATATTTTCAAACCCCACGACTCAGTTCGCAACAAAAGCCCTACCCCTCTCTCTCCGAAACCATTTTCTCTTCTCCAACCAAAGATACGGCCAAGCCGAGGTCACCGGACCAAGCCGACTTCAAATCTGAGATAGATTGCTGGATTGGGACTGAGAGTGTTAGGTCTATTAAGTCTAAAAAATGTAAGTTTACCTACTTATCTACTGTGCTACCAAAATATATTAGTTTATTTTTTTCGTTTATGATCAAGTCCAAAACATAAATATATTTGTTCGTTTTCAATTTAAATGTTACCTATTTATGATTTAATTCTGTAGAATTGCTTTATATATGATTTTTCAGTTAAAAAAAGTTACTTATTTTATGATTTTATTCTACAAACTACAGTTTAAAATGTTCTTTGTTTTACAAATTTCAGTTTGAAAAGTTACACCCTTTATACAAATTCAGTTGAAATGGTACTTCATTTTACAAATTTCAGTCTAAAATGTTACTTTTAAAAACAAAATTAGTTTAAAATATTACTTTTCTAAAAAAAATCAGTTTAAAATGTTATTTATACTACAAATTTAAAAAAGTTAATTATTTTTTACAAATTTCAGTTTAAATGTTGCTTTTCTAAAAAAAAACAGTTTAAAATGTTACAATCCTTACAAATTTAAGTTTAAAATGTTAATTATTCTACAAATTACTTTTTTCTTCAAAATTCAGTTTAAATGTTCCATTTTTAACAAATTTCAATTAAAAATGTTACTTTTTTTTTTACAAATTTCATTATAAGATATTATTTATTATACATTATGGCCTTATATTTGAAATGATGTACTACTTTAATTGGAGTGATTGTTTGAACTTATTTATTCATTTATATACTTTATATGTTTTTTAATTAATATATTGAAATGTCCAAATTGCTTGCGTGATGCACGACGCAAACCCGGAGCCAAAACGCAACACCTTGCGCGACCGCGATTTAAAAAAGTAGTATATGTATGCGTGTGTAAATGGAGAGCTGGAATGGTGTTTGGGGTTGGGGTGCAGGGGCGGTGGTTGTGCGACAATGGTGAGTGTCGATGATCGTGAGTGGTCATGACTGATGGTGGTTGATGGTAATTGTGATTTTTTTAATAATGTTATTTTTTGCAGGTGTCGGTGGCAGGCAATGATGGTGGAGTTGGCGCCGGGTACTTGGAGAGGTAGTAGGTGGTGGTGTAGGTAGTTGGTGTGGTGGAGGTGGTAGACAAAAAGATGCCTGATTAAAATTTGTCTTAATGTAATTAATATTTTCTTAACTATAATTTCAAATTGCTATTTATCAATCAATCAATTTCTTTACTACATGGCACCTATTTATTGAGAAAATGCCATACAACTAGCTGCTCAGTTAGCCCTTCCGTCTCCTAACGGAGGTCTAACAGAAGGTTAACATTGCTTTAAATTTAAAATGTCGGATTAACATTGCAAATATTTTTAAAAAAATGATCCAACATGTTAACAATCACCCCAAACCTTGAAGTCAAAATTAAAATTAACTCTCAAAATCTTGTACTTTACCTTCATTTTAAAATAAATATACTCCAATAAGAAATGGTTCACTAAAAATGTATACGTCATATACTCTTTCAAATTTCAATTATTAATAAGAATATAGAAATAGCTCTAGTATATTTTTCTTCTGGGTGAGATCTGTCTTTATTCATTTGCTTTATCTTATTCCTTTGTTGAAAATCAAAAGCTTTATTGGTTTTGTGTGAGAACTCTCTTATTCTCATTTGTTTTTTCTCATTCATTTGTTGAAAATCAAAAGATTTATTCGTACTAACAATAGATAAAAGAGTAAAGTTGATATTAGAGGTGCCAATTTTGGATATCTGGATCGCAAATTCAACATATTTGATCGTTAAACTCAAATGATGGTACATATGGTAAAAAAGGGATCCTAGTGACTATAATTCTGAGTCATGTGCACTAAGCATACAAAATCAGCCACATACGTGAAAGCAAAAATACACAGATATTCACTCTATTTTTGCGGTTTAAATAAAGATGTTGTAGTTCAATAATTTGGTCAGTGCATGCAACATATAATAAACAATAGACAAATGATAATGGGGTAACATTTTTTTATCAGTTATGGAAGAAGAGTAACGTTAACTCTCTGCATACACTCAATCTAATTATGCATCAGTACAAACCTCAACAAGATGAATTTCTCCACCTGACATAAGTTCCCATAGCCTTCCTGGAGTTCCAACAACAATCTCAGGCCTTGCTTTCAAAAGCCTTTCCTGCTTTTCTGAAGACATCCCGCCAACAATAGGAACCACCCTAATGTTGGTACCTTTAACTATTCCCTTGAGATGATCAGTGACCTGAAGAAGAAAAAATCCCCACATTATGGACATAAAAAACAATAACTCAAATATGGAGAGGGACCGTCAAGTCTAGAAATATCAGCCTGGCCAGGGCAAATAATTTTATTGGTCTTCAATATGTGCACCATTTGCAGAATATTCTATCATATTCTATTAGAACCACAGAGAATTTATATTTCAAAAGGAAAAAGAACAAGATCAATATTAAATCGAGACGGACCAGCAGTCCGCTTAGAATAAAATTATTTTCAATTCAGACAATTTATTATTTTGACGCTGACCATATAATATTATTAACCAGTCAAGTATTTCAAGGTTTTTTACTACTAGAAAACATCAATGGAACATAGACGCATTTATGGCTAGTGAGAGAAAGTCCTCTTTGCACGAGTATCTTCAAGTAGGTTACAAAATTTTCGATATTTCTACTGAACGTTTCAATGGATCTTGCAGATTCAAAGTTGTGGAGAGGGGAAGAGGTTTCATGTGCTCAGGTATGTTTCTTACAGGCGAGCTGTTTTGGATATCTAAGGTATTCTCCGCGAGTCGCCGGCCTTTGTTTAGAAAGCTTCAGAGAAGAAATACAGAGGTGGACATTGAGATTTAAGGCAATCAGCAGGGCCGGTTTACGTTAGTTCAGATAGTAGAGAAAGGAAAGGCCCTAGTCATCTAGAGTGTTTGTAGGTTAGAACCAGGGTTAAAGCCCTAGCCGTCTAGAGTGTGTGCCCAATCGGAGAAGAGTGAGAGCTCGGATGTTTCAATAAAGTTGTGGAAATCATTTCATATGGGTACAAGTCAGAAGGGGAGATCATACTTGGATGTAGCGGCGTTTGATCGGCGACCAGAGACTAACATTAAGGTGCGATCCAGTGAGTTGGAAGGTGTGGACTTTGTGTTATCGGAAAAAGAATGAAAGGAACTAGTTATGTTTTGGAGAAGGTGCCTGGTTGGTAAGATCGGAGATGGTCTTAAACCCCTTCTCTGGTAGAGATGATGTCATGAGTGAAGAGAAAGTGGGTGGTTCCGGCAGTTTTCATGTGGCTGAGTTGAGTGTTTCTACATTCCCCTTAGAAGTTGAAGCAAAGGGAATTTTGGACGAGAGGTTGCGGTTCTTAAACGGTGTACCATTGTTTTTAAAAGTTTGGCACCCGTTGTGTGCTTGCGTTAGAGCTCTGGTGAGGGATGGTGGAATCTGGATAAGGGCAGTAGGTACCTCAGGGGGCACTCTGTCTTTGTTGAGATAAGAAATAAGTTCCGAGGGTCATTGAGATAGATGACAAAACAAGGGAGAGAGTGAATCTCAGGAGGGCAAAAATTAGAGTCCGGTGGAAGGGGGAGATTCCTGCGTCGGCAGCCTTGGCGGTGGGTGGTTGGGTTTTTAATATTAAGATTGTGGTGGAAAAGAAAACATGTGCTTTGTTGAGTCCAGCCAAGCTTCTGGTCGATGATCAAAATGAAGGCGGGATGACGAGGCCGTTGGTCGCAACCGATGCAAGAGGTGGTAAGTGATATGAATGCTCCGTTGGAGAGAGGGACGCATGGCAAGACTCAAGTCGTTGAGGGTGGGTTGGTTTAGAGCCGTACGTATTTTGAATCTCCAAATAGTGTAAAATGTTAGGGTATAAAGGAAATAGTGGGGGGTTCTGGTAGTGGGTCTTCTCCTTGTCCTATTAAGTTTGGGTCGGATTTTATAAGCCATATTGGGCCGAGGGAATTATTTATCAATGAGCCTACTGTTGGTGAGTTGCCCAACAGAGGCTTTGGCCTAGTCCAAGGTAATAAGTGATTGCATTAAAGATTAAGGATAACTCAAAAAAAAAAAATCTCTTTTACATTATACGGTTGTCACGAGTGTGAAACAGATTTCACCACCGCTGGGGGTTAACGTTGGGGACTGTTTCCTGCGGTGTTAGCGTCGGAGCTCGCGATTGTGCTGATGATAACGCAAATTCACGGTTGTGGCCAACCTATTGGGTTGGTTTCGGATTCATATTCATGGTTGTGGTCAATTTGCTGGATTGGCTTCAGAGGTAGGCTCGTTCTTTTGAGGTGGGGGAATCAAGCGGCTGTAATGATTTGGAGGTGAGGGCATTGTCGGAACCACCATTAGTCGTAATTGGATGCTAAAGCGTAAAGGCAGAGGAAGGGGTGCGCTTTCAAGGGGGTGAGAAGAGCAACAGTGTGGGTAAGGGTAAGGGGGTGATGCTGGTGAGTTTGAGGTGGTAGCCCTGGTGGATGGTGCGGGGAATAATGGTGATAATTTTAGTGACGTGTATGATCCATACACATTAGAGGTGGGATGAATCTTCTTTCGACCACATTATGTGTGATGTTAAGGAGGAGTTGATGAGGGTGTCTCCAAAGAGGTCTAACGATGGGGTGGAAAGGGTGTCGGGAGTTTGGATTGATGGTTGATGTACGTTACAATGGGCAGGTTTTCGAATGCTTCTTATGGGGAAGTGAGAGGGAGGTTTACTTTTTTTTAGGAAAATTGAGGAGGTTGAAAGGGGCGGATAAGGTTAAAGTCTAGCTAGAAGACGTCAACGGGCATAGGTGGTCTCAAGAGCTTAAGAAATTGGAATGATCAGGGTAGGGGTGGGGTGGGGTGAGGTGTACTATAGACCAGCTTGGCAGAGACGTCATGTTAAGTTGTATTGTTCCCAATGAAGATAAAACATGCGTCATGGAATGTCAGAGGGCTTAACGACTCGGATGAAAGAAAAGTCATTGTCGTATCTATTAAGAGCTGGCAGTCGGATGTGATTTGTCTCCAAGAAACCATAATAACCTCTAGGTTGGATGCGGTGGTGAGACGTTTGTGGGGTGGGAAACGGGTCAGATGGTGCTCCTTAGATGCCATTGGTAAGTCGGGGGTGATAGTTATGTAGGATTCTAGGGTTGTATCTCTGCTTTACAGCCTTGTTGGGATCCATTCTCTTTCATGCCGGTTTAGGTATAGAAAATAATCTTTGTTGGCGTGTTTCTGATATGTATGGTCTAGTGGAGAAAGAGTGGAGGTAGCAATTGTGGGAGGCGATGGCAGGAATGAGGGGATCTTAAGATGGGACGTGGTGTATAGGGGGTGACTTCAATGTTATGCGCTTTTTGTCTGAACGTGGTAGGGGGTAGATATTCGAGGGTGATGCAAGTTTTTCGATTTTGTTTCTGAGATAGAACTTTTTGAGCTTCCGTTAATATAGGAGGTACACTTGGTCTAGTAACAAGGACAATCCATCATTTTCAATATTGGATTGGATTTTAGTTTCTCGTGATTTAGAGGACATGCTCCCGGGGGTGTCTTTGCTTGCTGAGGCACACGCCCGATCATATTCCCATTTTGTTGAAGTGCGAAGGGTGTCGTCGAGACTTACTCTCTTCAAATTCGAGAATATGTTACTAAGAGATGAGGGGTTTGTAGAGAAGGTATGTGGATGGCGGCATGGGAATGAGGTGAGTCGGAATGTGGGTTATGCACTTGGCCATAAGCTTAAATTGTTAAAGAACTTAAAGAGGTGAAATAAGGAAGTTTTTGGCCAAACTCGGCTTTGGAGGAGATTAAGGAGATTGATCATATGGAGAGAGATGGGCCTCTTCCTTAGGGTTATTAGCTTAGGAGGGAGGAGAGGAAAGGGTTTGTCGGGAGGAAGATGGTGGAGGAGGAAATTTGCTAAAGGCAAAAGTCTCGAGCGTTAAGGTTGCAGGAAGGTGATCTATACATAAAAAAAAAGATCATAATGTAGCAAGTCCTCATATGCGGGTTAACCACATTGGGAGTGTAGTCATTGGTGATGAGTTGATGCAAGATGCAGAGGTGAAAAGTGAAATTGCTCCATTTTACCAGAAGTTGTTTATGGAGTAGGAGGCGTTGAGGCCGTCATTGGAGGGGTTGATCTTTAAGTCGATTTCAGAGGAGGTGAGGGAGGGTTTGGAGGATCGCTTCACAGAGGAGGAGGTCATTCTAGCGCGTCAGTCCATGAATGGGGACAAGTCTTATTGGGAAGTGGTGAGAGATGATGTGATGGTTGTGTTTGAGGAGTCCTATTAGAGGGGTTGTCGCAAAGGAGCTTTTATGTTTCCTCGTCACGTTGATTACGAAGAGAAGGGGTGATTGACATTCAAAATTTGAAACCTATTAGTCTTGTGTAATGTGTATAAGTTGATTGCTAAAGTCTTATCACAAAGGGTCAGTTGATTGATTTCATGATATCAAATTCACATGCATGCATGCATTTGTTGGTGAGAGACAAATCCTTGATTCGATGTTGGTCGCAAGTGTGCATGGAGGCTAAGCTGAGGGGGGTCTTTCGGGAATTATTTGTAAGTTGGACATTGACAAGGCATATAATCATGTGAACTAGTGCTTCTTATTGTATGTGCTTAGAGATGGGTATATAATGAGAAGTGGCGGCAATGGATTCATAGTTTTAACTCATCCGTTAGATTCTCGGTGATGGTCAATGGCACTCTGGAGGGTTTCTTTAGCATCTCTTGACAACTTCATTAAGGAGATACCTCCCCACAGCTCTTCATTTTGTTGATGGGAAGACTGATTGCGAAGGAGGTGGAGGGAGGGAGGATGGAGGGTTTTGTCATAAGGGGAGGAGGAGTTGAGGTTATTGTGTCTCATTTACTATTTGCAAATGATAATCTTTTGTTTATGGGGCTGAAGAAGGGCAAAATTAGAACTTTAAGGTTAGTTCTTATATTTGAGGCAGTATTGAAGATTATGGCCCGTTTAGTTACTTGTTTAACAACTATTTTTCACTTTTAAACACAATTTTAGTTTCAATTTGCATTTCGCGGACCTGTTTTTAAAAACTGAGTTTAATATCACGTGCTTAAACTCTTGTTTTCTTCATAAACTTATTTTTCTTTTTGGATTTTTTTTACTTTAATACATTACTAATTCTCAATTTTAAACTAAAATACATTTAATTTGAAAATTAGACTTTGCCCAAAATCATTAAAAATATGTAAACTTTTATTGACAGGTGGCACTTTTAATTTGAACAATTGAAATCATAGTTGTCAAAATCGTCCGATTCGCGATTCGAATCGGACGATTCGATTCGATTCACTACCAAAACGATTCGAATCAACCTTCGAATCGCAAATGTCTAAAGAATCGGACCGAATCGGCGATTCACGATTCGAATCTTCCGATTCGGGTCCGATTCGGTCCGATTCACGATTCGGTCCGATTCACTTTTTTTTTTTTTTTTTTTTTATTTTATTTTTATTTTTTTTTCGCGATTTTTTTACATTAAATTAATATATAGGCTCTTTATGATATATATATATTTGTTTTATGTAGGGTGTTTTAAATTAATATGTAGGCTGTTTTATGAAATATTTTTGTTTTTTACATTTTTAAGCTTAAAATGGATGAGAACATGTACTACGGTTAATTTTTGTGATATATTTTGGTATATTATCATGTGCTATGATTAGTTTTTTGTCATATTACGCTTAATTACCAATTCTATAGTGTTAAATTCCATTTATGTTTTACTACGTTTTTATCGTTTGGTTCCGATTCGACCGATACGATTCACGATTCGATTCACGATTCGCGATTCGGGGGGTAAACGATTCACGATACGATTCGCGATTTGACAACTATGATTGAAATTAATTAAAAAATTCAAAAAACTCTAAAAATTCAAAATCAAATCTGTGAAATTCAAAACTCTCTCTCTCACATAAACACGCAACACTGACCTCCGACAACCCTCATCTCACATCCTTCGGCAACCCCAACCATCCCTCGCCTTCAACAACCCCCACCCGCCCACCTCTAACAGCCCCAACTGTAGCACTCTCTCTCTCTCTCTCAAACGCACACCACCTGATCGATTTCGATTTCAGATCTAGTTGGTGGTGGTGGTGGTTTGATTTCAGCAAATGGATTTGATTTATTCATCCGCAGGCGGTATGATTTATGCACCTCCGACAGCTCCAACTGGTTTTGTTCATGGCTTGCTGGGTTTTGTTCAAGATTCGAATTGTTCAAAGTTTTGTTGGATTTTTGTCAGGATTTGATTTGATTTGTTGGGTTATGCTCAAGGTTTAATATAACTGTAGATCAGATGTGAGATTTGAAAGGTTGTGGTGTGGATGTTATTTGTTGGTTGTGGTGGCGGCGATGGTGGTTGACAGATTGGGCCAAAGTGATCGACTAGTAGGGGTGTTCACGGGTCGGTCGGTTCGGTTTTGACCGGGTTTTTTGGGCCGAACCGACCATGTCGGTTTTTGGAGGAGGGGAACCGAACCGAACCGAAAATGCTGAAAAACCGAACCGAACCGAACCGAATCGGGTCGGTTTTTGACAGGGCCGGTTCGGTTTGCCCGTCGGTTTTTGACAGGGCCGGTTTTATACAGGGCCGGTTCGGTTTTTTCCTTTATTTTAATAAAAAATAGATTTTTTTAATACCTAATATAAATATAAAATTAAAAAATATAATATAATATGTCAAGACTAATATAAATATAATATAAAATATAAAATTAAAAAGTATAAAAATTAAATCGGTTCGGTTCGGTTCAAAATCGGTTTTTTTATGCCAAAACCGAAAACCGAACCGACCCTGTCGGTTTTATACCTGATTAAACCGAACCGAACCGAACCTAAAAAAAACCCGGCTCGAAAATTTTCGGTTCGGCTCGGTTTTGTCGGTTTGTCGGTTTTGTCGGTTTTTTTGCACACCCCTATCGACTAGTGTGGTGGTATTTAAGGGTCTATTTTTGTGTTGAAGAAGGTGGCAGGTGGCAGGTGGCAGGTTTGAAGAAGGTGGCGGGTGGTAATGATGGAGGGGGTAACTGAAGGTGTTCACATTGGGCTTTTTACATTTTGTTTTTGTTTGAATTAATTATAGGTTTTGAATTATTTTTAAATAAAATGCATTTTTTTAGTTCTTTTATCTATTTTACGATTTTAAATTACTTTTAATTAATTGACACGTGGCAGTTAAAGTTAAAAGATTTTCTAATGATTTTGGGCAAAGTCTAATTTGTAAATTAAGAGGTAATTAAGTCTAAAATCGAGAATTAGTAATGTACTGAAGTAATAAAAAACATTAATTAGATTCGGTCATTCTCCCTATTTTTCTTTCATTTATTATTTAACATACAATTTAGATATAACACATAAATTTGAATACGTATAAAATATAATATATTATATATAATACATATGCAATTACATATAGTTACGTATATATTAAATAACACGATTAATACATATATGATAATTATATATATGTGTGTTTGTGTCATACTTTTATGTATATATGTTTGTATCTAATTTTTATTATGCAAGCAATACCATGATAATATATGCATATAGTATACATGTGAACTTTTATCTATATTGTATGTATGTATATATAAGATATAATATACACATATTACATATGTATGTATGTATGTATAAATACATATTATATGTACGTTGATATGTTTATATATGCATGTATATATGTATAATATATAATATACATATATTACAAGTAAAAATCATATATTTTATGATTATGTATAATAAGTAAATACATGTTATCTGTACACTTATTTGATGATATATACACACACACGTATACATATATGTGTGTATGTGTGTTTACTTTATTCAAATGATTTTTTTTAATCAAGTTTGCCAAACGCTTAAAAAATATTTGAACACACAGAAAACTAATTTATATAACTCTTCTCAAAAAAACAGTTTTTAAACCAAGTATTCTGTAAACATAACGAAACAAACCCTTAATGTGATGAAGAGCGAGATTATTTCGATTGGGAGGTGGTGGATGTGGAGATTATTCCGATTGCGGAGGTGTTGGATGTGGAGAAGAGGTTAGAGAAGTGTAAAAAGGACATCCTTTGGAAGGGTGGGAAAGAGAAGTTCAAGTACAACTTAGTTATATGGGGGGTGTAAACCCTTGGCAGATAGCGTGGGGTTGAACGATCTCCCATGCTTCAATCAGGCACTTCTTAGTAAATGATTGTGGTGATTCCCCCTTAAGGAAGGGAGGTTGTGGCGTAGGGTGGTGGTGGCTAGATTGAGGCAGGGAAATTAGGATGGTGCTTGAGCCTATCTAGGGCTCCACGCAGGGTTGAAATGTGGAAGCATGTCGAGGGAGGGTGGGATGAGTTTAGTAGGTAGGTTTCAATAAAAATGAGATAAGGGAGGAGGGTGAGGTTCTGACAGGATCGTTGGTGTGGGGATGACTTACTGACAGTCATATTTCTGGTTAGGGGAGCTGTCATCAAGGATTACAAAGTTTGAAGGGGTAGGTGGTGTATGGAATACCCAGTTTAGGCGTCAGTTTCATGATTGGAAATTGGAGGAGGTGCAGGAGTCGATGGATATGTTTGAGAGAGAGGGCCTTCCGAGGGGGGCATGAAGAGAAAGTTATGGTGGAGAGACAGTGGAAGAGGAGGATTTTCAGCTAACTCGTTGTATGGCCTTTTGAGTAGGCGAGGGAACAAGTGCTTTTACGTTTCCAAAAAGGGCAATGGGGCATACTAGGGCATCGATGAAAGTGGCTATCTTCGTGTGGACAGACGAAAGAGGGGTTATCCTCACCATTGATAATCTAAGGCATAGGAATAGGAGGAAGGTGATGGTTATTATTGTCTGTTTTGTAGATGTGATGGTGAGTCATCATCTCTCCATTGTACATTTGCGAGAAGTGTGGGGGGGTGTCCTTGGAGTTCTTCAAAGTGTAGTGGGAGATGCCAAGGTTGGGGGGTTGAATGAGATGTTGGAGTCGTGGGGTGCGGTCCGCGTAAGGGAATCAAGGCGAAAGAGGTTTGGAGAGTGGCACCTCTATGCCTTGTGTGGTCAGTGTAGAGAGAGCGGAACAAAAAATGTTTTGAGGATACGGAGTCTTCGGCCCAATCGACCCCGATATTTTGCATTTATAGTGTATAGATAGTTACCCCAATTCTTTATTATCATATTTTGACTTTTTGGATAAGTTATGGGTGAGAGAATAGTTTTGCACGGTTCCTATTTTGTTGCGAGGCGTAGCTCCCTCAGAGCCCCAACCCCTCCTTTTGTTGCTATTTTTTTGTATACTTCTTGTGATGGGAATCCCGTGTATTTTCCCTTTATTTTTTCTTTTCCTTTTATTCTATTTTTCTATTCTTTTATTTTAGCCTTTTGTTCCCTTTTTCCCCCTTTAATTGGTCTCCAAGCATGTTTGGGACTAATTGGGTATATTTTTGTTAGTATTTGTCCTTTTTAGTATTTTAGACAATTACTTGGCTAGCAAGTAGTTCCCTCCCTTTAAATACTCATATACTCCTCATTTGATGATAGACTTGATTTTAAATATAAGAAATTCTTAGTTTCTTTCTCTAAAGTTGGTGTTTGTTTTATTTTTGTGGCCATTGACGTGTAGTTTACGTCAAATTGGTATCAGAGCGGGTGCGCTTCAACATTATTGTATTGGTGTATCGGTGTGTAGTTTATCAAACAAATCATACACTACAATCCCAATGGCTCCCAAAAAATCCAAACAACATGACGAGATAAGAGTTGAGGCAAGAGTTCAACATGAAGTTCGACGCTCTCTTCCAACTCCTCTCTACAAAACAACCTCCCACCACCACCGAAAAACGCCTCGCATAGACCCGGGAAGGAAGTTGTCCTAAAAACCTGTAACACTGCGTATTTTTTGGAATATTTACATTACACTTGTCGCAGTAATTTAATTAAATTGAAAAAAAATGAGTGAATTGAATTAATATTAATTAGCGAGAAATGGAATAATACTTATGTACTATCATATTTACTTGTGTGATATCATATTTACTTGTGTGATGAGTAAATGAAATTGTATTATTTTATAGTACGTCGTAACTGAGTAAAAGCGACGGCTCAACAGGATCTTATTCGGGACGCGCGTGTAGGGTTGTGTTGGGAATAAGATGGTAAATTGATGATAGGTGACTCGGATGGTGATTTCAAGTGCACGGTTAATCCGGAATAGGTCGAAATAGTCAAAATTAAGTACCTAGAGGTAGTGTTTGGGTGTCGGAAGCTTTTTAGACTAGTCGGGACCCGTACGAGGGTATTCGGGCCATTTTAATGACACTGGTTAACCTAATTTCGAGATTAGGGTTTTAAATTAAGAGATTTGAGGCTTGTGGGCAGCCACTTTACAAAATTAAACATCTAAGAGAGGCATTGAGGAGAAAAGAGGAGGAAACACAAAGAAAATCAAGGGAGGCCAATTGAAGAAGAAGTTTTGAAGGAAATTACTAGGCTTCAATCAACATACAAAGGAGGATCCAGAGTTTTCTTCAAACCTAAGGTAAGTGAATATCTTTCTTGATGTTATTTGTGTAGTTATTTATGTCATATCATACTTGGCAGAATTGAAACCAATTTTAGGGTGGGATTAATGTGCTAAGGAATGAAAATTGTGATGATTCCATACGAACTTGATGATTAAATCCCATATGAAAAGTAGGTCCTTGATAAAGAAACCTATAAATGAGAAAGTTATATTGTGTTCTTGAATTGAAAAATCTGAAAAATATGAGATTGAACCATTAAAAGATGTGATATTGAATTATGGCTTTAGAAATTAAACTAGAATTAAGGGTGAAATTAATTCAGGAAAAAGGGTGATTGAATCCCATTATTAAATTTCGTTTTTAATGAATTGGAACAATCAAACATGTATCTTTATGTTGGTAATTGATAGGAATATGATAATATGCATTGGGATGAAGTTTGGGGCTCATTAGGGGGTGGAAATCTAGGTTTAAGTCGTAAAAGGTTTGGAAGCCCCGTCATGGCCAGCGTACAGGGCCGAACCGGTTTGGCTCCCCAGCTTAGCCCAGGTCATGAAGCTAGATCTTTTCGTTACGAACGAGTGACCGCCGATTTCGTATTTTTCTGAATTTTTTTTTAATTATTTATGTATTTTCTACGAAAGGGTGCCCAAGGCCAAAATCTTTAGTTTGAAATTTCTGGATGGACTTTATTTTAGGCACGATTGTGTTTAGATTGATTATAACACCTTATTGATGTATCCTCTTGATTAATATGAATTCATAGTTGATGAAATTGAATTTATGATTTCGCTCGAACAACCCTTTTAGGTTTGGGTCAGGTTAGGACGGGGGAAATGTCCGGATGATTTTTATGAACTCATGCGAGTATGTGGAAGATTATCCAAGCTGAGTAGATATTTTATTAAAAATGGACTTGTGGCACTATTTTAGCAATTTAGGCACAGATTGACCGGATTTTGTGAATATTAAGAATTAATTAAATATTTAAGAGTCAAGGGTAGACTCGACACAATTAGGCTAGTGCTTTGGGTGATAGGCACAGGTTAGCTGGATTATGTGAATATATATATATATATATATATATATATATATATATAGAGAGAGAGAGAGAGAGACTGCGGACTTCCCGTGCGGACTTTGTCCTTATCCCGAAAGTGGTCCCCCCGTGGTCCCAAAGACTTTTGTTATTTACTCTAGATGGTCCCCCTCTTGTTTTATACTAAAACTTTAGTTTAAGACTATATAATTAAAAGATTTATAATTTAGACCCAAAATTGGTATCAAGACCTCATAGATTTTAGAACCTCACCAAATTCCGACCAAAACCCTAATTCTGGTATCAGAGCCATAAGACGTTCCTTTTAGACATACGGTTAAAAGACTTTAATGCCCTTGGGATTTATCCCTCGCATTTACCAAGATATTTTTGGATCCAACCCAGACTACCAACCTATACCCATAACTGATTTAGATTCAGAAGGTTGTTTAACTACACACATAGACGGTTGTTCACATATTGAACATATCCCAGCCAAACACGCAGACAGTAGACAAGTTACTGCTAGTGCTATTAATAGCATAATAGACCAAAATAAGTGTATACTGCTCATATTAAGACAATTAATAAGAGACACTCAAACTTTAGAAACAGAGATCAAAAATATCTCTAAAAGATTATTAGACATAGATAATCAAATCCCAATAGAGAATAGACTTAGTACACGTGTTACAAGAAATAAATATTAAGACTAATCATATAGAAGTCCTTAACAAAGACATTTTAGAAATTAAGACTTTAATTAAAAATCAAGACAGTGAGTTAATTAAACTTACTAAAGAACAAGCTAAGCTTATCCCTAGACTTGATAGTTATCTTCCTAATGGAGATAGTTAGGTCAGACTGGAATGAGGTATCAAAAGACCTCTCCATTCAGACCTTATCAGAATTTTATCAAAGAATTTTAGAAAAGATAAATGATGATAGATTTTGTTACAAGATAAATGAAAATGAGATTGCCAACGCAGCTAAGGCAGTTATATTAGAAAGATTAAATTTAATTTCTACATCTATAGCAGCTACCCAAGACTATAATAGTAGCTTTGTTAAAGACTTGCATTTAGACTTAAAGGCTAAGACAGAATGATTAACTACCTTCTACACAGACTTTGTTAAATTCCAACAGAATTTAGCAAATTACCTTAATAATATGGAAAGACATAATCTATCTAAAATGGATAGTATTATTAATGAACTTAGACTAGACATGGCCCAAGTAGAAGAAAAATACGGTGAAATTATAAACGGAATTAAGGCCGTATATAATAAACCTTCCCAAGCAGAAATAGACTCTCCTTTTATTCTAACTAGGTTAGATAAAATTGAAAAGACTGTAGAAGCCATAGAAGTAAAACTATGCAACAACTAGAAAAAGATAATGAAGTAAAAGACTATATCACTAACGTTGGTAAAACCATCGTTAATTCTCTAGCTAGACATAGTGAAGAAACTTCTGAAAAGACAAAAAAAGAAAATAAGAATGTTAAAGAAGAAATCCTTAATCAGATAAAAACACAAAAAGATTATTCAGACTTCTTAGAAAGAATTGAAAAAAGGCTTGAACAAAAACAGGTAACCACCTGTAAGTTCAAAGAATCCCTTCCATAGAAACTAGAGAAAAGAATACCATAGGTAGACGAGTCATCAACGACGGATTAGATAAGACTAGCATGATAGCCAGCTCTATCCCAAATATTGGACAGAGTAATCATATGCTCCAAAGACTTAAGGATTCATCCTCCAATGTTAGGACATGGTGGAAAGAAAGAAATTTCACCAATCCTCTCCAATGGAAAGAGTGGGGTGAAGTGGACTGGAAGATCGTGGAAGATTCCATCCATAATGGACAACTTCCAGCCGTTAGATACATAGACTTGTTTAAAGAAGGTGTCACTCCTAAGACTCCCAATTATAACATGACCTACCATTGTAGAAATCATGTGTTAGACAAATCCTATACTGAGCTCCAAGTATTTGACTCAGAATGGCTTAGATCTAGAGGAACTGATAGGAAGTTCCAATTCCTAACCTTTGGACTCTTTCAAGCAAGAATCCAAGGATTACATAGACCCCAGAATAATATCAACATATTATGTTGTTTAGTAGACAAAAGATGGAAAGACTTTGAGAAAAGTCTTATTGGGATAGCCCAATTAGAAATGTGAGACAACATAGGATACTTTAATGTCATTCTGGCATTTACAGTAACCGTAGACACAGCCAAACATTTTAAGTTAATCTTATATGCTAGTGGCTATGAAGACTATATTATCCCAGACGCTAATATAAACATAGAATTTCAAAGCTATGTGAAGTTCTCCCAATTTCCTTATGAAGGAATGCAATCGGGAATTCCTAGCGATAGACTTAATGAAGAAATCTTAGTTAGAACCAATGTATCAGACTATAATCATACTTACAGTATTAGGAATACTGGACCTATGAAAGAGAAAGCTAAGACTCTCTGGCAATTGCCAGAATTTCAAGAAACTAAGACTATACAAAATAAACCATTGTTTATTAATCAAGACGACGTCACTGGAAATGTTACCATCCAGTTTGGTCCCCCTAAGATTGTCAATAAGAACATCCAGACCGAAGAAATTAGATTTAGGAATATGGGAGAAGCCATAATCAATGATCCTTCAGAAGGAGAATGTGGTAGCAAGACTAGTGCTAGTTTACTTAGACAAGCTCCGACAATTAGCCCTAGAAGATCATTTGAACAAAAAGACTTAGTTAAAGAAAAAGCTAGGATCCAAAACTTTGGACATGAACCCTCAGAATTGGATATGAAGACATTTAAAGATAACCTTAAGAAAAGTCATTCTGTTAGATTTCAAGAAAGAGAAAGATTTAATATGATAGCCCAAGACCGCATATTAAAATTAAAAGAATCTAAGAATACTAAAGAACTTCTTAGAAACTTAAGACTAATAGAAGAAGGAGAACAAAGAGTAATGCCGGCTACACAAGTAGAACCTAGTAAGCAAGAGATAGGAAGTAGTAGTAGGCTAGAAGATGCTCCTAGACTTTTTAGTAAACCAATAGGAATAAATATTCCTATATACTCTAGCACCGTAGTAAAGACAAAACCCGATTATATAAAAGACTTACCAACCAGTGACAAGAGTTTCACTCCTGTTAAGACAATGGCAAGTCAAGCCATAAACCCAGTAGGTATATACCTTAACTTAGACAATGTTCAAGATAGGAAGAAGGCCTTAGACGAATGGCGTAATCAGATGAACATGTGTTTTGCATCTAATGAACAATGGGATGCAAGTTCATGTAAGCAGTACGCTGAGCAATCCATTAGAGGTATTGCAAAAGACTACTTAGATAGTTTAAGAAAGGCTACAGATGAAGACTCCTTAGCAAAGATTGAGAAGATGAAGGAAAACTTAGAAGAAAGGTCAATTGAAGAATATATTCAATTGTTCACTTCAGAATTCATTGGAGCTGGACATCTAGCTCAGATTAATGAACAAGACCTAGCAAAAACTAAGTTAACCCTCCTTAGCATTTGCAAGTTAGATAAGATAAATGAATATAGCAATAATTATGAACAGCTATATTACCAAATTAAAGAATTTGGAGAGACCTTAAAAGACGAATACTTTAGAAAGATACCGGCCATAGGACAAATCCTAATTAATGAATATAGGAATTGGCCAGGAGTATCTGGAGTTAAGAATAACTCCCTTGGTGAAAGAATCAATTTCGCCAAAGACTATATCATATCTAAGAGACGTGATATAACCCAAGGAAAAATTGATAGAAGAGACTTTCAAGCAGATCCCTCCAATCAAAGACGAAAGAGACATCGCTCCAATCCAATGGGGATGTGGAAGTGAATCTAAGAAATTCAAGAAGAAAGTAGAATGGAAACATAGGAAGTTTAAGACTAGACCTTTAGGATTACCAAAGAAGTATAAATTTAGACAATCTACTACCTTTAGAGAAAGGAATCCTAAGACTAAGAAAAATAGATTTAACCAAAGAAGATACTTTAAGAAGAATACTAGTAAGTATAAGAAAGTTCCTAATTATAGGAAAGAAAAAGACATAGCTCAATCTAAGACTGCCACCAAAGAATGTTGGACTTGCGGCAAAGAAGGACACTTTGCTAAAGACTGCCCTAATAAGAAAGATAAAGAAAGTATTAAGATTATTAATACAATATTAGACTATGCAGATCAAGAAGAATTAGATATCTTATATGATATAGAAATATCAGACATAGAAGATGATGATAACACTAGTATCTATAGTGTTTACACAGACAGTGATTCAGAAGACTATAGTGATACTGATGAGTATGAAGACTCTCAGGATACCCTAGACTTATATATGATGCAGACTGATCAAGGCGATCTAGATGATGAATATATAGAATTTGAAGACGCTTGGTATAAGTGTATATTAAGCCCATTTTTAAAGAAAAGATGGACAGTTAGTAATCCTGAGTTACTAACCTATATACCTAGATGTTACTTTGATGAAAGACATTATTGCACATTTGAAATGAAATGTAGCAAAAAAGACTTTAGATGTGTAGAATGCTTTGAGATTATACAAACAGAATTGTTTCTAGTTTGTATCATTTGTCAACTACACTACCATGAAGACTGTTGGAGAACTAGATTTAGAGCAATTTATACTAGCCAGTATGACGCTCAAATAGACTTAGATATTAAAACCTATTATCAAGACATTGATAAGAATATAGCCAAAAGATTGCAAGAAACTGAAGATGTCAAAGGAAAAGGAATTTCCTATGATTTAGAAAAATACCATTCTGATAGTAGTTCAGAAGAACAAATACCCTTAGATTTTATAGATAAACCTCAGAAGGGAATATCTATTTTAGAAAAGAACAATTTAGGAATTTCTACTAAACCGCATGCTTGTTTTGTAGAATTGTTTGTTCAACATAAAGACTACCCTAAAAGACTTTCAGCCTTTATAGATACAGGGTGCTCTCAGAGTATTTGTAAGGCTAATGCCTTCACTGAAGACTACTTTTTAAAAAGTACTCAAGAAATCTATGGTAAAGTGGCTAATGGAGATCCATTTACCTTATATTTCCAGACTATTCCTATTTACTTTAAATTAGGAAATCAGACCAACAAAACCGTTAATCATCGGTTTTGGATAATGGATCCTCGTCCTAGTTTCACAGGAAATATTATTTTAGGACAAGACTTTATTAGTAAATATCATCCTTATACTTCAGTATAATGATAAGATATTAATTAGTGATCAAGAGGAATTTAATATTAAAGCTCCTCTAATAGATCATAAGACTGCCTTTGACCTTATGCAGGTCAAACCAAATTATAGACCCATAAAACATCAGAGTTCTTCAGCTGAGCATGGTGGACCTAGACCTACAACCCAACAAGAAGCCTTAGATATTACTAAACCCTTACAAAAAAAGTGTAAGTGTCCAGACCAAAAGTGTTATAAGCAAATAGCGCTTATACAACAAGACATTTTAGATCAAGCCCAGCAAACCTTATTACAGATTCAAGCCATATCCAAACAGAAGAAAATGGATATTGAAGTAGAAAAGGAAAAGATTAGGCAACTAGCAGAGCCTACTTTAGGAGAAAATCCCATCGCTAAGTGGGATAAAGACCAGAGTTATTGTGAAATCATCCCTATTAACCCAGACGCCACTATTAATGGTGGAACCTATAAGAAAGGATACTCACAAAAAGATAGGGAATAATTCAAGAAAGACATAGACGAAATGCTTAAGTTAGGCATTATTAGGGAAGTAAAAATACCATTCCAGACATTATATCAAGAGAGCCAATGTTTACTAACACTAATATAATTTCATGTTTTATGTTGCAAACAGAAGACCTAGAAGACATGAGTTCCTCTGGAACAAATAGACTAAACAGGGAAGACGTCGCAGACTATCTTAGACGCGTAAGACCAAATGCTGGTATAACACAAAGACCAACGTATATTCAAGACTCTCAAGAAAGACCTATCCTAGAGAACTTTGATGATATCTTAGTTCCTCCTGGAAAATCTAGACAAGAGATAATTTCTCAAAATAGACTCATTGGGAAGATGTACTTTCCCCAATATAGACCCAATCAAAGATACCCAGACTTGATCAAATTTAGACGAGAATTTTCAGAAGACGAAAATACTCTTATAGACGCCATATGGTGGAATGTGAAGAATAAACTATGGATCGAGTTCAAACAAAATTTGGTAGCCATTGCCAGATTCATGAGGACTCAAAGACTTGCAGTTACCCAGCTCAGTGGTACTGTTGCACCTAGACCTCAGACTCAAACCTATGCTCAGACTCTTGGAGAATCCTCCAAAGCTAGACCCACTGATAATTTTTGTTATCAGAAAAAGACTTTTAAGACTAAGATTGTTATACCATTTGGTCATAATAATCTTCCATCAACAGAAGACTATAAGAAAGAATCTAATAGCATTATTGAATATTTCAATATGTTATTATCTGAGACTAATGGAGATGCTTTAATAATAAAAGGTTTCTTCAAAGACGTTCCAAAGATTTATCTTGCTGGGAAAACAGAAATTGCCCAGATAACCTTAGCAGACTATGGGTTCATCGGACTCATCCAAATTGAGACTATAGAAGACTCTGTTGCTCTTGGAAAAATAGTCCATGAGTACGTTAAAAAGGTAGAAGATTTCCTTCCTTTATTTGCTAGAATTTATCAGATTGCTCCAAGTTCCTGCGGAGGAATGAGGGTGGAAAGATTTAGACTTGTTAGATTTTCTAATTATACATGTGAAGACGTTGAGATCCTATCTGAAGACGAGACTAAAGATTTAATTGTTGATAAGTCCAAACTCCAGATCGCCCAGGCAATGGAAACAATTGAGATCATGGAATAATTAACAGGAGAAGATAGGTGGTACACTGCCTACCACAAAGAAGACTTGATAATCCAAGCTGATGAGCCATTCAATGGAAGGCTCAAGAAAGAATCCAAAGAAATGGTAGAGATAGCTTTGTCAGCCAGCCTTAGAACGGTAGGCCTTATTGATGAATTTTTCAATAATACCCTCCCAAATCAGGACAAGGCAGAAGAAGACACAGACACAACAAAGAAGGGCCCCTCAGTAGTGGAAGAATTATTGAAGACAGAAGAATCGTTTACCTAGACCATGCTTTCCATAAAGCATAAGATGCTTGCCCCACATGGGCCACCAGACTGATGAAAAAGATGAAGACTTTGTTTGATGCTCTTGCATTATTACAAAACGACAAGACCATGATGAAGACTTGGCACGCCTTTCCTTTTATAAAGAAAGAGGTCCCCCCATTATCAAAAGACGATAAAAGCTTGTAGACCCAGCTGTGAAGATTCCGAAGACAATATTGCTTTAATAATTAGATGCTTTCAACCGGATTGCTTTTGATAGCCGGTTACCAGTCATATTGTAGTTCCCTTGATCTATAAAAGGGAGCGTCCATTTGTGTTTTAGACATCAGTTGTTAGAGAGTGGGAGATTGTTAGACTTTTAGAGAGAGTATGCTTGTAGAGAGTAATATGTATATGAGTGAGTAAACCTCTCATAGTTAGGGGAGAGGGGAGAGTTGTATTTACTTATGCAATGCAATAAAAGTATTTTCCTTTCCAGAAATCTCTTATGCTAAGTTGTTATTATTGTCCAAATTGTCTCCAACTTTCTGTTCATAGAGGACTATTGTGTTGAACCTCTGGTGTAGCACACAAGGTGTTATACTGGTGAACCGCCGTCAGGTGCCGATTAGCCGTGAGCCGTTAGCCAGGGTGGGCGTTAGGCGTGAAGGCGTACAGGCAGGAAACGGGTCAGCCGCCAAAATAGTGGATTGAGGTGCAACACATAAAGAGAGAGTTGTAGGAGGCCGAGACCGGAGAAGAATAGTGACAAAGCTGAAGAGACAAAGGGAAGAAGATAAAGATACTGCAGACCAGAAGGAAGGTATAACTCGAACCAAACCCTTAACTATCTTTACATATTTTTTCTAAGAAGAATCTTATATGAGCTTACAAATCACTAAAGACTTTTTAGAATTTGTTAATCAAACAAGTTTAGACTTAACTAGAGAAATTCAAGACTGGACTCTTACAGACCCTAAAGATAAAGAACTTATAGAATCTGCTTTAGTATATGCAGGTGGTACTTTTAAGTACATGGACCAGATCATTGAGTGGTTAGGAAGAGAAGTACCTAGAATAGAAATAATTAGAACAGGGATCCGAGATCTCTTTAGACAAAAACTAAGAACTGAAGATTTTGCAGAAGAACTATCAAGACCTGAAAAATATCAAGAATACACTAGGATACTTGAAGACAGTATAAACGTATTAAAATTTGTTAGACGTAAAAGGTTAGCTGAAACAAAGACTACTTTAATTAGAGCCGGAGGAATCCGTCCTCTCCTTAAAAACGTAGAGACAGCTGCCCCTAGAACATACCGTAGATTTTTGTCATCTTATGGTGATAATAATTTAGACGAATTTATAGATAACGATATAATTGATATTGTTAATCAAATATATAAAGAAACTAGACAGATAAATCCACGATACCGTATAAGGTATTTAAGACTAGAATATTTTCCATCAAGACCTATTTCAATTTCTAGACTCCCTGAAGAAACTGTTTATATAGATAATCCTCGCTATTCAGAACTCCAATACGATAGAAATCATTGGGGTAAGAATTGATATTCCCCAAAACTTAGAAGAAATTAAAAGACATCGCGGTCCCAAAAGATGGTCCTAAATAAGCAAAACGGTCCCTAGATAATTCTTGGACTGTAGCGGTCCGTAAACTAGGTCCGTATACGATCCAGCCTCTATATATATATATATATATATATATAGAGAGAGAGAGAGAGAGAGAGAGAGAGAAAGTCTCCTGTAAGGAGACCTTGTGGTGCAGACCTCGATACATACCATTTTTTTTAAATCATAAAAAAATGAATTTTTTTATGAAACTTCATGGATATGATGTCCACGGTTAAAAGATCCTCTCCAATTTTTTTCATCAAAAAATTCAATAAAAAAAACGTTGAGATGAAGTGATATGTAAAAAAAGGGTATAAATATTCATTTTCAACCGCTGAAATGTTGGGTCGGCGCCAGTCACTTTATTGATTGGATTTTTTGATGAAACTTCATGGATATGATCTTCTCACTGTCAAGATCATATCCATAAAGTTTAATCAAAAAATTCAATCAAAAGTGGGTGAGATGATCGCTAGCATTTCAACGGTCGAAAATGCATATTTATACCAATTTTTTACATATCACCTCATCTCAATGATTTTTTTATTGAATTTTTTGATGAAAAAAATTGGAGATGATCTTCTCACTGTGGAGATCATATCCATGAAGTTTCATCACAAAATTCATTTTTTTACTATTTTAAAAAAATGGTATGTACCGGAGTCTGCAACATAAGGAGTCCTTAGAGGAGGGGGTCTCTTTCTCTCTGTCTCTCTCTCTCTCTATCTATCTATCTATCTATATATATATATATATATATATATATATATATATATATATATATATATATAGGGACAGTACATATATAAAAAATAATAATATCTGCGTGTATGATATTTATGTGAAGCATACCCATCCTAGCGGATATGCCATCGGTGGAGGTTGCGCGCCATGGGAGGTCACACTGGCGAATCCCAGCAGAGGTAGTATTGTTCCCCTGGGTCATAGGTCTGTGCACGACCACCCTATGTAGGTTTGGAGTCCCGTGGAATAATGTGGTATGGTTATAACCCACGAACTTAAGGCCATGATCGCCTCCGATTTTCGTTTTCATTTTAGGTTCGGTGGAGAGATTCCGACCCGGTTATCCAGGTTGTGGTGGACATTCCTGGAACTTGATAACATGCTGTTGATTTCGCACCTAGCGAGGAAATGCTCGGAGGGATTGTAGTTATATGTATATAGTGAGTGATATATATGTATGTGAACAATATGTGATCTGAATATACGTATATAAGTGTGACAATTGTATACAAGTGAATAATATTAATACGTGAGTATGGAATGAATAACTTGGGTGAAGTTATGTGAATTAATTAAGATGAAATTTAAAATTTAAAATGATTTAGCATGTGTGATAGTGAATTTAGAATTAAAGCATTGAACAAAAGTATGTGACATAGTTTGGGTAGACGGTTAGTGTACGGGGCTAAAATTCGTGTAGGTACTAGTTAGGCAAGGTAGCATAACTATGATGTTTAAAAGGTATACGATAGGTGCGCATAATAGATGAGGGGTGAGGGTCGTCTCATGTGAGTGCGCCACTGATTTAAATATGGAAAAATGTTGTACTTATTCATTAATGTATCTTATTCACTTGCTAAATGTTTTTAAAAGGTTTTGGGCTCTGACCCGTATCAAATATTTTCAAAACTTTTAGGTGTCCAGTCGAGGAACGCCAAGCAAGATTACTCATTCCAGGATCTACGGAGCTGCAGATGTGGAGGCTTGCAGGTTTTGGAGTGATTTTATCTTTGGTATTCTAGATAGGTTCCATCTCAATTCATAGTTGGGCATGTCGCCCCTTTTATCAGACTCTTTACATTCAGTTTTTATTTAATTCAGCTAGTATGGATTGGATTGGAACGGTGGTGTATTCGGTATTTGGATTTTAATTTATTTCGCCTTTAAACTTTATTACAGTGATGATTTAGTTTTATTTGGTTACCTTGAATGGTATGTGGTGAATGGTTTACTTTTCGGTATTTAATTAAAGATAAAAAAAAATGGAACCAGCTTGTTTAAATAATAGGTGGTTAGTAATTAAAATGTTTTCGACAGTGATGTTTAAGAATGAACCAGATGAGATTCCTGGAATGATCACCCGTTATTGAAATGGGCGGGGTGTCACAAAACCTCACCCCCAACCCTTGGGGAGATTGTCGTCGCCTTCACCCCTGTTGACCAGTGGCGACCACCGTGAACCCCTCTAGGCGCACCGCACTCCACCAAAGAGCTACCCTAACCGCCGCCATCAACAACACAGGGGAATCGGGTCACCGCCGTGGGAAGTCCCTATCCGCCACTCAAACCCTAGCCCCCCGTGGGCAGTCCCTACCCATGGGCCAGCCAACCACCGCGCCACTCAAACCCTAGCCCCCGTCCTGCCTCCGACCATAGTCCCTACCCGTCCGCCACTAGAAACACTTCCAACCAGCCCGCCTCTGTCCAGAACCCAAACCCTAGTCTACCCGATCCAAACCCTAGTCCCAAAAAATCCTACCCCGACCTGTTCGGGCTAACCAGGTTCTCCGGCCTACCCGGGGGTCCATCCGCGCCTGACCCGACCCTTTTCTCACCCCTGCCCACCCTATTCCGACCCCTACCCTCTTCGGAATACCCACCAGGCAACTCGAAACCTCTACCCACCCCAGTTTTGCCCAAACCCCTCGACAAAATGAATTTCCCAACCTCCACGGGTTTTTAGACTATCCCGGGGCCCTCAACCGTCCTATTGGGGATCTCGATCATCCTCCCGACCCCGGCCCACACCACCCACACGAATCCACCACCCCATTAGACCCCTGTGGACAACCCTATGACCTTCGAGGGTATTTGGATATTTCAGGCCCCCAACCCCTTGACCCACGACGATTTGCCCACCCACTCCCTCCACCCTCCCACCACGTCCTCTCCCTACTTCACTCCGATTCATCTTCCTCCTTCGACGCCGAGGACTCCCACCGCAGTGTTTTGAAGTGGATACCTCCTCCCCCACACCACGATGTTCACCGCTTCGCACCACTACGGGACCGCCAATGATTTTATGGTTGTGAGCGTGGTCATTTGATTGGCACGTGTTCCCATTATCTTCGCGGTCCCCCGGCACCTCCCGTGACCCAACATGTTCATCCTCCTCATCCACCGCCTGCACAAATACCGCCACTATCTACTGATTATGTCGCACCTGTGTCGGATGATGTGATCAGGAAGGAGACCCACTATCTATGGCGCTTCAGTTGCTTTCCCAGAGTCTCCATAGGAATATACGCATTGACGTTCCCATATTTGACGAGCGATTCTCCCCGGATGCTAAGATTGATTGGTTAATTTCTATAAAGACAGTTTTTTATTACAAGCAAGCGAGGCCACCAAATTTCAGGGATTCGCCCAAGTTTGGTGGAACGATCTTTTTTGTTACCGCTGGACTGCTGCGGGACCTCCTCCTATCCAGACATGGCCTGAGCTAAGGCCGCTCTACAAGCTTCATTCATAACGCCAACCTATGAGCGCGACCTTTTTGCTCGGATTCAGTCCCTCCAGCAGGATACATCTACAGTTGTGGAGTATACGGAGCAGTTCCAGCTCCTTTGTACCCGCGGTCACCTCCCTAAAACTGAGGATCAACGGATCAACCGCTATATTTTGGGACTGCAACCGTACATTCAGCATGATTTCGATTTGAGGGAGAGACCGACCTTCCTGAAGGTGTTTGAGTACGCGACCAAGGTTGAGGCCCACCACACAGCACCAACAGCTCTTTCGGCCCGCGAGCCCCACCTATTTCGACTTCTGCTCCGGCTCCTCCTCCAATATCATCGTCAATCTCTTCTACCACCACTTTCGTTGCACCACCTCCGGGTCCTCCTACATTTCGGTGCTACAATTGTGGCACTGTTGGCCACCGAGCTTCTGATTACTCTCTCCCGCAGCACTGTGCCCTTTTAGCGATGGAGCTTCCCCAGCATGCTTTTATTACAGTTTTCGAGGGTGATTCAGAGGGTCTTCCTCTTTGAGTTCGTGGGCGAACTCTTTTTGAGGGGGGAGAGTGATGGGAATCCCGTGTATTTTTCCTTTTCCTTTTATTTCTATTTTTCTATTATTTTATTTTAGCCTTTTGTTCCCTTTTTCCACCTTTAATTGGTGTCCAAGCATGTTTGGGGCTAATTGGGTATTTTTGTTAGAATTTGTCCTTTTTAGTCTTTTAGGTAATTACTTGGCTAGCAAGTAGTTCCCTCCCTTTAAAGACTCATGTACTCCTCATTTGAGGATAGACTTGATTTTAAATATAAGAAATTCTTAGTTTCTCTCTCTAAAGTTGGTGTTTGTTTTATTTTTTGATCATTGACGTGTGGTTTACGCCATCTTGTATAGGAATTCTGCTTGTTATTTATCAAAAAAAATTATTAACCAGTCAAGTTTCATCCAGTCCCGAAATTTACTAACTATGATGTATACAAATGATGACACGTAGCGTGCAGTTGAACTAGAGAACAAGAGTATGTATTGCATTTGTTTGATTGCATTTAGTTTTATTATATAATTTAAATAAATAGTTATATTTAGCCTAGAGGTCGAGAGCCTTGTGTAATGGGTATGACCCTTTTTAGTTAAATTTAGCCTAGAATAATAATCATTACATTTGGATATTCATTAATTAGCAAGGTAGTAGTAGATTATTATTTGTGGTAATTTTCTCTTATTTAAATAAGAGTGTGGGCTCCCCACCCACCCACACCCCACTCCCCTTTTGTGATGACTTGGAAGGATTAAATAAATGAGGATGGATTGAGAGGGTGGAAAGTAATTTCCTTGTTTGTGCGTGTAGTGTATAAAAGCTTCCGCTAACTTACATCAGACTCGTTAGAGTTTCCAAACAATCCCAAAAGGTGATACAGCAGCAGTATACAATGCATAACGCACAACAAGAAAAAGAAAATTAAATATCAAAAAATGAAACTAAATTGGCTGATTTTATTTTAATGAATAAAACTTAAGTGGCTGACAGCTAGATTCCAAATAAGCTTGCCTAATCTATGAGTTTCCAGATCAGCTCTCATATGTATTGCAACCACAACCGCTATATCCACACAAATTATGAGAAATAATAATTTCCTCTAGGTCTCCTGCTATGGCAGAATCCCAGTAAACCCACAGTATCACAATCAAGAAAAATAAAAAGAGCAAATCAGCTATTCCTTGTAATAGAGGCTCAATGTTAAATTAACAAAAGCAAGTGATGAAACCGTAAAAAGTACCTGAAGTGCAAGCTCCCTTGTAGGAGTAATAATGAGCGCCCGCAGGAGACCTCTGGGAGCAATATTTTCATCTGCCTCTCCGTTTTCTGTAAGACGGTTGTCAGATTTTTCTTGCTCTTGAAGCAGACGTTGCAAAATAGGCAAGCCAAATGCAAGTGTTTTTCCAGATCCCGTCTCTGCAGCGCCAATGACATCCTGCCATACAAATTAACCAAGCTGAATGTCATGCATTGCATTGGCAATAATTAGGCTTTATTTGGTTCGGGGACAAATATTCTTCATTCGGGGGAAAAGTAATGTTTTTGCACAATAGGCAAACCAAATGCAAGTGTTTAAATTTTGTTTGTACAAAATTTTTAAAAAAAAATGTACACGGTAAAATTATGTGACTTCCAAGACAATGGTGAACAAAATATAGTTAAATAATTTTCAACATTTTAATTTTGGCTTAGGTGGAATATGTTTCAACCCGAGCCAAAGAGAAACTTATAGTAACATTTTCTAAGATATCAACCTTTCCTTGATGAGCAGCTGCAGGAATACAAGCTTTCTGAATTGGGGTTGGTTCCTTGAACTTTAGCCTGTATATTGATTTCATTAGCAGAGGATGAAGTCTCAGTTCATTCCAAGCATTATATTCGTCTTCATCAACCAAATCTTCTTCAATGTCATCCTCTTTATTGGTAACTATTATCAGAACCACACATTGTTATGAGAGTGAAATTGACAGATTATTTTTATTTGAGAAAACTAATTGCTATGATACGCTGTGTAATATTAAAAAACGATCATTTTGATGATAATTTAAAAGATTGGAAATATATAAAGTTAAAGCTTAAACACTAACCAGCCAGTGAGTCCGTAGATGTTTTCAACTTGTTGTTTCTATTCTTTTTTTTCTTCTTGTTTTGTTTTAGTTGTTTGTTCTCCTCAAAAACTGCATATTCTTGGAGCTTCCGTTTGTTTGATTTGATCTTCGCAATTTCATTCTGTCGAGTGTGTTGGGGAATTCCCAAACCGTAGTGCGATTCATCAATCTCTTCGAGCGATAAAAAACCTGCACACACCAACATTAAACCCTAGGAGTTACAATATCCAGTAAGTGAATAGAATAGAAGAGGACCTCCTTCGAGTTCGTTTGAGCCGCCGGTAAGGAGAGAGAAAGGGTCGTCATTGTCGCTGAGAGAAGAATTCCATGGGAGTGACTCCACTTGTTCCGACTCTTGTTTACTTCCACCCCACTTCTTTGCTTTCTTCTTCAAAACTTGGGAGGCCATGGGATTTTTCACTTCAAAACTCACTAGGGCTTACCTATTCGGCCTACTACTCTCATGCTTAATTGCTTATTAAACCCCTACCTTACCAAGGATTTTCAATTTTACACTTGTTTTTTTAATTTTTGTGATGTTAACCTTCAACTTATCAAGTTCCAAATTCAAAGAGACATGTGTTATTTGTAGGGGTGTTCAAAAAATCGACTGGACCGACGAACCGAACCGAACCAACTACTTTTTTTCGATCTTTTTTCTTAATCGGTCCGGTCCACGGTTTACAGATTCAAAAACCCTGTTAGGACCGACCCGGACCGACTATATATAAAATAATATATTTTTACATATATATGTATATACAGGACGTCTCTCCGATGGGCTTATTTAACGGGCTTAAATGACGGACTTAATATCGTCCACACGATTTTAGGACCGCTATCTTCTATTGGACCACCTGTTGGGGACCGCTTTGTCTTTTAATGCCTTTGTCTTTTTCTAATGTTATAAGAATAGAATTTTCTACCCCAATAATTTCTATGGTCTTTTAAGCTTATTTTAAAGCCTAATTAATCTAAAAGTCTGAGTGTAGAAGTTTCAGGGCTACTGCTACTTCTCAGGCTTCTTCCGTCACTATCGTATTGGAGTTCTGAATAGCGAGGATTATCTATATAAATAGTTTCTGCAGGGAGTCTATAAATTGGAAGAGGTTTTGATGAAAAATATTCTAGTCTTAAATACCTTATACGGTATCGTGGGTTTATCAGTCTAGTTTCTTTATATATTCGATTAATAATATCAATTATATCGTTATCTGTAAATTCGTCTAAATTATTATCACCATAAGATGACAAAAATCTACGGTATGTTCTAGGGGCAGTTGTTTCTACGTTTTTAATGAGAGGACATATCCGGCGCTAATTAAAATAGCTTTTGTTTCAACTAATCTTTTTCGTCTAATAAATTTTAATACGTCTATGCTATCTTCAAGTATCCTAGTATATTCTTGATATTTTTCAGGTCTTGATAGTTCTTCTGTAAAATCTCCAGTTCTTAATTTTTGTCTAAAGAGATCTCGGATCCCAGTTTTAATTATTTCTATTCTAGGTACTTCTCGTGCTAACCACTCAAGAACCTGGTCTATATATTTGAAAGTACCACCTGCGTATGTTAAAGCAAATTCTACAAGTTCTTTATCTTTAGGGTCTGTAAGAGTCCAATCTTAGATTTCTCTAGTTAAGTCTAAATTAGTTTGATTAACAAATTCTAAAAAGTCTTTAGTGATTTGTAGGCTCATACGATATTCTTTTTAAAACAATAATATATAAAAATAGTTAAGGGTTTGGTTTGAGTTATACATTCCTTCTGGTCTGCAATATCTTTATCTTCCTTCCTTCTTCTCTTCAGCCTTGCTACTATTCTTCTCCGGTCTCGGCCTCCTACAACTCTCTCTTTATGTGTCGCACCTCAATCCACTATTTTTGCGTTGAACCTGTTTCCTGCATGTACGCCTTCACGCCTAATGCCCACCTGGCTAACAGCTCACGGTAAATCGGCACCTGACGGCAGTTCACTAGTATAACACCTTGTGTGCTACACCAGAGGTTCCACACAATAGTCCTCTATGAACAGAAAGTTTGAGACAATTTGGAAAATAATAACAACTTAGCGTAAGAGATTTCTGGAAAAGAAAGTATTTTTATTGCATTTCATAGGTAAATACAACTCTCCCCTAACTATGAGAGGTTTACTTACTCATGTACATATTACTTACTACAAGCATTTTCTCTCTAATATCAACTACTGGAAGTCTAATAACTGATCTCTCTAACTACTCCCTACCTCTCCTTTTATAGCATAAGGAGGCATATAGATGACTGGTAACCAGTTACAAAAAGTGATCCGGTTGAAAGCATACAATCACTAAAGAGAAATAATAATAATAATAATAATAATAATAATAATAATAATAATAATAATAATAATAATAATTATTATTATTATTATTATTATAATAATAATAATAATAATAATAATAATAATAATAATAATAATAATAATAATAATAATAATAAAGTCTAAACTTTGGGAATCTTTTGAGTCTTCTTTTTTCAAAAGAAGTCTTGTCGTCTTGCAATTATTTCGCACCTAACGTCTTCAGTTGTCCCCTTTATCTTTGTGAAAGGAGGTTGTCTGGGGCCCATATGGGGCAGGTATGAGCTATCTTTCTCCTTTGTACTGCAATGGAGTCTTGTCGTTTTGTAATAATGCATAGGTCTAACGCACGACATCTTCTGTCTTTAATAATTCTTCAGTTAACGAGGGGTCCGTCTTTGTTCCATCTGTGTCTTCTTCTTCCTTGTCTTGGTTTGGTAGGGCATTTTTGAAAAATTCATCAATGAGGCCCACAGTTCTAAAGCTAGCTAGCAAAGTTATCTCTACCATTTCCTTTAATTCTTTCTTAAGCCTGCCGTTGAATGGCTCATCAGCTTGGATTATCAGGTCTTCTTTATGACAAGCAGTGTACCACCTGTCTTCTCCTGTCAATAACTCCGTGATTTCAATTATCTCCATGGCTTGAGCAACCTGGAGCTTGGACTTATCAATAATTAAATCTTTAGTCTCGTCTTCTGATAAAATCTCGACGTCTTCAAATATATAATTGGAAAATCTAATAAGTTTAAATCCTTTAACTCTCATTCCTCTACATGAACTTTGAGCAATCTGATAGATTTTAGCAAATAGAGGAAGCAAGTCTTCTACCTTCTTAACATACTCATGGATTATTTTTTTAAGAGCAACAGAGTCTTCAATATCCTTTATCTGAACGAGTCCAATGAACCCGTGGTCTGCAAGAATTATATGAGCCATGTCTGATTTTATAAAAAGATATATTTTTGGAACGTCTTTGAAGAAACCTTTAATCATTAAGGCATCTCCATTTATTTATGATAATAACATATTAAAATGATCAATAATGTTATTAGTTTCTTTTTGAAAGTCTTCTGCTAATGGGAGATTATTATGACCAAATGGAATAATAATCTTAGTCTTAAAAGTCTTTTTCTGATAACAAAAGTCAGCAGGTCTAGTTTTGGAGGATTCTCCAGTAGTCTGAGCATAAGCCTGAGTTTGACGTCTAGGCATAGCAGTACCACTAAGTTGGGTGACCGCAAGTCTTTGAGTTCTCATGAATCTAGCAATGGCTATCAAATTTTGTTTAAACTCAATCCATAGTTTATTCTTCACGTTCCACCATATAGCGTATGTCAGAGTATTTTCGTCATCTAAAAATTCTTGTCTAAATTTTATTAAGTCTGGATATCTTTGATCAGGTCTATACTGGGGAAAATATATTTTCCCAATGAGTCTATTTTGAGAAACAATCTCATGTCTACATTTTCCAAGAGGAACTAGGATATCATCAAAGTTCTATAGGATTGGTCTTTCCTGAGAGTCTTGAATATGAGTCTGTCTTTGCGTGATACCAACATTTGGCCTTACGCGTCTAAGATAATTTGCAATGTCTTCTTTGTTCATTCTATTTGTTCCAGAGGAACTCATATTGTCTAGATCCTCTGCTTGCAACATAAAATATGAAATCGTATTAGTGTTAACAAACATTGGTTCTCTTGATATAATGTCTGGAATGGTATTTTAACTTCCCTTAATATGTATAACAGATAATTCATAACCATTAAGCAATTGTTGTCATCTAATAAGTCTATTAGTCCTTGATTTGGACAAGTCTAAGTCTCTGAATTTTAATGCATAAGAAGAGTCAATATAAACAGTAAAATGTTTAGGTCTAAGAAAAAGCATATATTTTTCTATTGCCCTTACTATAGCTAAAACTTATTTTCCATGGGCAGTGTATCTTGTTTTCGGGTCTGTAAAGGTTTTAGAACTGTATCTACAAAGTTTCTTCTTTTTTGTTTAATGATCAATGGCAAAGTATATTGCTCCCCATTTGTTGATACCAAATTTAGTCTGCTGACATGGCTCAATCGAGTGAAGACACGTGGCAATCTACGTGGCAACAACAAGCACTTCCGAGGAACTCAGACGCTCCGAGGAACCATACTACAACGAGGAACACTGCTTCCCCGAGTAACTCAGACGCTCCGACCTACAAGAACTCTCCAAGGAACTTTTGAGTACCGAGGAACTTTGAGCACCGAGGAACCTTAGGCGGTCCGAGCAGCTTAGGCGGTCCGAGCTGCACCTCGAACAAAGCATTAATAGTAGGATAACCAACAGTTTGACTGTTCATTAAATGCTTATCATTCAGATGTATACGCTTAAGGGGCATTTAATATATTACCCTTTCATATGTACAGCATTGAATGTATTACCCTTTCACATTACAGCCTCAGGGCTATAAATACATTGTACAATCCTCATTGTAAGGGGACCGAAATTTCTTGATATAATTTGTAATCGAGAATTCCCAAACAATCATCAATAACAGAAACAGTGGACGTAGGCCATTCTTATAAGGCTGAACCACTTTAAAACTTATGTGTCTCATTTATTTTATCTGTGATTAAATAATTAGACATGATCTAATTTTTTACATCAACAGATTGACGTCGTCTGTGGGAAACGACTGGTAATATCGTTTTTCATAAAAAATAACTCATCACAAATGACTGATATTCCAGAATCCAGCAATCGAAACGCTGGAAGCCCTCCAAATCCATCTGTTCCGCCAAATATTCTAGATCTGGCTGGAATAATGACAAATCTGGCTCAGGGCCAGACCGTCATGCAAGAAACTATGCGACAACTCATACAAACCCTTCATGACGGTGCACCAACCCATTCAGGACCACGAAGTGTTCAAAGAAATACACGTGCACCTTCTTCGCGTACTAGGCGTACTGATTCATATCGTAATGAAGAGTCTGAAGATTTTTCTTATCAACCTGGACGAACTTCGTCAGTGCGGGCCACAGATACTGAACAACGTATCACTCTTTCTCCAGAAAGGACTAGTGCGCTAGAGAGGTTAAGCAGGGTATCACCTTTTGATCGACTAGGACCTAGAAGGAGTATAAGTCCTCCTAAAGTCGCATCGAGAAGTTTTCGACGACCATCATATTTAAGGGAAGGATCTGCCCAGTCGCGACCAGCTGCTCGTCAAGATAGATCCCAGGAAGCCACATCAACGCGATCAGTTGCTCGAACCAACAAGCCCGAGGAAGGAAATGATGCATGGAAAGGCTCTATTCAGAGGCTGGAGGATAGATTAGGGGAAATGGCTAAAGCCAAGAACCCTCTACAACGAACCTTTGTTCGAGGAACACCTTTTGTCCAGGCCATTGTAGATTTTCCAACACCATCAAAGTTCAAAGCACCTGTTGTGACCCCCAAATATGATGGAAAGACTGGCCCTGTCCTTCATATAGAACAATACCAAGCTGCAGCCGACATCTATGCTGTTCCAGATGAGATGAGATGCAGAGCATTCTCAGGAACTCTTACCAGATCTGCTCAAATATGGTATAATAATCTTCATCGGGGTAAGATCTCAACTTTTCTTCAACTGGCCGAGTTATTCATTGGGAATTTCTATTTTGGGGCAAAGCCAGTTAAACGAGTAGCGCATTTGTTAAGTGTTAGACAAAAAGCTGGTGAAAGTATCAGAGATTATATAACTCGTTTTAATAATGATAAATTCGAAGTCATTGATTATGAAGAAAAGACAGCGATTACCGCCTTGATGAGTGGACTACTGCCCAACAAGTTGTACTACACTTTGGCCAAAGATCCACCTAGAACCATGTCAGACCTGATGGGAAAAGCGTTCAAGATTATGAATGCCGAGGAGGCTATGGCTGCGAAGAAGAACATGGATGCAAAAGAAACCAAGGTGGAAGGTGATAAAGCTAAAAAGAAAGAGCATAAGAACAATGGTAATGACAAACATTCAAAAACTAGGTCGGTATGGGACGTAATGAAGAAATTTAATAATTATACTCCTTTGAAGAAGGATATCAACCATGTTCTAGAAGAAATCAAGAACAACGAGGAATTAAACTGGCCGGAGAAAATGAAGGCAGACCCTGATCGGAGGAATAAAGCAAAGTATTGCGAGTTTCATAAAGATCATGGCCATATGACCAAAAATTGCATAGCTCTTCAGAATGAGATTAAAACACTCATTAGACGAGGAAAACTGGCAAAGTATGTTGATCGTGGAAGCGAAAGAAGAAACAACGACCGAACAAGAGAGAGGTTTAGATCTCCTCGTCGAGCAGAGGAGAACAAGAAAAGAAACCATAAAGTTGATCCAGAAGACGACCCCGATCTTCCCAAGAGACCAATGCAGCCAGAACGAGAGGTATTTTCAATACACTTTGGGTCATTTGATTGTAATGTTATTACAGGTGGAGATGCAGGAGGAGGAGACCTTACTGCAGAGAGAAAAGCTTACCTCTGTGAGGCTCAAGCTTGCTAGTACATTCAGCGAATAAATCTAGCTGAGGAGGATCGCCCGAGAAAGATGAACAAAGAGAAATTGGTCATCGGTTTCTCAAAGAACGACCTCGCAGGAGTTTTGTATCCTCATGATGACCCATTGGTGATCAAAATGAGGATGAAAGAGGTAATGATCTCAAGAGTACTGGTAGACAATGGTAGCTCGGTAGACATCATGTTCTACTCGTGCTTCGACAGTTTAAATCTAAAGCTATCTCAACTGGAGCCTTATCATAGACCCCTCATCGGTTTTGCTGGCGAGAAAGTATTTCCACTTGGGACGATCAAGTTGGATATATTCATTGGTACGTGGCCTGCTTGTCGGACAGAAAGAATACGCTTCTTCGTGATGGATAAGAATGTTCAATCATCATACAATATCATCATGGGAAGAGTAGGATTGAAGAAATTCGAGGATGTACCATCTACAGTGCATCAGTGCCTAAAATTTCTAACAAATTTTGGAGTAGGAGTTGTGAAAGGTGACCAGAAAGTAGCTCGGGAATGCTATTATTCATCCACTGAGCAAGAGGAACTGGAGGAATCAAGGAAAAAGACTACTACCTATCAAGTGGATGAAGGTGCCTAAATTGAAACATTGGATCCTAGAGATGAGTCGCAACTCGTAAAGGGTCAAGTGGTGGAAGCTACTGAAAACATCATCCTGGACGACGAACACCCTGAACGAACTACTCAAGTAGGTTCGTCGCTAGAAGCCTCACTAAAACAGGAATTGATAACTTTCCTAAGAAGCAGAAAGCAAACTTTTGCGTGGAGTCATGAGGATATGCCTGGGATAGACCCAAATTTCTTATGTCACGAACTCAATGTGAATAAGGAGATCAAGCCTGTGAAGCAGAGAAGAAGAGTATTCAGTCCCGAGAAGAATCAAGCTATACAGGAGGAAGTCGAGAAGCTCCAGAAAGCCTGCTTTATTGAAGATGTTAAATATCCTGACTGGTTAGCAAATGTGGTGATGGTGAAAAAGAAGAACAACAAATGGAGGATGTGTGTAGACTTCACCGACCTCAACAAAGCATGCCCAAAGGATCACTTTCCACTACCCCGAATTGATCAACTAGTCGATGCTACCTCGGGACACTAGCTGCTGAGCTTCATGGATGCTTATTCTGGTTACAATCAGATTAAAATGAAACCTGAAGACAGGGAGAGTACTTCTTTCATTACCCCTAGGGGAACTTATTGTTATAATGTTATGCCTTTTGGTTTGAAAAATGCAGGTGCGACATATCAGCGGCTGATGAACAAGGTCTTCGCTGAACAAATCAGTTGCAATATGGAAGTCTATGTTGACGATATGCTGACAAAGAGCAAGAAAGCTGCCGATCATCTAGTTGACTTAAGTCAGACTTTTGATCAACTGGATAAATATAAAATGAAGTGCATATTTGGAGTACGAGAAGGCATGTTTCTCGGGTACATTGTCAATCAACGAGGCATTGAGGCAAATCCTGAAAAGATCAAAGCTCTATTAGAGCTGTGATCTCCGACGACGAACAAAGAGGTGCAAAGTCTTACAGGACGAGTAGCAGCACTCAACAGATTTTTATCGCGAGCAACTGATCGATGTCTCCCATCTTCAAGACACTCCGAAAGACTTTTGAGTGGAATGATGAATATGAGAAAGCTTTTTAAGACTTGAAGAAATACTTGGGAGCACCTCCACTGCTATCCAGGCCAGTGATGGGAGAAAAATTATACTTATATCTGGCAGTGTCCGAGAATGCAGTTAGTTCGGCATTGATAAGAGTGGAGAATGGAGTACAAAAACCAATCTACTACACAAGCAAGGCTTTCCGAGGAGCAGAGATCAGATATCCAAGGCTGGAAAAGTTAGCACTGGCGTTGATTGAGGTGAGTAGGAGAATGAGGCCATACTTCCAGGCTCATACTATAGTCGTATATACTGATATGCCGTTGAGGCAAGCCCTTCATAAACCAGAAAAATCAGGGAGATTGATGTACTGGGCAATAGAACTTGGTGAATATGATATAGTTTATGAACCCAGATCATCGCTAAAAGGGCAAACTGTAGCAGATTTTATAGCAGAGTTCACCTATCCTGATACCCCCGAGGAGCAAAAGTTGCTTGCTGATCAACCTGTGGATGTTACAGGATCATCAAACACAAGCTCAGACCAACTTAGGTTGGTAAAAGGGCAAGTGGATGTTACAGGATCATCAAATTCGAGCCTAGACCAACTTAGGTTGGTAAAAGGGAGAGAAAAGATGATCGACGAATAACAAGAAATATCAGGGGAGGATGAAAGGAAGCAACAAATATTTCACCGAGGAACTCTGTCAGATCAAAAATTTGAAGACGAGTTACCTATATGGAGGCTATATGTAGATGGCTCATCTTGCATAACAGGCAGTGGGGCAGGGATCATTTTGAATAGCCCGGACGAGGTCGACATGGAATACGCCCTACGATTCAAATTCAAAGCTTCCAATAATGAGGCTGAGTATGAGGCCATGATTGCAGGTCTTAATTTGGCAAAAATTATGGAGGCACAGCAGGTTATTGTCTTCAGTGATTCTCAATTGATCGTAAATCAAATGTTGGGAATATATGCAGCCAAAGGAGAATTAATGATCAAGTATCACGGGAGTTGGTATCAGAATTTGCTACTATTCAGCTGGTCAGAATACCAAGAATGGAGAATGCAAGAGAAGGCGCCCTAACTCGATTAGCATCAGCTACTCGTACCGAGCTACGAAGAACAATCCCAATTGAAGTTTTAGCTGGTCGGAGTATAGATGAAGATCTGACGACGAACTTTATTACCCTCGATTTAGGATCATCATGGATGGATCCCATCAGGGCATATATTGAGAAGGGAGAATTACCAACTGACAAGATCGAAGCCAAGAAATTGAAGTTTAAAGCTGCTCAGTATGTATTAACTAACGGTATTCTATATAGACGAGGAATTATGGCAGGTTTGTAAAGATGTGTGCATCCCTCCGAGGTGAAATAATTGATTGAAGAGATCCATGAAGGGTCCTGTAGAGCCCTTGTAGCAGGTCGAACGCTTTTGCAAAGGGTGATGACGCAGGGATACTACTGGCCGACGATGAGGGCTGAGTGTGTTGCCTATGCCAAGAAATGTGACAAGTGTCAGCGCTTTTCCTCCATCCGAAGAACTCCACAAGCATTGTTGACACCCATCACTTCCCCTTGTCCATTTTCCATGTGGGGAATAGATTTGGTTGGGCCACTGCCAACGACCAGAGGAAGGTTCAAATACCTCGTCGTCGCAGTGGATTATTTTACTAAGTGGGTGGAAGCTGAGCCTCTCATTGATATGACGTACGAGAAGGTGTATCAATTTATTTGGAAGAACATTATTTATCGATATGGTCTTCCTCATGCTTTCATTACAGACCATGGAACACAATTTGACAACGAGGAGTTCGCTGCCTATTGTCATCAGTCAAACATTTTGAAAATCCACTCAGCGCCAGGCCATCCTCAAAGCAATGGACAAACTGAAGTGACAAACAGAACGCTGTTGAATGGTTTGAAGAAAAGACTGGACGATGCGAAAGCAAATTGGATCAACGAGTTACAGTCAGTACTGTGGGCTTATCGTACTACTCCCCGAACAGCAACTGGAGAATCTCCATATATGCTAGCGTTTGGAAGTGAAGCTGTTATACCTGCCGAGTTGGGCCTCACAACACACAGGGTACTGAATTTCAATTCCCCTGTCAGCGACATAACGAGAAGATTGGATTTAGACATGCTCGAGGAAGTTAGAGAAGAAGCAACCATCAGGAATGCTGCATACCAACAACGAACAACTTTGTTATACAATAAGAGGGTGAAGAAGTGCGACCTGAAAGAAGGAGATTATATTCTAAAGAAAGTGATTCAAAAGCACAACAAACTAGAGGCAAACTGGCATGGACCATACCGAGTTACAGAAGTTGTTCGACCAGGAACTTACCCAATAGCAACTTTAGAGGGGGAGGAGTTTAAGAATGCATGGAACGCAGAGCACCTGCGCAAGTATTATCAATGATGTATATTCTCATGTAACGGAGTTCCGTCAGCATGAATAAAATGAAGATATTCTGCCGAATTCTTTCCTTCTAATGAATGTTTTTCGGGAATACTAGTGCTACACATTACTCGGCGAAACTCGGCAAAACTCGGACTAGGCGAAACTCGGTATAACTCGGACTGCTCAAAATTTTTCTCGAAAACGCCAACTAAGGTTGGTCGAGAAACAAATGTATTCCTCCGGGAAGTAAAACTCGTATTCCTCCGGGAAGTAAAACTCGTATTCCTCCGGGAAGTAAAACTTGTATTCCTCCGGGAAGTAAAACTTGTATTCCTACGGGAAGTAAAACTATGTGAAGTAAAAGTATTCCTAAAAATACCAACTTATGCTGGTTAGGAAGTAAATATATTCCTAAAATGCCAACTTGAGTTGGTCGGGAGGTAAAACTATTCCAAAAAGTGCCAAAGTTGCTCGTTAAGAAAAAAATCCACTAACTATGGCTGGTCGGGGATAAAAACCCACTAACTGTAGTTGGTCGAAAGGAAAATTTACCGACCTTGGTTGGTCGGAAACATTTTATGAATACAAGAAAGTGATCGAGCAAATTTTTTTAATTATTACTAAGTTGGACGAGAAACAAAACTTCATTTTTACCAAATGACTACCACAAATTCAAGCTAGTCGACAATAAGTTGATCGACAAACAACACAATATTGTTATCTTTTTAACAGATACACATGCATAGATGTAAAGTGTTTTACAAGACAATAGTAATTAAGATTGCGAACAAAAATAAAAGTCTTTCATTAAATCCAAAAACAGATTACATTGATAATGAAATGTATACTAACTATTACATCAAAATTCCTACTCTATTGGTTTCTTCCCCTCTGCTTTTAAAACAGGTTCCTCGCCAGCAGGCGGATCATTTAAAGCAAGAGGAGAATTTATGAAGTTAAGATCTTTTAACATCCTAATATTCATCACGGATGGTCGATCTAGGAGGTGCTCGGGACGAGATATCTCGACATTTGAATGGAGATTGTAGTCGCCGAGATACTTAGAAATTAAGCACCGAGGGATGGCCCGAGCAGGGATCCAACTCATGTCGAGCTTGAATGGTGGCACTGGAAGGTCGAGCAACCCAGGATTATGGTAATCCCACAGGTAATGACCCTGCTCCAGTTGCAGCACACCTAAGGCATTCAACCAGCCCTGTTTGTAGCCCTCATTATTAGCATTCTAGATACGATCGTCCAAGTGGTAGAGAGCCTCGTTGTACCCAGCCATCCATAACTCCCTGGGATGTTTGTGGAATTGATATGTCAATCTTTCCAGCTGCTCGTGGAGATTTTTGATGAAGAGTTCTTTATTCTCCAAGGTAGATTTCTGCGCAGAAAGCTGCTCTTCCAGGTCCCTGATTTTCTTAGACATCTCGGCCAACGCCTGGTTCTTCTCCATTAGTTGGAAGGCTTGGTTCTCTAAAGCAGATTGAGTCCTCTGTTCCTCGACAGGAACCCGAGCAGCTCTTGCTCATTCACGAGGAGCTTTTGCTCGTCCCCGAGAAGATGTAGAAGGGCCAGCTCTCTTCAAGATTTCTAACTCGTCCCTCAAGTTGGCGTTCTCTACCTCCAAGAACGAGAATCCCTCGTCAGTCACTGGGATCAAAGCATTTGAGGTGGAGGCAGCAGATTTTAATTGAGATACTTCTCTTTGCAAGTTGTTATTTTCTTGCTCCAACAACTCGGCTATTTGCCTGTGATCCTCGACCTCGGCTTTCAACGTTCTCTCCCGCACGTCGTAAGCAGCAAAACGCTTCTCGTATCCCTTGTCGGCAACGATTTGCTGATACTTCTTTTCATACCCCTCGTGCAAGAGGGCAGTGGATTCCTTATATTGTTGTTGAAGGTCTTCAAGAGTGTCTTGGAGATCCTCAATTATATCATAATAAGCTATATTATTGGCCACCGCACGATCCAGCAGACACTTCAAGTATTGGTAGGCTTCAATTGCCTGTTCTGAAGCATCTTGCCCGAGGATGTCGACGATTTGTGCTGCACTCAGATCTGTGTGACCAGCCTTAAAATATTCATTGCATTTCCGCAACAGCTTTGTATCATGAGCAAACAATAATTCCATCCTGGCCAGAAACTAGCAGAGGAAGAAAAAGCAATAATCAATAAGAATCCCAACAGAGTATGAAGAGGAGAAACAACAGTATGCATAAACAAAAGTTCAACTTTTATTATATCCCAAAGGTTAGAAGTACAATGTTCAGAGTTACATGTTCGGGATTACATTTGTTAAAGAAAAATAAAATAGATAGAAATCCGAACAACTCTACACCTTTTCCTTGTCTCCCAAAACTTTCTCGGGAAGCTGGGACGAGGAGGTAGGTTGCTCGGATGGAGCAGATAGTAGCTGGGGAAGTGTTGTAGGTTGCTCGGAGGAAGTAGCGAGTTGCTGAAGTTCCTCGTCAGCGGGCTGGATAGTCGGGGGATGAGAAACTTGATCTCCCATCACCATGGAAGACTCTTCGGAGGCAGCTTCGTCCTCTTCTTCGTCTTCAGGAGTTGGAGGGGGACCAGGGATGTGTCGCTGAAAGAGTTCAGAATTTTCGTCCACCTTCATCTCCTGTAGAGCAGCGACCCACCCATCTCTAAAGTATTTAAGGCTGCCATATTCAACTTGCGACATCATGGCAGCCAAACCCTTGTTCCACCTTTTGTCCCAGCCAGCACTAAAAGACTTCTTCAGAGCCAATTTCCTCTTTAACTTCTCCGAGGAAAGCTTATCGGACAGAAGATTTTCAGCAGTCCTCAGTTTATTCTCAATTTCTTCCTTCTGGCGATTTACTTCGCGAAGTTGGATTAATTATTCCTCAGCAACCTTGAGTTTATTCTCAAACTCTCCAGCATTTTTGAGCTTCTTGTCGAACTCTTTATTTTTCTCTTCCAAGCTCTTTATTTTCTTCTCCAACCCCTTGGAGACTTCAACAACTTGAGCCTTCTCATGCTCGGTTGAGGTAAGTTTCTTCTCCCAAGCAGCCTTGTCAACATCGTACTTCTGACGAGAATCTTCCAAAGACTGCCTCACGCCCATCAGAGCTTCCTCCACACTAGATGAGGAGCTTGAAGCTTTAATAGCTTCATCTTTCTTCAAAATTATATTAAAGCAGCTCACCAATTGTGAAAAGAAAATGAAAGCAAGTCAGAGACAGATATAACAAGGGAAAGATGAAAAGTTCAAAGCAACAAGACTTACAGAAGAAATATGGCGAGCAGCCAATGAGGTAACCATGTCCCGATAAAGGTTCTCTTCAATACCTTGGATCTCGGGAATGATCCAGGTCTTCACCGAGCTCATGGCGGAGCTCGGGGGAACAAAAGTAGGAACACCAGTTCCAGTAGTTGGGGGCTGGGAGATGGTTTCAGCCAAATTGACCGAGGAGCTCTTTTTCAGCTTCCTCGGGGAACAGGAATAGTTTCGACCAAGGAAGAACTCTTGGTCGGTGATATGACAATCACCTTGCCTGGAGCAGCAGCCTTGCTCGGAGCCACTGAAGGCTTCTCGGCAACCTTCGCATGAGCAGCTGGAGGGGCTGCATCAATTTTCTTTGTCCCTTGTGGGACATCATGTTTACTTCTTTTTGCCTCTCCAGCAGCAGAGGCAGGTTTCTCGAAGAGAGTAGGAGGTCTTCTTTTCTTCATCCTTTCACTTAAAGGAACGTGTGACTCAGGCGAAGAACTGGTAGAAGCTGGTATTGGTTCTGCGTCACTTATCACCGGACGAGCAGTGAAAGAAGAGGTGTAGCTCTTATACTGCAGCAGATATGAAGCTAACCTAATGTGCTCGTCAGCAACAGTCTGATGCAAACTCCAGATAAGTTTTAAGTGCCTTATATTAACGTCTGCTTCTCTTGGACACTTTCTTTTGCTATCAACTGCAAATAAATCAAAATTAAGATATCAGTGGCACATTTTGTCAAACACAGAAGAAGCATGATTTCAAAACAAGTAAAATGAAATAAAAATAACCTATCCCATTGCCATAGGGAGGGCATCTGGGACCCTGATAAACTTCATCTCCAGATAAAGGAGCATGTTGCCAATTTTTTATAACAATCCCGTGCTCAAAATAGTCCCTATTGGCATCCGGGAGATTGACCACTAAAGCCCTATTTAAAAATTTAATTTTTAAATAAAAAGTATTATCTCCAACAGCCCATCTGTAACAAAACATGATTTCTGGAATTCCTATGCGAGTTCCATGAATTTGGTTTAGTCTATGAACCCCATTAACTATTCTCCATGTATTGGGGGCTATTCTTGCAGGAACCACGTCAAAGTATTAACAAAATTCCAAACATAGAGGGTTGGGAGGAAAAGAAAATCCACACTCAGTAACAAAGAGACTGGGGAACCAATGTCCCTCAACCAAACGAAAATAGTCTGAAGGCTCAGAAAGTTCTTCTAGAACAACCCACGAGGGAATAGAGAAATCAGAGCGAAATTTATCAAGAGATTCTACAGAATAAACCATGATGAAAGAAGGAAATGAAGAAGAAGGAAGAAGATCTTACAGAAAAATAGTGGATCTGTTGACAACGAACGATGGAAGAGATGAATACACAGGAGAGAAAGAGACGATGGAAAACTCGAAAATACAAATTTGAAAAAGTAGAAGACGATGGGATTGTCTGTGATGCTTAAATACCTTGCCTTGGGAAAAGAAAAAAGTAATGATTACAAAAAGAAACGATTACGCTACCGACGGCTAGAAGGACAAAAAGGGCGCGACAATCGAAGCGGTTATAAAAATTCAAAAAAGCCCGATCCTACGAATTTGGAAGGAAAAATAAATACAAAGGAAACACTTCTAAAAATCAGGAGGACCATTTAAAACTACCATATTATGAGAAAGAATGTTCCACACTCCTCAAATTTCGAACTATGAAACATTGGGGGCTTCTGTTGATACCAAATTTAGTCTGCTGACATGGCTCAATCGAGTGAAGACACGTGGCAATCTACGTGGCAACAACAAGCACTTCCGAGGAACTCAGACGCTCCGAGGAACCATACTACAACGAGGAACACTACTTCCCCGAGTAACTCAGACGCTCCGACCTACAAGAACTCTCCGAGGAACTTTGAGCACCGAGGAACCTTAGGCGGTCCGAGCAGCTTAGGCGGTCCGAGCTGCACCTCGAACAAAGCATTAATAGCAGGATAACCAACAGTTTGACTGTTCATTAAATACTTATCATTCAGATGTATACGCTTAAGGGGCATTTAATATATTACCCTTTCACATGTACAACATTGAATGTATTACCCTTTCACATTACAGCCTCAGGGCTATAAATACATTGTACAATCCTCATTATAAGGGGACCGGAATTTCTTGATAGAATTTGTAATCGAGAATTCCCAAACAATCATCAATAACAGAAACAGTGGACGTAGGCCATTCTTATAAGGCTGAACCACTTTAAAACTTTTGTGACTCATTTATTTTATCTGTGATTAAATAATTAGATATGATCTGATTTTTTACATCAACACCATTGTTTATCAGAGGCGTCTGTTTCTACTATAAATTGGTCTTCTGCATTAGGCAGCGCAAGTAAAGGAATGTTCTTGACTGCATCTTTAATTTGTCTTATGACTTCAAAATCATCTTTAATCCAATAAAAAAGATTAGTTTTGTCCGTTCCTTTTAATTTGACAGTTAAGCTTTGTCTTTTTGAAGCAAGGTCTTTAATAAATTATGCAGCACAATTAAGCAATCCTAAAAATGATTGTAATTGTTTTCTATCTTTAAGTAGGTCTGGAAACTCAATAATCTTTTTGGTTATGTGTTCTTGCTAAGGATAACTTTCCTTTATTAATACGCATTCCCACAAAGTCTATCTCAGTCTGAAATAATTGCATTTTCCTTTCGAAAATAATAATACCATGTTTGTCTAATTCTAAAATAATCTTTTTAAGATGGTCTACATGTTTTATTTCAGTCTTACTAGCTACAAGAATATCATCTATGTAAACAAGATAAAATTATGAATAAGGTCTAAATATATTATCCATTATTCTTTGGAATACTTGAGGAGCATTCAAGTATCCAAATGGCATTACTAGCCATTCGTATTTTCCTTGGGGCGCACTAAAGGTTGTCCAAGTAATACTGTCTGGATGCATCTTAATTTGCCAGAAGCCTGATTTATAATCAAACTTACTGAATATAATTCTATCTTCAATCAAATTAATCAAATTATTCTTGTCTGGTATCTTATAAGAATCAAATTCACAATTCTTATTTAATTGTCTATAATCTATAACCATGCGTATTTTTCCTCTTTTACGTTCAGATTCATTTTGAACATAGAAGGCAAGGTTATTATGTCTACTTTCACTTTCTCTAATAATGTCTAACTTAAGCATTTCATCTATGTCTTTTTTAAATTCTTCCCTATCTTCTTATGAATATCTTTTCTTATAGGTTCCACCATTAATAGTGGCGTCTGGGTTGATAGGGATGATTTTACAATAGCTTTGGTCTTTATCCCACTTAGCGATGGGGTTTTCTCCTAAAGTAGGCTCTGCTAGTTGCCTAATCTTTTCCTTTTCTACTTCTATATCCATTTTCTTCTGTTTGGATACAGCTTGAACCTGTAATAAGGTATGCTGGGCTTGATCTAAAATGTCTTGTTATATAAGCGTTATTTGTTTATAACACTTTTGGTCTAGACACTTACACTCTTTTTGTAAGGGTTTTGTTATTTCTAATGCTTCTTGTTGGGTTGTAGGTCTAGGCCCACCATGCTCAGCTGAAGAACTCTGATGTTTTATGGGTCTATAATTTGGTTTGACCTGCATAAGGTCAAAGGCAGTCTTGTGATCCATTAGAGGGGCTTTAATATTAAATTCATCTTTATCACTAATTAATATATTATCGTTATACTGAGTATAAGGATGATATTTACTAATAAAGTCTTGTCATAAATTAATGTTTCCTGTGAAACTAAGACGAGGATCCATTATCCAAAATCGATGATTAATGGTTTTGTTGGTCTGATTTCCTAATTTAAAATAAATAGGAATAGTCTGGAAATATAAGGTAAATGGATCTCCATTATCCACTTTACCATAGATTTCTTGAGTACTATCTAAAAAATAGTTTTTAGGGAAGGAATTAGCCTTGCAAATACTCTGAGGGCATCCTGTATCTATAAGAGCTGAAAGTCTTTAGGATAGTCTTTATGTTGAATAAATAATTCTACAAAACAAGCATGGGGTTTAGTAGAAATTCCTAAATTATTCTTTTCTAAAATAGATATTCATTTCCGAGGTTTATCTATAAAATCTAAGGGTATTTGGTCTTCTGAACTACTATCATAATGGTATTCTTCTAAATCATAAGAAATTTCATTTCCTTTGAAGTCTTCATTATCTTGCAATCTTTTGGCTATGTTTCTATCAATGTCTTGATAATATGTTTTAATATATAAGTCTATTTGAGCGTCATACTGGCTAGTATAAATTGCTTTAAATCTAGTTTTCCAACAGTTTTCATGGTAGTGTAATTGACAAATAACACAAACCATAAATAATTCTGTTTGTATAGTCTTAAAGCAATCTACACACCTAAAGTATTTTTTGCTACATTTCACTTCAAATGTGCAATAATGTCTTTTATCAAAGTAACATCTAGGTATATATGTTAGTAACTCGGGATTACTAACAGTCCATATCTTATTTAAAAAGGGGATTAATATACACTTATACGAAGTTTCTTTAAAATCTATATATTCATCATCTAAATCGTCTTTATTAGTTTGAATCATATACAAGTCTAGAGTATACCGAGAGTCTTCATACTCATCAGTATCACTATAGTCTTCTGAATCACTATCTGTATATGCGCTATAGATACTAGTATTATCATCATCTTCTATGTCTGATATTTCTATAGCATATATGATATCTAACTCTTCTTGATCTGCGTAGTCTAACATTGTATTAATAATCTTAATACATTATTTATCTTTCTTATTAGGGCAATCTTTAGCAAAGTGTCCTTCTTTGTTGCAAATCCAATATTCTTTTATAGAGGTCTTAGATTGAGCTACATCTTTTTCTTTCCTATAATTAAGAACCTTCTTATACTTACTAGTGTTCTTCTTAAAATATCTTCTTTGATTAAATTTATTTTTCTTAGTCTTAGGGTTCTTTTCTCTAAATGTAGTAGATTATCTAACTTTATATTTCTTTGGAAATCCTAAAGGTTTAGTCTTAAACTTCCTATGTTTCCATTCTAATTTCTTTTTTAATTTCTTAGATTCGCTACCACACCCCCATTGGATTGGAGCAATGTCTCTTTCGTCTTTAATTGGAGGGATCTGTTTGAAAGTTTTTTCTATTAACTTTCCTTGAGTTATATCCCGTCTTTTAGATATGATATAGTATTTGGCGAAATTAATTCTTTCACCAAGGGAGTTATTCTTAATTCCAGCTACTCCTAGTCAATTCCTATATTCATTAATTATGATTTGTCCTATGGCAGGTATCTTTCTAAAGTATTCATCTTTTAAGGTCTCTCTAAATTCTTTAATTTGGTAATATAGTTGCTCATAATTATTGCTATATTCATTTATCTTATCTAATTTGCAAATGCTAAGGAGGGCTAACTTAGTTTTTGTTAGGTCTTGTTCATTGATTTGAGCTAAATGTCCAGCTCCAATGAATTCTGATGTGAAAAATTGAATATATTCTTCAATTGATCTTTCTTCTAAGTTTTCTTTCATCTTCTCAATTTTAGCTAATGAGTCTTCATCTGTAGCCTTTCTTAAACTATCTCAATAATCTTTTGCAATACCTCTAATGGATTGCTCAGCGTATTGTTTACATGAACTTACATCTCATTGTTCATTAGATGTAAAACACATGTTCATCTTATTACGCCATTCGTCTAAGGCCTTCTTCCTATCTTGAACATTGTCTAGGCTAAGTTATATACCTACTGGATTTATGGCTTGACTTGCCATGGTCTTAACAGGAGTGAAACTCTTGTCGCTAGTTGGAAAGTCTTTTATATAATCCGGTTTAGTCTTTACTATGGTGCTTGAATATATAGGAATGTTTATTCCTATTGGTTTACTAAAAAGTATAGGAGCATCTTCTAGCCTATTACCACTTCCTATCTCTTGTTTATTAGGTTTTACTTATGTCGCTGACATTAGTCTTTATTCTCCTTCTTCTATTAGTCTTAAGTTTCTAAGAAGTTCCTTTGTATTCTTAGATTCTTTTAATTTTAATATGCGGTCTTGGGCTATCATATTAAATCTTTCTATTTCTTGAAATCTAACATAATGACTTTTCTTAAGGTGATCTTTAAATGTCTTCATATCCAATTATGAAGGTTCATGTCCAAAGTTTTGGATCCTAGCTTTTTCTTTAATTAAATCTTTTTGTTCAAATGATCTTCCAGGTCTAATTACAGGGGCTTGTCTTAGTAAACTAGCATTAGTCTTACTACTACATTCTCCTTCATAAGGATAATTGATTATGGCTTATCCCATATTCCTAAATCTAATTTCTTCGATCTGAATATTCTTATTGACAATCTTTGGGGGCCAAACTGGATAGTAACATTTCCAATGACATCGTCTTGATTAATAAACAGAGGTTTATTTTGTATAATCTTAGTTTCTTGAAATTCTGGCAATTGTCAAAGGGTCTCTTAGCTTTTTCTTTCATAGGCCCAGTATTCCTAATACTGTAAGTATGATTGTAGTCTGAAACATTAGTTCTAACTAAGATTTCTTCATTGAGTCTACCGCTAGGAATTCTCGATTGCATTCCTTCATAAGGAAATTGGGAGAACTTCACATAACTTTGGAATTATATATTTATATTAGCGTCTGGGATAATATAGTCTTCATAGCCACTAGCATATAAGATTAACTTAAAATGTTTGGTTGTGTTTACGGTCACTGTAAATGTCGGAATGACATTTAAGTATCCGATGTTGTCTGACATTTCTAGTTGGGCTATCCCAATAAGACTCTTCTCAAAATCTTTCCATATTTTATCTACTAAATAACATAATATGTTGATATTATTCTAAGGTCTATGTAATCCTTGGATTCTTGTCTGAAAGAGTCCAAAGGTTAGGAATTGGAATTTTCTATCAGTTCCTATAGATCTAAGCCATTATGAGTCAAACACTTAGAGCTCAGTATAGAATTTGTCTAACACATGATTCCTACAATGGTAAGTCGTGTTATAATTAGGAGTCTTAGGAGTGGCACCTTCTAATGGCTGGAAGTTGTCCATTATGGATGGAATTTTCAACAATCTTCCAGTCAACTTCACCCCATTCTTTCCATTAGAGGGGATTGGTGAAATTTCTTTCTTTCCACCATGTCCTAACATTGGAGGATGAATCCTTAAGTATTTGGAGCATATGATTACGCTGTCCAATATTTGGGATAGAGCTAACTATCTTACTAGTCTTATCTAATCCGCCATTTATGACTCGTCTACCTATGGTATTCCTTTCTCTAGTTTCTATAGGAGGGGATTCTCTAAATTTATAGGTGGTTACCTATTTTTGTTCAAGTTTTTTTTCAATTCTTCTAAGAAGTCTCAATAATTTTTTTGTCTTTTTATCTGACTAAGGATTTCTTCTTTAAAACTCTTATTCTCCTTTCTTGTCTTCTCATAAACTTCTTCACTACGTCTAGCAAGAGAATTAACTAGAGATTTGGCAACATTTGTAATTAGTCTTTTACTTCATTATCTTTTTTTTATTGCTGCACAGATCTAGCTTCTATAGATTCTACAGTCCTTTATATTTTATCTAAATGAGTTAGAATAAAAGGTGAGTCTATTTCTGCTTAGGAAGGCTTATTATATACAACCTTAATTCCATTTATAATTTCTTCGTATTTTTCTTCTACTTGGGCCATGTCTAGTCTAAGTTCATTAATAATACTATCCATTTTGGATAGGTTATAGCTTTCCATATTATTAAGATAGTTTGCTAAATTTTGTTGGAATTTAACAAAGTCTGTATAGAAGGTGGTTAATCCTTATATCTTAGCTTTTAAATCTAAATGCAAGTCTTTAACAAAGCTAATGTTATAGTCTTGGGTAGTTGCTATGGATGTAGAAATTAAATTTAATCTTTATAATATAAGTCTAGTTGATTTTGCCGCATTGGCAATCTCATTTTCATTTAACTTATAATAAAATCTATCATCATTTATCTTTTCTAAAATTCTTTGATAAAAGTATGATAAGGTCTGAATGGAGAGGTCTCTCGGTACCTCATTCCAGTCTGATCTAACTATATCCATTAGGAAGATAACTATCTAATCTAGGGATATGCTTAGCTTGTTCTTTAGTAAGTTTAATTAACTCAGTGTCTTGATTTTTAGTTAAGGTTTTAATTTCCAATATGTATTTGTTAAGGACTTCTATATGATTAGTCTTAATATTTATTTCTTGTAGAACTTGTACAAGGTCTATTGGGATTTGATTATATATTTTTAAAAGTCTTTTAGAGATATTTTTTATCTCTGTTTCTAAGGTTTGAGTATCTTTTATTAAGTGTCTTAATATAAGGAGTATACACTTATTTTGGTTTATTATACTATTAATAGCACTAGCAGTAACTTGTCTACTGTTTGCGTATTTGGTTGGGATGTGTTCAGTGTGTGAACAACCGTCTATGTGTGTGGTTAAACAACCTACTGAGTCTAAATCAGTTATAGGTATGGGATGGTAGTCTGGGTTGGTTCCAAAAATATCTTGGTAAATGCGAGGGATAAATCCCAAGGGCATTAAAGTTTTATTTTTATTTTTTTATTAGTCTAAAAGGAACGTCTTATGGCTTTGATACCAAAATTTAGGTTTTGGTCGGAATTTGGTGAGTTTCTAAAGTTCTTAAGGTCTTGATACCAATTTGAGTCTGAACTACAAATATTTTAATTATATAGTCTTAAAATAGGGTTTTAGTATAAGACAAGAGGGGGACCATCTAAAGAAAATAACAAAAATCTTATGAACCACGAGGGGACCACAATCGGATAATCTGTTCTTTAAGGAAGTACGCTTAGGAGAATGGCTATATGTATATATATATATATAAGATAAACAAATAGTGAAAATATTTATTTTAATATTTGATTAGTTTAAATTATAGTTTAATCCAATACTAGTTTTGTTTAAATTGCAAATTTTGATATGTTTTAGTTTTTAATGTTTGAAAAAAAATAGACTCGGGTAAAATTTTATTATTATAAATGATGTAATTCATTAATGTGAGGACCGGCGGGTTAGACCGGACCGACCCTATAAAAAACCGAAACGACTAGGGTCGGTTAACCGACATTATCGGTCCGGTCTCGATCCATCTTTTTAGAAGACCAACCAAGTCGGTCCGATCCGAAAAAAACCTTAAAACCGAACCGGACCGCACCGCGAACACCCCTAGTTATTTGTAATGAGTCAATTTACAATTTTAAGACAACTAAACGCGCCTAAGTAATTTAACGAAAATTGTCTATTTTTTAGTTAAAAGACATATGTTATTTGTAAATCACATCTACCTATATTCCTCACCAAATTTTCTGTCATCTCTCTCTCTCTCTCTCTCTCTCTCTTTATTTATTCTAAGATCTCTCCATTTTTTCCTTCTTTTTCTCCCAGTAGGCCTAGGGGTGGCAAATTTTAACACGGAACGACAACACGAAACGAAACGACACGAAATTGTCCTGAAAAACACGACTTGTCGTGTTCGTGTTCATATTTTTTAACACAAAGTCCTGTCATGTTGTGTTCGTGTCAAAAAAATTTCTTTCTCCCTAATATATATATATATATATATATATATATATATATATATATATATATATATATATTAGGGAAAAAGAAAATATAACTTTGAGGTTTATGTTAATTTGATATACAGACCTATTCTTTCAAAAGTTGTGATGCTACCCAAAGTGTTTTATAAATTTACGAAATGTTAACCATTCGGCATGGCTCCGTTACGAGACTTAGCAAAATGGGTGACCAAGCATCCTATGTTCCAAACCCTATGTTATTTTGGCCAATAAACAAGTGACACATAAAAAAAAGAGATAAAATATACAAATCAAACTAATAACAAAATGAAATTTAAAAAAATAACACAAACTGCAACCACTAATAACCCCATCCATTTATCCCTTTCTCTACCTCCTGATTTACGCATTTCACTGATACTTTAAAAAGGTGGGTGAATTAAAAAAAAAATCCATTGATGTCTTTTTGAAGAAAGATTGAACAAATATGAAGACTCGTCTTTAACCACCCTTCCAAACCCTATCATCGCCCAATCCCATCATCTACTTATCCATCCCATCCCACCCTCCCTTATTTTTTTTCTCTTTGAGATCCTTGATCTCCGACTAATTTTGAAAACCAAAAACTATAGAAAACCTAAAAAATGATTTTCCACGAATTATATCTCCCCCATTTCGCTCCTTACATCGCCTTCTCTAGTCCACCATCATGTGCTCACTATTACTGCCCTTTTTTCTTCAAGATTCCATCAATTTAAAATTTCACAAACATAAACCCTAAATTTATTTTAAAATTCCCATTTGGAATTAAATATTCGAATTACAAATAACAGAAAAACTCAAGTTGATAGATGACGAGAGAGATGGGGTTGTGATGGAGCAGTGGTGGTGAGTTGGTAGTCACGGTGGGTGGTTTTTTTGTGTGTGCATAAATGATATAGATAGTTGGGGATTTCTTTTACATTTTGTTATGTATTTTTTTTCAATTTTTTTTTTGGATTTTTTTAGTTTATGACTTTTTATCCACGTGTCACTTGTTAACATAGTGTTTGACATATAGGTTGCCGAGTCACCCATTTCGTTAAGTCTCCTCACGAATGGTTAACATCGCATGAATTAAGAACATTAGGGTTAACATTGCAACTTTCGAAAGAATAGTTTTAGATATCAAGTTATCCCCAAACCTCGTATATATATATTAACGTCACACAACTAACTTTATATAACATACAAACGACACACACACACACACATGTGCATATATGTATATATATTGTGGAATGTAATTTAATCACCATCATGCTTGGCCCCCGTGGTAATGTGTCACACACACTTCCTTATTAACAAGCGCAAATGTAACGACCCGACTTGGAGTTACGGGTTACCCGTGAGTTAACCTGGTCCGAATTGGACGTTAGGAGTGAATTGCAATGAAACAACCAGATAATGGTGCTAGTCTAGTTTTATTTTAGTTAACGTTTGACTTGCTTAGCATGTGAATTTAATTTCAAGATAAGCTACGTGTGGGACCACTGGGGGCACCACCCCGACTCTAAGTAAACAGAGCTACTAACGTAAAAATAAATAAGTATACTTACATGTATAACGCCCTTAAAATACGAACCCACACCCAACCTGCCGTAACAAAGCACCTGCCGTAACAAAGCGAGAGTGTGAGCCTATGCTCCGTGGGAAATATACATGCAGTATAGAAAACGAATGTCAGCAAAGAATACTCACATGCAACAATCACATGCATGCGGAAAAAAAATAAAAAAAATAAATACACACACACACACACACACACACATATATATATATATATATATATATATATATATATATATATATATATATATATATATATATATATATATGTAATACCCCGTATTTTCATGGCTTTTAAATTTAAGGATTTATTAAATTTGATTGAGATAAATTAATTTAATTTTAATCCGAAATGTTGTTTTAAATATTTACTAGCGTGACAAGAGTTAGTAATTATTGGGAATATATTATTTATTGCATATTACTGGATGAGTATAGTAATATATGAGATTTATTTTTATAATATTGTCACGTGTGAATAAAATGACAATTATGGAAATTTAAGTCGGGACGCGCCTGTGTCGTGTCGGGACTAAATGTGGATTAATAAAAGTGAATATTTTATAGGTTGTTCGTATGGTCGTTTTGAGTGCGCCAACGCGTCCGGAAGGGTCGAGATAGTCAGAGAAGTATACCCGGGGGTTTGATTTGGGTCTCGGGGCATTTTTAGGCCTAATTAGTACCCCGGGAGGGCATTTTAGTCATTTTGTATTTTTGGGTAATTAAACCCACGAAAATTAAAGGGGTTATATCAGATGTTTAGGTTATCTCCTAGGGTTAGATAACTCAAAACACCAGAACGGCCATTGGAGAGGAGAGGAGAGAGCTCTCAAGGCATTCCAAGGCTCAAAACTCATCCGTTTACACCGCCGCCACTGCCAACGCGTAGATCGCGAGACGGGGAACGCAACCACACCAAATTCAACACCAAACCAGATTTCTGAAAATCCCAGGCAAGTGTTTATCTTGCTTATTTCGTTGATGCATCATCCATATTAGTTTAGGAGTTATTAGGATGAGATTTATGGAAGAAAAACCCAATTTGAGATGGGAAATTTTCATGTAGTGATGATTTATATGATATTATGGAAGCCCTTTGTCATGTAAAGGATTAAGAGTTTGATTAAGAAAAGAGTTCTAATTAGATACAAACACTAAAAAAATTATTTCGGATGATCGGACCATTGGAATCGCTTGAAATTTTAATATGTTGTAGCGAACGGCGAGAGAGGACTGCTGACAAAAATTCAGCTTGATCAGACGGTCGAATTTCTAAAACTATTATTTTTACTAGAAAGTTTTATGTTTTGAGGACTCTTAGAGAGTTTTATATTTTGAGGACTCTTCTAAGTAATAAAAAAAAATTCAATTAAAACTCCATTTTAATTCCGATTTCGAAACCGTTTGAAATTTTCATCTTTGAAAATAAAATTCAAAATCCTTTAATGTAAGGCGAAATCTATATTTTTGGGATATTTTGCATAAGGGATAATGTAAGTATATATTAAAGGGAGAGACACGTAAGAGAGAGTTACGTTGGAACATAAATGGATATCTACTGAATTGTACATTTGGAATAATAGAGTCCATGAGGGTTACATAGTAAGTTGGAAAAACCCTTCGAATTAAAGTTAGAAACGAACCATTATACTTCGAATTAAAGTTAGAAACGAACCATTATATTTGATAAATAATAATGGGAAAATAAGGATAAATGTTGTGAATGTGGGTTATTGGAGAAACCTAAATTGATATAATAAAATTGGTATATTTATATGATTGTGTATGCATATATTATATACTTGTGAAAATCATGCCCGCGCTACTTGCTATCCATGAGGTTACCGCGCTGGGACGATCTTATCTCGTGTGCCTTATGGGGGATATTGATTCGTACCCTAGAAGATAGGAATCTTAGGTACAGGCTATCGAATCGGTAGTCACGGTCCTAAGAGACATGAGGGTATGTACTGACCTTTTGGACTTGGAAACTATGCTTCGCCTCAATATTATTTGTGTATGTATTTATACAGTTCGAGAGTGATTCCGAACTTGTATTCCCTTTAGTACGATTGATACGGGGATTGGATAGCAGAGTATGCCCGCACCATAGTTTTTATGTGAGGTGCTGTTATGATATATATATTATACGAGTAGTTAATATACATATGAAATTCTGAAATCTGGAACTGCCTACTGTGATAAGATATGTAGGACATGGTTGTTGACTCAAATTATAAATAATTGTTTTGAGAAAGTATAATATGACACTAGAAAACTTTATTGATTAATAAAGTTAAAAGGAGAACCTTGGTTACAAATTGAAATCTTACGTTTTAAGTACTTGTGTTGTTCAGTTGTAAATCCTGCGAATAACCTAAGATAAGTTAAATCATTGGGGAAAGATAGTGTGGTATATGACGAGATAGACCATTGGGAAGGTTAGTGCGATAGGTGTGCACATTAGAAGAGAGGTGAGAATTTCTCAAGAGAGTGTCGCACTAATATGTTGTTGCATTGGCCTGTATCAATTTAAATACTTGCTAAACGAATTTTTAAATCATATACACTATCGGGCTCTGACCCGTTTCTATTTCCTTTTCTCTCTTGTATATATATGTATGTATTACAGGTGCCCAACCACAGGGGCGTCTTACTTAGGATCCTTTGGAAGGAACGTGTTGCAGCTTAGGTGGGAGTTGCAGGCCTATTGTTTAGACGACTTCATCCATTTGATTCTACTCCTAGTTCAGTTTTATCCAGCAGGGGCATGTGTCGCCCTCTTTCTATTATTTAGTTGGTATAGTCAGATATTGAAATTTTTACTTTCAATACCTTTATTTCGGGATTTATTACTGTCAGGATGTTTTCCTCTAGTGTTGTAAATGTTAGGATTTATTATTGATGATTAAATTCGTGTATGCTCAATTCTATTTTTATTCTTAATGTGTGACTCTTTAGATGTTAATGGTTTAAGGTTTTATAACCGGATTTAATAAAATGAGAATAAGGTTTTAAATGGTTTTGACACTTAGCTTAATTATTTAGGGTGTTTAAATTGGAAAAGTATTTTTATGACAGTGATGCTAAGAATGAACCAACTGTTCACCTTGATTTTAATTTAATAAAGGAGTGATCGCCCGGTATTTAATTAGGCGGGGTGTCACAGGTGGTATCAGAGCATCAGGTTCTAGTGTCCTTAGGATCTGTACGGCTTATTATGCTTTCAACGTTGCTTTGTTTGTTATAGAGCCCTATGTTTAGGATTGTCGATTCCTTTGACGAGATTTCGTTCTCCTGCTATAATGTGTATACACTAGTGAATTCTAATTTCGTTCGGATGTGTGCGTGTGCCGAGCGATGACGGATGTCAGAAGAGGACCGTTAAGCGTACATCAGGAGGCAGGGCTCAGTTGAGATTATGAAATATATCCGAGGATGATGACCGTAGTCGAGGTCACCTCCATCATGGCACGAGAAGCCACGACTAGAAAGGCGACTAAGATGCAGCAATGATTTTCAAATGCTGTTATAGTCAAATGAGGTGCGAGGGTAAACTTACCCAACGTATTACAAAAAACGTGTAGAGACTGTCAGTGGAAAATTTTAGAAACGCGAAAATTGTATGTGTTTACCAAAGGATGTAAAGTATCCAAAGGCTTAAATATAGGACGGAGTGTGGCAAACTGAAAGTGAAAATTTAGAGAAAATTTTCTTGGCTTTCAGGACGAAATTATAATGGTTGGAGTCAACCACTAATTTTAGGAATGGAATGCTATGCCTATAGGAGAACCTTAGGTACAGTGTTGACCGTATGTTCCTTCCTCAACTGTTCAGGATGAGAAGCAAATGTGGTTCCGAACTCATCGCAGGAGGGCATGACAAAAGTCCAATTGTGGATATGAATCCTAATCGTTAGCAAATTTTGTATCGAAAGAGGTAGATACGAGTGGAGGAAACGACTCCAAGTGGGATACCAACTTGTAATAATACTTGATAATACTCGAGGAGGAAATTCTGATGGACGACTGATTCAGAGGTTGACAATGTCATATTTTGTCAATATAGATGATAACGCTTCTTTGTGGGGGAAGTTAAAGGAATCGAAGAATTTAATCGAGAATAAGACTGAATACAACGGTGGTGGTATAGCACCACAAAAGGATGTGGATACACATCAGGAAAAACATTTAAATGCTTCAGATAGTTAAATTCTTACCAAGTGATGGTAAATTCAGTAAGTATTATTATAGATAGTAACATGATCTTTATGGCCTAAAAAGCTAAGGGAACAACCGGGATAGCTAACAGGAATCGAGTCTACTAAAGTCCGAGAGAAGGACAATCCTAACCTGATTAGTAGGACAGGTGGTAAGTGGATTATATGTTGAGGTATTTTGTGCGGAGTGAGATCGCTCGGGATAATATGTTCCAAAGTGAGAAAAAGGGACAAGAATACGGTGCCTAGTAAAGGACGACGATTAAAAATAATTTTGTTTTGGTTTGGGCAGACGTGTTACGTCCGAAAACCATTTGTGTAGTCAAGACGATTGCCAGGATGGAAGTATAAGTTGTATCCTTAGAGGATGCGGCGTGTTTATGTGACACGAGCGAGTCACCATATTTTGTTCATTGCTAAATTAGCATGTGAGACGAGTTTAATGCATATCATTATAAATGTTACCATTATGTGAATATTTGTCCTTAGTATAGCGGAATTTTTCTTTGGTACTATCCGCGGGGGATGAATGAGTATATTAACAGTGTTTTATACTTTATTGAGGTTACTCGTTGTAGTGATGCGATACACGAGTATGATATTATCTTTGTTAAAATGTTATAGAAATGGGTAGTATGATAGTGGGCATTTATTGCAAGGCTATCGGAGTAGTTACATTAGTGCAACACGTTTTGTTTTGGCGAAGCTTTACCTGTAAGAAGGTTGAACTCGCACTTATATTATCTATCCTAGAGACTTCGGAGGAGATAGTGGGCTCGAGATATTCGATACCAATGTATGTATAGAATTTGTCAGTATGATTCAGTATGTACCGGGATTTACCGTTGAGCGAAAAGACTTGACTCAGTATTATGTTTAGCACTCCGGACTTAGTAATAGGAAGAGTGCATTGTTATATTTATCCTTTAGAGATGTGGGAGTTAATATTTATACCCCTATTATTAGGGAAAGGAATTTTGAGAATTCCGATTGTATGTATTCGAGGTTTATGGAATGCTATTACCACCAACCTATACTGAACAATAGTGCAATTAGTGAAACGTTCTTTGTTAAGCACAATTACGGGAGAAATTGTAACTTTTCTGTCAAGGGACGGAATAAAGGGGTATATACTATGGACGGAGGACCTAACGGATTTCGATAACCGACAATGCTAGGTAGTAGTGTATCGGGAGGGTTCCTTGTTTGGATTTCGCTTTGCGAGACATCCCACGCATGAAACTTAGCGTAAGGTTGGAAATAGGGAGACGTTTGGTCACTATTCCATGAGTTCGGTACCCTGGTCGAAATGGGATCGAGTAATTATGTATGTAAGTTGGAAGTTGAATTTTGTTTTAAGGTCATTGGAGCCGGATTTTTGTGGTAGGAAAGCATTGAAAGTTATCCCCACGAGTTGAGGGGTGGAACGATGATAAGGAGAATTTAAGAATTTTGATTTCTAGGGTGATTGAGAGTACCCAAATGTCATAACCGCGTACAGAACACAAGGTGAATAAAGAGTTGGAATGATTTTTAGAATGGATTATCTGGAAAGAACTTTATATTATACAAAAGAGATGACCTGTAATTATTTTGATGAATAGAGCGTTAGTGATTTATTTTGGTTGTTGTACCTATTTGGGAAAATTGTTGTACTTATCTGAGGAAGGTTGAGAATTATTATTCCTCTTTTATTGTCATGTAATTTGAATGCCCTATTCCTTCTATTCCGTTGAATTTAGTTAGTCCTACAGATGAGTAGCACGCCGTTCGCTCTCCCAGGGCGGTCGGAGTGTTGCAAAAATGTGGGCATCTTTGTTAACTACAGTTAAAATAGTCCGAGTCGAAGGGACGTGGTAATAGACGACTGAAATATATGTTTGTGGGACTAGTATAACGAAGTGGAAGTGATAGGGTGGATTAAACGTCACATGAGGGGCGATAATCCATACATAAGTGTGCAATTAGAATAGCACCTCCTAACTTGATTGGAAGGCTGTGGGAAGCCATTCAAGAATTGGTATTCCTTGAATAGAGTAGAATTTAATTGTTATGAAGCACACCCGGAGCGAAGTTGTTATTAGCCAAGTGTGAGAGCGACTTGCGCATACAAAGAGTAATGATGTTAGTATAGTATAAGAGATCCAGAAGTGTTTGGACCCAACATTTTAACACTTGTTTAATATCATAAGATTACCCAATTCTCACACTTGACACCTTTACACTTCGAATATGTAAAATAACACATTTACATAATATACTTCCATTTTTCAATCCTTCCCTTAAGACCAAAATCTCTATTTGTCTTATTAAATGTTTGGACCCAACATAACTTTCCTTGAACTTGCTCATATATTTATTATCAAAATACTACAAGTTTATACGCGTGAAAAAAGTGGGCTTTACTCACTAAAATCCTACCGAGTGGATTAAACATACATTTATTCTAGAATTTACACCATTTACAAAACATGCATTTTCCTTTTATTCTAAACGAGAATAATAATTCCTTACATTTTTATTCCATAAAAATATCCATTACTTTCTTTTACTAGGAAATATACTAGAATAACATTTTCTACATTTTTATTCCATAAATATCCATTATTTTCTTTTATTAGAAAATATGCTAGAATAACATTTTCTACATTTTTATTCCATAAAAAAGTCCATTATTTTATTTTACTAGAAAATATGCTAGAATAATATTTTTTATATTTTTATTCCATAAAAATGTCCATTATTTTCTTTTACTAGAAAATATGCTAGAATAACATCTTCTACATTTTTATTTTATAAAATGTTTATTATTTCCTTCAAAATATATCAAAATGGCATTTATATTCTACATTTTAGTTTACTAAGAAAATACACTACAATAATATTTTCTTGCATTTTTATTTCTATAAAAATGTCCATTTTAAGTTTTATTAGAAAATATACACAACCAATACTTTCTACACATTTTTATTCCATGAAAATGTCTATTCCTAGATTATTAAAAATACATGATAATATCATCACAACCCTACTCTCCCTACTCTTAATCAACAATAATAAGGCTACACTATTCATCAAATATAGTATCAATATAATAAAAGTAGTTTACCCACCTGAATAGCTCAAAAGTTGTGGTGATGATGAAGATGGGTGACTCCCCCACCTTCAAAGTGGCCCTAAAGGGAGTCACAATAGCTCTATAAATAGACCTACGTGGAAGCTCCAACATATTCCAAGAATACCTTATCAACACCCCCAACAATCCTTCTATATATTTCGTAACTTAATATTTTATTAGTGGCGGAGGTTTGATATTTAATGGTGTAGGTGTAGTGGGTTAAAACCCTAACTCGATGAATGCAGCAAGGAAGTGGGGAGGAGTTTGATCTCCGTGGAGGTTTTGAGAGGAATGGTCATGCCCCTTCTTACGTCTCTCTCACCCTCTTATAATCCCACAAGCGGAACATTTACCAAATAAGGAAACTTCATCTTCAAAAATTTTCCCTTATCAAGTATTAATTCATCCTACACTCGATAACACAAAAATCATACGGCTGTGGTGACTCCCAGCACGTTCATCTCTCTTAATAATTCCAACCCGTATGGTTCGTGTATAAACTAACGGATGGTATCTGTTGGAAACACGACAACGCGTGTCGGGGAACCAAAAATGTCGGACGTCGCTCGAGCGATTTGAGATGTCGCTCCAACGATTGAAGGTGTCGCTCGAATGACAGTGATGGTCGTTTGAGCAACCTGCTTAAATGGCTCCCTTTCTTCCTTGGTCATTCGTATCTGTCCCAACTATATGCCATTTCATCCCAACTATACAAATATTATAGATGTATAAATGCAGAGTAATGCACATGTATAGTCCCATTACATGCAGGAACCAGAACCACTTCAATAACTACCTGACATTTTACTATTTCTGATCCATTACTCAAGTCACTCACTGGTTTGTATTCTATTATATATATATATATATATATTATTTCGTCCCACGTGTAAATTACATATAAAGTTTAACTAATATTGTGACTACTCTTTCTATAATTCATATAATATACTTAATTAAATGGTTCTCTTTTATAACCCGATTTGATGCCCAAAATTCCCTATAATTATAATTTGTTCCTCTTCGTATAAATTCACTATATGATTAAATAATTTTATCGGGACGGGTGACGCGACCACAAATATGTCTAGTGTGCGTGTTATTTAGGCTCAAGTGCAACCCTGACGCTCAAGTAATAATTCAATAAGTCGGGTATCGATCCTCAGGGAAATGGGACGAACGAATTCATAACGATGTTGTAAAGATGAAGTAATTATAGTTTTGACTCTAAAAAGAATGAAAAGGTAATTTTGGAAAATGGAACACTACAACTAGATGCAAAATTTGAGAATACGTAACTAATGTGATTACGACTAAATGAAATACAACTACTATAATTAAACGGACAACTGATGACAATTTGACTAAAACTTTAACTATGAAATGAGAAAAATAGGTTGGGTTACAATCCCCCACACCCTAGCAATTCACTTCGTAGGATACTAGATTCGGAATTAGGACCTTAAATGAACCCGGTCTTTAGTACTCCTAAGTATTACTTGTATAAGGGATCGTAGCCCGCACAGTATGTCAGCAAAGGACGAGTAAAGTAGTGTCGTATTAACCAACACTCGCGTCGCAGTCTTAAGCATCCCGGTTACTTAGGTCAAACGAGATCAAAAGTCCTACGACGGTTGTACCAGTTATACGACACGATTAATCTAAGATTTGAATTCCAAATAACTATTTCCACTATCGTGAATTACATCGGGTGGGGTTCGTGCACCCCAACCCTTAAAAACTTAGCCGGACATATTAAAACAAGAAGAAAACATGCTCTTAAACATTTTAACTAACGACTTAAGATTAAGAAGAATGAAATTACTCACTAATGAATTAACTACAATAATAATGAAAGCAATTATTGAAACAAATTTACTTGACTTGCAGAACTGGAATCAAAGCTACATAAAAATTAGGGTTTCTTGTTGTTCTCTCCTCAAAACTAATTACAATGCTTCTCTAAACGAATTAGAAGTTCCCCAATGTCTGGGAGGAGTTAGAAATTTATACACTACGAAAAATACAAGAGCTGGATGCATACAAGACTCTATCTTGAAGAAGATAATCCCAAATCTCGAACCCCGGATCGATCCGATCAGGATATTTCGGATTGGTCTGGGTGATAACCGGATCGATCCATTTTTTATTTCATCCGAATTGGTCCGCTAAACGGGATTTATGCAGAGATCTTTGGGGAGTTTTTTTAGGAGGATCGGATCGGTCCGATATACGCAACCTTATACAGTGAATTCTAGTACCCGAATCAATCCATTTTTGTGCCATCCAGATTGGTCTGAATTTGCTTCTCAATTTCTCTTCATTATCTCTTCAAAATTTCCTGATTATCTCACACCTTCGGCTCTTCATAACTTCTATTTAAAAACTCAGATTGGAACGTCGTTTCTTCCAATGCGTTCGTAAACTCGAGATCTTCGACTTTTATTTCCGGTCCTCAATCGAATTCCTGGTAAAAATTACGATTTTGCCCTTTATTCGTCTTATTTCTTATCTGATGCCTCTTCTAGTTTCTATCTTTCTTTTATGTATTAAATACATACAAAGTCAATAATAAATACACGAAACTCGGGATACTTGTTAGACGAAACCGTTAGCAATGATATGAGATAAACCAACTCAATTTACGTTGTCCGGAGTAATAAAAAACTCTAAATTAAGGGATAAATTTGGAAGAATTTATACCTAATCAAACCCCCCTAACTTAGAACTTTGATCGTTACGAGCAATGTAAAAGAATCAAAACATGATCCAACTCTAAAATGGGATATAATACCTCTTTCGTGGGCGAGTGATTGCATTTAGCGTATGCAACAAGCCTTTAAACTCCTAGGATGCCCTAGTAGGACGAGTTGTGTGTCGTGAGGGTTTGTAGTGAATATACCCACAAATTTCGACTCAAGGAAAACTTAAAATACGGAAAAATTGTATAATTGAAACTTTTCCAGAAAATAGTCATCATCAGTTCATGTTCAAGGGTTTCAAATCATAGTGCGTGTGTGCGAAGCCATAAATTTAACCTCAAATTTCCACCGATAGACCATTATGTTACTTATCCGAAAATTCGTTTTGATTTCAAAATCTCACGGGATGCTGTCACAAACGAATCTCTCGGAAGTGTGGCTATTTCTCTCGGTGTGCATGATATAAAGAGTAAATGCATTGGAACCAAGTTCACTCACATAATAGAAAGATGGAATTCTATGGTAAATGGATCTCATCATCGGGTTACGGTTATAGGGATACGGGAAAATCGCCTCTAACTCATGCCTTTAATCTCTTTTATTATCTTTTTGTGTTTTAGCTCTCCACGCAGTAATCAATTTCGCATTTTGGACTCAGTTAGGACTTTAGTGGGTCATAAGGTGTATTGGGCAATATGGGAATGGTTGGGAACTTCGGAATTGGAAAATATTCTTATGATGTCCATTAGTGCTTTTTCGGGTATTTGCTCGATTTCTCGTATTTTTCTAATTTTTTTTCGCATTTTTCTTTTACTTGCTATTTTTGTTGAGCATTGCTATTCTTTTTCCCCTTTTTGTTGCACTTTTCGAACTTACATTTATGGGATTATTAACATTCACAATTCCGGGACAATTGGGATTTTTCGAGTGGTGAAACGAAAGGGAAAACTTATTTGGCTCAAATTGGGTTGCAAAAAGGGTAATTTTTCATGACTTTTTCTGGCCCTTATTTTTGGGTGACAAACGAGGGTGTACTTCATTATCCAAATTACTAATTGCATTACCATATGCATTTCGAGATTAGAGATTTATTTAGCACGTTTTCACGACAACATTCCATTTCCCATAATCGATCAAAACAAGGGTATTGAGATCGCAACGACTTTTTAGACGCTGAATTAGAAATTTGAGTTAACCATTAACTCGGATTGATTTATAAACTCACAAAAATGAAAGGCTCAAATCTCACCGGGTTGTAAATCTCTACATTTATTCGTTAAGTCGTCTATGTTTGCACAATTTCCATCTTTGGTCAATTTTGACTTTGTGTACTATGTTTTTACAATTTGAGACTTTAAACCGAATTTTAATGATATTTTTGAAAATTTTGAATTCCAATTTTTATTTATTTTGAAGAAAAATATTTTTGAAAGTTTGTGAAGTTTTAGAAAGATGCACTTGTGACCCCCCCCCCCCCCAACTTAGACTTTTACATTTTCCTCAAGCAAAAAGGACTAAAATCTAACTCAAATCGAATTAAAAGTGCGAATAAATAAAACGAACAAATATGAAAAGTGCAGAATTTTATATAGATAGACCAACATGCATTACAAATGGAAAGAAAAACAAACAACCATGTGATAATAACCTACAGTGACACAACCAATTTTGAGATAGAGCATCACTGGGGCGGGGGATTAGAGCTACCGGGCGGGTTGGGATCATATGGGTCATAAAAATAGGACGGTGGTGGTGCACTCGTAGTCATCCGATACATCTCCGCTTGGAGACAATGCATCATGTTGGTATTGCATTGGTAAGCTCTTAGGTCGGCTACTCGGTCAGTGTTGTATTGGTGGAGGAAGCCATCAAGTCATGATTCGACCGTCGAAAGTCGCTTATTAATTTTTGCATTTGCGGGCGAAAAATCTGAATCCGCATCGCTATCATAATCTGCGTCACCCTCGCCCATCACAATGCCCTCCTTATCTTCTTCGTTGTTCTCTTCATCACCTCATGCTTCCTCTTCTTCGTCACTATCCTCCTCTTCGGTATCATTAGCCTCCTGTGCCAATCAAGTTTGGATGCCTGCTTGTTGTCTTTCACGTTTAGTTCGGGTGGTTGCCCCAAAAGGAGTTGGGAGGCTCAGGAAATCTTGTGGGTGAGTAATTCCGGCATCCGCAAGTATGGACTTGATGAGTCGGGCATAGGGGGATAGGGGTTTTGCCCTTTTTATCCGTGGCGGGGAAGAATATTTCCTTGTAAATGTAGGGAGCCATGCTGATGGGGGTGTTGTGGTAAAAAGGGTGATATACGAGGGTGGTTTGACGCAGGTGCATTACCGATTGATTTCTCATAGGAAGAATGTTCGCGCAGATAATTTTGAAAGTGAGGCTCGCTTTGTCGCTTAGCTAGCCCACCGAATAGGTCTCGGTGACCCAGTTAGCATTGGGGTCAATGCGGAACATGCACATGTCTTTGTCAAGCGAGGAAATAGGGTCGGGTTAAGTGTATAGTTAGGGGCTGGGGACATCTTTGGCAACCAAATTCTGGAGCAGAAGTTCCAAAGAGAAAGGGACGCGGATGTCGCAGATGTATGCTTCAGCTACGTTATGCCCGGTACGAACAAGTGAGCCATAGAAGGCGAGCACTTCGTTGGGCCACACTGCGTTATGAGGTTCATTGAGGAAGCGACACTAACCCCAGGCCATAAAAAGAGCAGTGATGGCATTAGGCATGTCATTCCAAATGACTTGATGCTCCACCTGGAGTTGGAAAGGTTGGCCGAAGAAACGTTCACACCATCTTTATTCTTGAAGTGAACGGTAGCCGGCGGCTCCGTCACCGAGAACTTGGGCGGAATTGTATTTTTGGTGAAGTGGTTGATTAGCCATGGTTTTTGGAGTGAGGAGGAGTGCTGGACAGGAATAGGGAAGAGAGTGAGTTGTGGTGGAGAAAATGGGGTGGGGAAGGTGTGGATTTTATAGGTGGTGAGGGGAGAGGGAAGGGTAGATTTTGGAGGGAAAAGGGGGAGGTATTTTGGAGGGAAAAGGGTGTTGGGAAGGGTGGGGGACAAAAATGGTAGGGAAGGAGATGGATTGGGGAAAATGAGGGTGAACTTAGGAAAGTAAAGAGTTGCGAAAACCGGATCGGTCCGGGTTTCCAGGACCGGATCGATCCGAACCCTTTAATTTTTATTTTGATTTTTTCCAAACCGGACCGGTCCGGGTTCCCAAGACCGGATCGATCTGGTGCCCATATCAGTTCTAGATCACCTATTGGATGGTATACTCCTCTCCTACAACTTTTGTCCGCTCCTACCGATGATCTGACACTTGTTTATCGTCGATAACCTCTCACCTCGATACTGTGGTTCTAAATGCTCGCCTCGTAATGCGTGTTGGTGCTCAAATTCCTCTCCTTTGGGGATATGATCTTACAAACTCCAATATCCTAACCTATTGACAGCTACTACATACAAGAATTCAACCCATACACATCGGGGGTGCGACGACCTCTCAGTTACAACTCACTCTACCCCGTAAATGGGGTCCGACAACCAAATGGTGTCGATCTCTTCTACGCACGCCTCAACATATGGCTTTAGGCATTGTCCATTGACTTTGAACGTGTTCCCCCTTTTTGATCTTCCAATTCTACTACTCTGTCGGGGAATACGCTTTTCACAACGAATGGACCAGTCCATCGAGATCGTAATTTACCCAAAAATAGATGAAGCCGGGAGTTATAGAGGAGTACCTTTTGTCCCGATTGAAACTCTTTTCGTCGAATAATCTTATCATATGCGAGTTTCATCCGGGATTTTGAAATCTTAGCATTCTCATACGCATCATTGCGTATCTCCTCTAACTCATTTAGTTGAATCTTGCAGGCTTGACCGACTTTGTCCATATCGTAATTTACCCTCTTAATTGCCCAATACGCCTTGTGCTCCAACTCATCGGGAAGATGGAAAGGTTTTTCATACACAAAGCGGAATGGGGACATTCCAAGTGGGTTCTTGTATGTGGTACGGTAGGCTCATAGCGAATCGTTCAATCGAAGGGACCAATTTTTTCGGTTGGGATTTACTGTCTTCTCTAGTATGTGTTTGATTTCACGATTTGTCAATTCGACCTGCCCATTCATTTGTGGGTGATATGTCGTTCCAACCTTGTGAATGACACTATACTTTTTCATAAGTTTTTCAAATGGCTTATTGCAAAAGTGTGTGCCGTTATCACTGATTACCGATTTAGGTGCACCGAAGGGAGAAAGTATGTGTTCGTGCAGGAACTTTATCACCACTTTGTTGTCACTAGTCTTGGTAGCTATAGCTTCCATCCACTTAGAAACATAGTATACCGTGACTAGGATGTATAGGTATCCAAAGGACAAGAGGAAAGGGCCCATGAAGTCAATACCCGAGCAATTGAAAACCTCAATGATGAGAATCGGGGTTAATGACATCATATCTCGTCGGGTAATCACCCCCATCCGTTGACATTTGTCGCAAGATTTGCAACAATTATTGATATCCCGAAACATTGTGAGCCAGTACAAACTGCTTTGGAGAATTTTAGCAGTTAACGAAAAAGCGAACTCCACATGCTTCTGAATGACATAATTGGATGACTTTTGGAATTTCGTCATCCGGTATGCATCGTCGGATGATTTGGTCGGTGCAATATTTAAAAAGGAATGGATCATCATAGAAAAATATGCGCGACCAAATGATGAACCTCTTATTATCTTGCGGTGTCCAATTAGGAGGGACGACTCTCGTGACAAGATAATTCACTATATCCGCAAACCAGGGCAAAAAAGAGGTGGCAAAGAGTTGTTCATCTGGAAAATATTCGTATATGGGTGTAGGATCACTAGGTACATCGGACGAAAGCCGTGATAAGTGATCGGCGATAACATTTTCTACTCATTTTTTATCTTTAATAGAGAGATTAAAATCTTGTAGGAGTAGGATACACCTTATGAGGCGCGACTTTGCATTTTACTTCGCAAGTAGATATTTTAAAGCTGCGTGGTCGGTGAAAAAAGTTATGGGGGAACCGATAAGATAGGATCGAAACTTGTCAAGAGCGAAAACTACCACTTGCAATTCTTTCTCCGTGGTGGAGTAGTTGAGTTATGGTCCGGTAAGAGTCCGGCTAGCGTAGTAGATGACAGGAGCCTTGTTGTCTTTTCTTTGGCCCAAAACTACCCCTATCGCATAATCGCTAGCATCACATATAAGCTCGAATAGTAAGGACTAATCCGGAGCTTGTATGATGGGAGCAGACACAAGCATGTTTTTCGGTTTTTTAAAAGCACTTTGGCATGCTTCCGTCCACTCGAATGGGGTATCCTTCATAAGAAGGTTGCTTAAGGGTCTAGCGATGGCGCTAAAGTCCTTAATGTACCTTCTATAAAATCCTGAGTGGCCCAAGAAGGAGCCCACGTCTTTTATCGATTTAGGTGGGTGTAGGTCAGCTATGACATCTATTTTTGCTCTATCAACCTCGATCCCTTTGGATGACACGATGTGGCCAAGAACTATACCCTCAGTTACCATGAAATGACATTTCTCCCAATTCAGCACTAGGTTCTTTTCCACACATCGGGATAGTACTTTATCAAGATTGGCTAGATATAAGTCGAAAGAGGTGCCAAAAACACTAAAGTCGTCCATAAACACCTCTAGCCCTCTCTCAACCATGTCACTGATTAAGCTCAACATGCACCTTTGAAAGGTTGCATGTGCATTACACAAGCCAAATGGCATACGTTTGTAGGCAAATGTTCCAAAGGGGGCCCGCTACTCTCTTGATCAAGTACATATACCTCAATCTGGTTATATCCAGAATAACCATCTAGGAAGCAATAGTAAGGGTGTCCCGTTACTCTTTCAAGCATTTGATCGATAAATGGTAAGGTGAAATGGTTTTTCCTAGTTCCCACATTGAGTTTCCGATAATCAATGCAAATGCGCCACCCAGTGGTAGTACGTTGGGGAACTAACTCTCCCTTGGCATTTTCAATCACAGTTATGCCCGACTTCTTCGGGACGACTTGAATGGGGCTCACCCACTTGCTATCCGAGATCGGTTAGATAATCCCAGCATCCAATAATTTTATAATTTCAGTCCTCACCACATCTTTCATTATGGGGTTTAGCCATCTTTGCATTTCTCTCGAGGGCTTAACATCCTCCTCGAGGTGAATCTTATGGGTGCAAATTAGAGGGCTTATCCCCTTTAGGTCAGCTATACACCAATCAAAAGTACTTTGGTGCTTCCTCAAAATTTTTAAAAGCTTACCCTTTTGCTCTTCATCTAAGCTAGAGGAGACAATAACAGGAAATGCCTCACTCTCTCATAGGAAAGCATATTTAACATTGGAGGGTACTTTCTTCAACACGAGAGTTGTGAATGTGTCGCTAGAGGGCACCATGCGTGCCTACCTTGGTGGTAACTCTTCAAATTGAGAAACCCAACTAACATCTCTCCCGTCCTCGTCCGGCGCTCTCTCATCGAGTAAGCCTCTCAATTCCTCTATCTCCCTCTAAAATTCGGTATAATCTCCCTCACTCTCATGACTAGAAGCTAGGCAAGCTTCTAAGGCATTTCCATGATAATTTTCCTCAAATTGCTCTTCTACGATCTCATCAATTAAGCTCACCACGTGAAGATCATCTTCTTCCCCTGCGTGTTGGGCTATGTTGAAGATGTTTGTTTCTAAAGTCATATTCCCAAAAGTGAGTTGCATCTGCCCATTTCGGGTATTGATTAATGTGTTATCCGTAGCTAAGAATGGGCATCCAAGGATGATGGGAACATGGTTTTTGAGGTGAAGGAGGGTTCCGTGTCCCAAATGACAAAATCTACCGAGAAGTAGAAAGTGTCCACTTGGACTATCACATCCTCAACTATACCCCTCGGTATCTTCACGGTTCGATCCGCTAACTGGAGAGTGATCCTTGTGGGCTTAAGATCACCCAGTTCAATTTGCCTATAAATTGAATAGGGGATGATATTAGCACTCGCTCCTAAGTCGAGTAAGGCCTTTTCGAATTTATTCTCTCCAATGGTGCAGGAAATAGTGGGTGCACCCGGATCTTTATATTTAGGTGAGAGATCGTTAAGAAGAACTGAACTCACGTTTTGTACTAGGAACACGTTTTTCTTTACCTTCATCCTCCTCATGACAGTCAATAAGTCTTTTATGACTTTTGCATAGGCTGGAATTTTCCTTATTACGTCGAGGAAAGGTAAGTTCAATTTCACATTCTTAAGGACTTATAACACTTCATCACTTATGGTCCCTTTATGGGAGGGAACTAATCTCTGAGGTAATGGCGATGTGGAGGGTGGCTTTACAACTACCTCGGGCTCACTAGTGTCTATTTTGTCACTCTCGTTCAAGGAGATATCTTCGACCTCTTTCGTGTCAGGTGAATTATCCTTATCTTTCAAAGTGTCGTGTGGGGGAGGTGATAAATCAACAACTCTCCCACTACGAATAGTGGTTACCGCTTGGCAATGCTCCTGTTGTTCTGTAGAGGTGGAGCTAACACTAGGTTGACCTTGGGGAGGTCTTTAGCCCTGGGCAGGGAACTTGACCTTTTCTTGGATACTCAACGATGATTGCAACTTGGAGATGTTCACATTCATATCGGTGAACATGGGTTCATATCTAACATTGTTTGCACTTTGAGAATTTATGAATTGGTTTATTGTATCCTCAAGGGTACTCCAAGGTAGAGTAATGTATGGAGCTAGAGGAGGTGGTGATTGTTGAAATTGAGGAGGTGGTGGAGGTGGGACAACCTGCGAATGTGGGTTCATTGTAGCTTTTGGTTGTTTGTAGTTAAAACTATTATGGTTTCTCCACGAAGGGTTGTACGAGTTCCCATGCGGGGTGTTAATATTTCCCTTGAATCCTCCTATAGCATCCACATGCTCGGTGTGCATGGCCTTGTAGGCGAAAATTACCAGGCATGCCTTTGTGGAATGTCCCGCCTCACTGATAGCACACACTTTTTCTTTCGACCCATGGTTGGATCCGAAGATATCTCTCAACCGACCATCAAACCACTCTTTCATATCTCTCTGAAACTGATCGAATTGACGGTTTATTAAGGTATTGCTATCCAAATGGTATATATCGGATGTAGTTGGAGTGATAGATGCTTGTCTAGGTCGGGCTTGGGTATTGGGATCTGATGTGTCCCATGCTTCAGTAGTCTCTGCGACATACTTAAGATGGGCCTCGTCATCGCAGGAGCTTAAATCCCAAAAAGGTCTTTCATACATTATTTGCACAAGTTGTTTGGAAGCTATTATCAACCCATTATGAAAGAAAGAGATCACAAGGTTTTGTCAAAACCATGATGGGGGAATGCGCTTACTAACTCTTGGAAACGTTCCCAACACCTGTCAAAAGACTCATCATCGTGTTGTCGGAAAGCTTGGATTTGAGTTTTGGTAGAGTTGGTCTTGTGATGTGGATAGAATTTTGAGATAAACTTGGATTGCATATCTCTCCAGGAAGTGACGGAGTTCGGGGGTAAAGACCATAGCCAGGTCTTGGCTTTATCCTTTAAGAAAAAAGGAAAAAGCATCAGGCGAATGATATCCTGCATGCAAGCTTGATCACTAAATGTGTCACATGCCTCTTCGAACTCACGGATATGCAGGTATGGTTTCTCCAAATCCATGCCGTGAAACGTAGGGAGAATCTGGATCATCCTATTGCGAAAGTGGAACTAACCGACATTATATGGAAGTAAAATGCAACCAGGGGTGACAGTCCGCTTAGGAAAGACTAAGTCTTTCATGGGACGATATGGTAGATCTCCTTCCCCAGCACCGAAACTCACCGCATTAGACATCGCGCTCGCGCTCTCTTCAAATGACTCAGTGTACTCACTCGGTGTCGTAGATCTGTGACTTGAAGTTTGACTCAGGGTGTAACTACCGATAGAGTGCTCAGGAGTAGGAAGTGGAACCCAAAATTATGGTACGCGAGGTGTGTGGGGGCTTTCAGAGTTATACTCAACAATTGGATTTTCGTGGATTAGGGTTGGAGTATTGTGAGGAGTCTGAGTATGTTCAGGATTTTGCATTAAAGGCTTTTGAGAGATGGTGAATTTTTTATTTTATTTTTTTTAATTATGTTTTTGGATTTTTGGTCAAAGTTTTAGATTGACTCGATCTAACCTAAGTCTACCTAAATTCCCCCGCAACGACGCAAAAACTTGACGCGACCACAAATGTGCCTAGTGTGCGTGCTATTTAGGCTCAAGTGCAAGCCTGTCGCTCAAGTAATAGTCCTATAAGTCGGGTATCGATCCTCAGGGAAACAAGACGAACGAATTCGTAACGACGTTGGAAAGATGAAGTAATTAAAGTTTTGACTCTAAAAATAATGAAAAGGTGATTTTGGGAAACTGAACACTACAACTAGATGCAAAATTTGAGAATACTTAACTAATGAGGTTACGACTAAATGAAATGCAACTACTCTAATTAAACAGAAAGCTGATGATAATTTGACTAAAACCTTAACTATGAAATGAGATAAATTGGTCGGGTTACAATCCCCCACACCCTAGCAATTCTCTTCGTAGGATACTAGATTCGAAATTAGGACCTTAAATGAACCCGGTCTTTAGTAGTCCTAAGTATTACATATATGAGGGATCGTAGCCCGCACAGTGTGTAAGCAAAGGACGAGTAAAGTAGTGTCATATTAACCAACACTCGCGTCGCACTCTTAAGCATCCTGGTTACTTAGGGCAAACGAGATCAAAAGTCCAACGAAGGTTATACCAGTTATACGACACGATTCATCTAAGATTTGAATTCCAAATAACTATTTCCACTATCGTGAATTACATCGGGTTGGGTTCATGCACCCCGACCCTTAAAAACTTAGCAGTACGTATTAAAACAAGAAGAAAACATGCTCTTAATAAAACAAAACATTTTAACTAACGACTTAAGATTAAGAAGAATGAAATTACTAACTAATGAATTAACTGCAGCAATAATGAAAGCAATAATTGAAACAAGTTTACTTGAATTGTAGAACTGGAATCAAAGCTATATAAAAACTAGGGTTTCTTGTTGTTCTCTCCTCAAAACTAATTACAATGCTTCTCTAAACGAATTAGAATCTCCCCAATGTCTGGGAGGAGTTAGGAATTTCTACACTACGAAAAATACAAGAGTTGGATGCATACAAGACTCTATCTTAAAGAAGATAATCCCAAATCTCAAACCCCGGATCGATCCGGTCAGGATATTTCGGATTGGTCTGGGTGATAATCGGATCGATCCATTTTTTATTTCATCCGGATTGGTCCGCTAAACGGGATTTATGCAGAGATCTTTGGGGGCCAGATCGATCCTTTTTTTAGGAGGATCGGATCGGTCCGATAGACGCAATCTTATACATTGAATTTTAGTACCCGGATCGATCCATTTTTTGTTCCATCCGGATTGGTCTGGATTTGCTTCTCAATTTCTCTTCATTGTCTCTTCAAAATTTCCTGATTATCTCACACCTTCGGGTCTTCATAACTTCCATTACAGAACTCAGATTGGAACGCCGTTTCTTCCAACACGTTCGTAAACTCGAGATCTTCGACTTTTATTTTGGTTCCTCAACCAGATTCTTGGTAAAAATTACGATTTTTCCCTTTTGATTCGTCTCTATTTCTTCTCTCTTGTTTCTTCTGGTTTCTTTCTTTCTTTCATGTATTAAATACCTGCAAAATCAATAAGAAATATACGAAACTCGGGATACTTGTTCGACGAAACCGTTAGCAATGATATGAGATAAACCAACTCAATTTACATTGTCCGGAGTAATAAAAGCCTCTAAATTAAGGGATAAACTTGGAAGAATTTTTGCCTAATGAACGGGGTATTACAACAAGTGAGAGAGATAAGAATGTATTTGCATAGCTTATCAGGTGTGATGAACATTGGAGACATAACCCAACTTCTTTTCTGAATCCATTTGCAACAATATAAATAAGAGGCGCCCCTAGGTGGGGAAGAAAAAGAAAGTGTGTGTGGAACTTATCATATATAAAACTATAAAACTATATATTGCACAGAGAGGATGACACGTGTCTTTAAATAAATGATAATCCCGTATTAATGAACTCATTCTCTTAAAATGCAACATGTAAATATGGTTTTAAAATATATTAACTTTTATTTAAATGAATATTTAATTCTCTACTTTCCATCTTCTCATTAATGCCTTTTCATTTAACCTACATCTTTCATTGTCATTAATTGGGTGTTAATTAATTTCAACATTTACGTTTAAAAGGAAATCATCTTAAATTATTTTGTTTACTTTAATTCTGTGTCAATGTAAATTTTAGTCAACCTACATCTATCTCTAACCTTGAGCTTGTGTTAATATGGTATAAAAGTGAATCCTAACTTTAATAATTTTTTCCTTAAATTTAAACATTGGAGTTTTGTTGAAAATGATAAAGGGGTGAAAGAGATACATTATATTATTTTAATGAAAAAATAGTAAATACTAATTTACACATTGTGCGGGTTGAAAACTAGTATCAAAATAGTATTCATGTCTTCTCCCTCTGATTAATAAAACAATTATTCCCTCGTCTAGACATAGACAAGTTGTCAAACCACATACATAAATGTGATTTTACGTACGATCGATATCCTCTCATTGCATTTGTGTTAGTTATTTGTCTTATTTGATTATACATATTGATTTTGTGAGTTTGTGAACTTATAATTTCCATTATTATGGGAATCAAGTTTTCTCGATCTTATTAAACAATGTACGACCTCTAAACACCAACCCGTGGAAATTACCGAGGAAAAAAACACGGTTCGCTTGACATTGAGGAAAACACGTATATGTCATCGCCACCACGACAAATAAGGTCCTTTATGTTTTTCTTCCATGACACGAGAACTCTAAGATCCCATTACCAGTTTCAGATTGCCATATTGACCGAGGATATGGTAAGAATCACCCCAGTCATGTGTCTTGAATAATTGATCCACGTGATGATAGCATGCGCAAAAAATAAAGGGTTTATTGGTGGGTCTCTAACATCGTTTGGATAAAGTCAAGTGCAAGCTCTAGAGGGAAAAACACAAGAAATCGGATGTCATTTAGACTTTTAGAGCTTGGGTGATCAATACTTGCAGTCGAGGAATAAATGCCTAACACTACAGCGTGCGACCATTGCTAGAAGTAAGTCACACCAAGTCCCCAAGGCAAGAGAGAGGAGGACAAGAACGAGATGATATCCAAAGCTTCATTCGTAAGGAGTTGGATGGATTGGTGACCAGAGAAGGGGCTTTCACCACGAAAGAACTAGCACAAAACAATTTTGTTAATTATAATAAGTCTTATTTTTCTCGCGTCATAGGTGAAGTAAATTCACCTTGGAACTCACGGCACCATATTTCAAGATTTATGGTGGGAAGACAAATCTCATCGACCATGTTCGTCAATATTGCCAAGCCATGGATCGATGGAATAACAATGAGGAATTATTGTGTTAGATCTTCCCATTTAGACTACGAGTCTATGTATATAACTGGTTTGATAAGCTCTTTGTTGATTCAATGAAAAGCTTTAAACAATTTTCCAGGTCATTTACTACTTGGTTCATAACCAGCAGTTCTCACCTGAAGGAAATGGACGTCTTACTCTTGGTAAAAAAGAAGTCTTCAGAAATGATTAGGGGGTATGCTCAGCATTATTGAGAAGTTTATAATTAAGTGTAAGATTTCTTAGAGAATGTGACATATTTTAATATCAACCTGCCCAATGACTCGCTATTACATAATACTTACTCAAAAAATAGGCAACCTTAATTGGTGATATAGTGTCTAGAATTGGGAAGTATGCAAAGGTGGAGGACTTAGTGATCAAAAGTGATCAGTGAGGTAGACGAACAGAGGCCATAGGCAACGGGGGTAACGAATGAACAAGGAAGAATACGAAGAAGACATGGTTTGAAGAGAATGAGTCCTAACCCACTTTTGGGGTCTTACAAATAACCTTACTTCTACTCACCAATAACCTTCTTATCAATAAAAGCAGAAGGGGAAAGAGAACAGGTAGTCTCTCAATTTTAATGACTCCCCTGAAATGGTAAAATAACTTAAGTCCCAAGTCATCAAGAAACACAAATCATACTAAGGGGGGAGTGAGCTCATGCTTGCTTAGAAAAAATGAAGAAATGTGACCTCTAAGGGCAAGGTTATTGATATTGAGGCCTCTATGGTCTCGTCATTTGAGTCGAACCCTACCATACTCAAGGTTGCTTGCTTGTCGCCTCACCATTATTTTATCGCCAGTATGGATGACTATAATTTGACCTAACGCATTGCCCAAACCATTTATATAGTAAGAAATTCCTTAATTCGTGTTTTTTTATCTAATGGCTATAATTATTGCTTCATGCCTTTTTGTGCTTCCAAATTTTATTCTAAACTTTAATGGCATGTTATATAGAGGGACCAACCAGTGAAAGAATGAATATGAGTTTTATAAGGTCGTACATAAGCTATTGTTTGGATTTTTTTTCAATATATTGATAGATATTGAGAATTGCGAGCGTGCGAGGAAAGATTTGTTGTCCTATTAACCAAAGATTTTAGCCTAGTGACAATTATCAGGCGATTGTGTTGCGTTTGATGCTTTAATTAAGAGGACTTATGATTACGTTAGGGAAGCCTTTGAAGGGAATACAAAGTGATTAGTTGTGACAAAAATAATAAACATGTTTTTTTTAATTTTTTATTTTTGAAAAAGAGTAAAACTCCCAGATTTATTAGTTCACAGGTAAAAAAGCCCTACTTAGGTGGCAAGAATAATGTAACTATAAGCTAGAGAAACATTAAAATATATAAAGGAAACTTTAAAAAATCAAATGGATGGCATGCTTAATAAGTCCCTTTTGAAACATCCTCTAGTGGTCTTGGGCAAATATGAAATTACTAAGAAAGAGAAGTGGCCTGATGTATGAGCTCCATAATTAGCAAGACTGTCAGCTACAAAATTTCCTTATCTCCAACAATGAGTGAACTCCGTGTATAAATTTGCCCATTTAATTTCAATAATGACTCCAAAATGGTGATTGATATTCTCAAAGGAAAAATTCTTAATAAACATGAATGAATTAAAGGAAAATAAAGCTTTTTAAATAAAACAAAAGAAAATGCGATGAAGTAAAGATTTTTAAGAAAGTAAATTGCAAGTAAAGTAAATATTTGTATAAATCAAAGAACAACAAATGTAAAGACAAGAAACTTTAAATAAACTTTGAAATAAAATATTACATCCACCTTGCAATCTACTTGCGAAATTGAAAGAAACGCAGTAAATAAAGAAAGAAGAATAAAAGAAAAGGGAAGAGAAGATAAAAGTAATGTAAATGCATATTTTGGTGAGGGGTTCCTCTTTTACTTATTGGGTTCGTTGCTTATTTATAGTGCTTCTTACTCATGCAACGTAAATGCTCATGTAATTGTTGGGTGGTTAGTCACCCATAAGAGTTTTCCCGCTTTGGCGCTCTACCGTTCCAATTTAAATTGGAGTAAGTTCTTGTTTCCAATAAAACGTCCCAAATGGTGCCAAGTGTTCTGCATGCATGTTTTATACTAATTTGTATTTACACATAATAACCCGACTGTTTTTATCGATTCTAATTATTACGTGGCAACACCTCATTGGGTTATATCAGTATGGTGTAAACATAACACACTAATTGATTTTCAAAGAAGATTAATTATTAGGCTGTTGAGTTTCTCGAAGACTTAATCTCACGTTTACTATCATTGTAATGCACTTATATACACGTCTAGTGGTTGAAAGGTTGTCCACACCAGCATTGAGCTCGTCGTCTTCTGTATTCCTTTTCTCCTTCTTCTTTTTATGGATCCTCAAAGCAATGACAAAGTCATCTTTAAATGTCCTTACATTCCTTATCTTCCATCGTTCGACGATGATGGATATGCCATTGGTCGTTATAACAATGGCATTTTTCTCTCCTCCAAAGAAAAGCAAAAATGTGATTATTATGAGTATTCAGCCCATTTCGCTTACAATGGCTATGATCTTTATGTCATCCAGCATGGTGTTAAAGTCATTCCACCCGAGGACGAGAATCAATTGCCAGAGGACATAATGGATCTTGACCTTGATGCCCCTATTGAGAGGTTTGAGTATGAACCCAACTACATTCTTCCCAATTATTCTAATGAACGTGTCACTCTCCTTACTAAAGTTTATGGTAGTGCCCAGTCAAGTATGACTTTTGATTGTTCATGGAGAGCTCCAATAAAGCACAAGTTTGATGGGTCGGGCCATGGCTTCGTACTGTCTTTTTTTCGTCCATATTTTCCACTTGATCGTCGTGCTTAGATAGTTTTTCCCACTCTCACAGCTCATCATTGCAGTGCATATGCCTGGTCACGGCCTGCCTAGCCTTACAACTTTTTCATTAGGAGAGAAGTGAATATATAAATCTTATACCTACTTAGGGTTATTCTCCCCCATCTGAGAAGGCTCATTTCCCCTTCATTACTACATACATTACACTCATTATCACTTATGTGATTAGCTTCACTCTAACTTTATTTTGGTTGGGGCTCGTTTTATACTTTGGAGTTTTAAAGGCACATTGTGGAGACTCGACTCTCAAATATTATCATTTCATAAATGGTTGTCTTTCCCATCACTCCGTCAGGGGAACCCTTTCGGGATTTGGAGAGTCTTGTCCAAAATAGTCTAGATATTGACTATAACTCCTTTCCAATAATTTCTTCTGCAAGTGATACTGGTAGGGCTTTATACCCACTCCAATATTTTTCTCACTTTTCCCCTTGGTTTTTATTGAAGGGTCATGTTTTGGATAATTTTCTTTAAGCCATCATAACTTTCCAACATTTTGAAGATTTTTTACATATCACTTGAGGTCAAATTTCCTTATTCCTCAAGATTTATGCCTCTTTTATCATGAGGTTAAGGAAATATGATACTGATTTTGAAGATTATGATCACAGTATGGGCATCTAAGCGGGCTTCTTTATAAAAGTCAATCGTGTGTTGGAGGATTGGATGGAGTTATCTTATATTTATATTCATTAAGAGGGTACTCCTGAAGAACGTCACCTTGATGATATTCCTTTTGGGTAAATAGTCATTCCTTTTGATGTGCATTATAAGGATGTAGAGGGACTAGTTCGAAAGCTGAGGGCAACTCATTCCATCATTTTGAAAGTGGCCGAAGAGAAAATATACTTAGACGCAAATCAAGAAAAATTCATTGGCTATGGAGTACCTTTCACAAGCATGTCATTTACGCATTTCCTTATTATTGTACATTTCGAAAAAGCTAAAGTTTCATTTTCTATTTTATTCTTCCATCTTTCGTAGATTTCTCTGTGGGGTTGTTAATGGAAGGAATATTCTTGCTTCGAATGCTAATGTGTTATTTTATTTTGATCCAGCTAACTGCATTATTAATTTCTTATTTCAGACTGGTCGTATATGGGATTTAACAAAATTTATTTAATTTTGGCCTAAATAATAATTCATCTGTTTCGAATCAAAAGCCAAACATAGTACATTAATTTGCAACTTTAAAAACCTTTAAACTGGTTTTTGTTAAAGTTTATTCTTATGTATGGATTTTATTGGCAGTGGGCTCACCAAATCTCGTAGCAGGTTTAAGACCTTCCAAATGATGACGGTTGTTTTCCAAAATGGATAATCATTTAAAATATGAGCAACCTTTGCAATTTTGTTTCAGTCAATGCATTTGGTTCGTCTTGGGATAGTCGACGTCTTATTTCTGAGTTATTTTTGGTCATTATTGCACTAAAAACCAACCATGAGAAGATTTTGAGATTATATAACCGCTAATCGTGCTAGATGTCTCCCCACAACTCAACTTTTTGGAGGGAAGATTTTATAAAGCCACGTGTTGAGGTTCGGTTAGCCCGTGTTTGCATTTTTAATGGTGTAAAGCTATAAAGCTAGTTTATTTTTCATTCCTTCTTTTCACCATTATTTTTTTTAGCAACACCCTTAATCTCTAATACACTCTCAATTTTTTCTCAAACTTTCACCAAAAAATGGCATCCAGCTCTATAGAAGTTGATGAGTATTTCTCTTTTGACGAAATCATCAATCGACTCATGACTGATAATTCCATTAAATCCACAAGTGTGATACCACTTACTAGGGGTGGCCGTGGGCCGGGCCTGGGCAGGCCCGGTCGGGCTCGGGCCGGGCTTGAAAAATTAAGTGTTATCCCAAGCCCGCTCGGGCCTAGATCGGGCCTTATAATGTAATCCCAAGCCCGCCCAGATTTGAAAGCTCTTTACCCAGGCCCGCCCGATCGGGCCTTATTATGTTAATTAAAAGATTTTTTTTAAAATTAAAATACCTATTTTTTTTATTTAAAGACCAATTTTTTTAATTAAAAATCTGTTTTAAACTCCATATATTACAAAGTCCATATATAAAGTTTTCACTTTACATGAAAAGACTTGGTATACGTTTTTATATTTATAGAAGTCCCCCCCCCATATATATATATATATATATATATATCGGGCCTCGGGCCGGGCCAGGCCTCATCGGGCTTAAGAACTCATGCCCAAGCCCGCCCGAAAAAAAATCGGGCCTATAAAATTTTGCCAAGCCCGCTTTGCGGGCCTATTTACCTTACCCAAGCCCTATTTTTTTATTGGGCGGGTTGGGAGGGCTTGGCGGGCCTCGGGCCTATGGCCACCCCTACCACTTACTACTCTGGGACCTTATTTCACCCAAGAACTTCCCATACTTGTTTCTCCTTAATACCAAGATTTGAGGACCAAAATCTTCATGCTCAAAGACTTAATGAGCTATAAATACCTCTTACTTTCAAGTTTAGGTTTTGGCCCATAATCTTGGACAAAGATAAGCATGGGTGAACAGGATGGTTGCCCTCAGAGACAGTGACATGGAAAAGTTCAGCATCTTTGACATTGTGAAGCTAACCTTGTGCACTATTAAATTTGATCCCTTTTGTGATCCAAATCGCTATTAATTCGTATCGAATATTGCATATTTTTGCCCTATATCTCTATGCATTATAGCGCTTTTATGGCCCTTAATGCCTATATTTATGCTCATTAACCATAAAACCTTGGATTTTGATATATACATGCTTTCCAGGGGTTAAGTGTGCTTTTGTAGGCATTGGAACGCTAAAAGTAAGGATCTATTGCATTTCGGAGAAGTTCCATCACTGGACGCTACTTCAAGGACATTTTAGTCAATTCACATTTCATCTTCGGCTTATAAAATTTCCACGGATGCGTAGTTCGTTGAGTTAGCATCGCGTGGCCATAAACGGTGTGTCGTTTGGAGTCGGGACGAGGAAGATATGGCCATTTCCGTTTGCAACCTTTTCCCCCTCTTCATGGACCAAACAGGGCTGGGAAACAGAGTACCGGTCGACCGTGATTAAAGGCCCGGTCGACCGCGATTTGAACTTTTGTCGTGGAAAGGAGACAGTGTGATTTTAATTAAAGTCACGGTCGACCGACCCCCTGGCCGCGGTCTACCCCGTATACCCGATATTTGTTGCTTGCCTTCTTTTCTTTTCTTTTTCCTTTTCTTTTCTATTTTTATTCCAACTTACTATATAAACCAATTTTGGTTTTCTATTTTGATATACTTAGTTTTAGAAGATAGTTTAGGCCAGGGTTTGGAGGTGGAGAGCTCATTCTTCTTCCTCTCTTGGTTTAACACCCATTTGGGTTGTAAGTGTGCACTATTCATCTTCCCTACCAATTAATTTAGTTTGTATTTCTTTAATTCTTGCTTTGTAGTTAATTTACTTGATTTCTAATTTATTTTACTTGCTTTATTTACATGCTTTCATTTATCGCTTTCTAGTGTAGATTTATCGCGTTTATTTACCGCGTTTTTAATATGCTTTCTGGCTAAGTTAGTCCAGGTTGTGTAGGATTGAACTCATTTCAGGTTGACATGTTGTTTTGCTTTGGTGATGGGTTTTGCGAGTCTATTTCGAGTGCGTTGTCCTAGTTATTACGCCTAGGAGATTTGACGGGGCATATCATGTATGCTATGTGCTTACGACCGTGCATGCGTAATTTTCGGGGTATTTGTTGACGCCAAAATCTTATTAGACTGTTATGCGAATTTAGGGGTGTGACAACTCTTGATTTAATTAACTATCGAAACGCGACGCAGTCTAAATAACTCGTCGACCCATGTAACCATTTTATACTAATTAACTCAGATGAGGGATATTCGACGCAACCTATAGTTTTAGCGCTTTTGTTAATTTAGTTTAAATACACTCGCCTAGATTAATTTTTCCCTTTTGTGCATATTTTCCTCTTTTTGTGTATAATCATCTTTTACACTTTTATTTAGGAATATTAAACCTTATAAATTCTAGCAACTCGTCTTTATAGATTTCGATACCCGGACTTGGCCGCTATACTCACCTATTGAGTGTAGTCATAAGTTTAGGTTTTTGTATAGTTCAGGTGAGCCAAATTCAAAACGATCGACGCGTAGGTGACGCTCGCGCCACGGTGAAACCTCGCCTATCAAATGGCGCCGTTGCCGGGATGAGTTTGTTTTAGAATTTGTTTGATTTAGTATTTCGTAGTATTTTCTTTCTATTTGTATTATTTGCCTAACATTTTTGTAGGACTTCTACATTTGATCGCCAAGAAATGTTTGAATTTCCCGCGCGCATTTTTTTTGTGGAATTCGCCACTTTGAGCCATTTTTGGGGTAAGCGTGTCTTATTCTAATTCTTTCAGTAATCATTGTTATAATTCTCAAAATGCCCGTAACCCTATGACTTTTGATCAATACTTGGAGTCCCACAAAATTATAAATTCAAAAATGACTTTGGACGAGTATAACGAAAGCCAGAACTTAGGGTTATTGGAATTTTGATGATGATGATAATGATTTTGTGCCTCTAACTCCTTATAATAGGAATTTTGAAACGAATCGCAATAGTTTTCAAAATTCCTATAATAATGAGTTTAAGTTTAAGTACGATGGTAATTTTTAAAGTTCGCACCTCGGCCTATGACTTTCGGCGAGGGCTTGCGTATGCTTGAGAATGAGAAAATTGAAAATCGTTATCGGGAAGAAAATCGTTTGTGGGAACATGAATTGGATTTATTATTTTAATTCGACGACGATTTTGCTTCTGAGACTTTTGAAGTCAAGAAATGTTTTGAACCAAATGAGGACTTTGTGCCTACTTTGGAACAAATCATTGTCGACTTTGCCCATTGCGTAATAGATATTGAAAGTGAGGATGAAAATGACGTAATATCTATTTGCAATGAAATAATTTTTTCTTTGGCCCCCAAAGAAGAATATTTCATTGAAAATGATCTTATTTCTTTTGAAACTCAATCTTCAAGCGATGATGATGCATCTCTTGAGTTTGAATTTCTTTCATCCCCATTTTCATTCTCTGTTATCACACCGTCACAAGTACCCGATGATTCCGTTTCAAACTTTAATGTGTTAAACCTTTTCGTCGATGATAAGTACTTGCTCGAGTCTCCTTCCATGAAAGCATCTTTGCCTTTATGTCCGCCACCTCCCATTCCAATTTCAAAATTATTGGGAGGATATTCAGCTTTTCTTGATCCCCACATGTTTTTGTCACCCGTTCAATCCAAATCCCCCATCGTCCCTCCAAAACTTTTAATTGACGATGGTTCATTTTCTTCCGCCTTACACATGCCTTCTGTTGTTCAAACGGAATTCATATTTTTAGGAAGGCATGCTTGAGAGTGAGGGTACACCAGTCACACTCCAAAGTCAAATTGTTCTCATGGTGGACCCTCAACTATTTAGACTTCTAGTGTATAGTTAGTGTGAAGATTAAATAGCAGGTTGTATATAGTTAGCTTTTTATTCTTTCTTTCTTTTTATCTTTTCTCCCCTTTTTTTAATTTAGTCTACTGTAATTAGTTAACTTTTTGTTATTTGTTTTTGCTATGCTCGGTACTAACTTGTTTTGTAGATTCTTTGGAGTTGTTCTTATGGGGATCGACCCAATTTTAGGTAATATCTCTCTTTTCCTCTCTTTAACTTGGTTCTTAATTCACATTGAGGACAATGTCAGGTTTTAAGTTAGGGGGTGTGGGATATTCTATCCATTTCTTTATTTAGTCCATGTTTTTGCTCACATGTTAGTTACTTAGTATGCTTTTCTTAGAAAAATTCAAAAAATTATAAAATATTTTCTTTCTTTTTTCTCCTTTATTGGGCATTTTGTCTTTATTTCTGATGATAAATTTTAATAATTGCACGATCCAAATGACAACTCAATGATGCATGTTCTCAATTTTAGAAGTTATTAGACTTTAGTCCTAATTATTGATATTATGAATAACTTCATGAATTAAACTTTAATCCCATGAGCACATGCACTTTTATTGTTCTATTGATTCGGTTTAAGATTTTTATAACTCGGTAATCTTTTATTGCATTGTATATAATTATACCGAGTAAGTTTTGTACCTTTCATCATTTGCGAGTGTATACACTATTCTTTCCTCTTTGAAAACGTTACAATTATTGGTAATCTCTTTATTCTTTCATTAATTGAGTTTATATCTTGAAATGTATTACTTGAGCATGATTTTCAAAGTTTATTTTGACTCGAGAATTGCGTAAACTTTAGGAAATGATCATAGGCAATCTTTGTTATATTACCCATATTGGCCTTGACCTTACATTATATGTTTTCCCTCGTCAACCCCTTTGAGACTTAATATAGACTTTCTTTTCATTAACCAAAAATCCCATAGCCAACTCCACATTGGAGTTATATCCCATACATAAACCTTCCATACCTTTGTTTGGAATGTTATTTAGAATTGAATGTTGTTGTTGCGTTGCGGTTGCAATTTAGGCATATGAAAAGAGTGAGCAAAGAAAAGAAAGAGATGTGAAAAAGAGAGAAAAAGAGAAAGAAAAAAGCAAAAGAAAATAAAAGAAAACATGAGAAAAAGAAGAAAAGAAAAGAAAGAGAAATTTGTATACGTTGTATATAATTCAATAAGCTTTGATTACTCTCCCCATTTGTATATCCAATTCTTGTTTGGAACTTGTTTTCCAATTTTGTTATTACCCGCATTCTTCCCATTATTCCAAGTTTTCATTCCAAACACTTTGAATCCGTACATATATCATTCGTTTCGTATCCTAGCCTAACCTACATTCCAACCCTATACAAGTCTTATGTGATCTTAGTGTGATTTCAATTTAAAAGTTGAAATAGTTATGATAATCTGTGAAAATACATTCCCCTCCTTTAGTGAGCGGTATCTTTCATTGAGATTACAATTTTTCATTTTATATATAGCGTTCTTCATTTGTGACACGTGCGCGGCCTAGTTTCCATTTACATTTACTCTTTATGCGCGCATGTTTCGTGTGTTACCTCCCTGTTTCAAGTGAATTCATTTAATGAGTGCAATGCCTGTGTGGATTGAATATATGCTTGCTTTAATGTTTGTCCAGCTTATATAAGTTTTTTCCAAATCATATTTTGCGTGTGCTCACTCCTCTCTCACACTTTAAGGTTTCAATTCTATGAGGTGCATTCTATAATGTTAATGATTTTAGACTTTTATTTGAATTCGTTCATTATGCTAATAACGCGTATGAAACCTTGTTCTCTATTGTTGGGCTTGTCGCATGTTGGTTTGGGCATATTTTGAGGAAACCATATGATGTTTGTGGGTTTCATCCCTGAAAACCCTCACGAGACGACACTCGTCCACTAGGGTGACCTAGGGGTTTAACGGCTTATTGCATATGTTAAATGCAATCGTGCTCCTTATGAAAGTGGCATTTATATTTCAATGCATATATACGTCTTGTACTACCTTCTGTGGACTGGTTTTGTTTGTTTCATCACTAGGGACTAGCGATGTCTAAGTTAGGGGGTGTGATTCGTATCAAATATTGCATATTTTCGCCCTATATCTCTATGCATTCTAGCGCTTTAACGGTCCTTAATGCCTATATGTATGCTCATTAACCCGACAACCTTGGATTTGGATATATATACATGCTTTACAGGGGTTAATTGTGCTTTTGTAGGTTTTGGAACGCTAAAAGTGAGGATCCGTTGCGTTTTGGAGAAGTTTCATCGCCGGACGCTACTTCAAGGGAATTTTAATCAATTCACATTTCATCTCCGGCTCATGGAAATTCCACGGATGCATAGTTCGTTGAGTTAGCATTGCGCGGCCGCGAATGGTGTGTCGTTTAGAGTCCGGACGAGGAAGATATGGCCATTTCCCAGTTTGCAACCTTTTCCCCATCTTCATGGACCAAACAAGGCTGAGAAACAGAGTACCGATCGACCGTGATTAAAGGCCCGGTCGATCACGGTTGAACTTTTGCCATGGAAAGGAGATGGTGTGCTTTTAATTGAAGGCACGGTCGACCGCGTATACTAGGTATTTGTTGCTTGTTTTCTTTTATTTTCTTTTTCCTTTTCTTTTCTATTTTTATTCCAACTTACTATATAAACCAATTTCGACTTTCTATTTTGATATACTTAGTTTTAGAAGATGGTTTAGGTTAGGGTTTGGAGGTGGAGAGCTCATTCTTCTTCCTCTCTTGGTTTGACACCCATTTGGGTTGTAAGTGTGCACTATTCATCTTCCATACCAATTAATTTAGTTTTTATTTATTTAATTCTTGCTTTATAGTTAATTTACTTGCTTTCTAATTTAATTTACTTGCTTTATTTACATGCTTTCATTTATCGCTTTCTAGTGTAGTTTTATCACGTTTATTTACCGCGTTTAAATATGCTTTCTAGCTAAGTTAGTCTAGGTTGTGTAGGATTGAACTCATTTTGGGTTGACATGTTGTTTTGCTTTGGTGATGGGTTTTACGGGTTTATTTCTAGTGCGTTGTCCTAGTTTTTACGCCTATGATATTTGACGGGGCATATCATGTATGCTCCGTGCTTATGACCTTGCATGCGTAATTTCTGAGGTATCTGGTGATGCCAAAATCTTATTAGACTGTTATGCGAATTTATGGGTGTGACAACTCTTGATTTAATTAACTGTCGAAACGAGACGCAGTCTAAATAGCTCGTCGATCCATGTAACCATTTTATACTAATTAACTCGGGTGGGGGATATTCGACGCAACCTATAGTTTTACCGCTTTTATTAATCTAATTTAAATACACTCGCCTAGATTAATCTTTCCCTTTTGTGCATCTTTTCCTCTTTTTGTGTATAATCATCTTTTACACTTTTATTTAGGAATATTAAACCTTATAAATTCTAGCAACTCGTCTTTGTGGATTTCGATACCCGAACTTGGACACTATACTCACCCGTTGAGTGTAGTCATAAGTTTAGGTTTTTATATAGTTCAAGTGAGACGAATTCAAAATGACCGGCGCGTAGGTGACGCTCGCGCCACGGTGAAACCCCGCCATCACTCTGCTTATTATCTCACTAATCCAAGGAATAAGGGCTTCAAAACTCTTATCACTATATTTAAGAGTCTACCTAGTGATAGACCGGGGTCTATTTTGTATCCATTTCTCGAGCCCATAAAATCACCACTCTGGTTGGTCTAGGGATGTTTTTAATCTTTGGATATTTATACTATGGAACCTCACCTCGTACTCTCCCTAATTCCATATCATTTGGGTGAATATACTTGCCTGTGCAATTTGCAAGGCGCTTTGTTTTTTATCAATCGATTCCAGTTCCTTTAAGAAGTCAAGCCAATCCTCAGTTGCCTAAGAGAATAATTTTGCACAACTTGGGTGAGTATCACAGGCTTCTAAGCTCCTTCGGCATCATAGAAGTCGAGTTTAATGTTGTAATAACTTAAACCTTCAAGCATTAGTGGTCTATGTACCTTTAATTCTTCCCAAGACCATTGCTAATAGCTCTTGAACCTTAGAAGCCTTCTTCTTCTGATAAAGCTCTTAACTATTTATTATAAATTTGTTATTGTAAGATGTGGGTTATTCAAATATAATTAGTATTAAGTGAGGTGTAACCCCTTATTAAGATTGAGATTAACACTGTTAAGTATGCAATATAGGCAGTAGCCATAGGTAAATCAAAGACAAGGAGATTCAATATTTAGGCTTGCATTAAAGAGCATATTAACACAGAAGACATATGGCAAGCATAATAAATGAATGAGACCAGCAAGTAATGTGGTCAGAGGGAGAAAAAACAAGCACTCCAAGCACAATAAAGGCAAGGCAGGAACTTTCAGCAATTCTAGGGGGGTTAATGCTCCCAATCATGAGCGTATTAAATGTGTATGGGGGGTTAATGCTCTCACGATGATTCTCAAGTGTAAGGAAGTTTGGGCAGCAATTCTAGGCTTAGAATGCCCTCTCCCTCTAACCTGTTCATCTGATATATATATATGGGGGCAAGGCTGCTCGACTGAGCTTGCCTGCGATCGATTTGATAGGGTGCATTAAATGCACAAGATATTGCATTAAATGCATGGGATCTCATAGTTTTGGCGGGAAACCATTTGATTGGCTGGAAGTATTGTGGGTATTAATGAGAGACGTGGCATGTCAGCTTGAGGTTTACTTAAGGATGGCTAAATGATCAGGTTTGGTGAACTAGGTCTGTCATCCTAAGGATAAACCCACTTAAGTGCTACATTTTCGAGTCCCTAAATGCCAGACGTTGTGACTACAGAAAGTGAGTTAAACAGTGACACTGCCAAATATTTGGTCACATCAGTCAAGCGAGCTAGTATCTATTTTGCGGCTGCTCGGCTAGTAGGTGGCTCGAGTGCATTGTTATCTATTTGTTGGCTGAGAGTTTTATTGGGGCCAAGAAAGAAGTACCTCGAGATAGTTCCTTCGAACAGGTAAACACCAAGGTGGCTCAGTTGTCGTGGCTCGAGTGACCATTTGTTCTGGATGAAGTTTTTGCCTAAGTGTGCCAAGAGGGTTGGTAACTGCGCTCCCAACGTTGCCTTGTTCCCAATCCTCCAAATCATGTCCCTGCGAGGTTCCCAAGAGGAAGTTGCTCGATAGAGCATGTTAGCTCTCCCATGCCCTGCCAGGCATGGTCCCTCATGGGTACCAAACAACCTCGCTCAACATACGTTTATAAGGTAAAGTAAATGACATAGTATTATATTACTCATTACAAACTATTGTCATCTAGGTGACTTTGATCTATGAATTGGATCATTCGAACTGGGTCTTTCGAGCCACTTCTGTGAAGAATCTTCGAGGTGGGTCGCTTGAGCCGCTTTTGTGAACAAACTTCGTGGTGGGTCCATAGGGCCGCATTCCTTCTCTTTCTTCGTGGACTAATCAATCTTCTTGACTAAGTTAATCATCCTTTGGTGGGGACACCCCCTATATTTGCACCTTGTAGAGATATTTATTTATTGCATGAAGAAATATCTGTACGAAACCCTTTGTTGATCTTCAATCTTTTCCTTGGGGAAAATGAAGTGGTTTATTTAAATTTCCCCTAAATCTCTTCGTTTCCCAAGGCAGACGAGACTCCAAACGTGTCGCTTTAAATGAAATTATCGTTTGCTCTTTCGTACTTGTGACACGCGATAACCTCAGGGTGTACACGTGTAGGGATGGTAAACGGACGGATACGGATCGGATACCATGTTTTCCATATCCGTATCCGCTATCTGAATGTACTATCCGTATCCGTATCCGTATCCGCCCGAATAGTTAAAACAACTATCCATATCCGTATCCGCTCGGATACCTCGAATTCGGATAATATCCGTATCCGTTTACATTATTTAGCCATCGCAAAAAATAATAATTAAAATATTCAATCCAATGAAATCCAATCCAAATAAATATGTAACAAAATTACTGCCTCCTAACATCACCAATTATGTATTCCATAATAATAGTATCATTCCATAATGATAATATGGCTTAAAGTCATCCATACTTTACAACCATATAAGCTTAAAGTCATCAAAAAAAAAAAAATAACAGTCGCATTCTATGACAGTAGAAATAAATATGCACCTTTTAGATTAATCAAATTTATAGAGAATGATAACCTCATGGACCTTTTGTCTTCAAAACATGCTGATATTCTTATTTTAATAAGTATACATTTTTATTTTGTATATAATATACATGTCATTAACTTCAGTTCTTATTACAATCAAAACCATCTCTTTACTTTTATGTTTCTCTCTTACATTCTTTTTTGTTTCTCTCTTACATTTATTTATAATTAAGGAAACTAACGAACAACCACATGAGAGTTTATTTTCTCTTATTTTGTACGAAGGAGAAATGAAACGAAGTTAGTTTTTTTTAGTGGAGTATATATTCTTTAATCGGTGTATGTTGTGTGTGATAAGGTGTATTGTAACTTTAGTGTAACTCCATGATAATATACCCAATTAAATAATAATACTTGACATTTTATAATATAACCAATAAAACAATAACTTTAGGGTGTTTTTGTTTTGAGTGGAGTATTTGTTTATTTTGTATTTGGAATAAACGATTAAGATTTGTCTTAATATTATTTTATTAGTAATATTAATACTAATATTATTAGTAACATTTTAAACATATGTTTGACGGATACGGATATCCGGTAAAACGGATTTCCGATAAAATGGATACTCCGCATCGGATAAGGATTATCCGTGTCGGATACTAGTACTATCCGTATCCGTATCCGTTTTCTCGAATATTTTTTAAAAGTATCCATATTCGTATCCGTTTCCATATTTTCGGATAAATATTCGCAAATTCGGATTCGGATATCGGACGGATACGAATTTTGAATATCCGTTTACAGCCCTACGTGTAGATAACATTGCTAAACCATGCGTCCCCCCTGAAGTGTCATCATTTCAACCTTTGATTTTCTATAATCGTGCATACTTAACAACCACGCAAGCTAAACTTTTTATTAATACGTTTTCTAAAGCGTCACCTTTTTGTTATCTTTTGGGGTCCGTGTTGCCCCTATAAAATGGGGTGTACCCTCAATTCAAACTTCACCTTTGGGTTTTCGTTTTCTGAGTTTGAGGTTTTGTGAGAGTGAGAGAAAAAACCCTTGCCTTATTCAACCCTTCCATTCTTTTCCTATTACCCTCAGTTCTTCTTTCCTTAAGCTTCCATGGCACTTGTGAAAAGAACTCTCTCTGTTAGGGGCGCTTCCCCTGCGACTCAAGCGCGCCAAGCTCAATGGGCACGTTATCGTCGTGCGCCTTACTTTGGTGACAACGATCATTTCTTAGAAATGGCGAAGCGATTCCCCGGTTGCCTTGTGCCAACTGAAAACCCCAACCTGTTAATGGAGGAAGGTGAGGACGCTGAAGAATTTGCTTATATCCCCACTACCACTGTTATCCGCTTTCGAATTGAGCGTGGTGATTTCCCTTACTCAAAGGTAGAGTTTGAAGCTTCTTCTGGTGCCAACGAGGGATTGGTCCCTCGGACTAAGTACATCCATTCAAAGTATTCCGTTCACTTAGACCTTATAGGCTTATCCTGCTCTCTTTGGCTGGGTGACCTTACTCTCGCCAAGAACGATACTGCTCTGCAACCGTTGGTTTCTCGTTAGAGCCATAGGTTCTTTGTGGCCGCTTGGGGTGAGTTCACTATTACCTTGGAGGATGTGTGTGAGCTTTTGGGATTGTAGGCAGCAGGGTTTGATACCTTCTTTGAGGAGGCTGTCTCTAGTGAAGTAAAAGCCTTAAGAGGGGAACTAGAGGCGGTGGTGAAGGACTGTATGGTCACTTACAACAAGTGCACCTATTCTGATTCGTTACTTTTATTTCATTGAGTAGAAATCCATTATTAGGGCCCGTGAGGTAGCCAAAGAGAACCCCTGGGGGAAATAGGTATTTGAACAGCCTCCGACGGGGAAGGGCTGTGGGTCCAAGATCGAGATGACGGGTCACATTTGGGTGATGTTATCGAAGGTTTATCTTCCGGGCAAGCCTCACGACTGCCCTCGAAAGGACCTGATCAACATGGCCGTTCTAATGGCCAATGGCATGAAAATCCCCCTTGCTATGATTGTCCTCGGCTCCTTATATACATGGCTTGACCGTGTAGTGGTGGACTCTTCTCGAAGCATCGGCAGGTTTGATGTTTATAATTATGCCAACAATGTTCTTTTGACAGTTTTTCTCTATGCCCACTTTCCTGATTACGCCCCCGCTGACAATTACCCTAGTTAACAGCCCGTGAAGATCCCTCGAATTTGTTGTTGGAAGAATAAGAGTGTTAAGAATCCTTTGGTTGCCCTGATTGATCGAGACGAAAGGTTCATACCTCGCCCCTATGTTGGGGTGGGTCAATTTTTTACCAATGATTTCTTTACTGTGGAGGAACGTCCTATTGCTCCGATTGATGAAGCCCTTACTAGGAATTTTTCTGAGAGCAGTGTCCCCCTTTTGTTAATCCCCTCATATTTTCCCTCTTATACTGAGTGGTCATCTTTTCATTCTATGTACAGCCCATACTGTGTAGCCCTGCAGTTTGGTTTCGACCAAATAGCCCCTATATTAAGTCATTTCACTCGAGAAAAGCCCACTAATTTTTCTTTTGCCTATGCCAATTATCTGACTTCCGCTATTGTTAGTTTATGTGTCAATTACCCAGCCAATGCCGTGGTCCTGAGCAAAGGGGCTCAAGGGGGAGGTCAGTTATGTACATAAACGTATTCTTGCAGAATTAGTTAGTTCGTTTTCAAACCAACCTCTTAAAGGAGCCCCGATACCCTAAAGTTGAGAGATTCCCACCCACAAAGTTGGGTTAAGAAATTGCACCACCTCATCATTCGTTTTTCCTCTTAGTACTTCTAACACCAGTGTTCCCTCCGAAATGCCCCCAGTGGCGCCTGTGGACCAGACAATTGTGAAAAAGAAGAAAGTCTCCCTTCCAGTCGAGGTTGATTCCATTGCCCCTGTTCCCTCGAGGCCAATTGAGGGAACTGAATCCTCCGTGTTGCCTCGTCCGGGGCAGCGGTTCGGGCCACCGGAAAAGTGCCTTTAAGGAAACTCAAAACCATCCCCTATCCTTCGACTGATCATACCCCCGATCCCAAAGTCGCCCAAGAGGTGAGCTCAATGTTTAATCAACTTCTCCAAACTTGGAGAATTTTAGTGAGGAAGACGGGGAATTTATGTCGGCCCAGATGGCTTCTCGGGGTTTCTCATATGCTCCTCGCGCTGCTAATAGTGGTAAGAAAAGAAAGGCGATCAGTCCTCTTAAGCTAGTGATGGAAGGTTCGTCTTTATCCAGTGAGGAAGAATTGCCCGAGGAACATGCTATTGTTGATGCTGGTGGTGATAGTGATGAAGATGATGAGGAGGAGGAGAAAGAGAAGGCAGTGAAAGAGGAAGAAGAGCAAGAGGAAGAGGAAACTTCGTTGGTTCAGAGACGTAGGTTGAGGAGAACGGTTTCTCCTTCTAAACCCTCCTTGCCTCCCCAAGATTATGAGGTTCTGGAAGATGTGCTGGAGAAAGAAGTAAGTCCCTCGATCTCTTTTACTCTAAATATTTCTCTCCTTACCTTCATTTCGTGCTAATAACTTCATTCTGCTCTTAATATGTCCTTGTCTCTTTTTCAGGTTGATATGCGAGGTGATATGCACGATTATGCTGGAGAGGATCGTCTTGTCGAGAGAGATACCCCTACTTGTTAGCAGGTAATCTCCCATTTCCCCTTGGGGCAGTTGTATCTGATTCTTCGCCTGGTTCTAGTAGCGGTTATTCCCCTGATCCCTCTTTTTTATGCAAGCAGGCTGGTCTTAAGAAGGATGTTCTTGATGTGAGAGCTGTTGAGGATACACCCAAGTCCCCTTTGCCTGTTTCTTCATTGCCTATGGTAAGTTTATTTTCCTTACTTATTTAAGATGTCATTGCTCTTTCAACTTGTTATTCTAACTTCTAACTTCTATGTTGCAGGATCCCGTACTTGTTCAAACTACTCCTTCAACTCCCCTTCCTTCGAATGACCAAATGCTTGTATCTGTGTTTGAGCCTTCCACCTTAAACAAGAAAGGTGCTGAACTTACTGCAGCTGCCCAAGGTGAGGGTGTACAAGAACGTGTTGCTGAGGCGGTGGGGTATAGTAGACAAGAGCAAGTTACTGAAGTTGGGGAAGATGTGATTGCCCCCCAAGGTTAACATCCTTTGGTAGCTCTGGATCCTATTGACTAAGAAGATGTGGTTCAAATGGCCACTCATGAATTTGCTGACAAGTGGCTTTCAGAGGTACTTTCATTCTTCCATCTATCTCCTACATATAAATTTGTTAATTCTGCCAAGTAATATTGGGCTTTAAACTCAAAATCTCCCATAACCGAGGGTCAGGCGGGCGTAGTAATGTAGGACTTTAAAATCAAAATCTCCCATAATCGAGGATCAGGCGGGCCTAGTAAAGTAGGACTTTAAAATCAAAATCTCCTATAACCGAGGGTCAGTCGGGCCTAGTCTTATAGGCATAATCTCCCATAATTGAGGGTCAGGCGGGCCTAGTCTTATATGCATAATCTCCCATAATCGAGGGTCAGGCGGGCCTAGTCTTATAAGCACAATCTCCCATAACTGTAGGTCAGGCGGGCCTAGTCTTATAGGCATAATCTCCCATAACTGAGAGTCAGACGGGCCTAGTCTTATAGGCATAATCTCCTATAACCGTGGGTCAAGCGGACTTAGTATTATAGGCATAATCTCCCATAACCGAGGGTCAGGCGGGCCTAGTCTTATAGGCATAATTTCCAAGTTAGTAAGATATTTGTACATGTTTTCCTCGTTTTTGTTTCTTACTTAAGCTATTTATTATATTTCAGGTCGAGGTCGATTAACTTGCAGTCCGTAGGCACGAAGCTAAACATGTTGATCAGGAATTAATTCAAACGAGGACCTTAACTGGAGTTGCTTCTTTGGGCAAGGCCCTTGGGATTGGTGATGCCCCGGTATTGATTGCTCCTCATATTGAAGCTAGTGATAGCGCCTCGCATACCCAGTGTCCCTCTACCATTAATAGCTTTTTTAGCATGCAACCCCCGAATTGGTTGTGAGGTAGACATATCCAATTTCCCTTCTATTTTAACTGAGGGTCCTCGCCTATTAATCGAGCAGTTGCTGGTTCATTTTCCTTCGACCTTTACCGCCCGCTTCCTTCAGCTTATTCCTGGAATGATGGCGTGTCGTTTGCTTGGGCTCACGATGGCGTTGGAGGAAATCCTCAACACTCCCCTCTTGTCCCTTAGCCCTGATACCATCAAAACTTTACTGGGGAGGGTTAATGTGCTGACGAATGATGGATTTTCTATGGCTTGGATGGTAGAGCTGATGCGTAGTTTCAAGAAGGTTGATCTTCCCCTAGACTATTATCGCCTCCAAAGTTCCCATCGTTTGCAAGTCACCATCTCAGAGGAGCTTATAAGTCTGCAATCCCAATTGCTGGTATCTGAACAAAGAGTGTAGGAGGTCCGCAAGGCAGTTTCTCGTGCGGAAGCTGAGTTAATTAAGAAAGAGAGGGAATTAGAGGCCATTCATCAGGACAGGGAGCTTCGTTAGAAGGATTTAACTGACCTTATTGTAGATCAAAGCAACATTGAGCAAATTCTTCCCCAGCATTATCACAGGCTGCTTGGTTCAGTGAATCTTCGTTTTATCATGGACAACCCTTATCTCCTTTGTTCGATGTTGCTATTATTTTCTGTTTCTCCTTTTTTGAGATTTTGGATTTCGCTTGCTTGTAACCAAAACTATTTCTTTGATGAAATAAAGAAACATTGGTGGCTTTTGGTGTTTTCTTTCCTTTCTGTTATCTCGATTGAATATTGGTTAAACTTACTACATTATGCGTGGTGATGGAGACACAATCAACTTGTAAAAGTAAAGAATTGATCTAGCATATACCACATGAACATTGCTTCCCACTATATTAAACAGGCGAGCCCCATTGCATTAAAGCGTACATCCATCTTTTCTAAAAAAAAAATGTAATGAACAAGAGTATTGGCAGAACATACATTCAAACATAGTAAATCTTCTGCCACTTGTTGTTCAATTTGAAAGTCACATTATCTTTCGGTTTAGCTATCTCGCAGTAACCCGAATCGTAAGCTACTCGAACAATGTAGGGCCCTTCCCAGTTTGCTTCGAATTTGGGTAATGACAAACCTCTAATGTGCCTCGTGCATGCTTTGAGAACCAAGTTCCCCTCTTTAAACTTCCTTCGCCTCACCAACTGGTCGTAAGATCTGGACAGCTGCTTCCTATATATCTTTAAGTGCCTTGCGTCATTATCCATGTGCTCTTCTAAGGCTTCGAGTTGTATATGGTGGCTGTGGGGGAGCATAGCACTTCGTAGGTTGTAGCGAGTATAAGGTACCTCGAGTTCGACCGGTAACACAGCTTCTTCCCTAAATACTAAGGAGAATGGTGTGTACCCTATTGGTTTTCTTTTCATCGTTAGATAAGCCCATAGAACTTCAAGGATTTTGTTATCCCATGTGCCTTGAAAATCTTCTAACATTTTTGTGAAAATGTTCACTAAAGTTTTGTTGGTGGCCTCTGCCTGTCTATTGCACTTGGGGTATACTACTGTTGATTTGTGATGGATAATAGAGTACTTTTCTGTGAGCAGGCGTACCTCACTATTTACAGAGGGGGTATCATTATCCAACAGAAACATCTTTGGGATGCCAAAGTGAGAGATAATATATTCCTTCGTAAATCGAGCTACTAACTCCGCAATGGCTTTCTTGAGCGGTATGGCCTCCGCCCACTTTGTGAAACATTATGTGGCTACTAAGATCCATATATTTCCTCACAACGAAGGGTTAATGGCTCCTACCAGGTCAAAAGCCCTAGTATGGAATGGGAATGTTGTAGATAGAGAGTGCAGGTCCACTGAAGGAGCGTGAGTCATATTCCCATATACCTGACAAGCTTTACACTTTCGAAAAAAACCAGCTGAGTCTTTCTCCATCGAAGGCCAGTAACAACTCAAAGTTATTAGTTGATCGTAAATCTTGGCTCCTTCGATATGCCCTGGTTCGTGAGCTGGCTTTAACACATCTTCAGCCTTTTCTTCTCTTATGCACCTTAGAGACCTGTCGTGATAGGCTCGTCGGTACATTGCCCAACTTGTATGAAGTTCCTCGGTGCGTGCCTTTTTTTTATCTTCATAGCATCCTCTTTATTTGTTGACATCACTCCATCTATCAAGAAATCTATGTTGGGTTGTCGTCAGTTTTGCGGTTGGTCAATGAAGTTACATTCTGCTGCTTGATAGAAAAGACAGCACTTCGAACCCTCTCTCTGCACTGCGGTGGCTTCTTGTCTCATCGAAGGCCAGTAGTACCCTGCCCATTATATCCTCCTGTGTAAAGGGATCTCGGTGGTCTCACAGCTATCTCCGTACACTTCAATCAGCCTTCTTTTTGTTTCTTCGGGGTCCACACACTTGGATAACCAACCTCCTTTATTCTTATAGTATAAGTTGCCTCTAACAATAAATTACTGCCCTGAGTCGGCCAAGTTAAGTGTCCCTTCCCCTATTTCCAATTGCTTTATGATTTTACCCCTCCAATCATCTTTGTCCTCCGAGGACAACATCTCATACACCGTCGAGGGGGTCGTTCTCTTTGTGATTCGGACCACTGTTGACTCTCCATCAAAGGCAATCTTGTGTGCGATGGTGGCATAGGAATCCTCATGTCTGTTCATCGTTTAAGGGTACCTCCTTATCTTTTCCACCTTGAACTATCCAAGAAGCCGCTGGATGATCGTGCGATAAGGCGCCAGACTCGTGTGCTTTAGGGAAAATTCCCCTGTCACCTATTTTACCACCAAGTTACCCCTTTAATTTTCAGGATCTGGATGCCCCCTCTTAGTGCTTCAAGTAACCCCAGGACCAGTGCCTCGTATTCAACTTCATTATTTGAGCATTCGAACTCCAGTTTGAAATACATGCAAATTTCTTGACTGCCTCTTCGCAAAATGACTCCCACTCCTCTTTTTTTCTCGGCTGAAGAGTCGTCAAACTCCATACTCCATTCGTCCAGACTGGATGCTACAAAATTTGCCTGGAGGTCATCACCCGGTAGCTCTTTGACAGGCAGCTCGAACGTTCTTAATGGGAAGATGGCGAACAAATATGCGTATGCCTAACTTTTAATGGCTCGAGGGACCACGCACTTGAGATCATACTCCGAAAGGATTAGAAACCATTTAGCTGCTCTGCCTATCAATATAGTTCTAGTAAGAAAAAACTTTATGGGATTACACCCAGTTACAATATGAACCGTGAATGATAACAAGTAATGCCTAAGCTTTTGTGTTACAAATACAAGGGCTAAACAGTGCCTCTCAATGCTAGTATATCTGGCGTCAGGCCCGTGTATAATCATACTCAGGTAATAAATAGGTTTTTCAATGCCTTCGTTCTCTTGGGCCAACAAAGCCCCAATAGACCGTTCTCTTAATGTAAGGAGTGCCTTCAACTTTTCTATGGCTTCTTGGTGCATTGTCTCCTACGCAAACTTCACACCCTTTCTCCGCAGCTCCATCAAGGGGTGTGTTACCTCAGCCAGCCCCGGTACAAACCGCCTCAGGTAAGACACTTTGCCAAGAAACTTTTTAACTCCATCGCAGATTTTGGTCTCGACATATCGAGTATGGCTCGTCATTTATCTAAGTCCATTTGTACTCCCTGTCGATTTAGCAAGAACCCCAGGAATTTCCCACTTGTTACCCCGAAGGCGCATTTGAGAGGGTTTATCTTTAGCTTGTACTTCCTACAGCGAGTGAAAACGAGTCTCAAATCGTCCAAGTGGGATCCTTCTTTCTTGAACTTAATCACCAGATCGTCAACATAAAACTCCACTGTCTTGTGGAAAAGGTCACGAAAGATAACCATCATCATCCTTTGGTAAGTAGCCCCTGTATTTTTTATTCCAAAAGGCATGACTTTGTACATAAATTTTCCCAAAGGCGTTCAAAAGGCAATCTTCTCTACATCAGTCGGATCTATTTTTATCTGATTATACCCCACGTAACCATCCATGAAGATGTACATCTCATAACCTGCTGTCGCATCGATTAAGCTGTCAATGGAAGGCAGTGGGAATTCGTCCTTTGGGCATGCCCGATTTAGATCCCTGAAAGCCACACATATTCTGATTTGGCTTTTATCATTCTTCCCTTAAGTACGATGCTGGAAAGCCATATCGGATGTTGAATTGGGACTATGAACCCATCCATAAGTAACCTCTGGACCTCTTCTTTAATCTTCAGATCTAACTCCACTTTTTATGTTCGAGTGGCTTGCTTCACGGGGATGGCCGAGGGCAAAACATTCAACCTATGGCAACTCACCTCCTGGTCTACTCCAGGCATCTCGGTGTACTTCCACGCAAAGACGTCTTTGAAATCCAATAACAACTTGATCAACTCCCCTCGAGGAGTTCCCTCAAAGTCTTTCGAGATAAAAATAGGGTTTGGGTCCTCGCCCTCTCTAGCCAAGTCGATCTTTTCCAACTCTTGGATTTGCGGTCGAGGGCTATCCCTCATACATTCTGGCTCATCTTCTAGTTCCTCCATAAACTCTTGTACCCCAGAGTTATCAATTACCAAGCATTGCCCCTGGTTGTCCACTAAGAAGCATTCATAGACCGGGTCAACTTCATCGTCCAGACTCTCGGCTGCCCGCTCACACCTTCATAATCTATTGATAATTATGTCGTTAGGCAAAACCATCCGTTTGCACTGCCGGGTCGTTTCTCTTTGGAAATGTCTCTTCCTATGATTCTCATCCACCCCTTCACTGTTGGCCTGCTGAGAACATTTTGTGTCTAAACTTGGTGCTCAATGGGGTCAATTTGCGGGGTCATTCGATCGCGAAGCTGCCTTGATAGGTTGGGAGGCCTCACTGCTCCCAGATCACGCTCTTCTTCATAAGTTACCACCATTCGGGTAGGTTCCCGTACCCTCTCTCGAGTGGAAGGGACTGTTATCCCCCAAATATATCTTATCATCGTGGTGGCTTCTTCGGTCATATCGGTATTGAAAGCAGCGTCCACCATATGGGCTTCTTCTTTCGCAAAAGGTTTCTTAGTAGCTCAGATCACCACCTCCTTTCCTTTTATATTCTCTTTAGCATATTGATGATAGGTGTCGGGTACCAACCCATGGTTGTGCATCCATACCCTACCTACCAACAGTTGGTATGACGGATCACAATTCATGATGTGGAATTTAATGTGGGACGTTAATATAATCCACTGACGTGGAGGATTGATTATCACAACCTGATATTGCCAACGAATGGGGTACTATCCTTGTCTCCGATGGCATAAAATGATCCAATGGGTATTATATTGATGGATGCCCCTCCGTTCAACAAGACTCGTGAGAAAACACAATCATTCATTGACACAGTAATATACAAGGGTATGTTGTGCGGATACCTGATCAACCTATCAGAATGTGACTTCTGAGAGATATTTACTCACCAGTTTAGCCATAAGTCCCTTCCATTTTAAATGCGACGCGCCATGTTTTTCTTCACGATCTCCAAAATGGCTCGCGTGACTTCCAGCCGAGAATCTTCAGGAAGACCAACAGGATCAAAGAACCAGCCAAACTTTGGCGAGCAAGCCACGACGGCGCACTCGATCCATGGATCTGTTGGGTCATCTTCTAGATCGTAAACTTCTTTCACATCTCTATATGCATCCTCATCGTATGCTATCACTTCATCAACCTCTTCCAGAGACAAGCTCCCAACTGCCTGTCGAGTCTCTCAATGGGATCGTATATTTCTTCCTCTTGGTCTTCTGCGTCTTCAGCCTCATCACCCAATTAGAGTTGAGCCAGCTCGAAGGTGCATTTTTCGAGAGAATCTTTGAAGTCATCCTCGAGAGATTCTTTAGAGTCACTCCCTTCGAACCACCGTTCCATCATCAATCGTTCGATCTCCTCATCGAAAGCATTAGTCATGTGAGATCCATGAGGTGGTAAATGGTTGTTGTTTACATTTGTTTGCGGTAACTCAATGTCTCCATTCTTTACATGACGGTCAATCAACCTCCTGAGTGAGAAGCACACTTTGGTAGGATGATTTACCCAATTATGTAGTGCACAATAATGAGGCTTCTCTCTGTCTTCTCGCGTGAGTGGCGCAGTGTGGACATTAACCGACCTGCATACTTTATCACAGACCATGAGATCGTAAAGATTCAAGGCTTGTTCCACTGTGCAAGGTAGCTCGGGGGGATCATCTTCGTCTTCAAACCTTCTCTTGTTGTTTCTTCCCCTTATCCCTCCTCGACTGCCATTATTTCCTCCTTTACCCCCTTATCCGCATAGTTGATCCTCGAGTTTATTCCCCTCCCCGAGGTGACTGTTGTCATCATTAGTAAGCATGGCAAAGCAGGCGGGGGTACTATGGGTTTTACCACTAAGGCAATATTCCTTGCTGCTTTTAAAAATGCTGCAAACGTACCTTCTCTTGTTTCATTAATCACGTGACATATATACTCGGGCAACAAGCCCTCTGTACACACTTGTAAAAGTTTGTCTTCTTATGTCTCCTCTCTCACATCCAGAGAGCGTTCACAAAACCTCCTAATATAAGCCACAACATCCTCTCCCGGCTTTTGTTTCTAGCGTGCGAGCTGGGTGAGTGTGAACTCATCAGCCAAAAAGAGCTTTTTTACGAACAAAACATGTAACTCTTCCTAAGAGCTTACACTACTTGTGGCTAGGTGGGAATATCACGTGTAGGCTTTCTCCGTCAGGGATTTTGAAAACTCCCTTAGCCTTAAATTTTTGTCATTGTAGTGGGCCCCTAAACTCTCGATGAACCTCTTCACATGATCCTTGGGATTAACGCCTTTCTCTGTGTACTTTTCGAAAATTGGAGGAATATAACCCACTAGGTAGGGTTCATTGTTATACGCCTCTGGGTAAGGAGTACGAAAGTCATCGTACACCGAGGAACTGTCTCCTTTAGACACAGCTATAAACTTTAGCAGCTCTTTCTTCATATCCTCCAAGCTGGCTGGCTGCGATATTATTACCAACGAGGTCGTTGAGTCTGGTACGCTTGCTCCTTGGCCTACTGCTACAGCTAAAGCCGCCAAAGATGCTCCCCCACTCTGCAGCGCCGGCCTCGTTGTCATGGGTGGGACCGTGGTAGGACACGCACCGCCTAAGGGTGGTAAAATAGCGGGGAAGGCGTCATTAGAAGCACGCGTTGCCACCCCTCCAGTAATGGTGGGAGCCGATATGGCCACTGGCGGTGTAGTAAAGGAACTCGCTCCCATGGGACCCTCCAACATTGCTTGGTGTTAACGAAAAAATTCTTTGTCTACGTGGACCAATCAGAAAAGGACACCGGTCATCCTACGTGGCAATATTTATACTTTCTCGGCACCTAAGGAGAGTTGGTCGGCATACCAACCAACTCACAACATACCAACCAACTCAAGAAATACCAACCACCCTAGAAGATCAATAGTTATATTCATTGTACATAGATGTAAATGTCTTAATATATAAAGACATTCCATCTCTTGGTCTCCCATCACTATAAATACATTCCTTCCCTTAGCCAAAGGGATAAGAAGACAATCTGAACTAGCAAGCAATTCTCTACACATCTCTCTCCACACCATATTATGCTATTGTAAACCCCTGGGAATAAAATAACAGTGGACGCAGGCTTTTCCTTATAGCCGAATCACTTTAAAAACCTTTGTCTCTTATGTGTTTGATGTGATTGCCACTTCATTTTCAATCATCATTTTCATACCTTCATTTTATCTGTTGTTGATGCCGATAAGATATCATGGATGCTATTTCTAGTCATCAACAGATTGACGCCGTCTGTGGAAATTCGACACAAGAATTCTTTTCATCTTATTATCAGAAATGAAGATCTTCATCATACGCTAAGTTTTTTCTATCTTTGCTTATAATCAATTATATGTTGTCCATACATCTTTTGATTCAATCATGATTTTATAGTCATAACTATTGGATCAATTATGCATAATCGTAAATTTAATAATTGCCAATTTTAAGAAAATTTTATCCAGATATGTTTATATAGAGAAAAATAAGATAGTTTGATTATCATTTCTTATATTGTCTGACAAGAAATAAAAAAGTCTCTCTCAGCGTAAACTTTTCCTGCATAAATCTATTTGATTCTTATAGATCTTTATTTGAAACTCTCGTTAACTTGATTCATTACAAACAAAAGGGATCAGGAAACTAAATATATGTATGAACGGTGATGAAACTTTAAAAAACAACAACAACAACAACCCATTTCCGGATGAAAAATGAACAGATGAGATTTTCATTTTGCTAATTCCCGGGGAAACAAAGGGGTTTTAGATTTATTTGATGTCAGTCCTTTCGACTTCACGTTCTAAAACAACGAAAATAATAAAATTGGGTCCGTCTAGTTCAAATGTTCTTTAAAACTGTTGCAACTGTTTGACTTCCTCAGATCATATGAGGATTCAAATTCTATCTCTCATCAAAACTCTATCAGATTATGGTAGCAACACCAACCCTTATTTACATCTCGGATCATAAGGATAGGGATGATGTCTATTCAGAACCCAATACCGGTTGAAGAAAAACTCATTATTTTTTAAGTCTGACCGACCTCGATTCTATTTTCTGTTCATCGATGAGGAAAAATTATCGTCGGACCATTATTTCTTGGTCGACACAGCTTCTTTAACATCGTAAAATTAGTTATTCTTGGTCGGCGTTATGACTACAATTAGAGGTACCCATCATGATTGGCGAGTCAATGAACACTATATTACAGCTAGGTCTAGAAGGAGAGCAACCATGGATTCTATTGTAGTTCGATGTTCCACTAAATTAAGATCCAAGCACATTTGTACAGGTTTTTGTTGAATGGAGAAATTATACTGCAGTACCCTGACCATCTATTGTTGGTCGGTGTTATGTCTAGTTGGTCAGGGACAACTACTAAGTGGTTGGAGGCATATATTGCACTGTTAGAGGTGTTCTCTACCTCCTATCGCTGGTCAGAAATTCTCATATACTTGGTCGGCAACCGTCGAAGGTGGTCAGCATCATCTAATCTTGATATTAACTGGTCGGTGGAATCTTTACAAAGTCGGAAATAGTGCCCGGCCAAATTTTATGTGTTTACCGGACCATTTTTATTGATCGGTATGATTAGAGCATTGGTCGACTGAAAGTAGAGAGTTAACACTATAACAGAGAAGGGGCAATTTTTTGCTCGCATCTCCAGATGAAGAATTTTGATTCATTCATTTTGACTTTGTCAAAATTGATATAATGCTATTAAAAGACGATACAACCCCCATGTCCTTTATTAATTCACGACAAGGGAACTTCTAGTTTAATATAAGAGCGTACCTTATTATTCTTTATGCTGAAATAATCTTCAAACATCAATTTATATTGACATACGACATAACATATTATTTTATGTTTTGATATTTTATTGCCCGAGAAAATACATATTATATATTGATTGGATGACTAACTTATTTTCATGATTAATTAATTTAGCCTCCACAGATGTTCGAACAACTTATTAAATTCCACAGGTACAAGATTCAGTGGCGACGAATGCTCGGAAACAATCTTAAACTTCTGAAAAATATTATCATTGCTCGGCATTATGAAATTTTACCTCAGCGAGGCACTATTGATTTTATTATTGCTCCGATCTATGCTCAAGCACGAATCATTATCTATATCCATTCTATATTCATCTCAGCATGGAGCTCGGTAATTTATTTATTATTATATATATTCAGTTCCGAAGAGATCTGCAACATTTCTTATATTTCACCCCCAACGGAAAATTGGTCTCGATAATTCTTATTTATATTCAGGTCCGACAAAGTACTCGGGCATATTCTTTTGTTCTGGAAAATGTTATCCTTGTTCGGCATTATGCAATTTTGCCTCGACAGATCAGCCAGACACTTTATTATTATTCTGAATCATTCTTTATATCTATTCGGATGCATATTCTATATTCATCTCAGCATGGAGCTTGGCTAAATATTTATTATAATATATTCAGCTCTAAGGAAATTTGCATCAGTTATGATATTATCTCCAACAGGCTGTTGGTCGGGAAAATTCTTCTCTATCTATATATTCAACAACCATCAACTAAAAGTTGGTCGGCATCAGCAACCGCCAACTAAAGGTTGGTCGGCATCAACACAAAAACACTAACAATGTTGGTAAAACAATCGAGCAAGGAAAGTCCTGCTTATTGATGGGTGACCTCAAGGGGCATTTAAAATTAGGCAGAAGCATGGGATCAATATTCCATTGCCTAGGCACTTAAACTAAGCAAGAACATAAGATAAATATTCCATTTCTTAGGCACTTATGGGTGATCACGAGATCGCTACAACTAGGCAGGAGCATGGGATCAATATTCCATCGCCTAGGCACTTAAACTAAGCAAGAACATGGGATAAATATTCCATTACTCAGGCACTTATGGGTGATCACGAGATCACTACAACTAGGCAGGAGCATGGGATAAATATTTCATTGCCTAGGCACAAAGACAAACAGAAATTGGCAATCGTCAATTAAGCAGGAGATAAATTTCCTGATTATATATTATTGTTTGAACAATTCCCTGGAAATCTATTATTCTCTAAATGCTGGATCAATCGATCCCTTCCTTATTATTATCTGGACTTCTTATTAAGCCCGACAGATGGTCAACACTCTTATTATCTGGACTTCTTATTAATCCCGACAGATGGTCGACACTCTTATTATCTGGATTTCTTATTAAAATTCGGTAGATGGTCGGCACTCTTATTATTTATCTGGATTTCTCAGCGCTTCTGTTATGTATATGGATTTCTCACTAGCACAGATATTCTATGCAAATTATATATTATGCTCAATCTGGCTTATTATTGGATCATTCTATCAAGTCCTGACAAATGCTCTGGCATCAATATTATTATTCAGTCTCCTAAGCCCAACTGGACTCCACATGAGCCGATCAATGGCACATACCAGAATCAAATTCCTAATTGGAATATATCACATTTTTAATTAGAATGTCCAATAATTTCCTAATTGGAATATATCACATTCCTAATTGGAATGCCATCACATTTTCTAATTGGACTATTTGTTACAAGGAGTTTTACTCAACCAAAATTACTTGGTCGGCAAATTAATTTTATGGTTAGATGAAGACAATATGGAAACGCAAACATGCAAAGATCATGGGAAATAATTGTGAGGAAACATTTCATCGGCTTTATCTTTTCTAGCAAGATCATCGTACTTCAAGGACAAGAAAGTAGTCCCAATTCATATTCCATATTTGGGGGCTTCTGCTACAGAATTAATTGTTCATTCGATGGCACATTCACATAACATTGTGCAGTATCAGCCGAGCATCAGATTCAACTCCAAATTATAACAGAATAAGAAATATCACTAACCAATAATCATGCAGGAGTTAGTTTTGCTATTGAAGTTCAGGAGGCATATTCAGGAGTTAGTTTTGCTATTGAAGTTCAGGAGGTACATTCAGGAGTGAGTTTCTCTATTGAAGTTCAGGAGGTATATTCAGGAGTTAGATTTGCTATTGAAGTTCAGGAGGCATAATCAAGAGTTATTATGCACATGCTATTGAAGTTCAGGAGTCAGATTCAACATCTACAGCACTGGGATCTTTACTACTGCTGCCCCGACCAACACTGAAGAAGAAGTTGTACTTATATGTAAATGTTTCAAGACTGTTACTATCTCGGCACTAATCAGATTGAAGAATTGGGTTCAAAAGCTAACATGTCACAACAACAAAGCACTCAGAGGAGCAAAGATCAAAAAAATAAAACATGGACAATCAACACTCAGTTGTTCGGCACAGATTGTAGTTGATCGGCTAACCAACCAACCAACATACTTAAAGATTATGACAAGCTACAAGTTGCAAACTATGAAGTTACTGTATCCAGATTCCCAGGGCTAATGCATAGCACACGATGAACAGAGTTCCTCAAAAGAAAGATTAGCTCCAATGCAACCATCAATCAGCATGAATCATCTGTTGACCAAAATATAGTGCACTTTATGTTGAACAAATCAAGAAGGCAGATTAGTAATTTCATTATGCACGAGCACCGAGCAACATTGCAGAATAAATACTCCATCATTTCAGTAAACCATCAAGTATGGATTATTGGGGGCTTCTGTTAACGCAAAAATTATCCGTCTATGTTGACCAGTCAGAAAAGGACACCCGTCATCCTACGTGGCAATATTTATACTTGCTCGACACCCGAAGAGACTTGTTCGACACCCGAGGAGATTTGCTTAGCACCCGAGGAGAGTTGGTCGACATACCAACCAACTCACGGCATACCAAGCAACTCAAGGAAGACCAACCACCCTAGAAGATAAACAGTTATATTCATTGTACATAAATGTAAATGTCTGAATATATAAAGATATTCCATCTCTTGGACTCCCATCACTATAAATACATGCTTTCCCTTAGCCAAAGGGATAAGAAGACAATCTGAACAAGCAAGCAAGTCTCTACACATCTCTCTCTCTACACCATGTTATGCTTTTGTAAACCCCTGGGAATAAAATAACAGTGGACGTAGGCTTTTCCTTATAGCCGAACCACTTTAAAAACCTTTGTCTCTTATGTGTTTGATGTGATCGCCACTTCATTGTCATACCTTCATTTTATCTGTGATGATATCTTATCGACATCAACACTTGGGTTGCCGGAGTTTTAATAAACTCTGCGAATAAACCCATCAGCCCCTGCATTTACGCCTGACCTATCCCTCCTTACGTGGCCATCGCCTCTGCAATACCAACACCGAGCACGCTAGGCTCCTTCCTTACCGTTCTCGCCCCCTCAGGCAGCGCAACGTTATTTGCCTTTTCTTCATGCTGTATGGCATCGAAGTCAATGAGTCTAGTAGTGTTGTCCTCTGGCATCTTTTTAAAAGAGAATACCTCACCAGCAGAGTCGCCAAATGTAAGTTGTGGGATCTTTAAACATAATTAGTATCAACTGAGGCATAACCTCTTATCAAGATCGGGATTAACACCGTTAGGTATGCAATATAGGCAGTAGCCACAGGTGAATCAGAGACAAGCAGATTCAAATTTCAGGTTTGCATTAAAGAGCATATTAACACAAAAGACATATGACAAGCACAATAAATGAATGGGACCAGCAGGTAGCGTGGTCGGAGGGAGAAAGAACAAGCACTCTAGGCACAATAAAGGCAAGGCAGGAACTTCAAGCTTAGTTAATGCCCAATCATGAGCGTATTAAAAATGTATGGGGGGTTAGTGCTCTCGCGATGATTATCGGGTGTAAGGAAGTTTGAGCAGCAATTCTAGGCTTAGAAAGCCCTCTCCCTCTAACCTATTCATATGATATATATATATATATGGGGGTCAAGGCTAGGGGTGGCCATGGGCAGGCCCGGTCGGGCTCGGGTCGAGCTTATAAAATTATGAGCTATCCCAAGCCCGCTCGGGCCTAGATCGGGCCTTATTATGCAATCCCAAGCCCGCCTAAATTTGAAAGCTCTTTACCCAGGCTCGTTGGCCAAGCCTGACTACTGTTTTTTAAATAAAAAAAATATATTTTTTCTTATTCAAAGACCTATTTTTTTAATTAAAAACATATTTTAAACTTTATATATTACAGAGTCTATATATAAAGTTCCCCACTCTACATGAAAAGACTTAATATATGTTTTTATATTTATAAAAGTTACCCAGTTTATATATTTATTTAAAACTTTATAGTCTTACACTTTAATAATAAATTAATATACACATACATATACACACACACACACATATATATATATATATATATATATATATATATATATATATATATATATATATATATATATATATATATATATATATATATATTAATATTATATATATAATTCTCGGGCCGGGCGAGCCTCATCGGGCTTAAGAATTCATGCCTAAGCCCGCCCCAAAAAAATTCGGGCCTATAAAATTTTGCCAAGCCCGCTTTGCGGGCCTATTCACCTTACCCAAGCCCTATTTTTTTATTGGGTGGGCTTGGCAGGCCTCGAGCCTATGGCCACCCCTGGGCAAGGCTGCTCGAGTGAGCTTGCCAGCAATCGGTTTGATGGGGTACATTAATGCACAAGATATTGCATTAAATGCATGGGATCTCATAGTTTTGGCGGGAAACCATTCTATTGGTTAGAAGTATTGTGGGTATTAATGAGAGACGTGGCATGTCAGCTTGAGGCTTACTTGAGGATGACTAAATGGCCAGGTTTGGTAAACTAGGCCTGCCATCCTAAGGATAAACCCACTTAAGTGCTACATTTTCGAGTCCCTAAATGCCAGACGTTATGACGTCAGAAAGTGAGTTAAATAGTGACACTACCAGATATTTGGTCACATCAATCAGGCGAGCTTGTATCTATTTCGCGGCTGCTCAGTTGGTAGGTGGCTCGAGTGCATTATTATCTATTTATTGGATGAGAGTTCTATTGGGGCCAAGACAGAAGTACCTTGAGGAGGTTCATTCGAAGAGGTAAACCCCAAGGTGACTCGGCTGTTATGGCTCGAGTGACCATTTGTTCTAGATGAAGTTTTTTCCCAAGTGTGCCAAGAGGGTTGGTTATTGCATTCCCAATGTTGCCTTGTTCCCAATCCTCCAAATCATGTCCCTGCAAGGTTCCTAAGAGGAAGTTGCTCAATAGAGCATGCTAGCTCTCTCATGCCTTGCCAAGCATGGTCCCTCGTGGGTACCAAACAACCTCGCTCAACATACATTTATATAATAAAGTAAGTGACACAGTATTTTATTACTTATTACAAACTATTATCATCCAGGTGACTTTGATCTATGAATTGGATCATTTGAACTGGGTATTTCGAGCCACTTCTGTGAAGAATCTTCGAGGTAGGTCGCTCGAGCCACTTCTGTGAACAATCTTCATGGTGGGTCCATAGGGCCGCATTCCTTATTTTTCTTCGTGGACTAATCAATCTTCTTAACTAAGTTAATCATCCTTTGGTGGGGACACCCCCTACAGTTATTATGCTTACATTGACTTTGACTAAACTATTTGATTGTCTTGTAGAAGCTCCTCATACTGATGATTATCCATCTTCCAAGAAAAATGAAACTCACTAGTGAGGTAAAGGAAACTTTGGAGGATGCAATCTATAGAGAAGCTAGAGAGGAATAAGCAGAAGAACATGTTCCTCTTATGAGGATCAAGAATGCAAAACCCTCTTTTGACAATCCTGTTAGTGACTCTTTAAATGTGGATGAGCCTCCTATTACTGCCATATTTATTTCCCAATCGGGAAATGAAAGAAGAGCAGAGCCAAGAGGACCATTCATGTAGAAATATTAGTTGGTAAGCCAATTTTTCTTATATGATATTTTCAAAGTCTTTTGGTGTTGATCATATCACCAGTATTTACTTTGAGTTGCCTTTTTTCCTTGTTATAGTCCTTGATGATGGTTTGGTAGAGGAAAGGGAGGAAAACCCTCCTAGAGATCCCACATCCCCACCATCAGCATCCCCAAATAATAAGCCTCTGAATGAACTCATTGGTATCTTTGTGTCTCCCTTTGGGACTTATTTGAATCCAACCTTGGGTAAGGGTACAGAATCTGAGGTAGTGGATGTTACTATGCCATTACTTTTTACCCAAGGGGAGGCAAGTGAATCCCCGGGTTCAAAAGGGATAGAATTGTTACAGGATCCCCAACCTGATGTCATTGATTTAATAACTCTTGTCAAACCTTCCTCCCAGGGAGCTACTACTAATTCAAACACTTCTACCTTGAGGAATACACCCCCTATGGTAGAGGAAGATCCTATGATAGAGGAAGATCCTATGGTTGAGGAAATCCCAAGCTTAATGACCCCAATTGGCTATTTTTTTTTCATAATCAGTTAGAGGAGATAATGGATAAAGCTCCCTTTGACACTTTAAAAATTGAGGATAATAGTGTGGAACATCAATTGGAAAGCCATATCCAAGCTCAATCTCATCTTCCTTCTTGTTATTTTATCTTCAAGAAAGTAAAAAATACTTTAGTCTTTCTTTCAGCATTAAAGATAAATCTTTTAAGGAAATTAAGTTGACCCCAAAACTGTTGTAATTATTTTTTTATTTCCGGAGGCTTTGCTATCGATAATAGCTCTAGCCTTATTTTGGTCAACTTGAATCCTTTTTGATGCATTAAATATCTAAGTAAATCCCTTACAGAAACTCCAAAGGCACATTTCAGCGGGTGTATCCTGAGTTGTACAACCACATCCTTTCGAAGAATTTATTTAGATTTGCTATGTGACCAACTGTTGAATTTGACTTCACAATAATGTCATCAATATAACATTCTAAAAAGTTATCAACCATGTTATGGAAAATGGTGTTCATTCCCTTTTGGTATGTGGCCCTTGCATTCATCAACCCAAATGGCATCTTAAGCCATATGAAGGTCCCCAAATTACTAGGACATCTGGATGCATTCTTATGGACATCTTCTTCACCTATACAAATCTGATTATAGTCAGAATGACCATCTATCATGAACATGGTAGCATGACCAACTGACCTATACACTAATAGATCTATAATAGGCATTATATATTCACCCATATGAGTAGATACATTTAGGTTTCTGAAATCAGTGCACACTCTTAATTTGCCATTCTTTTTAACTACTGGCATTATTTTGGAGAGTCGTTCTACATACTTGACTATTCGAATGAATCCAACCTTTAGTAGCCTTTATATTTCTTCTTTGATACTGGCTGTGGGCTCTAGGGTCATTTGCCTTGGTAGCTGCTTCATAGGTTTGTAGACTTCCTTGATTGGGATTCTGTGTTCCACCAGTTTTTTTTCTAAGCTAGGTAGCTCATCGTACTCCCAAGCAAAGCAGTCTTTGTACTCATGTAGAAGGTATGTGACTAATTCGTGGAATTGTTTATTGAGATTTGCACCGTGATATGTGATTTTCCTGATTTGATGTGTCCCCAAATTGACTTTAATCAAGGGATCTGATTAATTCACCCCCAGTTCTTCATATTCTATTGATGAACTTACCAGTTCACCATTATCCTGAGCAATTTCATTTTCAAAATTCTCTTCGAAGACATGGTTAGCACAATTAATGGTCTTTTCTTCACTGATACTAGTGCTCATATCTAGATCTCTAAACCTATATAAAACAATGCCCAAGATTTTGTTGGCATATTGGATGCCAGTGGGTGTCTCAACCATTAAACACATGTTTTTATCTTCACCAGTTAGCCCCATTAGTTCAAACACCACGTCATTCCAACCCTCATATGAGACTTCTCATTCTGATGCCTCTATCCCCAAAGGTTTTTTTGCCTTTGCTGGTCCCACATTTTATTGATAAAGCTTTGCTTCGACTTAGTTGGAACTAGCGTAAAAAGGAAATGGATCAACTTCCACCTCTTCTACAAGCCCATCTTCCTTCATCAAAAGTAATTTTTAATGCATATAAAAAGGAATTAATTTGTTAGAATGGATCCAATTTCTACCTAGAAATGCATTAAAAATTGGTCTATGAGAAATTTATTGCTCCATCGGGTTTGTAGAGAAACACCAATAATTTTTAATAAACTTTGTACCGAAACAAAACTGAAGTGTTGTGTGAACTATTTGTCAATTTTAGTCTTAACCTAATCATGCATCTAGGTGAGTATAAGCAAGAATAAAAAAAATTAAACCACAATATGGCGATGCACAAGGAAAACCCACAACGAAAAAAATCTCGAATGACCTAGCCACATGTGTTCACTATGATATAGGCAGTTTACAAGAATAACTTAGACTTACTCACAGACTCGATGCCTTCAAGCCTTGATGCAATTCCACATTCATTGTAACCTTATTTATAGCCATTGCTGGGTGTCATCTAACTGCCTCACGACGCAAGCGCGTTTCCACATCTCGGTATCCCACCGATCTTACTTATCAACCCAAACATGGTCTCCACCGCTCGAAACGCTCACAGTATAAAGAACAAACCAGTATCGTGCAACATATAAGAGATCTCAAGCAGACATATAGATGTAGGATTCTTGGATCTCAAACTTGGGTGTATACTAGGGTTTATGAGGCACAATATATAACTTGGAAAAAGGTTTTTGCAAAAACCCTCTTTGAAAATTAATGCCAGACCTGAGTATTTATAGAAAATACGTTTTTTGAGGCATCATATTATTTTATAAAACTCATTCGAACGAAAACATATAGTTTGTTCTAACTAAAACACTAACTCGTTCGAACCAACTATATACTCATTAAAACGATCATGCTATTCCCGTTCGAACCAGTTTCGAAAGAGCATCGAATGATATATTTTTAATCAACAAAAACTTCTCATTTGATGTTCGCTTAAAGGTCATTCTAACAACATTCACATATCGTTTGAACAAACTGTATAAACTCGTCCGAACGAATGAAAACCAAAAACTATTGTTCTTTCAAAATCCATTTTATGAAAAGGCATATTTTTCTTTTATAGAACAACACCCAAACTAAATCCGGGGATCAAACATAAACATTTATCCATACATTCATTGTGATCCCTCAAATGTTGAAGACGAACTCGACACGCAGTCCAATGTATCCTCGATGTTGCTTTAGCTTTATCACGTGGTTTTAAATCACACATCATAGGCTTGAAGGACACATAACTCTCAATTCTTAATAACCTATAACTCAAATAAGTTTTGTCCAAACACATAATTAATCCAATATATATAAATTGACTATATTCGAAAATTTGTCCTTACAAATCTCCCCCTTTGGCTATTCCGGCACAAAGCTCAAAATGAAATACTATTGGGTCGTGAAACTCACTAAGACTCAATTCCCAACCCCAAAAGGAAAAAAAGTTACAGATGCTTGACCGACACAAATTGTGTAACTTTGCTCTAGTGTAAACCGTGTTGACCTACACACTTAAAAACACGTTCAAATCGCATATGAAAAAATCTCCCCCTTTGTCTAACTATCTCTACCTAAGAAAGGAAATTTTAGATACCATTTGTCCCCTTTTTTATTCAAGAATAGACAAAGAATATGGTGCACAATAGCAAAATATTTCTCCCCAATAAAACCAAATCCCCCCTAAGTGAAGCATGGGTAATCATAAAGGAAAAATTAATATATTATGCAGTGGTGAGAAGAAAGTCACGTAACAATAAACAATTCGGCAACACAAGCACAAATAATCTAAACTATGAAAAAATAATATCAACTATGATGCAAGCATTTAATAATAAGGTACAAAGATGATCATAACACATGCTAATATAAATAGAATATTAAGCATATGGCAAACATGGATTAAATGAAAATGCAAAAACTCAAAACAAACACACACACACACACACACACACACACTATATATATATATATATATATATATATATATATATATATATATATATATATAGAGAGAGAGAGAGAGAGAGAGATTCTCTAAAACGGACCTCTTATAAAGAAGGGACTTAACAGGCTTTGTCTTTTTCCCAGCGTGGTCCCCTAGTGGTCCCAAAGTCAAAATTGTCATCCTCCCAAAGTGGTCCCCTATTGTCCTATAGTGAAATTTTATTCTAAGACTACATATATCATTATTTATATTCTAGACCACGAAAATTTAAGAAAACAGTGAGAACCCAAAATTGGTATCAGAGCCAAGACGCTCCTTTCAAACCGACATTAGTAAAAGACTTCCCTTGGTATTTATCCCACGTATTTACAAATATATTTTTGGAACCTATCCAAACTACCAACCCATCCCTGCAGCTGATTTAGACCCATAAGGTTGCTTAACCTCACACATAGACGGCTGTTTGAAAAACTTGTTTATAAGATTAATAATAAAAAGTTATAAGTTGAGTAAACTCTGAAATAAACTCATTGAACAAAACTTTTTTCAAAATGAACATTAGATGTGTTAAAATAATTTTTCTGAATATGTTCTCTAGACTTGTTAGTTTGATTACATTAGGTTTTTAAAAATCAAAACCTACAATTAAGTCTCGAGTACGATATTGTTCGCCAAAGTAATTAAGAACATTCAAGCAAATTAACACGTGATTTTTAACGTGGTAAAACCCTAAAATGAGGAAAACATCCACGGCCCCCTCTACGGAGAAAAATGAAAAATCCACTAGAATCACAATCAAGTTACAACACCTAAGAACCAAAAATACAAGATCAGAAAATTTACCTACACGAGTTACTCCACTCTCAAAGGCAGTCTGTCTTGATTTGTTCTTCTCCACGCAGCTCCCTTGTTTTGTCCTTGAATCCCGGATTCCAGCAGCCCCACAAATAAAATATCTCACCAAGAACCACAAATACTAAGTGTTCGTGTGAAAGTGATAGTGTGTTGTGAATTAACTGAATACAACGATGCTTCTCACCCTCTTAATCAAATATACAAGTAATATCCTATTAATTACAAGCCACTTCTATATGCAATGCCAGTAATTTCAAATGTGCTTTGAACAATATGACTTCAAAATTTTTTCAGATCTGTAAAAAAGAACATCTAAAGTTTTTGTTTCAAATCAAAATTATTTATATTCAAACTAATTTCACAAAATGTGAAATAAAATTTTGAAACAAAAAAATATTTCAGATCTGATAATATACAGAAAAATTCAGAAGTCAAATTTCTCAAAATAAATTTGAGATTACTATCTTGGATCAATGAGCAATAATAGAAACAAAATAAAATGATCCATGAAAGAAATAAAGAGACCTAAAAAAAATCTTATAAGTGAACTAAATGGGTTCTTAGGGAGATATAGAGTTGAAGAAGGTCTTCAATTAAATCCAGAAATCAACAATATCCCAACACCAATAATCCATTAAATACCCAACTCAAATAAACCCTAAACATATTTAACTCTCAAATAGGTGTACAGTTTATTAAAGAATGAAAGTGTTTGGGTATATAGTTTGGTTTAAGAGAAAAATCGTATAAGGTTTGAAAAAGGATATGGGTTTTTCTCTTTTCTCTCTCTCTCTCTCGATTTTCTCTCATAGTTCTCTCTCTCAGTTTTCTCTCACAGTTCTCTCTCTCTCTCTCTCTCTCTCTCTCTCTCTCTCTCTCTCTCTCTCTCGGTTTCTCTTCCGATCTCACACTGCCGCTTCTCTCTAATTTCTCCAACCAACAAAAATAGAAACCCTAAGAGAGTTTATATACTCTGCCCAAAAGTCGGTTACAAACCGAGGGCTGCGATCTGTGTTCGTCAAAAATAATCGAAGGGTCGAGAAGATCGGAAGAAGTTGGTTACAGATCAAGGGACGAGAACTGTTGCGTCAAACCGACGCTGTTAACTAGAGGCTGGATTGAGATTGGATGAGCGTCGCCAGCCGTTAATCTAATAGGTCAGTCATGAATGGAACGGATGAGATCAGATTGTGCCTAATGAACTGCAAATCTAAGGGATAGTATGAATCACAACAAATCTAAGGGTTGAAATAAGCAGTGGAAGCGCTGAATATGGGTTGGCTGATATGGGTATCTCACGGATAGAGGTTGAAGCTTGGTTTGGTCCGTTGATTACACGAGATCAGTCCTACGGTTTGAATGAAACATCTCGAATGTAAAGAAACTCAAAGCACTGAGTTAAAAACTCAATAGGTTTAAAAAAATGCAAATGGAATGATAAGTTTTGAAAAATTCGAATTTCAACCACAAAGCTTTTCACCACAAAAAAATATATAAAATTTAACTTCAAACATTTTAAAAACAAATTGTAATTAATCAATTTTTTTTATTTTAGATGAGATTTTTTTTTAAATGAGTTTTCTTTTTCCAACAAATGTTTAAATGAATTTAAAAAAATATGTTTGAATAGGCTAAACCACATAAAAAAAATATGCACACATAATAACATATAAATGCTAAATGATGTGAGTGTGTCCTAATGTGGTTCACGAATAAGATACTTTCCTTTGAAGTTCATCGAGATGCTTGGATTGGGATGCCTTTGGATGAAGCTTGAAGCTTTTTTCGAGATAGAGTAACTTGGAAAAGTCTAATCATATTTTGTCTCGATATGCAAACTAGTTGGAACTCCTATATGGTACAGATTCAAGTAAGTCAACTATATAGGGTGTTCTCACTGTTCACACGTTGAACACATCCCAGCCAAACACGCGGACAACATGCAAGTTACTGCTGGTGTTATCAATAGTATGCTAGACCAAAATAAATGTATTCTCGTTATTTTAAGATAATTATCTACATACTTCAAATACCTAGATACAAATATACAAAATATCTCAAAAGAAATACAAGAAATAGACAACTAAATACCTATAGATCGTGTACAAGTATTACAAGATATAAATACCAAGACTAATCACATAGAAGACCTTAACAAGAAAATCTCAGAACTTACAAAAAACCAAGAAAGTGAGTTAGTTAAACTCGATAATAACAAGCTAAACCTATTCTAAGATTAGATATTATCTTCTTAATGGAAATAGTTAGGTTAAACTAGAAAAATGTACATGAAAAACCTCTCCATTCAGACTTTGGCGAATTTTTACCAAAGAATTTTAAAAAATGTAAGTGATGAAAGATTTTACTACAAGATAAATGAAATTGAGATTGTGAATGCTGCTAAATCATCAAGACTTATGCTTTAAAGATTAAATTTAATGCTAAAATCCATAGCAACCACACAAGACTATAATAGTAGCTATATTAAAGACTTACAATTAGATTTATGGGGGTTTTGGGAAAAGGTCCTTATAATACTCAAAGTGTATAAAAATAAGACACTCCATATAATTTTATAAATTTAGTCCCTGTAGAAAAAATTCCTTGAAAAATGGTGAAAAATAGTGCCGCTGGCGCGAACCAAAAAAATAAATGCTATCATACCACAGGGACTAGATTTATAAATGCTATTGTATCAAATGGACTAGATTTATAAACTTGAAAAGCATTGTCCTAAAAATCCAAATATAGGAAGGAACATGACCTTTACCTTAATTCTCTATAGATTTAAAAGCTAAGACAAAGGGTTAACCACCTTCTATACAGACTTCGTTAAATTTCAACAATATTTAGCCAATTATCTAGATAATATGGAAAACCATAACCTATCCAGAATGGATAGTATAGTTAATGGATTTAGACTTAATATAGTTATAGTAGAAACAAAGCATGAATAAATCATGAAGGGAATTAAGTTTATATATAATAGCCTTCCCAATCAGAATTAGACTCTCCCTTTATTTTGCACGTCTAGATAACATAGAAAAAACACTAGAAATTATAGAATCAAGAATAACACAAGAATATGTGCAAAAACAAGAAAAAATGATGAATTCAAAGACTATATTACAAACATTGTTAATTCTCTTGCTAAGCATAATGAAGATATTGATGAAAATGCAAGAAGAGAAAATAAGCTCTGTAAAGAAGAAATGCTTAGTCAGATAAAAGGACAAAAGGATTATTTAGACTCTTTAGAGAGAATTGAAAAAATAATTAAACAAAAATAGGTAATCCCTGTAAATTTAGAGAATCTTCTTATATAGAAAATAAGGGAGGGAAAACCATAACTAGAAGAATTATAAACGATGGATTTGATAAGACTAGTAAGATAGCTAGCCTTATTCAAAATATTGGAAATAATAATAATTTTATGATCCAAAGACTTAAAGACTCATTCTCAATGTTAGAATATGGTGGAAAGAAAGACACTTTACCAATCCTCTTTAATGGAAAGAATGGGGTGAAATTGACGGGAAATTGTAGAAGATTCCATACATAATGGACAACTTCCAGCAGTTGGATACATAGACTTGCTTAAAGAAGGAGCCACTCTGAAAACTCCTAATTATAGCATGACTTATCATTATAGAAGTCATGTGTTAGACAAGTCCTTTACTGAGCTTCAAGTTTTTGACTCAGAATAACTAAGATCAAGGGGAGCTGATAGAAAATTCGAGTTCCTAACCTTTGGACTCTTTCAAGCAAGAATCCAAGGTTTACATAAACATAAAAATAATATCAACATATTATGTTGCTTAATAGATAAAAAATGAAAAGATTTTGAGAAAAACCTCATTGGGATATCTCAATTAGAAATGTCAAACAACATAGGATACTTAAATATCATTCTGGTATTTACACTAATCGTAGACACAGCAAAATATTTTAAGTTAATTCAATATGCAAGTACTATGAAGATTATATTATCCCAGATGTTAATATCAATATAGAGTTCCAAAGCTAGGTAAATTTTTTCCAATTCCCCTATGAAGGAATGCAATCGGGAATTCCTAGTGGTAGACTTAATGAAGAAATATTGGTTAGAACTAATAGTTCAGACTACAACCATATACAGTATTAGAAATACTGGACCAATGAAAGAAAATGCCAAGACACTTTGGTAATTGCCATAATTTCAATAGACTAAGACTATACAAAATAAACCCTTCTTTATTAATCAAGACGATGTAACTGGAAACGATATTATCCAGTTTGGTCCTCCTAAGACTACTAGCGAAAGTATCCATACATAAGGTATTAGATTTAGAAATATGGGAGAAGCTATACTTAGTGATCCCTTAGGAGGAGGATGTAATAGTAAAGATTGATCTAGACTATTAAGACAAGCTCTAGTAATTAGACCTAGAAGATTATTCGATAAAAAAGAAATAATCAAAGAGAAAGCTAGAATCCAAAACTTTGGGCATAAACCCTCAAAATTAGACATGAAAATATTTAAAGAACTTCTTAAAATAAGTAATTATGTTAGATTCCAAGAGAAAGATAGATTTAATATGATATTCCAAGACCATATATTAAAATTAAAAGAATATAAGAATACCAAAGAACTCCTTAGAAATATTAGGTTAATGTAAGAAGGAGGAGAAAGATTAACACCATCTATACAGGTAGGTCCTACTAAATAGGAAATTGGAACCACTAGTAGGCTGAATGATGCTACTAGACTTTTTAGTAAACTAATAGAAATGAATATTCATATTTATTCAAATACCCTAATAAAGACAAAACCCGATTATATAAAAGATTTTCCAACTAGTGACAAGGGTTTTACTCTAGTTAAGACCATGACAAGTCAAGACATAAACCCAGTTGGAATATACCTTAATTTAGATAATGTTAAAGACAAAAAGAAAGACTTAGATGAATGGCATAATAAAATGAATATGCGTTTTGCATCTAATGAACAATGGGATGCAAGGTCATGTAAATGATATTCTGAGCAATCCATTAGAGGAATTGCTAAGAATTATTTAGACGAGCTACAAATGCAGAATCCATAACTAAAGTTTAAAAAATGAAAGAACATAAAAATGAAAGATCAACTGAAGAATATATTCAATTATTTAAAGCAGAATTCATTGGAGCTGGACATCTAGCTCAAATTAATGAACAAGACTTAGCTAAAACTAAGCTAGCTCTTCTTAGTATTTGCAAATTAGATAAAATAAATGAATACAACAATAATTATAAACAACTATACTACAAAATTAAAGAATTTGACTAGACCTTAAAGATGAATATTTTAGAAAAATACCAACTATTAGACAAATCCTAATTAATGAATACAAGAATTGGCTAGGAGTTGCTAGAATCAAGAATAACTCCCTTGGTGAAAGAATTAATTTCGCCAAAGACTATATTATATCTAAAAGACGAGATATGACTCGAGGAAAGTTAATTTAAGAAACTTTTAAATAGATTCATCGAATTGAAGATGAAAGAGACATTGCTCCAATCTAGTGGGGACGTGGAAATGAATTTAAAGAAAGGAAATTCAAAAAGAATAAACCAGATTGGAAATAAAAAGCTAGGCCTTTATATTTTCTAAAGAAATATCAGATAAAGAAAATGACGATAATACCAATATCTATAATGCATATACAGATAGTGATTCAGAAGACTCTGATAGTGATACTGATGAGTATGAAGACTCCTAAGATACTCTAGACTTATATATGATGTAAACTGATAAAGAAGATGATTATATAGATTTTGAAGAAGCTTGGTATAAATGTATATTAAGCCCCTTATTAAAGAAAAGATGGACGATTAGTAATTCTAAGTTACTAACATATATACCTAGATGTTACTACGATGAAGAATATTATTGCACATTCAAAATGAAATGTAGTAAGAAAGACTTTAGTTGTGTAGAATGTTTTGAGACCATATAAATAGAACTATATATGGCTTGTGTTATTTGTCAATTACACTACCATAAAGATTGTTGGAGAACTAGATTTCAAGCAAACTATACTACCCAATATGATACTCAAATAGATCAAGATATTAAACTATATTATCAGGACATTGATAAAAATATAGCTGAGAGATTCCAAGAAAATGAAGACCTAAAAGGAAAGAGAACTTCATATGATCATGAAGAAAGGTCCTCAGAAAGCAGTACAAAAGACTTAACACCAATAGATATTATAGATAAACCTTGAAAAGGAATATCTATTATAGAAAAGAATAATTTAGGAATTTCTACTAAACATAATGCTTGTTTGTATAATTATTTATGCGAAACAAAGATTATACTAAAAGACTTTTAACTTTTATATATATATAAGATGCTAGCAGAGTATTTGTAAGGCTAATGCCTTCACTGAAGAATATTTTCAAGACGCTAAGCATGAGATCCATGGTAAGGTAGCAAATGGAGAACCATTTATCTTATATTTTCAGACCATTCCTATTTTCTTCAAAATAGGAAATCAGACAAATAAAACTATAAATCATCAGTTTTGGATTATGGATCCCTGACCTAGTTTTAGAGGAAAAATTATTTTAGGCAAAGATTTTATTAGTAAATATCATCCTTATACCCAGTATAATGATAAGATATTACTTAGAAATAAAAATGAGCTTAATATTATCGCCCCTCTAATTGATCACAAGACTAATTTCGACCTTATGCAGGTCAAGCCTAATTATAGACCAATAACATATAGCAGAGCCTACTTTAGGAGAAAATCCCATTGCTAAGGGGGACAAAGACCAAAGTTATTGTGAAATTATTCCTATTAACCCAGATGCCACTATTAATGGTGAAACTTACAATAAAGGATATTCACACGAAGATAGAGAAGAATTCAAAAAAGACATAGATGATATGATTAAACTAGGCATTATTAGAGAAAGTAAAAGTATACATAATAGCCTTGCCTTCTACGTTCAAGATGAATCTGAACGAAAGAGAGGAAAAAGACGTATGGTCATAGACTATAGACACCTTAATAAGAATTGTGAATTCGATTCTTATAAAATTCCAAATAAAAATAATCTAATCAATCTGACTGAAGATAGAATTATATTTAGTAAGTTTGATTGCAAGTCGGGCTTCAGACAAATTAAGATGCACCCAGACAATATTACTTGGACGGTCTTTAGTGTGCCCCATGAAAAATATGAATGATTTGTTATGCCATTTGGATACTTGAACGCCGCCCCTTAAGCATTTCAAAGACAATTGGATAATATCTTTAGACCTTGCTCAAAATTTTGTGTTGTTTATAAGGCGATATTCTTTTAGCTAGCAAGACCGAAGTAGAACTTACTAAGAAGATTGTTTTAGAATTAGATAAACATTGAATTATTATTTCTGAAAAGAAAATGCATATATTTCAGACCGAAATAGACTTTATGGGAATGCATATTAATAAAGGAAAATTATCCTTAGCAGAACACATAACGAAAAAGATTTTTGAATTTCGAGACCAACTTAGAGATAGAAAATAATTGCAATAGTTTTTAGGATTGCTTAATTGTGCTGCAGACTTTATTAAGAACCTTGTTTCAAAAAGACAAAGCTTAACATCCAAATTAAAAGAAATAGATAAGAATAATCCTTTTAAATGGACTACAGACTATTTTGAACTTATAAAATAGATCAAAGAAGTAGTCAAGAATATTCCTCTACTTGAACTGCCTAATGCTAAAGATCAGTTTATAGTAGAAATAGATGCCTCAGACAAATAATGGGGAGCAACATACTTTGCCATTGATCATCATACTAAAAAGAAGAAACTTTGTAGATACACTTTTGGAACTTTTACTGATCTAGAAACAAGATATACAGCCCATGAAAAAGAAGTTTTCTCTAGAGTTCGTGCTATAGAAAAATACATGTTTTTTCTTAGACCTAAACATTTTACCATTTATACTGATCCATATTATGCAGTAAAATTTAGGTCTTAGACTTATCATAATCAAGAATCAATAGATTAATTAAATGGCAGCAATTGCTCGGTGGATATGACTTTTCTGTTATTCATATTAAAGGAAGTAAAAATATCATTCCAGGCATTATATCTAGAGAACCCGTGTTTGATAATACTAATATCATTTCTTATTTTATGATGCAAAAAGATTTCGACACCATGAGTTCTTATGGAACAAGTAGACTGAACAAAGAAGACATTGCAGACTATCTTAGACGCGTAAAGCCAAATGCCGGTAAAATGAAAAAACAAACTTAAACTCATATCCAAGACAATCAAGAAAGACCAATTTTGGGAAACTTCGATGATATTCTTGTTCCTCCTGGGAAATCAAGAAATGAAATTGCTGCCAAGAATAAACTTATTGGGAAAATGTATTTTCCCCAATATAGATGAGACCAAAGATATCAAGACTTAATAAAATATATACAAGAATTTTCAGATGATGAAAATACTCTTATAGACGACATATAGTGGATTCAAACAGGATTTGGTATCTATTGCCAGATTCATGAGAACTCAAAGACTTGCAGTTACTCAACTCAGTACTGCTATTCCTAGACCTCAAACTCAGACATATGCTCAGACTCTTGGAGAAAACTCCAAAATTAGATCTGTTGTTAATTTTTATTATCAACAAAAGACTTTTAAGTATAAGATTATTATATCATTTGGTAATAATAATCTCCCATTTTCAGAAGACTGTCAGAGAGAGGGTGATATCATTATTGAGCATATTAATATGTTATTATCTGAGATTAATAGATATGCCTTAATAATTATTGGCTTATTCAAAGAAGTTTCAAAAATTTATCTTTTTGGAGAAGCATAAATGTCACACATAACTCTTATACACTATGGGTTCATTGGACTCATCGGGATACAAACTATAGAAGACTCTATTACTCTTGGAAAACGTATCCATTTGTATGCCGAAAAGATAGAATAATTTTTTCCCTTGTTTACTAGAATTTACCCGAATCCATTGAATTCTTGCAGGGGAAAAGGGGTTGAAGGATTTAGACTCATCAGATTTTCATCATTTGCATTTGAAGACTTTGAGATCCTTTTTGAAGACGATACCAAAGACTTATTTGTTGACAAGTTCAAATTCCAGATTGCCCAAGCCATAGAAACAATAGAGATTATGGAACTATTAACAAGCTAAGAAAGATGGTATACTCTATACCATAATGCGAACTTAATTATTCAAGCTGATGAACCATTGAACAGTAGGCTCAAAAGAGAATCTAAATAAGTGGTTGAGGTAGCTTTGCAAGCTAGCATCAGGGTGGTGGGCCTTATTGATGAATACTATAGTAATAATAATGCTCCACTATATAAAGACGAATCAAATTGGACAAAAGAAGACATAGACGGGATAAAGAAGGGCCCCTCTTTATTTGAAGAATTATTGAAGACGGAAGTCGCGTGACACAAGATGCCAATACTGCTTTTTGAAAAAGAAAAATATCATAGACTCAGATAGAATTACCAAAAGATGCCAAAATTGCTTTTTTGAAAAGCAAAATCATGTAGACTTTAATTATTGTATGTTATTTCCACCGATTTGCTTTTTATAGCCAATTATCAGTCATTTGTAGTACCCTTGTGATTATAAAGGGGAGAGTTTCGCAGAGGAAAGTGGGAGAAAAAAAAGAGTGAGAGAAGTAGTTAAAGAGAAAGAGAATAATATGTCTATTAGTGAGTAAACCTCATATAGTTAGGGGAGAGGTTAGAGTTGTATTTACTAATGCTATGCAATAAATGTTATTTTCTTCCAAATCTCTTATGTTATGTTGTTATTATACTACAAACATCTCTAACTTTCTATTCATAGAGGACTGTTATGTGGAACCTCGAGTGTAGCACATAGGTGTTACACTGTTCAACCGCCGTCAGGTGCCGATTTATCGTGAGCCGTTAGCCAGGTGGGCATTATGCGTGGTGGCGTACAGGTAGGAAACAGGTCCAACGCCAACAGAGGATTGATGTACGACACATAAAATGAGAGTTACAGGAGGTACAGACCGGAGAAGGATAATAACCAACTGAAGAGATAAAGGGAAGAAGATAAAGTCATTGCAAACCAGAAGGAAGGTATAAACTCAAACCAAACCCTTAGCTATTTAAAATATTATTATTAAATTTCAAAAGTAATTGTATGAGCCTTTAATAGCTATAGACTTTTTAGCATTTGTTAATAAAACATACCCAGACTTAACAAGAGAAATCCATGAGTGGACTCTCTCAGACCCCTCGAAAACACTACTTATTGAAACTGCTTTAATATACGGAGGAGGTGCTTATAAATACGTAGACTAGATTATTGTGTGGTTAATCCGCGAAGTACCTAGAATAGAAATAATAAGAGCAGAGATCCGTGATCTCTTCAAGCAAGATTTAAGAACTGAAGAATTTGCAGAAGAACTTTTAGAATCAGAAAAATATCAAGAATATACTAGAATACTTAGAGATACTATAGACGTATTGAAATATATTAGAAGAAAAAGATTGGATGAAACAAGAACTATCCTTATTAGATCATGAGGAGTTTGTCCACTCCTTAAATATGTGGAAACTGCCTCTCGTAGAACTTATTGAAGATTTTCATCATCCTATGGTGACAGTGAATTAGACTAATTCATAGAAAATGACCTAATCTATATTATTAACCAAATATATAAGAGACTAGACACATAAAACCTCAATATCGCATAAGGTGTTTAAAGCTAGATTATTTTCCCTCAAAACCACTTGAAATTTATAGACATCCTAAGGAAAATATTTGGATAGATAATACTCACTATTCTGAAATACAGTACATTAGTGATGGAGAAAGCTTAAGAAGTAACCCCGAACCTTTTACGCTCAGGCTTCTAGATTAACTAGAATTTAAAATAAGCTTAATAAACTTTAGGATCTCTTGGGGTAAAAAATTATATTCCTAAAACCTTAGAAAAAGACAATAGTATACAAAAGACAAAGTTGTCCCTAAAAGTGGCCCCTAAAAAGACAAAGCGGCCCTAAAAATTTCTTGACGACATTAGTCTGTCATTTAAGCCCGCTAACTTAATCCGTTGGAGAGTCGAACCGTATATATATATATATATATATATATATATATATATATATATATACCAAGAAAGCATATACACATATATAGGTATAAACGCCCGTAAAAAACACAAACACATGAGCTTTACACACCCGCATAGTATCAATATGCCTAAACATGGTGGAACGGAGCGAAGGGGCATGAGCTAAAAATAAAAGAAAATGACCCAATCCATCAAATACGTCCAAGTAGATCTATTTTACTGCAATAATTTATTCATATTCGATTTAGCCTCACGTGTCAAATAAAGAACTCAAAAGGACAAGCAAACATAATGCACACTTGCCTAGAAATTTTAATGATTCACAAATCAATAGCGTCAAAACGATTAGCCTCAACTAGGACTCATTGTGCAAACCTATTGATCTTCAAATGAACACCTTCAAAAATATAATTTCTCACTCTCCTTTTCTTTTATATATATCTAATTTCTGAAGCATAAATGTAAACAAAATTAGGCATTGGCAATTTTTTTTTGTATTTATTACCTCTTGCCAACGATTGCGTTTCACGCAAAGGTAATTTCTCATTTCGTAGCCCTTTTTTGTGCACACTGATATTTTTAAAAAAGATCAAACAAATTCACGGACAATGGTTTTTACATACACAAACCACACATAGTAAAAAAATTATGTATATGACAAGATTGTTAGGAGAACACCTCACCTAGCTCATGTGATATATGAAGTTAAAATCCAAAAGAGCTTGTGCAAAGTGTGTGCAAGGGCAGACACAAAGTGAATCTACCGTGTAAATCAATTTCAAACTACTTCATGTAAACATAATTAATAATAATCCAAGCATTGAAAATTAAAATAAAATCTTATAGTCACATGGATACTTGTAAGTAATGGGATTAAAAGACACCGATATGCCAAACAATATGTGCAAAACTAAACCACACATAAACAAAAAATCTTTTTGAGTTTTTAAACATTTTTCAAAATCACACCAATTTAAAAAGAACATATAAAAAGACAAATAAAATCTTTTTGTATTTTTTCATTAAGACCCAAAAAATAGAATATTAAAATACAAAAGAGAAACACGTCATAACACTAGCACTAACATATAACATAAAGCATAACACTAGTGTATGACAAACAAGTAAGGAATCATTCATAAGATATAGCATGTGACGAATTGTGTGAAAACATGTGAGAGTCAACAAGCCTAACACTAAGAACCTCAAAATCGGATCTTCTAACCCACATAGGTGTAAAGTGACAATCTTGGGCTTGGAGAACCTTGGTGACACTAGTCTTAACATTCCTAGGACCTTTTTTAAAATCATAATGAAAATGCCTATGGTTACCTTTCCTACCACAGTGTGTGAAAATGAAGAACAAGCACTCAATTCCACTAAAAGATTCTTTCACGAAGGGGAAGAGTCGACTTTAGTAGCTATCAAGTTTTCCTTAATTATAGATTTACTTGAGGACTCTCCCCGACATTTGTTCTTCAATCCAAGGGGATCAAACTCTTGCTATAGTTGCTGAATTTCTAACATCCTTAGCTTTGGTTGGCTCTCTTAAAAGAATGGTATTGGCTTTAGCAGCAGAAGTATCTATATCATCAAAGCCAATCCCATACTTGTCATTCTAGATTCGGACAATGCCCAACATTCTATCCAACATCTCCGACCTAGACTTCAAATTAAATTTGACATTACTCGAGCTTCTCCTTAAAACTCCTCTCGTGCGCTCTAAGATCGTCATCCAATTTAACATTATCATCACCTATGGCACGTTCCTTCACCTTGGATTCTAAGAGCAAGTTAGCCCTTTCAACTTCAATGACTCTGTGTATAACTCTCAAAAGTCCACTCAAATCTCACTATCCTCCTCATCTTACTTTTTTCATTTTTCATCCTCACTAGCTTGGTAACCAAAAGACCGAACCTCAGAATCGTCATGTACATGACCATCTTCATCGGGATAAGATACTTCATTTAAGCCCACACGACTGGCTATGAACTCGGTGTAGTTACGCTCAGCGGGGGAATCATCCTTCTCTCTTGACTCACTTTCACTAAGGTTGGTATTGTATACCTTTGGTTTCTTACCCTCCTTCCTTAGCCTAGTGGGACACTCATGAGAATAATTCCTTAAACCTTAACATTCAAAACACTTATCCCGGTCATCAACCTTCTTAGGACCATCCTTATTCTTCCTATCATGGTCGATAAAGTTTTTGAGTTTCTTTTCAAAACTCTTCTCATCTCTAATCTTAAGAAACTTTTTTAACTTCTTAGCAAACCTAGCTATCGCTTCAGCATCAAGCTCACTGTCACTATCAGAATTTGACACATCTTCTTTTCGAACTTTCATGGCAATACCCTAATATTTCTTCGGAAGACACATGTCCATCCCATAGGTTTGAAGGTCACCTACAAGTTCTTGAACTCTTATAGCATCGACACCACCTAGAGAATCTAAGACTATGACTTTGGCATTGAATTTTGCAGGCAATGACCTTAAGATTTTATGCACCACTCTTGACTCGGGGATCGACTCACCTATGTTATATGAGGAATTGACAATATTCGATAACTTGACATATAACGCATCAAAAGACTCATTCTCTAACATCTTAATCGTCTCAACATTAGTCATCAATTTTTGTAACTTAGAAATCCTAAAACTATATGTTCCCTCATGTGTGATCACAAAATATCCCAAACATCGTTCGCACTCTCGCAAGTAATAATACGTCTAAACTCTTCACCAGTAACAATATAAAAGATAGCGATCACATACCTGGAATTAAAAGTCGAGGCATTCTTTCCAATCGTTGTCCAAGAGGCATGCACTTTAAGAGCACCACCTTCAGTTGGAGGAGTCCATCCATACTCAACCGAGTTCCAAATATTCTCATCGATCGATTTAAGGAAATATCGCATTAGCGCCTTCCAATGGGGATATTTTGTCCAATCAAATAATGGAGGTCGACCAACAGAACTACCCTCTTAGTTAAAATCCAGCTAAACCCTAAACAAGCACAAAATAGGGATATAACACAGTAATCTAGTGTAACCCACTTTGATATCATTTTTGATAAGGCTAATGCGCCCTAGGGTTTGTAGAGAAACACTACTCATTTTTTATAAACTTTGCACCGCAATAAATCCAAAGTATTGTGTGAAACTATTTACTAATTTTAGTCTTTACTTAAGTATGCATCTATGTGAGTATAGGCAAGAATAAAATGACCAAACCAAAACAAGATAATTTATGAGAAAACCCCACAAAGAGAAAAACCTCGGACGATCCAGCCCCACAAGTCCACTATGATATAGGCAGTTTACAAGAATAACTCAGACTTACTCACAAAATCGACGCCTTCAATCCTTTATGTGCTTCCCCGTTCCTTATAACCTTCTTCGCAACTATAGTAGGACGCCTTCTAATATCCACACAACGCATGTGCATTCCCACGTCTCGATATCCTACCGATCTTACTTGTCTCGTAACCAATCCAACCATCGCTCAACACAAATACGATATCCACCACTCAAAATGCTCACAGTATGAAGAGCAAACCAGTATGGTGAAACACATAAGAGATCTCAAACATAAATATAGATGTAGGATTCTTAAATCCTAAACTTAGGTGTAAACTCGGGTTTGGGAGGCACAAGATATAACTTGAAAAAATATTTTCGCAAAAACCCTCTTTGAAAACTGATGTTAAACCCGAGTATTTATAGAAAATATGTTTTTTTATGCGACGCATTTTTTAAGAAAACTCATTATGTAATGCCCCCGTCCGAATTTATGGGTTACCGGCAGTCAACTCGGTCCTACCTCAGCATTAGGTGTGAAGTGCAATGAAATAACCTCTTCACCGAAATTACCCTTTTCGTTTAAAATAATGCACAATAGTATTGCAAGTATAATGAATTTCACGTCCCTTACTTTTTAACTTTGATTTTTATTCTAAAAACCATACTCATTTAGGACTGATTTGTGTAACACCTTTTCCAACTTTTTCATTTCATAAAAATGTTTCACTTTAAGTAAAATTTCCAATTTATCCCTTTATTTGCAAACTTGTCGTTTTCCTACATTTTGCAAGTGTTATTTTCCCAAAGCACCCTTTAGTTACTCATACTACTTCTTAAACTGTTTCAACACTTTAACACCTTTTTAACATTTGGAGTATCATCCTTCTCAACTCGGAAGCCACTTTTTTCCCTTTCCAAATTCATAAGTGTTAATCTTTCAAACATCATTAAGTCACACACACCAACTTCCCAATTTTTAACCATTAACACTTATTCAAAACCTTTATTAAACATATTTCCGAATTGGACATTACTTTACTTTTTTTATTCAAGAAATCTAATTACTTTTAAAGATTACTTTTATAAAAATACACCATTTCCTTTTCATCAATATGTGTAGTAATATAATCCTATTTCTATCATACCTTTAACCCCTTCTTGACACACTTGGAATATTAGAATTTCCACTTTTCTTATTTCTTATTTAAACCCAACAGAACCTCCTTTAAACTTGTTCACATATTTATTATCAAAATACTACAAGTTTATATGAATGAGAAAATGGAATTTAAATCCTAAAATCCAATTAAACGGGTTAAACATACATTTCATCCTAGAAATTCATTATACTTGCGAAATTATGCTTTTTAAGGCATAAAGACATTATTAATTTCTTCAAACTTAGCAAATGTCCCTTTTCCTAAAATCTCCATTTTTCCAAGAACTTTATTTCACAAACATTTACCAAAATCAACATTAATTTTCAAACATTTTATTTCATGAAATGTTTAGCATCAAATCTCTAGAAAATGCACCATTTTAATAAAATACCAACTTTAATATTCAAAAACTTTAAAATACTTACTCATCCTTTATTTCCTAACAAAATAATATTTTACCAACATTTTTATTCCATGAAAAATGTTTAATCTTAATCTACTAGAAATCATTATTTATTCATGTGCATTCTACTCATGTCATCTAACAACAAGACTACTAGTAATGCAAATAGAGTCTTAAACACTAAGAATATATTTTTCCACCTCAAAGACTTCAAAAGGTGGTAAGAAGATTGTTGCATGAGGAGCAACCCTCACCTCCAAAGATGGCCTCAAGGGGTCACCAAATGCATCCTCCATATGTGCTCCATTTAAGCTTCCAAGCAAAGTACCAATAACACTCTCTTTGAACTCCATGAAAGCTTCCATCTACATCTCCAAGAACCCCCAACAGTAACTCCATAAATTTGTAGCTCTCCTCATACACGGTGGAAATGGGTATATATGGTTCAAATATAATGGAATGCATACAAATATGGGTATATAAGGCGGAAGAGTGGTGGTGGATGAGTGTAGGAATGCTAAAATGGTGGAGAAAGACCATCCCTTCCACTCTCCCTCTATTCTTCCAACTCCCACAACACAAATGAGACCAAATAACCCTTATAAAACCCTTAAAACACCCTAAAATCCCGTTTTTACCCATCTGGGCTGGCCAAATTTCGACAACTCAACGATCCAAGGGCCAGAAACGTGACAACGTACAAGGGAAAATCAGATTTAACATTTTCAAAGCACATCATTCGAACGACATTGAGCGTCGTTCATACGTCAAGTGTACCCCGTTCAATATAGGGCTTCTCGTGACCTTCAAGTGACCTAGGACTGACTGTTAGGCAGTAGGACCTCACGCAAACCTCGCTTGATCCCCTCCTTCAAATGAGGTCCAAACCTCGTTCGAGCGAGGCCACTCACGTTTGAACCCTCGTATCTTATTCTTTTCTCAATTTCCAATCCTTGACCATAAATTTCCCACAATTATCATCAAACCTCACTTCGTTACGGTTTATACGAAAACTTAAATGAATTATTAGGGTAGGGTATTATGAACATCCCTCATTGGGGAATTTCTTCCCCAAAATTCTCGGTTCGTCAATCCTTAAACTTACGGGGTTCACCAACTTTTATTATAAGCATATGAAACCCTCAAAGACAAAATCATTGAAGTTTTCAATACCAACGTCACACTACGCGCCCCCATACGGGGTTTGTCACTAAATTTTCAACATGCGATATGCTCTAACGCTCACCATCTCGCTAACCGTGAAGTAACATAGTTGACTCCGAGTCTCCACTCCCTTGATGATCATATCGAAATAATTTCTAGTACTAACCATGATAATGCTCAAGGCATGTCTATGCCTCCACTTGAAACCCTCTCTAGCGATCAACACTCACCGAAGATCGAACCATAATGCAACCAATCATCGTATTCATCACCAAATTCAACTATATCTTAGGACTATACATCACGCGTCCCACAAGTTTTCAGGCCATTCTGACTACACAACTCGCATGAGCTTGCCAATAACCATGCTATGCTAATTTTTCACTCGAAGAAGTAATATTCTTACCGAGTCATCACCATGCGTTTGGATTACAACTTTCATCGTGTTACTCTGATGACCCTAATACTACTCTAGGCATCTCATCTTTGAGCACTCACTTGAGCCTTGATCTAATCCACTCACCGTGGCAAAGTAACACTTCATGCTAAGTTTCTTCAATTTTTAACGCTATACAATATCCTCAAGCCATTATCCCGCTCTTTACAAGCAGATGCACTAACTGCCATGCCGTCCAGTCGAAAGGTCGCTAGTCATAAGAAAGGCCAATATTATGAACAAACCATTTGGCCAAAGGCGTATCCACCTGTACACGGAACTTTATGCAATAGCAAGAACACCTCAGACAAGGCGCATATAGTTACCAAGTCGCATTGACAAGACCCGATCCATCGCGCTCTACCATGCCCAACCGCACCATACCATGACATGACACTAATTCGAGTTACCACATGCATGAGAATACCAATCCCCGATTACCAAAATCAAAAGGACACACGTGAGTTCTAAGGAACAAGCAACCATCCTTAGAAATTCCACCTGTAAGCGTTTGACTATGATTTATAAAAGAGAACCTACTCTATATGCTAGAAGTCATGTTACTCATTCCCGACATTCCCACTGGGTACTAATTCTATCCACATACCCTGGCTTGGGTCATCAACTATGATGAATCAAATCACAACCCTTCATTCTCATAATACGAAGGTAGCATACGAACCTGTAGTTCTCTAGGAAGTCAACACCCGACTTCCCTCCTTGGGAGTGAGGCCCTTCCCCTCACATCCTTGACACACATGGACCACTTTAATTGGCAGATGCTTTGCACCTTTACCTATGTTGACTTAGTCCACTTACCGGTGATGATGTCACCAACCTACGACACCTAGATTAATGTTTATTTTTATATCATGATCAAAATCCCTAATTCCTTAGGCATTTCTCAGTTCAAAAGAGGCCTTTATCTTCCCGTGTCCTTTGACTACACTAAATTTCCACTAAGCTTACTTTCGGGTTCTACCCACACTGAATTTATGCGACGACCACACTAGCCGTCGTTGACATTCTAAGGCTAGCACGAACCATAGAGGGCTTTGCCTTTTAATCCGTACCAGCTTGGCAGGACATGCCAAAAACTAGTCCATACCTTGCTATGACTATCCTAGCATATACCGTTGATACACGTCAACACTCTATCATGCTTCGATATCACCCCACCTTAGTTTCCATTTCAAGTCTCCACCCAACATCATGAACCTAAATATCGAATATATTTCCTAGTACACCTCGAAACTGAGTGTCATAACACTAATGTTAGTTATTTAATGACATCTGAGCATCACGCCTAATATGACACAAACTATCATCTTATGTTAAGAATTACACTACCCATCTGTGCCGATTCAGGAGGCCATACCTGACGCGTACACTATGCAACTCTTATAAACCTTGACTAGCAATCCGAGATCATCACCTGACCCTTAACACAATCATTACTATAATGCTAATGCTCCTTTATAGTGGACTCAACTGGTCTGTTAAGGACACCAAACACATTCTATGCAGCCGTCCTCAAGACCCGGTAAGATTTCATCACCCATACCTTTATCATTGTAGGTGCACTCTACAAACCTTTCAATACCGACATCACGATTACTTGGTGCTCTCAAGGACACTAGTCCATGAGCTTCCACACATGGCATACGTTAACCATAGAACACCTTAGGACGTCACAACAAGTTGATTCCTGTCCCCAATGACGTCATACACTTGATCTTACGAACACTTTAGTATACCCTTAAACCACACTCATACTAGGATTACCTTGCACCTAACCATTACTTCGACGGCTAAAATGAGTCTCTACACTTAGATAATAACCTAATCTTTCTTCCAAACGACTGTGACTGCGTGCCACGTACAAACCACGACTAATGCTATTAAGGATTTGACAAGATACATGACGTCGCCTATAACCTGTAAACCTCTAGGTCTACATCACCGACATCATTAAAGATCCTATTCCTTGAATTAACACTATATTTTTTAAAACCCCATCATAGGAGACTATCTAGAGTTCACTCCTAAGCCTCCTCAATCATCATTGTTGCATATGTAATACCTTTACCATAAACGAACCATAATTCTAATAACTGCTATATGAGATACATTCATGTTCAACAGCTGCTAAAGTACTCACCCACAAGGATATCATCCTATCAACAAAGACTAAATGTACCTAACCTCAAACTTTAAACCACATAAATTTACATGCTCATCAACTATCCTCCGATTACGGTATTCCCAAAACCATACTCATTTAGGACCGATTTGTGTAAAACCTTTTCCAATATTTTTATTTCATAAAAATGTTCCATTATAAGTAAAATTATCATTTTAGTCCTTTATTTACCAACTTATCATTTTCTTCCATTTTGCAAGCATTATTTTCCCAAAGTTTTACACATAACACCTTTTAACATTTGGAGTATCATTATTCTTAATTTGGAAGCCACTTTATTCCATTATTTTCTTTCCAAATTCATAAGTGTAAATCTTTCAAACATCATCAAGTCACACACACCAACTTCCTAATGTTTAACCATTAACCTTATTCAACACCTATATTAACCATATTTCCAAATTGTACACTTCTTTACTTTCTTTATTCAAGAAACCTAATTACTTTTAAAGACTACTTTTATAAGAAAACACCATTTCCTTTTTATCAATACATGTAGTCTTAAATGCTATTTCCATCACACCTTTAACCCCTTTTTGACACACTTGGAAGATTATAATTTTCACTTTTATTATTTCTTGTTTAAATTCAACAAAACCTCCTTTAAACTTGTTCACATATTTATTATCAAAATACTACAAGTTTATATGCATGAGAAGATCGAATTGAAATCCTAAAATCCAATTAAATGGGTTAAACATACATTTCATCCTAGAAATTTACTATATTTGCAAAATTATGCGTTTCAAGACATAAAGACATTATTAATTTCTTCAAACTTAGCAAGTGCCATTTTTTCTAAAATTTCCATTTTTGCAAGAACTCTATTTCACAAGCATTTACCAAAACCAACACTATTTTTCAAACATTTTATTTCATGAAATGTTTAGCATCAAATGTATAGAAAATACACCATTTTAATAAAATACCAACTTTAATATTCCAAAACTTTGAAATAATCAGTCATCCTTTATTTAGTAACAAAATAACATTTTACCAACATTTTTATTCCATAAAAATGTTTAACCTTAATCAACTACAAACCATTATTCATTAATGTGCATTCTACTCATGTCATCTAACAACAAACTACTAGTAATGTAAATAGAGTCTTAAACACTAAGGATAGATTTCCCACCTCAAAGACTTTAAATGGTGGTAATAAGGTCGGTGTAGGAGGAGCAACTCCCACCTCCAAAGGTGGCCTCAAGGGGTCACCAGATGCATCCTCCATGTGTGCTCCATTTATGCTTCCAAGCAAAGTCCCGACAATACTCTATTCAAATATATGAAAGCTTCCATTTCCATCTTCAAGAACCCCCAACAATATCTCCATAAATTTGTAGCTCTTCTCATCCATGGTGGAAATGGGTATATATGGTTAGGGGTGGTAAACGGACGGATACGGATCAGATACCATGTTTTTTATTTTCGTATCCGCTATCTTAATGCACTATCCGTATCCATATCCGCCCGGATAGTTAAAATAACGATCCATATCCGTATCCGCTCGGATACCTCGGATTCGGATAATATCCGTATCTGTTTACATTATTTAGCCATCGCAAAAAATAACTATTAAAATATTCAATCCAATGAAATCCAATCCAATCCAAATAAATATATAACAAAATTATTACCTCCTAACATAAAAAATTATGGCTTCCATAATAATAGTAGCATTCCATAATGATAATATGTCTTAAAGATCCATACTTTACAACCATATAAGCTTAAATCCATAAAAAAAAATAACAGTAGCATTCCATAACAGTTAAAATAAATATGCACCTTTTAGATTAAATTAAATTTAGTGAGAATGATAACCTCATGGACCTTTATCCTTCAAAACATACTGATATTTTTATTTTAATAAGTATACATTTTTATTTTGTATATAATATACCTGTTGTTAACTTCAGTTCTCATCACAGTCAAAACCATTTCTTAACTTTTTTGTTTTTCTCCTGAATTTATTTATAATTAAGGAAACTAATGAACAACCACATGAACAACATATAAATATAGTTATATATTTTTATTTTTATTTTATATGTACATATTGTTGCTAACTTTATGTTGCATGAGGAGAGGATGCGCAGCTGCGGAGTTGATGCGCAACGGAGGGATTGATGAGAAACGGTGGCAGGGTTGATGAGCAACGGAGAGCAGATGAGGCGGAGGGGGAGGTGGTGGAATGAGAGTTTTTTGTGTAATGAAATGAGGGTTTATCTTCTCTTTTTTTGTACGAAGGAGAAATGAAATAAAATTTGGACTTTTTGGTTTAGAGTGGAGTATATATTCTTTAGTGGGTGTATGTTGTGTGTGATAGGGTGTATTGTAACTTTAGTATAACTACATAATAATATACCCAATAAAATAATAAAGCATGGCATTTTATAATATACCCAATAAAACAATAACTTTAAGGTGTTTTTGTTTTGAGTGGAGTATGTGTTTGTTTTCTTTTAGCCTTTAGGGAATAAACGATTAAGGTTTTTTAATATTATTTTATTAGTAATACTAATACGAATATTTTAAACATATGTTTGACAAATACGGATATCTGGTAAAATGGATACTCTGCATCGGATACGGATTATCCGTGTCGGATACTAGTACTATCCGTATCCATTTTCTCGGATATTTTTATAGAGTATCCATACTCGTATCCGTTTCTATTTTTTTGAATAAATATCCATAAATTAGGATTCGAATATCGGACGAATGCGAATTTTTGAATATTCGTTTACAACCCTATATATGGTTCAAATATGGTGGAATACATGATACATATGGGGATATAAGGTGGATGAGTGGTGATAGAATGGTGGTTTATGGTGACGGGAGAGTGTAGGAAGGCTAAAATGGTGGAGGAAAACCACCCCTTCCACTCTCCCTCTCTTATTCTAACTCCCACAACACAAATGATCCCAAATAACCCTTATAAAACCCCAAATCCCATTTTTTCCCATCAAGGCTCGCCAGATTTTGACAACTCAACGATCCAAGGGCTAGAAACATGACAGCGCACAACGACAAATCAGATTTAACATTTTTTAAGCACGTCATTTGAATTAAATTGAGCATCATTCGAACAACAAGTGTACCTCGTTCGATATATGGCTTCTCGCTACCTTCAAGCAATCTGGGACTGTTAGGCAGTGGGATCTCATGCGAACCTCGCTTATTCCCCTGCTTCGAACAAGGTCCAAACCTCTTTCGAGCGAGGTCACTCTCCTTTGAACCCTCATATCTTGTTCTTTTCTCAAATTCCAATTCTTACCCATAAATTTCCCACAATTGTTATCAAATCTCAGTTCATTATGATTTATACAAAAATTGAAATGAAATATTAGGGCAGGGTATTACATATTAGAATGAGCATATGGTTCGTTCGAATGAAAACACTTACTCGTTCGAACCAACTAAATACTGATTCGAATGAACATGCTAATCTCGCCTTCGAATGATATATTTTTTATCAATTGAAATTTCTCGTTTGATGTTCATTTAAAGGTCATTCTAACGACATTCACATCTCGTTCAAACAAACTGTATAAACTCGTTCGAATGAAAGGAAACCAAAAATTATTTTTCTTTCAAAATCAATTTTATGAAAAAGCCTCAATTTTTTTTATAAAACAATTCCCAAAATAAATTTGGGGATCAAACGCTAATATGTATTGATACCTTCATTGAGATCCCTCGGATGTTGAAGACGAAACTCAACAAGTAACCCAATTTATCCTCAATGTTGCTTTAGCTTTGCCGCATGGTCTTCAATCACACATCATAGTCTTTAAGTACACACAACTCATGTCCTAACAACCTATGACTCAAACAAGTTTTGTCCAAATACGGAATTAAGACAATACATACAATTTAACTCAATCCAAAAATTAATCCTTACAGTTTGCATTTAATAATAAAAAAGTAGTTTTAGATCTTTTGGTGCCTACTTCAATATCCATTAGTAATACATCTTTGGTGGACTTATTATCCCCAGTGAAACTAGGGATGCTAATTTGAGTTTATACCAGTTTAGTATTGTGTTTATTGATTTTGGACAACATTGATAATTATATTAGGTTACCAGCTATGCCATTATCTACCAAAATTTTGTTAATAAGGGCACTATTTATTCAAGCTTTTATAAATAAAGGCTTTATGTAATGTGTCATGTGTTTAGCAGGTTCTTTAAACCTATATACGATGTCAAGGGCATAGACAAGTATGCAAAAATTATCTACCTCCGATTCCACTTGTTCATCCACTTCCATTGAGGCCACCCCTTGGTCTTCCTCAACTTCAAACCTCTTAGGAATGATTACAACCATGTTAGTTGGCACTTTATGAGGTAGGGAAACAAACTATATGAATTGTTGTTGTTCAACATCTTGAATAGGTGTTATGGCATCAACTGCCATTATTCCCCTTTTTATTCTTCATTCGAAGAGCTTTCTTTAGATGAACTATCTTCATCTATGCTCATAGTCTTCTCTAAAGCCCTTAGTGTTTCAACTAATAGGTCAGAAGAAGTCTGACTCCCCTCTAGTTCCCTATGGAACCTTGGGTTTGGCTTTGAGGATGAGGAAGAAAAGTCCTCTAACCCACTATTTCGAACCAACTCAATGCCTTCTTGCTAGATTTATATTGTTCTTGGATTATCTTTTCCTGAGTTCGAGAGATCATAATTTATATCTCTCTTATTTTTTACTTTGGCTACTGCACCACATGCTAGGATCCACTTGCCTAGGCTTGAGTACATTTCATTTCTTTGGAATATTACTGAATTGTTACGCGACCTTTGGATCTTGAGCCACGAACCAGTCAGGTACTCTTTTCACCGTTATAATAGATGTTGGAACTTTAGTTTCCCCAAATTGCCCCTATACTAATGAAATTTGGCCTCTCTAAAGTCAGGTCTGATGTATTGGTTATTTCTTAGTACCTTAGCATTCCCTTGGGTATGTAATGGACCGAAGTATGGTTTTACTTTCCCAGGGGGTTTGCTTTGAACCTCTTGTTCTTGGAACATTAGGGCCTTGGGTGAATTGTCATTATTCCCATTATCGTTCTTCTTCGAATCCACCAGTTAGCACATCTCAGCATAATATTCTCCACACCCGATGTATATGTGTTTCATCATCTTCTGATCAGGATCCTCAATGGTATCAAGCTTTGAAGATTTCTATCAAGCCTTGATTTTTACCTTGAATTCCACACGCCCTTTGTTTATAGGCATGTGGATTGACTGCACATTAGTATCCACCTCTTTGACCTTGGGGAAGGCGTCATCATCTACCCCAATTTTGTTGTCTTTTTTCGAAGGGAATTTGATCTTCCCCCACCTGATCAACTCTTGTACCTGTCACAAAACACATAACAAACATTATTCGAGTGTGAAGACACATTATTCCACTTAATATAAATTTTCCCTTTTATTTCATGTGGATTTTTAGCATCATCAGATGGTTTTAACATCCTGGATTTTAAGAGAAAACCAAAAATTGCGTAAACCTTATTGATATGGACATAGTATTTTTTTAATCATTCCTTTTGACTTTGGTGTAAATAATTCTGCATTAGTACCTTTCAAACCAATGGTCCACATATTATAGTTTATGTTCCTATAATTTGAGCAGTATCTATTTCGAAATAGGATCTTTAGAATATGTTTTAAAGAAATACATTTTCTTTCATGCTCCTCTTCTAGAAGAGCCTTATATCTAGATACTTTGTAGTTATTCCACCAAATCTCGAAATTCCGTGGCATCGAGCTTCTTTCGAATCCTAAATTCTAAGACATTTTGAGCTAACTTCATAAATTCTGACTCGGGCAAGACTATTTTACATTTATTTCTAGACCTTTTGAACCTATTTATAAATGCATTAGGCTTTTCATTAGGATTTTGGGTTAGTCTGACCAAGTCAGCCATGGAAACCTCTGGTTCAATTTGGAAGGGGTGGAAGTGGTATGGGGTTTTATGGTACCGTACCATTTTGGTTCGAAAAAATACGGTTTTGGTTTCATATTTTAATATCGAAACCGAATGTACCAAAACCGAAATTAGTACCGTAAAAAATTTGTTTGGCTTCGATTTTTAAACATTAAAAACTAACTTCTCGAATTTATCTTATTGATTTAACGTACCGAATTTACAGCACCAAATTTACTTAAATTACCTTACCAAAATACCATACCAAAATTACCGTACCAATTTACAGAGTTAAAAAATCAGAAATACAAAATAAAATATGTGATATATATATATATATATATATATATATATATATATATATGACATTCATTTGTCTCAATATCAAAGCTATCAAACCCTAACAACTCTAAAATCCAAACATAACATCAACAACATAAAGGAGCACACATACGCACACAACAAGGTATTCTCCCTCTCCCTCCCTCTCTCCCTCTCGAGTCTACTCCTTCTCCGATCTGCTATCTAGCCATCCGCCACACATGCGCATACACATGCACATCGACACACGCACATCCACATCCACACACCTCCACACATGCACTCACCATACACGCACACATGCAATCTCAGTCTGAGATTTTTAAAGGCGGTCTTTATTGTGTCCCACAAATGACATTGATTCACTACGCCAATTAGGTTATGCTTCATGCTCATGCTATTTTGTAATGGAATTTATATTAGATTCAAGTTTTAACGAATGCATTTAACCGAATTAAAAGAGTTTAAAATTTAATACCGAAATGTCTGCCAAATTTACCCGAATCATAATACTGAAAATTACACCGAATTTACCGAATGCATAAAACTAATTTGTGATTTTAGTATTTACCAAGAAAAAATCAAAAAGAAATTAAAATTACCAAAACAAAAAAATGAAAATTACCAAAAATACCAAAATACTGGCCGGTTTGGTGATTGATGCTTCACATCCTTTATTAGATGGTATTGGTAAGGACTCTTTTCCAAAATAGGGGTGGAAGCGGTATTATTTATTCTTAACGATTGATGCTTCTTATCCTTTATTAGATGCGTACCATTTTATATTTATTTGTTTAAAAAAAAATTAATAAAAAAATTGTGACATTGAAAAATACAAAAATATTTTGTCCCGATTTGTGTCATTTGAGTAAAATATTTTTTAAAATTTAAAAAATATATTTTTATATTGTGATTTTTGTCCAAAGTAATGTTGAGATGATTTAAACTTTTTGGGACACATCTTGCTATCTATTTTTATATTATTATATTATAAACTTAGGAAGGTAGTGTGAAAGTGCTAAAATGCTCTGATACTAATATGAGAATGCTACAGGCGGTTCAAATAATCACAAGTTATATATTTTTAAGTTTTTCCAATTTTAATGATTGAAATAAATTTACCCTATTAAACTTAGCACCGATTAAACCTTTCTTGTGAAAACCGATTTACCAAATTTTATCTTTTAACCCTCGACATGCATTTAGGTGATAGAAGATAAATTAAATAAATCAAACACACAAGAACACGCCGATGTATGAGGAAACCACAAAGTGAAAAAACCTCGGACGGATCAGCCAGACAATCAATATGATCTGGTTTTACAAAAAATACACAACGACTCAATCCCCCACAAGCCTTAACGCTCTTCTATCTTTAACCACTCCTCCACAGTGCAACACAGGAGTCCACCTACGCAAGGTCCATAACACACGAGTCCACATGCGCCTCGATATCCACCGATACAACTCGGCAATCGTCTACGATTCAAAACACGGAGTCCACCGCTTTTTCACCGCAATCAGCACGTACGGAGTCCACCGCGGGAAAACAGGTGTGCCCAAATAAGATTTTAAAGTATATGAGGTATGGATATTGGATCTTGTACACAAAAGGGTGAAAATTTTGTAGTTGGAACTTTTGAAATAGGTTTACTTTTCATTTTCGTTAAAATTCGTCTCTCAAAATAAAAACAGAGTCTGAAAAACCTTTTATAGAAAAGTTAAGGCGGCGCGTCGTTTGAACGATTTTGAGATGTCATTCGAATGAGATAGAGAGCTCATTCAAATGAGATTACATATCGCTTTTAATGATCTTAGCAAAATCAAAACAGTACGCTTCTTTTGAAACCGGGATCGAACGACCTAAGGATGTCGTTTGAACGACATGGACATGTCGTTTGAACGATGAAACAATTTTTAAATGTCCACCTAAAATAAACTTAGAAAATATATTTTTGAAAAAATAAAGTTCCAGTCAGTTTTAAAAAACAAAACACCCTTATAAAATATTCCAATGATTTATAAAACAATATACGTTCATACCTGCGGGACCCTCGGAATATGTGAAGACAAACGTGGCATGGTACACACGACTTAGAATCTGCACTCTTCAGAGCTTTGTCGCTACATCTTCATCAAACAACGTCATAGACTCATGTGATCAGAAACTCAAATTCTATCTTATGACTCAAACTTTTTGTCCGGAATTAAGCCAATTACAAACAAATTGACTCGGTTGGAAATTCGTCCTTATGAATCTCCCCCTTTGGCTATTCCGGGACAAAACCAAAATAGAAGCCTATGGGACATCAAGCTCTTTAAAAAGACTCATTCCCACCCCACAAAAGGAAAAAGTACAGACACTCGACAGACACATAAACTTGAGTAGCTTTGCTTTACTTGAAAACTTTGCTGCGCAATAAACTAAACCTGTAATCCTACACACTTAAACACACCTTCAAATGCAAAGAGAATATAACAAGTATAAATTCACAAATAAATAAACATCTAAAAATGTCTAAAATAATCTTAACCTAGGTAAGATGTATCCCCCTAAGATAAAGATATCCTAATCATGCAAAGGAAATATACCATTTATCCCCCTTTTAGTTCAGGAATAGACAAAGTAAGATTGCATAAATAAATACCCCCAAATCGAATCTCCCCCTAAATATGTGATCATAAGATAGCAATACTAAGCAAAGGGATATGTGAATGAATCAGGCAATGGTGTAAAGTGTACGCATCTAGGCAAATCAAGCACACATAATCAAAAAAATAAAGCAAATGATAAATATGGAATAAATGTAAGCCGCAAAGATTAAAAAATCAATACCATATTATAATATATGAAAAACATATCAAACAAAATCCATCACATATATATCAGTATAAAAGACTAAAAAACATGACACAAAACACATAAGCTTTACACACTAGAATATATCAATGTGTCCAAACATGTGGGATGGAATGAATGGGTGTGACCTAGTAACAAAAGACTTATAACCCAAACACTCAAATATGTTCAAAAAGTTCTAATTGACCTCAAAACTTTATCAAACTAAGCTTTAGCCTCAAGTGACAAATAAAGTTGAACTTAATGAACAAAATAAGCACATCGCACACAAGCATAAAATATTGATGATTCTACAAATCAGTAGTGTCATGACAAAACAAGCATAACTAGGTATCATTGTGCAAACCCGTTGATCTTGTACTAAACACCCTCAAATGATAAATACGGTTATTTTACAATTCTTTTCTTTTGAAGTGATTTCTTTTGAATGATCAAACAAACTAAACTATTTTGGCCCCTTTTTGGCATATTATTCTTTTTATTGCCTTTATTTTTTCTTAGGCTCTTTTAAACGGTGTCTTTCACAATAAGTTCACTTGCCTCTCGTAACCCTTTTCGTGTACACTAATATTTTTTAATAATAAATAAACTCTCATGGGAAACGTTTCTTACATGCACAAATCTCCATAGTCACATAAACATATAGATGATAAATATGATAAGAGAACATTTCACCAAGCTCAAATATACATCATGAAGTCAAAATCCAATAAGCTCGTGCATGTGTGTGTGGAGGCATATACAAAGTCGAATCCATAAAGCAAGTCAAGTTCGAAAGATCTCCATAAACATGGTTAAGATCAATCTAAGCATATAAAGTCATAACCAAATGTCCCAACCACATGGTATTATGGAGTGAATTGGATTCAAACGTACCAAATGTGTAAAACTAAAATACACAAAAGCCAAAAATCTTTTGGTATTTTTCAAAAATTTATCAAAATAATTTTTTTTTGTATTTTTCAAATATGACTCAATAAAAGAAAAATATAATACAAAAGATACACCTGTCACAACACTAGTAAACGTATATCATGAAGCACAACTAGTGTATGACCAACAAAATCATGCAAGCAATCAACCATAAGAAATAGCCTGTGAAGCATCATCTGCAAGCATGTGAGAATTAATTTTTCAAAATATGTTTTGAAAAACACGCCGATGTACGAGAAAACAACTACAAAAGAAAATCTCAGATGGACCAGGCCAGATAATCACTATGATAAGGTTTTACAAAGGAAGATTACAGTCTTACTCAACGACTTGATGCCCACAAGTCTTGGCGCCTCTTCTTCTCTTCAACCGCTCCTTCACAGTGCAACACATGAGTCCACCTACGCCAAGTCCACAGCACACGAGTCCACGCATATCTCGGTATCCACTAATACAGCCTTAGCAATCATTAATCGATAAGTACATAGTCCATTGCATGAAACAGGTTCTTCGAATAATGAAGAATGAAACAATGGTACAAACACAAGATGTCTATGACATATGGTTATGAAAAACTCGAATCTTGTAAACACAAAGGATATTTTTAGCTTAGGAAACCTTTGGTAAACAATTGCAGGAAACGTATAGGTTCTGTTTAGTTCTATATGTTCTGCACATGCGCTTTTCTGAGCAAAAGATGCCTTAAATAATCATTTTGAGTCATCACGTTGTTCTAACAAAATCGTCATGTCATTTAAACGATCACTGCATCTCGTTTAAACGAGATTGCCATGTCATTTGAACGACTCTCCAATGTCGTTTGAACAATTGGTAAAGTCATTTAAACCACATAAACATCAAGGAAATTTGATACGACTTTAAACACGAATTATCTCAGAAAAATCATTTTAAAATATTATTTAAATAAAATAAGATCTTTAGAAAAATTTATCGAGTATACATAAACCAATATGTTTCCATACCTAAGAGAATATCGAAAGACAATGTGAAGACGTGAAACGTGCAACAAAACTCGACATGATCTATCTTTGAAGCTCGGCCGCTACATCTTCAATACAACGTCATAGACTTAATGAGAATCGTGATAAGTAAAATCTATCCGATGACTCAAGGTGGTTTTTGTCCGGAATAATTTCAACACATAAAAATTGACACTATTTGGAAATTTGTCATTACAAAATGATCGTGTTTATTTTTTGAGGGTGTTTAGTTGAATATCAACGGGTTTGCACAATAGTACCTAGTTATGCTTATTTTGTCATGACACTATTGATTTTAGAATCATTAATATTCTAGGCTTGTGTGCATATGCTTGTCTTGTTCATTAAGTTTAACTTTATTTGTCACTTGAGGCTAAAGCTTAGTTTGATAAAATTTTACTATCAATTAGAACTTCTTGAACATATTTGAGTGTTTGGGTTATAATTATTTTGTTATTAGTTCACACCTATTCATTCCATCCTACACGTTTGGACACATCGATACTATACTAGTGTGTAAAGCTTATGTGTTTTATGTCATATTTTGTGGTCGTTTATACCTATATATATGTGTTGATTTTTTGTTGATATATTCTGCATTATTATATATGGTATTGGGTTTTGAGTCTTTACGGTTTACTTTTAGTCCATAATTATCCAATGACTGATCTTTTGGATTATTTGTGATTGGTTTGCCATGTTGTGTGCTCGCTACACTTTACACCGTTGCATGATTTATTTATGTTTCCCTTCGCTTAGTATTGGTATTTTATACTCACACATTTAGGGGGAGATCCAATTTTGGAGAGTATTTATTTATGCAATCTTACTTTGTGTATTCCTGAAAAAAGGGAGATAAATGGTATCTTTCTTTTGCATGAATAGGATATCTTTATCTTAGGGGGAGACGTATCACCTAGGTTGAGATTATTTAGACATTGTTAGATGTTTATTCATTTGCGTATTTATATTTGTTATATTCTCTTTGTATTTGAAGGTGTGTTTAAGTTTACATGATTACAGGTAGAGTTTATTGCGCGATAAAATTTTCAAGCAAAGCAAAGCAAAGCTAGTCATGTTTATGTGTCTGTCGAGCGTCTGTAATTTTTCCTTTTTGGGGTTGGGTAATGAGTCTTTTTAGAGAGCTTGATGAACCATAGGATTTTTGTTTTGGTTTTGTCCCGGAATAGCCAAAGGGAGAGATTTGTAAGGAAAAATTTCCATATAGTGTCAATTTGTATGTATTGACATTATTACGGACAAAAACCACCTTGAGTCATAAGATAGATTTTACTTGTCACGATTCCTATTAAGCCTATGATGTTGTGTTGAAGACATAACGACCAAGCTTTAATGATAGATAATGAGGAGTTTTGTTGGACATTTGACGTCTTCACATTGTCTTTCGAGATTCTCTCAGGTATGGAAACATATTGATTTATGGATACTCAATAAATTTTTCTAAGGATGTTATTTTATTTAAATCAGATTTTAAAATATTTATAAAATGATTTTTCTGAGATAATTCATGTTTAAAGTCGTATGAAATTTCCTTGATGTTTATGTGGTTTAAATGAGTTCACCAATCGTTCAAACGACATTGGAGAGTCATTCAAATGACATTGGAGAGTCGTTCAAATGAGATGCTATGATCGTTCAAATGAAATAACGAGTTCGTTAGAATGATGTGCCGACTCAAAATGATTATTTAAGGCATCTTTTGCTAAAAAAAGTGTGTGCAGAACATACAGAACTAAATAGAACATATACTTTTTCTACAATTGTTTACCAAAGGTTTCCAAAGCTAAAAACATCCTTTGTGTTTACAAGATCCGAGTTTTGCATAACTATATGCCATAGAGATCTTGTGTTTGCACCATTATTTCATTATTTGTCATTCGAAGAATTTGTTTCTTGCGGTGGACTCCGTACTTACTGATTAATGGTTGCTGAGACTGTATCGGTGGACACCAAGGTACGCGTGGACTCGTGTGCTATGGATCTAACGTAAGTGGACTCCTACGTTACGCTGTGGGGGATCGATTGAAGAGAAAAATAGGCGTCAGTACTTGTGGGGATCGAGTCGTTGAGTAAGACTCTAATCTTCCTTTCTAAAATTGTATTATAGTGATTATCTAGCCTGGGTTGTCCGATGTTTTTCCCCTTAGTAGTTTCCTCGTACATCGACGTGTTTTGTGAGAATTCTTTACTTTATCTTTGTTTATATCACTAGATGCATGTTTAGGGATTAAGAATATACAATTATCTTAATTATAATTGGTTCACAAAATTGGTGCTTAATAAAGTTGTAAAAAGTTTTGAAAAATTGTTAATTGGAGAAGTCAAAAGGTATTAGACGATTTTTTTTTGAAAAAATCAAGATCAATCGATTACTTAGAGCAGCCTGCTCTAATACTAATTTGAAAGTGATAAAAATGCTCTGATACCGATTTGAGAATGCTATGTGCGGTTCAAATAAACACAAGTTCAATATTTTTAAGTTTTTTCAATTTTAATGATTGAACTAAATTAAGATAATTAAACTTATCACCAATTAAACCTTTCTGGTGAAAACCAATTTACCAAAATTTTCTTTTAACCCAAAACATGCATCTATGTGATAGTAGATATATTAAATAAATCAAACACACAAGAACACACCGATGTACGAGGAAACCACAAAGGGAAAAAACCTCGAATGAGCCAGCCAGACAATCAATATGATATGGTTTACAATGAATAGACATTAGACTTACACAACGACTCAATCCTCGACAAGTCTTGACACTCCTCTATCTTCAACCACTCGTTCACAATGCAACGCAGGATTCCACTTACGCAAAGTCCACAACACCCGAGTCCACGTGTGCCTCGGTATCCATCGACACAACTCAACAACTGTCTATGATTCAGAACATGGATTCCACCGCATGAAAACATGTTCTTCTTGTGACGGAAGAAATAAACAAGGTGCCCAAACGAGATTTCAAAGTATATAAGTTATGAATCTTGGATCTTGTAAACAAAAGGGTGAAACTTTTGGAGTTGGAACCTTTAAAACAGGTCTGCATTTCATTTCATCAAAAGTTCATCTCTCATAATAAAACAGAGTCTGAAAAACCATTTATAGAAAAGTTAGGGCGATGCGTCGTTCAGACGATTTTGAGTTTTCATTCAAATGGGATAGATATCTCGTTTAAACGAGATTACATCTCGCTTCCAACGACCTCAATAAAATCAAAATAGTACGCTTCGTTTGAAGCTCTTTTGAAACTAGGGGTCGAACGACCAAAGAATGTCGTTTGAATGACTGGAACGATTTTTAAAAGTCCACCTATAGTAAACTCAAAAACCATATTTTCGAAAAAATTAAGTTCCAATTAGTTTTAAAAAATAAAACACCCTTATAAAATATTCTAAGGACTCATAAAACAATATACATTCATACCCGTGAGATCCTCGACATTTGTGAAGACAAACGTGCCACGGTAAACACGGATTAGAATATTCACTCTTCGAAGCTTTGCCATTTCGTCTTCATATTTTAGCAAGTTTAGATATAGACCCCTATCAGCTCTCCCCCAATCCCTGAAGGATTATCCTCGGCTTTGTATCGCTCTAGAAAACAACTTCATAGGCTCATGGGATCACAAACTCAAAGTCTATCCTATAACTCAAATGTTTTGTCTGAAATTAAGCCAATTACAAACAAATTTACCCGATTAGAAATTTGTCCTTATATAGTGCAAACCTATGCATATATTGCTTAATCATTCTTACAAATTTCTTAGAAAACTACTCATGATGACTATGTTACGGTCTTTACAATATCACGTACCCGAGTAGAACTACAGTATATCATCGATTTAGTCCCGACGAGCCTTATTTACAAATTGTTTTCACTCTATTGTGTCAATTTTTACTTCGTTTGAATTTTTAAACATCCATGTAGAACCATTTCTTGTGATGAAAATATAAAAATTAATGAATGTAGCAATGGTAAAAGCTGAGTTATTATTGGCAAAAGACTTAATCTTTTTGTTAATTGAGATTTTTTTTCTTGCAACACGTTCTTTATAAGAAAGTTGAATAATTTAAAATAGCCCAATTCGAGGAAGATATAAGTTAAATACTGATGGGTTTACATATTTTCGTCTATAACGTGACTTCATTTTCTCCTTATTGAGTTGTTAACACAAACATGTTAGCTATATGCCATTATCAGTGTTGACCGCTGTGATTTTAACTTTTTAACACTATAATTGACTTTATCATTTTCAACTGTGATTTAAATGTAGGGGTTTTGTAAAAAACATTAATGGGTGTTATCTATTTTTTTGGGCTTCGTGTAAAATTATTATCTTGTTATTAGTTTGTATGTGATTCCTAGATTGATGTTATGTTTCATTCATGATCCACTCGTTTTTCTTTATGTTTCTTTTTCTTTTGATTTGATGATATTTATTATGTGTGTATACATATACATTTTTTTTATTCATGTATGCATATTTTGTGAGTACAAATTGTCTTTATTATAGCACACGAATTGTATATATATATATATATATATATATATATATATATATTGCTGGTTTAGTTGCTTTATGGACATTTTTCATTTGGGCGTTGTCGGCCTATTTTCTTTGCTTATTCGAGATACAAAAGGGGAGAAGTCTTGAGAAAAGGGAGACATTTAATTTATGGGGAGTATTTGAGTGTTAGAGTGGATGCATTGAATTGCTAAATTCTCGTTGACTTATTAATCTCACGTACCGTTGTACATCACAGGTGTGCTGGAGTTTACATGATACATGCATCTTGAGTACCGATAAATATGCGATATTAATGGTACCATGTTTAAAGTTTATACAAATATAAAGTCTATTGGGATTTTGGACTGGGTAGATTTCATCTATAGGTATATTTTGGTTTGTGTATTTATTTTAGATTTTTCTAATTTTTTATATTGTGTTTAGTTTCTCTTGGAATAACCAAAGGGGAAAATTTGTAAGTGAGAGCGTGCGTGTAGAGTATGGTGCTATGGAAAAGTCGAAGAAGGAGGACGATCTAACCTAACTACCCAAATTAAAATTATGGCCGAGGTTGAGGTAATATTTTGTTTTAATTAATTTTAATGGAAAATTAACAATCATATGTTTATGTGATAAGTTTTACCAAATTGATTTAAACGAATACTGTCCTTTTAGATTTAAGGTGATGATTTAAAATGTGAAAATAAAAAAAATCACACAACACAAAAATGCACGAAGAAATAACCCACAATGGGAAAACCCGCATGTTGAACGAATAATAAATGAACTATAGTAAGACTTACACAATCAGACTTATGTCTTATGCATAACTTATACTAATATTTTTTCACACCAAATGTTTGGACTCTATAGGGCTCCAATGACTAGAGGCCACTTCACAACCATAATGGGTTTTGATCAACCAACGATATCTTCAGAACATAAACAAATCCCAATCTCCTTTGAAGTTTAAGATGAAATTTGATTTAATGCAAATCAGAACCAAACTAAGACACAAAGTGTATTTCTAATTTCTTAGGATGTGAGAGTTCTATAGGTTGAAGGAAGTGCTTAAAGGTGTTTGGCTTATTCAAAATGACCTCGAAAGTATTTTTTTAAATATTAAAATTTAAAGTCACTTAATAACAAAGTCTGAATATATTTTTTCAAGATTTACAAGATGTAATCAAACTTCAAATAAACTTAATCTTTGAATGAATCAAAGATGTTGTAATGGAAAATTTTCTATCATTGCCCTTAGTATCTAGGACTTGTCCATAGAATCTTGTTTACATTGAGTATGTCATATCCCGTAACTTTAGTCATGGCACTTCATGTTCACACATTCAAGAAGACGGATCCGATTATCAAGCTACTTCAACATGCTCCACAACATCACGTAATATTGGTATAGTTGTTGCCTTGGCTTTCGTAGATTTTTTACATAGTATTGGGTGATTTTTATAAACTGACTTTTTACAAAATGACGCAGCTTTTTTTGAACAGTTTTTTGGACTTATAAATACTTTTATTTTTCAATAGTTTTGTTCAAACGAGATGGCGATCTCATTAGAACGACTTGGGATCTCGTTAGAAGGTCATTTGAAGCATGGATGAAATGAGGGCTCATTGTCTTGGATTTTTTGATCTCGTTAGAAGTGAAGTCTAAGTCGTTCGAACGACATCAACATGTCATTAGAACTAAGTCATAGTCTCGTTCGAACGAGGTTGCACCGCCTCGAATTTTGTGTCCGCCTATAAATACCTGTTTTCGATAGGTTTTTTGTTAAGACTTTGCATTTACGAAAACTGCAGAACTGCTGCTTTAAGTCTCCACTTTTAAAAGGGCAAAATACTTTTTGATTCACACAATCTCTCCTATATAATTTTTGTGAATCATCTTTGAAACCCAAAACACTTCGATATTGAAGTTACTCTTGTGAAAAAGGAGTTTTCATTGCTGACCTTGTAGAGAATGAGTCTCTAGTTGCGATCTTTGTGGGACTTGAGAGAACCACTGCCGAAAAAGACGAAATTCACCTGTGAGAGATTATTTGGGTTGTATTTCTCTATTGTAATTGTAAGTTGCGATTTGCAAAAACTATAGTGAAATAAAAGTTTTTTCCCTTTTGGGGATTTTTCCTGAAATTGTTATTTCTTTACATGCTTGATTTGAATCATATAGTTACATGTTCCAGGGTTAATAAAAATAAAAATTTATTTGTGGGATTGACATCTAATTAAATAAGTTTAAGCCATTAGAGAATTGCGCACTCTTAAATTATTATTAGAGCCAGTTACACAAATTTACCGTGTAATTGATATTCCATAAAATTTTTCTGTGATATCAATTATTTTGAAAAAGCGTAAAACTTATATCTTAGGATGCCAATTTTCTATGGATCGAATTATGCCTATTGGAAAACCCGTATGAGATCCATTTTAAAAGCAATTAATGAAAGAGTCTGGCTTATTTGTGAAAGAGGGTGGACTCTCCTAGGGTCACTGTCGATAGTGTCACAAATCCCAAACCTGTTTCTTCCTGAACTGATGAGGAATTTAAGTGGAGTACCTATTACTCTTGAGGCCTTAGTTATAATTCTGGAGCCATCACCCCTGACGAGTTCCGACGTATCATGACGTGTACTATATCTAAGGAAGCATGGGATAGCCTCCATTTGACACATGAGGGTACCAATGCTATCAAGCCATTTAACTTTCAAAATTTGACCACCCTATTCGAGAGTTTCGATGAATTTTATGCTAGGTTATCGGACATTATTAAGACTAGCTTTAATTTGGGTGAGAAAATTGAGGAGTCGAGATTCGTGAAAAAGATTTTGAGGTCACTCCCTTCTTGATTTATTCCTAAGGTCACCGTGCTTAACTCTTTAGGGGTCTTAGACTCTCTTAGGTTAAAAGAACTTGTAGGAGACTTCCAAACTTATGAAATCGACATGTTTCCCAAAACCATTAAGCCTAAGGATAAAGGGGTAGCTTTAAATACTCAAATTAAGAAAAAGAAAAAGGAGAAAGTTTATGAGTCTGAATATGAGAGAGAGTTTAATGTTGATGACTTGGCCTTGTTTACGAAAAACTTTAAAAAGTTTCTCAAATTTTCCAAAAATAATTCTTCCAATTAAAAGATTTTTGAGAAAAAACAAAAAGAAAGATGAGGTCAAGGATAGTGGTGAGAAAAAGTAAGAGATAAGATGTTTTGAGTGCGAGGGTAAAGGGGGGAAAAGTCATTTGAGTGTCCCACTAGGCTAAAGATAAGGGCAAAGAGATTGCTAATAAATTCACTATTAGCGATAGTGACATCGAGTCGGTTGATTCTGAGGGAGAATCACCACATCAGGAGTGAGTTGCTTTCATGGCTAGTCACGTGATTACCTCTAGTTTGTCCCATGACGATGAGGACACATGTAATGTGAGAGCCTCGATGATGCTTTGAGCCATTCGAGTGAGCGTGAGGATAGGATTTTAAGTAAGGGAAAAGGGGATCTCCAAAAAGCCTTTAGTGATTTATACACTGAGACGTTGAAAACTAAAAAGTTAAATAAAGATTTGAGTCTTAAGGTGTTAGATTTGGAGAGAGACGTGAAAGTTTTGAGGGTGTGTGAGGCATCGGTGAGTCAACTCGAGAAGGTGAAGGTTTCTCTATGTGAGCAGTTGATCGTCTTATGCCGAAAAAAGTGAATTGACCAACATGGTGGCTAGTCTTACGGGAGATCTTCAATCTTCATTGGAGACTCATGAAAACTTGAAGCCTGTGTTTCCCAACTCGAGAGAGGTCTCGAATGTACCCGGGAGGTCAAGGTTATTTTAGAGGACACATCTAATAAGGTCGAAAAGATGATCCTCGATCCCATTTTGGAAAATGTTGAGAGGTTAGGAATAGGTTATGATGGTGCGTTCACTTTCAATGTTGCACCCAAGTCGGTTCTCGAGTTTTTGATAGATCCATATGTCTCTCAACCTAATCCACCTAGGCATCCGATTCCACGTAAGAGATCCCGTCTTAGACGTTTTGAGGGAGGTTTTCCTAAGCTCGTGTATGTTTTTTCCCATTGTAAGAAAAAATGAAACCTTAGGGAATTATGCTTTAAGTTGGGTAGGGTGTCTCATAGGTATCTTCCACGATATGCTACTACACGTGTTCCCACATGCACTCCCACACATGTTACTTCGCATGCTCCCGCACATCACATGAGGGATTTTGTGTGTTTCGAGAGGAAGTTGAGTATTTACTCAAAACTTCACATGATTTGATGGATGTTTTTCATAGGATGTCATTTCCTTTGGAGAACTCCTCCGGACATAATGATTAAGGTTTAGACTTATTTGCTATCATAGGATGCCTTTCATGTTCATATTTTTATGCCTATTTCTAGTATGTATTATCATTGTATTTATTTTTTACTTCTATATATATATAAAAAAATCTGAAAAAAGTTTTATTTTTCTTGAAATTTTTTGGAAAAATACAAAAAGATTTTCAGTTTATTTTTAGAAAAAGCAAAAAAGATTTTATTTTTGATAAAATTTTTGAAAAATCCAAAAAGAGTTTGGTATTTTTTTTTACAATTTATATGGATGGACATTTAGGATTATCAAGTCACAATATCATTCCATTATCCACGTGACTTTTTGATAGTGTTTTGAGACACAACATCATTTCATCCATGTGCTTTATAGTGTGTTGGAGTCATTGAGATGTGATTAGCGATTACTTTTTATATGTTTGACTCATTGTCTCCTTTAATGCACACGTGCACGGATTTATTTGAGCATTGCACTTGTCTGTCATATGTTGGTAAAGGTGTTTTCATCACAATCTTGACTTTAAAATGAACCAAATGCGATAAAACGAGATAATGAAAGTAGTGCTTGTAAGAACCATTTTCCGAATTGAAAAAATTAAAAATTATATCTTCGATAAATGTATCATATTTGATCCAATGGATCGGGCTGTACAAGACAAAGTCTTTGCGTGAATAGCCACCATTTGAAAAAAGAAAAGAGCCTAAAGGATTAAAGGCACATAAAAGAAAAAAATATAAAGTGCCAGACCAAATTCAAATAACATTGATGCTTCGCTACATATGAGCATTGATTTCTTCAACACAAAAGAGTTGAGAGAAATATTCTGTATGCGAGTTTTTAGGGAGATTAGTCGAAGATCAATGTGTTCGCACGTCCTGAAAAAGTCTCCTAAAAGCATTATATAGTTTTGGGCATTATTGGTGCGAAAATCATTTTAGACTTTGATTTGTTGATTAGATTGAGTCGATATCATATGAATTCAACTTTTTTACACCTAAGGACGATTTTGAGTTCATTCGTTAGGAGTATCCAAGATTCATCGTGAAAATATGTTATGTCTGTTTGAGTTGATTTTCCTATCGAATTTGTTCACCCCCATTCATTATGCATTCATGATTTGGTTATCTTAGTGTTAGTTCATGATGTGATGTTTTTGTAAAAAAAAAATTTGGCTTGAAATTTTTTTGAAAAATACGAAATAGTTGGTTTTGCTTAGTTTATCATTACTTGATTCTTATTGCATTATATTTGTGATGATATTCTATGATTCTTGTGACACACTTCGATTTATTGTTATTTTTGTTTCTTTTTTTTTGTCTATCTCGAACAAATAAAAAGGGGGAGAACGAATTATGGGGGAGTGAGAGTTTGATTTGTGGGGTAGACCTTTAGTTATGAGTTTTATCTTATTTCAAACTCTATGCATCCCAAGGTATATTGCATTGTCTATTATGTGCAGATACACTTTGATGAGCATATGCAAAGTACACGTAAGACAAAGTTCCTAAAAAGGGGGAGAACAAATTATGGGGGAACGAGAGTTTGATTTGTGGGGGAGAACTTTAGTTATGAGTTTTATCTTATTTCAAACTCGATGCACCACAAGGTATATTTCTTTGTCTATTATGTGCGATACACTTTGATGAACATATGCAAAGTACACGGAAGACAAAGCTCCCAAAAATAAGATCAAGAGAAAGTAAGAGAACTGAAGATTTGAAAAGTTGAAGATTTCGAAGACTTGTAAATGTTTATTATCTTTCCATTTATGGGTTTCTGGGAGGGTATTAGATTTATATAGGATTTGTTGGATAATTCGAATTTTTTAATTTGTACCGGAATAGACATAGAGGAATATTTGTAAGGGTAAATTTTATATCATTGCCCCTAGTATCTATGACTTGTCTATATAATCTAGTTTACATCGAATATGGCATATGCTGTTACTCCGTCATGTCACTTAACGTTCATACATTCAGGAAGACGAATTTGATTATCAAGTAACTTCAACATGCTCCACGATGTCACGTAATATTGGTATATTTATTTCTTTGGATTTTATAGATTTTTTACATAGTATTGGGAAATTTTTATAAACTGATTTTTTACAAAACGAGATAGTTTTTTTGAATAGTTTTTCAGACTTAAAAATATTTTTGTTTTTCGGCAGTTTCATTCAAGCGAGATGGCAATCTTGTTAGATGACTTGGGATCTCGTTAGCAGGTCGTTTGAAGCATGGATCAAACGAGGGCTCAATGTCTTGGATTTTTGCATCTCGTTAGAAGCGAAGTCTAAGTCGTTCAAATGACATCAGCATGTTGTAATAACGAAGTGATAGTATCATTCGAACGAGGTTGCGTCGCCTCAATTTTTATGTCCGCCTATAAGTACCTATTTTCGATAGGTTTTTTCTTAATACTTTGCATTTACGAAAACTACCGAAGTGCTGCTTTAGGTCTTTAGTTTTAAAAGGGCAAAATAATTTTTAACTCACACAATTTCTCCTATATACTTTTTGTGAATCATATTTGAAATCCAAAATAGTTATATATTGAGTTACTCTTGTGAAGAAAGAGTCTTCACTGCTGACCTTGTAGAGAAGGATTCTCTACTACTGCTCTTGTAATTCTTGCGGGAATTATTGCTGAAGGAAGATTGCGATCTTTGTGGGACTTGAAAGAACCACTGCTGAAGAATACGAAGGTCATCTGTGGGAGATTTGTTGGGCTGTATTTCTCTATTGTAATTTTAAGTTGCAATTTGTAAACTACAGTGAAATAAAAGGTTTTGCCCCTTTGGGGATTTTTCATGAAATTGTGATTTCTTCACATGCTTGATTTGAATCACATAGTTACATGTTTTAGGGTTAATAAAAATAAATTTTATTTATGGGATTGACATCCAATTAAATAAGTTTAAGCCATTAGAGAATTGCGTACACTCAGATATATACAAAATACACAAAAATTCTTAAAGAAAACTTCTATGAATAGAAAATTTCAACCAATGTTTTTCTGTTTCATAATAAGCTCTCAAAACCTCTCAAAAAATAAAGATGAGCCTTAGTTAAATAAGCCATAAGAGATTGTGTGAACAACCTTCCACAAGGTTCAATCTAAATAATACTTAGTAGGAGGTCATCGACCTGGAATCCCAAAGATTTTTGTCCAAAGGTGAATCGACACAAAGTTCGAGTTGTAATAGTGGAATTTTTTGCTAGATTTTGTTTGTTGTCAACTTCAAGGGCAGTGAACCGACCTTTTGCTGCAACGAAGTATATTGGCAAAAATGCTGGTGACTAGCAAAGGGGATTTTCTTCAGGGAATTTCGAGCGAATAAGGCTACAAACTTCACCAGAAAAGAAGTTATTGGGACCAAAACTAAGTCTTATTAATACATAATATGAACATTTCCAACGTATGTTTTTATATGAAAATTATATGATAAACGTATATAGAAAACCTAAAAAAATAACCTCAAACACGCACACACAAGGTCAACACTTATTCCATATTCAAGAATATCCAAATTAATTTATGTTTGATAAAGGGTAAACTGAGTCACTTAAGTCCTTCACCTTTATGCTACAGTGTCATTCTCAATAGTCATGGCATGAGGTATATCTCAAATGAAGATAAAGATGTCTATTTTTGAAGTCTTAAACATGAAGCTTTTCGAATCAACATAAACGATGACTAATAGCGTGTTGTAGTCAATGTAACTAATAAGATAAAAAAATAATCAGAGGGCACATAAGTATACATGTGCTCCTATGCTCATTGTCTTTATTTCTTTCTCTATAAAATACACAAATAAAAAGACTACAAATAAATGAATCAGATCTATCACCTATAACGCAACATAAAATAGACAAAGGCTAGAAGATAAATTAAATACTCAGATAAATCACAAGAGATTCATCAACCATTAGGAACTTTTGAAACCATTTTCATGTCAAGCATTAGAAAACATATCAAAATATCAATGTGTAAGCAAGTGGAAAAAGACATAAGTAATAAGATGAGTACATGTGTAATACCCTGTAATTTCCTTGCACTATTTTTATTAGTTAAATTGTGAACTTTTATATTATTTTCTTGTTGTGACATGTGATGTCACTATTTTATATTTTGTGTGTATTTATAATTCGAAACTAAAATCGGATTGTGTATTATGGGCGCCTATGGAATGGTCAAGGATTTGATATCGAGGGTTTCCTTGTTTAGATTATTCTATCGGTGTCGGGTTCCACCGATTGTGAAGTAGTTTCTTATAATGTCGTGTCATGATAAATTAGTTAATAATTTAACAATTTATTTTAGGACTCGTACATGTTACAATATAAGTTATTTAATATTGTATTTCGGCTTGACTTTTGGGTAGGGGTGGCAATTCGGGTTAGTCGTGTCAAATATTGTATTTCGGCTTGAGTTTTGGGTAGGGGTGGAAATTCGGGTTAGTCATGTCATTTTCGAGTCGCGTTGATTTTAATTTGAGTATAAGTTTTGGGTACTCATAAATCTATACAAGCTAATCGTGTTATGTTCGGGTCATTTCGAGTTATTACCGTAAACGGGTTATCATGTCAAAAATTTCCAGCCCTACTTTTGGGGAATGGGGAATGTCCAGTTATGTCTTAAATGATGGGTTTTAAGTCATATGGTCTGGTATATGTCTTGGGTTAAGTTTTGGGTCATTTGGAGGTGTATTTGGGTTGGCACGAGAGAAAACTCGAACTTGGTCAGTTTGACACCATTGGTCGAGTGCCACGCACATCGATCAACCGATTCGACTATCGGTTGATCGACACCCATGGCATTGGGCCAATGTAATTACACGCACCTATGAATTACCCTAATATGTATTACGATTATCCAAGAATGACAAATAACATTATCCCATGAGAAAACTTGAATTGAGTTGCTTTGGCACCGTGGGTCAACTATCATGCACTTTGATCAATCGACCTGCACGTGGTTAACTGAAGCCCACGACATTGGGCTAATGAAATTACATGCACCCTAGATTTTCCCAACTATGTATTATGATTTCCCGAACATGACAAAGAACATTGACATGTGAGAAAACACGAACATGTTCACTTTTCCACCGTCGATCGACTGAAGTGCACATCAGTCAACCGATGAACCCGTTGGTCAACTAATGACCACGACAATGGGCCAAAGTAGTTGAACACACTCGAGACTGACCAAACTATGTATTAACATAAAGTAATCATGGTAAAGAACAATGGCATATGAGAAATCTTGAACTTTGTTACTTTGGCCCCATCGATAACTAACGCGCCTGTCGGTCAATCGACGTACCCGTTGTTTGACCGATGCCCCACAACATTAGGGAAATGCAATTTTATGCACCCAAGGCTGCCCCAACTATGTATTATGATTTCCCAATCACGAAAAAGAATATTAGAACACGAGAAAATTCAAAATTGGTCATTTTGGCACAATTGGTCGATTGACGCGCACGTTGGTCAATCGATGCGCCCGTCGGTCGATCAATGCCCGCGACATTCGGCCAATGAAATTGCACGTATAAAAGACTTACCCAACTATATATTAAAATTTCCTAAGCACGACAAAGAACATTGCCACGTGAGGAGACTCAAACTTGGTCACTTTGGCACTATTGGTGGACTTACGCGCACATCGGTAAACTGACACTCCCGTCGATCAATCGATGTCCACAACATTAGGCCAATGCAATTTCACCTAGACAAGACTACCCGAACTACTTATTATGATTACACAAACATAGAAAATAACATTAGCACGCGAGAAAACTAAAAATTTGTCACTTTGGCACTATCGATCGATTGACACGCACGTTGGTCAACCAAAGCGCTTGTCGGTTGACCGACGCCCATGACATTCAAAAAATGCACAAAACTTCCTAAACTATGTATCATGTCTGCCAAAGCATGAAACAGAACATTGGCATGCGAGAAAACTAGAAATTGGTCACTTTGGTACCATCGATCGACCGATGACCATGTTGGTCAACCGATGTTTAAACGGTTAACTGATGCACTCGTCGATCGATCAACTCCCAATAACATTGGGACAAATTAAATACATCCACACAAGATTTTTTCAACTACTTATTACGATTACCCAAGCACAAAAAGTAATATTGGGTAGCGAGAAAACTCAAACTCGATCATTTTTGGCACTGTCGGTCGATTGACGTGCACTTTTATCAGCCAATATGCCCATCGGTCAATTGACGCTCCAGTTGATCGTTCAAAGCCCAATGAGATTAGGCTAATTCTAAGTCACTGACAAAATACTGACCCAATTACTTATTATGAATGTCTAGTCATAGTAAAGAATAATTGCATGCGATAAAACTCTAACTTGGTCACTTTGGCACCATAGGTTGATCGACGCACACCGATCCTCCAATGTGCCATGGGTTAGCCAGAGAGCTTACCATTCGACCAATGTCGAAAAATGTTGAGCCAATGCCAAGCCACGCATATAAAACTGCCTCAACTACATATTATAAATACTGCATGTCGATTAGTCGACCTATTCGTGAGTCGACCGACGCACAATGATCGTGGGCTAATGACAACGCACAAACATAACTTCCCAACTACGTATTATAATTTCACAAGGATGATAAATAACATTGTCACGCAAGAAAAATCAAACTTGATCAGTTTGGCACCGTTGGTAGACTAACGTGCACGTCGATAATTCGATGCGCCCCTCGATTGACCGACACCCATGACATTGGGCCAATGAAACTACATGCACATAATAATTCCTCTAATATGTATTAAGATTTCCCATGCATGAAAAAGGAAATTGGCATGCGAGAAACCTTGAACTTGGTCACTTTGGCATCGTCGATCGACCATCGCGTATGTCAATTAGCTGACCTGCCCGTCGGTCAATCGATGGCCACGACATTGGTCCAATGTAATTCCATGCACCCTAGACCCTAACTACATATTATGATTTCCTAAACACTAAAAAGAACATTGGCATGCGGGAAAATATGAACATGGTCACTTTGCCACCATCGGTCGACTGAAGCACACGTTGGTCAACCAATGCACTGGTCGGTCGATCGACTCCCACGATAATGGGTGGATGCAATTGAACATAACAAGACTGACCAAAATAGGTATTTCAATTACCCAATCATGGAAAATAACATTCACACATGATAAATCTCGACCTTTGTCACTTTGGATCAATCGATTTACTGACGTGCTCGTCGATTAATCGACGCTCCCGTCAGTTAACAGATGCACTAGTTGGATGAGCAACACCCCACGACATTGGGGAATTTTAATTTCGCACACCCAAGACCCTAAACTATGTATTATAATCGCCTAATCACGATAAAGAACATTGGCCCGCGAGAAAACTCGAACCTTGTCACCACAATTAACTAACGCGTATGTCGGTCAATCGATGCAATCGTCGGTCCACCAACGCCCACGACATTGGGCCAACGCAATTTTTTGTGCCTAAGACTGCCCCAAATATTTATTCCAATTGCCCAAGCATGGCAAAGAGCATTGGAACCCGTGAAAATCCGAAATTGACCACTGTGCCACTATCGATCAACCGACGGTCCCGTCGGCCAATCGATGCCCACAATATTGGGCCATTGTAATTACACGCACCCTAGACTATCCCAACTAATGATTACCCAAGCACAGTAAATAGTATTGGCACGTGAGAAAACTCAAACTTCATCAGTATGGCATCGTCGGTCGACTATTACGCACGTCGATCAACTGACATGCCTGTAGGTCGACCGACGCCCACGACATTTTTAAGGACATATTTATTATTGTTTGCTAGAATCTAGGTATTGACTGTATCGTTCTATCTCACATAAGATATGGCGTATCCCGTTATATTGGCATGTTTACACGATCATCCATAACGTCCACAATCCGAATCGTTAGCAACGTACATCGTCAACATGCACCACTCATCTTTGACGGGCATCACGTTTTACTTCAACCGATCTCTACCACTCTACATCTTTATGGTATATTCTTTATTTGGAGTTCTTAGTTTTTAGCAAATATTTTATGGGAGAATTTTATATAATTTTATTTTATCAAAATGAGGCTAAAATATTAATGAAAAATATTTTTCACGTTACGTTGTTAAAATGACATGGCCTTGTCATTCTAATGACATGTATATGTCAATTAATATATCGTTTGATGGCTTACATAAAATATGGATAAAAGAAGGCATACCGTTTTAGTTTTTTAAGGTCGTTAGATGGGTCGTTAGAAGGTTGCTTCTATCGATATGCATATCACGTTCGAACGACCTCCTGATCTCGTTTGAACATCGCCGCCTCAAAATTCGTGTTTACTTATTTAAACCTAATACCTGTAGGTATTTTGCAAGACTTTTCAACCTCCATTTCCTGCAGATCTGCTTCATATAAAGTCTTCCTTTTTAGAGGCCAAAAACCCTTTTGATTAACACAAACCTCTTAATCAATATTTTGTGAATCACATTGAAAGCCTCGTAATCACATATTCCATTCTTGGAGTTACACTTGCGGAGAAGGTGTTTCCACTGCTCGTCTTGTAGTCCTCATGGGAACTACTACTGAATAAGACGAACCGAAGCCTGCGGGATTTTCGTCTATCGCTGTCTGTATTTATATATGTACATGTAAGTTGCGATTTGCATATATAGTGAAATAAGAAATGGTTTTGCCTTGCAGGGATTTTTCCTAAAACTAGTCTTCTTGATTATTTGGTTGCATGCTTATATGATTTACATCTTTCAATCACATAGTTGCATGAACTAGGGTTTAAAATCGGTTAAAGTTAACATTTAATTAAATAAGTTTGAGCCTATGAACCGTAGCGCACTCTCAAATTAGCATCAGAACCATTTACACAACTTTACCGTGTGATTGATTTTCTGCAAATTTTTTCTTAATATCAATTTTCTGAAAAAAGAGATTTTTAAAAAAGCTAAGTTCAAATGGATATCTTATATAATAGAATGCCAACTTTTGATGGATCCAATTATGCCTATTGGAAGGCTAGAATGAGATCCACTTTGAAGGCTATTGATGAACAAGTTTGGATTACATTTAAAAGAGCGTGGACGCCACCCACTACGGTTATAGGTAATGATATTAATCCTAAACTTATGAATTTGTGGACTGAAGAAGAATTTAAATGGAGTAACTTTAATTCAAGTTGACTTAGTGCTATTTTCGGAGCCATCACACCCGACGAGTTCTGACATATTATGACGTGCACCACATTAAAAGAGGCATGGGGTATCCAACAGCTTACACATGAGGGCATAAATGCTGTTAAGGCACATAAATTGCAAAATTTGACTCTCAGTTTGAAATTATAACCGTGATTAAATTCGAGAGCTTTGATGAATTTTATGCTCGCTTGTTGGATATTGTTAATTCATGTTTTAATATTGGTGAAAAAATTCTTGACACTAGAGTAGTAAAAAAGATTTTAAGATCATTACCTGCCCGTTTTATCCCAAAGCCACTGTGCTCAATTCTTTAGGAATGTTAGATTACCTTATGTTAGAAGAACTCGTATGATACATTCAAACTTACGAAATCGGCATGTTTCCTAAAACTATAAAACCAAAAAAGAAAGGGATTGCACTTAAGTCCCCGTATAGAAAGAGGGAGGAGACTTCCAAAAAGAGAGAGGAGGTAGCTAGAAATAGAGAGGAGGTGTCGTCCGATTCCGTGCATGACTCTGATTTAGATGATTTAGACCTTTTTGCTAAAAACTTCAAGAAATTTCTCAAACTTAAAAATAATGGCACATCTAAAGATGAAAAGAGTTTTAAGAAAAATAAAATAGGGAAAAAATTTGAAAAAGATAAAAAAGACGCCCCAAAGGGAGAGGAAGAGAGGTGTTACGAGTGTGATATGAGAGGTCACAAAGCATATGAGTGCCCAACTAGGTTAAAGCATCAAGGGAAGGGCAAAGCTGCCTTAAATGCCACCCTTAATGATGACAACGAGGTCAAGTCGATGGATTCATGAGAAGAATTACTGCATGAATGTAACTTCACCGCATTCTTGGCTAGTCATGTGAGTACGTCTAGTGCACCTCATGACGATGAGGAAGCTACTTCACAATGACACCTCGATAGTGAGAACGATCTGAGTGAGGGTAAGGATGCTACAAGTGAAAGCGATAGTGACCTACAGTGTGCGTACACCAAGTTATATGCCGAGTCCTTTAAAATGAAAAAGCAAAACAAAGTGTTAACAACTAGGATCATTACGCTAGAGAAGGAGTTAGGAGAGATGAGAGAGAGATAGAGTCCTCCGTTAGAGAGTTTTTGATAGAGAGAGAGATTATGCTTTTGGAGAGAGAGAGCGCTTTTGAGAAAGAAATAGGGAACTTGACCAAATAAGTGTCTAGTCTTATGAGTGATCTCCTTACATCTGTGGTGACTCGAAAGAAACTTGAATCCCTTGTAGCCCAACTAGGGAAGGACCTTAAGAGAGCCCGAGAGGTCAAGGTAAAAATTGAGGATACATCTAGGAAGATGGGAAATATGTTCCTTGACGCCGCTTTAGGGTTTGGTGAGAGGTAAGGAATAGGTTTCAATAATGCTTCCATGTCACATGTCGCACCGAAATGGGTTCCTGAATTCATTGTGAATCCTTATGTCCCTTATACAAAACCCAAAAGAAAAGTTTTGCCAAGAAAACCAAACCAAGGTAGGCCTAAAACTGTTTATTTCTGCACGTATTGAAAGAGAAAAGGTCACCTTAGGTGGTTTTGCTATAGTTTGGGTCAGACTCGACACACATATACTCGGTCGCACCACTTTAGTGATATTGCTAGCCTTCGAGAGTAGGTTGAGTGTCTGGTCGCTACTTCTCATAGTTTGATGGAAGTGTTCTAACGAATGTCTTTACCGTCAGAGGATAATTCCAACATCCCGACTAGACCAAACAATGACAAGGGTAAATAAAATGTCACCACTACTTGGGTGCCTAAGCGTGAAGAGAAATCCCTTGTTGTTCATATTGCTCTTAAAGCTCATCATACCTTCCAATGGTATTTTGACAGTGTTTGCTCCAGGCATATGACTAGTGACGTCTCAGTTTTTACCAACCATGAGGATTACAAGGATGGTAAAGTCACCTTTGGAGATGGGAGTAAATCTATCATTATAGGACATGGTACAGTAGAGATACCCAAATTTACTAGGCTACATAATGTTTTGTACGTTAAAGGTTTGAAAGCAAACCTTATTATTATTAGCAAGTTATGCAATGCAGACTTTGATGTAAAGTTTTATCGGAACGAGTGTAACATTTTTTTATCAAGGTGGTAAACTTTTACAACAAGGGGTGAGGATAGAAGATAACTACTATGGGATTGTGCCCAAGTCCTCATTTGCTTGCAACTTTGCCACGATATCCTCTATGGATCTATGGCATCAACCCTAGGCCACGTTAACTTTAGAGATTTGGAGTGCTTAGAGAAGAAAGACCAGGTACATGACTTGCCGTCATTTGGAAAGCTGACTTCCACATTTTGTGGTCCTTACCAACAAAGAAAATAAGTATGTAGTTCCCATCAGAAGTTGAATTCCATTACCACTTCACGTGTGATCGAGTTGATTCACATGGATCTTATGGGTCCTACTCGCACTGAGAGTTTGGGTGGTAAGAGGTATATCCTCGTGATGGTATATGATTTCTCTCGTTATTCAATAGTTGGTTTCTTAATAGAAAAATCCGAAACTATAGAGTTTTTTACGACCAAGTGCCGTGTCTTGTAAAATCAACACGGTGTCACTATCAATAGGATGCATAGTGACAATGCCACATAATTTAAAGAAGCGAAGGTGGATCATTACTATGATAGCCTCAGAATTAAACATGAATTTTCAGCCATGAAAATTCCTCAGCAAAATGGGATTGTTGAGAGGAAGAACCGGATAATTCAAGAGATGGCTAGATCCATATTTCTCGGTTGTAGAGTGTCTAGGAGGTTTTAGGCAGAGGCGGTGTCCACCACGTACCACACGGTGAATAGGGTATATCTTAGACCACACACTTTTCGGATGCCATATGAGTTATGGACAGGGAAGATGTCCAAACTTTCGTATTTCCTCACCTTTGGTAGAAAATGCTACATCCTGAGGGATAGAGAGCAATTAGGAAAGTTTGACTCCTGAACTGAAGAGGGAATTCTATTAGGATATTCATCAACGAGCAGAGCTTACCGGGTTTTTACCCTGAACTAAGATTATGGAATCAATAAACATCACTATTAAAGATGATGAGCCACTGACGTTTATTGGTCCTAACCATTTGTGTGAGGATGATGCACCCCCTAGTGATGATACCATTATTCCTCACACACCTAAGGTGGACCCTACTCCTGATTTAGGGGACACACCTGCTTAGGTTCTCAAGAGTCATGATCCTTCCACCATTTTAGTATATCTTACTTTAGGTATCAAGACTTGCACTTAGCTAGAGAACGTTGTTAGCTTTGTGTGCTACACGTACAAAGTTGAGCCCAAGAATATCAAAGAAGCTCTCAAAGATGAACACTAGATATCCTTTATGAAGGAAGAGTTGCTTCAGTTTTGAAAGAATGATGTCTGGGAACTTTTCCCCCAACTTATTGAGATAAATGTGATTAGTACTAAGTGGATCTTCAAGAATCATATGGATGAGAATTATACCATTATACATAATAAGGATAGATTGGTCACTCAGGGCTATACACAGATTGAGGGTGTAGAATTTGAGGAGAAATTTGCTCCTATTGTGAGGCTCGAGTCCATCCGCTTACTACCCACCATCGCATGTCATCTGCGCTTCAAGTTATACCATATGGATGTCAAGAGTGCTATTCTGAATGGCATTCTATAGGATGAGGTTTACGTGGAATAATCAAAAGGGTTTTAAGACCTTAAGAACCTTGGACACGTCTATTATCTGAGGAAAGCCCGGTATGGTTTTAAGTAAGAACCCCATGCTTGGTACGATAGGCTCACTTCCTATATCTTAGCCTGTGTCTTCAAAAGAGGGGGAGTAGATAAGGCATTTTTTATTAGGAGAGGAAAATGTGCTATTTCGGTTGCCCAAGTCTATGTGGATGAAATAATCTTTGGATCCACGTGCTCCCACCATGCTCACAACTTTGAGGAGGAGATGAAGAGTGAGTTAGAGATAAGCATGGTTGGTGAGATTACATTCTTCTTCAGTCTCTAGGTTCGTCACCTAGAGGATGAGATGTTCATCTCCCATTCTAAGTATGAGAGAGACCTTATGAAGAAGTTTGGGTTATACTACACTAAGCACTCTCGTACCTCTATGAGTACCTCGATGAAGCTTAGCAAGGACACTTCAGGCAATGACGTAGAGTAAACCTTATATCGGAGTATGATAATCAGTCTTCTCTACTTGACTATCAGTTGTCCTGACATAGCCTTTAGTGTTAGAGTCTGTGCGCGATATCAGGCGTCCCTACACTCTCTTAAACATATTATCAAATACGTGAGTGGGACACTCTCATACGGTATTTGGTATTCCTTTGATACCGACGGACGTTTATCCACCTATTCGGATGCCGATTGGGTCGGGGATGTAGATGAATGTAGGAGCACTTCAGGTGGGTGTTTCTATTTTGGTACTGTTCTTGTCTCTTAGTTGAGGAAGATGCAAAACTCCATCTCTTTGTCCACTACGGTGGCTGAGTACATCGCCATAGGAGCAAGCGTTGGAGGATTATGGGATTTCATAGGTCATCGTGACTATTTCCTGTGATAACACGAGCGCGATACACATATCCTGAAATCCAGTCCAGTATTCGCACACGAAGCACATTAGGATACGCTAGAATTTTATCCGAGACCTAGTAGAGGAGAAGGTCGTGTCCTTGAGCTTTGTGACTACCGATCGCCAGTTAGCCGATATTTTCACGAAACCTTTAGATGCCCTTAGATTCGAGAGTCTTAAGAAGTCTTTAGGTATCAGTTGACTAAGGGTTGGTTACTTTGTTTTGTATAAGATGATTTTTCACGTTCATATTCTTGATTCTTATTGCTAGATTGTAGTATTTATATTATTCCTGTATTCTATTTTTTCTTATTCATATTTTAAAAAAATACAAAAAGATTATCATTTTTTAGAAAAAAATGAAAAATAAAAAAAAAAAAAATTTTTTAAGAAAAGAGAAAAATACAAAAATATTTTTTATTTTTTAAAATAAATGAAAAAGGCAAAGAGATTTTATTTTTATAAAATTTATTGAAAAACACAAAAATATTGCCAAGTCACTACATCATTCCATTTTCCACGTGACTTTTTGATAGTGTTTTGAGACACAACATCATTTCATCCATTTGCTTTATAATATTTGGAGTCATTGAGATGTGATTAGTGATTTCTTTCTATATATTTGACTCATTGTCTCCTTTAATGCACACATGCACGAATTTATTTGATTATTTCATTTTTCTATAACATGTTGGTCAAAGTATTTTCATCTCAATCCTGTCTTTAAAATGAACCAAATGTGATAAAACGATACAATTAAAGTACTGCTTGTAAGAACCATTACCCGGATTGAAAAAATTGAAATTTGTATCTATGGTATATGTGTTAATTTTAATGCAATGGTTCGGGTCGCGAAAGTAAAAAGATCTTTGCGTGAATAGCAACCATTTGCAAAAGAAAAGAGCCTAAAAGATTAAAAGCACTCAAAAGAAAAAATATAAAGTGTTAGGCCAAATTTAAAAGAACATTGATGCTTCGTTACATATGAGCATTGATTTATTCAAAATAAAATAATTGAGTGAAGTATTCTATATATGAGTTTTGAGGGAGTTAAGTCGAAGATCAATGGGTTTGCACGTCCTGAAAAAGTCTCGTAAACGAATTACATAGTTTTAGACGTTATTAGTGTGAAAATCATTTTAAACTTTGATTTGTCGATTATATTAAGTTGGTATCATTTGAATTCAACATTTTTATGCCTACGGATGATTTTGAGTCCATTCGTTTGGAGTATCCAAAATTCATCATGCACATATGTTATGATTGTTTGAGTTGATTTTCCTATCGAATTTGTTCACACCCATTCATTTACGCTTTCACGACTTGGTTATCTTAGTGTTAGTTAATGGTGTGATATATCATTTTATTTTTTTGAGAAAAGTTCCAAAAATAGTTGTTTATTATTTGTGACACACTCCGTATTTATTGCTTATATTTCTTTTCCTTGTCTATTTGGGACATCATAAAAAGGGGGAGAACGAATTATGGGGGAGTGGAAAGTGTGATGATTTGATGATTTGCTTGTGCTTATTTATTTATTCTCTTTTATTATTTCAAACTTTTGCGCATCATGAGTATTTATTTCTTGTCTCATGTGTGCAGGTTCATTTGAAGATCATATTCATGATACACTTGATGAAGACAAATAAATTTGGAGACTTGAATATTTTTTTTTAAAGATTTGAAGATTTCAAGAATTATATATTTTGATGTCTTTTCATTTGAGGGTTTAATGATATATTAGAATATTGTACGTCTTGGAATTTTTTTGGGGTTGGATAATTTAGATGTTTGTATGTATGTACCGGCAGAGCCATATGGGGAGATTTGTAAGGATATATTTCTGTCATTGTCCGTTAGAATATAGGTCTTGTCTGTATCGTCCTAGATCACATATGATATGGCGTATCCCATTACATTGGCACATCTACATGATCATCCACGACGTCCACAATTCGAATCATTAGCAACATCAATCGTCAACATGCACTACTTATCTTCAACGTGCATCACGTTCTACTTCAACCAGTCTCCACTACTCCACATCTTTATGGTATAATCTTTATTTGGAGTTCTTAGTTTTTCGCAAATATTTTTTGGGAGAATTTTATTTAATTTTATTTTGAAAAAGAGTAGGCCCCCAATTTTAAAATGTCTTTACTACAAAACGTAATTTCCTTTTCAAGGATGCGAAAGCGATGATGGTTCAATTAAACAAATTGACTAATTTTAATTTCTTTTCAAATTAAAATTAAACCAAGTGAAATTAGATTAAACACACACTTATGTTAATTTCACTTAAACCAGTTTAACCCAATTCAAGTCCTAGAAATTTGCCTAACAATCTTCATGACTCATTTTTGTAATTTTAGGCCAAACCAAATTTTATCAAATTAAATTAAATGACTTGAATTAAATTAACATAAACATTACCCAAATTAATTTAGCACCAAATTAAACAAGTAGTGATTTTAAATCAATTTTATCTTTTTACCTAAACATGCGTTCTAGGTGAGTTTTGCGAAAGATAAAATAAACAATTAATCACTACGCCGCGATGTACGAGGAAAAACCCACAACGGGAAAAAAAACTCGGACGACCCTAGCCTTAAGTCCACTAAGTATGGTTTTACAATTACAAGACAGATAACTTACTTCCTCGACTCAACCCCTTTCAAGCCTTGACCCGTCTTCTTGTAAACACCTCCGCCTAGTCGACAACCCCGGAGCTCCACCCGAACCTTGGACTTCACCAATGAGACATATGTACATAGTCAAACACACATGGTGCCTTTCAGCATGTGAGAATGCCGCAGCAATAGAAATTTCTTCTTCTTTGAGGGATTTAGAAGAAAACCCAAATGAACTATTCAATAGGTAGAGTAAATCGGTGCCAAAACTCAAAGTAATGTATATATATAAAGGAAATTGGATAAACAAACTATGGGTGTAAAACATAAGTGTTTTAAAGTTTTTCTTGAAAAATTAACACTCTAAACAATGAACTTTTTCTTGGAAAGTTCAACTCTCAAAACTCTCTCTAGGAGTTGGAATATTATGAAAAAGTTAAAAAGAAAAAGTTGGTTTCCGCACTTAATTATTCAGGTAACAAGTTATTGGGAAAAGAAGTGGGAAAGTGGGAAAAACTGCTCAAAACTGCCAAATTAACTGTTCCTGCAAAATCTCGTTCGAACGAGATTTTCGTTCGAACGAAGTCTCGTTCGAACGAGCCTTCTAACGAAGTTCCAGTGTATAAAATTTGAACTCGTTAGAAATCTCGTTGGAATTCTCGTTTGAACAGACTTTTCGTTCGAACGATAATTCGAACGATGTTCCAGTGGCCAAATAGGGACCTCATTGGCAAACTCGTTCGAACGACATTCTCGTTCGAACGAGAAACTCATTCGAACGACAATATCGAACGAACTTCCAAAAAGCTTAAATTTTGATTTTTAGTCCAAAAACTTTATATACTTTATTTTAAAGTTTTAATAAAATCTTTCTGAAAATAAACAACAGTTTAAAAACAAAGTACACCCATATAAATATTGTTCCAAGCTCCTATATATATATTAAAATGCATTCATACCTTAGGAGCAATGGAACCATGTTGATGACGTAGAAACGAGGCACAATAACCATGTTGATGACGTAGAAACGAGGCACAATACACACGGCATTTGATGAAGCTTTATACTCTTGGCCGCTACGTCTTCAACTTTAGTATGTCATAGGCTTGAAGGATGGTCAATAACTATATCCTATGACTCAAACGTTTTTGTGCGGAATTGAGCCAAAACTACAAATGACTCAATTGGAAATTTGTGTCCTTACAAATCTCCCCCTTTGGCTATTCCGGGACAGAAACCAACAAAAAATCCTAAAGGGCCGTCAAGCTCTACTAGACTAATAAAAGTGTCCCACCCAAAATAAAAATACAATGCTTGACTCAAACAACCCAAGGATCAATATCTTTACCGTTGAAGAAAGTTGCCATTTTAGAAGTATTCCTGCACACTTAAGCAAACTATCAAACACATAGGGAATATCAAGAATATTAAATGCAATTAAGATAAATACTCCCCCTAAATTCAATTCTCCCCTTTATCAACTGTGATCTACCTAAGAAGGTCGCGACTCCCCCTAAGTTAAATCTCCCAAACTAAATACAATTACAATAGGATTATATACCATTTCTCCCCCTATCATTCTCCCCCTTTTTGTTCAGGAATAGACAAAGGATATAAACTAATTTAAACACGATGAAGCTTAGAGTGATAATAACATGAAAGCATATAGGCAACAAAAGCACAACTAATCCATATAAAGAATAAGGATACCAACTAAGATGCAAGAAAATGATACCAATATGATACATAAAGTATTAAGCATGTGATATCAACAAAGAATGCAACAAGATAGATACCAATTATGAATTAAAGTATAAATGGACTAGAAAGCAAGGCAAATACCAAAAAAATATCATATATATACATACTCTAGATATACCAAAGATGCACACGTATATATATATATATATATATAAACAAATGACACAAAATAAGATAAGCTTTTCACACTCGTGCAAAAATGTATCATATGAAAACGGAAGTGTTGGGGTGTGAACTAGCAACAATTAAATTTAGACCCAATCACTTAAAACATGTTCACGGAGTTTTCAGTTGATTGCAAACTTCATCACATTTTAATATAATCGCACGTGACAATATAAATTGAACTCAATGAACAAACATACACAATGCATACAAGCCTAGACTTTTGATGATTCTACAAACCAATAGAGTCATGACATTGAAAGTACAACTAGGATAAACGGACATTGTGCAAACCATTGATATACCATTCAATCTCCCTCAATAAGCATATATATATTTGAATGAATATATCAAATAAAAAATAGGCCTTGGCAATTATTTTTCTTTTTAATGCCATAATTCTATTTTTAGGCCTTTGGACCACATATTTCTTTTAGGTCCAAACAAACGGTGGCTTACTATTCACAAAGGATAATAATTCCTTTCGGAGCCCTTCCCCGTGCACATTCATATATAATATTTTTATTTCTCCCAAATCTCACGTGCAACGGATTTTGATATGCACTAGCCCTCCTAGGTCACAAGTTTGTAGATGACAAGATTGGTAGGAGAACACCTCACAAAGCTCAAATATAACAAGTGACGATTAAAATTTCAAAAGAGCTCTTGAATGTGTGAGTAGATGCATATAAAAATAGAATCCATTTAAATCAACACAAAATCCAACTACTCTATGTAAGAATGGTAAAGAACATAATAAGGATTGACAATCTAAACCAAAAGTTCTAGCCACATGGGAGCAAAAAAGATGGGATTCTAACACAAGTGTATGCCACATAAAGTGTGTCAAACTAAAATACACACAAAAAAAATCTTTTTGAGTTTTTGAAATTTTTAACCAAAAATAAAATTATATACTCAAAATACAAATAAAAATCATTTGAATTTTTCATTAAGCTTAAATTACCAAGAGATAAAAACCCAAATGATAAACAAAAATCTTTTTGTATTTTTCATTTAATACGAACCAAAATGAAAGAAATAGAATACAAAAGATAAACAAAAATCATTATTCTAGCATGTGATTAAGCATGGAGCATAGACTAAAATGTGATTAAATAAGCATACAATTAGCATGATGATATAGCATGAGGCACAAAAGCTAAAGTATGTGAACAAAAACTAACACATTCAACCTTTAAATTTAGCAAGGGAGGTTTCATGTGAAAGTAAATAAGAATCAACAAATCTAATATCTAGCGTGTCTAAAAATGATTTCCTAACCCATATAGATGTATATTTAAAATTATGGGATTTGGGAACTAATGAAATGCTAGACATAGACTTCCTTGGAATTCTTTTAAGATCAGAACAAAATGACCTAAGGTGACCTTTCCTACCACAATGCAAGCATGTGTAAACACGAGGAATGTTACCTAAGGTGTAACCTTTTCTAAAGTCCTTGGATAAAGTTGACTCTCTAAAACAAACAATGGTCTTAGCATTAGAAACGGAAGTATTTGAACAGGATGAGCTAGAACCATTACAACTACTACTCGAGTCAAGTAGAACATTTTTCATTTTTAAAATATCGAACTCAAGTAATAAATTGGACTCCTCAAATTTACGGGACTCCTACTTTAAATTTTCTATAACTCCTAGAAGGTTATCACGCTCCCCCTCAATGTGAGAAAACTTGTCCCTAAGAGTCTTTTCTCGACAATCACTCTCTTTCTTGGAATTTTCTAAAATACTAAAATTGTAATTTATGTCCATGAGCTTTTCACGAAAAATATCTTTTTGAGATAGTGAGGTTTGCAAAAATTCAGCTTTAGCTTTAAAACAAGAATTTTCATTTTCAAGAAATTTAATTATTTTTGTAAATCTCGCATTTAATTCTCTTAAATTTTCATTACACTTATTAAGCTCATTAAATTCATCTCGAACAGCAAAAAAATCATTATCATTAGAAATGGAAAAATTATCATTAAGGCGTCCCATCGAGAGATATTAAAAAATGAGAGTGAGTAAAAAATGAACCACCTAAAAATACAAGGAGCAAAAAAAAATATAGAAGTCGAAAAACGGATCTTTGACGCGATAACTTAGCGCTCCGGCTCTGATACCAATTTGAAAAGGATTAGGCCACCAATTTTAAAATGTCTTTACTATAAAACGTAATTTCCTTTTTAAGGATGCGGAAGCGATGATGGTTCAATTAAACAAATTGACTAATTTTAATTTCTTTTCAAATTAAAATTAAACCAAGTGAAATTAGATTAAACACACACTTATGTTAATTTCACTTAAACCAATTTAATCCAATTCAAGTCCTAGAAATTTTCCTAACAATCTTCATGACTCATTTTTGCAATTTTAGGCCAAACTAAATTTTATCAAATTAAATTAAATGACTTGAATTAAATTAACATAAACATTATCCAAATTAATTTAGCAACAAATTAAACAAGTAGTGATTTTAAACCAATTTTATCTTTTTACCTAAGCATGCGTTCTAGGTGAGTTTTGCGAAAGATAAAATAAACAATGAATCATTACGCCGTGATATACGAGAAAAAATCCACAACAGGAAAAAACCTCGGACGACCCTAGCCTTAAGTCCACTAAGTATGGTTTTACAATTACAAGACAGATGACTACTTCCTCGACTCGACCCCTTTCAAGCCTTGACGCGTCTTCTTGTAAAAACCTCCGCCTAGTCGACACTCCCAGAGCTCCACCAGAACGTTGGACTTCACCAATGAGACATAGGTACACCGTCAACCACACACGGAGCCTTTCACCATGTGAGAATGCCGTAGCAAAATAAACTTCTTCTTCTTTGAGGGATTTAGAAGAAAACCCAAACGAACTCTTCAATAGGTAGAGTAAACCGGTGCCAAAACTCCAAGCAATGTATATATATAAAGGAACTTGGATAAACAAACTATGGGTGTAAAACATAAGTGTTTTAAAGTTTTTCTTGAAAAATTAACACTTTAAACAATGAACTTTTTCTTGTAAAGTTGAACTCTCAAAACTCTCTCCAGGAGTTGGAATAGTATGAAAAAGTTAGAAAGAAAAATTTAGTTTCTGCACTTAATTATTCAGGTAAAAAGTTAGTGGGAAAAGAAGTGGGAAAGTGGGAAAAACTGCTCAAAACTGCCAAATTAACTGTTCTCGCCAAATCTCGTTCGAACGAGATTTTTGTTCGAACGAAGTCTCATTCGAACGAGCCTTCTAATGAAGTTCAAGTGTATAAAAGTTGAACTCGTTAGAAATCTCGTTGGAATTCTCGTTCGAACAGAATTTTCGTTCGAACGACAATTCGAACGGTGTTCCAGTGGCCAAATAGGGAACTCATTGGCAAACTCGTTCGAACGACAATATCGAACGAACCTCCAGAAAGCTTAAATTTTAATTTTTAGTCGAGAAACTTTGTATACTTTATTTTAAAGTTTTAATAAAATCTTTCTGAAAATAAATAACATATTAAAAACAAAGTACACCCATATAAATATTATTCGAAGCTCCTATATATATATTAAAATGCATTCATACCTTAGGAGCAGTGGAACCATGTTGATGACGTAGAAACGAGGCACAATAACCATGTTGATGACATAAAAATGAGGAACAATACACACGGCATTTGATGAAGCTTTATCTTCTTGGCCGCTACGTCTTCAACTTTAGTATGTCATAGGCTTGAAGGATGATCAATAACTCTATCCTATGACTCAAACGTTTTTGTCCGGAATTGAGCCAAAACTACAAAGGACTCAATTGGAATTTTGTTTCCTTACATATTTTATCAAAATTAGGTTGGAATTTAATAAAAAATATTTTTTACCTTACGTCGTTAAAATGACATGGCCTTGTCATTCGAACGACATGTATTTGTCGTTTGATACATCGTTTGATGGCTTACATCGAATATGGATCAAACAAAGGCGTACTGTTTTAGTTTTTTAAGGTCGTTAGATGGGTCATTTGAAGGTTACTTCTAGATAGATGCATATCACATTCGATCGACCTCCCGATCTCGTTAGAATGATCTGACACCGCCTCAAAATTCGTGTTTTCCTATTTAATCCTAATACATGTAGGTATTTTGCAAAACTTTTCAGCCTCCTATTTTTACAGACCTTCTGCCTATGAAGTCTTCCTTTTTAAAGGCCAAAACCCCTTTTGATTCACACAAACCTCCCAATAAATATTTTGTGAATCACTTTGAAACCCTCATAATCTCATATTCCATTCTCGGAGTTGCTCTTGTAGATAAGGTGTCTCCACTGCTGGTCTTATAGTTCTCATAAGAACTATTGCTGAAGAAGACGAACTGAAACCTGCGGGATTTTCATTTGTCGCTGTCTGTATTTCTCTACGTACATGTAAGTTGTGATTTGCATATATAGTGAAATAAGAAATGGTTTTGCCCTTCGGGGATTTTTTCTAAAACTGGTCTTCTTGATTGTTTGGTTGCATGCTTATATGATTTGCTGCTTTCAATCACATAGTGGCATGAACTATGGTTTAAAACTGGTTAAAGTTGACATTTAATTGGAGCCTTTGAACCGTAATGCACTCTCAAAATTTGGTCAATGCAATTTTATGCCTCCAAGACTAACCTAACTAAGTATGATGACTGCCCAAGAACAAAATGAGCATTGGCATGCAAGAAAACTCAATCTTGGCCACTTTGGCATCGTCAATTGACTAACGCGCTCGTCGGTCTGTCAACGAACTCGTCGATCGACCAACACCCAACGACATTGGGCAAATGCAAAGACACGCACCAAAAATTGCCCCAACTATTGTTTCGTATCGAATCTTGCACATTTATACCCTCGAACTTGTGCATTTTATCCCCCTCAGGTACTTTAATGTCTATATTTATGCTCATTAATCAGACAACCTCCGTTTTATGTGCTAACACTTTATTTTAGGTATTATTGAGCTTTTATAGGTGTTACTGTACTTAGTATGAAGTTTGAGCGCGTTCGATAAAGTTTCGCCACGATTCGCACGTTCAGGGGAATTTCAGTAATTTCACACTTTGATATTTTCGACTAAAGTCTCACGAAAGTTGTAGCCCTCAGGCCAAGCTTTGCGTGTTCATGAACGGTGCTCGAATCGGAGTACAAACGAATTAAACATGGACCTTTAATCGGGGAAGAAATATAAGATATTATTTTATTATTATTTTATTTATTAACTAACAATCTATTTAATTCCATCAATGTCTTTTTCTCTTTCATTTTACAGCAAGCTTCCATGCGCGATTTTGGTTTAGCTCTGGTTTGTGGTCGGGTTTTGGTTTCGTCCAAAATTAGAGTTTTTCGTCCGAAATTGGAGCTTGGGTTGTGTGTGGTTATACTTGCGGGTCAATTGGCTCGAGTTCTTGGATTTTTTGGAATACCCAGTTTGACCATTTCCAAGATTTGTCCAACAATGGTGGGTTTTATCATTTTCATGGTTGGTTCCTGGGTTGGCCACACTCGTACCATCGCAACTCACCCGTTTACGCAGCTTGGGTCTTCGAATTGCAGCCATGGCGGATTTTTGGGGGATACCCATTTGTGATTTTGGTTTCATTTTTTTTGCAACAAGTTTGCCTGACCCAAATGGGTCTTTGATTTGTGGGGCGTGTTGCAGCAGCGCCGATCGATCGGCCTAACCATGGTGGTCGACCGGGTTTTTCATTTAAGTCTTTGGTGTGAGGTGGTGCTGCTCCCCTCCTTCACGCGGTCGACCGGTTTGATCGCGGTCGACCGGGTCCCTGCTCTAATCCAAGATTTTGGCTTTGCTTCTATCCCTTTTTCTATTTTCCTATTTTCTTTCTTTAGTTAATTGGAGACTTATCCCCTTAATTCTATTTCTTTTTCCTTTTCTTTTCTTTCCTTTTTCCGGCTTAGTATATAAGTGGCACTTAGTGTATTTTTGTAAGAATCTCTTAATATCTCATTTTTTTCTCCTCTCTTTAGTTTATGTTTGTTTTAGGGCTAGAAAATATTGGGGATTTTTGTAGGAGACCACCCCTCTCCTCCTTTCTTGTTGTGTATCCGCCATTAATGTAAGTTCTCTTCTTGTTCAAGCTTTGTATTAATTTTGATTTCCATGCTTTGCATTTAATTTCTTGCCTAGATAAATTAGTTTAGTTTATTTATTTCTTTTTTGAATTATTAATTAGTTGTTTAATTAGATTATTCAAGTGTAGTGAGTAGTTAAATAGAGTTTGTATCGCGTGTTTGCCATTGATGGGCGTCGAGCTTCGAAAATTAGATTTTGTGTAAAATTGCATTTAATTGAAACCGCGTGTATTAAAATTGGTTTATTATGCGTATAACTTTCTTTGTCACGCAGCGTTAGTGTTTATAGTGATAATTCGAATTTAATCCGCGTGTGTCCATTTTTGAATAAATGTTTTATCTCGCAACTTTGAGTTAAATTTCTTCTTGCGTGATGTTTATAATTAATTAAAAATGGTCGGTAAAATATTTTCAAACTGAAATTCTAATTATTAGTTGTTTAGCCCATGGCGGTATGCGATCCTGACTCTCGTTTTTCTTATCTAGTCTTAACTTTTAATTTTTCCTTTGTCACCATAACACCCTATCACCTATCACCTTTTACATTTTTATTCTTGAAATAATAAATCAATTAAAGTCTATACAACGCTCCCTGTGAATTTCTTACGATACCCGACTTACCGCTATACTTCTATCGCAAGTGTAGTTGTAGTTTAGGTTTTTACAGTGAGTACGCGAAACGAAAACAACGATTAGAGGTTTAACGCGACGCTACCTTTCGCGCTCGATAAAAAATGGCGCCGTTGCCGGGTAGTGCGATTTAGATTGTAATTATTTTATTACTTCGTAGTATTTTTTCATTTTTATTTGTATTCTTTGTTTTAACCTTTTTTGTAGAATTTGCACATTTGAGCGTTAAGGAAACTTTGACTCTCGGTTGCTCACTTTCTTTCTCGGATTCTCCATCTACAAACAACGAGGTAATCATTTCATACTATTATTGTTATAATGGTCATTCTAATGATTCTTACTTTGGGGATAGTTTTCAAGTTTTCCATTTTCAAGATTTTCTTGAGAATGAAAGACTTGAAAACATTTATCAGAATGAAAATATTTATTAGGAGCTTGAGTTGGATTCATTATTCGAATCTAATGATGATTTTTATTCCAATAATTTCGAAGACGAGTTTCAACCAAATGAGGAGTTCGAGGCTCTTGAACCGAGGAAGTGTACTTTGGAAGAAACTTTTCTTCTTTACTCCCAAGGTTTGGAAAGCCTTATTGGTGCTGGTTGAGACTTGAAGAACTTTGCGATGAGATTGATTCTTTGGCACTAAATAACGTGGAGGTGGAAACTTGTGTTGTACCTCAATTTTTCAAAGAATTGCTCATCGAATGTGAATCTTTCTCCCCCGAAATTCAATCTCCTTCTGACGATGAGTTGATTGAGAATGAATTTATTTCATAACCATATTCGTTTGCAATTATTGAACCATTAGAATTACCAGTTGATTCCTATAAGTCGGTAGAAACTTTTTAAACTTTTTAAACTTTTGCCGATGAGGACTCTTTGCCGCTCTTATTTTCTATGATGGATATTAGCCCCACGTGTGCACCATCTTCCATTCCAATTGAAAAACCTTTGGGAGATGATTCGATTTTTCTTGGACCTCAAGTGTATCTTTCCCCCTTGTTCTCCAAATCCCCCATTGTCCCTCCCAAACTTTTAATTGACAATGGTTCACTTTTTCCACCACATGCATGCCTTCCGTTGTTCAAACAGAATTCTTATCTTCCGGGAGGCATGTTCGCTTTGGAGGGTCCACCGTTGATCTTTCAAAGTCATATCCCTTTTTGGGTAGATCCTCAATTATTTAGACTTTTAGTGTATAGTTAGTTATAATTCCAAATTGTAGGTGTAAATAGTTAACTCATTAATTTTTTTTCTTTCTTTATTATTTCTTTTTAGTTTAGTCTAGTGTAATTAGTTAAACTTTTTGTTATTTCTTTTTGTTATGCTTGGTACTAATTTGTTTTGTAGATTCAACGGACTCGTACATATCGGGGATCGCTCTAATTTTGGGTAATATCATTCTTTTCCTATCTTTGTGTTGTGTTCTTGATTTGCATTGAGGACAATGCAACATTTAAGTTAGGGGGCGTGGGACATTCTATCCATTTCTTTGTTTTGTCCATGAATTTGCTCATATTTAGTTACTAAGTATGCCTTTTTGTGAAAAATTAAAAATTTTCGAAAAATATTTTCATTATTTTTTCTCCTCTATTGGGCATGTTTACTTGTTTCTGATGATAAATTTCAATAATTGCCCGATCCAACAGACAATTCAATGATGCATGTTCTCGATTTTAGAAGTTATTAGACTTTAGTCCACAAATCATTGATATTATGAATAACTTTATGAATTAAACTTTAATCCCATGAGCACATGCGCTTTCTTGTTCAATTGATTTGGTTTAAGATTTTTATTGTGACACCCCGACTAATTAAATACCGGGTAGCTACTCCTTTATTAAATTAAATCAAAACGCCAAGTTGGCTCAGTTAATAGCATCACTGTCGAAAACATTTTATTATTACTAACCACCTAGTATTTAAAAAGTAAGTTGCCAAATTTTAATTAAAGTCTGAATAACATGCAATGACGATTTAAAGCAAGAGTAATAACACCATTCACCATAATGAAATAAATAAAATAACCGTCACATGATATAAATAAATCTGGAGGAAAAACTCTTCATAATCACAATCCCACAACTGAAGTAAATAATGAAATACTGGATACTGAATGAATACATGCCAAAGTCTAAAACTGAAATGGGAATGTATCTAATAGAATTTGGGCAACATGCCCTACAACTGAGGAATACTGAATAAGGAATCCAAATGATATAAGCGTCTAAAATCAAATCCCTGTAGCTTCCACAAGCAGCTACAGCTCGTCATCAGAATGAGAATCCTATGCATGGTGACCTTGTGGCTGGGCACCTAAAATGGTTTTACAAAAAAATAGATTTGAAAGCAAACGGGTCAGAGCCCGAATGTGGAGATATTTTAAAAACCTACAAGTGCTTTAAAAACATTTAAAACAGTATATGCAAAGTACATGTTAGGACGTGCTCTCACATGATATACTCACCTCTCGTCTAACTGTGCACTCCTAACGTTCCTGTACCCATTCATGTGTTATCTCATAACTATCTAAAGAGTTTCTAACGCTTCTACTCGGTTCACGTTATAAGTTCCATCCTTAACAATTAAATAGAGAGTTCTACTTTAATTCACAGATTCCCAATTATTAACCAAACCATTTATTGATATACGTTCCCTTATCTTTTCATAACATGATCATAATTATACTCACAAGTTAACATAATGAATTCCTTCTCAATTAATCGTATATTATCGCATCATAAATATACAATACAAGCACCCAAAGGCTAAGCTGCGGTGCTTACATACTCTGCTATCCATCCCGGTACATCACGTACATAAGGATTACAAATTCCGAATCTCTCAGGAATTGTTGGAATAAACACCACACACAAAAATGGAGGCGAACATAATTCACATATCCATGGTCACGTACATACCTACGCTCCATAGTCAGCTGGCTTATTAACTCACAAATAAGTCGTTCTCTTGAACTATGTCCTCTAGGCACCAATATAAATCTGGGCAACACAAGGATAAGAAGGTCCTAAGCGAACGTAACCTCCCGTGATAGCAAGTATGGTAGGTATGTCATACACATAAGATTATATACTAAGCATTCACACATTTTAGATATCTCGATATTAATAAAGGTATACTCTACATCATTATACCATTATTCCAAATTCATATATTTCAAGTATCCCGATAATATATAAATTAAATAGTCGACACGTCTCACGTCGTAATTTCTTAAACTTAAAACCTATCTCAAATAGACTATTAAGTTCCCATAATTTCCAATTATAACCTCTTTATACCTAGGTCTTTACTTCTGCCCCAAACCTTATTTCATCAAATTATTCAAATTTGTACTATTAACCCAAATATTATCTCACATAACGAATTTCATTAATTTAGAATAATTCTTCAAATTAAATTCCAATTACAGTCCAATCTCATAATCATGCCTACTGGTCTTCCTTAAAGTTAAGGGTAATCACAATGTCTCCAATAATAGTATCCAAGGGTTAACATCATTAAAATTCAATTAAGGAAAAACTTTATTCATTCTGGGAAGGTCGATCGATCGATCGACTGATGAATGTCGATCGATCGATTGCACAGGTCTGTTACGGACTGCTTCGTTTTGTAGTTACAGTTTCGACCCAAAACTCCATTTTTAAGCATGAAACTCCAAGATAAGGTTACTCTAACATTATACTAACATCCTACAACAGTATTAACATTCTAAGTCCCATAATTCATCATTTAAAAGCTTAGTTTAGATCAAAACTACATCAAAATAATTTCCAGAATTCTTCCATTCAAGAACACCATCAAACTTCTTCTAATTCCACTTTTAGATCATCAAGGTTCTGTTTATAACATATAAATTCATCCAGAATATACTACATGCAATTCCTACATAATTCATGGCCTTTAACTTTCAATTCATGGGTCTAATTTATCTCCAAAAATCAATTTCGAAAATTCCTAAACATGGAAACATATCCTGAATCAAAAGAGTTTAAATCACTTGCCTTAATTTATCTCAGAATTTGGTGTAGGCTCTTGAAGTTAGGTTGTCCTCCCTCTGTTTTTCTGCAGAATTCTCTTCCCTCTCTCTCTCTCTCAAGCTCTTCTCAAGGTTTCCTTCTCTCTCTCTCTCAAGCTTTTTCCAAGGTTGAAGATAATGGGGTATGGAGGTGTGTAATGGTTTTTGGAAGTTGGAATGATATATCAACTTCTCCCGTAGCCCATATTGGCATATAGTGTGGTTAGTGGGTTAAGTGGGTTGAGGAAATAGTCAGATTGTAATCTCTATTTTCGTCACTTTATAATTCCCAAAAATGCAATTTACCAAAATACCCTTTTTGATGCCGGTATGGCCCACAAATACCCCGGGACCCAAACTAAACTTCCGGCTAGTGTTTTCTGACTATCTTGACCCTTCCGGACGCGTTGGCTCACTCAAAATGACCATACGGTTAATGGAACTAAAATTCACTTTTTAATTTAATAACAAAATACTATGACGTGGCGGTCACACGCGTCAAGCAAAATTCCCAAATTGCCGTATTTAAATCTCACGACAATTTCAATATTACCAATAATCATATAATGCCAAGTATACACATTATAATAAAATACTAACTCACATCTCGTTAATATTTTTATTCGGATTAATTTCCAATTAATAAACATTTAATTCAATTAATCCCCAAAAATAAATATCACAGAAAATACGGGGTATTACATACTTCCCCCCTAATAACTGAATTTCGTCCCGAAATTCGGAACTAGAAAGTACCTGGTAAGAATAACTCTGGATAACGTTCGCGCATCTCATCCTCGCGCTCCCATGTGGATTCCTCGACATTATGATGTCGCCACTGAACACGCACTAACGGAACTATCTTTGACCGCAGTTTTCGTTCACTTCGGTCTAGAATAGCAATAGGCCCTTCCTCGTAGGAGCTATCCGGCAGGAGATCTATGTCCTCCACATCAATGAGAGAATGAGCCAAATTATCTCTAAGGTATTTCCTAAGGGGGGAAATATGAAACACATCGTGAATCCGATGTAAATGCTCCGGTAACCCAAGTCTATACGCAACTGGTCCGATCCGCTCAATAATAGGGAATGGTAGCCTTTCGTTTCATTACCCAAAATTCCATACCTTATAGGTTTTCTCTAGTCAACCCCTTTGAACCTCACCTTATAGGTTTTCTCTAGTCAACCCCTTTGAACCTAAATAGTAGCCTTTCGTTTCATTACCCAAAATTCCATAACCATATCCAAATTGGAGTTATATACCATACATATTATCTCCCATACCTTTGTTTGGAATGATATTTAGGATTGAATGATGTTCATGTTTTGTGGTTGCAATTTAAGCATATGAGAGTGAGAAAAGTGAAGAAAAAAAAGCAAAAACAAAAGAAAACAAAAGAAAGTGAGAAACAGAAGAAAAGAAAAGAAAATAAAGAGAAAGGTTGTATATGTTGTATTTAGTGTTCAATAATCCTTGTTGCTCTCCAATTGTTATATTTAATGCTTGATTATGGAACTTGTTTTCCATTTTCGTAATTTCCCTCTTTTTCCATTATCCCGAGTTTTCATTCCGAACACTTTGAATCTATATACATATCCTTCGTTTCATACCTTAGCCTAGCCTATATTATGACCCTATTTAAGTCCTATGTGAACTTAGGGTGAATTTAATTTAAAAGTCATAATTGTTTTGATAATCTGTGAAAATACATTTCGCCTCTTTTAATGAGCGGTATATTTCATTGGGATTACAGTTTTTCATTTCCTATATAGCGTTCTTCATTTTTGAGATGGGTGGGGCCTAGTTTCCATTTCCATTTACTCTTTATGCCCGCATGTTCCGTGTGTTACCTCCCTGTTTCGACTGAATTCATTTGATGAGTGTAATGCCCGTGAGGATTGAATATATGCTTGCCTTAATGTTTATTATCCAATTTATTTAAGTTTTTGTCAAATCATACTTTGCATGCGCTCGCTCCCCTCCTACATTTTAAGGTTTCAATTCAACGAAGTTCATTTCTATAATGTTAATAATACGGACTGTTGTGTGAATTAGTTCACTTTGCTAATAATGTGTATGGAATATTTTTCGATATCGTTGGGTGTGTCGCATATGATTGGGCATATTTTGAGGAATATATGATGTTTGTGGGTTTCATCCCTAAAAACCCTCACGAGATGACACTCGCCCACTAGGGTAACCCAGGGGTTTAACGACTTATTTCATACGCTAAACGCTCTCCCGTTTTGTGATTTTCTTATACTTCTTCTTGCTTTGAATTTCATTACTAGGGACTAGCAATGTGTAAGTTAGGAGGTGTGATTCGTATAGAATCTTGCACATTTATACTCTCGAACTTGTGCATTTTAACCCCCTTGGGTACTTTAATGTCTATATTTATGCTCATTAATCAGACAACCTCCGTTTTATGTGCTAACACTTTATTTAAGGTATTATTGAGATTTATAGGTGTTACAGTACTTAGTATGAAGTTTGAGCTTTCGATAAAGTTCCGTCACGATTCGCACGTTCAGGGTCATTTTCGTAATTTTACACTTTGGTATTTTTGACTCAAGTCTTCACAGAAGTTGTAGGCCCCATGCCAAGCTTCGCGTGGCTGCGGACAATGCTTGAATCTGAGTATGAACGAATTAAACACGGACCTTTAATCGGGGAGGAAATATAAGATGTTATTTAATTATTATTTTATTTATTAACTAATAATCTATTTAATTCCATCTAAGTCCTTTTCTCTTTCATTTTACATCAAGATTCCATGGGCGATTTTGGTTTGGCTTTGGTTTGTACTCGGGTTTTGGTTTCGTCCAAAATTAGAGTTTTTCGTCCGAAATTGGAGCTTGGGTCGTGTGTGGTTATAGTTGTGGGTCAATTGGCTCGAGTTCTCGGATTTTTTGGAATACCTAGTTTGACCATTTCCAAGATTTGGCCAACAATGGTGGGTTTTGGCAGTTTCATGGTTGATTCTCGGGTTGGTCACACTCGTACCATCGCAACTCACCCATTTACGTAGCTCGAGTCTTCGGATTGCAGCCATGGCGAGTTTTTGGTGGATACCCATTTGCGATTTTGGTTTCATTTTTTTTGCAGCAAGTTTGCACGACCCAAATGGGTCTTTGGTTTGTGGGGTGTGTTGCAGCAGCGCCGGTCGATCGGCCCAACCATGGTGGTCGATCGGGTTTTTCATTTAAGCCTTTGGCGCGAGGTAGTGCTGCTCCCCTCCTTCACGCGGTCGATCGGTTTGATCGCTGTCGATCGGGTCCCTGCTCCAATCTGATATTTTGGCTTTGCGGCTATACCTTTTACTATTTTTTTTTATTTTCTTTTTCTATTTTCTTTCTTTAGTTAATTGGAGACTTATCCCTTTAATTCTATTTCTTTTTCCTTTTCTTTTCTTTCCTTTTTTCAACTTAGTATATAAGTGGCACTTAGTGTATTTTTGTAAGAATTTCTTAATATCTCATTTTTTTCTCTTCTCTTTAGTTTAGGTTAGTTTTAGGGCTAAAAAATGTTGGGGATTTTTGTAGGAGACCACCCCTCTCTTCCTTTCTTGTTGTGTATCCTCCATTAATATAAGTTTTCTTCTTGTTCAAGCTTTGTATTAATTTTGATTTCCATGGTTTGCATTTAATTTCTTGCCTAGATAAATTAGTTTAGTTTATTTATTTCTTCTTTTAATTATTAATTAGTTATTTAATTAGATTATTCATGTGTAGTGAGTAGTTAAATATAGTCTCTGTCTCATGTCCGCCATTGATGGGTGTCGAGCTCCGAAAAATAGATTTTGTGTAAAATTGCATTTAATTGAAACCGCGTGTATTAAAATTGGTTTATGCTTTTAATTTTCTTTGTCACGCAATGTTAGTGTTCATAGAGATAATCCGAATTTAATCCGCGTGTGTATATTTTTGATTAAATATTTTATCTCGCAACTTTAAGTTAAATTTCTTCTTGCATAATGTTTATAATTAATTAAAAATGCTCAGTTAAATATTTTCAAATTGAAATTCTAATTATTAGTTATTTAGCCCATGGCGGTACGCGATCCCGACTCTTACTTTTCTTATCTAGTCTTAACTTTTAATTTTTCCTTTATCACTATAACACCCTATCACCTTTTACACTTTTATTCTTAAAATAATAAATCGATTAAAGTCTATACAACGCTCCCTATGGATTTCTTACGATACCCGACTTACCGCTATACTTGTATCACAAGTGTAGTTATAGTTTAGGTTTTTGTATTGAGTAGGAGAAATGAAAACAAAGATTAAAGTTTTAACGCGATGCTTCCTTTCGTGCTCGATTGACTATGTATTATGATTACCCAAGTACGGTAAAAAAAACATTGTCATTTGAGAAGACTCGAGCTTGGTTACTTTGGCACCGTTGATCGACTGACGACACATCAGTCAACCGCCGTCTAACAACATTGTGTAAATGAAAAGGCATGCACCCAAGATTACTCTAACCATGTATTATGACTTTCTAATTATGGCAGAGAACATTGGGATGCGATGAAACTCGAACTTTATCACTTTGGCACCATCGGTCAACAGACGTGTCGTCGGTTAACTGGCAAGCCCTTCATTTGACCAATTCCCAATGACATTATTCCAATGAAAACGCATACACCCAAGATATACCCAACTATGTATTATGATTGCTTAAGTAGGGCAAAGAACACTGGGACGTAAGAAAACTCAAACTTGGTCACTTTGGCACCGTCAATTGAACAATGCGTACATCGGTTAGCCAACATGCCTATTGGTTGACCGAAGCGTAATGACATTTGTCAAATACAAAGGTATCCACCCAAGACTACCTGAACTATGTAGAAAAATTATATAAGAATGACAAAGAATAATGACCCTTGAGAAAACTCGAACTTGGCCACTTTGGCACTATCGGTTGATCGACATGCATGTCGATCAATCGACGCACAATGATATTTGGACAATGCCAAGGCATGTATACAAGACTACCAACTATGTATAACGGTAGCACAAGCACAAAAAATAACATTGGAACACAAAAAACTCGAACCTTGTCACTTTGGCACAATCGGTCCGCCGATGCGCACGTCGGTCTATCGGCTCCCCAAGATATTAGGTCGCTACCAATGCAGGAATCCAAGACTGCCGCAACTACGTATTAAGATTGTCCAGGCACGATAAAGGACAATGGCATGCGATAAAACTCAAGCTTTATCGATTTGGCACCGACGATCAACTGACGCACACATCGATCCATAATGCTCAAACATCCATCAAAATTTTAAAAAAAAGTCCCCAAATATCATTCAATGATAGTGCCCATCGGTTGTCCGATGCCCAACACCAAGTAAAAGTCATCCAAATGGTGTCAAACATCGTTCAAATAGCGCCCAACAATAAGTCAAATCAACAATGTCCCCCTCAAAATGTTTGAAAATATCATTGCCAAATATGGTCGATACCCGACGCCACCCATCAGCCTCCCAATGCACGACATCAAAGAAAAATCCATAAAGCCCCAACGCCCCTCGACATGGCCGAATTATTGGATGCCATAATGTCCACGTCCTAGTAGAAAAGTAACTTTAGTCAGCCATCGCACTCATCAATCGACCGATGCGCAAAAACATTGGTCGAATGCCAAGGCATGCACCCAAGACTTCCTGAACCATATATTACGAATGCCTAGGAATGAAAAAGCAAAATTTCACATGGAAAAAAATTATTTTTTCTTCATGAACTCCGATGTTAAGGCACCTATAGGGTAGGAACATCACTTAAAATTTCAATACGTAGTATTGTATTTACCGGGGATAAAACATAATTGCTTGGGCTAAAAATTTAAAATCACATAACTTTAGACTCAAAGGTCTGATCGAGGTGACTTTTTTTTTTGAATTTGGGTGTTTTTTGGAGATTTATCCACTTGCAAATGGCCGAAGGTGTTTGGTAGCCTTATTTTTTCCAAAAGGGCCTTTTTTCTACATGAACTCCAATGGTAAGGAACCTATAGGAATATCATTTAGACTTTCAATACGTGGTATTGTATTACAATTTCACAACCATGGCAACAAACATTGGCATAAGAGAAAACTCAAACTTGGTCACTTTAGCACTATCGATTGACTAACGTGCAAATCGACTAGCCGACGTGCCCTTCGGTCAACCAATGACCTACGACATTGGGGTAATGAAACTTCACGCACCCAAGAATGCTCCAACTACGCAGTACGATTGCCCAAGCACTATAAGTAAAATTGGTATACGAGAAACTCAAACTTGGTTACTTTGGCACCATCGATTGATTCATGAGCGCATCCGTTGACCAACGTGCACGTCAGTCAGATGCCCATAACATTGGTCAAATTAAAAGGCAAGCACCCAAAACTACCCTAACTATGTATTATGATTGCCAATGCACAAAAAAGAACATTGACATGCGAGAAAACTCGAACTTAGTCACCGTCAATCGACTGATACCCACGTTGACAGTCGATGTTTCATCAGTTTGCCGACGCACTTATCGATCGATCGATGCTCAATGACATTAGGAAAATTAAAAGAGATGCAACCAAGACTTCCAATACTACTTATTATGTTACCTAAGCACGAAAAAGAACATTGGCTAACGAGAAAACTCGAACTTAATTATTTTAGCACCATCTGATGATTGACGTACATGTTTGTGAGTTGATGTGCCCATCGGTCAACCCATGCGCTAGTCGGTCGATCAAAGCCTAGCGACATTGGATGAATGATAAGTCACTGATACAAGACTGACCCAACTACGTATTATGAATACCTAGGCATGATAAAGAACAATTACATGCATGAAACTCTAATTTGGTAACTTTGGCACCAAAGGTTGATCGACGTGCACGTCTGTCCTCTAATGTGTCATTAGTTAGCTAGTGCACCCATCGTTAGACCAAGGTCCAACAACATTGGTATAATGCTAAGGCTTGCACATAAGACTGCCTCAACTTCATATTATAAATGTTGCACGTTGATGCGTTCATGAGTTAATAGATGCACAATAACATTGGGCCAAAGACAAGGCACGCACCCAAAAATATCACCAACTATATATTAAGATTTCACAAGCATGAAAAAGAACATTGGCACTTGAGAAAACTTGAACTTGGTCACTTTAACACCGTTGATCAACTGACGTGCACGTCGATCAATCGATGCGCCTGTCAGTTGGTCGACGCCCATGACATTGGGACAATGCAATTACATGCACCCAAGACTTATCCTACTATGTATTATGATTTTCCAAGCATGACAAAGAACATTGACACGCGAGAAAATTCAATCTTGGTCATTTTGGCACCGTCGTTAGACTATCGTGTACGTCGGTCGATTGACACCGATGACACTGGGCTAATGCAATTTCAACCACCCTAGACTTCTCTAACAATGTATTATGATATCCTAAACATGACAAATACCATTAGCACATGAGAAAACATGTACATGGTCACTTTTCCACCGTCGGTCGACTGAAGTGTACGTCAGTTAATCGATGCGCTCGTCGATTGATCGATGCCCACGAAAATGAGCCAATGCAATTGAACTCACCCAAGACTAACCAAAATATGTCTAATTATTACCTAATCATGGTAAAAAACATTAGCACATGAGCAATCTCAAACTTTATCACTTTGGCTCCGTCGATCTACTGACGCGCTCGTTTGTCGATCGACACCCATGACATTTGGGACATGTAGTTTTATGCACTCAAGACCATCCCAACTAGTATTATGGTTGCTCAATTATGGAAAATGACATTGGCACATGAAAAAACTTGAACTTGGTAATTATGGCACCATCAATCGACTAACACGCACGTCGGTCAATCGAGACACCTGTTAGTCAACCGAGGCCGACAACAATGGGCTAATGTAATTGAGCGTACCCAAGACTATCCTAAATATGTATTACGATTACCCAATAATGGCAAAGAACATTGGTAGGCGAGAAAACTCAAACTTGGTCACTTTGGCACCATCGATCGACTGTCGTGCACGTCGATTAACCGACCTGATCGACGCCCATGATAAAGGTCCAATGTAATTCCATGCACCCTAGACTGCCCCAAATACGTATTATGATTTCCAAAACATGACAAAGAACATTGACGTGCAAGAAAACACGAAAACTATCACTTTGCCACCATCGGTCAATTGAAGTGCACGTCGATCAACCGATGCGCCCGTTGATCGACCGACGCCCACGACAATGGGACATTGCAATTGAACGCACCCAAGACTGACTAAAATAAATATAATGATGTCCTAATCATGCTAAAAAACATTGGCACGTGAGAAATCTTGAACTTTGTCACTTTAGCTCCGTCAATCTACTAACGCGCCCGTCGATCGATTGACGCCCACAACATTAAGGCAATGCAATTGCATGCACCCAAGACTGCCCCAACTATGTATTATGATTGCCCAATCAAAGAAAAGAACATTGACATGTGAAAAAACTCAAATTTAGTCACTTCCATCAACCGACGCGACTGTCAGTCGATCGATGCCCAAGACATTAGGCTAATCTAATTACATGTACCCAAGGCAACACTAAATATATATTACGGTTGCCCAAGAATGGGAAAGAACATTATCACATGAACTTGGTCACTTTGGCACCGTCAGTTGATTGTCGCGCTCATCGATCAATCGACGCGCCAGTCGATTGACCGACGTCCACGATATTCGGCCAATGTAAATACACGCCTACAAGACTGACCCAATTATGTATTATGACTTCCCAAGAACAAAAAAGAGCATTGGCATGCAATAAAACTCAATTTTGGTCACTTTCTCACCGCGAGTCGACTTACATGCACGTCGTTTAATCGACGAGCCTGTCGATCGACCATCACACATACGACATTGGGCAAATGAAAATACATGCACCCAAACTGCCCTAACCATGTATTACGATTACCCAAGCATGGTAAAAAACATTATCACATGAGAAAATTAAACTTGGTTACTTTGGCACCGTCGAGCGACTAATGTGCACATCGGTTGATCGACGTGCCCATCAATCAACTGACGTCCAACAACATTGGGCAAATATAAAGTCACGCACCCAAGACTGTGTATTATGAATGCCCCAACATTTCAAAGAACATTAGGATGCGATAAATTTGAACTTGGTCACTTTGGCACCGTCGGTTGACAAACGTGTCGTCAGTCAGTCAACATACCATCGGTCAGTTGACGAGCCCTTCGTTAGATCGATGCCCAGTGATATCATGCCAATGCCAAGGCTTCCCCAACTACGTATTATGATTGCCTAACCAGGGAAAAGAACATTGGGACAAGTAAAAACTCTAACTTGGTCACTTTGACACCATTAGTTGATCGATGCATACATCGATTGATCGACGCATAATAATGTTTGGACAATACAAAGGTACGCACCCAAGACTATCCGCACTATGTAAAATAATTATACAGGAACGAGAAAAAAACATTGTTCTGTGTGAAAACTCAAACTTGGTCACTTCAGCACCATCGGTTGAGCGACACTCATGTCGATCAGTCGCCACATAATGACATTTAGCTAATGCCAAGGGACTTACCTAAGATTACCCTAATTATATATAATGATTGCACAAACACAAAAAATAATATTAGGACACAAAAAACTCGAACTTTCTCACTTTGGCACTGTCGGTCGGCCAATGTGCTGGTAGGTTGATCGACGCCCCATAGGTACATTGCCAATGTAGGAACCCAGGACTGACATTGGTAGGTACCGCTGCTCGGCCTCTAATAGGGTCTTTCTCGCTTAATAAATGGGGTGCTGGATTCCTGCTTTTTCACACATCAATACAGAACTGACAGTGTGGTTGGAAACGGAGAGGTATAAGCACAAGGAATTTGTTTCCTGTGGTATGACGAGCAGTGGTGGGGAGCTAAGGTAATCCTTGAGGTCGTCCAATGCCCACGAGCAATCTTGGTTCCATTCTACCATTTTGTTTCCCTTTAGGAGCTAGAAGAAAGGCTTGCACTTCTCAGAGGACTTAGAGATAAAGCGGTTCAAGGCAGTGAGCATACCGGTGAGCTTTTGTATGTCTCGAATTGTTCGAGGAGGTTGTACCCTATTTATTGCATCGATCTGGTCTGGGTTAGCCTCGATGCCTCTCTTATTGACCAAGTACCCAAGAAATTTTCCTGACTGGACACCGAAAGAACACTTGCTTGCGTTGAGTTTCATTCGATACTTCCTGAGGATTTCGAAGGTTCTTGATAGGTCCGAGATGTGGTTTTCTTTTTTCCTGCTTTTGACGAGCATATCGTCGATGTAGATTTCCATGGTGTCTCCTATTTGGTCCTTGAACATCTTGGTGACCATCCGCTGGTAGATTGCCCCCGCATTTTTTAGCTCGAAAGGTATGACCTTGTAAAAGTACAATCCAACGGTGGTGATGAATGCTGTCTTGTCCTGGTCTGGAGCGTACAAGGGGATCTTATGATACCTTGAGTATGCATCCAGAAAACTCATTCTCTCGTGAGCTGCTGTGGCGTCTACTAGTTGATCGATTTTCGGAAGAGGGAAGCTGTCTTTAGGGCATGCCCTGTTAAAGTCAGTGAAGTCGATGCAAACTCTCCACTTCCCATTGATTTTTGGAACTACTACTGGGTTGGATAACCATTTGGGGAATTGGACTTCCCATATGGATCCTGCATCCAACAGTTTTTCAACTTCTTTTTCCACAACTTTTGCCTTCTCGAGTGCAGTTCGCCGTGCCTTCTGCGCGATGGTTTGAAGGTGGGATCGATGTGCAGTTGGTGACAAACCATACTAGGATCAATTCCTAAAAACTCGTATGGTTCCCATGTGAAGATGTCTACATTGGTCCTCAGTAGAATCGTCAATTTCTTCTTTTCCTGATATGTGAGAGAAGCTCCGATCAAGAAGATCCTGCTATCGTCGCTATCTCCAGCTGTGACTTCCTCCAGGTCCTCGACGACCCATTCGGAGGGGAGGAGCCTGGTCTCCTCTACTCCGGGCCTTCCGTATTTTAATTGCTATTTTAAAGGTATCAGACCTTCCTGTTTTTCATCTTTCTCGTTGGGCTTGTCAGCCTTCTTCTCTGGTCTTGGGCGGATGGCTTCTATGAAGCATCTTTTTGCCATCGCTTGATTGCCATGTATCTCCATTACTCCTCGCTCGGTCACATACTTGAGCTTCTGATGGTAGGTCGAGGAGACTTCCTTCATCGCGTGCAGCCACCCTCTGCCGAGGATAGCCTGGTATGGCGAGTCAATGTCGACCACCAGAAACTCGATTATTTTACAAATATTTCCTACCCTTACTGGCAGCACGATCTTTACCAAGGGCATAGTTATCTTTCCAGCGAAGCCAACCAAAGGGACAGTAGCTTCCTTCAGGTCGGCGATGCTTAATTTCAATTTTTTGAACAGGTCGAGATACATTACCTCGGACGAGCTTCCTTGGTCGACGAGCAACTTGTCGACGTCATAGTTCGCTATCCTGAGAGTAATGATTAAAGCATCATGATGTGGGGTTCTCACTCCCACAAGATCTTCATCTGTAAATATGATATGTTTACTATAGTTGACGTCATCTGCTCGCCGACGCTTTCATGACTGTGTCTTCGCTGGATCGATCTGAAAAGCTTGCATCATTGCTGTAAACTTTTTTACCTCCATTCGAGCTGAATTTCCTTGAATTTGCTTTACATCAGATGCCCCATGAATTACTGTGAATTCATGGCCGTCATCGTCTTCAAGTACGTTGTCGGGCCTTGCATCTTTATGGGCAACAACTTTCTCTGCCTTCTTTTCCACGAATTCGTTCAGATGTCTGGACTGAGCCAGTTCTTTGAGGTGGGACTTAAGAGCCTTGCAATGCTCGGTTTTATATCCTCCTTTTTTATGAAAAGCTCATCTCAGCGCGTTGTTTCTCTTCGAGGGATCTCCTCCCATCTTTCTGGTCCACTTAATAAATGGCTCGTCTTTGATTTTTGCGAGAATTTTGTAAATTGTTTCTTTGAAGACAGTGTTGACCGCCTGAAATGCTTTTTCCACATCATTGCTGCCTCCGTTCTTGGAGCCATTCTTGCCCCCATTCTTTCCTCCTTTCTTTTGGTTCTCAACTTTGTCATTGCCTTTGGCAATGGGCTTAGCCCGACCATTTTCCCCTGTGCTGAGACGGGTCACATCCTCCACCTTAGCATACTTCTCGATGCGGGCCATCAGGTCGTCGATGGTCATGGCCTATTTTTTGGTCAGGGACTAGTACAGGAGTGAAGAACTGGGTAGCCCAATTTTGAAAGAGGCTATTGCCACTTGCTCCGAGCAGTCCTCGACCTCGTTGAATAACTCCCAGTACCTCTTAGCGTAGTCTCAGAGGGTCTCTTGAGGCGTCTTTTTCATTATTAGCAAAGCATGCATCCTTTTGGGGTGGGAGCTACAAGTAATGAAGCGTGTCGTAAAGAGCTCGGCCAGGGACTTGAAGCTTCTGATGGACCTGTGGGGGAGCCTTTCGAACCATTTCTGCGCCACGTCATGCAGGCTCGAGGGAAAAATTCGGCACATCAGTGCATCTCGATGGTTCCAAAGGGTCATGGCCTGCATGTACTACCTGACGTGATCAATGGGATCAGTCTTACCATCATAAATCTTAAACCTTGGAATAGCAAACTTCTTGGGGGCTTCTTCTTCTTCTTCTTCTTCTTCTATTTCCCTCGAGAAAGGTGATTTCATCTGAGTTTTGAGAGCTCGCCTAGCGAGTTCTCGGGTCGATCTGGTACCACGATGCGCAGGGTGTTGGTCCATCTTCCTTCGGATCGGACTTCGTATGTTCTCTTTGCTGTGAGCTGGGCTCCTGTGATTGCGAGCTAGTCGCAGTTGCTCGAATAGGTCATCCTCTGACTCGTTTCCCTCAACTTTCTGGGAATCGCGTCTATGGCTCCTTCCTCGGCTACGAGACTTGCTCGCCTGAGGGCTAGGAGTGCGGTATGGACGTCTCCTAGTGCTAGGATGGAGCTCTATCTCCATTCTTTCTAACCTTCTTTTGAGGCGAGCATTCTCAGCTTCGTGCCTGCGAGAAGGCTTCCTTTGCTCTTGGAGCCTCGCCTTATAAGCATCAATCAACCTGGATATTTATGTGGACCTCGCTGGTCCTTGGCTTTCTTCTGAGGCTGGCCTTTCTAGGCGAGCCCTCTGATCTGAACGCCGAACTTCAGATCTGATCCGGTGAAGAGTAGGTTATTCTTGGATATCTCCTGCCTGAGGATCATTACTACTGTGACCAGACATTTCAGACTTCTTTGTTGGTGTGGGCTTTCTCAAGGAAGATAAACGTTCCCACAGACGACGCCAATTGTGGTGATAATTATTATTCAACACAAACAGAAAAGAGAAGCGCAATCACCAAGCAGAGTAAGGAAAGTAAAATGCCAATCACACAACAGGAGATGTACGTGGTTCAGCAAGAATGCCTACGTCCACGGTGGTGCAGTCAGTATTATTTCTATATACTCCGGGGACCGATTACAGAGAATATAGTGCGTGTCTTATGCCCCAGACCTAGGGTTTATTATATACAAGTTATTTTCAGGGAGTGGGGGTGTTGGAGTCCCCCACGTTTTCCATCTTCTACTGGAACACCTCTTTATTAGAGCATGGGAGAAGACCAAGTCATAACCGAATTAATGTTAAGGTATGAAGGGTCTGGAATTTGGGCTTGTTTCAATTGGGCTACTCGTCCAGGCCCGTTATTCTTAATTCGTGTACCCATAGATGCATATTTTAGAGGCCACATTTTCCAGAAATGAAGGCAGCAAATATCTCAAGAAAAATGACAAATAAAAAAAATATTTTTATAAAACTTATAACATCCAACACCAATCAACATAACAAATCATCAATATTAATCTGCTCAATAGTTTATCTCTGATTATTCCAAAAATAAAACTTACAAAACCCCTTTTATTAATCATAAAATCAGTTAATAACTTATAAAATCAGTAAACAACACCCTTTTTGTTAAGGACGAAACCCCTTCCAACAAAACCCCTTTTGGTTTGAGTTCTTTACAGACCATCTAAATCAGTAAGTAATAACTATTAATCTAACAAAAACCTCTTTTGTTAAGGATGAAAATACACAAATTATGTTATAAAAAATAGGGTTAAAAAATCAGAAATGATACCAGATGAGAGTGGAGCAGCGGTGGACAGTGGTAGCGAAAATGGTGGCTCTCTTGTGTGGACAGCGATTTAATTTAACACTGGTTTGGACTTGACACGAGAGCAGCGGTTCCACTCGCCAGACGAGAGAGGGAGAGAGTTTGGACTTGACAACAGTGGCTCTCGTGTGAAAATGAGAGTTTTGTTCCTTTTGTTTTGTTGTAAATTGACCAAATCCAAAAGCATAACTCTACTAACTAATTATTATAAAAGGGCCAAACGGTAAATATATCTAAAATTATATATATAATCTTAATGTATTATATATATATATATATATATATATATATATATATATATATATATATATATTTAATATTTGAGTTCGGGACGGGCCCAGATTGGGCTTAACACTACTATGCTCAAGCTCGTCCCGAATTACATTTGGGCTTCAAAATTTAGCTCAAGCTCGACTCGTCTCAAACTCACTTAAAGCTTGGCCTGAATTTAGCGGGCAGAAGGGCTTCGATCTTACTTGGCTCAATTTAGAGGCCTAATTACGATTGTCCAAGCATGAGAAAGGAAAATGGCATGCGAGAAAACTCAAACTTTGTTAGTTTGGCACCGTCGATCAACTGACGCACGCTCAATCCACAATGCCCAAATGTCCCTCAAAATGTTTAAAAAAAGCGTCACTAAATATCGCTCGATCGATGTTGCCCGTCGATCGGTCGACGCCTAGCACCAAGGAAAAGTCAGCCAAACAGTGCTAAACATCATTCAAATGACGTCAATAACAAGGCAAAGTCCACAATGCCTCAATATCCCTTGAAATGTTTCGAAAATATCATTGCTAAATATGACTTGTACCCAATGCCAACCATCGAACGACTGACGCACGACATCGAAGAAAAGTCCATAAATCCCCAACGTCCCTCGACTTGGACGAACTATTGGTCCACATCCTTGTAAAATAGTAATGTCGATTATCCAACGCACTCGTCGATCGACTGATGTCCAAAAACATTGGTAAAATTCTAAGGCATGCACCCAATACTTCCTGAACCACATCTTATGAACGCCTAGGAATGACAAAGAGCAATTTTAGGCAGCAAAAGGACCTTTTTTCTTAATGAACTCTAATGGTAAGGTATTTATCGAAACATGGTTTAAAATTTCAAGACTTGGTGTTGTATTTATCGGGTGTAAAACGTAATTGCTTGTATGAAAAGTTTAAAGTCACATAACTTTGAACTCGAAGGTCTCCGATCGAGGGGATTTTTTTTTAATTTGGGTGATTTTTAAAGATTTATCCTTCTGTAAATTATCGACGGTGGTTTGGCAGCCTTATTTTTCCCAAAATGGCCTTTTTTCTTCATGAACTCTAATAGTAAGGAACCTAGATGAACATCGTTTAAACTTTAAATACGTGGCATTGTATTACAATTTCACAAGCACGAAAAAGAACATTAGCACATGAGAAAATACGATTTGGGTCACTTTGGTACCATCTATCGATCGACTCCCACTTCAGTCAATTGAAGTGCACGTCGATCGACCGACACCCCACGACATTAGGGTAATGAAATTGCACGCACCCAAGACTATCCCGATTATATATTATGATTGACCAAGCACGATAAATAACACTAGCATGCCAGAAAACTCGAACTTGTTCAATTTGACACCATCGGTCGATTGACGCGCATGTTAATCAACAAACGCCCACGACATTGGGAAAATGTAAAGCCAAGCACCCAAAATTTCCTGAACTTTGTTTTATGGCTGCCAAATCACGAAAAAGAACATTGTCATGTGAGAAAACTCGAACTTGGTCATTTTAACACCATCGATTGACTGACGTGCCCATCGATCGATCGATGCCCCATGACATTGGGAAATGCAATTGCATGCGCCCAATATTTTCGCAATTATGTATTATTATCGAGCAAGCATGACAAATAACATTGACACGTGAAAAAACTGGAACTTAATCACTTTTGCACCATCGATCGACTGACGCACACATTGGTCAATCGACACGCTCATCGGTCGAGTGACGCCCACGATATTGAGAAACTATAAAGGCAAGAACCTAAAATTACCTGAACTACACATTATGACTGCCAAAACATAAAAAAGAATATTGGCATCAGAGAAAATTGAATTGGGTCACTTTGGCACCGTTTATCGGCTGACGCCCACGTCGATCAGTCGATGTTTCATCGGTTAGCTGACGCGCTCGTCTATCAATTGATGCTCAATGATATTGGTATAATTCTAAGATATGCACTCAAGATTTCCCTAACTATTTATTATGATTACCCAAGAACGAAAAAGAACATTGTCTAGTGAGAAAGCTCGAACTTGATCATTTTGGCACCGTCCATCGATTGATGTGCGTGTCTATAAGTCGATAAACCCATCGATCAACTAACATTCCAATCATTCGATTGAAGCCCAAATATATTGGGCCAATGCTAAGGCACTGGCGCAAGACTAACCCAACTACGTATTATTAATTCTTGGCATGGTGAAGAACAACTGAACGCGAGAAAACTCTGACTTGGTCACTTTGACGCTAACATCGGTCCTTCCAGTATGTCATAAGTTAGCCAGCATGCCCATCGTTCGACCAATACCCAACAACATTGGTCCAATGTCAAGGCATGCACATAAGAATGCCTCAAATATGTATTACAAATGCCGCACGTAGGTTTGTCTACATATTCGTGAGTCGATCGACACACAATGAAATAATTGGGCCAATGATAAGGTATGCACCCAAGACTTCCCTAACTACGTCTTCTTATTTCACAAGAACGACAAAGAATATTGGCTAGAAAGAAAACTTGAACTTGGTCAGTTTGGCACCCTTGATCTAGTGAGGCGCACGTCGATTAACCGATGCACCCGTCGGTTGATTGAAGCCCGTGACATTAGGATAATGCAATCACACGCACCCAAGACTTACCCTACTATATATTATGGTTTCACAATCATGACAAAGAACATTGGCATGCGAGAAAATTTGAAATTGGTCACTTTGGTACCATCGTTCGACTATAGTGCACTTCGGTTAGCCAGCCTTCCATCGATTGATCGACACCCACGACATTGGCCCAATACAATTACATGCACCTTAGAATATCCAAGCTACGTATTATGATTGCCTAAACACGAAAAAGAACATTGGCATGCAAGAAAACTTGAACTTGGTTATTTTTCCACCTTCGATCGACTGTCGTGCACGACATTCGACAAATGGAATTTGACATACCCAAGACTGACCAAACTATGTATTACGATTACCCAATAATGGTAAAGAAAATTGGTACATAAGAAATCTTGAACTTTGTTACTTTGGTTCTGTCGATCTATTGACGCACCCATCGATAAACCGATGTGCCTGTCGTTTGACCAACACCCCATGATAATGGGACAATGCAATTTCATGCACCCAAGACTGCCCCAACTATGGATTATGATTTACTAATCATAAAAAAGAACATTAGCACCCAAGAAAACTCGAACTTGGTTAATTTGGCACCATCGGTCGACTGATGCGTACGTCGATCAACCGACACCCACGACATTAGTCCAATGCAATTTCACGCACTCAAGAATACCCCAAATATGTATTATGATCCCCCAAGTGTGGAAAATAACATTGTCACATGAGAAGTCTCAGACTTGGTTACTTTGGCATCATCGATCGATTGACGCTCTCATCGATTAATCGACGCTCCCGTCGGTCGATCGATGCTCACAACATTAGGCCAATGAAATTGTACATATCCAAGACTTCCCCAACTATGTATTACGATTACCCATGTACGATAAATAACATCGGTATACAAGAAAACTCTAACTTGTTCACTTTGGCACCGTCGGTCGACTGTCGCGCACGTCGATCAATCGACGTGCCCATCGATAGACAGACGCCCATGACATTTGGCCAATGCATTTACACGCCCCCAGGACTGACTCAACTACATATTATGGCTTCCAAAGTACACAAAATAATATTGTCATGCGAGAAATCTTGAACTTGGTAAATTTGGCACCTCTCATCGACTGATGCACACGTTGGTCAACCAATGAGCTCGTCGGTCGACCAACACCCAACGACATTGGGCAAATGCAAAGACACACACCCAAAACTGAACCAACTATGTATTAAAATTACCCAATCATGGTAAAAAACATTACCACGTGAGAAAACTCAAACTTGGTTGCTATGACACCGTCGATCGATTGACGCGTATATCATTCAAATAACATGCCCATCGATCAATTGACGTCCAAAAACGTTGGGAAAATGCAAAGACATGCAACCAAGACTTCCCTAACCACGTATTATGACTTCCCAAGCATAGAAATGAACACTAGGATGCGATAAACTCGAACTTGGTCACTTTGGCACCCTCGGTAGATAGATGTGTCATCGATCAATAAACGCGTCGTCGGTCAATTGACGAGCCCTTCATTTGACCTATGACCAACGACATTATGCCAATGCCAGTCACACACTAAATATTTCCCCAACTACGTACTATGACTTCCTAAGCAAGGGAAAAAATTGGGATATGAGAAACTCGAACTTGGTCACTTTGACACCATCGGTCGACCGATGCTACGTCTGTAAACCTACTTGACCTTCAGTTAACCTACGCATAATGACATTTGGCCAATACAAAGGTATGAATCCAAGACTACTCGAACTGTGTAGAACAACTGTACTATAAAAAAAAACATTGGCTCATGAAAAAACTCAAACTTTGCCACTTCGGCACTGTTGGTTGATCGATGCGCATGTCGATCAGTCGACGCACAATGATAATTGGACAATTCCAAGGCACGTACCCAAGACTACCCCAAACATGTATAACTATTGCACAACTAGGAAAACAATATTGGGACTAAAAAAAAACTTGAACTTGGTCACTTTGGCACTGTCGATCGGTCGATGCGCACGTTAGTCAATCGATGCCCCATGACATGAGGCCACAGTGAATGCAAGAACCCAAGATGGTTGCAACTACCTATTACGGTTGTAAAAGCATGACAAAGGACAATGGAAAGCAAGAAAAATAAAATTTATTAGTTTGGCACTGTAGATCACTGATGCGCACATCGATCCACAATGCCCAAACGTCCCTCAAAATGTTTAAAAAAAAGCGCTGCCAAATATCGCCTGATCAATGGTGCATGTTGGTTAGATGACGCCCAACACCAAGGAAAAGTTAGCTAAATGGAGACAAACATCATTCAAATGACGATTAATAAGGCAAAGTTCACAATGCTCCGACGTCCCTCAAAATGTTTGAAAATATCATTATCAAATATGGTCAATACTTGACGCCACTCGTCAGCCGAACGACACACGACATTAAAGAAAAGTTCATAAATCCCCAACCTACCTCGACATGGCCGAATTATTGGATGACATAATGTCCACATTCTAGTAGAAAATAAACATCAATTACCCAAAGCGCTCGTCGAACTATCGACGCCCAAAAACATTGGTCCCATGCCAAGGCATGCACTTAAGACTTTCTGAACTCATTACGAATGATAAAAAATAATTTCACGCATTAAAAGGGCCTTTTTTCTTCATAAGCTCCATCGTTGAGGCACCTATAGGATCATCGTTTAAATAATAATACGTGGTATTGCTTTTACCGGAGGTAAAATGTAATTATGTGTACGAAAAGTGTAAGAGAAGGAGTCTAAAGCCTGTACCTGTATCAATCGTGTCATCATGGCTGGTGTAATGGTCACAATTCTAAAAAAGTATTTCGATAAATCGATATCATGGGTGGAACTCCACTGCAGTGCCCAAATATCAGATAAATCAACATCATGCTCTACTCATAATATTGCTAACATAATAGTCGGTCTCCGACTCAATGCATCTTTTACCCCATTCTCTTTCCACGGATGTTACTGAATCGAAAAGTGGTAGTCCTTCAAAAACTCGAGCCATCTCCATTGTCCCATATTATCTCCCTCAGCATAAATAAATATTGGAGATTGTTATGATCGAAATATAGCATGAACTTCTCACCCAACAAATAATGTCTCCAAATACGAAGGGCAACGACTGTCGAAACTAACTCCAAATCATGAATGGGTAAGTTTCCCTCATGAGGCTTAAGATTTTGGGAAACATAAGTTGCAGGCCTCTCCTACTGCATCAATAGACCGCCTATCCCCTGGAATGATGCATTTGTATACCCCAAATCCTCAACGTTGCCTCGTGGTAACGCGATGATAGGCATAATGGTGAGCTTGTCCTTGAGTTCCTTAAATGCCATCTGATAATCTGTGCTCCAAACAAACGGTACCCCCTTCTGGATGAGGTGAGTTAATGGCCCAAAAATCTTTGATAAGCCCTAAATGAACCTCCTTTAGTAACCAACCAAACCTAAGAAACTTTTGACCTCTATAGGTGTCATGGGTTATTCTGAATCTAGCACTATAGATGCCTTGCTAGGAACCACCAAAATCGCAGTCTTAGATACGACATGGCTTAAGAACTGTACATATCGAAGCCAAAACCCACACTTAGAGAACTTAGAGTACACCATATATTCCCAAAATGTCAACAAAATCAATAAAAAATGCTTCACATGCTCCTCCTTCGACCGAGAGTACACTACGATGTCATCTATAAAACACAGAGATGAACTAATCAAGAAATAGTCAAAATACTCAATTTATTAGATCTATAAACAATGTTGGCGCATTAGTTAACCCCAAACAGCATAACCCAAAATTTATACGATCAATATCGTGTAAAAAAAATTGCCTTTGGGATGTCCTCCTCCCGAATACATAACTGGTGATACCCTGAGCATAATTCAATATTGGGAAAGAATGACGTGCCCTTCAATTGATCGAACAAATCATCGATATACGATAATGGAGACTTGTTATGTATTGTGACCTTGAAGATACGAAAGCTTGCATTTAGAGGGGTTCCTTTCCTCTCGATCAGTTTAGATGGTGGATTGGGATTTCAGGGACAGTTGGTTGTGCAACATATATTGAGTTGTGGAGATCAGTTATATGTGAGGCACATAACTCACGATTCAAGGTACATCCCAAAGGAGTTGGTATGTATCAGAACATGCGTAGGTCATATTAGTATATTGAGATAAAGAGAGACGTGGCGGAGTTTCTGCCTAGGTGTGCCACCTACTAGTTAGTAAAGGTGGAGCACCAGAGATATGCAAGAAATTTACAACCCCTAAAGATTACCGAGTGGAAGTGGGAGATCATATCCATAGACTTAATATTGGGATTGTCAAGCTCCTAAAGAGTTCATGATTCCATTTGGGTCATCGTCAATAAATTCATGAAGATGGCTCATTTCCTTCTAGTACAGATAGATTGCATCGCTGAGTAGTACCTAGATTTTTTATGTCAGCGATAGTACGACTTTATGGGTTACTTCATGACATTGTGTCCGATGAAGGCAATACATTTGTATCTCAATTTTGGATGGGTTTTCAAGATGCTATTGGAGTATAGTTGAATTTGAGTAAGACATTCCACCCTCAGTTAGACGATCAGACTGAGCGAGTGAACTAGATTTTTGAGGATATACTTCGAGCATGTGTATTAGATCTCAAAGGGATTTGGATCTAAACTCACTGCTCGTGTAATTTTCTTACAACAATAGTCATCAACAGATTATTGGTATGTCACCCTACGCGGTATTGTATGGGAGACCATATCATTAACCGAGTTATTGGTTGGAGTCAGGGGAACACAAGATATTTGGGCTTGAAATTATTCGAGATAACTTAGATAAGGTGGCGCTCATCCGAGCACAGATATAGACGACACAAGATCGGTGAAAGAGTTATACCGATAAGAGAAAACAAAAGCTAGAGTTTCACGTGGGGGATCAGGTTCCTTGGAGGGTATCCCCGATAAAGGGGGTCTCAGATATTGATTTAAGGGGAGGTTGGCTCCCCGCTGCACAGATACCTTTATGATAATGGATAGGGTGAGTGCTGAGGCGTATCGATTGGCCTTCCCCATCCATCTTCAGGGAGTATACGACGTGTTCCACTTGTCAATGCTGAGGAAGTTTTTGAGGTACGAGGACACCTATTAACATATCTACCTGTGACACCCCGCCTAATTAAACATCGGGTGATTAGTCCTTTATTAAATTAAAACATGTTTCTCAAATGGTTCATTCTTAGCATCACTGTTGAAAACTTTTTAATTACTAATCACCTAAGTGAAAATTAGACTGGTGCCAAAATTTTATCTTTCTTAAACAGATAGATCAACCATGCGGAAAGATAGCAAAACAAATACCATGCTAAAACTCAAACCAACAAAGTATAAGTACAACATCACAAGAGTATTACTGAATAAACCATCGGTTAAAAATACCAAACAACAATAGAACAACTACTAATCTGTAACTAACATCGAAGACTGATACCGGACTACAAGTCCATACATAGAATAGGGTGAGATCCTGTACTAGATCTGAATGGGAGATATCGTCTAATCAAAATCCTGTAAGCATCCACTATGCTACAGCTTCGAGTCCCTGGAATGAAATCATCATACATGGCGTCCCTGTGGCTGGACACCTAAAAGGTTTTGAAAATATTTTATAGCAAGAGTCAGTACTCAAAATATTTTGAAAACATTTAGCAAGCGTTTATCACAATATAAAATGCGGTTATTGATTACACATGTTAAGTTCTCGTATCGCCCACACAGTACATCCATTTCATTAACATCTCGCGAAGGTTAATTAATACTCAAGTAACATTTCACCTATGTTAGGTTTCAAAACTTCTCATTTCGTTTCACTACTAAATTTATAAAATTATCACAATTTCTATCTTCCCACTTTTGTAATTAAGTTGCACTACTTAATTTACTAAATAGATATTCTCTATCAAATGTTACATTCATAATTAAGTTTCACTACTTAATTTACCATTTCGGTATGTATTCTTTAAATACATAATATATATCAATATACTAACACACATAAGTAGAATATCATCAAGTATATATTTCACACAGAATATATACTAAATATCAGTCATTACTATTTTGTCCTTTTTACACACGTAAGGACTTTTGGTTCGGAATGATTCATCGACCCCAAGTAAGAATTGGTTCGAAATGATACATCGACCCCAATTATTTATATACATAAATTCTGGCTCGGACTCTTTCATCACTCCACCAGTACAAAGGTTTGGTTCAGCATTTTACATCGACCCTAAACATATAATAACCCTATGTTAGTTCGGAATATCTCATCGACCCTAACATAGTTAATTTAGGTATACTTCTCTTAACCTAACAGTTCATACAATTCAGTAGGTACACGCTCGACCTATCAACCATGTTCGTACGTAATATTTTATTTTCTTATATATGCCGTACAATATTCGTTTCACGATGTATCTCATTAATCGCTTTTATTGAGTATTCACACAACTCTAAGGGTCCTAGTTACCCCTCATATATAATTTCAGTAGTTATTACTTACCCTACTGGTCTATTACTTGAATTGACTTTACCTCGCCTCGTAACTCAATTCCAAATTTCCCGATGCTCTACTAAATCGGATTATTCTCGTCGGTCCATAGCCTGAGCCTTACACCCAAGGGCCTTATCGTACCTCAACAATATGCCTACTGGTTTTATTCTCACTCCCATATAAGTATAATATAGATCCTAGGATACCCATTCACTCCCGAAAATCAAAGAAACCTTAAACACGGAAAATTCGGAGAAAAATAGCTTACGTAGATCGATCGATTAGTGGGTTCGATCGATCGACCTAGTCGATCGATCGACAATTCGAGATCGATCGATCAATCAAACAGGGACAGACGCAGTTCGTCTTCTTCGTTAACCTCTTCCTCCATTAACAAATATCCAAACTCCATTATAGCCCACCAAACTTCGACCCAATGATCCTAACATGTTTCCACATATACTAGGAAAATTTCTAACGTTTCAAATACATCAAAACCTCAATATATATAAAGGAATTGGGGATTAAACCTAAGATTTCTTGAAAACCCTAACTATGGCGTTCTTCCCATAATTTCATTCAAAACCCAGATTTTATTCCAAAATACTCATCAAGTCAAATCTGAATATTATTCCTCTACATATGTTACATCATTCTACATGCAATTCCTATCCCAACATGTATAAAGATCATTACTTCCCTTCCAAAATATGAGTTTAACAAAATCATTCAAAAGACCACACACATGGGTATTATAACTTTATAATCTTTGTAATAAACAACTTGCCTTGATAGAGGGTTCCTGATTTCGTAATTGTTGATGATGTTTGATTGTTTTTCTCCTTCAATCCTCCTTCCCAACAAGTTTGTGGTGACAATCTCCTTTGAATCCTTCTCAATTCTTTCTTTTGCCTTGAGAATTGTTTCTCTCTTATCTCTCATGGCTAGGGTGTGTTTTCATGGGCTTTCTAACCCTAACCCCTCTTTCATACGGCTGATAAAAGGCTCTCAAATTCGTAGGTCTCCTTACCATCTCATGTTAAAAGACCAAAACGCCCCCGGACGGTCTCGGTTTAGTCCAAAATTACCCCGAGACTCAACTAGTACCCCCGGGTATACTATTTTGACTAATTTGACCCTTCCGGACTCATCTATGACCTCTAAATTATCATTTGAGTCACTTAAAAATATTACTCGTTCTCACCCCAACACTGGCTACACGCGTTAAGTAACTATTTACCACTCGCACTAAGTAAATATATTGAGACAATATAAATCGGTAACTATCTCTCGATTAATATTCCAAAATTATAATTTTTTAATAAATCTCATTAAATTACTCCTCTTACGTAATTTAAATTAAGCTGTATTTTCTCATTTAATTCTCCAATTTAATTAAATAGAATATTCAGAAATACGGGGATTTTTTTTAATAAATCTCATTAAATTACTCCTCTTACGTAATTTAAATTAAGCTGTATTTTCTCATTTAATTCCCCAATTTAATTAAATAGAATATTTAGAAATACGGGGTATTACACTACCTCGACGGGAGTGAGCTGTAGCCCGATGAGAGCTATGAGGTGCAACGATAGTGTATCCTTGATCGGATAGAGTAGACTATGCGATTGAAGGTCATACCATTAATTAGAGTCCAATGGGGACACTATGAAGAAACTGAGTCTAGATGGGAGAGATAGTATTACATGGGGGTGATATATCTAAAGTTATTATAGTCATGTAAAAAATTCAAATTTTGATGTCAAAATTCCTTATTCTAGGGTTGGGGGAAGAATATAATACCCTGTAATTTCCTTGCATTATTTAAATTAGTTAAATTATGAAATATCTGTTGATTTCGAAACAGATATTTAATATAGATCCCTATCAAACATAAATTAGTTAAAGATATTTAAATTAGTTAAAGAACATTGATCCCTATCGTACAGATCGTTAGGATTTTTGCATTATTTAAATTAGTTAAAGAACATAAATTTCGATTAGTTAAAGAACATAAATTAGTTAAATTAGTTAAAGAACATAAATTAGTTAAAGATCCCTATCGTATAGATCCTTAGGATTGTTGCATTATTTAAATTAGTTAAAGAACATAAATTTCGAAACAGATATTTATACCCACACAGTTTCTGCATACCACACAGTTATTAATTACACATGACCTCGAAATTTATGTTCGAATTGTAAATATCTGTTTCGTGTTGATTTTCATTAAGACTTTTGCCATAACTGTTTCTGCATACCTTTAGAAAAAGTTTTCATTCTTTTGATTTGAGAAAGCCTTTTTGATTCACAAATCACATTCGCAAAATATATTTGAGTGAATCAAGTTTAAGCTCTATAGTTTGTATCCTTGCATACACAACCTTTGTGGAGAAGGCATCTTCATGACTGACTTGTGATTCTCGAGGGAATTCACTTCTGAAGACGAAGGACTGAGGTTCTTGTGATTCTTGTGAGGAGCATTGCTAAAGGAAGGCTGCGGTCTTATGATTCTTGAGAGGATCATAATATATTCATTTATGAAATTTGTAAGTTGCGATTTGTTAATTTTATAAAGTGAATAAAAGGTTTTACCCGAAAGATTGTTTTTCCTAAAACTCTGTATCGATTACATGCTTGGTTTGATTTATGTTTTAAATTACATATTTGCATGTTCTAGGGTTAGCCGAATTAAAATTTGGTGTGGATTGTCATCAGAATTTAATAAATTAACGCCATTATATAATTACGTATTCTCAAATGGGTATCACAAAAGCTTTCACTAAATTATCATGAGATCTCGATTTTCTGCAAAAGTTTTCTTTGATACCAATTGTTTTGAAAATTTGATCCTTGAAAAATCGTAATTTTTTTGACGGAGAACTTATATGATAGGGTGCTAATTTTCAATGGATCGAATTATTCCTATTGGAAAGATCAAATGAGATCCAATTTAAAATCCATAGATGAGAGGGTTTGGTTAGTATGTGAAAGAGGATGGACTCCTCCCACGATCACTGTTAATAATGTCAGAAATCCTAAACCCATCTCTTCCTGGACTGATGAAGAGTTTAAATGGAACACTTATAACTCCTGCAACCTTAGTACTATTTATAGATTCATCATCCCTGATGAGTTTCGACGCATCATGACATGAAGTACGTCTAAGAAAGTATGGGATATCCTCCAGTTGACATAAGAGGGTACCAACACTATCAAGGCATCTAAGCTTCAAAATTTGGCCACCCAATTTGAGACCATCACTATGTTAGAGTCAGAGATTTTTTATTAATTTTATGCTAGGTTGTCGAACATTGTAAACACTAGTTTTAATTTGGTTGAGAAAATTATTGAGACCAGGGTCGTTAAAAAGATTATAAGGTAGTTCCTTTCTCGATTTATTCTTAAGGTCACCGTGATTAACTCTTTAGGGATTTTAGACACTCTTAGGTTAGAAGAACTCGTAGGAGACCATCATACTTATGAGATAGATATGATTCCTAAAACCATTAAACCTAAGGATATAAGGGTAACTTTAAAGACTCAAGTTAAGAAGAAGAAAAAGGAGAGAGTTTGTGAGTCTGAATCTGAGGGTGATTTTGATGTTCATGAATTTTCCTTAAAGTTTCAAGAGCAGCTTCTGGTAGAAAACCTTCCTTTTCTGGTAAAAATCAAATGAACACTATGACCTCTTCCTGCAAGAAGATAAACTTCACAATTAAAAATAGTAACTTGGAGAGAGAGAGATCTTTAGAATGATGGCTGTAATGATGGGAGTGAAGAGACAAGCACTTAACACTTAGAGAGAGCAGAGAGAGAATACTAGATCTAGTGTGATTTTGACAGAGTAACGACTTAAACTTGAGTTTCTGATATGATTTGACCTTACCAAACGGTCCTATTTATAGGTAATACTAGGGCTGATTTGGGCCTTTTGGGGCGCCAAAAATGAGAGGAAATTTGAGGGACAAGGTTTGCAATGTACCTTTTGTCCCTATATGTGTGTAGCCATCTGTCCCCTCTAACAGGTGACACCTGGGTGTAAACCAAAGTCAAAAAGAAAATTTATCTCCTAATGGTGACAAAATATGTGATTTGGTATATATCATTTCAAACGATAATTTGTTGTACAAACTCTGTAAAACTTCAGAGTGACCTTAAGGTCCACCCTCTCTAAAATCATTTTATAAAAGTTTTTTTTCTTATGAGCAACCTCTTGGCTACTCACTTGAGTTATAATTAAGTGCTATCTATATGAGGACTTGAGTGACTCTTATAGTCCCTCTACTAGTATTCACTCTATCTTAAAGTACTAAATAGTTGTGCTTGCGAAAAAGACCTTGTCTCCCAGCCACCAAGCCAAAACTATGAGAAGATCCCAACTGGCCTGCTTAAGCCTTGCTTACTCAACTAGGCTACCTATGTAAGAAAATAATAATTAGTACCTTATTTCTTAAAGAGTAAATAATTCTTGGGATGAGGGGACACTCGTGGTGGAACCTCTCATCCTCAGTCATTTCCTTTATGGTATTGCTTTTGGGCAAATGGTCCATTCAAGGTGAGTTCCCTCGCCCTGATACATTATACCTTGTTAGTGGTTTATGTAGTGCGAGAGGGTCCACTGGAGGTGATCCCCCTCATTTTTATACATGTGTTTGGCAGAGGGGTCATTTGACTTGGGCTCCCTTGCTATAAATCTCCTTTAACATTAATTGTGGCTGAGGGATCACTCGGGGTGGGCTCCCTCGCCACCAGCTACTATTGTTTGGCTTGCTCTTGGTCAAGGGTCCACTCGTTGTGGAATCCCTCACCAAAAAACTATTGATGTTGAATATCTTGGTTGAGGGGCCATCTGTGGTTGACCCTCGCCCCTAAAATGTTATTTGCACTGGTCTTGGCTGAGGGGCCACTCGAAGTGGATCCCCGCCACAAGTTACTTTTTCTCCACAGAGTTTGGCAGAAGGGGCCACTCATGTTGGACCCCCTCAACCATGAGGTGTTGATTATGAGGATACCCCTCTGCATTAGTCCCCTCGTGCAAAGTCCTTTGTGTTGGGTAAACCAAAGGGTTTTATACGAAATGATCATTTTATCTTGGAATACGAAAAGTTTCATATTATTACATCATTATACTTTTGGCATTAAATGACTCTGTCACTTCAACCTATATTTATAGTCTCGAGGAGACACCTGTTAGTCTAGGAGTATACGTATCATCATTGAGGTAATCATCTCTCCTCCTTTCGATCGCTAAAATGTGTGGGTCTTTTCTGGTATAAAAGGCACGTTAAAAGTAAAAATCCATTTTTACTTCTAACATTTCAAATTTCTTGAGAGTTTTATCAAAGAAAGAAAGAGAAATATTCCAATGTTGTCCCTTGATAAAACTTCAAGAAACTTGTTCCCATAGGTTTTTCATCCTTTATTTCTTCCTTCGCCGTCACAACCGCCACTAACGAGCTGCTAGTTAGGTATTTCCCTATTTCTATCACCGTTTCCACTGTGATAGCCACTAGAGTTACCACTGTAGATACCACCATCATTGATACTGTCTCTGCTGTAGTAGGTGGTTCATCTTCTGTGGAGGTTTTGGCGAGGAGTCCCCCTTCCAAGTCTACTCTCTTAAAATTCCAAAAGGAGTACTTAGCTGATCGTGCAAAAAGAGATTTCCATTTTTACCGCCTAGCCTCCTACTTTGGGGAAAAGGATTTTTTCAAAGCGGGTATCAAAAAATTTAAGGAGGAATTTTTGGCTAAGGTGAACGAGTAACCCCTCTTGGGGTTTGTTGAATCTGCTGTTCCAGAGACTATTTTAGCTGACAGCATTTTGAGGGTGCGAGTGGATAGTGGTGATTTCCCTATTCCCACTCAAACGTATGTAGGGGTGCTCCTGACGAGTGGTTTCATTAGGTGGACTACGTTCTGACTGAGCCTACCCATAAGGCTATCATCGAGCAATTAGGCTTGACGAGGACCCTTAACAGGTTGAAGGCATGTACTATAACAAAACACGCTGCCACTCTCAATCTCCTGGTCTCTCGCTGGAGTATAAATTCGCATACTTTCATCACCAGCTTGGGTGAATTTTCTCTTACCTTGGAGGATATTTGTGAGTTAACTTCACTTCCTATATTGGGAGATCATGTGTTCACAGATGGCTATGAGGATAATGTGGAGAAGGAAATGTGCGAGGAGATCCATTAAGCATTATCTGATTGCCCTCGCTATATTTATATCAACAAGACATGGGCCACTTAGCACTCCTTTGCAAAGTGGCAGAGATATTGGTTTAGGGACTTTGAGCCTACTCTAAAAGAAGGTAGCTTGAAAAGATCCCCCTCAAGCCAAGATGGCTCCAAACTCAGGTCCCCCTATCAATTAGAAACTTTCTTTGTTACTTTATTGAGTAAGTTTTTGTTTCAAGGAAGGCCTATTGACTCCCTCGCGAGTTATTATATCGCCTCACAGTTAGGCTTGCTTGAGGGAGGGTTGTTCCCCTCACAACACTTACATTGGGTTCTCTATATTTAGCTAGAACATCTTCACGTGGATATAAAACGATCTCATAGTCGTTATGACATGGTCAACTTTGCAAACTCCTTTATTTTGCTACCCTTCCTATTTGAGAGGTTTCTTAACTTTTCCCCAGAGGCTCGTCAGCTACAAAGTTATGCTGCTCGCATTACCAAATGGAACAAGAAAAATATCAAGAAAGCTTTGGGTCCCCTCATTGATAATATTGATGAATTTTCATTTTGCCCTTATTACAAGCGAGTAGGGGGCACCTTCTCGTGCGGTTCTTCTCAGCTATTGGTGGCAACTTCTATTGTCCTTCCAACGTGGAGTCAGTGGCAGAATGCCCCTATATTTCAATCTTGGGTATAGTTCTTCCTTGCTTACTCCCCTCACGTTATCAACTTGAAAAGGGAGTTGAACTTTATCATTTTGAGAGGGTGGGGAGACAATTTGGGTACGATCAGGGGGTTTACACCCTATTTACCCTTCGAGTACTGAGCCCACTAAGCTATACTTGGAGGCATATTCCAACTTCACTTTTGAGGGGATGCTCCAGAGGACTAACAAATTTGGTGGATTTTTTATAGCCGCTCGCGACTATCTCCCCTCATTTAGTCATTCGTGGTTTTTCCTCTGGCAATGCTAGATTTTGCTTATAAAAAATTTCATCCATGACGTGCCCCATGAAACCATCCCTACTAAGATTCCAAATAGTGATAAATATTTGGTTAAAGGGACCCAAAAAGAACTATGGTTTTGCATCTCAGTTATAAAGACCCCTCTCGAGCAGGTCACTCCCATCTTGGTGAGGCCTATGCACTAGGAATCTATTTATGCGAAGCATCCTGATCCCTAGACATTCAAGGACAAAGGAAAGTAGAAAGCCAAGTATAAGGTCCCCTCGAAGAGAAAACATTCAGACACATACGTGTCAAATTTTGTTCCTACTTCTATTGCTGCCCCTACTACCGTCCCTACTTCTCCTCCTTCACCAATGTGGACCAGAGAAAGCAAAAAGAAAAAGAAAGTGTTTATTGAAGTTGTTGCTCCTTCTTCTACTCCAGATTAAGAGTTAGACTCTGATGCTCTTAGGGTGGAGGAGACCTACAAGACCATCCACGAGTAAGGCTATGAAGCCTTGTGTAAGTCTATTTAGGAGCCATCAATTTCATCTTCCCCTACTGCTGAAGGTACTCTAGTTAACTCATCTTCACTTGATGAAACTGCTAGACATGAGGTTTTACTTGTTGGTTATCCTTCTCCCTCACTTGAAGAGGAACTAGTTGATTATGGAAGCACTCCTATAATGACACCAGTTCTTCTTCCAATGACATGGTGTCATTGATCCTTATGATGGACGTGGACCTGACCCTTGTACTTTATTACCAGTTTCGATGGAGTCTGACAGGGAGGAGGATGGCAAGATACACTCATCTTCCACCACAGTCCTACCACTAGGCATCTTCCTCATGGGCTAGCTCCTTGCCTTTTTACTGTAAGTATTTCTAATAATAACTCTATTCCCCTTTTCTGACTTCAGTTTGCTATATTTTTAACTTCTTCTCTTTTATACCTTGTTTCTTTGGAACATGTTGCCTTTCCTGGTACCGTTGGTCTTTTAGGGGTGAGAACTTCTTCCTCATCCTTCCATATCCCTATTTGCATGGCTTCTTTCTTGCCTGCGAGGAACTCTATGGTGGTTTCTACTTTGGGCTTTGCGAGAGAGGGTTGTCTTGTCACTTATAATAAAACTTTTTTCTTTTTACTTTTATAGTATTTTTTTACTAACATGGCTAGTTTCTATTGGCCCTATAAATTTCTTCTGTGTTCCCCACCAGTGCGAGGGCCTCTTTTATATCCTCTCGCATGGTTCAGGTAATAGTCAGTATCTCTGAACTTTATCTTTTAGTTTATGACCTCTTAGGTTTATTCTATTTATCTCGCTTTTCTATCCTTGTATATGACTATTTCTCCTGGCTACACTGTTATACTTCCTACTTCTTCAGTGGTAAGTGTCTATGCAGCTGGGTCCTCTGCCACTTCATCTTTAGAGGATTTCTTGGCATTCCTTTAGTTTCGATTTTTTTTTCTTTTGCCTGAATTCACATGCATGACTAAAATTATGTTGTGTCCATTGCATTTGTTTCGTTCTTTTGCAGGGTACCCTTTCATTCATCCCTTCGTCCATTGGGGGAATAACATTGCTCATTGGGGGTTCTATTCCAGGGCTATCATGCTCTGGGAGGATACCTATCTCCCGAGTCTATGTGCCTATGGATAACAGGCCCCAGATTCATCCTTTGCCCATGCAGTTGGTCTTTACAATTGCTTATAGTGAGCATGTTTCTCATGCTATCACTTTTTCTCAGGTACTATTCATTCTTGCTAGCATCATTTCCATCCATGACTTGCATTTGTTTCTAACAATCTTGTGATGAACAAGCCACTACTATCGTGTCGATTATTCCTGTTTTTACTTTTTGTCCTTCTCCCCTCGAGGGAGTTCATGTACTTTCTGATTCTTCTATTCTTGACTCATTTTTGTTTATCATTGAAATTTTGTTCTCATGACTTGCCACTGTCCTTTTTAGTTTCAATTGGCCCGTACTACCACATCTTTAGCAGCTTCTCCAGCTGCTTCCCCAATAGCCTCTGTCACCGTTGAGGCTCCTTCTGTCGTAGTTTCTGGTGGAAACACCATTATAGCGCCTCTCTTGGTATCTACTTCATCTCCACTTTAAGACAATTTTATAAATTTTCCTTCGCTATATAAGTGATTATGCTAGCATTTGTATTTTTCTTCTCTTTTAGACTGGTGTTGACGAGACCCCTTTGTCCGTGAGTCCTATTATGGGTGCTGTGGAGATGACCCTCCAGGTACTATATTTCTTGTATAAGAGTAACTTATTCCGTGCCACTCTTTTTCTAACACTTCTTTAATCTTACTTTCCATCAGGCTAGTATAGCTGAAGTCCTATAATCGACAGAACTTGTTGTGAGTTTCGGGTCAACGGCTCCCCAGGTACTCCCCTTTATATTTAGCTTCTTTCATTCCGTTTCTTCCCGACTTGCTTTTTCTATGTAAGTGTTTACTTACACTCTCCCATTTCTTTATTTCCAGGCTAGCACAACATCCGTTCCTGCATTTGCAAAACATATGGTTAGCATCCAAGGTATTTAGTTAATATGTTGTTTCTTTTCAACTTACTTTTTATGTGCAAGTGTTCTCTAGCACTTACTTGTTTCCTTATTTTTAGGTTAGTGTTACGACTGTCCCTATGGCTATGGGATAACTTGGGGCCACAGCTGTGAGGGAAGTATTATACTGTCATACCTCTTCCTCCTTTATGCTTTTCCTTTTTTCATTCTTGCTTTTTTTGTGCAAGTTTTTTACCATCACACCCCGTTTCCTTATTTTTAGGTTATTAAGGCCGATGTTCCTATTTCTGTAGAAGTGGATGGGAGTGTTTCACCGAGCACTCCTCAGGTATTGAACTTTCATACCTGATTTGCTTTAATATGTCACTAAGGAAGATGTTTACTGACATTATACTTGCCTTATCTTTGCTAGGTTAGCGTGGTGCCTCTAGGAGGACTTTCCCATTTTAGTGGCACATACTCACCCCCATACGCTTCTGATGATGAAGAGAAGAGTTTCGAGGCCACTCATTCGGACGGTGTTGTAAGTTCTGATGAGGATTCTTCCCTCGCTCTTTCTGAGTTCGAGTCCCAAAACAGGGGATACGATAATATTGAGGTGGAGGAACCCGAGTTTTTCACGAGCACCTTATGGCGAGAGGAATTGCGTGCGAGGTTCAAGGCCTATGAGCATGATGTACTAGTGTTGATGCTTGAGCAACATCCTGAGGCTTTTACGTCCCAGAGTGTGCTCAATATTGATAGCCTCACGATCTTCAACTTGAAGTCCCTAACCAGTCACCTCCATGATTCTTGTCCATTCCTCCAGTCGATCTGACTAGAGGCATGACTTCACTATTCCTATAGGATCTCTATGATCTCCAACGGTTCTACCACTTCCAGTTTGACTGGCTTGACATTGCAGTTCATCATATTTTGAGTGATCCCTTTAGGAAGATGATAAGGCTCTATGCTTCTAGACATACTAGAGTTCAGTTGTGCCAAGCTGAGGCTGTGTGAATTCAAGGCCAGATTTAGCTGTTAGAGGCCAAGTTGACCAATCTTGACGCTAGTGATACCGATGCTGAGGCTAAGATGGACAACTTGGAGGAGCAGTTTGTGCAGGAGGCAGACCCCTCTTTCAGTGACATGCGCTCACGGGAGAGACTTTTTTTATTCTATCTGCTTTATGTACTTTTTGAGATGTATACTTTTCCTTTTTATTTTGTGTATTTTTCACTGCTGCTTGTATATGTAAAAAGCTACTGATATATTTAATTAAGACGGACATTTTGTCTCCATTTATTTCTCTTCTTTCTATCTTTATGTATTCTGGCCTTTGTTCACTGTGAGTTGCTCTATATTCTGTGAGAACTTCAACATTGCACCGCCCCGTGGTTTGTGGGGGCATTTGCTTGTGATCTTACATATGAGCTGAGCAAGTTATCTTTTTAAAGTTGTCCCTTTAACTGCGGGGTACTTGTATACGGGCTGAGCAAATAATCTTTTTTTAAAGCTGTCCCTCTAACTGCGGGGTACTTAGTGTATATACATTTTTAGGGAATAACTTGGAGGAAGGTAAACCCCTTCTCCTTCCCAAATACATAAAGACCAGTAATAAAAATGAAACTAAGTAAAAAGAATAACTATGTTTTAGTAAAATTCCCCTAATCCGCGGGATCCTTGTTTCAAATTTTAACTTGAGAACTTTTAACGGTGAGATTTTTGAAAAACTCTATCTTAGAGAGGGTGTAGATCCCCTTCTTCACATTTTCATATAAACTAGCCAGTAAAATTTACTTTCTTGCGAACAGAGGTTATAACTTCTTTTCCAAGTTATAAATCTGTAGTAAATACTTTCTTATTTTTTATTACTTAGAGAACAATCTCATGTTGGTATTTGGAAATGCTCAAACTGTTGTGTCTGTAGGAACTTTTCTCACCATACTTTGCCTATGGGATGGACTTACCACCCAAGTATAATGAGGAAAGTCCCTTTTATCATAGACCCTCTTCTAATCTAGTAGAGAGTGTCATTATTCTTATTTTAGAGAAAGAAAAAACAACAATCAGGTGTACCCACTTCATAAGTAGGTAAATAAATGAAGCACAAATTATCAAGTAGTGACCAAAATAACTACCATTCATTTCTTTTATAATGTATGATGTTTACAAAACTGTGGTCATGACTATCTTTACAAAAAAACGTTTCTGTATCAGAGTTGACTATTCAAAATTTCAAAAGAAATGAAATTTGATAAGAACTAGGCATAATACTTTTTAACCCCTTACAGTTGAAAGATTAGAGGCAACCACTCCCAGGTTAAGATATTTGGAAATAACTCGACTTGCCCACCCCTCGCACCACGAAGGGGCCTTCCTAGTTAGGATTTAACTTAGATGCTAATATGCTTCGAAGATGGTGAGCGGACGCACATAAGACCAAGTTCCCTACTTGAAAATCCATGGACTTGACCAAGTTCTCGTAAGATCTGGACAACTGTTGGGTGTATACTTTGAAATTTTCTTTGGCCTTATCTCTGTGCTCATCCAACACTTCTAACTGCACATGTTGAGGGTCTGGTATGAGGCCATTGCTTAAAGAAATCCTAACTGAGGGTACTTCCAGCTCACTGGTAGGATAACCTCGGTCCCATGAACTAACGAGAATGGAGTAAACCCTGTCAGCTTCCTCTTCAAAGTTTTGTAGGCCCAAAGCACCATCAGTAGCTTTTTATCCCAAAATCCTGACATGTCCTCAATTATCTTATTCAAAATATTAATCAATGTCTTGTTTGTAGCCTCCGCCTGGACATTCCCCTTCGGGTATGAGATGTTGAATTGTTGTGCACAATTTTATATTTATCCGTCAGGAGTCCCATTTCCTTACGCACAAACTACTTCCCATTATCTATTAGTTACACTTTAGGGATACCACACCTGCATATGATATATTACCTAATGAAATGGGTCACCGCTTGAGGAATCACTCTCATTAGAGGGATTGCCTCTGCTCACTTGGTGTACAATTCCGTGGCAATAATGACGAAGGTCTTGATATGAGAGGTTGTGATAATCTTTCCCACCAGGTCAAATGCCCAAGTGTAAAATGGATAAGGAGCGTCTAGGATTTGTAGACTTACTGAGGGGGCATGCACTATGTTGCCATGCATTTGGCATACCCTACACTTCTTTACATAGTTGATAGAGTCGACCTCCATCGTCGGCTAGTAGTACCCCAGCGTTATGAGTTGATCATATAACTTGGCACCTCCCATATGATAGGGCTCATGTGCGTCCTTTAGCACCCTTTCTATGTCTTCCTTATCCATATAGTTTAGTACCTTCTCATTATATCCTTTCCTGTAAAGTTCCCCCTATACCAGGTAGAAGCGGGCCACTATCTTCTTGAAGTAGATCTCATTGGCTCTTTCCATTGGCAATTCTCCATTCCTCAGATATGCTATGTAGGGTGTCCTATAATATTCAAACACTTATACGAAAATAGCCTCAGCTGGTTGATCAAATTAGGTCTAACACTTCAAACAACCCTACTGTAGACGAGTAACCTTTATGCTCATGGTGGGACAATAGTAGCCTCCCACTGCAACCGAAGGTAAAGGGGGATGTCTGTATCCCCGTAATATTTTCATGCATTGCCGTCAGTCTCTAATTGGCCTCTTTTTCTACAATATATCTGGATAAAAATCCCTTGGGGCTCTTGAAATAGAGTGCCCTTGGAGTAAATGCTTGTTTGCCAACTCTCACATTTTCATCGTTCCTTCCCTGGTTTATAATTGCTTCACTATCGGACATCTCTAATCCTTCGATTCTTCACTTGGAAATAAAGACTTGACTATGGTAGGCACTGTTCTTCACCGTACCGTTATGGTCACTTTTGGTTCATCCATTTCTAACTTCTGGGATATAGCGGTTAGTGCATTTGGGTGTCTGTTCATCGTGAGAGTGTTCCTCTCAATGGTGATCTTTGAGAACTGACTTAACAATCTCTGGATAATGGACCTATATGGTGCTAAGTTGGCATGCTTAAGAGTGAACTCCCCCGTTAACCCGTTTCACTACCAGGTTAGAGTCCCCTCGTATGCACAACACTACAATGCCTCTTCTCAGTGCCTCTAACAATCTCAGAATGATAACTTCATACTCAACCTCGTTGTTTAAAGATTTGAATCAAGCTTGAAGGGTAGGGTGATCTTCTCCTTCTCATTGGAGAGAACAATACCTGCTCCACCCATCCCTTGGGAGCAAGATCCGTCAAAGTCCATCTTCCATTCTTCCATTTCCTCTGTGAGGCAGGCTTGGAAGTTTTCCCTTGGAAGCACCTCATTAGGAGGCTCAAAATTCTAGCTTAGGAAGTGGGCTAGTAGATCTGGTAGTGTCTGACTCTTGGCAGCCTTTGGTACTATGCACTTCAAATCATACTCCGACAAGTTTAAGAACCACCTTGATTCTCTTCCAACCAAGACCATTCGCGCCAGAAGGTACTTGATAGGATCACATTTCATAACAATATGGACTGTAAATGCTATAAGGTAATGCCTTAACTTCTGGGCAACAAACACCATGGACATACATTGCCTCTCTACATTGGTGTATCTAGATTCAATACTTGAGATTACACACGATAAGTAATAAACGTGCCTCTCTACCCTTGCTCTTTGTTGAGAAGGAAAATCCTCTATAAACCACTTTGTCGAAGTTGGGTAGAGCGGCAGGAGTGCACCCACGGCGGTACCATAGTTGAGGGTGATGCTAATATCTCTTTAATTTTCTTAAAGGCCTTCTTTAGTGCATCTCCCCAAACCCATTTGAATTTTTCCTTCATCGGTAGAGCGAATGGGTGGATCACCTCTGCTAGTGTTGGTATAAACCTTCTTAGGTATGATCCGTGGTAGCGTTTACTAAACAGTCAATATTGGGTAATGGGAATTCATCCTTTGGGCGGGCCTGGTTTAAATCATAGAAGCCCACGTAAATCTGTATTTAACTCTTGTCTTTCTTTGCCACCGGTATAATGCTAAAAAGCCATATCGGATGCTAGATGGGTTTGATTGACCCTTTTTCTAGTAATTTTTCCTCCTCTGACTTGATCTTGAGGTCTAGCTCTGCTTTATACTTGCGGGTGGCTTGTCTCACTGGTAGAGCATTAGTAAGAACATTCAGTTTATAGGAGCTCACCTCCGGTTCTATACTAAGCATCTCCGTGTACTTTCAAGCAAACACATCAGTAAATTCTTTGAGCAGAGCAATGATCTACTCTATTTTCTTTAGGTCCAACTCTTGGGAAATTATAATGGGTTTACTTTCTTCCCCTTCTAAGCCCAGGCTTATCTCCTACATCTCCTATAGCTGCTCTCTTGGACCATTTTGCATGCATTCGGGCGCCTCCTCAAGTTCCTCTACATGCTCTATAATATGTGACTCATCTACCACAAACATTCTGGTACCAAGTCGACGCTCTCATCCCAGAATGCTACTGCACAAACCATTATAAGTGGTATATAACTTTTCATATGGAAGGATGGCCTTCTTACATGTTTGAGGGGGCTGGGCTACCTCCTTTGCCTTCCTTTTTTCCTTTTGCCATTTAGGGGATCACTCTTTTTGGCCTAAGCGATTATGAACAGACGTCCTTAGCTGGGTATCTCCTCCAACCACTTGCATCTCTTATAATTTTCTCACCGAGCTCTTTCTCGCTTCGTCAAGCTCAGTATAGAATGCCGTATCCACCAAATGGGCTTCCTCAATAGAAAATGGGTTTTTATTGACGTCCATAGGCGGTATATGTAAAGTACCATTGGTCGCTTGCTCGCCAATGATAATCCATAGGTATAAATAATCTTTGGTGGCGTGCTGCACTCTCTGGTGCAACTCATAATATTTGGCATCTGCTTTGTCTGCTGTTGTTGGTATTTTCCCGTTAGAGTAGGGTGGACCTTCTATCCCCTATCGTACCAAAGTGCAATAATAGTCCATGGCCTCCGCCACACTACAAGGTAGCAATGGTAGGATGCCATCTCTAAACTTCCTTTCGTTTGTCGACTTACCTCCCCTGAACCCTGAACATCCTTTCTTATCATTTGAGTTCACATCCACATAGTTAACAACTTGCCTCCTAGAGATATGGAACCTCCCTGAGGTCAGAGGCACTTGCGTCCTCCAATTTGACTCTCTGGGCTTTATGATCATGATAATATTACTAGTTGCTCTAGTGAATTATCTGAATGTTCCATATCTATAGTCATTGACTAGATAGAGTTTGTATTCCTATAGGAGTCCCTCGACACAGATTTGCAGTAACCATGCTTTAGTCGTATCTTTGTGAATACCCAACGTCCTCACGTGAAAATGTTTAATGTTTAATGTATTGCATTAGTTATTCACCGGGTTCTACACTTCTTGGGCAAGGTGCCTCAATGTAAACTCATCCTTTGCCATGAATTTTTTTTGGAGAAACTACCAGTGCACCTCCTCCCATATGGAAATGCTATTGGGTGTAAGGTGGTAATACCACATATATGCCTTTCCAGTGAGCGTCTTGGAGAACTCCCTCAGCTTCAAGTCCATATCGTTTACATGCACACCCAAATATTCCACAAATCTCTTTATATTCTCTTGAGGGTTTTCTCCTTTTCCATTGAATTTTATGAACTATGGTGGAACATACCCCTCAGGGTAGGGCTTCTCGTTGATACTTTTATGGTAGGGATTTTATAGCTCCTCATACAAGTGAGAGGATTCCCTCTGGGAGGAAAGAAACTTCTTCACTTCCTCTATAGTAACAGATTTGGAGGGAGACTCCTCTATGATGACTTTCTTCACTATTGGTGAACTTAATGGTGCTGCTACTTGCTGCACTACCAAAATCTGTAGCGGAGCCACTTCTTTGGTTGTTGATGTTACAGCAGCTAATCTTTCGACGGCGGTTACCGCCGATGTCATGCATGATAGGCTCAAGCTTGCCAATTCAACATTGTTTTGTTTCAGAAACTCAAAAAACATGCTCACCAAATTCATACTTGCCAGCGGCGTTGCTATTGTTATGCTAGTCTGTCCTACATGAGGAGTAGGTGCTCTAAATCCTGTCACCACCACCTCTTCTTGTGTGGTCCGATCACTCTGAACTCCATTATCGGTCGAAGTATCTTCAAAAATAAGCTGTTTGGAAACATTATGACCTTTTTTGTCCATGGTAGTGAGGATACCTCCCCAACGGAGTCAAAGAAGAACTGGAATGGGTGAGGCATGATCCACTCCAATAAATACTTTCTTCAAGGTACTTAAAGTCTCATGAGTAGCTTTTGGTAGAAAAACTTCCTCTTCTGGTACAGAGTGAACACTATAAACTCTTCCCACAAGAAGGTGAACTTTACAAACAACAGTAAATTGGGGGGGGGGGGGGGAGAGCGCTCCGGATAATGATGGTTGTAAGGATGGGAGTGAAGAGACAAGCACTTAACACTTTGTGATTTTGACAAAGTAACGGCTTAAACTTGTGTTTTTGATATAATTTGACCTTACCAAAGGGTCCTATTTATAGGTGAATACTAGGGCTGATTTGGACTTTTTGGGCACCAAAAATGAGAGGTAATCTGAGGGACAAGGTCTGCAATGAGATTGCAAATAAAGACATTATTGGCTATAGTGACATTGAGTCAAAAAATTCAGGATGAGAACTACCACATGAATCGTGTGTTGCGTTTATGGCTAGTCACATGAGTACTTCTAGTTTGTCCCACGACGATGAAGACACATGTAAACGTGAGAGCCTCGATAATGTTTCGAGCCATTCGAGTGAGTGTGATGATGATATTTTAAGTGAGGGATAAGGGGATATCCAAAAAGTCTTTAGTGATTTATACACCGATACATTGAAAACCAAAAAAATTTAAATAAATATTTGAGTCTTAAGGTGTTATATTTGGAGAGAGAGGTGGAAGTTTTGAGGGCGTATGAGGCGTCAGCGAGTCAACTAGAGAAGGTGAAGGATTCTGTATGTGAGCAGTTGATCATCTTATGCCAAAAAAAAGACTGAATTGACCATTACCGTGGCTAGTATTACGAGAGCTCTTCAATCTTCATTGGAGACTCATGAAAAACTTGAAGCAAGTGTATCCCAAATCGAGAGAGATATCGAACGTGCCCAGGAGGTCAAGGATACTTTAGAGGACACATCTAAGAAGGTCGAAAAGGTGCTCCTCGATCCCTCTTTAGGTAACGTTGAGAGGCGAGGAATATATTATAACGGTGTGTTAACTTCTATGTTGCACCCGAACTGGTTCTCAAGTTTGTGTTAGATCTATATGGCCCTCGACCTAACCCACATAGGTGTCCAAATCCACATCGGAGAGCTCATCCTAGACGTTTTTGATAAAGGTGGACCCAATCCTGTTTATTTTTTCTCCCATTGCAAGCAAAGAAGTCACCTTAGGGAATTTTTCTTAAAGTTAGGGAGAATGTCTCATAGGTATCTTCCATTATATGCTACCATATGTGTTTCTACACGCACTCCCACACATGTTACTTCACATGCTCCTGCACATCACATGAGAGATTTTGAGAGTTTTCGAGAGCAATTAGAGTATTTAGTCAAGACCTCACAAGATTTGACAGATGTTTTTCATAGGATGTCATCTCCTTTGGAGAACTCTTTTGAACCTAATGATTGAGGTTAAGACTTATTTTCTAGCATAGAGTGCTTTTGATGTTTATATCGTACATGCCTATTGCTATATTGTACTTATATTTTTCATTTTCGTATATTTTTCAAAAAATCCAAAAAGATTTATATTTTTCTTGAAAATTTTTGGAAAAATACAAAAACATTTTTGGTTTCTTTTTCAAGAAAAAGTGAAAAAGCCAAAAATATTTTATTTTCGATAAAATTTTTGAAAAATTCAAAAAGAGTTGTATTTTTTTACACCATATGTGGATGAACATTAAAGACGCCTAAGTCACCAATTCATTCCATATCCATGTGACTATTTTGTAGTGTTTTGAGACGTGACAACATTTCATCGTTGTGCTTTATAATGTGTGGATTCATTAAGATGTGATATGATGAATACTTTTACATGTTTGACTCCTTATCACCTTTAATGCACACAAGCACGAACTTATTTAAGTATTGCACTTACCTTTCACGGGTCGATTGCAGTGTTTTCATCTCAATACTGCTTTAAAAACGAACCAAATGTGAAAAACGAGATAACAAAAGTAGTGCTTGTAAGAACCAGGGCCCGAATTTAAAAAAATTAAAAATCATTTAACCGATAAATTTTGGTATATTTTAAACAATGGAATCGGGCTGTGAAAGATAGGTTGACTTTGCGTGAATAACCACAATTTGTAAAAAGAAAAGAGCCTAAAAGATTAAAGGCACATAAAAACAAAAAGAAAGTGCCAGACCAATTTCAAACAATATTGATGCTTCTCTACATATGAGCATTAATTTCTTCAAAAAGACTTGAGAGTAAAAAATTCAATATGTGAGTTTTGAGGAAGTTAAGTCGAAGATCAATAGGTTTGCACGTCCTGAAAAAAATCGCGTAAAGCATTACATAGTTTTGGGTGTTATTGGTGTGAAAATCACTCACGATCTTGATTAGTTGAATAGGTTAAGTCGATTTCACTTGAGTTCACCATATTTACATCAAAGGTAGACTTCGAGCTCTTGCATCAGAGAACACACTACATGGTTCACTTATTTGAGTGTGTGCCATATAGGAGTTCCAACTAGTTTGGATATGTTGACAAAATGTTATTAGATTTTGAGCTCTTCTCCATAGTACATTGAAGACAATAATCTGCATCAAGCTTCATCAAGAATCACCCAATCAGGGAAAAGGGGAAGTTAAAATAACACAATTTAGGATACAAATTCATGCATTGATTGTATGTTTGTTAAAATCTTTTAAAATATTTTTTGGGAATTTTTAAAACATTTTAAATGATCTTTAAACATTTATAAATTAGGTTTTAGAATGTTTTAGGGTTAAAAGTTGATTAAAATAATTCCCTTAATAACTTCTTGGGTAGGAAAAAAATCGGCAGAAAGATTTGTGGTAAAAAATGGAACTTTTATAATGATAAAAAACACACGTTTTATATCCTGTATTAGAGAGACACGTGTGTGCATCTGTTTGGCTAGTTGTGTGTTTCCCTCCCTCTCACATTCCTGAGATTGTTTATCAACCGTTAGATAATTCGTAATCAACGATATGTATTCCTCCTAAGTGAATCCTCGTGTAAACCAAATGGACCATGAGGGAGAGCAGTTGTGCAATGCATTATGATCCATCAGATTTAGAATCAAATCGTTGTTTTAGTCTCAACCATTGATTTCGTTCGAACATCCATAACCTTTGCTTCTCAGTATAAATAGGACCCATATGTGAGGCATTTGAATACTTTGGCATACCATCCAACTAAGAGAAAAGAGAGAGAAGAGATAGAAGAGAGATAACGAGAGAGAAAAGAAAAAGAGAGTTTGGGAGTTTTTATTCCAAACCAAAACTATTTTTGTTCAAAATCACTGCTGTAAAACCAGAGTTTGAGAGATAAACACAGTTAGGGTTTTCAGTAAGTATGTGGAGCATTTGGTTTGTAGTCAAGACCCTCATATAACATTTTCTCTTATAAATAACTTCTCTAGGGTTCTACTCAAATTTCTTCTTAGAAATTTTGAGATAAAACATTGAGATACATATTCACGTACATCTTAGGTCTTTCTTAGTATTTTTGTTAAAGAAATACATTCTCCTGTCGGATCTTGAGTTTTATTGTATAATTTTGTAGATCAAACTCTCTGAATTCAAAATCTAGAAAAAGAGACTTCGAAAACCATTATTGGTTTTAGAATTGAAAGTTTATGTTAAAACAAAGTTTTAGAGTTTGTAAAATTTATTTTGTACATAAATAAAGTTTGAGATTAGATCTGTTTTTTATTGAGATCTAACTTTAGATATGAAAATATTTTTCGTATAGAAGTCTGGTTTTCTTAAAATTAAAGCTCTGCATCTCATATAAAAAAATTGTAATTCGTAGGACTGGTTGTATAATTTTAAGAGTGACTTGAGTAGCATTTAACACACTTAAGCACTTCACAATCACCATCACTCTCATACGAACACATAGAACGGTGTTGTTTCTTTGAGAGTTCTTATTTGACTGAGTTACTGGAACGAGGAACAAGGAATTAAATCAAGGAACGATCGAGAGGATTAAAAGCATCAGAATCAGATACCGTGGAGGAGTTTTGCTCAGTAGGTATATATTTTGTCTTTTAACTTTAGGATCTTTTGTGTTTTTTGTTCATGTGCTTTTAATTCTTGTATCCTGTTTTTAGTAGATTTTTGGTTGTGGCGTAGAGGTCACCATTGATGTTTCCTTAGATTTGAGGCTTTACCTCATTAGAGATAACTGTGTCAAACTTTACTATATTCTGTTCTTAATGTTTGCATGGTTGGAATCTGACAAATAATTAGATTATGTTTTTCATTTAAAAAGCTGGGTAATCAAGCTACCAGATCTTGAATCTGATTTACGTAATTTTTACACATCTTATGTTTTATTTTAAAAGGAGTTTCCTAAACGAGTTTAATTTGGAGTTTACTTAATCTTTAACTTTGTATTAAACACTTAGTGAACGATTTTAAAGTGGCATCAAAGCGGGCTTGTCAAATTATATTTGATCCTGAAACTGCTTTTGAAATCTTATTTTACTAAAATGGATGAAAGATTTGAGAAGCTTGGTAGCCTGTTCTGTCCACCCCTCTTTGATGGACAAAATTTTCCTTGCTGAAAAGTAATGTTGATTGCATTCATCCAAGGGACTTTGAGTGATGATGTCTGGGACATGATACAAAATGGCTATGTTCACCCTACTTAGCCTCTGACTGAAACTAGCACTATAAGAATTAAGAAAAGTCTAAGTGAGTATACCCAAGAAAAAACAAATGTCACTTAGTAATAAGAAAGGAAAGAACTTCATCATTATGTCCATAAATGAGCATGAATTCAAACGTATATCCATTTTCTCCACTTCCAAAGAAGCCTAGAACAGCCTCACCACTTCTCATGAAAGTGATGAGTGTGTTAAGGCTGGGAAGACTCAAATGTTAGTCCAAAAATATAATAATCTTATTATGGATGAGAATGAGTCGTTTGATGATTTCTGTATTAAGTTAACTGATATTGCCACTAAATTGCATTCAAATGGGATAACATATGACATAAAGGAAATAGTGCTTAAAATCTTAAAATCCTTGCCTGCTAGAACAAAAGATCATCTAGATCAAATGTGGTATTCTCATCTCAAGTGACTGTCCCTAAAATGAACCCATTTGACTTTGACCTAGACCTTAATGAGGACTGTATTTTAGACAGTTTAGATAACTATATTGCTCTTATGAGCAAACAATTTAAGGAAGTATGTAAGTTGAGAAATTCTGTTGCTTCTAAACATGGGAGACCTGGTTTTCAAAATTTTCAAACTCACAAATCTCATGACATAAATGATTACAAACAGACCACTGATAATAATAGGCCTTAGATTGACCAACGCAACATTAAATGTCATTGTTGTGGGAAAATGGGCACATTGCTGCTAAGTGTAGATTCAAATTAAACAACAATAGTATTAGGGATAATATGTGCAAAACTTGGGATGACTCTAGTGATTCTGATGAAGATGACCCTGAGTCAACCAATGTTAACGAATCATGCATGTCCTTCTTGTCCAAGATTATATATTTTGATGACAAAGCATGTTTACCTATTGATAATGTTGTTAAAGATTGTATTATTCTTATTGATGTTGATATTATTCTTGCTAGTGAAATTTCTATATCTATTACTGTTGAAAATGATGTAGATAGTTCTAGTTTAGAGGTGAGTCAAAGGGAAAATTATATTGATGAATTGAACGTGTGTGTGAGTTCCACTGCACAAAATGAAGCGATTGGGACACTGGACACACCTCACTTAGTGAGTCCGCTTATATTCAATAATTGTACATTAAAACTCTTAAAAAGAGTGCCAAACTGGATAAAATGGTTAAGGAATTGACTGAATGTGTTGAACTACTTAGTAAGACTATTAGGAAAAATGTCGAAGACTACACAATGCAATGCATTGCATATAAGACAGAAACAAAAGAATTTTCTTCAAAACTAGAAGACCTCTCCCAGAAAAATGTTATCTTAGAATAAAGGTACAAGTCCACCTTAATTGAATTGGAGGAATCCAAACAAAAGGTTTCAAATGTTTTTAAGAAATGTTTACATTTTGAAATAGAAGCTAAATCTTATAAAGATATTATTTTTAGTAGGAAACTGAATTCTCAAGATAAAACTGACCTAGGTTTTGAGCAAAAACTTAAGCCAACTATTCATCTAAAAACGTAATTTTTGTAAAAAAAGGTCAGGCTTTGGAAAAACCTCAGAAAGGAATTTTTAATGTTAGTGTCTCTAAAGCAACACAAAACGTGGGTAATCAAAAGCCAAAATCTAATGGTAAAGCTAAGTATGTCTGTCTGCTTGCAAGAGACCTAAGACCATTATTTATATTCAATCTTATTTCACAAATTGTGATATTGTATTTTAAAACCAAAAATATTTTTCAGATCTGAATCTATACACAACAAGAAGTTTTATGTTTCAAAATTTATTTGAAACCACAATATTGGATCAAAATAATAACAACAATAAGATCCAATTAAACAGATATAAAGAACCCAAAAATATTCTATGTGCGCTATATGGTTCCTAGAGAGATGTATAATTGAAGATGTCTTCAATCTTGACTCAAATACCTCAACCTCACATAAACCCCAAACATATTAACTCAAAAAAAATATGGGTTTACTGTTTTAGAACAATGAAAGATATGGTATTTCGGTTTGGAAGAGAAATATGTATGGTTTCTCACTCTCGGTTTCTCCCTATGAGGATGAAGCTTTCTACTCTCTCTCTACAACCCTGCTTTCGTAATTCCCTCAAAGGGAGCGATGTAGTCTTCTTTCTTTATTCTATTTGTGCCGACCTGCTCTTTCACCTAAGACGAGTTCTCTCTCTCTGAATTATTTTCCCAGCCTATATGAAAAACAAAACCCTTTTTTTTTTTTGGTAAAATGTAATTATAATTACCAAATGGGACAAGCCCATGAAAGATACACAAAGATCCTACCACTGCCCAAATACAACAATGCACAGCCTGCAAAAGGCACGCAGGCCCAAAAAAGAAAACAACCTAATCCACAAACTAAGTCACACTGCTCATCCAAGCCAATCCAACTAGGAAAACTCAAAGACCGGCCCAAACAACAAAATACCCGATCCAATACAAAGCTAGACTCACGAAATTATTAAGAGAAATCTCAACACGTGTTGTCCACCTCCACTCAAACTAATAGCAAGTCAGCACGATTCAACAAAGCTATGTGCTAATCCATTATCTTAACACAGACTACAACTCCAAACCAAACCAGGTACAACCAAAAACCACTTTACTTCCTACCATAATCTTCTATTGATGACCAAACTCTATAACCTCCTGGGAGAAGACGCATCCATACCCTGCTCCAAAACCAGATCAACAAGAAATCTCAAACCCTCACTCTTGTAATCTGAAAACAATAACGCCACTGCCACAACCACTTTGAGCGACTTCCTTTTGGAGACCCCTGTTCAACTAAGCATCAAGACTCCAAGAACCATACTACCCCTTCTCACAGGATGAACCACATATACGCTTCTCATTTGGCATGCAACTGCACCAGGGATAACTCCAGGATAAATCCTTCTCAGCCAGCACTACTAGAGGTAATTTTCTTGTTCGTAAATTTTTTCACTAATATTCCATCTTTTTCTAATTTCTTCATTAACTGGGATTCTCTTAATGTCTCTCCATTTGCATGTACTCTCATGAACTAATTTCTCAATTTTCCCCATAATGAAGTTTGTCTCCATGTTAGAGTTACTAAAGATCCTGTCATTTCTGTTTCTCCAAACTGTATATACTGTAACTGCAAGGCAAAGCTTCTTCATGTAACATTTGAATATTTTATTGTTATTATTAAGTTGTTTTACTTCCTCTTCAAAACTCTGATGATTGTTGCATACCCCATTTTTATACTGAACTTGTCCCCAAATTTGATTTGTAATTTCGCATTCAAAAAACAAATGATTCCTGGTTTCCCTCTCTTTGTTGCAGTACACACATAAGTCTTCATTGATGATACCCCAAACCTTCATCTTATCTTTGGTCCGTAATCTGTCTTGACAAGCAATCCATAGGTGAAAAGCACATTTAGGAATATTTTTTGGGAACCGAACTGTTTTAGCCCAAAAAACCTTTTCTTTTTTTATTCTCAAATTGTCATATGTATATCTACAATTATACACACCATCCTTAGATATCATCCATATAACAACATCTTCTTGGTGGTTTGAGGAACAATATTTGTCTTAGCTAAGTCCATCAAATCTCTTGAGATAGGTCTAGGAAATACCCAACTATTAGTTTCAATGAACTCAGAACACTTAGCTAACATGGAACTAGCTGCATCATAAACAATTCTATCCCCATAGAAATTAATAATAGAACCTCTCTCATGCCAGTTATCAATCCAGAAGTGAACATTCTGCCCATTGCAATATATACTCTGCAACGAAAATACAATTACAATCCAAGGGCTGAGAACGATTGGCAACTTCGGACTATAAATCTAACAGTTGAGATCAGCTCGAACGATCAGACTTCGTATCTAATGGCGTGTACAGGTCGGTGGAAAAGAAAGGAATGTTGGTTGGTTGATTTTGAGCCACAATGATTGAGTGCTAGAATAGTTTGGCCCGTCGATGAATTTAGCAGCTAAGGCCACGATCTAACCTCAAACACAAAGAAGCATATAAATGCTGTGCAAAAATGCAACACGCGTTCGGCCCGAAAAGAATAAAAGACGCGAGATTTAAAAGAATTTGAAAATTTCAATTTTGCACCACAAAAGTTTTCTCCATAAAATGTAATTTTACTTTAAACCCCAAAGTTTTCTTTACAAAAAGAAATTATACTTTTAGCCTCAATCCTTTTTAAAAACCCAATTTTAATTAAATGAAAAATCATTTAAAATGATTAAAAAAATGTTAAAATGAATTTAAAAAAAATGTTTTAAAAGACTTTTTTAAAAAAAGATTGAAGAGGCTGAACCACCAAATAAGTTGTGCACACTTAATAACACATATATGCAGTGTGTGTGTCCTAATGTGGTTCAAGAAACTTCCCTTTATGTAGAGCATTGAGGCATTGGAGTTCTTGGACGGGTATTCCTTGAAGCTTGAATACCTTTTAAGATAGAGTAACTCGTAAAAAACCTAATCCTATTTTGTCTCGATATCCAAATTTGTTGGAACTCCTATATGGTACAGACTCAAGTAAGTCAACCATATAGTGTGTTCTCAATATATATATATTAGGGGTGCACAACGAAACCGAAAATCCGATAAATCGGACCAAACCGACTGCATTGGTTCGGTTTGGATCGATTTTTTTGCTCAATGGTTCGGTTCCGGTTCCCAAAAAAAAACAATTCTTCGGCTCGGTTCTTGGTTCCAGGGAAAATAAACCCAATTTGATCAGAAAACCGATCCGATCCGAATCAATCCGGGACCGAACCGATTTATAATTACATATATATTTATTTTATATATTTAACACGTGTAATTTATATTTTTGTGATTACTTGAGTTATTAACTTATGTTGTTGAAGATCAAAATTAATTTTGAACTTAAAAAAATTATTTATGAAATACATTAATCTTAAGATTTTACTAAGTTTGAAATAGGACTTTGGAACCGAAAACCGATCCGATCCGAGAACCATTGGTTCGGTTTGGTTTGGTTCTGCATAATTGTCGGTTCGTTCCGGTTCCAAAAATTCGGAATCGACCCAACTAGGTTTGGTTCTCGGATTAGTATCAAAAATGACCCAAACCTAACTGTGTGCACCCCTAATATATATATATATATATATATATATATATATATATATATATATATATATATATATATATATATATATGTCAAACTCGATGCATCACGGGGTATTTGCTTTGTTTCATGTGTGCATGTACTTTTAGAAAATCATATTTGAATTACACTTGATGAAGACAACATGTCTAATAGAAGACAATGAAGAAGTGAAGATTTGAAGACTTTATTTTGAAGACAACTATATCTTGTACCTATCCATTTTAGGGTTTAGGAAGGTATTAGGATATTGTATTTGTCTTAGGGGATTTTTTTGTAATTTGGATTTCGGTTTTATGTTTGTATCGGAATAGCCAAAAGGGGGAGATTTGTAAGAGCATAATTTGCTCATAGCTTAGGCTAGCATAGTTTTTGTCATATTCCACTACCATTTGTTTCGAGCCGTCACGAAGTTCAAAGATCCAACATCTCCAGCTTTGAAGCATCTCCATTCTATAAAGCTATACTGCTATTAAGTTGAAATTTATTTCTTCAATTTATTTTGGGATATTTATTTTAATTAAAACTGGAAACAAGACTTTTTATTTAAAAATTGGGCCAGTTTTTCTCTATTTTAAAATTTTCAAAGTTCGCGTATCTCATTCAAACGTTATGGGAATCTCGTTTAAACGAGATCCCATTGTCATTAGAAGTCTCGTTTGAAGTTTACTTCGACATAACATAGAATGAGGGCGTACTGTTTTAGGTCATTTAAAGGTCTTTTGAACTTCGTTCAAACGAGATAGCTTAGTTGTTTGTACGAGATTCATTCTGTTAGAACGAACTACTATTCTCATTCAAACGAGATTCAAAAGTCATTCGAACGAAGTCGTCGCCTCGAAATTTGTGTTCGCCTTATGAATACTTGTTTCGTGTTTATTTTCGTTGAGACTTTTACCAGAACTAATTTTATATACATTTGGCAAAAGTTTTCAACCTTTGATTTGAGAAAACCTTTTCGACTCATAAATCACATCCCCATAATATATTTGAGTGAATCAAGTTTAAACCCCATAGTTTGTATCCTTACATACACAACCTTTGTGGAGAAGGCATAACCATAGCCGACTTGTGTTTCTCAGGGAACAACAAGGCCTCAATTATAAATTCTTTAAATTAATGTGATGGTTCAATTATATATCAAATTTTAATTTTTCAAAAATTATTTCATTTTTCTTCTCTTCAAACCAATGAAAAATTAAATTAAACTACAAGTGAAGATTAAACTACACAAACAATTTCAATTTTCACTTGAACAAAATTAAGTCAATCCAAGTCCTAAAATCTGCATAACAATGATTTATTCTAATTCTCAATATAGATCAAACCAAATTTTATCAAATTAAAATTCTTGACATGAATTAAATTAAACTTATCCAAATTATAAATTAGTACCAAATTAAAGCAAGATTGCAAACTAAACCCAATTTTATTTTTTTAACCTAAGCCTGCATTCCAGGTGAGTTCAACAAGATAAACTAAGTAATCTCACTACACAACAATGTACGAGGAAAACCCAAATGGGAAAAACCTCAGACGACCCTTGCCTATAAATCCACTAGATATGGTTTTACAGTTACAAGACAAAAGACTTACAACACTCTACTTGACTCCCTTCAAGCCCCGACGCTTCTTCTTGCAAATACCTCCGTCTAGTTGATAACCATGACGTCCATCGCAGTCTTGGAGTCCACCAATAGAAGCACAACAACCGTCAACCACACATGGTGCCTTTCATCATGTGAGAAAGCCGCAGCAAACACAAGTTCTTCTCCTTTGTGGGTAGAGAATAAACCCAAACATCTCTTCTTGTTGGTGTAGAGAAAACCTAATGCCAAAAAAACTCTCCAAGCAAAATATATGTATATGAAAGCTTGGATTTAAACAAACATGGGTGTATGTGTGTTTTGTAGAATTTTAATCCATGAATTTACACACACAAAACTCGAACTTTTGATAGAAAACTTTTTGTTCTTAAAAACTAGAATAAGGTGTGTCAAAAGTTGCACTGAAAAATTCTTGTTCCCGCACTTTTTAATCAGGTAAAAGAGGTGGGAAACGAAATGGGTAAGTGGGAAGTTTTAAAAAACTATTAAAAAACTCCCCAGGTCGTTCGAACGAATATATATATATATATATATATATATATATATATATATATATATATATATATATATATATATATATATATATATATATATATATATATATATATATATATATGAAATCTTAGATTTAAACAAACATGGGTGTATGTGTGTTTTGTAGAATTTTAATCCATGAATTTACACACACAAAACTTGAACTTTTGATAGAAAACTTTTTTCTCTCAAAGACTAAAATAAGGTGTGTCAAATTCCCTCACTTTTTAATCAGATAAAAGAGGTGGGAAATGAAATGGCCAAGTGGGAAGTTATTAAAAAAACTGTCAGAAAATTGCCCAGGTCATTCGAATGAGCTCGTTCGAACGGGTTCGTTCGAACGACTTTTCGAACGACATTTCAGAAACAAATGCCCCAAACTCGTTTGAAGTTCGTTTGAAGTCTCGTTCGAATGACTTTTCTAACGAGAATGCAGAGAGTTTAAGACAAAGTCATTGAAAAACTCGTTCGATTTCTCGTTCGAACGAAAATTCAGAAAACTTTATATTTCATTTTTAAGTCCAAAAAACTTTTGAAAAAAGTTCTAAAGAGATTTTTTGAATATAAAAGATCATAAAAAGTATTTTATGAAATACACCCAATAAAAGTTCCAAGCTACTATCTATATATATAAAATTCATTCATACAAGTGGAGACTTGGAATCCTCAAATGTTGATGACGTGAAACATGTGGCACGAAACCCGGCAAGGATGCAACTTTAATTCTTGGACGCTACTTCTTCAACTTCTTCAAACATCATAGGCTAGATAGGAACAAACATCTATCCTATGACTCAAGTGGTTTTGTTTGGAATTGAGCCAAAACTATATATGGACTTAATTGGAAATTTGTGTCCTTAGAAATCTCCCCCTTTGGCTATTTCGGGACAAAACCCAACCAAAAATACTAAAGGGTCGTTAAGATTATCTAGACATAAGATCCCACCCAAAAGAAATAAAAAATACAGACGGTATGACTCGACCCAAGGGTAAACCGCTTTGCCGCTTTAAATATGCCGCTAAAAGGAATTTCCTGCACACTTAAGCAAACCATCAAACGCATAGGGAATATAACAATATTAAATTCAATGTAAATAAATACTCCCCCTTAATTAATTTCCCCCATTTATCTACTAATGTCTACTTAAGAAGATTGCGTAACTCCCCCTAAGTTAGATCTCTCAAACTAAAGGTTTAGAAACCATTTCTCCCCCTTTTTGTTCAGGAATAAATAAAGGTTTAGAATCATAAAACATAACTTATTTCTCCCCCTAAACTAGACAAAGGATATGAATAAGGAAAAACAAGTTAAACATGTAATGGTGAATAAGGTGATACGAACATTTAAGCATATGGGAAATAGTAAAGTACAACTAATCTATACAAATATTAATGGATACCAACTATGATGCGATAACAAAAAGATACCACTTAAAATGGATTGCGCTAAGTATGGTATATCAACCAAAATTCGCAACAATATAGATACCAATTATGAATTCAAACAAATATGGCCTAGCAAGCAAGGCAAAGACTCAAAAATAAAAAAATACCTTATATATATATATATATAAACACAATGAATATCACTAACGCACACGCACATATACATAGGTATAAACACCACAAAAGACACAAAATACATTAAGCTTTTTATACTCGTATGGCAAAAATGTGTCCAAATACATGTGGAAACCGAAAGTGAAGGGGTGTGAACTATAGAATAAAGGAATATCGACACAATCACCTAAAACATATTCACAGAGTTATCATTTGATTGCAAAACTTTATCACATTTAGATATAGACTCATGTGATAATATAGATTGAACTCAATAAACAAACATACACAATGCACACAAGTCTAGAATTTTGATGATTATACAAACCAATAGATGTAACACCCCGTATTTTTGACAATTTAAATAATTATGTGATTAATTATTATTATGGGAATAAATATGCGATTAATTATTGTTGTTGGATTAATTAAATTAAAATGTGGGAAGTTAATTTATTATTAATCCAGATTAAAATAATTATTAACTAGCGTGCCAAGGGTTAATACTTATTGTTGTGAACTATTAAATATTACTGTGTGATATGTAATATGGATTTATGATAATTGATAAATTATCGGAAGTGAGAAATACGATAGTTTGGTAATTTAAGTCTGACACTCGTGTGAGTCGTGTCGGGACTAATTGAATGGAATAAAAAGGGAAATTATTTATATTAACTCGTATGGTCATTGTTGATGTTAAAAATTAGATCGCTCTAATTGTTCAATCACAGATAAATAAAATGAGACAAATATTTTTAAAGTGGTTCAGCCTTATAAGAATGGCCTACGTCCACTGTTATGTTATTGTTGAGTGTTTGGGAATTCTCGATATGTAATTCTATCAAGAAATTCCGGTCCCTTTGAATGAGGATGATACAAGGTATTTATAGCCCTTAGGCTGTACATGAATGGGTCGATACATTAAATGAGAATACATATGAAAGGGTAATACATTTAATGCAGCGTGTGCGTGAAGATGATGAACATTCAATGAATAGTTAAACTGTTGACATTCTGGCAATTAATACTACGGCCGAGATGCAGCTCAGACCGCCTTAGTTGCTCGTTGCTCAGGAGTTCCTCGGAGCGCTAGAGTACCTCGGAGTGTTGCATTTCCTCGGTATATCCTTGTTGCTCGGGGAGAACATGAGTTGGTCGAGGAAATGAACTTCCTTGTTGTTATTGTACCACGTAGATTGACAAGTATCTTCGTATGATTCGTCCACATCAGCATATTAATTTTGGTATCAACAGAAGCCCCCAATGTTTCATATTTCGAACTTTGAGGAGTATGGAACATTCTTTCTCGGTTTATGGCAATATTGAATGATCTTCCTGGGTTTTAGGAGCATCGTATTTGAATTTATTTTCAAATTCAACGAATCCGCCTTTTTTCGAACTTTTAAGAGCGCTTCGATCTTAGTGCCCTTTTTGTCCTTTTAGCCGTCGGAAGTTCAATAGTTTCTTTTTTGTAATCATTTCATTCGCCGCTTCCCAAGGAAAAGTATTTAAACTTCCTAGGTAACCATACCGTCTTCTTCTTTTTCCAATTTCCTGCATTCAAGCTTTCTATTTTCTCCTTCTCTCTTATGCGTTCATCCTAGTTTTCGTTCGTTGTCAACATACCTCCTTTCTTCCTGTAAGATCTTTCTTCCTTTCTTCTGTATCTCTTTTATTCCATATGTTTTATATTGTGGAGTCTGTTGAGAAATTTCGTTCTGATTTTTCCATTCCTTCCTGGGTAACTCTGGAGGTTCTTTCTGAGCCTTTAGATTATTTTCGATTGGCTGAGGGACATTGGTTCCCCAGTCTATTCATAGCTGAATGTGGATTTTCTTTTCCACCAAACCCATTGTGTCTTGAGTTTTGTCAGTATTTTGATCTTGTCCCTGCAAAAATAGCCCCCAATTCATGGAGAATAATTAATGGGGTGTACAAATTAAATCTAACTCATGGGACTCGTATAGGGATCCCTGAAATTATGTATTGCTATAAATGGGCCACTCTAGATAATATTTATTACTTAAAAACTAGGTTTCTGAATAGGGCTCTTGTAGTTAACCTCCCTGACTCAAATAGAGATTATTTTGAACATGGGTTGGTTATTAAAAATTGGCAATATGCCCCTTTAGTTGGAGATGGAGTATACAACGGTCCCAGATGCCCCCCATATGGCAATGAGATAGGTTTATTTTTCATTTTATTTTACTTATGAAGTTATGCTTTTATCATGTTTGACAAAATGTATGACTGATATTTCATTATGTGTTTGTTTGCAGTTGATAGTAAAAGAAAAACTCCAAAAGAATCAGAGGTTAATATTAAGCATCTGAAACTTATCTGGAGTTTGCATAAGAACGTTGCAGACGAGCACATCAGGTCTGCATCATATCTGCTACAGTATAAGAGTTACACAACCTCTTATACTGCTCACCCTGTTGAACCAGCTTCAACTCCAGAGGATTCTTCTTCAGATTCTCATCTTCCTTTAAGTCAAAGAATGGGCAAGAAAAGAGCTCCTCCTGCTCTTTTTGATGACATTACTTCTGCTATTGGGGCTAAGAAAAGCAAAACTGATGTCCCAGAGGGGACTAAGAAGGTGGATGCTGCACCCTCCAAAGCTGCCGAGAATCCCCCAGTGGCTCCGAGCAAGAAAGTTGCTCCTATGGAAGTGATTACTATCTCTCCGACCAAGAGTTCTTCCTTGGTTGAAGCTGCTGAAGTCCCTTTGAGAAGATTGAGGAAATCATCCTCAGTCAATTTGGCTGAAACTGTCCCTTCTCTACTAGCTGGTGGTGTTGGTATTCCAACCATCATTCCTCCGAGCTCTGCAATGAGCTCGGTAAAAACTTGGATCATACCCGAGGTCCAAGGAATTGATGAAAAATTTTCTAGGGATATGCTAACATCCCTAGCTACTCGTCATCTTGATTCGGTAAATTTCTCACACTCTGAATTTTCTTTCTTTCTCTGAATGCTTGCATTTTGTATTGACTTTACTGTTTTTCTCATCTTTCAGCTGGTGAACTGTTTCAATAATATCGTGAAGAAATATGAAGCTATTAAAGCTTCAAGCTCCTCGTCAAGTGTAGAGGATGCTCTGCTGGGTTTGACCCAATCCTTGAAGGAATCTCGCCAACAGTATAGTGAGGACAAGGCTGTTTGGGAGAAAAAGTTATCTGCAGTTGAGGCCGAGAAGGTGAAGATGGCTGAGATCTCCAAGAGTTTGGAGGATAAGGTAAAAGGTTTAGAGGTCAAACATCAGAAGTATGATGTCAAGATCAAGAACTTTGGAGAGCTTGAAGATAAGTTGAAGAAGGCAGAGGAAAAGTTGTCCGCCCTGCGAGATATCAAGGTCCAAAAGGAAGAATTGGATGTGAAGCTCTCCTCGGAGAAGCTAAAAAGAAAACTTGCCATTAAAAAATCCTTCAGCGCTGGCTGGGAAAAAGGATGGGACAAGGGGATTGCTGCGATGACATCCCAAGTTCAATATGGGAAGTTGAAATACTTCCGAGATGGCTGGGTAGCTGCTTACCCTCCAAAGCTGCCGAGAAGCCCCCAGTGGCTCCGAGAAAGAAAGTTGCTCCTATGGAAGTGATTACTATCTCTCCGACCAAGAGTTCTTCCTTGGTTGAAGCTGCTGAAGTCCCTTTGAGAAGATTAAGGAAATCATCCTCAGTCAATTTGGCTGAAACTGTCCCTTCTCTACCAGCTGGTGGTGTTGGTATTCCAACCATCATTCCTCCGAGCTCTGCAAGACCCTTCATGGATTTCTTCAATCAATTCTTTCACCTCGGAAGGATGTACACATCTCTGCAAACCTACCATAATTCCTCGTCTATATAAAATACCATTAGTTAATACATACTGAGCAGCTTTATACTTCAGTTTCTTGGCAGCGAGCTTGTCCTCCGGCAATCCTCCCTCTTCAATATATGCCCTGATGGGATCCATCCAAGATGGTCCTAAATCAAGGGTTATTACATTCATTATCAGGTCTTCATCTATACTCCGACCTTCTAATACTTCAATCGGTATGGTTCTTCGCAACTCGATACGAGTAGCTGATGCTAGTCGGGCCAGTGCGTCTTCTTGTACATTCTCCATCCTCGGTATTCTCACCAACTGAATGGCATCAAATTCTGTCAACAACTTCATCACCTTTGCGTGATATTTGATCATTAACTCTCCTTTAATCGCATATATTCCCGTCATCTGATTCACAATTAGTTGAGAATCACTGAATACCATCACTTGTTGTGCTTCCATAACTTTTGCTAAGTTTAACCCCGCTATCATGGCCTCATACTCAGCTTCATTATTAGAGGCTTTGAATTGGAATCGTAAAGCATATTCCATGTCAATCTCATCTGGGGTGCTTAAAATAATTCCTGCGCCACAACCTGCTGTGCAAGATGAGCCATCCACATATAATCTCCATATGGGTAACCCATCTTCAAATTCCTTATCTGACAGGGTTCCTCGGTGAAATATTTTTTGCTTCTTTTCATCCTCCCCTGGCACTTTTCGCTCCTCGTTGACCATCTCTTCTCGTTCTTCAACCATCCGGGGCTGGTTTGAATTTGAAGTTGATGATCTTTCTACATCCATAGGCCCTTTTACCAACAGGAGTTGGTCTGGACTTATGTCTGTTGATCCTGTAACATCCACAGGTTGGTCAGCGAGCAGTTTTTGTTCCTCGGGGGTATCAGGATATGTAAATTCTGCTATAAAATCTGCTACATCTTGCCCTTTCAATGATGCTCTGGGCTCATACACAATATCATATTCACCGAGTTCTATCGCCCAGTACATCAGTCTTCCTGATTTTTTTAGCTTGTGAAGGGCTTGTCTCAATGGCATGTCAGTATACACAATGATGGTATGGGCCTGGAAATATGGCCTCATTCTTCTACTTGCTTCAATTAATGCCAATGCCAATTTTTCTAACTTTGGGTACCTGATCTCTGCACCTCGGAAAGCCTTACTTGTGTAATAAATTGGTTTCTGGACTCCATTCTCCAATCTGATCAATGCCGAGCTAACTGCATTCTCTGATACTGCTAGGTATAAGTACAACTTCTCTCCTGTTATTGGCCTAGACAACAATGGAGGTGCTCCCAAATACTTTTTCAAGTCTTGAAAGGCCTTTTCACATTCATCAGTCCACTCAAAAGTTTTTCGAAGTGTTTTGAAGAATGGGAGGCATTTGTTAGTTGCTCGGGATACAAATCTGTTGAGCGCTGCAACTCGTCCTGTAAGACTCTGCACTTCTTTCTTTGTTGTTGGAGATCGCAACCCTAAAAGAGCTTTGATCTTATCTGGATTTGCTTCAATGTCTCGCTGGTTGATAATGTATCCGAGAAACATTCCTTCTCGTACTCCAAATGTGCACTTCGTCGGGTTGAGTTTCATCTGGTATTTATCGAGTTGATCAAATGTCTGAGCTAAGTCAACTAAATGATTTGCAGCTTTCTTGCTTTTTGTCAGCATATCATCGACATAGACTTCCATGTTGCAACTGATTTGTTCGGTGAAGACCTTGTTCATCAGCCGCTGGTATGTCGCTCCTGCATTTTTCAAACCAAAAGGCATAACATTATAGCAATAAGTTCCCCTAGGGGTAATAAAAGAAGTACTTTCCCTGTCTTCAGGTTTCATCTTGATCTGGTTGTAACCAGAATACGCATCCATGAAGCTGAGCAGCTCATGTCCCGAGGTAGCATCCACTAGTTGGTCAATTCTGGGCAATAGAAAATGATCTTTTGGGCATGCCTTGTTGAGATCAATGAAATCAACACACATTCTCCATTTATTGTTCTTCTTCTTTACCATCACCACGTTTGCCAGCCAGTCTGGATATTTCACATCTTCAATGAATTGGGCTTTCTGGAGCTTCTCGACCTCCTCTTGTATGGCCTGATTCTTCTCGGGACTAAACACTCTTCTTCTCTGCTTCACAGGCTTGATTTCCTTATTCACATTGAGTTCATGACATAAGAAGTTTGGATCTATTCCTGGCATGTCTTCGTGACTCCATGCAAAAGTATTCTTCCTATTTCTCAAGAAAGTTATCAACTCCTGTTTTATTGAAGCATCCAACGACGAACCTATCTGGGTTACTCGTTCAGGGTGCTTCTCGTCCAGAATAACATTTTCTGTAGATTCTACCACCTGTCCTTTTACAAGTTGGGATTCATCTCTGGGATCAAGGGTTTCAATTTCTGTACCTTCCTCCACCTGGTAGGTAATAGTCTTTTTCCTTGATTCTTCAAGCTCCTCTTGCTCGGCAGATGAATAATAGCATTCCCGAGCTACTTTCTGATCACCTTTTACAATTCCTACTCCGAAATTTGTTAGAAATTTTAAGCATTGATGCACTGTAGATGGAACTGCTTCGAACTTCTTCAAACCAACTCTTCCCATGATGATGTTGTAGGCTGACTGCACATTCTTGTCCATTACGAAGAAGCGTATTCTTTCTGTTCGACAAGCAGGCCAAGTTCCAATGAATATGTCCAACTTGATCGTCCCAAGTGGAAAAACTTTCTCGCCAGCAAAACCCAGAAGGGGTCTGTGATAAGGTTCCAATTGAGATAATTTCAAATTCAAACTATCAAAACATGAATAGTACATGATGTCTGCCGAACTACCATTGTCCACCAACACCCTTGAAATCACCACATCTTTCATCCTCATTTTGATCACCAAAGGATCGTCGTGAGGGTAAAGAACACCTGCTAAATCATTTTTTGAAAAACCAATAACTAGCTTCTCTTTATTTACCTTTCTCGGACGATCATCCTCGGCAAAATTTATTCGTTGAATATATGAGCAGGCTTGAGCCTCTCCGAGATAAGCCTTTCTTTCTGCAGTAAGGTCTCCCCCTCCAGCATCTCCTCCTGTAATAACATTACAATCAAATGACCCGAAACGTATGGAAAATACCTCTCGTTCAGGCTGCCTTGGATTTTTTGGAAGATCGGGGTCTTCATCTGGATCATCTTCATGATTTCTTTTCTTTTTCTCCTCCGTCCGACGAGGAGATCTGGAACGATCTCTGGTTCTATCATCATTTTTCCTTTCACCTCTGCGATCTACATACTTTGACAACTTTCCTCTTCGGATGAGCGTTTCAATCTCGTTCTGAAGGGATATGCAATTTTTGGTCGTATGGCCATGATCTTTATGGAATTCGTAATATTTGGCTCTATTCCTCAGGTCAGGATTGGTCCTCAGTTTATCTGGCCACTTGATTTCTTCGTTATTCTTGATTTCTTTTAAAACATGATTAATACCCATCTTCAATGGAGTATAATTATCATATTTGTTCAGGACTTCCCATGACGTCCTGTTATTCTTGGAGTGCTTGTCACCACCATTACCTTTTTGCTCTTTCTTCTTAGATTTGTCAACTTCCACCTTGGTTTCTTTATCCATATTCTTCTTCGCAGCCATAGCCTCCTCGGCATTCATGATTTTGGCCGCTTTTGCCATCAACTTTGACATAGTTTTAGGTGGATCTTTGGCCAAAGTGTAGTATAACTTGTTAGGCAGCAATCCACTCATCAAAGCAGTGATCGCTGTCTTTTCTTCGTAATCTATGACTTCCAACTTCTCGTTATTGAAACGAGGTATGTAATCTCTAGTACTCTCACCTGATTTTTGTTTAACACTTAACAAGTGCGCTACTCGCTTTACTGGCTTTGCTCCAAAACAGAAATTACCAATGAACAACTCGGCTAACTGAATAAAAGTCGAAATCTTACCCCGAGTAAGATTGTTGTACCATATCTGTGCAGATCCGGTAAGAGTTCCCGAAAATGCTCTACACCTCATCTCGTCGGGAACAGCGTATATGTCGGCAGCAGCTTGGTATTGTTCTATATGAAGAACAGGATCTGTCTTTCCATCATATTTAGGGGTCACTACAGGTGCCTTAAATTTTGATGGTGTAGGAAAATTCACAATGACCTGCACAAAAGGTGTCCCTTGAACAAAAGTTCTCTGTAAGTGATTCTTTTCTTTAGCCATTTCTCCAAGTCTATCCTCCAATCGCTGAATGGAACCTTTCCATGCTTCATTTCCTTCCTCGGGTCGCTTAGTCCGAGCAACTGATTGTTCTGACGTAGCTTTCTGAGATCTATCTCGACGAGTAGCTGGTCGTGATTGTGCTGATCCTTCTCTCAAACCTGATGGTGGTTGAAAACTTCTCGATGGGGCTTTAGGTGGACTCATATTTCTCCTTGGTCCTAACCGACTGAAAGGAGACGCCCTGCTTAATCTTTCCAAGGCGCTGGTTCTCTCTGGAGAGAGGGTGATATGTTGATCTGTATCCGTAGCCCGTATCGATGAAGTTCGCCCAGGTTGATAAGAAATAAGAAAAATCATTAGATTCTTCATTACGATATGACCCGGTACGCCTGGATCGCGATTGCCCACGATCACTCCTTTGCCTTGAATGGGTAGGTGCACCGCCGTGAAGAGTTTGAATGAGTTGCCTCATTATTTCTTGCATGGCGATTTGTCCTTCAGCCAGATTCGTCATAATTCCATCCAGATCTGGAGGTGCAGATGGATTTGGAGTATTTCCAGTATTTCCAGCATTTCGATTACTGGATTCTGGATTATCTGCCATTGATGATAAATGATTTTTGGTGAAAAACGATAGCAACAGTCGTTTCCCACAGACGGCGCCAATCTGTTGATGTAAAAAATTAGATCGCTCTAATTGTTCAATCACAGATAAATAAAATGAGACAAAGATTTTTAAAGTGGTTCAGCCTTATAAGAATGGCCTACGTCCACTGTTATGTTATTGCTGAGTGTTTGGGAATTCTCGATATGTAATTCTATCAAGAAATTCCGGTCCCTTTGAATGAGGATGATACAAGGTATTTATAGCCCTTAGGCTGTACATGAATGGGTCGATACATTAAATGAGAATACATATGAAAGGGTAATACATTTAATGCAGCGTGTGCGTCAAGATGATGAACATTCAATGAATAGTTGAACTGTTGACATTCTGGCAATTAATACTACGGCCGAGATGCAGCTCGGACCGCCTTAGTTGCTCGTTGCTCAGGAGTTCCTCGGAGCGCTAGAGTACCTCAGAGTGTTGCAGTTCCTCGGTATATCCTTGTTGCTCGGGGAGAACATGAGTTCGTCGAGGAAATGAACTTCCTTGTTGTTATTGTACCACGTAGATTGACAAGTGTCTTCGTATGATTCGTCCACATCATCATATTAATTTTGGTATCAACAGTCATTTTGAGTGCGCCATTGAGTCCGGAAGGGTCGAGATAGTCAAAATAGTATACCCGGGTGTTTAGTTTGGGTCCCGGGGCGATTTTAGGCCTAACTGGCACCCCGAAAGGGCATTATGGTAAATTGTATTTTTGGGATAAATTAATGGACGAAAATTAAGAGTAATTATATCAGCCTAGGAAATTCTATTAGGGTTAATAGGTTACACAAATAAAGAACGGCCATGGAGGGTGTGAGGGAGAACCAATTTTCAAGAGAGAAGGCTCATTTGGCATCACCTTGCACAACCGTGACCACCAACGCGTAGATCGCGAAGAGAGGAACGCGTATATACCAACATCACCAATGGATCAAACCGTCATATTCGAGGCAAGTGTTTATTACTTGCTTTCTTTTAGCAATAATCATGCTCATGTTAGTCTAGGTGGAATTAATCATGATTTATATGTTAATTGGGTGAAAATTGGAGATTTAAATTATGATTAAGGATTGGTTTAATTAGTGGTTGGAATTCATTCATGTATGTAGAGGATTAATCATGGATTTGGATTATATAATGATGTACGAATCTGGGTTGATTAGGTTCTTGAATTGAAATTTGGAAAACTAGGGTTCATGTGAATTAATTTGGGGATTTATGTAATTATGATGATTAATGACGAATTAAGGATCATAGGATGATAGAAATGATCTATAACCTGTTAGGGTTTGATGGGTATTGATGATGAGTTGTTGGGAATTGAATCTTAGAGGTTTTTAGGTTCAAAAATGGTGAAAAAAAGTTGAAGTTTGGTGAAGAAGACGAACAGTGCAATCTCGCGCGATCTCGCGCGAAGTGGTTCAAACGAGATGGGGATCTCGAACGAAGTGGTTCAAACGAGATGGAGATCTTGCGCGAAGTCGTTCGAGCGAGATGACATTTCGCGTGAAGTCGCTCAAGCGACACGTGGAAGTCGTTCGAACGACAACCCTTCTGGTTCGAGCGACAGAGGGAATTTTGGGGATTTTTCTCAAAGTCTAGTTTTGAACTTACCGATTTATTGGAGTGAGAGGAACTACCAATTAGTAAATTTAAATAAGATGGAATTTCGAGAAATTATATGAGAATAAATACTTTAATTATTTCGGTATATAGAGAGAGTATACCTTGGAGATTACGAGAGAGATAGTAATCTAAATATTTATACTATACGTAAGTGATGAGGTTAAGATACGTATGAAGAGTATATATGTAGGTTGGAAAAATACCCACTGTTCTAAAAACCCGCCTAGGCACGCCTAGGCTTAAGGCTTGGGAGAAACGCCTCGCCTTACGCTTTTCACGCCTTATTCTTGGTAAAACCCTTACTGCGCACTTTTTTCTAAAAACAACAGTGCTTTAGTGAAACGATGTCGCTTTTTAAAGAATTTGTTTACAAACCGAACCATTATCTTATCCAAAATAATCAGATAGTATTTTAATTTGCATATATTCAGACATATTTGTATGATATGTGCAATTTTTGTATTTTAATAGCCTTGTTATGGTTAAAAATATTAAAATATATTAAGAAGGCCTAAACGCCTTTTCACGCCTTTTTACGCCTAGGCCCTCCTAGGCTTCTAAGCCTTAAGGCTTAGACTCCACGCCTCAATCACGCCCCGCATTTTTTAGAACCTTGGAAATACCTATAATTTATAATAGGATGTGTGTATGCCTATTATGTGATATTATTGTAAGAGCACTAATGGGTGATAACCCGGGGGTGCAAGAACCTTATAGTTAAGTGTACTAATGGGTGATAACCCAGGGGTACAAGGATGATTATTGTTAGGCGTACTAATGGGTGATAACCCGGGGGTGCTGGATTAATATTGATAGGTGCATTAATGGGTGCTAACCCGGGGATGCAATATTCTATTGTTAGGCGCACTAATGGGTGATAACCCGGGGGTGCTGAATTATTATTGATAGGTGCATTAATGGGTGTTAACCCGGGGATGCATGATTTTCTATATATGTGCACTAATGGGTCTTAGCAGGGGGTGCAGGATTAGTATATATATATGTACAGGGATGATGTGACTATATATATATATATATATATATATATATATATATATATATATGGACTTGTGAATATTGCTACTGTGTGAAATTAGTAGACTTGGTAATAATAATAATCATTTCATTGCACCAAGTGGTCTTAACCTAAGAGTGCAGGATTAGTGTATATATATATATAGGGATGATGAGACTATATATATGTATGAGTGTACTTGGGTAACTTTCTACTTTGTGAGACTAGTAGATACAATAAAAAGGAGAAGTAAAATGATCTTAGTGAATAAAAGATTAACCATTCAAACGATGAATAATGAAATTTAGTATGTGAGATAAACTAACTGAATGGCGTATTGTATGGGCGATACGGGAATACTACATGTGAGCATAGTTAGTATTAGTATGGTTTCTGAATAGTTAGACTGGGAGGTATGACTAGGGGGAGATTAGATGTACGTTAGGCGTGCATATTAGACGAGAGGTGAGAAACTCATGTGAGAGTTCGATAACTAACATGCGTATAAGACTTGTTTTAAGAACCAGTTTTAAATACTTGCTAAAATATTTTTACACATCGGGCTCTGATCCGTTTCTTGTATCTATTCTCTCTTTTGCTATATATATGTATTATATCAGGTGCTCAGCCACAGGAGTATCAGATTTAGAGATTTGGATTGCTTGACGTGCTGCAGCTGTTTGTAATACCCCGTATTTTTGTGATATTTATTTATGGGATTAATTGAATTAAATGTGTATTAATTGAGAATTAATCCGGATAAAATACTAACGAGATGTGAGTTGGTATTTGATTATAATGCGTAAATATGGCAATTTATGAATATTGAGAATATTAAAATTGTCGCGAGATAGAAATACGGCAATTTGGAAATTTTATTGGGACGCGTGTGACAGTCGTGCCAGGAACATTATTTAAATAAAAAGTGAATTTTATTTTTATCAACCGTATGGTCATTTTGAGTGCGCCAACGTGTCCGGAAGGGTCGAAATAGTCAGAAAACACTAGCCGGGGGTTTAGTTTGGGTCCCGGGGCATTTTCGGGCCATACCGGCAACTTAAAAGGGTATTTAGGAAATTTTGAAATTTGGGGAATTTTGACCAACGAATTTTGGGAATTAAAAATAGGGAATTTATTAACCCACTAACCCATTACCAACACTTAACTTATTAGAGGGCTACGGGGGTTTCATGAGAAGTTAAGAGAATTTCCCAAAAGAGAAAGCCTTAACCTCCATCTTCAACCTTCAACCTTGGGAGAAAAGGAGAGAGAGCAACCTTCATCAATTCAACACCAAATTCAGAGAATAATCCAAGGCTAGTGGTTTAATTACGTTAATTTCAAGCGAATGTTTCTTCCATGCTTAGAAATTTATAAAATTGCATTGTTTTGGGAGATTGATAAAAACCCATTGAATTGGAATTAGAAATTCACATTTTGATAAGGAGATTGCATGTAGAATCATGTTTGGGTGATTATTCTGATAGAAATACATCTTTTATAACACAAAAATGGATTTAATTATGGTTATTGATAACTCTAAATTTCTAGGGTTCATGTTCATGAGATTTGGGGAAAATTGGGGAGATTTGATGATTAAATGTGGTTTAGGATGATTTGATCCCATATATATGTTAAAAGACGACCTAAGTATGTTTATAAATGATTAGAAACCTTGAACTACTGTTGGAATGATGTTTAGATGAGGTTAGAGGTGAAGAAAATTGGGAAAAACTAGATAGGAGAATTCTGGGCTCGAAACTGTCATCTCGTTAGAAGGCCTGCCGAGGTCGTTCGAACGAGCTCGTTCGAACGAGCTTCTAACGAGTTGACAGTTTGACTTCTAACGAGTTGGATGTTCGTTCGATGCCTTTCGTTCGAACGAGATCTCGTTAGATGCCCACTTCGTTCGAACGAACTCTAGTTCGAACAAGCCTCGTTCGAACGAGACTTCTAACGAGTTGACAGTTTGGCCTTTTTTGCCTGATTTGATTTCTAGTGTCCCGTAACCTTGTTTAATTGATGAGATAACTTTCCCGTGTTAACTAATTGGTATAGTTGGGAGATTTGGTATTTATTGAGGAAGTAAATTATAAAATCGTAAATTAGACCGAATGATAATTGTGGGATTGGACGCGAATAACTAATTTCGACGTGAGGATAATGAATGATGTGTATATATAAACCGGGGACACGGGTATTGGTATAAGAATGAGAAGTATACATCTAATAAATTATGGTAATTACTAAGATTGGTGCATGCTTAGTATATGTATATGATTTTATGTGTATGACATACCTACCATACTTCCCATCAATGGAGGTTTACGTTCGCTTAGGGCCGTCTAATCTTTGTGTGCCCGGATTTAGATTGGTACCTCGAGGGCATAGGTCTGAGAAGGACTTATTGGGAAGTTAATAAGTCTGCTGATCATGGGAGCGTAGGTATGTGCGTGACCCATGTGATGTGACTGTGTTCGCCTCCATTGTTTGTGATTGTTGTTGTCTGAGAACGATTCCGAACCGGGATGGATAGCAGAGTATGTGTGCACCGTAGCTTAGTCTCGGGGTGCTTGTATTGTATATTTATGATGTGAATGATATACGGTTAAATGAACAGACTTGTCATGTTTAATTATGAGAATAATTTATGGTAACACCTTGAGAAGATAAATAAGGGGATAACCTCCAGAAAATGGTAATGCTAATAATTGAGAATCCGAGTTTAAGTAAAGCTATCTATTCGAGTGATAACATTGGGAATTCATATTGTGAATCGATTAGAAAGGTTAGAACTTATGTCGGTTTAGTTAGATATGAGAATCACTTGAATGGGTACGGTACGCTAGGAGTGCAAAATTAGTTGAGAGGTGAGTATTTCATGTGAGAGCACGTCCTAACATGTATTTTGCATTCATTGTTTTAATGTTATTAAAGCACTTGCTGTTTTTAAAATACTCTCCACTTTCGGCTCTGACCCGTTTGCTTTCAAATCTATTTTTGTAAAAACATTTTTAGGTGCCCAGCCATAAGGACACCATGCATAGGAATTCTATTCAGGTGACGAGCTGTAGTTGTTGTGGAAGTTACAGGGCCTTGACAATAGACGCCTCTTTTCTAGTCTTGACTCCATATTCAGTTACATCATTTGTAGGGAATGTCGCCCATTTCTTTTAGAGACATTTTATATTTCAGTTATTCAGATTGTGGATTGTAATTAATTCAGGATTCAGACTTGTTTTATTATTTCAGTTGTGGGATTGTTGTGAGGAGTATTTCCTCCAGACTCTCTATTACTTGTTGATTACACTATTGGGACTTTATTGTGTATGGTTATGTTATTCTTTTATTCTTCACTTACTTCATGTTAATCAGATTTAAATTTAAATTGGCAACTCGCTTTTTAAATACTAAGTGGTTAGTAATCATTAAAATGTTTTCGACGGTGATGCTATTAACTAAACCAACTTGACATTTTGTATTAATTTTAATAAAGGAGTAGCTACCCGGTATTTAATTAGTCGGGGTGTCACATGTGGTATCAGAGCATCAGGTTCTAGTGTCCTATAGGATCTGTACGACTTATTATGTTTCCGCTGAGCTTTCTTTGATGTAGAGCCCTATATTTTAGGACTGTTGTATTCTTTTATGTATGCTTCTCTCTTCATCTATTTTGGGTTTATAACTACGAACTTATAGACCTTACTCTTATTTTAGATGCCTCCACGACGTGCACCACGGGTTCCTAGGGATGCACAACCAGCGCCCCAGCCAGCACCAGTACAGGGCACCATGAATGCCGCTGAGGTTGCAGCCATTGTAGCCCAAGCGGTAAATGCCGCTCTAGCAGTTGTACAACAGGCACCACCCCAGACACCGGTAGCCGCGCCAATTCAAGTACATGCATTCCCGTCTTCTTGGGAACGTGTACGTGATGCTTTTCAGAAAGCGCACCCACCGGAGTTCGCAGGTAGCTCCGATGTTGTGGTTTCAAGTCAGTGGAGGAAAGACATTCAGAGGCACTTGAGGATGTATGAGTGCACCGATGTTCAGAAGCAGGTACTAGCTACTTTCAAGCTAGTGGGATCTGCACTGTAGTGGTGGGAGTCTATTACCACCGGGGAGGAGAGAGATACTCTCACGATACAGGAGTTTTGGGTGCGATTTGACCGCAAGTATTTTCCGTCAGCCGTTCACACGAAAATGAGGAGGAAGTTAATGAATCTCAGATAGGAGGGAAGGAATGTGGCCGAGTATGAGGCCGAATTCACTAATCTACTGAATATTGTTCCGGATGAAATACCGACAGAGGAGATGAAGATCCAGAAGTTTACAGATGGATTGACATGGAGGATCCGTCAGCATTTATTGGGGAATCTCTCGTTAGCCACTTATTCTGATGTGGTTAACGCTTCACTACTACACTTCCAGGATCACCACTTTCACATGGCTGAGAGCAAGAGATCAGGAGAGTCCATCCATCAGGGCAGGACTGAGGGAAACGGTGCCAGTGAGGCACAATCTGCTCAGGGACAGAGGCAGGGTGACCAGGGTTCCCAGCAGGGGGATCATAAGAGATTCAGATCTGGAGGTTTTAGGAGTGGACAGGGAGGTTTCAGGCATGGCCATCAGGGTCCGAATGGCCATCAGGGCCAGCAGGGTCAAAATGGTCAGCAATAGCAGATTCAGCAGGGCCAACATGGTTAGGGGAGGAATGGTAACGGCCACCAGGCCCGAGGGCAGCAGGGACAGCGAGGGGGAAACTTCCCGGGGAAGTGTTATGTTTGTGGCAGAACCGTCCATAAACGCCAGGATTATCCTGATAGGGGTAGGGCCCCGCAGCAGCAGCAACAGGGTGCTCGACAGGAGCCGCAGAGGCCTATGTTTCCCGCCGCCCTCCCGGCACCACCACAGATGTCAACACTACCACCCATTCCAGCGGTCCCAGTTCAGCAGGGACAAATTCAGTATGGGAGAGTGTATCAGCTCCAGTATGCCGCAGCCCCGCAGAATCCACCAGCCATTGAGGGTATGTTCTCTATTCAGGGGACTGGGGCGTATTTTATTTGACACGGCGGCTACACACTATTTTATTGCTATCAGATTTGCACGCACCATTGGATTGTTAGACACCACCGAGAGCACGGTCACTTGTGTAGATTCACCGTTGAGTAGGGGTTCTGTGATTTCCCTTGTATGTAGAGGCGTGGGTATAGAGATCGGGAGGTTTACTTTATCCGCGGATATGTTAGTGTTAGAGATGACCGAGTATGATGCCATTGTTGGTATGGATGGGCTAGTTGCGTACCGAGCCATGATTGACTGTTTTAGTAGGAGTATTATCTTTGCCATTCCCGGGCAGGAGATGTTTTTAGTGGCGATGCCTCGTCCTTAGGGAGGATCGTCCACTCATTTGTACTATATAGAGGAGGAGACCTCTAAGGAAGTGGTGATACCTCTTGATTCGATTCTGGTTGTTCGAGAGTTTATCGATGTATTTCAGGATATACCTAGACTACCTCCGAGTAGAGAGATAGATTTTATGATCAATTTGACGCCGGGCACTCGGTTTATTGCCCGCACACCTTACCGTATGGCTCCAAATGAAATGAGAGAGTTACGAGATCAGATTCAGCAGTTGTTGGGTCAGGGGTTTATCCGAAGGAGTACTTCGCCGTGGGGTGCCCCTGTGTTGTTCGTAAAGAAGAGGGATGGATCGTTGAGGTTGTGTGTAGATTACCGGGAGTTCAATAAAGTCACGATACAGAATAAGTATCCGTTGCCCCGAATCGATGACTTATTCGACCAGTTGAGAGGAGCTTCTTTCTTCTCAAAGATTAATTTGCGATCGGGATACCATCAGTTGCGTATCAGGGAAGAGGACGTCTCGAAGACTGCTTTCTTAACGAGATATGGTTCCTACGAGTTTTGGGTTATGCCTTTTGGCTTGGCCAACGCTCCAGCCGTGTTTATGGACTTGATGAATAGGGTGTTCAGAGAGTTTCTAGACCAGTTCGTCATTGTTTTCAATGATGACATTCTGGTTTACTCCCAGACAGAGGAGGAGCACACCGAGCATTTGAGGCAGGTTTTGCAGACACTACGTCAGAACGAGCTGTATGGAAAGTATGAGAAGTGTGGGTTTTGGCTGAAGGAGTTTCAGTTTTTGGGGCATATTATTTCCGACCGGGGGATATCTGTTGATTCGGGGAAGGTATCCGCGGTAAAGGAGTGGGGACAACCCACAACACCGACTGAGATTCGTAGTTTCTTGGGCCTAGCAGGATACTACAGGAGGTTCATTCGGGGTTTCTCAAAGATAGCGGGTCCATTGACACATCTGACTCGTAACGGTGTGCCATTATTTTGGAGTGATGCCTGTCAGTTGGCATTCGATGAGTTGAAGGACAAGTTGACCTCAACACCTGTGTTAGCATTGCTGAGACCGGGAGTTGAGTATCTAGTTTACACCGATGTGTCCTTTCAAGGACTTGGGGGTGTATTGCAGCAGGAGAGTCAGGCCATAGCTTATGCTTCCCGTAAGCTTAAGCCTCACGAGAAGAATTACCCCACCCATGACTTGGAGTTAGCGGCAGTGGTATTTGCCCTTAGGATTTGGAGACATTATCTTTTGGGGGAGAAGTTTCGATTGTTCACGGACCACAAGTCCCTACAGTACCTATTCACGCAGAAGGAGTTGAATATGAGGCAAAGGAGGTGGCTTTAGTTTGTGAAGGACTATCAGTTTGATATCCAATATCACCCGGGGAAGGATAACGTGGTAGCAGACGCGTTGAGTCGTAGGCTAGTAGATGAAGTGGAAGGGGTGTGGAAGGCAAAGTGGAAGGAGTTGGGACACCAGGATGCAGTGGCCCGATCATTCATGTCGGTGATGACTGTTACACCGCAGATTGTCATGAGAGTGGTAAAGGCACAAGCAGATGACTCGTTCTGTCAGGAGCAGATAGTTCGATTATTAGCAGAGGGAGCCGAGTCCTATACCGTTAGCTCATACGGGGGATTACGCTTCAATGAGAGACTGGTAGTTCCGGAAGGGGAGGAATTGCGACACGAGGTGATGGCAGAGTCGCACGATTCACGGTTCGCGGTACATCCCGGTGGGGACAAAATGTACCAAGATATGAGACGTCAGTATTGGTGGAATGGGATGAAGAGAGATATTTCCGTGTTTGTTTCTAAATGCGCCACTTGTCAGCTGGTAAAAGTGGATCATCAGAGACCGGCAGGACTTCTACAGCCATTAGAGGTCCCGATGTGGATGTGGGAGAGCATATCCATGGACTTTATCACGGGGTTGCCTACGTCACAGAGAGGTCACGACTCCATTTGGGTAATTGTGGACAGGTTGACCAAAGTCACTCATTTTCTACCCGTAAGGATAGACTACACTACGGGACAGTATGCCCAGCTTTTTATTGCAGAAATTGTGAGACTTCACGGTGTGCCCCTAAATATCGTGTCTGACCGAGACAAGATATTTATTTCGCATTTTTGGGAAAGTTTTTAGGAGGCCATGGGCACGGAGTTGCGGTTGAGTACGACATATCACCCGCAGATCGATGGGTAAACTGAGCGTACAAACCAGATGTTGGAAGACATGTTGCGTATGTGCATCATTGACTTTGGGGGTGGATGGGAGCAGTATCTTCCACTGGTGGAGTTTGAGTTTGCTTACAATAACTCCTACCCGTTCACCATTGGCATGGCTCCATTTGAGGCGTTGTATGGTAGACCTTGTCGTTCCCCAGCATGTTGGTTAGAGGTAGGTGACAACAAACACCTTGGGCCGGAAGTGATTCAGGACACTTCGGCAAGGATAAAATTGATACGGAGTCCCATTCGGGTAGCTCAGGATCGGCAGAAGAGCTATGCTGATGCGAAGAGGTCTTTCAGGGAATTCGAAGTGGGGCACCAGGTTTTACTCAGAGTATCTCCTATGAAAGGGATTATGCGATTTGGGAAGAAGGGAAAGTTGGTACCGAGATATGTGGGGCCATTTCCTATCATCGAGCGGATTGGGTCTGTTGCTTACAGACTTGGGTTACCAAAAAATTTGCACAGGATTCATGATGTGTTTCATATTTTCTCGCTAAGAAAATATCTTAGAGACTATTTGGCTCATTCTCGCTGTGGAGGACATCGATCGCCAGCCTGATAGCTCCTACGAGGAGGGGCTGATTGCTATTTTGGACCGAAGTGAGCGGAAACTGCGGTCAAAGATAGTTCCGTTAGTACGTGTTCAGTGGAGGCATCATAATGCCGAGGAGTCCACATGGGAGCGTGAGGATGAGATGCGAGAATGTTATCCAGAGTTGTTTTTACCAAGTACTTTCTAGTTCCGAATTTCGGGACGAAATTCTGTTATTAGGGGGGAAGTATGTAATACCCCGTATTTTTGTGATATTTATTTATGGGATTAATTGAATTAAATGTGTATTAATTGAGAATTAATCCGAATAAAATACTAACGAGATGTGAGTTGGTATTTGATTATAATGCGTAAATATGGCAATATATGAATATTGAGAATATTAAAATTGTCGCGAGATAGAAATACGGCAATTTGAAAATTTTGTTGGGACGCGTGTGACAGTCGCGCCAGGAACATTATTTAATTAAAAAGTGAATTTTATTTTTATCAACCGTATGGTCATTTTGAGTGCGCCAACGTGTCCGGAAGGATCGAAATAGTCATAAAACACTAGCCGGGGGTTTAGTTTGGGTCCCGGAGCATTTTCGGGCCATACCGGCAACTTAAAAGGGTATTTAGGTAATTTTAAAATTTGGGGAATATTGACCAACGAATTTTGGGAATTAAAAATAGGGAATTTATTAACCCACTAACCCATTACCAACACTTAACTGATTAGAGGGCTACGGGGGTTTCATGAGAAGTGAAGAGAGGTTCCCAAAAGAGAAAACCTTAACCTCCATCTTCAACCTTCAACCTTGGGAGAAAAGGAGAGAGAGCAACCTTCATCAATTCAACACCAAATTCAGAGAATAATCCAAGTCAAGTGGTTTAATTACGTTAATTTCAAGCGAATGTTTCTTCCATGCTTAGAAATTTATAAAATTGCATTGTTTTGGGAGATTGATAAAAAACCATTGAATTGGAATTAGAAATTCACATTTTGATAAGGAGATTGCATGTAGAATCATGTTTGGGTGATTATTCTGATAGAAATACATCTTTTATAACACAAAAACGGATTTAATTATGGTTATTGATAACTCTAAATTTTTAGGGTTCATGTTCATGAGATTTGGGGAAAATTGGGGAGATTTGATGATTAAATGTGGTTTAGGATGATTTGATCCCATATATATGTTAAAAGACGACCTAAGTATGTTTATAAATGATTATAAACCTTGAACTACTGTTGGAATGATGTTTAAATGAGGTTAGAGGTGAAGAAAATTGGGAAAAACGAGATAGGAGAATTCTGGGCTCGAAACTGTCATCTCGTTAGAAGGTCTGCCCAAGTCGTTCGAACGAGCTTCTAACGAGTTGACAGTTTGACTTCTAACGAGTTGGATGTTCGTTCGATGCCCACTTCATTCGAACGAACTCTCGTTCAAACAAGCCTCGTTCGAACGAGACTTCTAACGAGTTGACAGTTTGGCCTTTTTGGCCTGATTTGATTTCTAGTGTCCCGTAACCTTGTTTAATTGATGAGATAACTTTCCCGTGTTAACTAATTGGTATAGTTGGGAGATTTGGTATTTATTGAGGAAGTAAATTATAAAATAGTAAATTAGACCGAATGATAATTGTGGGATTGGACGCGAATAATTAATTTCGACATGAGGATAATGAATGATGTGTATATATAAACCGGGGACACGGGTATTGGTATAAGAATGAGAAGTATACATCTACTAATTATGGTAATTACTAAGATGTGTGCATGCTTAATATATGTATATGATTTTATGTGTATGACATACCTACCACACTTGCTATCAATGGAGGTTTACGGTCGCTTAGGGCCGTCTAATCTTTGTGTGCCCGGATTTAGATTGGTACCTCGAGGACATAGGTCAGAGAAGGACTTATTGGGAAGTTAATAAGTCTGCTGATCATGGGAGCGTAGGTATGTGCATGACCCATGTGATGTGACTGTGTTCTCCCCCATTATTTGTGATTGTTGTTGTCTGAGAACGATTCCTGAGAGATTCGGAATGTGTATCCTTATGTACGTGATGTACCGGGATGGATAGTAGAGTATGTGTGCACCGTAGCTTAGTCGCGCGCGAAGTCGTTCGAGTGAGATGGAATCTCGCGTGAAGTCGCTCGAGCGACACGTGGAAGTCGTTCGAACGACAACCTTTCTGGTTCGAGCGACAGAGGGAATTTTGGGGATTTTTCTCAAAGTCTAGTTTTGAACTTACCGGTTTATTGGAGTGAGAGGAACTGCCAATTAGTAAATTTAAATAAGATGGAATTTTGCGAAATTATGTGAGAATAAATACTTTAATTATTTCGGTATAGAGAGAGAGTATACCTTGGAGATTATGAGAGAGATAGTAATTTAAATATTTATATTATACGTAAGTGATGAGGTTAAAATACGTATGAAGAGTATATATGTAGGTTGGAGAAATACCTATAATTTATAATAGGATGTGTGTATGCCTATTATGTAATATTATTGTAAGAGCACTAATGGGTGATAACCGTGGGGGTGCAAGAACCTTATAGTTAAGTGTACTAATGGGTGATAACCCAGGGGTACAAGGATGATTATTGTTAGGCGCACTAATGGGTGATAACCCGGGGGTGTTGGATTAATATTGATAGGTGCATTAATGGGTGCTAACCCAGGGATGAAATATTCTATTGTTAGGCACACTAATGGGTGATAACCCGAGGGTGCTGAATTATTATTGATAGGTGCATTAATTTGGTGCTAACCCGGGGATGCATGATTTTCTGTATATGTGCACTAATGGGTCTTAGCCGGGGGTGCAAGATTAGTATATATATATGTACAGGGATGATGTGACTATATATATATATATATATGGACTTGTGAATATTGCTACTGTGTGAAATTAGTAGACTTGGTAATAATAATAATCATTTCATTGCACCAAGTGGTCTTAACCTAAGAGTGCAGGATTAGTGTATATATACAGGGATGATGAGACTATATATATGTATGAGTGTACTTGGGTAACTTTCTACTTTGTGAGACTAGTAGATAAAATGAAAAGGAGAAGTAAAATGATCTTAGTGAATAAAAGATTAATCATTCAAACGATGAATAATGAAATTTAGTATGTGAGATAAACTATCTGAATGGCGTATTGTATGGGCGATACGGGAATACTACTTGTGAGCATATTTAGTATTAGTATGGTTTCTGACTAGTTAGATTGGGAGGTATGACTAGGGGAGATTAGATGTATGTTAGGCATGCACAATAGAAGAGAGGTGAGAAAATCATGTGAGAGTTCGATAACTAACATGCGTATAAGACTTGTTTTAAGAACCATTTTTAAATACTTGCTAAAATATTTTTACACATTGGGCTCTGATCCGTTTCTTGTATCTCTTCTCTCTTTTGCTATATATATGTATTATATCAGGTGCTCAGCCACAGGAGTATCAGATTTAGAGATTTGGATTGCTTGACGTGCTGCAGCTGTTGTGGAAGCTGTAGGTCCTTGTAGTAGACGCATCTATCCTTTCCATTCAGTTTCATATAGACTTATTGTTTAGGGCATATGTCGCCCACTTCTAGTTCTTTCATCAGAGATATTGTATTCATTTTATTGTATGGTTTGGAGTTTTGAGCTGGGAGTTTGATCCAGTCTTATTTAGTTCAGTATTTGATTCTGTACAGTACTTATTATATTCCTGTGTATGTTGATGGTTTATAATTCATTCTTGGATTGTTATGGAGTTAAAAGGGTTTATATTTTAACATGGAAAGAAATGGAAGTTAATTGGTTTTAATAAATTGGAAATGTTTTTACACTTAACTTAATTTTATATTAGGTGATTAATATGTTAAAAAGTTTTTCGACAGTGATGCTGAGAATGAACCAACTGAATATCCTATTTTAAATTGGTAGAGGACTGATCACCCTATATTTAATTGGGCGGGGTGTCACAGGTGGTATCAGAGCAATAGGTTCTAGTGTCCTTAGGATCTGTGCGATTTATTACATTTCAGTGTATCGTTCTTTGAGGTAGAGCCTTATGATAGGATTGTTGTGTTCCCTTACGTATGCGACTTACGTTCTCCTGCTGCGAATTATTATGGATGTGACTCATTATACAAAATTCGGTGTGATTTCAACCCGAACAATTTAGAACGACCAGCGAGGGCAGTAAGAAGAACTGCGGGAGAAGAGGCTCAACAGAAGACAGAGAGTAATCGGGTAAGAGTGATTGGGATAAAAATCACCACGAGAATTACTTAAACTAGAGATAGTAAAATCGTCACTCGGGAACTGTGGGTTCCTTGGACACAGTCATAGGTAACGGTGGAGTGAATTTAGGGCCACCTAGCATAGTAGATAAAGGGGAAATAAGAGGGAATCTTTTGAAAACCCATCGGTGAAGATGCAGGAAAGAAAATGAGAAAGTGTAACAGGCCAGCGGAGGTAGAAAATCCAAAGGCAATTGTGTAGAGTGGGGCGTGACGACACTCAGAATTTAATATGGAGTTAAAAGCTACAGTTCTTAGGAGCATCGTGTAGTGATTAGAGACAATCACCATACATGAAGAAGTGTGCTTGAAATTTAGGGAGAAATTTAGGTATGATTTGAGTGTGAAGTTTTCCATTCGATGTGATAACAAAATGTGAGTGAAATTTTGATGTTTAGCACAACGGGTAAGATAGAAACCGATCGTGAGAGAAAGGTTGAATTGCTTAATGAACTTCGTACCTGGCAGAGGGGTATAAATTATCCAAAGGGTTTATAGTTGATAAAGTACCCGTGAGAAGAATACCAGTATGGATGAGAAATCCATCTAGTTAGACTAATGTTGATGTCATCAAAGTTATACGGTTGCTAGTGATTGCAGTCCTTCCAAGAGAAGGGAGTAAAGAGGGTTAACGAACCTGCTGAAGAGCAGAAACTGAATTTAATGGTGTTAGTGAAACCCCACGTGAGAGTATACCCAATAAGGAACTCGATTAGATGATGTTAAGTGATTAACTTCAAAAGGATGATGAAGTCAATCAGGCTGTAGAGGCCAGCCATAGTTCCGAATAGCTAGCATAGCCAAAGGGACAGTGGAAGAATAATAGTCAGTTGAGACTGTCAGTCCGAGCGAAGGACATTCCCAAAATGGTCAGTGGGACCAACGACGGGGAAATGGTTTGTGAAGCTTTCCTTATGTGAAGGAAGTAGGACTACAAGTGTTGAATGAGTCCATAATTGAGAGGTGAGACCGAAGATATTAGAAATGGTAAACCGTGCCAGTTAGGCATAACGACTGGAGGAGCGAGACTTCCAGCGAAAGAATTTGGGGTCAAGGGAATTTGGCCCAGGAAATTTATAACCCGAGAGTGATGGGTTCAGGCTAGACCAGTAGAGTCCTCGTTAATAGCAGCATTCAGTACGTCAGAGTCTACGAAACCCAGGATGTTAACAGGAGTTTAATAAAGCTATAATTGAGGCCTGGAAAGTTTGGGCCAACGTTTCAATAATGGGCGTGAAATCCGCAAGATGGAATAAATTATCCATGGTGAGAGGGGACAACTATAGGATGAAATCCTAGGATGTATGACGATTGCAGATGTTCATGGGTCGTTATGGCAGCCCGTGCTAAGACCCTATGATTTGGCGAGACTGGTGAGGTTTTGCTTCTTCCTTGTGAGTAAAGGATAGATTCTAGTGACATGGGTGTGCCACAAATTTTATGTAAATTGGAAACCCTAAACTTCGCGTGCGGGTCGAGTTTAGTGGGAACGTTAGTTTTAATAGTCTTGTTACAAATGTATTTCTCGTAGTTAGCAGGGCATTTTGATGATTGCTCGTGAGGGAACCGGGCGGGCCCTAAGAATATGTTTTGTTGTTATAATTTACTACTGCATTGAGTCAGCTTTAGTAGAGTTTATTATGGTAGTGTGTAGTGATTAATTACCGTATGGTTTAAACGATAGTATAAATATATTCATATGACTGTCGTGCCGGATACTCCGGAAGGAGTGATCTTAGTTTTGTGCGGCGCCACCTGAAATAGGGTTGGGCCCAGATATGAGTGTAAATATGAAACTTTCATGGTAATATAGACCTCAACGAGTATAGTGTCTAATTATATGTGATTCCCGAGCATATGAATTTATTTGTCTGTTAAGACTTAGAATACATTGTGTTCTTATCGAGCGGCGAAATATAGCTCGTTATATATCTATAGCGCCAAGTACTTGAATTAGTGTGGGCTCCATGCTTCATGTTACATTTTTAGGGACATGAGAGTGGACGAGTAAATTTTTATATCACAATACGTAGATTGTGGGAAAGTACATAGTAGGTACTGAAGGCCTTACGGACCTCAACAACCGGCTAGGTTAGATGGTAGTGTATCGGGGGGGTTCCTTGTTTGGATTTCGCTTTATGAGACATCCCACGCATGAAACTAGCGAACGTTGGGAGTTGGAGAGAAGTTTGATCGATAGTACATAAGTTTTATATGTTGGTTATTGTACCTATAGGAGAATATATTTGAGAGTTGATAATTCTTTCATAACTTAAGGCTAATAGAGTAGCCTGGCCTTAGTATTTTTCGGAATAGAGCAATGATACCATTGAAGGATTGATTAAGTTATGGTTAGTGGGGCGGGTGAGTGCACCCCTACCACATCAGCATACCGAGTGTGCAAGAATTGAGGTAAGAAAATCTTATGCCTTTGGTATAATGATGCGTGGGGTATAGGGTGTACGGGCGCCCTAAGGGATTGAATCAGGTAGTGGATTGTGATTAGCATGTGAATTTGATAACATGTAGTCGGGTAAGCCGGAGCTTATTCACGACGTTTTGTCAGAGACTTATGTTTCAAGATAAATTGAAATTTATTCAAGAAAGACAAGATGTGTCAGAATACAAACAACAGTGGTGATGAGTTTAATGTAGAGTAACCATCAAAGTTAGTCTGCAGTAGGTCAGCTAACTGTTAGAAAAAGGGCGGACAATTCGAAACCGGTAGGGGGCTTCTTCCACTAGAGAATGGAAGAGTATTCCCAAGGATCTTCTCATGTAGCTGAGATGGTGAGATTATAAGTACTAAAATGCGATTGAGTATGGCCTAATACCCATAGAGGGATGTCAGGACAAGCGGTCTAATCGGATGCGGGAGAGAAAATTTTATGTGAACCCTGAGATCTTAGGGGAGGACGAGAGTAGTACCTTCCACTAGTGGAGTTTGTGTACAAATAACTCCTATAAATTCACGTTCGGGCAGAGTGCCAGTAGAAGTATGGCACGGTAAACTTGGTTATTGTCCTACTTAATAGTTAAAGGTGAGGGACCAGTTATGATTACAAATGTCGGAGAAGTATATATTGTGTGTGAAATATATATTGCACACCGAATTTACTTGTATGAACGACACGAGACGAAGTCGTATGTATATGAAAAGAGGATACATCTACTAAGGTGCTAATAGTAGAAGACTAGATATTGAATATCTAAAATAAAGTTGAAGTAGTGAAACTTAAGCAGAAAGGCTTGGGCAAGAGCCTATATGATAGGGTAACCTGGAGTTTAAAGCAAATACATGTGAAGTGTTCATTATTAAGGGTATTCGATAGCGGACTATATGGGTGGTACGGAATAGCTTACTTGTGAGCGTCGGGATGCGATGCGCAATATTTTTACAACATTGTCTGTACCTGGTATACTTTTTTCGAATTTCGGGACGAAATTTCGTTGTAAGGGGGGAAGTATGTAACACCCCGTATTTTTGACGATTTAAATAATTATGTGATTAATTATTATTATGGGAATAAATATGCGATTAATTATTGTTGTTGGATTAATTAAATTAAAATGTGGGAAATTAATTTGTTATTAATTCGGATTAAAATAATTATTAAATAGCGTGCCAAGGGTTAATACTTATTGCTGTGAACTATTAAATATTACTGTGTGATATGTAATATGGATTTATGATAATTGATCAATTGTCGGAAGTGAGAAATACGATAGTTTGATAATTTAAGTCTGACACGCGTGTGAGTCGTGTCGGGACTAATTGAATGGAATAAAAAGAGAAATTATTTATATTAACTCGTATAGTCATTTTGAGTGCGCCATTGAGTCTGGGAGGGTCAAGATAGTAAAAATAGTATACCCGGCTGTTTAGTTTGGGTCCCGGGGCGATTTTAGGCCAAACCGGCACCCCGAGAAGGCATTATGGTAAATTGTATTTTTGGGATAAATTAATGGACGAAAATTAAGAGTAATTATATCAGCCTAGGAAATTCCATTAGGGTTAATAGGTTACACAAATCAAGAACGGCCATGGAGGGTGTGAGGGAGAACCAATTTCCAAGAGAGAAGGCTCGTTGGGCATCACCTTGCACAACCGTGACCACCAACGCGTAGATCGTGAAGAGAGGAACGCGTATATACCAATATCATCAACGGATCAGACCGTCATATTCGAGGCAACTGTTTATTACTTGCTTTATTTTAGCAATAATCATGCTCATGTTAGTCTAGGTGGAATTAATTATGATTTATATGTTAATTGGGTGAAAATTGGAGATTTAAATTATGATTAAGGATTGGTTTAATTAGTGGTTGGAATTCATTCATGTATGTAGAGGATTAATCATGGAATTGGATTATATATTGATGAACGAATCGTGGTTGATTAGGTTCTTGAATTGGAATTTGGAAAACTAGGGTTCATGTGAATTAATTTGGGGATTTATGTAATTATGATGATTAATGACGAATTAGGATCCTAGGATGATATAAATGATCTATAACTTGTTAGGGGTTAATGGGTATTGATGATGAGTTGTTGGGAATTGAATCTTAGAGGTTTTTAGGTTCAAAAATGGTGAAAAAACGTTGAAGTTTGGTGAAGAAGACGAAAAGTGCAATCTCGCGCGATCTCGCGCGAAGTGGTTCAAACGAGATGGAGATCTCGCGCGAAGTCGTTCGAGTGAGATGGAATCTCGCGTGAAGTCGCTCGAGCGACACGTGGAAGTCGTTCGAACGACAACCCTTCTGGTTCGAGCGACAGAGGGAATTTTGGGGATTTTTCTCAAAGTCTAGTTTTGAACTTACCGGTTTATTGGAGTGAGAGGAACTGCCAATTAGTAAATTTAAATAAGATGGAATTTTGCGAAATTATGTGAGAATAAATACTTTAATTATTTCGGTATAGAGAGAGAGTATACCTTGGAGATTATGAGAGAGATAGTAATTTAAATATTTATATTATACGTAAGTGATGAGGTTAAAATACGTATGAAGAGTATATATGTAGGTTGGAGAAATACCTATAATTTATAATAGGATGTGTGTATGCCTATTATGTAATATTATTGTAAGAGCACTAATGGGTGATAACCCGGGGGGTGCAAGAACCTTATAGTTAAGTGTACTAATGGGTGATAACCCAGGGGTACAAGGATGATTATTGTTAGGCGCACTAATGGGTGATAACCCGGGGGTGTTGGATTAATATTGATAGGTGCATTAATGGGTGCTAACCCAGGGATGAAATATTCTATTGTTAGGCACACTAATGGGTGATAACCCGGGGGTTATGAATTATTATTGATAGGTGCATTAATTTGGTGCTAACCCGGGGATGCATGATTTTCTGTATATGTGCACTAATGGGTCTTAGCCGGGGGTGCAAGATTAGTATATATATATGTACAGGGATGATGTGACTATATATATATATATATATGGACTTGTGAATATTGCTACTGTGTGAAATTAGTAGACTTGGTAATAATAATAATCATTTCATTGCACCAAGTGGTCTTAACCTAAGAGTGCAGGATTAGTGTATATATACAGGGATGATGAGACTATATATATGTATGAGTGTACTTGGGTAACTTTCTACTTTGTGAGACTAGTAGATAAAATGAAAAGGAGAAGTAAAATGATCTTAGTGAATACAAGATTAATCATTCAAACGATGAATAATGAAATTTAGTATGTGAGATAAACTATCTGAATGGCGTATTGTATGGGCGATACGGGAATACTACTTGTGAGCATAGTTAGTATTAGTATGGTTTCTGACTAGTTAGATTGGGAGGTATGACTAGGGGAGATTAGATGTATGTTAGGCGTGCACAATAGACGAGAGGTGAGAAACTCATGTGAGAGTTCGATAACTAACATGCGTATAAGACTTGTTTTAAGAACCATTTTTAAATACTTGCTAAAATATTTTTACACATCGGGCTCTGATCCGTTTCTTGTATCTCTTCTCTCTTTTGCTATATATATGTATTATATCAGGTGCTCAGCCACAGGAGTATCAGATTTAGAGATTTGGATTGCTTGACGTGCTGCAGCTGTTGTGGAAGCTGTAGGTCCTTATAGTAGACGCATCTATCCTTTCCATTCAGTTTCATATAGACTTATTGTTTAGGGCATATGTCGCCCACTTCTAGTTCTTTCATCAGAGATATTGTATTCAGTTTATTTTATGGTTTGGAGTTTTGAGCTGGGAGTTTGATCCAGTCTTATTTAGTTCAGTATTTGATTCTGTACAGTACTTATTATATTCCTGTGTATGTTGATGGTTTATAATTCATTCTTGGATTGTTATGGAGTTAAAAGGGTTTATATTTTAACATGGAAAGAAATGGAAGTTAATTGGTTTTAATAAATTGGAAATGTTTTGACACTTAGCTTAATTTTATATTAGGTGATTAATATGTTAATAAGTTTTTCGACAGTGATGCTGAGAATGAACCAACTGAATATCCTGTTTTAAATTTGTAGAAGAGTGGTCACCCTATATTTAATTGGGCGGGGTGTCATAATAGAGTCATGATAATAGAAGCATAACTAGGATACAATGTCATTGTGCAAACCCGTTCATACATTTGACCAGCTCCTCATAATTTTTGTTTTCTTTTTCTTTTGAACATATCAACTAAACTAAACAAGCCTTGGCTAATTTTTCTTTTATAATGCCGTATTTTTTTTAAGGCGAAATATTCAATGGTGGCTTTTCATGAAAAGTAATTTGGTCTTTCGCAACCCGAATCCATTGAAAAACAACTACACCAGATAACCATATTTTTCTATTTTTTTAAATCCGAGAAATGGTTATTATATTCACAAATTCTCCATAGTCGTAGTAAAATGTATATGACTAAATTGATGGGAGAACATATCACTTATCTCAAATATACATGTGAAGTTTAAATTTCAAAAGCGCTCGTGCATGTGTGGATCGAGGCATATAAAAATAGAAACCATTAAGCAACACAAAATCCAACTACTCCATGCAAGCATGGCAAAGAACATTTAAAGGATTAAAAATCTTAACCAAAAGTTCTAGCCACATCAAAGCGAAAAGGAAAAGGATTCAAACACAAGTATATGCCACATAAAGTGTGTTAAACCAAAATACACAAACCAAAAAAAATATTTTTGAGTATTGAAATTTTTAACCAAAATAAGGATTACAACTCAAAAGAACACACAAAAAAATCTTTTCGTATTTTTCTCAAAAAGATACAAACAAATAAAATTAAATACAAAAGATATACACAAAGAATAATTCTAGCATGTGATTAATCATGGAGCATAGACTAGAAAATGACAAACATACATACACCTAGCATAAATATATCATGAAGCACAAAAACGCTAGAGTATGTAAACAAAGCTAACACATTTAACCTTTTGATTTATCATGGGAGGTTTCACGTGATAGAAAATGAGAATTATAAACCCTATCTTGTAGAGTTACCATGTCGAATCTCCTAACCCAAAAAAGTGAAAAGTGACAATCTCGGGATTGGGTGACCTTGGCTACCTTGGTGACCTTACTCTTGGATTTCCTAGGATTTTTTTTTAGATCCAAACAAAATTTTCTAAGATGACCTTTTCGACCACAATGTGAGAAAGTAAAGACCCGACGAAAAGTAGTACCTAAGGATTGACCTTTGGAAATGTTCCAAGGTTATTCTCTCAAAATAGTGGTTTTGTCTTTATTGGCGGAAGCATTATAAGAATAGAAGCGTAAACCACAGTGTCATTTTTGACTTGGACGATTCCTAATATTTTATCTAATTTAGCGGACCTACATTTCAAATCAAATTTGACCTTACTAGAGTCTCTAAATTTTTCTTCTAATTCTAAAATCTTAGACTCTAATAAAACCTTCCTCTCTTCAAACACGAGAAGCTCTTTCTTCATTGTTTTTATCAAACCTCTAGGGCTAATTCTCTCGCCTTCAACATATTTAAGCTTCTCACGAAGATCTCTCTCACGTGTCCTAAGGTCTTCCACTAAATCAATCTCATCAATGACCTTGGCACTCTATCTAAAACTAGCTTATAACTTCAAATTATCCCTTTTTAATTTAATTGATTCGGTATACAATTCTTGAAAAGCCACTTGAAGTTCACTCTCATCACCCTCTTCATCATTCTCATTCTCACTTTCAAATCCACTCTCATTACCATCAAATTGTTGGGATTCACAAACAAAGGCCTCAGAAGGGTCATGTAAATTTATATCTTTATAGGAAGATTCATTATCGGTGCTCACATGACTTGCCATGAACGCGGTAAAGTTGCACTCGATGGGGGATTCGGGTCCCTCTTACTTATCACTATCACTAAGGGTGGAATTGTATGAAATTGATTGCTTGCCCTCTCTCCTGAGTTTAGCGGAACAATCAAAAGCCCTATGGCCATACCCTTCACAAACAAAGCAATGATTTAACTCGTCCCTATTTAGATCTTCATTTTTCCTTTTAGGAATTTTTCGGCTTTGTCATACTTAGATTCATCAAATTTCTTAAAATCATTTTTAAGATTTTCTTTGTTAAACTTAAGAAATTTTCTAAATTTTCTAGCAAACATAGCCATATCTTCCGAGTTAAAATCACTCTCATCATCCGAAACTTATTTTTCCTCTTTTTGAGCTTTCAAAGTGATTCCCTTATCTTTCTTCTTTTCGGTCTTAGAGGAAAACATGTCAACTTCATAGGTTTGTAAATCACCTACGAACTATTCTAGTTTCGTAGAGGCTAAAGTGGGTAAGGAATTCAACACGGACACTTTAGAAATTAATCTATCGGGTAGGGACCTTAAAATTTTCTTTACTACTCGGTCACCGGGTATTTTTTCTCCCAAACTAAAAGATGAATTAACAATGTCAGAAAGTCTAGCATAAAATTCATCAAAAGTTTCACTCTCTAACATTTTTATGGTATCGAATTGAGTGGTGAGGTTTTGGAGTTTTGAAGATTTTATGACACTAGTTCCCTCGTGGGTGAGTTATAAAATATCCCAAGCTTCTTTAGCGGTTTCACATGTCATGATACGTCGAAATTCATCCGGTGTGACCGCACTAAACAAAGTATTCAAGACACGGGAATTAAAATTGGCTAGTTCTCACTCCATCTCTCTACGAGTTTGGGGACACGTTTATTTTATACTAAACATGTAGGTGGGAACCACTCAGTAACGACAGATAGCCAAACCCTTTCATCTATGGACTTTAGTGCCGATTTCACACGCACTTGCCAGTATGCGTAATTAGAACCATCAAAGACTGAAAATTTTGAAAACGGGGAAAATTTTATTTTTAATCTAAACATAAAAAGGACCTAAACGCAATAACTTAGCGCTTCTAACTCTAATACAACTTGTTAGAACACAAGGCCCTAATTTTAAATTCTTTAAATTAATGTAATGGTTCAATTATATATCAAATTTTAATTTTTCAAAAATTATTTCATTTTTCTTTCTTTAAACCAATGAAAAATTAAATTAAACTACAAGTGAAGATTAAACTACACAAACAATTTCAATTTTCACTTAAATCGAATTAATTCAACCCAAGTCCTAAAATCTGCCTAACAATGATTTATTCTAATTCTCAATATAGGTCAAACCAAATTTTATCAAATTAAAATTCTGGACATGAATTAAATTAAACTTACCCAAATTATAAATTAGCACCGAATTAAAGCAAGATTGCAAAATAAACCCAATTTTATCTTTTTAACCTAAGCATGCATTCTAGGTGAGTTAAACAAGATAAACTAAGTAATCTCACTACACGATGATGTACGAGGAAAACCCAAATGGGAAAAATCTCGGAAGACCCTTGCCTACAAATCCACTAGATATGGTTTTACAGTTACAAGACAAAAGACTTACAACACTCGACTTAACTCCCTCCAAGCCCCGACGCTTCTTCTTGCAAATACCTCCGTATAGTTGATAACCACGGTGTCCATCACAGTCTTGGAGTCCACCAATAGAAGCACAACAACCGTCAACCACACATGGTGCCTTTCACCATATGAGAAAGCCGCAGCAAGCACAAGTTCTTCTCCTTTGTGGGTAGGGAATAAACCCAAACTTCTCTTCTTGTTGGTGTAGAGAAAACCCGGTGCCAAATAAACTCTCCAAGAAATATATATATATTTGAAAGCTTGGATTTAAACAAACATGGGTGTATGTGTGTTTTGTAGAATTTTAATCCATGAATTTACACACACAAAGCTTGAACTTTTGATAGAAAACTTTTTGCTCTCAAAGACTAGAATAAGGTGTGTCAAAAGTTGCACCGAAAAAGTCTTGTTCCCGCAATTTTTAATTTGGTAAAAGAGGTGGGAAACGAAATGCGCAAGTGAGAAGTTATTAAAAAAACTATCAGAAAACTGTCCAGGTCGTTCGAACGACATTTCCGAAAAAAATGCCCCAAAATCGTTTGAAGTCTCGTTCGAACGATTTTTATAACGAGAATGAAGAGAGTTTAATACAAAGTCGTTGAAAAACTCGTTCGATTTCTCATTCGAACGATAATTTGAACGAAAATTCATAAAACTTTGTTTTTCACTTTTAAGCCCAAAAAACTTTTGAAAAAAGTTCTAAAGATATTTTTTGAATATAAAAGATCAAAAAAGTATTTTATTAAATACACCCAATAAAAGTTCCAAGCTCATATATATATATATATAAAACGGCTTCATACCTTTGGAGCCTTGGAATCCTCAAATGTTGATGACGTGAAACATGTGGCAAGAACCCCGGCAAGGATTCAACTTTAATTTTTGTTCGCTACATCTTCAAATTATTCAAATGTCATAGGCTAGATAGGAACAAACATTTATCCTATGACTCAAGTGGTTTTGTCCGGAATTAAGCCAAAACTATATATGGACTCAATTGGAAATTTGTGTCCTTACACTGCTAAAGATCAAGGACTGAGGTTCTTGTGATTCTTATGAAGATCATTGCTGAAGCAAGGCTGCGGTCTTATGATTCTTGAGAGGATCATAGTAGATTCATTTATAAAATTTATAAGTTGCAGTTTGTAAATTTTATAAAGTGAATAAAAGGTTTTACCCAAAAGTTATTTTTTCTTGAAACTCTAGTTTGATTTATGTTTTGAATCACATAGTTGCATGTTCTAGGGTTAATCGAATTAAAATTTGGTGTGGATTGTTATCTAAATTTAATAACTTAATGCCATTAGATAATTGAGCACTCTCAAATTCATCCGTTCGAATTGAGGAAAGTTTATCCAGTGTAGGAATATAATTATTTTTTTGTTATTGTGTAGATATTCATTGGAATCTGTACCTAATTGTATTATAATCTGATTTTTATAATCAACTAACTAATTTCGTAATTCAGTTAATGAGAAAAATTAAGTTAATATACATGTTAATTGTATAATTTAAATTGAGTAGAATTCCTCATGTGTCTGAGGTAGATTTGGCATATATTTGTTCGAATGGTGTTATACATTAATAATCCATCAAAATACCCTTGACAAAGAATTGATAACAATCAGAACTCAATTTATTAAAAGATTTGAAGCTAGAGTTCTAGGATTTAATTTGAAATGAATCCATCTAATTCATGTTAAAATCATGTAAAAACCTTAGATATAGGTTAGGATTGATGTTACACCAATTGTAGCTAAAGAAGATTGGGTTTGGAGACATTTATAGGCTTCAAAACTAGGTTTGGTGTTAACAATGGTGGAATTTGGAGTTGGATAAAATGAATCTAGGTTCAGCTAATTGGAACGAGATTTATATCTCGTTTCAACAAGATTGGGTATTTCGTTTGAACGAGTGTTAGACTCGTCTGGACGAGTTAAGTCTTTTTGTTTTAATGATTTTAATATCTCTCTCGAATGACCTGTAGAATGTCATTCAAACGAGACACGGGAATTCGTTTGAACGAGTTTGTCACTATTTTGGAAACTTATTCTTAATTAAATGAGTTTAATTTATATAAATAATCTGGATTAAAACTTAGTAAACTTGGTATGAGTAAGATTACTACTCTTGTGTATTATGTGCTACATACCACGCGTGAGTTCTTGTCGAATACGTGCTAGAGGGGATGTCTTTTATGGGGCGTATAGGATGTCATCCCTGCTGACACCCTGGTGATAGAGATGGGATATGGGATATCTACCTTAGTTATTTTTCCCTGAACACTTCCTACTGAAAGTATTCGTTATATCCTTAGTGGATTAACGAGGGGATCCTCTCATATTGCCTCAAGTATGGGATAGTATGATTGGTGTGAAGGCGTAGTGATTATTTCTTATTGATGGTTTGAGGTTATATGTGTGGGACAACCTATAACTATGCCTAGTGCACGCGAGAGATCCCTAAAGGCGGTAGGGATTGGCCTTCATTGTATGCAGGATCGAGCGTAACCTATTTGTTATGGACCCGGTTGATATCGTACTTATGTGGTTATTAGATGTGAAGACTATCTTCCTTATATGTGCATATACTTGAGTTATAGACTGAGTTAATTATGGAACCTTTACTTGTATTCATTTAAGACGGATAATATTTAATCATGGGGTTCACTTGGGGTTAGGGAGTTAGACGATGTTGATATTTATGATTGTTTTGAGTTGAGAAAACTTAAAATTAATTAAAATACGTGAGGAAGATGCGTAGTTATATTGTAGCAAAAACTCAGTTCTAATCTTACTCTTTGTAAGCTTGCTATTAATGTTGTTGTTGAATTCTGTTTTCCAAACCTAGGCCGCCGATGCAATCTCACCCCTGATTATATCTTGCATTTCTCTGTTTCTGCTCTTATAAGATGTAAGAGTTGAGCCTGCGTGCTCAAACTCTATTTCTATTTATTTTTTAGTTATGTTAGACATTATTTTAGTTATTATATTATGCAATGGGTTGAAATTATGTTTGAGATAATAGTACTTTCGGTGTTGGATTTTATTACTGCGAGGTTATGATATCAGAGGTTTATGTTGGTTTATTCTTGTGATTATATTCAGTTATTTACTTTATGTAGCTAGTTTATTTTTCCATCATGCTTAGAATGACATCTATTTGTATAGACTCCTGCATTATTTATTTTAGACCTGATCAATCTAGGTTAGATTTTATGGGGTGTGTAATACCCCGTACTTTTGTCTATATTTATTTTTGGGATTAATTAATTAAATGCGTATTAATTGGAAATTAATCCGGGTTATAAGTACTAATGAAATGCGAATTGGTATTTGATTAGGTGCATATATGATTATATATGTATTTGGTATTATAAAATTTGTCGTGAGATTTATATACGACATTTTAGAAATTTTGTTGAGACGCGTGGGACCGCCGCGTCACGGTATAATATTTTGATAATAAAAGTGAATTTAAAATCTATAATCCGTATGGTCGTTTTGAGTGCGTCAACGCGTCCGGAAGGGTCGAGATAGTCAGAAAACACTACCCGGGGGTATAGTTTGGGTCCCGGGGTATTTTTAGGCCATACCGGTAACTTAAAGGGTATTTTGGTAATTTTACATTTTTAGGAATTAAAAGTGACGAAAATTAGAGATGTAAATCTGATGTGGATTAAACCCAATAAGCCCATTAACCAACCCATATTAACCTAGAAGGCTACGTAGGTTGTCATTTAGGTTTTCTAAGTTTCCCCAAATCAAACCCTAGCCACCTTGAGCCACCATTGGAGAAGGAACTTAGAGAGAGAGGAAACTCTGCAGAATCTTCACGAAACCTTCACCAAATCAGAAATCAAACCAAGGCAAGTGGTTTAATTATGTTTAATTTCAGCAAATGTTCTTTCCATGTTAGAAAATTCGGATTTATGGTTTGTTCTTGATAAATATGAAAACCCATGTAGATTAGATCATAGAACTTGAGAAATTGTGAAGAGAATTGCCTGTAGAATAGTTTGGAGACAATTAATCTGATGTTAATACATGATTGGGTGAAAGAAAAACGAATTAAATTCTGGAATTTGATGTTGATATATATCTAGGGTTCATGTTCTTGATGATATTAGGGAAAAGTATAAAATCTTGGGATTTAATGATGTTTAGGATGCCTTATTGCCTTAAAAGACGTTAGTTTATGACCTAAGCATGTTTTAGTATGATTAGAGGACTTAAATCATTGTTAGAACGAACTTTGGAGAAGGATTGAAGTGATAAAAATGGTGAAAAACGAGATGGGAAAAATCTGGGTCGAAACTGGTAATTCGTTAGAAGCAGCTCCCAGGTCGTTCGAACGAACTCGTTCGAACGAGCTTCTAACGAGTTGACCAGTCGTTACTAACGAGAAGGGATCTCGTTCGATATCTCGTTCGAACGAGATATCGTTAGAAGGAACAGTTCGTTCAAATGAACTGGGATCTCGTTCGAACAGCCTCGTTCGAACGAGACTTCTAACGAGTTAACAGAAGGATCTCGTTCGAACCTCCTCGTTCGAACGAAACTTCTAACGAGTTGACAGTTTGGTCCTTTTAGAACTGTTTTGACTTTTGGAGTCCCGGAAACTGGTTCAAGGGTAGAGTTAGCATTCCTTTGATGATGTAGTGATAGAATTGGGACTTTTGGGCAATTATGAAGAGTAAATTATATACGAGAGTTGTATTACATGGACGGTTTGGGATGAGACGTGAGTGTCTATTACGACGTGAGAAATTATAGCGCGTATAATCACAAATCGGATTAGTATAAATTATTATAATTATAGTTAGTACGAGAATGCGATACGTACTACGATTAAAATACGGTATTACTAAGATGTGTGTTTACTTAGTATTGGTATATGGATTGTGTGTATGACATACCTACCATACTTGCTATCACGGGAGGTTACGTTCACTTAGGACCCTCTAATCCTTGTGTGCCTACAGGGGGGATATAGACTGGTACCTCGATGAACATAGGTCATAGAAAGACTTATTGTGATATAAATAAGTCCGCTGATCATGGGAGCGTAGGTATGTGCGTGACCCATGTGATGGCGACTGTGTTCGCCTCCATTATTTGTGATGTTGTTATCGGTAAACTATTCCTGAGAGATTCGGAATATGTAATCCTTATGTACGTGATGTACCGGGATGGATAGCAGAGTATGTGTGCACCATAGCTTAGATTGCGGGGTGCTTGTACCGTATATTTATGTTGTGAATAATATACATTTAATTAATGGAAATCCTCCTGTTAATGTTGTAAAAATATTACGGTATTGTTTCGAGATATATAATGAGTTAACTGATAGTTATATCAATGGCATATTTAGTAACTGAGTTTACGTTAAACCTCTATTTAATTACGAGCATTACATGTTAATAGAACCGGGTAAAAAGAGTAGGAACTATTACAGTCTAGCTAGTTATGATGTCACTTAGCTAGTGGTTATATTATTGTAGATGGGTACTTGCGTTAGGAGTGCACAGTTAGACGAGAGGTGAGAATATCATGTGAGTGCACGTCCTAACATGTATTTTGCATTTAATGTTTTAAATGTTTTTAAAGCACTTGAAGGTTTTTAAAATATAACTCCACATTCGGGCTCTGACCCGTTTGCTTTTCAAATCTCTTTTTCTTTGTAAAACCATTTTTAGGTGCCCAGCCACAAGGACACCAAGCATAGGATACTCATTCAGGTGACGAGCTGTAGCTGCTTGTGGAAGCTACAGGGATTTGCCTGTAGACGCTTCTATCTTTTGGATTCCAGAGTCACCATCTATCAGTTGTAGGGCATGTTGCCCATTTCTTTAGAGACATCTTTTATATTTCAGTTTTCAGACTTTAGCATGTTTTATTTCAGTTTCGGTTATTCATTTCAGTTATGGGATTGTAGTGAGGAGTTTTCCTCCAGACTTTATTTACTCTATTGTGATGGTTATTCATTTTACTTCAGTATGGAATGGTGTTGTTTACTTCTTCTTTACATTGTTGCATGTTAATCAGACTTATACTAAAATTTGGCAACTTGCTTTTTTAAATACTAGGTGGTTAGTAATAATAAAATGTTTTCGACAGTGATGCTATTAACTGAGCCAACTTGGCATTTTGAATTGATTTTATAAAGGAGTAGCTACCCGGTATTTAATTAGTCGGGGTGTCACAGGTGGTATCAGAGCATCAGGTTCTAGTGTCCTTTAGGATCTGTACGGCTATTATGTTTCCGCTACGTTTCTTTGATATAGAGCCCTATATTTTAGGACTGTTGTACTCTTTTTGTGTATGCTTCGTTCTTCAGCTATATTAAGTTTATAACCGTGAACTTATAAACTTTGTTCTTATTCCAGATGCCTCCACGACGTGCACGACGAGTTCCCAGGGATGCAACGCCCGAACCCCAGCCCGCTCCAGTTCAGGGCATGATGAACGCCGCTGAGGTTGCAGCTATAGTAGCCAAGCGGTAAATGTCGCGATTGCCGTGATTCAACAGGCACCGCCTCAGGCGCCGGTTGCCGCGCCAGCACAGGTTAATGCATTCCCGTCTGCTTGGGAGCGTGTACGAGACGCTTTTCAGAAATAGCATCCGCCAGAGTTTGCAGGTAGCTCAGATGTGGTAGTCTCGAACCAATGGAGGAAGGACATACAGAGGCATTTGAGGATGCATGAGTGCACTGATGTTCAGAAATAGGTGCTAGCTACTTTCAAGCTAGTGGGATCTGCACTACAGTGGTGGGAGTCTATTACCACCGCGGAGGAGAGGGATACCCTCACGATTCAGGAGTTCTGGGTGCGGTTCGACCGCAAGTACTTTCCGTCCGCAGTTCATACATAGATGAGGAGGAAGCTGATGAGTTTGAAGCAGGAGGGCAAGACAGTGGCCGAGTATGAGGCCGAGTTCACTAACTTGTTGAATATCGTTCCAGACGAGATTCCAACAGAGAAGAAGAAGATAGAGAAGTTCACCGACGGGTTGAATTGGAGGATCCGTCAACATCTGCTAGGGAACCTATCGTTGGCCACTTATTCTGATGTGGTTAACGCTGCATTGTTTCACTGCCAGGACCACCGTTTTCATATGGCCGAGGGCAAGCGGTCGGGAGAGTCTAGCCATCAGGGCAGGACTGGAGGACATGGTGCCAGCGGGGCACAAACCGGTCAGGGGCAGAGACAGAATTAGCAGGGTACCCAGCAGGGGGATAATAAGAGGTTCCGGTCAGGGAACTACAGGCAGGGTCAGGGAGGTTTTCCGTCAGGGCCATCAGGGTCCAAACGGCCATCAGGGCCAACAGGGGCAGAATGGGCAGCAGTTCCATCAGGGCCAGCAGGGCCAAGGGAGGAACGGTAGCGGCCACCAGGGCCGGGGACAGCAGGGGCAGAGGGGAGGGAACTTCCCAGGGAAGTGCTTTGTTTGTGGCAAGACTGGCCATAAGAAGCAGAATTGTCCTGATAGGGGCAGGGCCCCACAGCAGCAGCAGCAGGGTGCTCGCCAGGAGCAACAGAGGCCTATGTTTCCCTCCGTTCTTCCCGCACCGCCATAGATGGCAGCATTGCCACCCATTCCAGCAGTACAGTATGGACGTGTCTACAACGTTCACCAGGCTGCAGTTCCACAGGCACCGCCCGCGATCGAGGGTACGTTTCCTATCCATGGCACTATGGGTCGGGTGTTATTTGATATGGGAGCTACACACTGTTTTATAGCTACACACTTCGCGAAAGCTTTAGGATTGTTAGCTACGGCAGAGAGCACAGTGACGTGTGTCGACTCACCATTAGGGAGTGGGTCACTTATTTTCTTTATATGCCGGGGAGTGGGGGTAGAGATTGGTGGTTTGGTATTGCCTGTAGACATGTTAGTGTTAGACATGCATGTTCACGATGTGATCATCGGTATGGATTGGCTCGTAGCATATAGGGCCATGATTGATTGCTTCAGCGGGAGCATTGTTTTTGCCATTCCGGGGCAAGAGATGTTTATAGTGGCGATGCCTCGCCCAGAGGGAGGATCGACCGCTCATCTGTATTACATAGAGGAGGATACCCCTAAGGAGGTTGTGATTCCTTTGGATTCGATCCCGGTTGTCAGGGAGTATTCAGATGTGTTTCAGGAGATACCAGGCTTACCACCCAGTCGAGAGATAGACTTCGTTATAGATTTGCTACCGGGTACGAGACCTATAGCACGCGCACCGTACCGTATGGCTCCAGCTGAGATGAGAGAGCTACGGGATCAGATAGAGCAGCTGTTAGGATAAGGCTTTATTCGCAGGAGTACCTCACCTTGGGGCGCTCCAGTTTTATTTGTGAAGAAGAGGGACGGTTCACTGAGATTGTGTGTGGACTACCGAGAGTTGAATAAGGTCACGATACGGAATAAGTATCCGTTGCCTCAAATCGATGACTTGTTCGACCAGTTGAGAGGAGCTTCTTTCTTCTCGAAGATTGACTTGAGGTCGGGATACCATCAGTTGCGTATCAGGGAGGAGGATGTCTCGAAGACCTCATTCTTGTCGAGATATGGTTCTTACGAGTTTCGGGTTATGCCTTTCGGCTTGACCAACGCTCCAGCAGTGTTTATGGACTTGATGAACAGGGTGTTCAGGGATTTCCTAGACCAGTTTGTCATCGTCTTCATTGATGATATTCTGGTTTACTCTCAGACAGAGGAGGAGCACGCCGAGCATTTGAGGCAGGTTTTACAGACACTTCGTCAGAACGAGCTGTATGCAAAATACGAGAAGTGCGGGTTTTGGTTGAAGGAAGTCCAGTTCTTGGGTCACATTATTTCCGACCAGGGAATATCTGTCGATCCGGGGAAGGTATCAGCGGTGAAGGAGTGGGGACAGCCCACGACGCCAACGGAGATTCGTAGTTTCTTGGGTTTAGCAGGATACTACAGGAGGTTTATTCGGGGTTTCTCGGAGATAGAAGGTCCTTTGACACATCTTACTCGTAAGGGTGTGCCATATATCTGGAGTGATGCCTGTCAGTTGGCATTCGATGAGTTGAAGGACAAATTGACCTCAGCACCTGTGTTAGCATTCCCGAGACCGGGAGTTGAGTATTAGGTTTACACCGATGCGTCCTTGCAAGGACTGGGAGGTGTATTGCAGCAGGAGAGACAGGCCATAGCTTATGCTTCCCGTAAGCTTAAGCCTCATGAGCAGAATTACCGCACGCATGATTTGGAGTTGGCAGCAGTGGTATTTGCCTTACGGATTTGGAGGCACTATCTTTTGGGGGAGAAGTTTCAGCTGTTCACGGACCACAAGTCACTACAGTATCTATTCACGCAGAAGGAATTGAATATGCGGCAGCGTAGGTGGCTTGAATTTGTGAAGGACTACCAGTTCGACATCCAGTACCACCCGGGTAAGGCTAACGTGGTAGCAGACGCGTTGAGCCGCAGGCCAGCAGATGAGGTGGCAGAGGTGTGGAAAGCTAAGTGGAAGGAATTGGGACACCAGGATGCAGTGGCCCGATCTTTCATGTCTGTACTGACCGTTACACCGCAGATTATCACGAGGATAGTACAGGCACAGGCTAATGACTCGTTCTGTCAAGAGCAGATAGTTCGATTACTTGCAGAGGGAGCCGAGTCCTATACCGTTAGCTCAGACGGGGGATTGTGCTTCAATGGGAGATTGGTAGTTCCGGAAGGGGAAGAATTGCGGCACGATGTGATGGCAGAGTCGCACGGCTCACGGTTCGCGGTACATCCCGGAGGGGACAAAATGTACCAAGACATGAGACGGCAATATTGGTGGAGCGGTATGAAGAGAGATATCGCTGAGTTTGTCTCGAAATGCGCCACTTGTCAGCTTGTAAAAGTGGATCATCAGAGACCAGCAGGATTGCTACAGCCGTTGGAAGTTCCGGTGTGGATGTGGGAGAGCATATCCATGGACTTTATCACGGGGTTGCCTACGTCGCAGAGGGGTCACGACTCCGTTTGGGTAATTGTGGACAGGTTGTCCAAGATCGTTCACTTCTTACCCGTAAGGACTGACTACACTACGGGACAGTATGCCCAGCTCTTCATTTCAGAGATTGTGAGACTTCACGGTGTGCCCCTAAATATCGTGTCTGACAGAGACAAGATATTTGTTTCGAGGTTTTGGGAGAGTTTCCAGGAGGCAATGGGCACGGAATTGCGATTAAGTACGGCTTATCATCCGCAGACCGATGGGCAGACAGAGCGCACCAATCAGATATTGGAGGACATGCTACGCATGTGCATTATTGACTTCGGGGGTGGATGGGAGCAGTACCTTCCACTGGTGGAGTTTGCTTACAACAACACCTATCAGTTCACGATTGGCATGGCTCCGTTTGAGGCGTTGTACGGTAGGCCTTGCCGTTCCCCAGCATGTTGGTTAGAAGTGGGGGACAACAAACTACTTGGGCCGGAAGTGATTCAGGATACTTCGGCAAGGATTGAGTTGATTCGGAGTCGCATGTGGGTAGCTCAAGACAGGCAGAAGAGTTATGCTGATGCGAAGAGGTTTTTCAGGGAGTTCCAAGTAGGGGACCAGGTTTTGCTCAGGGTATCTCCTATGAAGGGGATTATGCGTTTCGGGAAGAAGGGGAAGTTGGCACCAAGGTATGTGGGGCCGTTTCCTATTATTGAGCGGATCGGACCGGTTGCGTATAGACTTGGGTTACCGGAGCACTTACATCGGATTCACGATGTGTTCCATATTTCCTCGCTGAGGAAATACCTTAGAGATAATTTGGCTCATTCTCACATTGCTTTGGAGGACATCGATCTCCAGCCGGATAACTCCTACGAGGAGGGGCCAATTGCTATTTTGGACCAAAGCGAGAGGAAACTACGGTCAAAGATAGTCCCATTAGTGCGTGTTCAGTGGCAACATCACAATGTCGAGGAGTCCACATGGGAGCGCGAGGATGAGATGCGCGAGCGTTATCCAGAGCTGTTTTTAGCAGGTACTTTCTAGTTTCGAATTTCGGGACGAAATTCAGTTATTAGGGGGGAAGTATGTAATACCCCGTACTTTTGTCTATATTTATTTTTGGGATTAATTAATTAAATGCGTATTAATTGGAAATTAATCCGGGTTATAAGTACTAATGAAATGCGAATTGGTATTTGATTAGGTGCATATATGATTATATATGTATTTGGTATTATAAAATTTGTCGTGAGATTTATATACGACATTTTAGAAATTTTGTTGAGACGCGTGGGACCGCCGCGTCACGGTATAACATTTTGATAATAAAAGTGAATTTAAAATCTATAATCCGTATGGTCGTTTTGAGTGCGCCAACGCGTCCGGAAGGGTCGAGATAGTCAGAAAACACTACCCGGGGGTATAGTTTGGGTCCCGGGGTATTTTTAGGCCATACCGGTAACTTAAAGGGTATTTTGGTAATTTTACATTTTTAGGAATTAAAAGTGACGAAAATTAGAGATGTAAATCTGATGTGGATTAAACCCAATAAGCCCATTAACCAACCCATATTAACCTAGAAGGCTACGTAGGTTGTCATTTAGGTTTTCTAAGTTTCCCCAAATCAAACCCTAGCCACCTTGAGCCACCATTGGAGAAGGAAATTAGAGAGAGAGGAAACTCTGCAGAATCTTCACGAAACCTACACCAAATCAGAAATCAAACCAAGGCAAGTGGTTTAATTATGTTTAATTTCAGCAAATGTTCTTTCCATGTTAGAAAATTCGGATTTATGGTTTGTTCTTGATAAATATGAAAACCCATGTAGATTAGATCATAGAACTTGAGAAATTGTGAAGAGAATTGCCTGTAGAATAGTTTGGAGACAATTAATCTGATGTTAATACATGATTGGGTGAAAGAAAAACGAATTAAATTTTGGAATTTGATGTTGATATATATCTAGGGTTCATGTTCTTGATGATATTGGGGAAAAGTATAAAATCTTGGGATTTAATGATGTTTAGGATGCCTTATTGCCTTAAAAGACGTTAGTTTATGACCTAAGCATGTTTTAGTATGATTAGAGGACTTAAATCATTGTTAGAACGAACTTTGGAGAAGGATTGAAGTGATAAAAATGGTGAAAAACGAGATGGGAAAAATCTGGGCCGAAACTGGTAATTCGTTAGAAGCAGCTCCCAGGTCGTTCGAACGAACTCGTTCGAACGAGCTTCTAACGAGTTGACCAGTCGTTACTAACGAGAAGGGATCTCGTTCGATATCTCGTTCGAACGAGATATCGTTAGAAGGAACAGTTCGTTCAAATGAACTGGGATCTCGTTCGAACAGCCTCGTTCGAACGAGACTTCTAACGAGTTAACAGAAGGATCTCGTTCGAACCTCCTCGTTCGAACGAAACTTCTAACGAGTTGACAGTTTGGTCCTTTTAGAACTGTTTTGACTTTTGGAGTCCCGGAAACTGGTTCAAGGGTAGAGTTAGCATTCCTTTGATGATGTAGTGATAGAATTGGGACTTTTGGGCAATTATGAAGAGTAAATTATATACGAGAGTTGTATTACATGGACGGTTTGGGATGAGACGTGAGTGTCTATTACGACGTGAGAAATTATAGCGCGTATAATCACAAATCGGATTAGTATAAATTATTATAATTATAGTTAGTACGAGAATGCGATACGTACTACGATTAAAATACGGTATTACTAAGATGTGTGTTTACTTAGTATTGGTATATGGATTGTGTGTATGACATACCTACCATACTTGCTATCACGGGAGGTTACGTTCACTTAGGACCCTCTAATCCTTGTGTGCCTACAGGGGGGATATAGACTGGTACCTCGATGAACATAGGTCATAGAAAGACTTATTGTGATATAAATAAGTCCGCTGATCATGGGAGCGTAGGTATGTGCGTGACCCATGTGATGGCGATTGTGTTCGCCTCCATTATTTGTGATGTTGTTATCGGTAAACTATTCCTGAGAGATTCGGAATATGTAATCCTTATGTACGTGATGTACCGGGATGGATAGCAGAGTATGTGTGCACCATAGCTTAGATTGCGGGGTGCTTGTACCGTATATTTATGTTGTGAATAATATACATTTAATTAATGGAAATCCTCCTGTTAATGTTGTAAAAATATTACGGTATTGTTTCGAGATATATAATGAGTTAACTGATAGTTATATCAATGGCATATTTAGTAACTGAGTTTACGTTAAACCTCTATTTAATTACGAGCATTATATGTTAATAGAACCGGGTAAAAAGAGTAGGAACTATTACAGTCTAGCTAGTTATGATGTCACTTAGCTAGTGGTTATATTATTGTAGATGGGTACTTGCGTTAGGAGTGCACAGTTAGACGAGAGGTGAGAATATCACGTGAGTGCACGTCCTAACATGTATTTTGCATTTAATGTTTTAAATGTTTTTAACGCACTTGCAGGTTTTTAAAATATAACTCCACATTCGGGCTCTGACCCGTTTGCTTTTCAAATCTCTTTTTCTTTGTAAAACCATTTTTAGGTGCCCAGCCACAAGGACACCAAGCATAGGATACTCATTCAGGTGACGAGTTGTAGCTGCTTGTGGAAGCTACAGGGATTTGCATGTAGACGCTTCTATCTTTTGGATTCCAGAGTCACCATCTATCAGTTGTAGGGCATGTTGCCCATTTCTTTACAGACATCTTTTATATTTCAGTTTTCAGACTTTAACATGTTTTATTTCAGTTTCGGTTATTCATTTCAGTTATGGGATTGTAGTGAGGAGTTTTCCTCCAGACTTTATTTACTCTATTGTGATGGTTATTCATTTTACTTCAGTATGGAATGGTGTTATTTACTTCTTCTTTACATTGTTGCATGTTAATCAGACTTATATTAAAATTTGACAACTTGCTTTTTTAAATACTAGGTGGTTAGTAATAATAAAATGTTTTCGACAGTGATGCTATTAACTGAGTCAACTTGGCATTTTGAATTGATTTTATAAAGGAGTAGCTACCCGGTATTTAATTAGTCGGGGTGTCACAGGGTGCCACAACAAGTTATAACAATGTAAATCATTTCAAATCACTATAGAACATCCACTAAATTTAACTAACATCTCTTAAAGATACGATATATAAACTCCTATCACTAAGCTTAGTCTCCCACTATTTAACTTCCACTTAAACTATTTTATAATGATACTCTATCTTAAATAAATAATTTCCCATTTTTTGGGAAATCTCTTTCCCTTTATAGGAAGAAATATATCTCCCCCGTCACCCCCTTTTTGTTATGGCTTGACAAAGAAAATGATGATATAGTCAAGAATTAGTGTCATTAGGAACATAATGAATCATTTCACAAAGAAGTGAACAAGGAAAATATATTTCAAAGGAGTGAAGGTAACGTACCACAATATATGATAAAAGATTGAAATCGAAGTCAAATATGAACAAAAGGTAACAATGTATGAGGCATAAAAGATAACTATAAAATGAGATACATACATATTATATACATATAACTAAACACTCCCTGATATGTTATATCATAAATTATCTTTCCCTAAGAAGTACATTATAAATAGTACAACATAGGAACACTAATTTTCTCTCCTTTGGTCCTAAAGTGATACTCTTTTTATCTCACAATTATTCTCCCAGTTAATCAAATTTTCTCCCCCCCCCCCCCCACCCATAGTCAAAGGAAGGATGATAACGTGAAATTAGAGAATGAACATGATATGAGCAACATAAAAGATATTACGCGTTATTTGTAATCATAATTAGTAATACACTCATAAGCTAATTTAAGTATTATTTTATATTTTTGTTAGAGGATTAAATTGAGTTCAATAATGTTTATCTAAATTACCCCTAGGCACAATTATAAAATATGAATAAATGCAAAGATATATGCGGTTTGTCAATTTCAACTTTCCATGCGTCAATGACAGTAAAGGGAATTTTTTTATTAAGAAACATGTACATGGTCATGGGTGATATAGAAATATAGTTGAGAAACAAGTGTTAGTGTTCAATAAGTGACAATCGACCTCTCATATTTGTTCGAGACCTATAGTTATAACTACACGTGATTGAATTTGCATAAACTCTAAAACATGAGGTCGAATATATTTTCAGAATCACTATTATAACGAATGGGGATTATCCATGTTAGTGGAGTATATTCCATGCAAGTTAGAATCTCTAACCAATGTTATCCTTCTATACTTTGTAATTATCAGTTCGTTCTGATATTGGATCAGATCAGGCTTCATTTGACGTGACATTCATATCAATATAGGTCGATACCAAATGCCTTATCCGTATTGTATATGGGCTGGGACAAATGTAATATTTTGATTCCCTTATTGACTAATTATCCTTCACTTGACCCTGTATCTGGATTCAGTTGTTTGTCTTCATAAAAATTAATTGGGTCTATTTCAAGATGCTAGGGACTCCATGTACCCAACTATTAACAGGCACCCAAATTTTATAGTGATTAAGCAAACGTAGATATCCATCTACTACAATCTACATACATATACTACAAGGATCCATTCTCCATTTGTTTATCATAATGACACATGATATATATAATCTTCGAATTTGTAATTTTACCTCACGTCAATCGAGATCATATTCCCTTATTTCCCCTTGTATAGACTTAGCGTGTGAAGCCCCCTTATTTAATTATTTATGAAATGCAAGTAAGTCCACTATTATAATTTTTTTTATTTTCTATGCTTTCTCTTTTTTATCTCCAAATACTTAATTTATTTTATTTATTTCATCATCGTCTTTCGTTTTTAACCAATTCTTTGAATGGGAAGAAAATAAGAGGTTTCCAATTAGGTGGGTACTAAGAACTCTTGGGATAGGTTTTGGATTTAGGAATATGTCCAAATTTAGATTTTTAGGTTTGAGGAAGACCTTTATGATAAACCTCATGAGTAGATTGACGTATCTAACATGTTGGTCTTCAAAGGTGGAATGAAGTTGTGACAACCTGCCTATTCTAATAATGTGTGATCAGTCCTTTACTAAAATGAAATAAGAATATCATCTGATTCACTCTTAGTATCATTGTCGATAATATTTTTAATTACTAATACCCTATTAGGCCCGATGTCCAAATTTTAAAACTTTTTAACTTACTTACACAAAATTCTCATTCACACACTACTAGAAAATGACAATTAAGGACAACTAATTTCCTGTCCCAAAAGCTCATTTGTTGTCCCCAATAGTATTTAGGACACTCATAAGTACAAGAAAAGCTATCCTAATATATGGGCATTATAAAAGACTAAAAGGACAACAATCGCTGTTATTTTTGAGTATTTAGGACAACAACTGCTGTCCTTTCAGTTCCCTCCTTTTAAATCTAGATATTACTACATATATATAAGGACAAATGTTGTTGTACGTTAAAACAAAGTATTATGGACATAAGTAGCTATCCTAAATATATTTTGGTGTATAAAATGTGGCGCCAAATGAATATTTTAAAAGACAGGTGTAGCTGTCCTAATATATATATATATATATTCAATCTCTAATATAATAACCTTTAAATTATAAAACTAAAAAAACAAAGATATATTATACCAATTTAACCTTTAAAAAAGTAACAAAACCAAATAGTATCTAATCGCACTTCAAAAAATACATAGTCAAGCATGTTTATCGGTAGTATCAATTGTTGCTGCTGCTGGTGATGGTGGTAGCGGGACGCCCGCCTCTCGTATCATATGAGCGATTTCAATCGTAGATTTTGCTAGAGTTTCTCTCTTGGCCCTCGTGACTTTTTCTTGTATTTCATTTTCTAAATCGGCACACACCATATCGATTTCTTCTTGATGATGATTCTCTCGCGCCTCAACCGCTTCCCAATTACGAGTATCTCGCTCATTGGCCTCCTTCTCTAGTCGAGCAATCTCATTATGATAATAATGAGATGATGTGGTTGAACGTGAATAAGTTGGTTTAATACATACTCTCATACACAATGCTCGTCCATGTTCGTCAGGTCCTATCACATCCTTAAATATAGCATCCCTCACTTTAATCCGATTTTGTTGATAAAATGGCAGCACATCCAATTATCTTTTAATCATTTCTTACAAATTGAGAAAAAACGTATAGAACAATCAACCTCTTTTCGTAATTGAAATTTGCAAACATGCACCAAAATAAAATTCATAATCTAACAAAGTCGTTTACATTGCAATTATTAACATATTTATACCTCTCTACCATCCGCTCCATCATCGACATCGTATGTGAGATCCTTTTTCTTACGTCTCTATCTCCAAACACTCAATTTGTCGATGGACTCCTGTTTTGACTTCATCTAATTTATATATAAATTGAAAACATGTTAACAAAATCCAAAAATAACATAAATATAATCATATTTTAGTATAACATATATATAATTATACTAAATAATGTTAATGACATATCATGTTACTTGGCATTGTATATCCTCCTCACCAATTCAATGTATTATTTTTAGAAAATTTCAACAGAGTTTTCTTTATTTTTACATGCAATCCAACTTGTTTAATCATTAACATAACATCAATAATTAAAAAAATGCAAATTCTCGTTCACCAATTCAATGTGATACCTTTGTTGTTTCTTGACCCCAATGTTTCACAAAGACTTTCCATTGATTCAGGTTTACTTGGGAAGATGTAGTTGCTAAACGCTTCGCATTCATGTTCAATTCAGTATAATACTTCTTCTTGGTCTCATACTTAAAGGATCTCCATTGAATTCCAAGCTTATGACAACATAGGTTTTGGTAATTGTCTCGTGCTTTTGTGTTAATCTAAGAACAAAAAAAAAAATACATTAGTTAGAAATACTAATAATTCTAATTATTCGATTTTACTAATATGAGATTAATATAATATTATCTGCACTTGTTCCCAAACAATGTCAAGCTTTCATTGATTCTCTATTGTCCAAGAAGGCAAAGTCAAATGAAACAAATCCTTTCGATGCGCATAATAACCGAGTTGACTCTCCAACTTCTTCGCATATGGTGATGATGGCCCATATCCTTAGAATGAGGGATATGAATGTTATAACAACTTCTGTATTTTTTTGTTTTTTCCAAATATGAATTACTTAATTAAAAAAGGTGACAATACATAACTAATCATTGATAGTTGAGCAAAACAAGTTGATGTAAGAAAACATATGCAAACAAAAGATTGAAGTTAACATTGCAGTTTGAAATCACGATATCAAAAGACTATTTGCATGTGTTCCTATATAAAAGGCCCAATGTCCTAAATACTATATAAAAACTACCTATAATATTTACAAGTTCACAACCACTAAAGAAAGGGACTCGATATGTTATCCGATAGCTGTCCTGAATGGATTTAAATATGTTGGACTGTTTTTTAGGAAGGTCATGACGACTTCTACCTATTTATAGAGATAGGCCCCTAACTAACTTAACTGTAGCTTAACTGACTAACTAATTTACTAACTAATCAAGAAAGAACTTGAACAAACTAATGACTTGTATTTTACAGAGATTTAACACTCCCCCTCAAGTTGGAGTGTATATGTCCATCACACCCAACTTGCCCATGAGAATGTGAAATTGTGTAATTGGCAATAGCTTGGTTAGTATATCAGCTAGTTGGTGCTTGGAGGCTATATGCAGGGTCTTGACAACTGACGCGACTGAAAATGTGTCTCAGAAATGCGTTCACTCTAGGATCAAGTGTAAGCCTGTCGCTCAAGTAATAATCCCAGTAAGTCGGGTATCGATCCTCAGGGAAAAAGGACAACAGAGTTGTGACGACGGGAAGAGACGGAGAGACCCTAACTTTGACTCTAAAAAGAAAAGGAAAAATTTGGTTTCAAGATTTATTACAGCTAAATGCGATAATGAAATTATGAAGAAATGCAACTATACTAATCTACCGAAATTAAGAATGAACGATGATTTATAACTTTTTCTTTTAAATGATGAGAGAAATAGGACGGGAATATAATCCCCCAACCCTAGTGTATTGCAGTTATAATATTAATCATAAATTTATCTGATTGATCTGACCCGGAATTTAGTACTCCCAAGCATTATGTATACGAGGTTCAAGACCGCGTCATACCTAATCTGAGGATGAGTAAATCAGTATCGCGATAGTGACACTAAAATTGCACTCTAAATCATCACGAGTACCCAAAGGCAAACAAGATATAAAGATCTACAATTATTGTGTAACTACGCAATACGATCATAATCAATCACTAAATTCATCGGATTAATTTTATACACACACACTAACACATGAGGATGGGTTCATGTACCCTGGACTTGGAAAATCTAGCCTAACATGTTGAATTTAATGAAAGCAATGATTGATGTGTAGGAATTCATAATTAATCTAAGGAAAATGGTAATTAGATGTAGAAAGGAATTGGAAATAAGAAATACTTACTAAAATTACCCAAGCAGTAAGTGTAACAATGAATGAAACTGGTACTCACAAAAATCACTGAATAAATCTTCAATCTTTGAATTAAAACTGAAATTGTTAGCTAAATTAGGGTTTCTGGAAAAGGAGAGGAAAAATCCTACTAATTCTCTGTCCCAATAACAATAGTAAATTGGATTTTTATACCCTACAACAATTTCGGAGTTCAGCTGCACTAGGAGTCTTTTTAGGAGGAGATAGGATTTGCAAATCTCGAAGCCCGAACCGGTCCGGGCCTTAGACGGACCGGTCTGCCTCCAAGGCGGATCGGTTCTTTTTATTTTGGGGTGGACCGATCCGGGGGCGGATCGGTTCCTTTTATTTTTGCCTTCTTCGATTTGCTTGTGGTCTGGGGTCTTCTGGAGTTTGGCAAAGCGGACCGGTCCGGGGTAGGGGAAGACCGGTCCGGCTATTTGACTTTTTAGCTCAACTTTGACTGCTCATAACTTTTGTTCCGGGATTCCGATTGAGGTGCCGTTTCTTCCTATGTACTCATGAATGAGATGTCTTCAACTTCTCTTTAGGTACCTCATCTGAATTCCGAGTGGAAATTCCACTTTTGACCTTTTGATTTTTTCTTCTTTCTTTCTTGATTCTTCCGGTTTCTTTCTTCTGTTTCTGGACATCAAATACCTATAAAATCACTAACAAATACCAGAAACTCGGTGTACTCATTAGGATCAGTCAGTAGCACGATTATGAGATAAAGCCAACTCAATTACGTTGTTCGAGGTGCTAAAAGTAACTAAATCAAGGGATAAATTAGGAAGAATTTATGCCTAATCAAACCCCCCTAACTTAGAACTTTGCGCGTCCCGAGCAATGTAAAAGAATCCTAGAAAGGCTCAACTCTTGAAAATCATTTTATTGGGATAAAATACCTTTTTCGCGGGCAAGCGGTTGCATTTAGCGTATGCAACAAGCCTTTAAACCCCTAGGTTACCCTAGTAGGATGAGTGTTGTCTCATGAGGGTTTGTAGAGAATATACCCACAAAATTCGACTCAAAGAAAATTCAAAATACGCAAAAATTGTGCAATTCAAACTTTTCCAAAAAATAGTCATCATCAAGCCATATTTACAAGTCTCAAACCGTAGTGTGTGTGTGCGAAGCCGAAAAGATAACCGCCAATTTACACTGATTGACCATTACGTTACTTATTCAAAAATTCATTTTGATTTCAAGTTCTCATGGGATGATCTCACAAACGAATCTCTCGAATTATGGCTATTCTCTCGGTATGCGTGATATAAAGAGTAAATGTTGATGGAAGAAAAATCACGCATACAATTAGAAAGACGGAATTTTTATGGTGAAAGGATCTCATCAAAGGATTACGGTTATAAAACGCGAACATTGCCTCTATTTCGCGCATTTAATCTCCTTTATTATCTTTTGGTGTCTTAGCTCTTCGCGCGATAATCAATTTTCGCAATTTGGACTCGGTTAGGACTTTTTCGGGTGTTTAAGGTACATTGGGTAAAATGAAGGAGGTAGGGAAAGGGTTTGGAATTGGAAAAGTCATTAATGATGTCCATTTAGGCTTTTTTCGGGCTATTGCTCATTTTTTTTTCTTCTTTTTCTATTTTTTTCTGTTTTTCACTACTTTTCTTTTCTTGCTATTTTTGTTGAGCATAACTATTTTTTTCTTGCCCCTTTATATGCACTTTTTGGACTAAATTCTGAATTTTTCCATTTTTTCACAATTCCGGGCTATTTGGGTTTTTCGGGTTGTCAAACGAAAGGAAAAATTATTCGGCTCAAATTTGGGTTACAAAAGGGATGATTTTTTCACAACTTTTTATGGCCAATATTTTTGGGTAACAAACGATGGCCTACCTCATTGTTCAAAATGACAATTGCGTTACCATATGCGTTTCTAGATGAATTTACGTTTAGAGATTAATCTGGCACGTTTTTCAAAGCAATATTACACACACTTTTCAAAACTCATCAAAATGAAAGGCTTGAGATCTTCGACAACTTTTTAGGCGCGGAAAAGAACTTTGAGTTAACAATTAACCCGGATTGATTTAAAAACTCGCAAAAAGTGATAGGCTCGAATCTCATCGGGTTTGTTAATCTCCACACTTATTCGTTAAGTCGTCAATTTTCGTACAATTTCCATCTTTGGTCAATTTCGGCTTTGTGTATGTTGAATGTTTACAACTTGAGACTTTAAACCGACTTTTAATGATATTTTTGAAAAATTTGAATTCCATTTTTTATTTATTTTGAATAAAAATATTTTTGGATTTTTCAAATTTTATGATTTTTTGGAAATTTCTGGGCATTTTTGAAAATTTGTGAAGTTTTAGAGATACGCACTTGTGATCCCCCCTAACTTAGACTTTTGCAATGTCCTCAAGCAAAAAGGACTAAAATCTAAATAAGGCAAAATAATAAGTGCGATAAATAAAATAAACAAATGGAGAAAATGCAGTTTTTATTACAACAGGACTGTGTTACATATGCAGGGAAAAGCATACAACTGTGAACAGGGAAAAACAAATAAAAAGCTGCCATGACCATATAAAGGTTCACCGGGGTGGGGGATGGGAGGAACCGGGCGCGTTGGGGTCATAGAGGTTATGGTAGTAAGAAGGCAGTGGCTCATTAGGATCCCCTATGCGGCGATAGATGTCCGCCTGGAAGCGGAGAACGATGATCATGTCGCGCTCGTAGTTGGTCTGAAAGGTGTTGAAGTTTGTTTCAAGTGCCGACATACGCGTGGATAGGTCCGTTCCCGCCCACTCGAAATCTGGATCGTCCTCCTCGTCCGCGCCGAGATATCCCATCTTGACATCCTCACCGGCTGGCCTGCTTCTTCCTCGCTCTCGCTCGAAGCAGCCTCTTCTTCACCATCATCACCCCGCCTAGCCCAAAGGACAGCTAGCTGTTTGGCGCTTTTGGTGCGGGTCCCTTGTCCTAAAGGACCGGGAATGCGAGTGTGGTTGACCGGGGGTGCTATGCCAGCATCCTTAAGGATGGAAGTGTTCAAACGGGCATAGGGAAGTGGGGTGGCGCCCTTCTCATCCAAGGACGCGTTAATGATATCCGCGTATAAAGTGCGGACCAAATGGATGGAAGTTTGGGGGTCGAAGAGATGATATATCAAAGTAGCTTGCCGAGGCCGCATGGCGGAATCATTGGACGTTTGCAATATGTTGGCGCACATAATCTGAAATGTGAGGCGCGCCTTCTCGTTTAGGCGTCCAACGGCGACGGTTTGCCCCGTCCAAGCTACATTTGGTGCAATTCGGGCCATGATGATATCCTTATCAACCGGGGGGACGTTTCGGGGATAGGTAAATTCGGGAACGTCCGGGATGTCATACTCGGCCAACTTGGCCGTGAGACGGGCCAAGGAAAATGGGATGACATTCCCATCCACGAAAGCTTCGGGCTCGAATTGGGCCGTCCGAACTAGAGTGCCATAGAATGAGCGGACCTCGGTGGCCCAAACTGCCTCGTAGGGTTGGTTGAGGAATCGGCACCAGCTCCGAGCCATGAATAGGGCGGTGACGGAGTTGGGTAGCTGTACCCATTGGACAGCTCTCTCCATATGGAGTTTGCGGCCCAAACCGAAGAATTGATTGCACCATCGCTCCTCTTGGCGGGAGCGGAACTAGCCGTGACCGGAGGGTTGGATCTCGGTGGAGTCATATTTGGTGGGGGCAACACGGGGAGCCATTAAAACAGAAGGTATTTTTACTAGGAAAGCTAGAGAGGGAGAATAGAGGATTTGGGTTGAAGGTGTGAGGAGAAAGGGAGGGGTGGAGTTGTATTTATAGTGGAAGGGGTGAGGGGGGGTTGGAATTGGAGGGAAATGGTTTGGAGGGAAAAGGGGGTGGATTTGGGAGGGAAAGGTTGGGGTTGGGAGTGGGAAAAACGAATTGGAGGGAATTAATGGGATTGGGGGGTGAATCTTGGGAAGGGGAGAAGTCAGAACTGCAGAAGGCGGACCGGTCCGGGGTAGGGGCGGACCGGTCCGGGTCTTTGACTTTTCAAACCCTCGACAGGAGGACCGGTTCTTTTAAAAATAAAAGGAACCGATCCGAGGGCGGACCGGTCCGGCCTAAAAAGGAACCGGTCCGACCCCAGGTCTTTTGGGCTGGAATTCTCCGAACTTGGTTTCGAGCTCTCTTCTCCGAAAAATTTCACTTTCACAACATACTCTCTATCAATCTGGACTAAAACTCTCTCGATTTCACTGGTCAACACCCTTTGACTCAAAATTCCCGAAACACATGGATGCTTTTCCCGATTGAACCTAGTCCTAACGACTCTCAACACACACGAATCTCACCCCATACGCGTCGGGGGTGCGGCGACCTTGCTGCAACAACTCACTCAACCCCATGAACGGGGTCCGACAACCAGACGGTGTCGACTTCTTCTGTACATGCCTCTAGATATGTCTTTAGGCGTTGTCCATTCACTTTGAATGTATTTCCCCCTTTTAAATCGTCCAATTCAACATCTCCATGGGGGAAAACATTCTTCACAACGAACGGGTCAGACCATCGTGACCGCAACTTGCCCGGAAAGAGGTGAAGTTGAGAGTTATAGAGGAGAACTTTTTGCCCGGGGAGAAACTCTTTTCGTCGAATGATGCTATCATGAGTGAGTTTCATCCTCTCTTTTGAAATTTTGGCATTCTCATACGCATCATTGCGTAGTTCTTCTAACTCATTCAATTGAAGCTTGCGGGTTTCACCGACCTTGTCCATGGCATAATTCAATTGCTTAATCGCCCAATACGCTTTGTGTTCGAGCTCAACGGGAAGATGGCAAGGTTTTCCATATACAAAGCGGAAAGGGGACATGCCGAGTTGATTCTTAAATGCGGTACGATAGGCCCATAGAGAATCGTTCAATCTAAGTGACCAATCTTTCCGGGTAGGATTGACGGTCTTTTCGAGAATGTTCTTGATTTCTCGATTGCTAGTTCGGCCTGCCCATTTTTTTGTGGGTGATAAGTCATTCCCACCTTGTGAACGACACCATACTTTCTCATGAGCTTCGCGAATGGCCTATTACAAAAGTGCGTGCCATTATCGCTAATTATTGCTTTCGGTGCACCGAAGCGAGAAAGTATGTGTTCCTGCAGGAACTTTATCACCACTTTGTTGTAATTAGTCTTGGTAGCTATAGCTTCCACCCATTTAGAAACGTAGTCTACCGCGATAAGGATGTATAGGAAACCAAAGGACGGGGGGAAGGGTCCCATGAAGTCAATACCCCAACAGCCGAATATCTCAATGATGAGTATGGGGGTAAGAGGCATCATGTCTCGTCGAGTAATGGCTCCCATTCGTTGGCACCTATTGCACGATTTGCAAGCATTGTTCACATCCCGAAAAATTTTGTGGGCCAATAGAGGCCGCATTGCAGAATTTTAGCGGCCGTCTTTTTTGTTGAAAAGTGGCCTCGACAAGCTTCCGCATGACAAAACTGGATGACTTTTGGGATCTCGTCATCCGGTACACATCGTCGGATGATTTGGTCTGCGCAATATTTAAAGAGGAAGGGATCATCATATAAGAACATGCGCGACCAAGCAATAAACCTCTTCTTATCTTGCGTTGTCCAGTCGGGAGGGACGGATCCCGTGACAAGATAGTTCACTATATCTACAAACCAGGGATACGAAGAGGTAGCAAAAAGTTTCTCATCCGGAAATTATTCGTCTATGGGTATGGGATCACTAGGTACGTCGGACGAAAGCCGAGATAAATGGTCGGCAACGACATTTTTTTACTCCTTTCTTATCTTTGATGGAGAGATTGAACTCTTGTAGGAGTAGGATCCACCTTATGAGGCGCGGCTTGGCATCTTTCTTTGCAAGTAGGTATTTCAAGGCCGCGTGGTCAGTGAAGACAGTAATAGGAGAACCAATGAAATATGACCAGAATTTATCAAGGGCAAAGACTACCGCTAACAACTCCTTCTCCGTGGTAGAGTAGTTGAGTTGAGGTCCGGTAAGGGTCTGGCTAGCGTAGTAGATGACATGAGCTTGATTATCTTTTCGTTGGCCCAAAACAGCCCCGATCGCGTAATCGTTTGCATCACACATAAGTTCGAATGGTAAGGACCAATCCGGAACTTGCATGATGGGAGCGGACACAAGCATGTTTTTAAATTTTTCAAAAGAGCTTTGGCATGCTTCCGTCCACTCGAATGGGGTGTCCTTCATGAGTAGGTTTCTTAAGGGCCTAGCGATGCCGCTAAAGTCCTTAATGAACCTTTGATAAAACCCCGCGTGGCCCAAGAATGAGCGCACGTCCTTCAGCGATTTTGGTGGGGGAAGATCAGCTATGACATCTATCTTTGCCCTATCAACCTCTATTCCTTTGGATGATATTATGTGGCCAAGAACTATTCCCTCGGTGACCATGAAATGACACTTCTCCCAATTCAGCACTAAGTTCTTTTCCACGCATCGGGTAAGTACTTTTTCCAGCTTTTCTAAACAATGATCGAAAGAGGTGCCAAAAACGCTGAAGTCGTCCATGAACACTTCGAGTCCTCTCTCGACCAAGTCGCTAAATAAGCTCAACATGCACCTTTGAAAGGTCGCATGTGCATTACACAAGCCAAATGGCATACGTTTGTAGGCAAACGTACCAAAAGGGCAAGTGAAGGTCGTCTTCTCCTGGTCAAGTAAATCTACCTCAATTTGGTTATATCCAGAATAACCATCAAGGAAGCAATAGTAAGGGTGGCCCGCCACTCTTTTAAGCATTTGATCAATAAATGGAAAGGAGAAATGGTCTTTCCTAGTTCTCGTATTAAGTTTTCGGTAATCAATGCAAACGCGCCACCCGGTGGTGGTACGTTGGGGGACTAGCTCTCCCTTGGCATTCTCAATCACAGTCATACCCGACTTCTTAGGGACGACTTGAATAAGGCTTACCCACTTGCTATCCGAGATTAGGTAGATGATCCCGGCATCCAATAATTTGATAATTTCGGTTCTCATAACTTCTTTCATGTTGGGATTCAGTCTTCTTTGCATTTCTCTAGAGGGTTTGACATCCTCTTCAAGATGGATCTTATGAGTGAAAATCAAAGGACTTATCCCCTTTAAATCAGCAATGCACCAACCAAAAGCACTTTGGTGCTTCCTCAGAATTTTCAATAATTTACCCTCCTGCCCTTCATCTAGGCTAGAGGAGATAACAATAGGAAATGTCTCATCCTCTCCTAGGTATGCATATTTAATATGGGAGGGGAGTTTCTTTAATTCGAGGGTTGTAAGTTTTTCACTGGAGGGAACCATGTGTGTATCCCTCGGAGGTAATTCCTCGAATCTAGAAACCCAATTAACCTCTCTCATGTCCTCGTCCGACGCACTCTCATCGAGTAGCTCTCTCAACTCACCAACCTCCCTCTCGAAGTCGGTGTACGTCCCCTCACTCTCGTATCTCGCTGCTAAACAGGACTCTAAAGCATCGCCACAGTAATTCTCCTCAAAGTACTCCTCTACTATCTCATCTATGAGGCTCACCGCATGAAGATCATCTTCCTCCCCTGCATTTTGGGATATGTGGAAGATGTTGGTTTCCAAGGTCATGTTCCCAAAGGTGAGTTGCATTGGCCCATTCCTAGTATTGATGATTGCGTTAGCTGTAGCTAGGAAAGGGCGCCCAAGGATGATGGGAACATGATTGCTCGAGTGGAAGGAGGGCTCTGTGTCCCAAATGACAAAATCTACTGAAAAGTAGAAAGTGTCAACTTGGACGATCACATCCTCGACTATGCCTCGTGGGATCTTCACTGTTCGATCCGCTAATTGGAGAGTGACCTTTGTGGGCTTGAGGTCGCCCAAGTTGAGTTACCTATAGATGGAGTAAGGGAGGATATTTACGCTTGCTCCCAAGTCAAGTAAGGCTTTTTCGATTTTATTCTCTCCAATGATGCATGATATGGTGGGTGCACCAGGATCTTTGAATTTAGGCGGGAGATCATTTAGTAGAATGGAGCTCATGTTCTGGGCTAGAAAGACGTTCTTCTTTACCTTCATCTTCCTCTTTACTGTCAACAAATCTTTGATGACTTTGCCATAAGCTGGAATTTTCTTAATGGCATCGAGAAAGGGTAAATTCAGTTTTACTTGCTTTAGTACTTCTAGCACGTCTTCACGTGGGTTTCCTCTATGGGAGGGAATTAACCTTTGAGGAAACGGTGCCGCGGAGGGTGGTTTCACTACTACCTCTGTCTCACTAGCGTCTTCTTTGTCACTCTCATTCAAGGGGACATCTTCGGCCTCTTTCATGCCGGGCGAAATCTCCTTGTCTTTCGTTGTGTCGTGTGGGGGGGTGATAAATCAACGACTCTCCCACTACGAAGAGTGGTCACAGCTTGACATTGCTCCTGATGTTCAGTGGAGGTGGAGCTAACACTAGTTTGACCTTGGGCAGGAAACTTGCGCTTCTCTTGAACACTCTATGAGGATTGTATTTTTGACAAATTCGCATTTATGTCGCCAATCAGACGATCATATTTGGCATTGGTTGCGGTCTGTCTTGCGATGAATTAATTCATGGTATCCTCGAGAGTTCTCCATTGTGGCGGGATATAATTTCCTTGAGGTGGTGGTGTTTGCACATGTCCTTGCATGTGTGGAGCTTGTTGAAAATGTTATGGTGGAGGAGGGGCAACATGCGAAGGAGGGTTCATTGCGGCATGTTGTTGCCCATAGCTAAAATCGGGATGATTTTTCCATGAAGGGTTGTAGGAATTCCCGTACGGGGCACCGAAATTACCCTTAAATCCTCCTATACCACTAACTTGCTCCTGAAGCATTACTTTGTAGGCGGGTATCGTCGGACATTCCTCAGTTGAATGGCCCGCCTCACAAATAGCACACACCTTCTCGACGGGGTTCGGTATGGATCCAGTTAATCCTCTCCCACATATCCCTCGTAGGTCGCGCATCTCTTTCTCAAGTATATCAATTCGACTGTCTGCTATAGAATTCTTTTCTAATGATATAGGCTGGACGCTGATGGAGTGGTGGTCACTTGACGATTTCGATTTTGAGCATTAGGGTCGGAGGTATCCCAGGATTGGGTAGTCTCGGCGACATACCTCAAATGAAGCTCCGCATCTTGGGCGTCTAAGTCAACAAAGGGACCACTTCCCATGGTTTCAATAAGTTGCTTGGAATTGAGATTCAGCCCATTATAGAGAAAAGAGATGATTTGCACTGCATCAAATCCGTGATGGGGGCATGAAGTAACCAACTCATTGAAACGCTCATGACATCGATGAAATGGCTCATTTTCAGGTGGTCTGAACGCTTGAATTTGAGCCTTTATGGAAATTGTTCGATGTAGCGGGAAGAATTTCTTGAGAAATCTCGATTATAACTCATTCCAAGATGGAATCGAGCTCGGAGGTAAAAACCATAGCCAGGTCTTAGCTTTATCTTTGAGCGAGAAAGGGAGGAGTTTGAGGCGGATCACCTCTTGGGTGCAGGTTTGATCATTGAGCGTATCGCACACATCCTCAAATTCCCTAATATGGAGGTATGACTTTTCAGAATCCATACCGTGGTAATGTGGTAGCATCTGGATCATTCCATTTTTGAAACGGAATTGCCTGGCATTATATGGGAGTATAATGCATCCCGGAGTGACAGTGCGCTCGGAATATAGGAATTCTCTCAGCGGGCGATATGGGGGCTCTACCTCACCAGTGGGTGCATTACTGTGTTGTGACATCTCTCTCTCGTGTAACAACTCGGTTCTCTCACTGGGTGTGCTCGAAGTGTGCTCGGAGGTATGCTCGGACGTGTGTCCTTAGAAGGCAAACGGAGTGTTATTAGAGATTGAGTGTGACGGTGTGGGAGGCGGGATCCAGAACTGTGGGGCGTTTGGAGTGTGGGGACTATCTGGGTTATACTCAGCTATTGGATTTTCGTGAATGCTGGTTGGAGTATTATGGGGAGTGGGATTTTGCATTAAAAGCTTGTGAGAGATGGTGGTGAATCTTTTTGTGTTTTTTTTAATTTTTTTTTATGTTTTTGGAATTTTTGGAGATTTTTGGTCAAAGCTTTGGATTGACTCGATCTAATCCTAAGTCTACCTAGTTCCCTGGAAACGGCGCCAAAAACTTGGCGCGACTGAAAATGTGTCTCAGAAATGCGTTCACTCTAGGCTCAAGTGTAAGCATGTCGCTCAAGTAATAATCCCAGTAAGTCGGGTATCGATCCTCAGGGAAAAAGGACAACAGAGTTGTGACGACGGGAAGAGACGGAGAGACCCTAACTTTGACTCTAAAGAGAAAAGGAAAAATTGATTTGGTTTTGAGATTGATTACGGCTAAATGCGATAATGATATTATGAAGAAATGCAACTATACTAATCTACCGAAATTAAGAATGAACGATGATTTAAAACTTTTTCTTTTAAATGATGAGAGAAATAGGACGGGAATACAATCCCCCAACCCTAGTGTATTGCAGTTATAATATTAATCATAAATTTATCTGATTGATCTGACCCGGAATTTAGTACTCCCAAGCATTACGTATACGAGGTTAAAGCCCGCGTAATACCTAATCTGAGGATGAGTAAATCAGTATCGCGATAGTGACACTCAAATTGCACTCTAAATCATCACGAGTACCCAAAGGCAAACGAGATATAAAGATCTAAAATTATTGTGTAACTACGCAATACGATCATAATCAATCACTAAATTCATCGGATTAATTTTATACACACACACTAACACATCAGGCTGGGTTCATGTACCCGGCCTTGGAAAATCTAGCCTAACATGTTGAATTTAATGAAAACAATGATTGATGTGCAGGAATTCATAATTAATCTAAGGAAAATGGTAATTAGATGTAGAAAGGAATTGGAAATAAGAAATACTTACTAAAATTACCCAAGCAGTAAGTGTAACAATGAATGAAACTGGTACTCACAAAAATCACTGAATAAATCTTCAATCTTTGAATTAAAACTGAAATTGTTAGCTAAACTAGGGTTTCTGGAAAAGGAGAGGAAAAATCCTACTAATTCTCCGTCTCAATAATAATAATAAATTAGGTTTTTATACCCTACAACAATTTCGGAGTTCAGCTGCACTAGGAGTCTTTTTAGGAGGAGATAGGATTTACAAATCTCGAATCCCGGACCGGTCCGAGCCTTAGGCGGAACGGTCTGCCTCCAAGGCAGATCGGTTCTTTTTATTTTGGGGTGGACCGGTCCGGGGGAGGATCGGTTCTTTTTATTTTTGCCTTCTTCGGTTTGCTTGTGGTCCGGGGTCTTCTGGAGTTTGGCAAAGCGGACCGGTCCGGGGTGGGGGCGGACCGGTCCGGCTATTTGACTTTTGGCTCAACTTTGACTGCTCATAACTTTTGTTTCGGGATTCCGATTGAGGTGACGTTTCTTCCTATGTACTCGTGAATGAGATGTCTTCAACTTCTCTTTAGGTACCTCATCTGAATTCCGGGTGGAAATTCCACTTTTGCCCTTTTGAATTTTCCTTCTTTCTTTCTTGATTCTTCCGGTTTCTTTCTTCCGTTTCTTGACATCAAATACCTGTAAAATCACTACAAAATACCAGAAACTCGGTGTACTCATTAGGATCAGTCAGTAGCACGATTATGAGATAAATCCAACTCAATTACGTTGTTCGAGGTGCTAAAAGTAACTAAATCAAGGGATAAATTAGGAAGAATTTATGCCTAATCAACAACTCCTTCTTGAACTTTGTCTCTCACAAGGTGACAATCTATTTCAATGTGTTTGGTTCTTTCATGGAAAACTGGATTCTGGGTAATGTAATTTGTAGCCTGGTTATCACAGAACAATAATGCTTATTTAGAGTGTTTGATTTGTAGGCCCTTCAACAATCCAACCAACTAAATGATCTCACAAGTTGCTGCTGCCATGCTCCTGTATTCTGCCTCTGCTGATGACCTTGAGACAGTTTATTATTTCTTGTACTTCCAGGCTATAAGAGAGTCTCCTAAAAAGATTCATAATCCTGTGATTGATCTTCTAGAGTCTGGACATGATGCCCAATCAGCATCTGCAAAAACTTTCAGTTGGATTTTTGACTTTGTTGAGAAGAAACTCCCTGTCCTGGAGATCCTTTGAGGTACTGCAGTAATTTGTGTGCTGCTTGTAAATGAGGGACTCTAGGTTGTGATATAAATTGACTCAATTTATTAACTGCAAAAGAAATATCAGGTATAGTGAAAGTCAAGTAAATAAGTTTTCCGATTATCCTTCTATATAGGCCGAGATCTAAAAGTAACTCTCCTTATGTTAAGCTGAGTTTCACACCTGGTTCCATAGGAATTTTGGAAGGTTTGGAACCAAGAAAACCAGTGGATTCAAGTAGTTTGAGTGTGTAATATCTTTGAGATACAAAATACCTTTATCACTTCTAGCTATTTCCAAGCCAAGGAAATATTTAAGATTTCCTAAGTCTTTTAATTTAAATTGTCCGTTTAGCGATTCCTTTAATTCATTTGCTGCTTTAAGGTCATTACTAGCTAGAATTATGTAATCAACATATACTAACACTGCTATAAAAGAATCTCCTTTATGTTGATTAAAAAGAGTGTAATCGTATTTTCTTTGTTGAGAACCAAGAGCTAATAAAGAATTACTGAACTTTAAATTCCATTGTCTACTGGCTTGTTTCAAGCCATAAAGACTCTTATTTAATTTGCACACCTTATTCTCCCCTTTAATATGGAAACCAGGTGGTAAAGTCATGTAAACTTCCTCAGTTAGATCACCATGTAAAAATCATTGTTAATATCTAATTATAAAAGATGCCAATTTTTTATGGCAACTAGAGCAAGAATTACATTGACACTAGAAAATTTTGCAACTGGAGAAAAAGTATTAGTGTAATCCACTCCCTCTTGTTGTGTGTAACCCTTGGCTACTAATCTATCTTTATACCTGTCTATTGATCCATCTGATTTTAATTTTATTTTATATACCCATTTACAACCTATTGTCTACTTACGTGCAGGAAGTGTGGTGATAGACCAAGTATTGTTGACTTCTAGTGCTTTTATTTCAGCTGCCATTGCATCTATCGACTGAGGAATCTTCACAAATTGATGATAAAACTCAATTTCACTTTGAGATGATATAGAAGCAACTAATTCCTTGTAACTTGGAGACAAATTAGTATAAGAAATGACAAATGATAGTGTATATAAACTGTCTGAAACTTTAGGAATAGTTGCCAAATGACAATGATACTTTGTAAATAAGATGATTTCTTTGATACCCTTGTAGATTTTCTTATTGGATGATGTAAAACTGTTTGATTTTGGTGGAAATTAACTTCTGGGAGAATGTGTGTTATCAGTTTGAGAATTTTCAGCATCAATTACCATGATAGGAGATGAAATCTCAGTAATAATAGGATTGGGAAGCAAAATGTTTGAAAAAGGATCCAAATTTTGGACCAAACCTTGAAAAGGAAATATGGTTTCATGAAAAATCACATCCCTAGAAATAGAGGTAGTTCTAGTATTTAAATCAAGCAATTTGTACCCTTTTACTCCAAAGGGATATCCAGTAAAGGCACATTTTCTAGCTTTTTCTACAAATTTGTGTATATGGGATGCTAATGTGTAAGAAAAACAAAGATACCCAAAGACCTTTAAATGAGCATATGAAGGTTTCTTTTGAAAAAGAAGTTCAAAAGGACTCTTATTTTAAAGAAGTGGTGATGGAAGCTTATTTATCAAATAAGTTGCAGTAAGAACACACTCACTCCAAAGATTCAAAGGAGCATTAGCTTGAAATCTAATTGCTCTAGCTACATTCAAAAGATGTTGATGTTTTCTTTCAACTATGAAATTTTTGTGTGGATTATCAACACAACTTAATCGATGTATGATCCCTTTTTCTTTGTAAAACTCAAACAAGTTGAATTCTGGACCATTATTTGATCTTAATATTTTTATAGAAGTTTTGAATTGATTGAAAATCATATTGTAAAAAGATGGAATTAAAAACCACTTTAGATTTTATTTTCAAGAGATAAACCCAAGTAGCTCTACTATGATCATCGACTATAGAAAGGAAATATCTCTGCTTGTTTATAGTAGGAACATGAAAAGGACCCCATATATCACAATGGATGATATCAAATAAAGAATCTAAAATTTTATTGCTAAAAATGAAAGGTAATCTCTTCTGTTTTGCTAAGGGACAGATGGTGCAAGGCATATCATGATCTGAATGTGTTATGCTACTATCTAATCCATTGATGCATTTTATTTTAGCAGATGAGGGATGCCCTAATCTATAATGCCATATATTGTCTTTAACTACTTTAAGGGAAATAACCTTGGAAACATATTGAGAATTGTGAATGGGTCTCCTTCTCTTTTACCCATCCCAATCATAGTCTTCTGGATGTGGTCCTGAAGAAAGCGATGACTAGATATGAAAATGCATGAGCACCCTTGTGTTTGTGCAAGTTTACTGACAGAAACTAAGTTAAATTTGAATTCGGGAATGCATAAAACATCTTGTAATGTTAATGATGTATTGATCTTGACAGTTCATACATGAGTTATTAGAATACTAATGCCAGTGGGTAATTGAACATAAGAATTAGTTACAACAGTGGTTGTTTCTAAATTAGATAGATTGCATCACATATTAGTTTCTCCAGAGTCTATAATCCATGATGTGTTATGCATATTGATATTACTCAAAGCAAAAACTGCAGATGAAGAAATTTTTGTACCTGAAAAGGCAAAAGAGATTGGATTGGAACTGTTGGAATTGATGGTTGATTGATAAGAACCCATGTGTTGAGATATGTATGTGAAAAATTATTGACACATATCAGGAGTAAACTGCAGGGATGTTGCATTTGATGTAGAAAATGACTCTACTGGTTGAGAAATAGATACCTGATTAGCCATAGGTGCGTGAGAACCATGTCCCTGATTTCCTTAACTTTTACTTTTGAACTTGTATCCTAGTGGCTACCTATGAAGCTTGTAGCATTTATCAGCAGTATGTCCTAGCATCCCACAATGAGTGCATATTAGCCTATCTTTCTTTTGAAACCTATAATGATTTCTAGAGCCTTTGTTCTCTGTAAATATTGAAATAATTGCCATAGACTCAGTGAGATTTTGAGAAATTTTAATATCCAATCCAGTAACTTCTTGTTGCCTTTCTTGTTGGGTTATCTTGGCAAATATAGCCTTCATTGGAGGTAAAGGATCTGTTAGAAGAATCTGGTCCCTTACAGACGTCAAAGAGTCATTCAATCCCATTAAAAAATACATGATGCGTTCATTTTCTTGATTGTTAACAAGAACTTTCATCAGATCACATGAACATACCCTTAAAGCCCCACGATTACATACAAGCAAAGATTAATAGTTAGAAAGTTCATCCCACAGGCTCTTCATTTTGGCAAAATAGGAAGTAATAGTCATTTGATCTTGTTTGAGAGACGAAATAGCTCTTTTTAATTGAAAGACTCCAGGGCCATTTTTCTGTGAATATCTCTCCTTAATATCATTCCAAACCTCTCTAGAACTATTTCCATAGATAACATTAGAGGCTATCTCTATAGATACAAAATTGATAGTCCAATAAATTATCATACTATCACATCGAACCCATTTATCATAGAGAATATCTGAAATAATAGAGTGAATGGTACTTATTTATCATACACTAGAGGCTTCTTATGATCCAATAGACTTAGGTTACTCAGGTTCTAGATTCACATGGATAAAAAATAAATTGAATGGTACTATATTCTACAGGTTAGATAGAGGGCTTGTAAACATTCATTGGCTTAAAATTTTTCCTAAATCTAAACTAAATCATCTTCATAAAACATGTTCAGACCATAGTCCTCTGATGTTAAACATTAATAGAAATATAGACCAATGTCCTAAAACTTTAAGTTTCTATCTATGTGGTGCATTGAATCCAATGTCAAAGACATTATTACATAATCATGGTCTGCTCATATTACCACCCCTCCTATGGCTTTATTTGCAATTAAGATTAAACTTCTTAAGAATAAGCTGGAAAGATGGAACAAAGAATAGTTCAAAAATATATTCCAAAATATCCATGACTTGGAAGACAAAGTGAAGATTATAGGAAGTGAATTTGAATTTGACCCTATTGAGGCTTCTAGAACTGAATTAAGTGAAGCTAGAGCTCAGTTAAATCTAGCATTATAAAGAGAATAAAGTTATTGGTCTAAAAAAATCCATCAAAATTGGCTAAAACTTGGGGACCTTAACACAAAAAAATTTCATGCTTTAATTAAAGCAAATTATAGAAGGCTCTCCATTAATAAAATTAAAAATAGTAATGGGCAATTGATGGATTCCCCTACAGATATTGATAATCAATTTATTTCTCATTTTGAGAATATATGAAAGTTGAATTCAAAAACATAGATCAGGAATTCATTGAGGTTATTGACAAAGTAATAACTGAAGAGATGAACTTGAAATTATCAGAATTTCCCAATGAAAATGAAATATTTATAGCTATCAAAGGATTGTATCCAACTAGTGCTCTAGGGCCTGATGGTTATGGAGGACAATGCTATACTAGATTCTGGGATGTTATTAAATCTGATCTAACTACTGCAACACATGCCTTTCTTGCAGGAGCCGATATTCCAAGAAGTTGGACAACTACTAATATATCCCTAATCCCTAAGATATCTAACCCAAGTAAATGTGCTCAATTTTGACCAATTAGTTTGTATAACTTTTCTTCCAAAATTATATCCAATGTCCTAAGTGATAGATTATCTTCTATCATTCCTGAAATCATTTCTCCTAATCAATGTGGACTTGTTAAAGGTAGAAGTATTCAAGATAACATACTATTAGCTCAAGAAATGCTTCAAGCCATAGGAAAAAAAGTTCATGGAAATAATGTTATCCTAAAAATAGACATGAAAAAAGATTATGACAAAGTCTATTGGCCATATCTATGTCCAGTTCTTAGGCAATTTGGGTTCAATGAGATGTTTATTGATATATTTTGGAGAATAATATCTAACAATTGGTTTTCTATATATATTAATGGGCAAAGTAAAGGTTTTTTTTCAATCTTCTAGAGGTTTAAGAAAAGGAGATCCCATGTCTCCTAGTCTTTTTATATTAGGTACTGAATGTTTAAGCAGAAAAATAGATACAATGTTGTAACACCCCGCCTAATTAAATACCGGGTGTCAGTCCCATACCCAATTAAAACAGAATATACAGTTGGCTCATTCTTAGCATCACTGTCGAAAATATTTACAACTCACCCAATACCCAATTAAGCTGGTGTTAAAAAAACTTTCCAAATTTTAATTTCAACAAATCCATTTTAGTTTAAGAATAACACAACACATTTTATTCTACAACACTTAAAACTGAACAGATAACACAAAAGAATTTAAAAGCAATTGGAATAAACATTCCCAAATAATATTAATCCATTACAAAAATCCCAACAATATTAACTGTATTCAAAAGACCCGAATACAATAGTAATTGACTCCGATAGGAAAAATAATTGAATCCTTTGGACGACATGCCCTAACTAGAAGATCACTGTGAATCAAAAGATGATAAGCATCTAAGCAAAAACTCCATAGTTCCATATTTCAACATAATCCGCTAAGGTTGGTGTCCCTGCTGCTGGACACCTGATATAGAAGATACAATAGAAAAGAAAATATGCAAGGAAACGGGTCAGAGCCCGATTGTGTAAATGATTTTTAAAACAGCAAGTATTTAATAAGTGCAATAAAGCATTTATTATGTACATGTTAGATCCAACTCCCACTTTCTATTCTCACCTCTCAACTAGAGTGCACACTTAACATTTCCTATTAACTTCCTAGTTAATGGTTCCTCTACCAATTCCATAATATGATTTCCATTCCCATATCATAATCCTGTATGTCCTATACCATACGTTATATAATAATTCTTATACATTCTCATTTATATGAATTATTTCATCATTAACATGAATTAAGCTCTTCAATAAATATTCATTAACTTATTTCAATTCCTTTCTCAATTCATCGTTATCTACAATTATCACACAGTAGATATTTTAACCAAAATATAACCATTCATTCATTTAATTCATTATATATATATATATATATATATATATATATATATATATATATATATATATATATATATATATATATATATATATATATATACGGCACCCCGAGTCACAGCTGCGGTGCAATGCATTACTCTTCTATCATGTCCCAATATCGCTGGTCGCCGAATAGGGGACTAAAGGTTCGGTAAGGATTCCTCGAACCACAAACAACAACAAATAAATTGTAGGCGAACATAGTTCTCGTATCCATGGGTCATGCACATACCTACGTACCCACAATCAGCAGACTTATCAACTCCCCGATAAGTCTTTCATAGACCTATGTTCTCGAGCGATAAATCAAAGATCCCATGGATTCATCAGGATATGACTGCCCTCACGCGCAAACCTCCCGTCGATAGCAAGTAAGCTAGGTATGTCATACACATAATCATTAATCAATCAAATAGGTATTATCATACCTATAATATACTATCAACAAGGTACATATATTACCCTTAAATTATTCCCACGCGTAGCATTATATTTCCTTAAATCCCACGTATTACAATATCATAACTTTACTCTTAATTTAAGTATTCCCGAGCCTCACTCATTACTCAAGGTTCAAATAGGGTTTTTCTCAACATATATTCAGTTAGAAGCCACTAATATCCTACCGGTCCATATCGTCATATCTCCCGAATGACTATGAATCAAACTCTCCCTTTTATTAGGGTTAAAACTGATAGTTTCAAATCTCTTATAAACACCTCTTCTTTCACTTAGGATTAAACCCTCTTGTAAACATAAGGATACCTAGGTGTTATATTAAATTACCCCTAGTGGTCCCATCTTTAATCCTCATACTTCCCCATTTAGAATTCAACAAATGAATCTAACAACCGAAATTCCTTTAAATTAATTATCATTATTCCAATCAATTAATTCCTAATTAAATTAATTTAAATCTTATCATGGGCTCACTGATATTTTCTAACTCCCATAATATCCATATAATAATCACCAAATATCCACAAAAGGTTTGGGATAAGGATCAACATTTAAAATGAAGAAACTATAGAAATTCTGGGGAGGTCGATCGATCGAAGGCAGGGGGTCGATCGATCGATCCCTCCAGTAACAACCCAATTTTCTGCATTTCTGCAACTACGGGTTTCACCATTTTTATTCATTTTATCCTTCATATTAACATCCAAAATGACTTATAATCCTTACTACATGATGTATCAACATATACAAATGATTTCTAATGATCTAAACATCATAGAATCATCAAGAGATTGGATTAAAAAGCATGTTTATATCCTTATTTCCAGAAAATTATCTACATATCATCTTCAAGAACACATCAATGGTTTTCATAATTTCTTCAACAGATTCATGACTATTTCGTGGATTATTTTCAACCTACAACATGAGTTTAATTCCTATATCATTTCAGTTTCAAGAAATCCATTTAACAACTCCATTATGTCTTCCAAACATGAAAAAAAATCATCTCTTTTCATAATTATTCTAACATGGACAATATACGAACTTAAGTTGCAAATATCAAACACTTGCCTTTACTGAAGGTTTGATCCTTTGGTGAAGTCTATCTCAGGTGGTTCTCCCCTTTTCCGGTGAGCTTCCGGTGGTGGTTGGTGGTGGTGACTCTTGGTTTTAGTTCTTCTCCTTCCCAAATAACCTTTCACTTTCCAAGCAACCTTTCATTTTTCTCTAGGAAGATGACTTCTCTGTTTTGTGTAGAGGAGATGAATAACCCACGTACACTTAATCTACCAATACTTATAATAGGACAAAACCCAAAATCACTATTCATCCCCCTTGTAAAAATGACCAAAATACCCTTTTGGGTTGTCTTTTCATTTCCAAATGACCCGAGACCCAAATCCAACATCCAAATAGACTTTTCTGACTATTTCAAACCTTTCGGACGCAACGACGCAGTCAAAATGACTATAAGGTCGATATAAAAATAAGTTCCCTTTTTAATTTAACAAATTAGTCCCGACACGTCCCATACCGCGTCTGACTAAAAATCCAAATTACCGAAATTATATCACACCGTCATAACAATAGCATCACATTCATATATTACCTAAATATATTTAAGTAATATTCAGAATCATCCATTTTAATATCCACAATTTGGATAAAACCCAAACGAATTAATTAATAATAATAATCCAATTAATCCATTAATTTAAAATATAACCCATTTTAAAAGTCATTTAAAATTACAGGGTATTACAAATGTTTAGTTCTAATAAAGCTACTTCCTACTCTCATAAAAAAAACTGTTGATATAATTATTTTCACTAATGGATCATGTAAAAGTATAAGAGCTATTGTTAATATTCTTAAAAGATATGAGGATACATCAGGTCAAACTATAAATTTCTCAAAAATTTCCTTATATGTTGATGAAAAAATTAGTCTAAAAAGGAGGAGAGCTATAGCAGAATATTTTGGTCTTAAACAAAAACAATTATCTATGAAATATTTAGGATGTAATATAAATAAAGGCAAGACAAAACTCATTCAATTTGCAGAATTAATTTCTAAAGTTAGAGAGATGTTAAATACTTGGTCTTCTAAATTAATTTCCCAAGATGGTAGAGCAACTCTTATTAGATATGTTCTTCTTTCCATCCCCATTTTAACAATCTCAGTTCTAAATCCTCCTAAAGATGTTTTGAAAAGATTGAACACTATTTTCTCTAAGTTCTATTGGGGTGGTTTTAATAAAGATAATCCATATCAATGGACAAAGTGGCAAGAGACTTGCTTCATATTTAAAGAAGGGGGTCTTAACTTTAGAAAGTTAGAAGATATTGTAGCAGCTACTAGTATAAAACTATACTGGAGATATTTGTTTGATAAAGGATTATGGGTATCTTTCATGAGAACTAAATACAACAAAGGCCTGCACATTAGAAATGGTTCTAGTACTGTTAAAAGGATGGCTATTGTCTCCAACATAGCTGAAAATCATATCGATATGGACAATCAAATATGGATTACAAGAGAATTTTCAATGAATTCTGCCTATAATATTTGTAAAAATGTAAGATCATTATCACTGAGTTGGAAGATCAACTGGATTACTGAATGTCCCATGAAAATCTCCAATTTTATTTGAAAATTGTTAAATAATGTAGGGTCATTTGATAAAGACATTCAAAGAGCAGGTATAAGGTTATCATCAATCTGTAGAACCAGCTACTTAGAGAAGATTCAAGTCAAGATGTGCTTCTGGATTGTAATATTGCCAAAAATGTTTGGAAGTATTTTTCATCTTTATTAGTCTAATTCTTAACTATTCCTCTTGTAGATTAATGCTACAATCATGGTGGAAGGTTCAAAATAAAAAGGATCATCAGAAAATCTTATTTGCAGTGATCCCAAAGATAATTATGGAAAGCCAGAAATAAGTTGTTATTTGATAATATTAAATCCACATCATGTTACATTATACAACAAGTTATCCAACTTACTTCATCAATTTTTAAAAACACAAAATGTTTTGACAAAAATTCTTTAGAGGAGAAGGAAATACTAGAATGTTTTAATATTAACCTATTTCTTATACAGGTTCAGATCATTACTTGTTCATGGACTAATCCTCCTACAGGTGTGTTAAAACTTAACATTGATGGTGCCTCAAAAGGGAATCCAGGTCTAAGTGGAATAGGTGGTCTAATAAGAGATTCAAAAGGTCATTTTATAGCAGGATTTTAAAAGAACATAGAAATTCACAATTTGTTTTATGCTGAGACAATGGCTCTTATGGAAGGACTGAAATTAATTTCCCTTCTAAACATTCAACAAGTCATTATAGAATCTGATTACAAAATGCTAATTGATGTAGTATTTAAGATAGCCAAACCCCCTTGGCAAGTTAAATATATTATTGAATCTATGCTTTTATCAGATCAAATGCAACTCAATCATGTATGGAGAGAAGTTAACTCAGTAGAAGATTTACTAGCTTCAAGGGGAGATTTAAGCAACAAAGACTCTATATATTTATCTTACAATAGCCTTCCTAACTTGGTTAAAGGTCACATCAATATAGACATACATCATTTTCCTCATATAAGATATAGGATTAAAAAGTTGTAATGGGGTTAAGATAAAATCCCAAGTTTATTTTTAAGGAAATGTCTTGTAATGGGGATTAATATAAATCCCCAAGTTTATCATTTTTTTCATTCTAGAGTATTGGGCCAACCTCTAGAATTAGTAATAGTTTGGGTTTGTTCAAGCTTTAGAGAGTCTTTTTCTCTGTTATTTACAAACTAATAAAATTTGTGGGGGTACTCTCCCTCTTTGATAAAAAAATAAAACAAAACCCAATTTATTTTTGGCTCTCAATACGACAATCATATATCTATACCATGTATTGAAATTTTCAGCCCCAATTAAAGATTGAGAAACCAACATATTTCCAGGATTATCACTACTGGTGAGGAAAAATGGAGAAGAAGATTCATCAATCGCAGGAATCGACCCAAATGGGGAGGAATTATCGGAGTTGTATCTGCATTTCCCATTGAAGAATACAAAACTTGATGTCGCGTGAACTAGAAATGAAAGAATTCACGAACAAATCAAATTAATCTTTATATCAAAATAGAAATAAATCAAGATTGATTTGAAACGAAAAACAGGGGACAATTTTAAATTCGATCTCGATGAAAGAGGTGAAGAATTTAATTAAGAAACTTTAATTGAAAGAGAGAAGTGTGTAGCTCTGATAACATATTAGATGAATTGAAGAATCAATAAGAAAAAAAGAAGAATTGAAACTTAACAGAAAAATTTAATTGTGAAATACAGAGGTGATGTCCTATTTATAGAGATAGGACCCTAACAAACTTAACTGTAGCTTAACTGACTAACTAATTTACTAACTAATCAAGAAAGCACTTGAACAAACTAATGACTTTTATTTATAGAGATATAAGAACTTCCCTCGACGGTTAATAGATACACCAAAGATGTGTTTGATTTATATCACATTTTCCATTTTTTCATTAAAATAATATGTTCCAAAAGGTGATGATAGCCTATAGTACAATTATCACGCGAAACAACAGGTCTACAAACACGCGACCCATTATTTAGGGATAAAATAGGTGACATAGCAGGGACAACACCCAAGGCAGGGGTCTCAATCCTTGTAAGGACATCAAAATGGGACGACAAGGATTTTTCAGGGGCGGTGGCAGAGGTGCAAGCAGGTGAACCCATGGCAGGGGTCTAAAAACTAAGCCTGACTAGGCTGTATTTTATTTGGAAGAGCCTTCTCCCGGGGTAGACCTACTCATAGACTCAGTAATGGTCTGTAGCTAAGTCACAAGGTCGTAAAGCGATGTGGCTACAAGTGCGGGTGTGAATGCGCGAGGTTATGTGTGGTTCTGGTATTAGATGTGGGTCATATATGGTTCCGCGTCTATATTAGCCAAGCACTCAAAGCATTAAAGATTCAAGATTTTTATGTCAATTTATTAATAGATTTGTTTATCAAATTATATAAGTTACCGTGTGTATGTGCAACATTATTGGCTCGGTTATAGAACCATTTTACCCTTCATTTTAATCTCAGTATTGGCATAATTAAAATTTATTTTTGTATAAAAAGAAAAACTGAACAACTCCACTCTGAGAATAATGTTCTAACAATATTTACGGTTCTTCAATTTGTTCCCATAAAATGTATATACATTTACCAAACATAAAAAAAAAGAGAAGAAGGAAATAAAAATTAATAATCTCCTATAAGAGCCCCACATAACCTACCATATGCTCTAAGCCATATTTAAGGGCATAAAAACAAAAATCAAGGGACTGAATCAATGGTCTCAGGGCTATGCATATATTTTTTTTCTCAATCACGTCTTTTGATTCCATGTCTGTTTCACATGAACAAGTTTTAATACCAAACCACAATGACGAAGAGGCTTTATTTATAATGGGAGTGGGCAAACAAGTTGGAGTTTCTTGTCCATCCATTGTTACTATAAACTTCTGCTCAAATACTATTTGTGGTTTAATATTTGACTGTGATTCGCCACTACCCCAAACCTTGAGGCCTATTTTAATTTCAAGGTGGTTTGAGGACTTTACATATGAGCACGATGAGAATTATGAAATCTCGGATTTATAACGGTTTTTGACGGATTTTGTTAAATGCAATTTGAGTACATGAAGGACTCCCAGATCTGATGAATCGTGTGACTATGGTCCGTAGTCCTTATATCAATGAGTGTGATGTAAGTAAGTATCTCACCCCTTTTGTTACTCAGTTTACTTGAATATAAGGACTGTAGTGATAAGAGGGAAAATTGAGACTTGTTAATGAGATGTAATTAAGTGTTCAAGAGGTGCATGAAGTGGCTACAATAATCGGGATTACAATCCTGATGATAATAATAAAATAAGAATATCGAATAGTCAGTATATGAGCATTAATCCTAATGGTGCAGACAAACTTGTACTAATATCACTTGCAGCGATCGGGATTATAAGGCCAGATCTGATTCTTATCGAAGGTTTATGTAATTTGATGATGGTGATATGGTGATGATACGAATAAATTCGAAATGCTATCCGAAGAATAAGTTCAAGAAACTTTAGTAAACAAATACAAGTACTTATAAGATTGTCAGTAAGATTAGTGCTAATGCATATGGGAATTAGTGTTATTTTCAAGTGCAATATTTGAATTTCTCAAGAAGTAAAAATTTATATACCTGAATTTGAGATGTGGGGTGATGTATGTGCTGCTCCGCTAGTAGACGAGGATCTAATTATACAAAATCTGTTACAATAAAACAATATATATGATTAGTTATTGTATTAATAAAAAATATGATAAACATAAAAAATCATATGATAAAAATAAGAGAAACATATGCCATAATACTTACATATAAATTTACAACTTATCAACCCACATTCTTCGTTCATATCATCCTCACAATCATCACCATCAGGCATAGATGTATCAATTATGGATCCATCTACATCTTGTCTCACACAAGATATGTTTTGATCATGTTCCAACTCTTGCACACTAAACAACTTGAATGTATGGGATTCTAATTCTTCGTCTGTGGTTGAATAACTATCAAGCGTATCTCTAAGCTGTAACACCCCGCGCGCCCGAGAAAGACACGCTGCATGCTACTGCGATAAAACTAAGCTAAAACCATCAATAATGAGTATAGAGCATCTAAATGTCCACAATTTAATTATAACAAATCCACAATTTCTATTTCTACAATAAGGATTGCAATAAATTTTCTCCTAAAATACATAATTGTTCAAAAAAAATTACACCACTAATAATACATCAAAATAAATCTTCCAATCCATGTTCTAAGATAATTCTCCAAAATAGTCCATAGCGTTCCAATCTACGCTAGCCTGTCACTAAAAGAAAACACGGGGAAGTACACAATATGATAGGAATAGATGCTCAAAAATAATTAGCACGATGAATAAATCGCAACAATACGAATCGCATATACAAATCAAATGCATAACTCAAGCATTATATCAATATTAATTTTTCAACAACACATCAATGAGTCATCAGGCCTCACCTCACCGCGCCTATACATTCTTAAGCATATCCGAATTTTGGACTATTAGTGGGTGCTCATTCTCCATGCCATATTAAAATATCATAACACTATGCTCAAACCATAATATAATATATCACAATGAAACAATATTTAGATTTGAAGAATTTCCAGATTCCAAATTAATATCACAATTCAACATGAGTGCAATCGACACAGAAAAACAAACGGAATACTCTCGAGAGAATTTAGGAGCATATTGTGTAAGTCCCGTACCTCAAAATCATCACATGAATTTTCACATAAATTCAGCCGCAAAATCTGATCACACCATCACGTTCCTCTCGCGAAAATAATCGAATCACGTTCTTGCCCTAACATGAGATAACCCCAAATAGACCTCCAAATCTAAGGTTGAACATTAAATAAAATAGGGTTAGGGTTTGTATATAGAGGGAGAGGAAATATAAAAGGCTACTGCATATTTGAGATGATAAAAACTTGGTTTAAAACCCTCAACCACGACTTCTATATATAATGGGAAAATAAGGAATTTGAAAGGAATCAAACTCTTCAAAAATAGGCTACCGACTCAAAACTGGGCATAGTCGATCGATATACTCCCTAGGTCGATCGATCAGGTACATCGCCTCTTCCAGATCTAGTTTAATACTATTTAACTAAACAATTATTTCCCATTAGTCACGGCCTAAATCCGTGACAAACACTTTTTTTTAAAATCCCATTATGACTCCGATTTTGATTTCGATTGCAATCCGATTGAAAATCCAATTTTCAAATACGAAACTCAACATATTTAATTATTAAAAATAATAAAATCCAAAAAAATTTATTTTCCTCGAATTTTAAAAATTAATTTATAAAATACCCATTCAAAAATATGGGTTGTTACATAGGCTTCATTTGAACAACTACATGCCAATATGGTTCCAGAGGGTCTTGTATATACCACACTTGTTCTGCTTCAGATGCAAAGATAAAAGGCTCATCATTCGATCAATTATCTTTATACAACAAGTTGTTGAAATTTTCTAATGTAAATTTGAACTCATCCACTCGTTTCTCCAAACGATTTTCTATCCAAGTGCATTTGAATAGTACAAAATTTTTGCCATTAAAATATTGAATTTCAATAATGCCAGTCAGTTGTCCATAGAAAATAAAATCCCCAGATAAAGAATTAGAGAATTTTCGATTAGCATAGCTCTTTTGTTCTACTTTTAAAATAACTTCACTATTCTGAGTTTTTCAACGAATATCAACTTCCTTTGTTCGAAATCTAAACCCTTGAATAATATATGACTTGAAGTTTAACGCATCCTCCAGAGGACCCAGTGCCAAACTCAATTTTTTTTCTAGATAATTCGATATCTTTTGACAATCCGTCCTCCTAATATTTCAATAAATAAGAAAACTACGCTATGAAAGTATAATTAGGATACTAAGAGTGAATAAACATACTCACATAATCCTTAAACCAGGTGTGGAAATATTCATTATGAAGGCGTTGCACAAAATGTTGTTGTGAAACGTGAGGATATTGTTTTGTAAGCTCAACAATGTGTTTTTCTGAAAATATCATATGCGTGTCAAGTTAGAAAGGTAATTTAATAATGCATTTTATATAAAATTTACTTATGGTTAATATATAACTTACTCAATAAATAATGCAACTGCGTCACTGTTAGCAAGCATATATCGATGCGCTTGTATACGAGTTATGGAATCCAGCTGGCATTTTTGGTCATGCCTCACACCATGCCCAAGGTCATTACCTCAATCATCATATCTAGAGGGTCGGTTAGACTTAGTTTCCGCATCATCAACCATATATCTCGAGCAAAAAGTGGTGCATTCTTCCATAAAAACATATTTAACAATTGAGGCCTTTAGATAAGCACAATTGTGCACAAAGAGTTTTAGAGTATGCAAATACCTTTCAATTGGATACATCCAACGGTAGATTACTGCACCAGCAATTACTAACTCATTAACCAAATATAGTAACAAGTGCTCCATCACATCAAAAAATTTCGACGAGAATATTTTCTCAAGGGTGCAAAGTGTAAGAGCCATGCGATCTTCCAATTTTCCTAAATCAGCTAAAGTATTTGTACTTAGGCACATCACAGAAAAATAGTTGCTTAGTTCAATTAATGCTTTGACAACATGTTTCGGCAGCACCCTCCGCAGTGCTATTAGAAGTAATTGTTGCATTAAAATGTGATTGTCATGGCTCTTTAGTCCCCATATACTTCGCTCTTGAGGGTGAAGACATCTCAAAATATTCGATGAATAGCAATCTGGTACTTTTAACATCGTGTAACACTTTTAGAAAAAAATCCTTCTCTTTGTTGCTCATTGTAAACTCCGCTGGAGCTGTGTACTCCAAATTTTCTCCGCGCGTTTGGGGATGTAGTTGTCATCCAATGCGAATCTCTTTCAGGTCTTTTCGGTCCTTCAAACTATCTTTGGTTTTATCTTTAGTGACCAACAATGTAAATAAGTTATTGTCACACACATTTTTTTCAATATACATAACATTGAGATTGTGGCGGATCAAATTATGCTCCCAATCTGGCAATTTAAAAAATAGACTTTTCTTTTTCCAATTTAATCTCATCTTCGGCACCCCATCTTTTATTTTCTTTGCAAGATCCTTTTATAATTGTTCTATTTTCCTCTTTCTAAAAACATCTTCCTTCTTGTATTCAGTTTCAATGTCGAGGTCATTTAACTGTTGCAAAACTTGTGATCCTGATAATTCAAACAAAATTGGTCTAAAATCAACATTGCCATTAAAAGTTATTTTATCTTTCCGAATCCTAGGGTGCAACGGTAAGAATTGATGATGACCCCAATAACAATAATTTTTACCATTATTGCTTGATGATCTTTGTTACAACAAGGACAAGAAAATTCACTTTGTGCTCCATCTCGATAGCATGGCATATATCGAAAAATCATTAGTTGCTCATAACAACGCTGTACGCAACAGGAAAAATTATTTACTTGATACTGTAAGGACACAAATTTCCAATTGAGTCTTAATGTAGTGTTGACTCAATTCCGGAAAAAAACATTTATGTCATAGGATAGTATTGAGTGAGTATCCTCCAAGCCTATGACATGCAAGAGTTGAAGACGTAGTGGCCAAGACTTATAAAGCTTCATCATTGTCGAGTTTCAAGTGCCATGTTTCTACGTCATCAACATCATATTCCATAGTCTCTAAAAGGTATGAATGCATTTCTATATATATTTAGGCAGACTTGGAATAATTTTATAAATGGTATAATTTTATTTAAAATGAATTTTATTTTCAGAAAGTTATTTTAGAACTTTTAAATAAAAAATTTTGGGCTTAAAAATAAATTTTGAACTTTCTAGGATTTCGTTCGAAATTGTCTTTCAAACGAGTTTGTCGTTCGAACGAGGCTTTCCAACGACTTTCCACTGGAACTTCGTTAGAATGTTCGTTCAAACAAAATGTCGTTCAAACAAAAATATCGTTCGAACGAGATTTCAACAGGAACAGTTTTTGGCAGTTTTTTTGGCACTTTCCCACTACTTTGTCGCACTACTCTTTCACAGATTTTAATGACTTCGGGACCAGAATTTTTCTAAGAACTTTTTTCTTCTCCTAGAGAGTGTTTGAGAGCTTAATCCTTCCATAAAATGTTTCCTTGGTGTTTGTTAGTCAAATTGATCTATTCAAAGAACAAAACCAAGTTTACACCCAATTGTTTATCTTAATTCAAGTTTATATATATATATATATATATATATATATATATATATACATCTTTCTTTGAGAGTTTGTTTGGCACTGGATTTATCTCTACCGTAAAAGAGTGTTTGGGTTTACTTATACATCCTACAAAGAAGAAGAGTTTGTTTGCTGTGACATACCCACTTGGAGAAAGGCTCCTTGTTCGGGTGGCGATGACTAGAAAAAGTCCGATCGATAGATTTCGAGACCGTGGTGGATCTCCGTGATTATTCGCTAGGCAGAGGTGTGTACAAGAAGAAGCACCGGGGCTTGGAAGGAGTCAAATCGGGTGTTGAAACTCTTTTGTGTCTTGTACTTGTAAACCGTACTTAGTGGATTTAAGGCTAGGTTTTTCTCGTTGTGCCTCGTACATCGCAGCGTAGTGTGACTGATTTACTTTTATCTTGCAAAATAATTTAGAATGCATGCTTAGGATAATTCAAGATAAAATTTGATTTAATTGTCACACTTAATTAAATTGGTTCTATTTTAATTTGGGTATATATTAATTTAATTCAAGTCATCACTTTATTGGATAAAACTTTGGTTTGGCCTAAATTGCAAAATTGAGATAAATAGTTGTTAGGCAAATTCCTAGGACTTGGGTTAAATTTTTTATAAGCAAAAAGTTAAATATTTACAAGTTTGTTTTCAAGAGCAATTCTAATTTTGAGAAAATTAAAATCCTGTTTTGTTTAATTTTAATTTTGGAAGAATTAAAATTGTAATATTTTAATTGTGAATCTTGCATAGTATAGTCCCTTTAATTGAACCATCTTTTTTTCGCTTCTAAAAGGATCTTATTTTTGGTAAGATTTAAACATTGGGGGTCTACATTCCCAACAAGTGGTATCAGAGCATTGATTGAGAAAAAACTTTTGTTTCCAAATTGGTATCTGAGCCGGAGCGCTAAGTTATTGCATTTAAGTCCTTTTGGGGCATTTTTGTTTTAAATGGAAAATATGCCTCTTTCAATATTTCCTACGTTTGATGGTTCTCTCATGCTTGCACATGACTCTTTTCTTGCCATATCTTATGAGTAATTGCTTGCATGTCTTACATACTCTAGCTTTTGTGCTTAATGATATATCTTTTACTAGTTGTATGTTTTGTTTATTATCTTTCTAGTCTATGCTTCATAATCAATCACATGCTAGAATTATGATATTTGTTTATCTTTTGTATTTTATTTTTCATTTTGATTTGCATTAAATGAATACAAATTGATTTTTGTTTATCTTTTGAGTTAATTTTTGTGGTTGGTAAAAACTTTGAAAAACTCAAAATGATTTTATTTTTTTGTGTATTTTGGTTTTACACACATTTTGTGGCATATGTTTGTGTTTGAATCCTCGTTTCTCTTCCACGTGACTAGAACTTTTGGTTAGAATTTTAATCCTTAAAATGTTCTTTATCATGCTTACATGGAGTAGTTTAAGTTTGACTTTCTTAATGGATTCACTTTTATATGCCTTTACACACATGCACAAGATTTTTGGACCTTAACTTCACATGTTATATTTGAGCTTTGTGAGGTGTTCTCCTACCAATCTAGTCATCTACATACTATGACCCAGGAGGACTAGTGCATGTCAAAAATTCGTTGCTTGTGAGATTTGTGTGATATATATATATATATATATATATATATATATATGTGTGTGTGTGTGTGTGTGTGTGTGTGTGTGTGTGTGTGTGTGTGTGTGTGTGTGTGCACGGGGAAGGGCTCCGAAAGGAAATTTATCCTTTGCGAGTAAGCCACCATTTATAATGGACCTAAAATAAATACGTGGTCCAAAGGCCTAAAAGAGAAATGACATTAAAAGAAAAATATTTACCATGGCCTATTTTGTTTAGTTTGATGTATTCATTCAAAAGAATTAATTTACATATTTTGAGGGAGTTTGGATGGTATATCAACGGTTTGCACAATGTCCATTTATCCTAGTTGCGCTTTCAATGTCACGACTCTATTGGTTTGTAGAATCATCAACATGCTAGGCTTGTATGCATTGTGTTAGTTTGTTCAATGAGTTCAATTTATATTGTCACATGAGGCTATATCTAAATGTGATAAAATTTTGCAATCAAATCCGAACTTTGTGAACATGTTTAAGTGATTGGGTTTTAAATTCATTAGTATCTAGTTCACACCCCTTCACTTCCGTTTCCATATGACACATTTATACTATAAGAGTGTGAAAAACTTATGTTATTTAGTTTTGTGCCATTTTGGTGTTTATATCTATATGAGTGTACTTATGTTTAGTTTGAATCTATTGTGTATACATATATATGATATTTTGTTTGTTTTTGGTGTCTTTGCCATGATTAGCTAGTTCATTATGCTTTTAATTCATTTTTGGTATCTATCCTCTTGCGAATTTTGTTTTGATATCACATGCTTAGATTACTACAATCAATTGATATCTTTTGTTATCGCATCATAGTTGATATTCATATCTTTATGTGGATTAGTTGAATTTGAGTTGCCCACGTGCTTTAATATTCTCATCACTTTATGCACTATTGCATGTTTAGCTTGTTATCCCATTCTATTTATCCCTTATTTAGTTTAGGGTGTGTATATGCTTTAATTGGGGGAGATAAATTAATTTTTTATTCTTTAGCCTTTGTCTATTCCTGAACAAAAAGGGGGAGAATGATAGGGGGAGAAATGGTGTCTAATCCTATTATAATCATATCTTAGTTTAGGAGATTTAACTTAGGAGGAGTCGCGACCTTCTTACGTAGATCATTTGATAAAGGGGGAGAATTAATTAAGGGGGAGTCTTTATTTAAATTGCAATTAATATTTTAATATTCCCTATGCGTTTAATGTGTTGCTTAAGTGTGTAGGTATTCTAAAGCGGCATCTATTTAAAGTGGAAAAGCGTTTAATTCTAAAGTGGTATTCGAGTCAAGCATTGTACTCTTTATTTTGGGTGGGATGTTTTTGATTCTAGAGAGCTTGATGGACCTTTAGGATTTTGTTTTGGTTTTTGTCCCAGAATAGCCAAAAGGGGAGATTTGTAAGGACAAAAATTTTGCATTGAGTCTTAATGTAGTGTTGTCTCAATTCTGGACAAAAACATTTGTGTCATAGGATAGTATTGAGTGATTATCCTCCAAGACTATGACATGCAAGAGTTGAAGATGTAGCGGCCAAGACTTATAAAGCTTCTGTAATACCCCGCATTTTTATCGATATTTATTTATGGGATTAATTAAATAAAATGTGAATTAATTGAGAATTAATACGGATAAAATACTAACGAGATGTGAGTTGGTATTTGATTATAATGTGTATATATGGAAATATATGAATATTGAAAATATTGAAATTGTCGCGAGGCTGAAATACGACAATTTTGGAACGCGCGTGTCAGTCGCGTCGAGAATGAATTTATGAAATTTAAAAATAAATTATTTTTCTTTTGACCAAATAGTCATTTTAAGTGCCCCAACGTATCCGAAAGGGTCGAGATAGTCAGAAAATACTAGCCGGGGGTTTAGTTTGGGTCCCGGGGCATTTTTAGGCCATACCGACAACCCAAAAGGGTTGTTTGGTAATTTCGGAATTTTGGGAATTAAAACCCACGAAAATTAGAAGTAAAATCTGACTTATTCTTTATCCACTAAACCCACTAACAACACTAAATGACTTAATGGGCTACGGGAGTTATTGGAAGAAATATTAAGAAGTTCCTAAGGCAACCTCTAAACCTCCATTGTCATCTTGTGAGAAGAGCTTGTAGAGAGAGAGAGAGAGAGAGGAGAATTCTGCAGAGAGAGAGAGAAATTCAACCATCTTCAACCAACAACAAATCTGGAACACAAGGCAAGTGATTTAATTACAATTGATTCAATGTTATGCTTTTCCATGTTTAGGGAAATTATCGAATTTATCTTGGAAGATTGATATAGACCCATGAATTTGAAGATTAAACTTTGAACTATGTTAGGAATTGCATGTAGACATATTCTGGACGAATTATGAATTCAAAATATGACCATTGATGATCTAAAAACGGATTTAAGAAGAGATTTATTAATGTTCTTGAAAGAAATAAAAAACTAGGGTTCTTGATGAAGTTTTGATCCAAACAAAGCCCTTGGTTGATGAATTATTGGTTTTAGAACCTTAACAATGTTGTAGGATGGTTGTATGATGATATTATAACGTTATATTAGAGTTTCATGCTTTATAATGGAGTTTTGGGACGATTTGAGGATTGCAAAACGAAGCAGTTCGTAGCCTACCTGGTGCGATCGATCGATCGACATTCATCAGTCGATCGATCGACCACCATCGATCGATCGAGGTTCAAGGTCGATCGATCGACCTTCCCAGAAAGAGTAAAATTTTCCTAGTTAAATTTTAATGATGTTAACCCTTAGAAATTATTACTGGAGACTTTATGAATATCCTTAGACTTAAGGAAGACCAGTACGTATGGTTATAAAATTTGGACCTTAATTAGAATTCAATTTGAGGAATTATTCTAAAATCTAATGAAACTCGATGAGTGAGATAATATTAGGGTTAAAAGAGTAAATTTGAATAAATTGATGAAATGAGGTTTGGGGCAGAAGTAAGGACCTTAAGAATAATGATGTTATATGTGGGAATAATAGGAAACTTAATAGTCCCTTTGAGATAGGTTTTAAGTACAAGAAACTATGACGTGAGGTGTGTCGACCGTCTACATTTTATATTATCGGAAGACTTAAAATGTATAAATTGGAATAATGGTATAAGGATGTAGAATGTACCTTTATTAATAATGAGACATCTAAGATGTGTGAATGCTTAGTATATGATTTTTGTGTATGACATATCTACCATACTTGCTATCACGGGAGGTTTACGTTCGCTTAGGTCCATCTAATCCTTGTGTGCCCGGATTTAGTTTGGTACCTAGAGGACATAGTTCAAGGGAATGACTTAATTGTGAGTTATTAAGCCAGCTGACTATGGAGCGTAGGTATGTACGTGTCCATGGATATGTTGAATTATGTTCGCCTCCATTTTTGTGTGTTGTGCTTATTCTAACAATTCCTGAGAGATTCGGAATTTGTAATCCTTATGTACGTGATGTACCGGGATGGATAGCAGAGTATGTGTGCACCGCAGCTTAGCCTCGGGGTGCTTATATTGTATATTTATGATGTGAATAATATACGGTTAAATGAAAAGGAATTGTTATGTTTATTTATGAGAATCATTTATAGTAACTCCTTGAGAAGATAAATAAGGGGATAACCTCCAGTAAACGGTAATGCTAATAATTGAGAATCCGAGTTCAAGTAAAGCTATCCATTTAAGTGATAACATTGGGAATTCATATTGTGAATCGAGTAGTTGGGTTAGAACTTATGATGGTTTAGTTAGATAAAAATAACACATGAATGGGTACAGGAACGTTAGGAGTGTACAGTTAGACGAGAGGTGAGTATTTCATGTGAGAGCACGTCCTAACATGTATTTTGCATTCATTGTTTTAAATGTTATTAAAGCACTTGCTGTTTTTAAAATATTCTCCACTTTCGGGCCCTGACCCGTTTGCTTTCAAATCTACTTTTTGTAAAAACCTTTTTAGGTGCCCAGCCACAAGGACACCATGCATAGTATTTCCAGTCAGGTGACGAGCTGTAGCTGTTGTGGAAGTTACAGGGCCTTGCTAGTAGACGCTTCATTTGCCTTGACTCTATATTCAGATTTCATCAGTTGTAGGGCATGTCGCCCATTTCTTTTAGAGACATTTCATTTCTTTCAGTTATTCAAACTTTTGGTTTGTAATTAATTCAGGATGCAGACTTGTTTTATTTCTTTCCATTTTGGGATTGTTGTGAGGAGTATTTCCTCTAAACTCATTTTTACTTGTTGATTTACTATAGTTGGAATTTATTGTGAATGGTTATGTTATCCTTTACATTTCACTTATTGCATGTTAATCAGAGTTAACTTAAAATTTGGCAACTCACTTTTTAAATACTAGGTGGTTAGTAATCATTAAAATGTTTTCGACAGTGATGCTATTAACTGAACCAACTTGGCATTTTGTATTAATTTAATAAAGGAGTAGCTAACCGGTATTTAATTAGTCGGGGTGTCACAGCTTCATCATTGCCGAGTTTCAAGTGCCATGTTTCTACATCATCAGCATCATATTCCATAGTCTCTAAAAGGTATGAATGCATTTCTATATATATATTTAGGGAGGCTTGGAATAATTTTATAAAGGGTGTAATTCTATTTAAAATGAATTTTATTTTTAAAAAGTTATTTTAGAACTTTTAAATAAAATATTTTGGGCCTAAAAATGAATTTGGAACTTTCTGGGATTTCGTTCGAAATTTTCATTCGAACGAGGTTTGCCAATGACTTGCCACTGGAACTTCGTTAGAAAGTTCGTTCAAACGAAATGTCGTTCGGACGAGATTTCGGCGGGAACAATTTTTGGCAATTTTTTGGGCACTTTCCCACTACTTTGCCCCACTACTCTTTCATAGATTTTAATGACTTCGGGACCAAATTTTTTCTAAGAACTTTTTCCTTCTCATAGAGAGTGTTTGATAGCTTAATCCTTTCATAAAAAGTTCCCTTGGTGTTTGTTAGTCAAATTGATTTATTCAAAGAACAAAACCAAGTTTACACCCAATTGTTTGTCTTAATCCAAGTTTCTATCTATCTATATATATATATACATCTTGCTTGGAGAGTTTGTTTGGCACCGAATTGATCTCAATCGTAAAAGAGTGTTTGGCTTACTTCTACATCCCACAAAGAAGAAGAGTTTGTTTTCTGTGACATACCCACTTGGATAAAGGCTCCTTGTTCAGGTGGCGGTGACCAAAAAAAGTCCGATCGGTGGATTCCGAGATCGTGGTGGATCTCCGTGGTTATTCTCTAGGCATAGGTGTGTACAAGAAGAAGCGTCGGGGCTTGGACAGAGTCAAGTTAAGTGTTGTAAGTCTTTTGTGTCTTGTACTTGTAAAACCGTACTTAGTGGATTTGAGGCTAGGGCCGTCTGAGGTTTTTTCTCGTTGTGAGTTTTTCCTCGTACATCGCGGCGTAGTGTGACTGATTTACTTTTATCTTGCAAAATAATTTAGAATGCATGCTTAGGATAATTCAAGATAAAATTTGGTTTAATTGTCACACTTAATTAAATTGGTGCTATTTTAATTTGGGTATATATTAATTTAATTCAATTCATCATTTTATTGGATAAAATTTTGGTTTGGCCTAATTTGCAAAATTGAGATAAATATTTGTTAGGCAAATTCCTAGGACTTGGGTTAAATTTTTTTTTGTGCAAAAAATTAAATATTCACAAGTTTATTTTCTAGAGCAATTCTAATTTTGAGAAAATTAAAATCCAGTTATGTTTAATTTTAATTTTGGAAGAATTAAAATTGTAATATTTTAATTGTGAATCTTGCATAGTATAGTCCCTTTATTTGAACCATCTTTATTTCGCATCTAAAAAGAACTTACTTTTGGTAAGGTTTAAACATTGTGGGTCTACGTTCCCAACAAGTGGTATCAGAGCATTGATTGAGAAAAAACTTTCGTTTCCAGATACATTATAAGTAGTCACTCCATCACTCTTATATCTCATCAATCAATGGTTGTAAAAATACATCAATCTTATCACCAGACCCTTTTGGTCCATCAATAAGAATTGATAAAATTAGGTTTTGTTGCTTCATAAACAAATATGGGGTCACGTTTAAGGGCATGAGCACAATCGTCCAAGTATTGTGAGAAACACTCATATTACCAAAATGATTGAATCCGTCAGTTGCTAACCCAAGTCTAACATTATGACTATCACTCGTAAAAGATGGATTACGCTCATAAAATGATTTGCAAGGAGGGGAATCTGCCAGATGCCTTTGCAAACCATCATCAATACAATCCCCGGTGTGCCATTTCATTAGGGAAGCAACATGTGATGACCAAAACAATCTTTGCAATCTTTGTTTTAAAGGAAAATACCTTACTTTTTTAGCAGCTACTTTTTTATCAACATCACTACCAACATTTGATTTATATCTGGAAGACCCACAAATGACAAGCTTCTCTAAAATCTCATTTTCATTTCGAAATAACACACAACTGTTAGGGCACGCATCCCACGTTTCATACTTGACCCCCAGATTAGTAGTGAGCTTGTTAGCCTGATAAAAGGATTTTGGAATTCTGGCATTAGGGAATGTCTTCTCTAATAGTATTAGCAACATTGTGAAGGAACTATTCGTTCATCCATTAAGTTGCTTTAAGTGCAAGAGTTCAACTACAAATGGGAGTTCAATAATACCCTTTGGACAATTTTCTTATAACTTTCTTTTCGCATCTTTTAAGAGTTTGAAATATTTTAGCAAGTCACTATCAGGAACCATATCTTCTACTCCATGTTCATCACTACACGAATTTTCATGCGTCTGTGCAGCCCTCTTTCCCTCTTGAACTATAACAATCATATTTCCCCGAAGCTCGATTCATATGATATATCATCAAGTGACACATCATTACCAAAATTACATGTATTGTCATCTAATGCATCGATCAACTCCCCATGATAAATCTAATTCTCATAAGTCCTGTCAAAACCATGCATCTCTATGTAACCCTTCACAGTATGTAGGTTGTGGTAGACTCGGTTACACATTTACTACATGGGCATTTGATGCGTGACGATTGCAGATTCTTATTCCTATATGCAAAGCTAATAAACCTTTTAACCCCATCTATGTATTCTTTTGAATTCCAATCACGTGATCCGATCCAACTCTTATCCATATCAACTCCTAAGATGTAATTCGGTAAATCCTTCACCATGTTAGCAAAAATATATTAGCACACATATACAAGATATATAATTTAAACATAACAAGTGTGCACTTATATACACTATGAAGCACGAACACTCTTTCGGAAGCCACAAGTCGCGTGTCGCGGTGAAATGTATATTATGTGCACGCTTCGACACATAGCCGACTGTGGACATGCTGGGACATGTGATGGTGATTCTACTTTATTTATGATTTTTAATGGTCCATGTATTTGAATTTTGTTTTGTATGGTCCATTTTCTTAATTTCATGTTAAGCATTCTCTAATAATGTATTTTATGGAAAAATATGTTTCATTTCATTAATATATATATATATATATATATATATATTATACTTATCCTAGCGCGCCGTATCCTAGTTTTAGGAAGAATCACGTGTCGCGTGTCGAAACGCGAATTATGAGTCTGTGCTTCATATCACATACATATACAAGATATGAGAGAGTCGGTGTGACATAATATTAAAGGAAACATCATTTGAGACACATGTAAGGCTTTTATATATTGTAGTGATGAGTCTCTTTGATAGTGGTTTCAACTAGGAAACACGTACACTCAACAGGTAGTATTTTAAGTGTCATTGTAGGACATCGTGTTCTAAACATGCCCAAGAAAGTTGACTTGTTAAAAAAGAGTAACATTTAATTATTTTGGACATGTTCAGACACGTTGGGGATACGCTTACACACGTTAGGTATCGAGATAAGGAGTTTTGAATGTCGAGATGCTTAATTCATGAAATCAAGGTGTAGACATTATTTGTGCATATGATTTTTGTACTTATAAAAATTCCATTAACTTATGTTTTGATGTGTTTACAATAGGTATTTGTGTTTTGATGTCATTATAAATAATAAAATCAGTGATGTTAATATAAACCATTCTGAATTCACTATGATCAAATTCTCCCACTGTTTATATAAGCATTCTTTTTTTTTTAATCTAATTTGTGAATTCATGGTGAGATTCACTACATGTGTATCTGGTAATTTCTCAGAATAATCTCAATAAGATGTAATACTACTGTAAAAAACTTATCATTCTGTTTATATTCATTTAGTGATAAATACAATTTATTTGGTACATACTAATCAAATTTGCAATGTATGATTCACAACTGATTTGTAATGTAGTTCATAAGTTATGAACTTGAATGACTTTGCACTGTATCAGTCTATAATCAAACACAAAATCAGTTCTATAATCAAATATAGAATCAAATGGAAATCAGTTCTATATGAGCAAGTCCACATACAAATTGCAAAATGAAACAAAAAATTAGACCCCCAAATCAGAGGGAGGGAGTATACCTTTATTTTTCCCGAGTTTTACTCGAGTTTTTCCAGGCCAGAGGGGGATAGAATCTGACTTTTTCACGAGTTTCATGAGAAAGAGAGGGGGGAGAGAGAGAGAGAGAGAGAGAGAGATTTTTCCAACGGTTTGGGTAAAAATCCAACTTAGCTCTGGCAAATAGTCTTCGCAGAGAGAGAAGGACAATGTAGATGAGAGAGAGAGCGGAGGTTTTAACGTCCGATGATTTCTCGAGAGAGAGGGCGATTGAACAGAGAGGTTTGATCGTGGTGTATGTATGGTTTGGCTTTGATCGGGTGAGAGAGGAGAGAGAAGTGGGTGAGTAAGATTTGGGTAAGTTATTTGTTCGAAGAGGGAATAAAAAAACAAAAGAGAGAAGGGGAGTAAAAAAAGGAGGGAACCAAATATTTTAAAGGACGACTATATGCTGTCCTTTTAGGTCTATTATAAAGGACAACATATGTTGAATGTACTTAAAACTATTATAAATGACGCTAAAAAATTAGTTTTCCTTTATAGTATATCTAAAAGGACAGCTACATTTTTCTGTTCATTATACATGTTTTGAAAGGAAAAATTAAAAGTTGGCCCTAATACTTATGTCCTTAATTGTCAGTTTTCTAGTAGTGACATAACCAACCATGCAAATAATAGAAGTTGTATTCACTGGAATAAATAAATTAACCGATAACTCTCGATAAGAAGTCACAATATAATAATCCAACAAATTGAAAGGATAGCATCTGAATAAAATAAATACCAACTGACTAGGCGACGTGATTGAAATGACTTTGAAGTACCTCCTATCTAAATATTAAGGATAAAAGCATTAAATCATTCCCTACAGGCATCAAAAGCTGTTGCAGCATCGTCTGACTAAAAGGATGGTTAATATAGGTGTCCCTATGGATGAGCACCTAAAATTTTTAAAAATATTTTGATTCGGGTCAAAGCCCAAAACCTTTTAAAAATATTTTGCAAGCATTTAAAATATATTAATAAATATGTCTTGCAATCTTTCATATTTAAACCGATGTCGCACTCCCATAAGATATCCCTCCCCCTTCATTTACAATGTAGACTTAACGCATTACGCTACCCATCTTAACTAGTACTTTTTCTAATCTTAGTCCCATATGCTGCCTTATGCCCCATGTATACTTTTTATTTAACTTGGAATTCACATTAAGCTTTCACATCTGCTTATTCATTATAAATCTCTTTTATAATTTATCAATTCATTCCACATAACTTCAATAGTTGTTAATTCAATATTGACACATTAGTGTCACATACCCACACATATATTTATATCACATTTATGTACGTATAAACATATCACATCTCACACACATACATACATATCGCTTGCTATATACGTATAACTGCAATCCCCAGAGCATTACCTCATGGATTGCAACCATCCTTCTAAACATTACCCCGCTGGATGAAAATCTCTAGCATTCTATCAGGCACCAAGGATATATACCTTAACTTGGGCCACTGGGTCTGAATCTTGCCACTGAACCCAAATCATAACGTAAACCGAATGTGGTCATAGTCTTAAGTAAATAAGTCATAACCATACCACTTTACTCCACTTGGACTCCAAACTCACATAGGGTGGTTGTGCACATACCTATGATCATGGGGATCGATATTACTCCTGTTGGGATTCACCAGGATAGATCTCTCACTGCCCACAACTTCCACCTACGGCATCCCCTAGATTAGGTATGTTTCACATATATCAATCACACACACACACACACACACACACACATATATATATATATATGGTCACCTATAGCATTAGCCCATTTTCCCCGAGTCTAAATTCAACTCCCGTTTATTTAAATAATCCCTTATTAAATTGATTCACCAATGTAATAATAAACCTGGATACTAAGTCATTCCCAACCAGTCCGTATCCGAATCTAATCAAATTTTCAACCAAATCAAATAATTTATTTTCTGAATGTTGTTCGTCCTAAACACCCTTAATTTCACCCCGGATTGATCCCAACTATCCCAAGGTATCTAATAATATTTCTAAATATTTTCAGATGTCATAATCTTCTCTACGGACATCCCAAATTAACTCAGAATCTACATGATCAAAAAAACCATTTAAATAACCAAACCTGGCTAAATTAAGAAGCCAACTGGTTCGGCTATGGGGCGAACCGGTTCTCCCCTAGGAATGGCCTAAATCGGGTTGTTTTACCTATGACGAAATTTCACCCAATTTCTTCTCCAAGATCAGTCCAAAAAGTCATCCTAACACAATATGATACTACCCTATCAATCTCAATCATAAGGGCACATGTTTTATGGATTCAAATCATTCTAAATAATGGGTTTAACATCAAATTATCTAAAATTAATCCATACCTTAATTTCATGACTAAATTATCCAATTCTCAAATTTCTAATTAACGAATATATCTTTAATTGAATCAATCTAAAATTTCTTTATCAAAAACTAATGTATTATATAAGATTCAATTCATCAATTTCATATGAAATAGTCATCAATCACTTTCAATGAAATCCTTTTTACCCAAAACCCATTTTGACATGTGAATCCCACCCAAAAGTTCATATTTATTTTTCACCAATTATGATATGAACTAAAACACAACATATAATATCAAAGAAAGTTAAACAATTGCCTCAAATTTTAGAAATTCTCATCTTGCTTCTTGAGATCCCCTATACGCAATGATCCAAGCCCCGAAATTATTTAATCTCCTCCCGAAATGGTGTTCTTGAGTTTTCTCTTGAGTGCCCATCTCTATTTGCCTCTCTCTCAAACCTAGGTGATTTATAATGAGTATATGGCTTCCCCTCTCATCTAAAACCCCTTTATATTCCCTTATTCCATAAATTAGGTTAAATTATACATTAAAATGACCCATATACTCTCGTACAGGTCCCGCATAGCTTAAAAAGTCCTTGAAATTTGATTATAACCCCCAAGTACCTAATTTTGACTATCTCGACCCATCCAGGATCATTCATGCACTTGAAATCAGCATTCGAATCACCTATCATCAATTTACCATCTTATTCCCAATATGACTGTTGATACAAAATTTAGTCTGCTGACGTGGACCATTCACTTGAAGACACGTGTCAACTTACGTGACAATTACAAATACTTCCAATGGACAACATACTGTCACCGAGCTACTTAAGTGCCCCGAGCAACTCAATCATATCGAGCAGCTTAGGAGCCCCGAGGAACTCAAGGCTTCGAGCAACTTAAGCGTGCCGAGCAACTCAGGCGGTCCGAGCTACTTAGCGTGCAGAGCATCCGAATCAAGAGAATTAAAAGACAGTTGCGCATTAAATGCACATTATTATCATACAAATGTATATGTCTACTAGATAACAACTCATTATCTTTTCATATGTACGGCCTCAAGGCTATAAATACATTGTAACCTCCTTATAAGAGGGGGGACTTTGGATCTCTTGGTAAACCTATTATCGAGATTCCAAATAAACAGTCAGTAATACAAAAACAGTGGACGTAGGCCATCTTCCTCAGGCTGAACCACTTTAAAAATCCTTTGTCCTATTTATTCATTTTATCTGTGATTGATTAATTATAGATAATCTAGTTTTTTACATCAACAGATTGGCGTCGTCTGTGGGAAACGACTGTACTTTGCATTTTTCACCAAAACAATTCATCATCTATGGCTAATAATTAGGAATCCTGTAATCTAAATACTAGGGTTCCTCCAAACCCTTCTACTCCCCCAAATGTTCAACATCTGGCTGGTATAATGGCTAATTTAGCCCAAGGGAAAACGACCATGTAGGAAACTATGCATCAACTTATACAAACTGTTCAAAATGGAGTGCCGGCCCAATCAGGACAACGAAGTGTTCAGAGAAATACCCATTTGCCTTCTTCAAGAACTAGACGAACGTTATTCCCGGAGGTCTCTCAATCTAGACGTATTGACTCATATCGTACTAAAAGATCTAGTGATCCTTCATATCAACCAGGCCGGACTTCATCAACAAATATGAAGGTAGATATAAATCACATTCTGGAGGAGATCAAGAATAGCGAGGAGCTAGCCTGGCCAGCAAAAATGAAGGCAAATCCTGATAGAAGGGACAAGTCCAAATATTATGAATTCCACAAAGACCATGGTCATACGACCAAACATTGCATAGCTCTCCAGAATGAAATTGAAGCACTCATCAAACGAGGAAAATTGGCTAAGTATGTTGATCGCCAAAATAGTGGGAAGACCAGCGACCGAGGAAGGCAAATATCTAAATCTCCTCGTCGAGCAAAAGAAGATAAGAAGAGAGACGACGATGATGATCCAAAAGATGATCCCGACCTTCCTAAAAGACCAAGACAGCCAGAGCGTGAGGTATTTTCAATCCATTTTAGATCATTTGAATGTAATGTTATTACAGGTGGAGATGCAGGAGGGGAAGATCTTACTGCGGAGAGGAAAGCTTACCTCAATGAGGCTCAAGCTTACTCGTACATACAACGAATAAATTTAGCTAAAGATGATCGCCCGAGGAAGGTGAATAAGGACAAACTGGTCATTGGTTTCTCTAAAAACGACCTGGCAGGAGTATTATATCCTCATGATGACCCATTGGTGATCAAGATGAGAATGAAAGAAGTGGTGATTTCACAGGTGCTGGTGGACAATGGTAGCTCTGCAAACATATTGTTTTACCCATGCTTTGATAGTTTGAACCTGAAGTTAGCCTAGTTGGAGCCCTATCATAGGCCCCTCCTTGGTTTTACTGGTGAAAAGGTTTTTCCACTTGGGATGATCAAGTTGGATATGCTTATTGGTACATAGTCTGCTTGTCAAACAGAAAGAGTACGCTTCTTCGTAATGGATAAAAATGTTCAATTGGCTTACAATATCATCATGGGAAGGGTAGGTCTGAAGAAGTTCGAGGAAGTACCATCTACTGTACATCAATGTTTAAAATTCCCAACCAATTTTGGAGTAGGAGTTGTGAAAGGCGATCAGAAAGTAGCTCGAGAATGCTACTATTCATCTGCCGAACAGGAGGAACGTGAAGAATCCAGGAAGAAGACTACTACCTATCAATTGGATAAAATAGAAGATGCAGAGATTGAAACGTTAGACCCTAGAGATGAGTCTCATCTCGTGAAGGGCCAGGTCATGGAGGCTACCGAAAATATCATTCTGGACGACGAGCATCCAGAACGAACAACTCAAATTGGTGCATCACTTGATATATCGATAAAATAAGAATTGATAGAATTTCTAAGGAGCAGAAAGCAGGCTTTTGCATGGAGTCATGAAGACATGCCAGGGATAGACCCAAGTTTCCTGTGTCACGAGCTTAAGGGAACAAGTAAATCAAGCCAGTGAAGCAGTGAAGAAGAGTGTTCAGTCCTGAGAAGAACCAAGCTATACAGGAAGAAGTAGAGAAACTACAAAAAGCCTTTTTTATTGAGGATGTTAAATATCCTGATTGGCTCGCAAATGTGGTGATGGTAAATAAAAAGAATAACAAGTGGAGGATGTGTGCAGACTTCACTGATCTTAATAAAGCATGCCCAAAGGATCATTTTCCTTTGCCCCGAATTGATCAACTGGTGGATGCTACCTCGGGGCACGAGTTGTTGAGTTTTATGGATGCTTATTCTGGTTACAACCAGATTAAAATAAAACCTGAAGATAGGGAAAGTACCTCTTTTATCACCCCAAGGGGAACTTATTGCTATAATGTTATGCCTTTTGGATTTAAAAATACAGGTGCAACATATCAGCGGCTGATGAATAAGGTGTTTACAGAACAAATCAGTCATAACATGGAGGTTTATGTTGACGCTATGCTGACGAAGAGTAAGAAAGTAACTGATCATCTAGTTGACCTAGGTCAGACCTTTGATCAACTAGAGAAATATCAAATGAAGTTGAATCCCACCAAATGCATATTCGGAGTACGAGAAGGCATATTTCTCGGATATATTGTTAATTAACGAGGTATCGAGGCGAACCCTAAAAAGATCAAAGCCCTATTGGAGCTATGATCTCCAACTATGAAGAAAGAAGTGTAAAGTCTCAAAGAGCGAGTCGCATCACTCAACAAATTTGTGTCACGAGAAACAGACAGATGTCTCCCATTCTTCAAAACACTCCGAAAAACTTTTGAATGGAATAATGAATGCGAGGAGGCCTTTCAAGAATTGAAGAAATATCTGGGGACACCTCCATTGTTATCTAGACCAGTGATGGGAGAAAGATTATACTTGTATCTGGCAGTTTCAGAGAATGCAGTTAGTTCGGCATTGATAAGAGTGGAAGAGGAGTCCAAAAATCGGTCTATTACACCAGCAAAGCTTTCTGAGGAGTAGAGATCAGATATTCAAGGTTGGAAAAGTTGGCACTAACACTAATCGAAGCGAGCAGAAGGATAAGGCCATACTTCCAAGCCCATACTATAGTGGTGTATACTGTTATGCCATTGAGACATGCTCTGTATAAACCGGAGAAATCAGGAAGATTGATGTACTGGGTAGTAGAACTTAATGAATATGATATAGTGTATGAGTCGAGATCATCACTTATGGGGTAGGCAGTAGCTGATTTTATCTCAGAGTTTACTCAATCTGATACCTTCGAAGAATAGGAGTTTACTACAGACCAACCCGTGGATATTACGGGATCATCAAATTTAACCCCCAACCAACCTCTATCCTTGGATGATCAAGAGAAGATAATCAACGAGCAGCGAGAAGTGTTGGGGGAAGACAAAAGGAAGCATCAAATATTCCATAGAGGAGCTTTGTCTGACCAAGAGTTTGATAATGAAGTACCCGTGTGGAATCTGTATGTGGATGGATCTTCGTGCACTACAGGCAGTGGAGCAGGAATTATTTTAAACAGTCCGGATGAGATTGATATGGAGTATGCTCTGCGCTTTCAATTTAAGGCTTCTAATAATGAGGCCAAATATGAAGCTATGATCGTGGGTCTAAGTCTGGCCAAAACCATGAGGCAGAACAGGTCGTTGTATTCAGTGATTCCCAGTTAATCGTAAATCAAATTCTGGCGGTGTATGCAGTAAAAGGAGAGTTTATGATCAAGTAATATGCAAAAGTAATGGAGGTTGTATCGAGTTTTACTATAGTTCAGTTGATTAGAATACCGAGATTGGATAATGTAAGAGAAGACGCCCTAGCTCGGTTAGCATCAGCCACACGCATCGAGCTACGAAGAATAATCCCAATAGAAATAATGGCTGGTCAGAGCATAGACGAAAATTTGATGATGAACTTCATTGCCCTCGACTTGGGACCATCTTGAATGGACCCCAGCAGGGCCTATATTGAAGAGGGGGCTTTGCTAATTGATAAACTCGCAGCCAAGAAACTGAAGTTTAAAGTTGCTCATTATGTATTGACCAGTGGCATTTTATATAGACGAGGAGTTATAGCAGGGCTACAAAGATGTGTCCATCCCTCCGAAGTGAAAAATTTGATCGAAGAGGTTCACGAAGGGTCTTGTGGAGCCCATGTAGCAGGTCAGGTCGGACGCTTTTGCAAAGAATAACAACGCAGGGGTATTACTGGCCAACAATGAGAGTTGATTGCATAGCTTATGCTAAGAAGTGAAATAAATGCCAACGTTTCTCCTCCATACGAAGAACTCCCTAAGCATTGTTAACACCCATCACGTCCCCTTGGCCATTCGCCATGTGGGGGATAGACTTGGTCGGGCCACTTCCAACGACCAGGGGAAGATTCAAATGCCTCATGGTTGCTGTGGATTATTTTACTAAATATGTAAAAGCTGAGCCTCTCATTGATATGACATACGATAAAGTCTATTAATTTATTTGGAAAAATATTATTTACAGATATGGTCTCCCACATGCATTCATTACTGACCATGGAACCCAGTTTGACAATGAGGAGTTTGCTGCATATTGTCATCAATCCAATGTACTAAAGATCCACTCTGCACCAGGCCATCCCCAGAGCAATGGGCAAACTGAGGTGACAAACAGAACGCTACTGGATGGTTTGAAAAAATGACTGGATGATGCAAAGGGAAATTGGATTAACGAGCTACACTCTGTGTTGTGGGCTTATCGCACCACACCACGAACAACAACGGGAGAGTCCCCATATATGCTGGCATTTGGGAGTGAGGCTGTCATACCTACTGAATTGGGTCTACCCACGCATAGGGTGATTAATTTCAATTCTCCTGTCAGTGACTTGATGAGAAGATTAGACCTGGATATGCTCGAAGAAGTTAGGGAAGAAGCAGTAATCAGGAATGCAGCATATAAACAACGAATAACTTTATTCTACAATAAAAGAGTGAAGAAGTGTGATTTGAAGGAAGGGGATTATGTGCTGAAGAAAGTGATCCAAAAGCATAACAAACTGGAAGCCAACTGGCATAGACCCTACAGAGTAACAGAAGTTGTTCATCCAGGGACATACAAGATTGAAACCTTGGAAGGAGAAGAATTCAAGAATGCATGGAATGCAGAGCATCTGCGCAAGTATTATCAGTAGTTAAAATTCCTATGTAACACAGTTCTTTCAAATTGAATAAAGTGATGTTTCACCCCCATTTTCCTTTTTGTTGAAGTTTTTTTTGGAATATTAGTGCTACACACTACACAAACCCAAATTCAGAGAAACACACCACCAACTCCGATTGGTCGGCAAATCAATTACCACCAACTCCAGTTGGTCGGGAAATTAACACCACCAACTCTGGTTGGTCGGTAAATCAATTACCACCAACTCCGTTTGGTCGGGAACTAATTACCACCAACTTCGTTTGGTCGAGAAATCAACACCACCAACTCCGATTGGTCGCCAAATCAATTACCACCAACTCCGGTTGGTCGGGAATAATTACCACTAACTCCGATTGGTCGAGAAATCAATACCACCAACTCTGGTTGGTCGAAAAATCAATTACCACCAACTCCGATTGGTCGGGAAATCAATACCACCAACCATTACCACCAACTCCGATTGGTCGGGAACTCAATGCCACCAACTCTGGTTGGTTGGTACCAAGCTAGGCAAGAAGCTGGACAACCCCCCGGGGCATTCACTGTCTAGATTACTACAACTAAGTAGGAACATGGGATGAAATTCCATTGCTTAGGCCCAAAAAGTGGCAAGTCACTATAATCAAAAAGTTGGATAAGTATAGTGTGTGTATATATATATATATATATATATATATATATATATGTGTGTGTGTTTACCAACCAACAAATAAGGATATTCTACAAATTATTTTGAAGAAAATGAAATGGAAAAAGACAAACTTTTTCTTCATTAAATAAAAGCAAATTACACAAAATATGAAATCTACTTCATTACATAAAAAATCCTATTCTATTGGTTTCTTTCCCTCCGCTTTTGAAACAGGTTCTACCCCAGCTGGAGGATCGTCTAAGGCATAAGGGGAATTTATAAAGTTTAAATCTCACAGCATTCTAACATTCATTAAGGATGGCCGCTCGAGCAAGTGTTCAGGATGAGCTATCTCAAAGTTTGCACGAAGACTGTAATCACCGAGATACTTGGAAATCAAGCATTGAGGAATTGCACGAGCAGGAATCCAACTAATATCAATCTTAAAAGGAGGCACGGGAAAATCGAGCACTCCAGGATCATAATAATCCCATAAGTAGTGTCCTTGCTCCAATTTTAGCACACACATAGCGTTCAACCATCCTTGCTTGTACCCCTCATTATTCGACTGCTGTATCCGAGCATCAAGATGGTACATAGCTTCATTATACCCAGCCATCCAAAATTCTCTGGGTTGTTTGTGAAATTGATAAGTTAACCTCTCTAGTTGCTCGTGGAGTTTCTTCATAAGAATTTCTTTACTTTCGAGAGCAGAATTCTGATTAGAGAGTTGCTCAGTAAAGTTCATAATCTTCTTAGACATTTCTGCCAAGGCTTGGTTCTTCGTCATCAACTGAACGACTTGATTCTCTAAAGCAGACTGAGTTCTCGCTTCTTCAATGGTAACCCGACCAGCCCTTGATCGTCCACGAGAAGAAGATCTTTCTCATCCATGAGTAGATATGGAAGGTCCAGCTCATTTCAAAGTTTCTAACTCATCTCGTAAGTTAGCATTTTCTACCTCCAAGAAGGAAAAACCTTCATCATTAATAGGAACCAAGGCTCCCGAGGAATAGGCAGCAGATTTGAGTTGTTTTATTTCCTCCCACAAAGCAACGTTCTCCTTCTCCAACAACTTGGCGATATGCCTATGCTCTTCAATTTTAAGCTTCAGAACACTCTCCTTCTTCTCATGAGCAGAGATGAATTTATCATACCCTTTGTCAGCACTCAATTGTTGATATTTTTTCTCGTATCCTTGATTCAAAAGGGTAGTGTATTCTTTATATTATTGTTGAAGTTCCTCGATCGTTCCTTGAAGATCTTCAATCATTTCGTAGTAGGCCACATTGTTGGCCACAACACGATCAAGTAAGCACTTCAAGTATTGGTAAGCTTCAACTGCTCGGTCAGAAGCACCTGATCCGAGGATGTCAATTATCTGGGCCTCATTAAGATCTGCATAACCAGCTTTAAAATAGTCATTTCATTTCTTCATCAACTCTGTATCATGAGCTGATAAGAGCTCCATCTTGGCCATAAACTAGCAAAGAGAATAAATAAAAAGAATCAATAATGATGCAGACAGAGAAAGTAAAAGAGAAATTTAAGACGAATAACCAAAGTTCAAATTTTATTCATCATAATTTAAGGTTACATTCAAGAAAGCAATCAAACAAAAGACTCGAACACTTTACACCTTCTCCTTATTTCCTACTACTTCATTGGACGATTTGGATGAAGGGGTTGGTTGCTCGAAGGATAATGGTAGCTGCTCGGCAGAAGTGCTCGCTAGTTGGAGTTGCTCGAAAGGGTGAACAATAGGAACAGTAGGGACCTGATCTCCAGTCATCATTGAAGATTCATCTGAAGCAGCTTCATCTTCTTTTTCTTCTCCAGGAGAGGGAAGAGGGCCATAAGTGTACTCTTGGAATAGTTCAGAGTTTTCAGCAACCTCCAATTCTTCAACGCTGTTACCCATCCATACCTAAAATATTTGATGCTGGCATACTCCATTTGAGAAGATATGACAGCCAAGACCTTATTCCAGCCCTTGTCCCAACCAACACTGAAGGATTTTTTAACTGTAGCTTTCCTTTTAGCTTTTTCCGAGGATGTCCTTTCTCTAAGGAGATCCTCGATAGACTTCAATTTTTCTTCTAACTCCATCTTATGTAGCTCAGCATCTTGGAGCTTGACGACATTTTCTTTAGCAGACTTAAGCTTGACTTCAAGCTCATAATTATATTATTCTGCCTCCTTCAGTTTCTTCTCCAATTCTTTGGAGGCTGTCACAACCTGATCTCGAGTTGCTTCAACAGACTTCAATTGCTTTTCCCAAGCACCTTTGTCTTCCTCGTACTTCTGATGAGATTCCCTCAAAGACTGGTATAGTCCAGCAAAAGCTTCCTCTACTCCACCTGAGGAGCTTGAAGCCCTAATAGCTTCATACTTCTTCAAAATTCTGTTGAAACACGTCACAAGATGAAAAAAAGAAAAAACTTTAAGTCAATACATGAACATAGTATTAAAAAATAAAGGGGTCAAGATAAAGATACTTACTGAAGTAATATATTGAGCAGCTAGTGTAGTAAGTTTTTCACGAGAAAAGGTGTCTTCAACACCTTGGGATTCTGGAACAGTCCAGGATCTTACCAAGCTCACAGCAGAGCTCGGAGCAATAAGAGATGAAACACTACCTTCAACATTTGAAGGTTGAGAGATAGGTTCAACAGGTCTCTCAGAAGAACTTATTTTTAACCTCCTCAAAGGAGCAGGAGCATTTTTAATTAAAGATGTTATCTCTGTTGGGGAGATGACAACAGTTTCACTTGAAGGTATGATGACAACAGTCTTACTCAGAGGCACATGGGGCTTCTTAACATCTTCCTTGGCAGCAGTGGGAGGGGGTACATCTATAGTCTTTGTCCCTTCTTCTGGGACATCTTGTTTACTTTTCTTTGCCTCCACAGTGGCAGAGGCAGACTTGTCAAAAAAGGCAGGAGCTCTTCTCTTCTTCATCAGATCAGTGATGGGAATGCTTAAGTCAGAAGAAGAACCTTCCACACTGGTTTCAGAGGTTGGTACTTGGTTAAGATCAACCACCACAGGATGAGGACGAGCAATAAAAGACGAAGTGTAGCTTCTTTATTGCAGTAATTAAGAAGCATATTTAATGTGCTTCTCTGCAACAGATTGATGCAAGCCCCAGATAAGTTTTAAATGCTTTATATTAACCTCGGTTTCTTTTGGAGGTTTCCTTTTACTGTCAACTGTAATAAATAAAAATCAAATGTCAGTGATGCATTTTATCAAATACAAAGAAAATAAGATTTCAAAAATAAAAACAATTTATCCCATTGCCAGCCATAAGTGGACACCTGGTACCTTGGTATACATCAACTCCATTTAATGGAGGGTGTTGCCAAATTTTCATCATAACCCCATGATCAAAATAATCCCTGTTAGCATCGAGAAGATTGACAACTAACGCTCTATTCAAAAACCTAGTTTTTAAATAGAAAGTACTGTCACTGGTAACCCATCTGTAGTAATACATAATCTCTGAAATCCCTAAACGAGTTCTATGAAGTTGATTCAACCTATGTACGCCATTAACTATCCTCCATGTATTTGGAGCTACTCTTGCAGGTACAATATCAAAATATTGGCAAAACTCCAAACACAGGGAATTCGGCGGGAAAGAAAAGCCACATTCGGCTACAAAAAGACTTGGGAACCAATGTCCCTCAGCCAAAGAAAAATAATCAGAAGGACCAGAAATTTCTTCCAAGATAACCCACGAAGGGATTGAAAACTCAGATCGAAATTTGTATAACGATTCAACAAGATAAACCATGGTGAATAAAGAAAATAAAGAAGAAGGAAGAAAATCTTACAGAGGAAATAGAGATCAGTTGTCAATGAACGATGGAAAGAAAGAAGGCACAAGATAGAGAGAAGATGAAAAGTTCAGAGATACAGATTTGAAAAGTGAAAAACGATAGGATTTCTGTAACACTTAAATACTTTACCTCGGGAATAGAAAAAAATAATGATTACAAGGAAATACGTTTGCATTTTCGGCGGCTAAAACAAGAAAAGGGCACAAATATCGAAGTGATCGTGAAAATTCAAAATATTTATGAAGTCTGATATTATGCGCTAAAAAAGGAATTATAAAATTTTCCTAAAATCCATGAAGATCCGTAATCCAAGCAGTTTTCAAGCAAAATGTTCCACACTCTCCTTCAACCTCAACTATGAAACATTGGGGGCTTCTGTTGATACCAAATTTAGTATACTGACGTGGACCATTCACTTGAAGACACGTGTTAACCTACGTGGCAATTATAAATACTTCCAACGGACAACATACTGTCACCGAGCTACTCAAGCGCCCGAGCAACTCAATCATACCGAGAAGCTTAGGATCCTCGAGGAACTCAAGGCTCCGAGCAACTTAAGCGTGCCGAGCATCTCAGGTGGTCCGAGATACTTAGCGTGCAGAGCATCTGAATCAAGAGAATTAAAAGATAGCTGCGCATTAAATGCATATTATTACCGTACAGATGTATATGTCTACTAGATAACATCGCATTATCTTTTCATATGTACGGCCTCAAGGCTATAAATACATCGTAACCTCCTCATAAGAGGGGGACTTTGGATCACTTGGTAAACCTATTATCGAGATTCCAAATAAACAGTCAGCAATACAAAAACAGTGAACGTAGGCCATTTTCCTCACGCTGAACCACTTTAAAAATCCTTTGTATTATTTATTCATTTTATCTGTGATTGATTAATTAGAGATAATCTAGTTTTTTACATCAATAATGACTATACGCACGCATTCCCAAATAAGATCATGTCAATCTGTCGTTTTTACCCACATATGACATAATAAAAATAATACAATTTCATTTGTTTATCACACAAGTAAATATAATAACACATAAATACTAATCCAATATTCACTAATTAATATTTATTCCATTTTCTTTTATTTCTCAAATTAATTAAATTATGAGTACACGCGTAATTTAGATACTCTAAAAAATACGGGGTGTTATAGAAGTTTACAATTAATCCTCTATTGTTAGAACCCTTGCCTATTTCCAATCACTCACTTCAGAAAAAATATGAGTTGCAATGAGGTGATTTCCATCAATAAGATTATTGAAACCAACCTCACCCTCAATGAGATTCATTACTATTATATGATGGTGACATCTCAAAAATTAGTCTTAGATCATCTCAAATCTTAGAAGTGGTTCTAAGTGGTAGGTATAATGGTTGTAAAAGACAAATAAAGAGGGGGGGGGGGGGGGGAAATAATGTCCTCATCTACTCTAAAACCATGTATAACCTATAGTGGAACTAAAAATTCAATGTTGTCCCCTGCCAAAATGGCTAGTGTCCATATATTTCATTGCTCCAACTACTTTACTTGTTTTTTGATTCAGTGGTTCATGGACTTAACTTTCTTTCCTCATTTTTCACATGCAAATATCGAAGAAAACTCATACTTACATTATTGTGAACTTTGTTCATTTGAATAAGGTCTGGAATAGAAAGTCCTTACATGGACAATCACGTACGAACTTTTAAATAAGTACTTCACAATATTTACAGGGGTTCATGCCATGGGAGACTATAATGAGGGTGAAAATGTGGCAATAGAGTTTCAGTCTTTAACTTTGAAGCCAAAAGGGTCTACGTGGGGCTTGATTCAGATTTGAACAAGATTTAACATATTTCTTTGGGTCGACATTTATTCAAGATTTTGACACCAATTCTAAGAAGACCAAATAGAATTTAGCTCGACAACTGATTTGCTCATGTTTCGAGGGAAAAATTGTCCCTTATATGACTTTAAGTGCATTTAACTAACCGTTTTATGTCAATTTAAATGGATTAATTAAATTAGATATTTTTGCACTAAATTATGTGATTAAATTGATGGGATAAATTATGTTATTTTATTTGGTTGTATTTTAGGTGGACATATGGAGTCATTTGAAAGCCCAATTGGTGTTAAAGATATGGGGAATTAGGCATGTAGGGTAATCCATTAGGGAAAACTTGGAAACAATTGGGTTTGATTTTGGCGCCCATTAATTGAAGTTAAAATTATGTTTAAGGGGAGTGAAAAGATTAAAAAGTTAAATATATAAGGCTAGCTTAACATGAGTTTAACTTGCTTAACATGAGTTTAACTTAAACCAAATTTAGGAAGGTGGAAAAAGGTAATATTACAAGGCAACTTGGATTAGAAGTTCAGAATATTATGGAAGTAACAATAAAGGAACACCATCTTCATCAAATTGGTAATCATCTCTAACAAATCAAGGCAAGAATTCTTCCACTTTTCACCTTTGATTATAATATTACCTATTATTATTCATGCAGTTGACCTAATAATTGAGGATACAATATTATGTTAATAATTTTTTTGAGTTTGTATTATATAATTGAATTATTGAGAAATTTTAATTGGGTTTTAAATGTCAAAATTATGGTTATTGTCTAAATTATGCAATTAGGTTAAATTAAATTAGAATTAATGGGTTAAATTATGGATTGAGATCATTAAATCATTATCATTATTTATATTTGTTAGTGCAGGTTTAGCTTGATAAATACATATAGATCTAAGAATAAAATCTTTTTAGATTAAATTGGGGGTTTTATACCTATTACAAAATTGGATTAGTTAACCATGTAATGGGTTGATTTAACCATATAATTATGATTCAATTATAATATAATCATAATATTTTAAAATTATGATGGCATATTTTGTATAATATTAATAATTGGGTAAAAATTAATGAACTTGAGAATATAGGGTTCTATATGGGGGTTATCCTTATAATTAATGGAAATTTATTTGAGAATCTTATATGTCAGGTTTTAGATGTTATCTTGAGGAGGAATTTCACTCTATGTAGTTATATATATATATATATATATATATATATATATATATAATCGGAATGGATTGTGACTAAATTAGGGAGGTTTGGAGGATCAATACTGAAAGTCGCAAAAATTAGAATTTTAATGTCCCATGATCGGATTGATCCGAGCCCATAACGGAAAGAGTCAGGTTTGACAATGTGGTAAATTTGGATTTTGTTTTATTTTTCGTTTTGATTTTGGTGGAGTTTAATCTTATGACGATAATGAAAAATATTGGATTAGTGTTTAGGAGAATTAGGGGTGGTTTAACCTGGTTAGAAGGTAACATTATATGTTTGGTTGCTTAGGATGCTTTGGGAGTTTATGTAATACCCCGTATTTTTGTGATATTTATTTATTATTTGGAAAATAAATTAATAAACGAGGATAATTATTAATTATGCGAATTGGTAATAATAGAAATGCATAATTTAAAGGATGATTAAATTTTGCAAGTTATGTGATCTATTCGTGTCGAATGCTATATTTAATTAATTGGTGTAATTAATAAAGTCATATTTGACTATATGTGGTTATGCATAAAATAATTAAATGAATTTTTGTTTTACGTTGTGAAGTATATTATCAAGAGTTATGACGTATCACTTCTTGGACCGGACTCTAGAGTTATACGAAGGACCGATGTTGTATTTTTATTTCTTATAATTAGGCCCAAGAGACAGGTATACCTTGGACTAAGTTTTGAATTCGTTTGGGTTCATTTGGAGGCCCAAAATTATGCCAAATATTGACATGCGGATTTAAGGATTATTTAAGGGAGTTAACCCTCTTTAATTGAATATTTTAACTTAAAACATGAAACCTATCAACTTCAGATATCTGAAAAACTTAATGAGAACTTTGTTGATGAATAACAAGGAATTAAAGAGTAGAGATCAATCGTTCATATCATCCAGGCAAGAAATATCTCGTTTTATCACCACATAATCTATAACTTGTCTATAATTTCATTACCATTTAATATAATTTGGGATTAGAAGCATGTTTCAAAATTGAAATTGATATCTTAATCACGTTGTTATTGGGTTTAACTTTTGACTGCTAATGGGTTAATAATCTAATTAAAAAAATGGGACTTTTTTAGAAAACCTTAAATTAACTCATTATGATTTATGATTATGATGTTATAACTCATGTTTAGGACGAAATTACTTGTATGAATGAAAGCCCCATGTTTATATAATATATGGACTTGAAATCATATGTTAATTTAACTCCATTGAAGGTATGAGAGGAAGTTAAGTTTAAATCGAGACTTTTCAGATTTAAACCTTTAATAATGTTATAATAACGTTAATCTTTGTATAAATTGTTGGGGAACATAAATTGGTACTTTATACGGTTTAAAGTTGAGTTTTGAATGTTGTATGGAGGTTGTAGGATGAGCTATAAAGGTTTAAATCTGTCATAAAATTTTGAGGATGAAAGTGGGCTACCCAGACCCGTCGGATTGATCCATGTTTGAGCCGGATTGATCCAGCCTCATGTCCCTACAGCGGTTGGGACAGTTGTGGTTATTTTTGTTTAAAGGGATTATATAATTTTTAGAGGTTATTTTTTCATGCAAATTGTAATTAGTTTATGTGATATCATGCTAAAATAACATATACTAATTAGTTATTTTAGCATGACATCACCCAAATTATACAAAAATACTTTTCCAGGCATTTATAGACATGAGCAGTAGGGTTGAGGAGATTCACACTTGCTACTTTATTGTTATTATAATCAATATAGTTTATTCACAATTGAGGTTATTATTTCCATTCACTATTCCCATTTTATATGATTTATTCAGATATTTGTATGGACTAGGTGGTCCCATTCATTATCAATTAGTTGGTTTTATTGATGAGAGTTGAGACCATTTCAGCTAGGCGTGGGCGCGGTTCGGTCCTGTCCGGTTTTTGGCCATTTTAAGTGTCAGAACGAATTATTCGGTCCTATATTTGAGAAGACCGAATTTGAACCGATTTAATCGGTTTAGCCTATTTATTCGGTCCAAACTATTTTCGGTCCGGTTCGATTAATAATCGATCCACATTTACATTTATTTATTTTTCAATAAAACTTGTAATTTTATTGCTGTTTTTAGGCTGTTTTAAACATTTTAGTGTATTTGTTTCTTTGGTGTATGTATTAGAAATCGGTTCAGTTTATTTTTATGTGAAAAAATACCACTTTAGTGTATTTGAAATTGGTTTTCTTTGGTGAACAAAAGTTCAGTTCAATGTATTTTTTTACATTTTTTTCATTTCGAGAAAGATACTGTAGGTATGGGTTTCATACAATTGAGGTGAGGATTGGGTTTCATACCTCCGTAATAGAACCAAGAATATCACAACAGGCCAACTTATAAAATGTAACTTATAAAATCAGTTATAAAATAATCCAAGCACCATAAGAAAAATGTGACTTATATTTTTAGTTTAGTGTATTTTTTAGCTCAGTGTATTTTTTTAATTTCATAACAAATCACAACAAAAATATATCGTTCAGTTTAGGCTAAAATCATTTCAAGAACAAAAAAAAATAACAATAAAAATCAACAAAAAAATAACAAATAGTTGAAGTAAAGTAATATACCATTGGATCTTTAGTCACCAGCGCCGGATCTGATGCCATTTCCATTGGTGTTGAGGTGCGCCGAAGTTGAGTTTGCAAACCCAAGTTGAGTTGCTGTGGAGTTGAGCTACTGGGGTGTGCCGGACCAGAGATTTATGTTGAGGTGAGGTACGTCGAAGATGGAGCTAGTGAGGTGTGTCGAAAATGGAGCTGGTGCGGTGCGCCGGTTGTCTTAGTGTAAATGGGAGGGAGGAAGTTAGAGAAAGAAAGTGAGAGAGAAGAAAAGTGAGAAGTGAAGAGGTGTGCGGCCGTGTGTTGGTTTTTTTAGGCTTTAGTTTATTTACTAAACCGCCTAAAGAAACATATGTGATATATTTATATATATAATTAATATATATTATATAATACTAAATTAATCGGTCCGGTCCTAAGACCGAATTTAAATTTGATATTTTAGACTGAACCGAATATATTCGGGTCTCTTATATGAGGACCGAATTAGGACCAATTTATAAAAAAAAACTATAAATGTGGGTCCGATCCGGTTCGGTCCAATCGAATCGGTCTTTTTTTTGTCCACCCCTAATTTCAGCTATTTATGTTGGTTATTGAGATATTGGATTTTATCAGTATTTATTATTTATTCGTTATCGCATGCTGTGGATGGTTTAAATTCACTTCCATTATTATTTATTATTATTGATGTTAATAATCATATAAACTGATTAGCACGCTCTATCTTCGGCGTATCGAAATGTTCGACCGACACGTGAGAAAATAGGGGGTGTTACAGTTTAATAACTGTATATAGACCAACACGCAATGGTGTTGTTGGGGGATCAAACTTACGACCATGTATAAGTGTGATATGAATCATTAGGTGGGAAGGTTAGAGTGTAACTTATGTCCCAAGACTAAGTTGTGATACTTGTAATGATTTAAATTAATGGTTATGATCGATATCACTCTAGGGGATAGTTTAAATTTTTTAGGTAATGTGTGCCTACTTATACGCCTTTATGTTCGTTAACATACCATGAATGTGTGTAGTCTCATGACAAATCTATTAGTTGGGGATTTGATAGGGCACGAGTGGTGAGGCCACATATATCACCCTGGATGATAGCACACATGATGCACACGTTTATATTATCAAATCTATACTACGTGTTGAGGTTGCCATTCCCGATGAGGGATAATAGGGGCTTCCGTGTAGACTTTTGTATGTGGTTATCTAGTTGGTGTGATGACATAGTGATTTCCCCTTTTTATGTATTCCGTGACTTTAGGAGTTGGGGCATACTTTAGTCTGTCGGGATTAATGAAGGCATGAGCGATCACCAGAGATGCAGTGGTAGATCTTTGTGTAATATTTTCTTGTTCGCCATGGGGGTGCCCTAGTAAATGGGACGTATGAGTTCCCTACATGATATATTGGTTGGTTATGTGATGGCCTTATATGCTGATGATTTATTTTTGGGCCATTTGAGTGCTCTGTTTGTTATGGTCATAGATCAGGTCTACTTATGTTTTTCAGATGCTAGTAGTTTCTTAGTTATAATATAAGAAATTATGTAGTGATATAATGTGGGTAGATAAGGGTAACCTTGCCTTAAAGTACCGGACTACGTCTAGCAGTGAGTACTTAACTCAACAACTCAACAAAGTCTTCTTTCAATTATTTGGGTCGATAAGTTTAGTAGTGAGTATTTAAGGAATAATAAATTTGGTAGATATGCGAGTGGAAATCAATTAGTAAACTATTCCATAGCATATGAGATTATATGAGGTAATGAGTACTTATCATATGACCGTTGGGTATCTGTATGGATCGGGTAGATTAAAATAGCTATATCCCTGATGTTAGTAGGCCATGTGATTATGTGTGGATAAGAGGTTCAGAAATAAAGGATGATATGGATGCCCTATAGTTACTGTGGGGGTGGTGTCAATGTTATATTTTACTTAATGAGTTGTTTCAATGTTTATTAGGATTGGATATGCCCAAGAAATTATTATTTACTAGGTTTTACCCCCGCGTGATGCGCGAGCACCTTATAGAATTTGTTATAAAATGCATCTGATATATATTTGGATATGTGTACTTAAACCCATAATGCCACTAATATAGTACCATCAAAATACATCTCATTTCAAAGAGATTGTAAATTTGAAGTAGCAGTTGTTATGAACTATTGAACATTTAATACTAAAAAATTCAATGCTTGGTAAATTTTAAAGAAGATATGCTTATCTCAATCAAATCCAAAAAGGATCAATAAGTATTTAAAAATCAAAACAAATATGCCCATTCAAAAATAAATTGTTGGCCCGGGATAATCTGGGGGGGGGGGGGGGGTTAATTGGGATTATGACATTTATTTAACTTTTCACAAGTTAATATTTCTTTCTTTCTTTTCATTGTCGTTTTATAAACATTGTAACTTAGTACAAACTTTTTCTTAGTTTATTGATAAAATGACTTCTCCACTATTGTCTTGCATCCGTATACATTCACATTCAAGCACTTTAAGTATTAAGTAATTTTTCAAATTGAGTTTTTAACATGGTTCGGCCTTGCTTACGTCCATGCCCGAGACAGTATTCGAGAACTTCATTATATCCGGTTCACTTGTGGTGGAACCAAAACCTCACAAGTAACAATACCTTGTAAAACCACAACCAACAAGACGATACCCTTGTCCTGCCCAAGTGGTACCCGCACAATAGCCCAAGGTCTCTAAACGCCTTAATTTATTGCAAGCCATGAAGATACAATGAAGTTCACCATAATAAAAAATAAAGGGATTTGTAACCAAAACGTAAAGCAAAGTATCTTTACCAAAATAGATGGTGAAATGGGTTTAATTTCTCTTTCTAAAAAAGTGAACCAACAAGGAAGAATGGAATGCCTCCTTTACCCAGGTCGGCACTCCAGAGATTAAGGAAGAGGTGGATGATGATGAGGGCATGGATAAGTCTTTCGTGCCCCAAGAACTGACAATGGTGGTGGCTCTCCCTGAGAATGAGGTTACTCAGGATAAAGAGAAGGTGTAATGGCGAGGGTCTTTTTTAGTTTTGCCTTGTATTTTTGTTGATGTAGTTTGAACAATTATCTGCATGTAACTCTTGTCCATAGTTTTAATGAAATTTCCCTTTTATTCCCAGTAATGATGTTGTTTAATTCTGAGCACTCTTTAAGTTTATGTACTTATGCAATGTGCTACTTATTTTAGTTTAACTCCAGGAAGGTGAGTCTGGCTACTACCGAAAGTAAACTTGTTAAGAGAAGTACCAAACTGTATGATGTAGTCTATGTGGTGCCTGATGAAGAAGAGATGGAGGAGGAACTCATATCATATATTTCCAACCCGGCTAAGGAAGATTACCTCTACATGCTTAGGTTATTCCACCAAGATGTGGCGACCAATACCTCCTATTATGAAATGATACTTCAACTCCAAAGTGATTATAAAGAAGCAATTGCTAGTTTGTCAGCTGACTACGAGAAGAAATTCGCCTTTCTCCGGAGTGATAGCGGCTTTGATAAGAAATTGCAAGAGTTATCCTCGACTTTTTCCAAAAAGGAATTTGTATTAAAGTTCGAGGCAAAAAGTGTTTAGGATGTTGCCAGTCTCTTGAATCAAGAAAAGAATGTATTCAGGGATGAACTTGAGGGCATAAAGAAAGTTGCTGACATCGATCAGAGTGAAGGTGCATCGTTTCTAGAGAAAGAGAACACTCAATTGATGACAGAGCTAGAGAGACTAAAATAATCATGGGGCAAAATTATCCAGGAAAGTTGTTACTGCTCGTCCATCTGTTGAGGAAGAGAGAACAAAAAAGACTTTGACCATACAAGTAAGTCTGAATAAGATCCAGTCGGCCACCCAAATGAGAAAGTTGATCGTCTGACTTAACACTTTCATAAGCAGCCCGCACTATTTATATGAATGACTATGATGAAGCTTTAGCACACTTAGGTGAAGATCAATATAGGCCCGAAGAGAAGGTTTAAGTGAGGATGGATCAATGCTCTCACTGTCATGAAGGTGCTCAGGGAAAACAATCTACGATATTGGCATGATCCTGGATGATTGGACCCGCCTACTCCTCCATTGAAGTTGTATATTACATGGATACCTACCGATACAATCCTCATTAGCCTAGTCAAAAAATACCCAGGGGATTATGGTCTTCATGGAGATGATGTGCTTAATCGGCCTCTGCATTTGGTGGACAAGCCTAGTTGTAGTAGTCAATCCAAACTTACAAAGTTGAGATCCATAGTTCTTCCTTCTGCATTGGATGTTCTTCCCGCTGGGATGGATAATCCTTTTGGAAAATTCCTAGTAGAAGAAGCAGTTTATGTTTTTTATTCTTTCCTTGTTATAGTGCATGACGAACCTTTTTTTATAAGGATGAAAAAATAATGCATTATTTGAATAAAAACTTTGTTTTGAATAAAACTAATATTTCTTTATTGTACGATTGAGGCCTACTAGTAGTTTAGTCTTATGATTAGGTGGTCGACATTAACTCAACTAATATGCCCTATTGGTTACTGGTTCGGACGAACACATGCTGTAATGCCTTAGATTCTACTAACGTGATTTTATTTGTGGTCGTTCAAATGGATCTTGTTGTTTAGACTAAGTCCTAATTAGTTACCATTAGCTACTAAATGTTATAGGAATTTTCCTTAATTCGATCTGGTAAAACTTCTTGTTCTTGACACTAAAGAGTCATACATAAAGTTTTATGTTTGGAACTTCTAGTTTGTGACTGTCAAAGATGACATCATACGCAGTGTTTTTTTATTTGGGCTTTCGTAGTAGCGTAAGCATAGTGACTAGATGTAACACCCCGTATTTTTTATGATTTAAATAATTATGTGATTAATTATTATTGTTGGATTAATTAAATTAAAATGCGAGAAATTAATTATTTATTAATCCGGATTAAAATAATTATTAACTAGCGTGCCAAGGGTTAATAGTTATTGTTGAGAATTATTGAATATTACTGTGTGATATGTAATATGGAATTATGAAATTTGATAAATTGTCGAAAGTGAGAAATACGACAGTTTGGTAATTTAAGTCTGACGCGCGTGTGAGTCGTGTCGGGACTAATTGATTGGGATAAAAAGAGAATTTATTTTTATTAACTCATATGGTCATTTCGAGTGGACCGTTGAGTCCGAGAGGGTTGAGATAGTCAGAAAACACTACCCTGGTATTTTATTCGGACTCCGAAATATTTTAGGCCAAACCGGCACCCCGTAGGGGTAGTTTCGTAATTTGAATTTTTGGGGGTATAATTAATGACGAAAATTAGTAATTAAATAATAACGGTACGTGGGTAAGACATTATCCATCAGATTCTAAACCTAAGTGAGAAAGAGCGAAAACCTAAGAGGGAGAAGAAGGACTCCATAGGTGTTCTTGGAGAAAGGCTCAAGCTTTTACACCGAAAATTCCACCAATGTGTAGATCGCGAAGAGAGGAACGCATATATACCAACATCACCAAAAGATCAGAACTTCGATTTAAGGCAAGTGTTTATTACTTGCGTGCTTTAGTAATAATTGTGTTCATGTTAGAGTAGGTGATAACCCATTAATTATGAAAGTTAATTTTGATGAAAATTGATGTTATGATTCGTATATTGGGACTGAGATTTCAAGAGATTAAATCCCTTCATGTAGATAGGATTATATTCACGAATTGATGATAATTTTCCATGAACAAATATGGGTTTAATTTGGAGTTATGCTCTTAATTTAAGAACTAGGGTTCTTGTTAAATAAATTTGGGGATTTCATATTTAATTGATGTATGGTGAGGATTTAATGATTCTTGGTTGTTAGAAATCATCTAGATATGTTAGGACATCAATTGGATTTGCTGTTTGGGTGTTTGGGATTGAACAGTAGAGGTTTTAGAGGTGTTAATGGTGGAAAAATGCTGAAATATGGGCAAGAAGACGAAACAGTGCATCTCGCGCGATGTCGCGCGTAGTCGTTCGAGCTAGATAGAGATGTCACGCGAAGTCGCGTGAAGTTGGTTCGAGCGACATGTGTAAATCGTTCAAACGACTTGAACTTTTGGTTCGAGCGACAGGTCTAAAATTTTGGAAATTTCTATTTTTACCCCAAATTAAGTTACGTAATTAAATTGAGTGAGAAAACTGTCATTTGATGGACTTAGCCTAGTGTTGAATTTTTAGGAAGTATTTGGGAAATAATACTTTAAATAATTGGAACGGTATGTTGACCTTGGAGATTACATGAGTGATAGTAATCGAATTAAATATATTATACGTAGGAATGAGGGAATAATACGTATGGAATATATCTATACGAATTGGTTGAGTGAATACCTATGAATTTTAATCGGATGTGTGTATGCATATTATATGATATTATTGTTAAGTGCACTAATGGGTGATAACCCGGGGTGCAAGAGTCTTATTGCTAGGCGCACTAATGAGTGATAACTCGGGGGTGCAGGAATTCTATTGTTAAGTGTAGTAATGGATGATAACCCGGGGGTACAAGGATATTATTGTTAAGTGTACTAATGGGTGATAACCCGATTGTTAAGTGTACTAAGGGGTTATAACTCGGGGGTACAAGAATCTTATTGTTAAGTGAGCTAATGGGTGTTAGCCCAGGGGTGCAGGATTATTATGGTTAGGTGCACTAATGGGTCGTAGCCCGGAGGTGCATGATATATATATATATGAACTTGTGAATATTTCTACTGTGTGAAACTAGTAGATATGGAAATAATAATAAATGCTTTGCGCCAAGTGGTCTAAACATATATATATATATATATATATATATATATATATATATATGAATATACTTGGGAACATTCTACTTTGAGAAATTAGTAGATATAGTATAAATGAGAATTAAATTAATCTTAGTGGGTAAAAGATTAACCATTCGAACGGTGAATAATGGAACTTAGTTATGTGAGATAAACTATTCCTTTAACGTATTGTATGGGCGATACGGGTATACTACTGGATAATGTGGATGGTGATATTGTGATTTCGAACTAGTTAGGGCCGGATAACATAGCTAGTGTGGGTTAGATGTACGTTAGGTCTAAACAATAGATGAGAGGTGAGAATCTCATGTGAGAGTGCGATATATAACATGCACAAAATAATTGCTTCATTGTTGTTTTAAATACTTGCTAAATATTTTTAAAACATCGGGCTCTGACCCATTTTTTCCAATTCTTCTCTCTTTTGCTATATATATGTATTATATTAGGCGCTCAGCCACAGGGATACCAAACTAGAGATTTGGATTGCTTTACATACTGCAGCTGTTGTGGAAGCTGTAGGTCCTTGCATTAGACGCACCCATAATTTCCATTCAGTTTTATCTAGACATCTCAGTTTGGGCATGTGTTGCCCATTCCTAGTTTTTATTAGAGTTATTATTCAGTTTACTTACAGTTCTTTTAGTTGGATGGAATTTTACTTTGAGTGCGTGAATTGGAGTTTTGAACTGGGAGGTTTTACACAGTCTTATTTATTTCAGTGTTTGATTCATGTTTAGCATTTAGTAAATTCATGTGTATGATGAATAGTTTATATTTTAATAATTAAATTGAGAAATGATTTTATTTGGTTATATGTAAAAAGGAAAATATTTTGACGCCTAGCTTAATTCATATTAGGTGATTAATATGTTTATAAGTTTTCCGATAGTGATGCTAATAATGAACCAACTGAACATTCTATTTTCAATTGGTAAAGGATTTATCACCCTATATTTAATTGAGTGGGGTGTCATACTAGATTTTTTTTGTTTGAGATTATACATATCCCACTCCCTAAAAAAAGAAAATAAAACATGAAAAGGAAACTAACTTTTTGATGAAACTAGGTGTTTTTTAAATTGAAAGTATAAATGAATTATAGAAATAGTAAGAGACTACATTCTAACCGGTCAATGGTAGTATTTCCTTAAGTGCTTGACATTCCATGGGTTCTGGAATTGTTCTCTTTCCAGAATTTCCAGACGATACCTGGTCGGACAACTAAAGAAATACGATATGGACCATACTCGTTTACCTCTAATTTGTTTCCTTTCACGAGCACTTTATTTAAGATGTAGTCCCCCTCTTTAAGATCGTCCGGCTTGATCCTCATGTTATAGAATCGAGCAGTTCGTTGTTGGTATGTTGCAACACATAAGGCAGAATTTTCTCTGACTTCCTCAAATAAGTCTAAGTACAATCTCCTCATGAGGTCGCTCTTTGGGGAATTAAAATTAAGTACTCTATGACTGGGAATATTAATCTTTGTTGGTACCATTACATTTGTCCCAAATGACAACATATAGGGGGTCTCATCGGTAGTGACCTCGGCGTGGCCCTATAGTCCCAGAGCGCACTTTGAAGCTCATTGATCCAGTTTCCTTTGGCATCATCCAACCTTTTCTTCATTCCTACGAGCATATTTTTATTGGTCACCTCTGTTTGGCCATTTCATTGAGGATGTTCGGGAGCATAATGTAACTTTTGGTTCTTGTACTAGATGCAATAATCTTCAAATTACTAGCTATCAAACTATATTCCATGGTCAGTGATAAAGGCATATGACATACCATATCGACATATGATGTTCTTCCATATAAATTAGAAGACTTTTCTTATAGGGAATGTATACAAGGGACTCAACTTCCACCCACTTGGTGAAAAAAGTCTACGGCCATGACTAAATATTTGAACCTTCCTTTCGTTTTCAACAGTGGTCTGACCAAATCAATTCCCCACATGGAAAAAATCTATGGGGACGTGATCGGAGTGAGAGTAGCTTTAGGTGTCCAATGAGTTCTACCAAACCTCTGGCATTTATCACATCGTTTTGCATAGGCAGCACATTCTACTTTTATGGTTGGCTAATAATAACCTTGTGTGGTTACTCATCTGACTAATGATCTTCCTGTTGAATGGGTCCTATAAGATCTTTCATGTATTTCTTTAATTAGATTTTGTACCTCAACTAGGTGGACACATCTGAGTAGTGAGATAATGAATCCTCTCTAGTCCAAAATTCCTCCTTTCACGACGTAACTGGCTGCTTTTTACCTTAGTTTCCTTACTTATTTTGGATCGGCCAACAGGATGCCTCTCTCAATATACTCCTTTATTGTATCCATCCACGAGGGACCCAAATCTAACGTTTTAGGTTGATGTTTTCCTTGTCGATACTTCTGTGCATGAGGAATTCTACTGGAATAGTCCTCCTTAATTTATCTATGGTCGCAGAAGTAAGCTGAGCGAGTGCGTCTGCTCGAGAAATGTTAATGCTTGGAATCCTGGACATTTTGACTGCCTAGAACTTAGATTTTCTATTTTTTAATTTGGCTAAGTACATCATCATAAACTTTTCTTTGACCCCGTATACTCCCAACACTTGATTGTCGATCAATTGGGAGTCCCCATGAGCTAGTACTTACTTGGCGCCCAGAGAAAGTGCTAATTAAAACCCCATGATCACTGCTTCATACTCTGATTTATTATTAGAAGCTTCAAACTGGAACTTGAGAAAAAATTCCATATTTATATCATTTGGGGTGTTAATTATCAGCCCAACGTCGCTGCCAGTAGCACATAATGATCCATCCACATACGCCTTTCAAACAGGTGGCTCTTACTTGAAATCCCCTTCAACCAGAGTTCCATAATTGAATATTTTTAGGCTCTGCTTTAAGTAGCGTGCAATAATTTATCGCTTAGTGGATGTTTTCGATATGTCTTCCTCTTGGTTGATAATATTGTCCGTTGAGCTATCTTACGAAGAAGTCTGCTCGGGTGCTTAAATTTTTAAGCCCTCTTCCGAAGAATTCTGCTCAACCAAGTTTACTACTGAGCTCTCCCTCGTAGGAATCTGCTCGATAGAATTTTATTTATAGGTAAACTCTTCTATGAAATCTACTACTGCTTGGCCTTTCATTATTATTCTAGGTTCATAGTGTATATCATACTCTCCAAAATCCACAACCAAAGCCATCAATCTTTTTTATTTCTCTAGTTTATGAATGGCTTAGTGCAACGGCAAGGTCGTGTAGATCACAATAGTGTGGGCTTGAAAATATGGCTTCATTCTTCATGAGGCTTTAATGAGATCTACGACAAGCTTTTTTAGACATGGGTAATGAATTTTTTCTCCTAAGAAGGCCTTATTGGTGTGTAGTAAACTGGTTTCTGCATCCTATTCTATAGACAGATGAGTGCCTAGCTAATCGGAGACTCAGATAATGCCAGATATAAGTATAGTTTATCTTCCATGAGTGGTCTTTAGAGTAATGGTGGCTATCCCATGTACTTATTCAATTCTAGAAATGCATTCTCATATTTTTCATTCCACTTGAAAGTCTTCCTCAACAATTTAAAGAAGGGCAGGCACCTATCAGTAGCTCAAGAGATAAACCTATTGAGGACTATTAATCTTCCAGTAAATTTTTGCACATCCTTCTTATTTATAGGAGACTACATATTTTTCGGCACTTGAATTTTGTTTATATTAGCCTAAATGCCTCTCTAGTTTATTATGAATCCTAGGAACACTCCTTCCTATACACCGAACACACACTTAGTCGGGTTGAGCTTCATTTGGTGCTTGGTTGAACATCTGACCCAAGTCTTTGATGTGGTCAATTGATTTCTTACTCTTAGTGAGCATATCTCCACATATACCTCCATATTTTTGTCGATCTTCTCTTCAAAAACCTTATTCACTAGCCTTTAATACGTTGCTCCAGTATTTTTTAGCCCAAAATGCATAACATTATAACAGTAGGTACCTCGGCTAGTGATGAATGAGGTTTTCTCCTTGTCCACCAGTTTCATTCTGATTTGGTTGTATCCGAGTAAGCATCCATAAAACTGAGCAATTCACGCCCGATAGTGGCATCGACCAGCTGATCAATCCTAGTCATGAGGACATGGTCCTTCGAACAAGCTTTATTAAGATCCGTGAAGTCAACACACATGCGCCACTTATTATTCTTCATCTTTACCATACCCACATTGGCCAACCAATCATGATATTTAACGTCTTAAATGAAGCTTGCTTTATAGATTTTTTTCAATTCTTCTTGAATCATATTCTTCTCGGGGTTGAAGACACGTCGTGATTGGCTTGGCATCCGTGGCAATGTTTAGTTCACGGCATATAAAATTTGGGCCAATCCCTAGTATATCCTCGTAGCTCTAGGCTAACACATTCTTTTGATGTCTGAGGAAGTTTATTAACTCCTTCTTAAGGGATGTATCCATGCATGAATGGATTTGTGTTGTCCTTTCTGGGCACTCATCATTAAGGACTATAGTCTCCTTTGCATCCAACACTTGTCCTTTGACCAAGTCAGCCTCCTCGCAAGGATCCATGGTCTCTATTTGGTAAGTGGTCGTGAGTTTCTTCGCTTCTTCTTGGTCGACTAAAGTATAATAACACTTCCTGGCTTTAACTTGGTTTCCAATAACAACACCGATCCCATACTGTGTGAGGAATTTTCGGCACTCGTGTACAGTGGATGGTACAACTTCAAACTTTTTTAGGTCGACTTTGTTGAAGATAATGTCGTAGGCTGATTAAATGTTCTTATCTAAGATGAATAAACGAATCCTCTCAGTTCGATTTATTGGACAAGTGCCAGTTTTGACTTCTAGTTTGACAGTTCTAAAGGATACACTTTTCTCCAGATAAAGCTATGAGGGGGTTGTGATATGGCTCTAGTTTACCGTCACATAGTCCCAGTCCTTTAAACCAATCAGAAAATAATACATCGATTAAGCTGCTATTGTCCACTAATATTCCGACAACTCTTGCTTTATGCACCATCATCGTGATGACCAAAGGATCATCATGAGGATACAGTACCCAGATAAGTCATCCTTGGACAATTCTATAACCAACCAGTCTTTGTTCCCTTTTCTTGGGCGGTTGTCAACGTCGCCCAACAAGTTGATTTGTCGAATGTATGAGCATGCTTTAGCTTCATTCAAATACGGTTTTTCTCTCGGCTATTTTGTCACCTCCGCTAGCGTTACCACCTGCTATAAAATGACAACCAAAAGAAATAACGTTCATCTCACGCACCGGATCTCTAGTTTTCTTCGAAAAATCTGGATTGTCTTCGGCATCAGCATACCTACCTCTTTTCTTATTGTCTCCTTTTGCTTAATTAGTTTGATAATTGTTGGTACACTTTGTTAATTCATGGTTTCGATTAATAGAAATGCAAGTTTTGATTCCCCCCCCCCAAATGGATAAACACTTTGTAACAAATTCATGTTGGTTCGAATCGAATTAGGTTAGAAATTATAGTAAAACTCATAACAAAATGAGGATGATTTTGGGCACAACTTATAACCTAACCCAGCAGGATTTAGTTGTCCCTGGTACTTTTCCAAGGGTTGTTTTGGTTATGGTTTGGTTCCAAGTTGGTTCTGGGTAGATTCCGGGGGGAGGGGGTACATATATAATTTTAATCAATACTTTAGTTTAAAATATGAGGTTTAAGAATAAAATTATTAGTACCTTTAATCGCGAGGGAGGCCATGTTTACCGAATGGTTTGATAATATATTTTAATATAGGTGTACACAATGTTCAATGAGATTAATGCGAAAACTTTGTAAATCTAGAGAGTGGATTCTTAATTAATATTGACCAATAATATAATTGAAATGGGGTTTTGAGACTAGAAATGATCGATACGAAATTTCATTACATTTATAGAATATTTGTGAATGCTTTAATGTTTTAAGAACCACGCTTAATGAGTTCGGTGTTAAATCCTTTATAATTAAGTAATCGGACCAATGGCTAAAACTTAAATAATAAGGAATTTGTAAGTAGAGGAATTTTTAACTTTGATATAATTAATTTAGGACTTTAAATATATACTATGTGTTGATGCATGTTGACGATCCACATGATATAATTACACGACTTAGAAATATAGATACAGGAGGACGATCTACATAATGTATTGATGCGAGTTAGTGCTAAAGACGTGGGAGGACGCTCTACATAACGTGTTGGTGCAAGTAAGCTTTTTATATAATACCTATATTTTAAGGACAACGGGTTATCCTTTGCTACGTTTTTATTCATGTGGAAGCTCTACAGAATGTATTGATGCGAGTTCGCAATATAGACGCGGTAGGATCGCATGTTTGCCTATTATAATCTATTCTTATCACTATTGGGTGAGAGATAATATATCTTGTAGGGGGTAACCTTTTTTCATTGACTAACAATTTTAGGTTCTTTATTGGGATTTTTTTATCACAACAACGAAGTTGCCACGTGTGGAGCTCTTCCGATTCAGTATTATAAGATTATATACTTGTACCTAGGCGTGTAGTTTCATACTTGGAGGTTGTTGTAATGATATTTGAGTTGTATATATTTACAAATATTTAGGTTTTTAATTATTGTCATATTCGTACTATTTTATTTCATTCATATGTATTACACTCTTATGTTATTCCAATTGCGTAAAATGTTATTAATTGTTTGACTCTTGCAAATCAGATATCTAGAATTGATCAACCTAAATATGGAATTTTTGGGGTGTCACAAAGACAAGATGGGGTAGAGGAACCAGAGGTGCAGTAATAACCTCTAGACGGTGCGAGAAGAATTATAAGAGTAGTAGAACATTTAGTGGATCCGTCTAGAAATGAAGGAGAAAGGAAATAAATAACTAAACTCCACGAAGTTGACTCCAACGATATTTTTAGGGATACATATATTGTGATGGCTAAGTGTAATGCCCCAACCCGAATTTATGAGTTACCCGTGTTCTATCCGTTCTGTCCCGAGCATTTGGTGTGAAGTGCAATGAAATAACGTACATAATTTTTCTAGTCCAGTTTTATTTAATTAACATTTTACTTGTTCAATGTAATTTCTAGTTAAATCAAGACGCGCGAGGGACCATTGGGAAGTGATAAGCACCCAAAATTATACAATTTATACCCCGAATAGATGTACTTTAGTTGCTAATTCTCGACAATATGGGTCTTATGCGCTTAATTGTTCAATATGCACGCTTAATTGCAGTTGCGGTGTCAAAAGCTATATTTTCAGGCAATTTGCAGTTAAAATGAAGTTAATTACCAACCTCGTAACCTTACCCGAGCGTAAGCCGCTAAACCTACCCTAAACCATGTGTGTGTTTAGTTTGTGCCCTTTTATTATTTTTTAGATTTTTAGTTTGAGTCATTTTAATTTTAGGATTATTTTAGAATTTTTAGGTTTTATTTTCTATTTTTTTTCTTTTGATTTGTATTAGCTTTTAGTTTAGTATTATTTTATTAGAATTAGTTTTAGTAGTTTATTTTTAATTTATTAGATTTTATATTTTTTAGGACTTTAATTTTTATTAGATTTTTCATTTTTTATTTCTTTTGTTTTATTATTTTAGTTTTTAATACCTTAGGATTTTTTTTTAATTTTTAATATTTTTATTGTTTTTAGTTTGTTTTATTTTTAATTAGATTTTATTTTTTTAGTTTTATTAAGTTTAATTGAGTCATTATTATTTTATTAGATTTTTATTTTATTTATTAATTTTATCTTATTAGTATTATTTTAGGGTCACAAATTTAACATACACACACATCCCATACACTATCCTACACCTAAACAATACACCCTTACCCACATCCTACTACCAAACACCCTCACCACACCTAATCAAACACCACTTCATCTTCTTCACCCACCTTTCTCTCTCATCGCTCCTAAACTTCCATTACATACACAACACCCTTTTATTCCCCATCTTACTCATCCATTCATCTATCCATAACCCCTACGATCTCCACAACCCGAAGATATACCCATAGCTACCGCCACCACCAGCAGGTGGTGGCTTGAGACAAAAAAAAATCCGGCCCTTAAATCCACCACGGGGACAGATCGCAGCCCCTACGCCGGACCACCTGTCGGCGACCCCGGGCAGCCATCTACCTCCGGCGCCGAAACCCCAAAGGCCCATACCCGAACTACCCCATGACCTTACCCTTTCTAGTTCTGACCCGAGCCAGTCGCGATCCAGCGACCTCGCACCTCCCCATCCTCATACCCCCGCCGCCGCACTCCCCTAACTCCCTCCAGCCAAAAAACCAGGCAGCCCCCAGCTCCGACCTCTTCCCGGCACCTTCTCTCTCTTATATAAACTCTCCACGACCCGGTGGCACTGCTGGTCCGATCCACCTAACCCACGAACCCGGAACCAACCAACACAGCAAGACCCATTTCCCATTCCAATTGTCCAAGACTAAGGCTGTGTTTTTTTTTCCGAACATTCCGATTTTTCCGATGTCCGATCCGATATTTTCCGATTTTGGAACATATACAAGGTTTCCGATTTCCGATTTTCAGATTTTCGATTTTTCCGAATTAAATTGGATAGGAAATTGGAACTATGTTTTAAATTCCGATTTTTCGATTTTTCCGATATAATTTCCGAATCTTTTTTCCGATTAATATTCCGAATATATCTTCCGATTAATATTTCGAATATTTTTTCCGAATATTTTCTATATATATTTTTTTACCTTATAAGTTATATCCTTATGTAATAAGAATGTGTACAATTTAGATTTCCTTTATTTTTTACCTTACCCCATATATTTATATATGCCGTTAGTAGAGAGCAACTAGGGTTGTATGATATTCTTATTAAAATATCTCTCACATCTCTCTCTCTCTCTCGTCTCGCCCCTTTCTCCTCGGCGGTGCATATCTCTCACCTCTCTCTCTCGACCCAATCTCTATACGGTCGTCCAACCCCTTTCTTCTACTTTCGGCGGCGCATATTTGTTTACATCGTCCGACCCTTATAGTCTCGAACATAGGTAAGCCTTTTCTAGTTTATTTTTATCTGTTCATTTTTTTATTTCTACTTATTTACAGATCTGTTTACATCGGTTTATAGACGTTGTTTACATCTTGTTTACTTCTGTTTATAAGATCGATTTACATCTGTTTACATCTTTTTTATTTCATCTAATACATCTGTTGGGATCGATTTATAGGTTTAATAGGTTTGTTATATTGACCGGTTTATAGGTTTACAGATTTGTTTACATCGGTTTGTTATATTGATGGCTGCGGCAGAACAGAAAAAAACTAATTTCTAATTTCTCATACTGTCTTCATGCGGCAGAACAGAAAAAAATACCATATTTCTAATTTTCGAATTTTTCCGATTTTCCGATATTTTCGAATTCGGAAACTTTTTTGATTTTCCGAAAAAATTGGATAGGAAATTGGAACAAATATTTTATTTCCGAAAGAATTGGAATTTTTTCCGAAAGGTCATTTTCCGATCCGATCCGGCCGAAACACAGCCCTATCCAAGACCAAAATCGTGCGCTGTCCAACAACCAAAGCCAAAAATGAAACTAAAAATCCATGTGCCACTTAAACCACTTAAACCATTTTACCAATTATACCCTCAATTCCCCTTTTTACCCACTTTCCTAAAATACCCCCATAGCAATATCAAATTTTTATTCCCTCACCCACTTGTCCCCTTATTCACATGTCCTCAAACCATATCCCTATGTACCCTCTAGCCATTTACCCAATATACCCCTTATCCCCCATGCTTCATGTGCCTACTATAAAAGAAGACTCAAGACATCATTTGGGGGAAATCATCATCAATTAGAGAGAGAAAATTCTAGAGAAAAGTAGAAAGTTAGGTTAGAATAAATTAGGTAAAAATATTTGTAAATAGTTTTATTTTATTCTTTTTATTTTTGTTAGATATTTGTGAGATTAAATATTGTAAGAGAGTTAATTGAGTGGATATTTAATTTCAAATCATTTGGATGCTTAATTGGAGGGATTGTATGCTTCAATTTGGAAGAGTAGAGTTCAACTTTCTCAAAGAGATTTGGTTTGCTTGTTCTATTCCATTATATTTTATTTTAGTAGCCTTGATTATTAATTTGTCATATTTTATATCATGTTAGGCTAAAACCCCTTTCAAGGGGTGGGGTAAAACCCTTATTTGATATTATTTTATTTTAATTAGTTTAATTACTTGAAAAATCCTTTTGAATGTTAATTTTGATCCCTCACCCTTATATTTACGCCTCGAGAGAGGGTAAATGATGTTCGAGAGAAAATCGAAATTCTAATTATAATACCCATTTTAGATTCGAACTAGAGATAGGGGTTTCTTAAGTGGGGTACTATAACTTGATTTTCAACTCTAAAATTATTTTTTAAGATTTACATGAATTTTAATCGATCGATCCTAGCGGGTGATTAATTAAAAGGAGTGTAGATCTATTTTTCTAGAGTTGTGGGGTGTTAAACTTAATTTTCTAAAAGATTACTATTATAATTACACTTGCAACGAGAGTTGGTTTGTAATTTTAATATTAATTTGGGAGAATTCAAATAATTAAATAAATTAATTAGAATAACTAAAATTTGTGGTGTAATCCCATTCCTTGATTGTTCTCACAATTATTTACCTCACTTTATCTCTTATTTTAGTGTTAAACTTTGTTTTCATTTTAGTCACTTTCTAGTTAGTTATTTTCATCTTGGTTTAGTTTAGTTTAAATCATCACCCCACCCTATTGTTTTAATATTGAAAAAGCTAAAAAAAAATAGAAAAAACAAAAGCCAAAAAGAAAATAAAAAGTGAATTACAATTGAATTTGTTCCCTTTGCTTTACACCCTTGGAAGTGGATTGATACCCTTACTTACCTCTACACTTGTGTTGCTACATTTTGTAGGTATTTTAAGGTTTTGAGTAGAAGGAATTTTCAAGCAACGACGAAATTATACACGCAAAAGTTCTTTCTATCAAATGGCGCCGTTGCCATTCTTGGGAGCGTGAAGCATTCGGAGCGAATTCAATTTTGTGATTCACTTGTATTGCATTTTTGTTTTCATTTTTAGTACCATTTTTTTTTATTTTAGAAGGCTTGTATTTAGGATTATTTTATTCTTGATTTGTATTGTAGTGCTTATAGACACCTTTATTTTATTTTTAATTTAAAAAATTGTGATAATTAGACAAGCGTGATAGGGAAACCGGACAAGGTAGAGAGAGGGCGTCCAAAGGCGAGGATTTAGAAGCCTCTCTACCTTGGGTTGGTAGGACTCCCGGGGACGACTGAGATAAGCGTGATCTCCCCCCGGTCAACTCAAATTTTTTGACACCCCACGGCCTAAAAATCGTGGGAGGTACATTTCTTACACCTTTGCGCCTCTCCTGTTATCGAGTCAATTCTTTTGTGTGCTTTGTGTGCTCTTACTTGATTTTATTCTGCATTTATTTTCGAATGGTGTGATGAATTAATTAATTAAGACCTACACCCGGTCACTCACGAGAAGGGATTTCATCACCCGACTTACTCGCTTACCAATTGTGTGCTACCCTAGCCATCACTAAATTTAAAATCAATCAACTAGGTAACCCACTAGGAGAAAATTTTGCAAAGGCGATCACTAAGAATATTTTCGTGATTTTTTATCGCCCGCGGACTTAATTAAAATTTGACTACCCTCTCACTAAATCTAAAGATAAAAATTGGCTATGTGCTAGTTAGGATATTTTCTTGACTTGTGTGTGTGTCCAATTCCATTCATTTTTCGGTAGCCGGTTTTAGTTAGTTCGTCAAATCAAAGGGTCCATATTTTTTCACACATTTTCTTCCAAAAAGTCCAAAAATATTTTCTTTCATTTTTTATAAAAAAAAAAAATCAAAAATATTTTCTTTCATTTTTATAAAAAATATCCAAAAATATTTTCTTTTTCTTATTTTTAGAAAAATCCAAAAATATTTTCTTCCTTCATTTTTAGAAAAATCCAAAAATATTTTATTTCCTTTAAAAAAAATTTAAAAAACTCCAAAAAAACATTTCTCTCCTCATGGCCGAAGAACGTCCTTTACGGGACTACTTTGGTCATTTTCCATTATCACGGGACACGTGTGAGAGTGATCGTGAGCCGTCTCTTTATGATATCCTTAGTAGTTTCACCTCTTGCACGAGTACCGTTGGTACTCTTGACCCATCTATGCACGCACCTCATATTCCATCACCCTCGGTGTCAAGTGTCGACGTGCCTCCTCCTTTGTTGTGCACCCACTGTTATTATGCCGATCACATGTCCCATGAGTGTCCATACTTTTCATATCCATCGGAACCCACCATGGAACATGTGTATCCATATGACACTGTTCCGGAACCCACCATGTAACATGAGTGTCCATACTTGTCATATCCATCGTACATAATTTTTCTAGTCCAGTTTTATTTAATTAACATTTTACTTGTTCAATGTAATTTCTATTTAAATCAAGACGCGTGAGGGACCCTTGGGAAGCATCCCCAGAATCCAAGCATACAGAGCTACTAACATAAAATAAAAAGGATACTTACCTATACAACTCTCTCAAAATACAAAAACGCACCCAACCTGCCGTAACAAAGATGAGGGAATGAGCTGCATGCCCAGTGGGAAAAATATAACGATGCAATATATAATCGAACGATAGAAAAGAGACTTTAACACATTATCTCTACGTGCACGTGCAACTACCTTACACACACACACACATTAATGCATGAAACCGTTTTTATTTTAAAAAATGGTACTTATCCCGATTAATTCAAATTAATCTTATAAAGAACTCCTTTTTACTAGACTTGATATTTGTTTCTTGATTTAACACACAGAGGTGTAATACTCTTAACAAACATCCCTTTATGAAGGAAATCATTTCTATCACCAAAATTACCCCGTTACTCATGCCAAATTTACCTTAGTATTTTCATTTCAAATCACCTTTCAACACACACAAGCACCATGTTAGAATACGTATTCTTCTTCCAAAACCTTTCATAGACACACTCTTGTGTTAATTATGGGTTTAACCTCTTTAGGTTTCTTAACTATCCATTTAGTCACTTCCCTTTACCCTTTCTTTTAATTCATGGACATTTATCGATTTTCTTACATTACTTACCCACGCTATCTATCAACCGGAACATTTATTGATTCACTCAAGTTAGGTTGTCTTTTCAAATATTCACTACACAACCCATTTCTTGTCATTATACATTATTCATGATCTTTTTCTCAGAATCTTTCAATATTTGCATACTTTAACGGGTTCCACACCGCCAGATATGCTACCTTATGCTTTGGCTAGTGATTTTTGATCTTTTACCCCAGAGCTCCGGGTCCTCCTTAATTATTCCGTTGTCATCCGAGTCTATATTGATGTGTTTTAACATTTTTAAAATGTCCACATTATAACACTTTCCTTTACCGTCCGAAGCCAAAACCGAGGGTTTCACCCCAACTTATGTTACACTTTTAAACCCATCATTCTTATCCTTTATAGACTCACATTGATTTTTATTCCAAAATCATGTTCATTAAGGACCATTTTGTGTAACACCTTTTTCAACATTTTTATTTCATAAAAATGTTCTACTTTACGTAAAATTACCATTTTACCCATTTGTTTCCAAACTTGTCCTTTTCTCCATTTTACAAGTTTTATTTTTCAAAACATCATTAAGTTACCCACACTAACTATTCAAATATCTTTAACTCATTGACACTTGTTTAACAGTTTGGAGTAGCATACTTCTCGAGTTTGAAACCTCTTTATTTTATTACTTTTTTCCTCTAAAATCATTTAACATTTTAAATACTACTTTATAAGAAAAACGCCATTTTCCTTTATTAACACATGTAGTTTGGAAACAATACACATCACACTTTTAACAATTTTCACACAATTTAAGGGATGAAATTTCTATTCTCCTTTCTTCATGTTTAAACCTAATAAAACCTTCATCAAAATTGTTTATATACTCATCATTAAAATACTATAAGTTTATATACATGAGAAGATGGATTTTAATTCCAAAAAAGGGTCTAACATATGATTTATCCTTGAATATTCATAATGTTTACACAAAGATACTTTTCAAGACAAAAGACATTTTTTGTTTCTTTAAACTTGAATAAATGTCCATTTATATAAAAATCCCAATTTTTAAAAAGAAAACTTAAAAAAATGTATTCATAAAATATTCCCAACAAAATAAACATTCTTCTAACATTTTTATTCCATAAAAATATTTGAACACCAAATTTTCTTGAAATAGATCGTTTTTCTCAAAACCATTGAAACCCTTTTGCAAATCATTTTAACAAGTCATAAGTAATATCATTATTAAATCATAAATGCACCCTAATCTTATAAACTCTAACTATAACACCAACACTATGAAAAAATAGATTTTTTAAACTCAAAAGTAGAGTTTTCCCACTTCAAAGGAGCTCCGAAAATGATAGAATGAAGGTTGAAGAAGATGGCAACCTCCTACCTCCTAAGGTGGACTTCAAGAGTTTGCCTAGCTCCAAAAAGGTTTCCTCCATGAAAGTTACATTAAAAAAACCCTTCAAGCTCCATACTTCCTTCTTCTTCTTCTCCAAAAACATCCAATAATAACTCCAAATTTCATAGCTTTTCTCAACAATGGATAAAATGAGTGTATAAGGCTCATATATGGTGAAATACTTGTAAAATATGGTGGCACAAGGTGGAGGGATGGTGGTGTAGGGTAGTTTTGATGGTTGGAGATGAGAAGCTCTCAAGATCTAGAGAGAGAGAGAGAGAGCATAAATATTATTTTTGTCCCCTAAATGAGATAAACACACCTTAAATACGTCCAAAAATTGTAAGGGTTAAATCCCCTAAATGATCCATACACATGACCCTTTAAGCCAAGGGAAATCAAGTCTTTTGCCCCACATTTGATCTGGGTTGCTGAGAAGTCAACATGTCATCCAATCTGACGACCCACATCGTGACACCACATTAAAAATGATAAGATTTTCAAACTCGGCTCCGATCGATTGAACGAACATGAGCCTCATTCTAATGATATTGGTTACTCGTTCGAACAACCCTTCCAATGAGGTGTCAGTATGGGCGATGAATGGATCAGACCCAAGTCGTTACAAGTTTAATTCAATGTCGTTCGAATGTCTTCGTTTGAACGACATAAACCCCTCATTCGAATGACCTATAATTTCCTCGGTCTAAACTTCATTCTTCAAAAATTCCAGTTCGACGAGCACGAAGGCCATAGAGTTACCAAAATTTAGCTTACGGTCCACTTCAACAAGTCCTAAGCCCAATTGGTCATACCAAATCATCAAGTCTTATAAGTACGATGAAATCGTGGGGGTGGGTGTTGCACTTAGAGATGGATAAGGGAGATTCTATAGAGAGGTTATTGACTATAATTAGTGATGTGGTACCAATGGTTCCACAAATGATTATGTTGGATCAATTTTTGAGAGTTTTGTAAGAAAAATATTTTCTAAGGCTGTATCGATAGGAAACAGAATAAGAGGTCATTATATTTATAAAAGGGAAGACATCAGTAGCTGAGTAATTTACATTTTATCCAGGTTTACGCTTATTTTTCTAGAACTGAGGAATATAAATGAGTCAGATTTCAAATGGGTTTGGATGAAAATATTAGAGCTACTGTGGGAAATTTTAAGATTTTAGATTATATGGAATTAATGGATAGGTAAATGGTGTTAGAAAAGTCTTTCAAGGACGTGGAGTGGTAGAATTCTAAGAAACAAAGGTTTAAACCTTCAACTAAGGTGGGGGATAAAGGAATGATCAATCATAATGTGTTAAGAGGGGATACAGGGGGTTAGGATTATGGAACACTAGGATTGTCTAGAGGTTCACTGGTACAATATGGAAGAACATGTAAATTTCTAGAGACATTAGTGGTTTCATGGACCACTAGATAAAGAAATAAAAAAGTGAATAAGAACATAAGGTGAGTATAATATATAAAAATGGGTGTAACTAGTATATTATTGTTTCAATTGATTAAAAATGAAGGATGTAACCTTCATGATCTTGGCCATCGAAGGATAGATCTTTATGTGCATAAGGATTTAGACTTCATAGTCTTGGGCTTAAAGATGACTTACATAAACGGGTATTGCCTTCGTAATCTTAGGAATTGTGGAAGATTGTCATATTATTGTTGTTATACTATTGAATATTCTATTAGTGATGTGTGTGCAAGTATTTATTCATTATGATTACCTTACACCCCTATAATTTTTATTTTCAGTATGCCATTAAAAGGAATGTTCACTCTCAAGATGGGGCTTGGATGTTGCAAAAACCAGGGTTATTCTTAGAACATGTTAAAACTATGTTGTTGTATATGGTTTTAATTCCCTAAAATGACTTGTACATTACGTTATGTTGTACCTTGATTTAGAATTATTTTGTATAAAAGTTTTAGAGATTTTATTTTATTTGAAATTCAATTTTATTTTGTTTTCAAATTTTAATAAAAACCTATTTGATTATGAATTAACTCAAGGTTGGGCATCCGAATCACCTCCTTGTCCTAGTGTTCAACACCACCCACTTTTACTAAGCTCTCACTAGACTTGTTGACACCCCTCATAGCACCTTGTTCGTTGTCTTTCACAAAGGAAATGAGATAATCATTTGGATTGAATCAATTAGCCAAAACTATAAGGAAACTATGGCATTAGGTAGACGCGGATATTATCAAAGGATATGTCATGTTGAAGGATTGTGCAAACAACTGTCATGTCAAATAAGTATGAAAAATATAATCTTAATAAGTAAAGTGTTAGTCATTCATTTATTTACCTACTTCATGTACTTATGCATTTTTTCTATTTATTTGCAAGGTATGCAAGATTAGTATGAGGTCAATAGTTGAACTCTAAAACTAGACGAGCAGAGCCACTCCCCTGTCCAAACATAATCGGTCCTTTCTGAGAGAAAACATCTCAATGTGAAATGTTTCCACACCTAAGGGGATCAATATCATGGGTTAAATCGAAAATCTAAAGTTTGTGAAAGATTGTAAAACTAATCCATGTAAAATGAACTTTAAGACTTGCATAATAAATATGCTGAAAGTGTTTATGAGTTGAGAGAGTGCATCAAAACACTTTAGACTTTTTCAAGTTGAGAAGGAAGTTTGGGAGACTAATAAGTCCAAACTATTGGCTAAAATAAATGATATATAAGAGGAAGGATTTCAGGCTGAGGTTTCCAACATAGTCAAGTAGTTGGATTACTATGAATCCATCTCTTTTTATGACCTCTATTGTCAATTAAATAAGGAAACCTGTTTGATGAGTCTTCACTATGTCAACTTCATCTTCATTTAGCAAAGCTATTTTTGTAGAAGAACACTAAATAATTCTAGAAGGTGAGGGTGGTGGTGAAAAACAAAATGTTCAATATAGTGTCGACTATAATGTTGTTATATATCTCCCCAATGTTTCATAAATCTTTCTTTGTTTATGGAATACATTACTACACCAAAATAGGCAGATAGTCAAGTATTCGAGCCGTGACCAACCAAAAAGGGCGTGAGAAAAATCATTGGTGACAGACTTGATCCTTGACCAAAAAACGTAGTCACAAACCTGAGTGTGGGCCAGTATACGATATGCTAGTCGCGGACAAGGGTCATGACCATCTAGTCACGAACCGAAGGCATGACCCATATTCTACACATGCTTTAATGTGGTCACAGACCTAAGCCGTGACCAATCTTCTACACATGGTTCAATGTGGTCACCACCGCAATTCATGACCAGATATTTATCACAAAAAAATATTAAATATGGTTATAGTTTAAGTCCATGGCCATAGTTATTTGAAAAAAAATATGTGTAGTGTTTATTCTCAATCCTGGAGTCCCGCAACTACGCGATCAATTGCTACGAGTTACGTTGCTCACATGTGAGATGTTTTTCCCCTAACGGGCCATTTTAGGGTTGTTTGGGATTTTCTCCCACTAGAGACACGCTTTCAAGCCTAAGTGCACCTATTTACAAATCTTGGTCATATTCTCAAACCGAGAGACCCGCGATTATGCGTACTATTGCTATGAGTAACATTGGTCATGTGCGGGGTGTTCGTGTCCCTTGCTATGAGTTATGTTGGTCTCGTGCGAGGTGCTCGTGCCCTTTACGGGGTCATTTGGGAGTTGTTCGGGATTTTTTCCCATTAGCGGCACATTTTCAAGCCTAAGTATGCCTATTTATAAATTTTGGTCCTATTCTCAAACCGAGAGTCCCGTAACTACGCGATCAGTTACTACAAGTTACGTTGGTCACGTGCGAGGTGTTCATGCTCCTTGCGGGGCTGTTCAGGGATTTATTCCACTAGCAGCACATTTTCAAGCCTAAAGGGGCCTATTTTCAAATATGGGTCCTATTCTCAAATCGGGAGTCCAGCGACTACGCAGTCAGTTGCTATGAGTTATGTTGGTCTCATGCGAGGTGTTCAAGTCCTTTGCGAGGCCATTTGGGTTGGGTGTTTTTGCCTACTAGCGACATGTTTTCAAGCCTAAGTGTACCTATTCACAAATTTTGGTCCTATTCTCAAATCACGAGTCCCATAACTATGTGGTCATTTTTTACGAGTTACGTCGGTCACGAACGAGGTGTTCGTGCCCCTTGTGGGTCTATTCGAGGTTTTTGCTCACTAGCAGCACGTTCTCAAGCCTAAGTGTAACTATTTGCAAATATTGGTCCTATTCTCAAACTAGAGTCCCATGATTATGGGTCAGTTTCTACGAGTTACGTTGGTCACATGCGAGGTGTTCGTGCCCCTTGCGATATCGGCTAGGAGCTGTTCGGGGTTTTCACCAATTAGCGACATGTTTTCAAGCCTAAGTGTTCTTATTTGAAAATTTTGTCCCTATTCTAAAATTGGGAGTCTCACGACTCTGCAGTTAGTTACTACGAGTTACGTTGGTCATGTGTGAGGTGTTCGTATCGCTTATGGGTCCATTTGGGGTTGTTCACAGTTTTTGCATCTTAGTGTGCCTATTTGCAAATTTTGGTCCTATTCTCAAATAGGGAGTCCTGCAATTACATGGTCAGTTGCTACGAGTTACGTTGGTCACGTGCGAGGAGTTAGTTCCCCTTGCGGGGCTAATTGGTGGATGTTTGTGACACCCCACCTAATTAATTATCGGGTGATTAGTTCTTAATTAATTAGTTTCGGAATATCCAATTGGTTCAGATAATGCATCACTGTCAAAAACTCAAATTTTAATTTAATAAAACTAAACACCTAATATTTAAAAAGGTTGGTGTCAAAATGTTATCTTATTATTAACCATCATCATTAAAGGGAAATATTTAATCATCACCATACATCACAATAGCATAAGGAAAGAGATAACTTAGTTTAAATAAAGAACTGGAGTGAACACTCTCAGTTAAAATCCCATAAAATAATCTAATAACATGAAATCAAAGTCTAATGATAGAATAAAACAACTCTAAATCTGTGAATGTAAAATAGGAGGGACGACATGTCCAACTAAAGTAAATAACTGATAGATGAGGAGAAATAGACTCAGAAGTATCTACTAGCAGCATCCTGTAGCTTCCACAGCAATTACATCTCGACAAATGAATGGAATCTCCTATGCCTGGTGTGCCTGTGGCTGAGCACCTAAAATAATAGAACAAGAAAAGAGATTTGCAGAAAAACGGGTCAGAGCCCGAGTAGAAAACAGTTTAAATATAGCAAGTGCTTAAATTGGTTAATTAGCACAAATATTATTAATGTTAACTTAGCGTACTCACTTAGGATGCTCACCTCTAATCTAATGTGCACACCTAGCGAGCCTAACTACCCATACTAGTCTCAATACTCTGCCTGAATATGTGTAGTATAATCACTATGCCGAATAAAATATCTAAATAACCCCAAAGACAAAATATTGCTATCACTTAGGAGTAGGTTTAAAGATGCTTTAACTCATTCTCATAGTATTCTTAATTCTCAACTAGTGACCCAATAAGTATATACTTTAATAAAGTAGCAACATGAAACACAGAATAAGAACTCGGTATATATATATATATATATATATATAAAATTCTCACTATGTATACATACAAATATATATATATATATATATCAATATTGCACTAATGGTTAAGAAACCCCTGGTGCTAGGCATACTCGGCTATCTAGTCCCATTGCAATGCTCACACATGAAGGACAATAGGTTCAATCTCTCAGGAACTAACAAAACATATACACATATTGGAGGCGAACATAGTTCCAAGTCGGTGGGCTACGCACCCATACGACCGTCAACACTATCGTACTCACAGATATCCCGTACCTAGGTTCCATGCTCTAGTGGTACGAATCAAAATCCCCCGAAGGCACACAAGATATGGTCGTCCACAAGATATACTTATGCACACTATTTTCTTTCCACGGGCTTTGCACGTATTACGGGATTATTTGATACAACAGAGAGTATGATTACTTGTGTGGATTCGCCATTGAGTAGAGGTTTCATAATTTATTTTATATGTCGAGGAGTGAGAATAGAGATCGGGAGGTTTATCTTACCCACTAACATGCTCGTATTGGATATGTCCGAGTATGACGCGATTATAGGTATGGATTGGCTTGTCAGGTATAGGGCCACGATTGATTGTTTTAGTAGGAGTATAGTTTTTAACATACCCAGTCAGGAGATGTTCCTGGTGGTGATGCCTCGCCCTAAGGGAGGATCGTCCACACATTTATACTACTTAGAGGAGGAGACCTCTAGGGAGGTGGTGGTACCACTTGACTCAATTCCTGTTTTTCGAGAGTTCATCAATGTGTTTCAGGAGATTCCGAGGTTACCACCGAGTAGAGAGATAGACTTCCTCATTAATTTAGCATTGAGCACTCAAACGATAGCCTGCTCACCTTACCGTATGGATCCAATAGAGATGAGGGAGTTACGTGACCAGATTGAACAATTATTAGGGCAAGGGTTTATCCGTAGGAGTACTTCGTTGTGGGGTTCTCCCGTTCTATTCGTGAAGAAGAGGGATGGATCGTTGAGGTTATGTGTCGATTACCGAGAGTTAAATAAAGTCACGACACAGAATAAATATCCATTGCCTCAAATTGATAACTTATTCGACCAGTTGAGAGGAGCTACCTTCTTCTCAAAGATTGACTTGAAATCAGGATACCATCAGTTGCGCATCAGGGCGCAGGATGTGTCGAAGACGGACTTCTTGACAAGATATGGTTCCTATTAGTTCAAGGTTATGCCTTTCAGGCTAACCAACACCCCATCCGTGTTTATGGACTTGATGAATAGGGTGTTCAGAGAGTTCCTGGACTAGTTCGTCATCGTCTTTATAGATGACATTCTGGTTTACTCGCTGACCGAGGAGGAGCATATTGAGCACTTGAGGAAAGTTTTACAGACACTGAGCCATCATGCGTTGTACACAAAATATGAAAAATGTGGGTTTTGGCTGAAGGAGGTCCAGTTTTAGGGCATATCATCTCTGACACAGGGATATCCGTGGATGCGGGGAAGGTTTCAGTGGTGAGGGAGTGGGGATAACCCACAACACCGATCGAGATATGTAGTTTCTTGGTCCTAGCCGGATACTACGGGAGGTTTATTTTAGGGTTTTCGAAGATAGCGGATCCGTTGACAGATTTGACTCGCAAAGGGGTGCTGTTTATTTGGAGCGACGCCTCTCAGTTGGCCTTTGATGAGCTGAAAGACAAGTTAACCTCAGCACCAGTGTTAGCATTTCCCAGGCCGAGAGTGGAGTATCTAGTCTACATTGATGCATATTTATTAGGACTTGGGGGTGTACTTCAGCAGGAGGATCAGGCTATAGCTTATGCCTCCCGTAAGCTTAAGCCTCACGAGAGGAATTACTCCACCCACGACTTGGAGTTGGTGGCGGTCGTGTTTGCTCTTCGGATTTAGAGACCTTATCTGCTAGGGGAGAAATTTCACTTGTTCACAGATTACAAGTCATTATAATACCTCTTCACACAAAAGAAGTTGAATATGCGTCACTGCCAATGGCTTGAGTTTGTGAAGGATTATCATTTTGATATCCAATACCACCCAGGGAAGGCTAACATAGTAGAAGACGCATTGATCCATAGACCGGTAGGGGAGGTGGCGAGGTGTGGAAAGCAAAATGGAAGGAGTTAGGACACCAGGATGCGGTGGCTCGATCGTTCATGTCTGTGATGATAGTTACGCCCCAGATTATTATGAGAGTAGTACAGGCTCAGGCAACTGATCCTTTTTACCAAATTCAGATAGTTCTAGCAGAAGGGGCCGAGTGTTATACCGTAGGTTCAAATGGTTGTTCCTGAGGGAGAAGACTTGCGACACGATGTGATAATAGAATCGCACGGTTCATGATTTGCGGTACATCCTGGTGGGGATAAAATGTACCAGGATATGCAGAGATAGTACTGGTGGAGTGGGATGAAGAAGAATATTGTCGAGTTCGTCTCGAAATGTGCCACTTGTCAGTTCGTAAAGCTGGACCATCAGATACCGGCGGGACTTTTACAACCATTAGAGATTCCTGTATGGAAATGGGATATCATTTCCATGGATTTCATCGTGGGATTACCTACATCTCATAGGGGTCATGATTCAATATGGGTGATAGTGGATCGGCTTACTAAGGTAGTCCGCTTTCGGCCAGTCCGAGTGGATTACACCTCGGGACAGTACACCCAAATATTCATAGCAGAGATAGTGAGACTTCACAGAGTACCTCTAAACATTATGTCTGACAGAGATAAAGTGTTTGTGTCTCATTTTTGGAAAAGTTTTCAGGAGGCGATGGGTACGGAGTTACGGCTGAGCACAACCTATCACCCACAGACGGATGGACAGACCGGACAAACAAATTTGACGTTAGAGGATATATTGTGTATGTGTATCATTGATTTTGGCGAAGGTTGGGAGCAGTACTTTTCACTGGTGGAGTTTGGCTATAACAACTCCTAACAGTTTACTATCGGTATGGCTCCATTCGAGGAACTATACAGCAGACCTTGTCTCTACCCAACATGTTGGTTAAAGGTGGAAGACAACAAGTTACTTGGTCCGGAGGTGATTCAGGATACTTTGGCAAGGATAAAGTTGATACAAAGCCGTATTCGAGTGGTTCAGGATCAGCAGAAAAGCTACGTCGATGCCAAGCGGTATTTCTGAGAGTTTCAATATTGGGGACCAGGTGTTACTTCGAGTGTCTCCTATGAAGGGAGTTATGCATTTTGGTAAGAAGGTAAAGTTGGTGCCTAGGTTTGTAGGGCCATTCCCTATTATCGAGAGGATTGGGCTAGTTTCTTATAGACTTGGGTTACCAGAACATTTGCATAGGGTCCATGATGTGTTCGATATCTCTTCGCTGAGGAGATACCTTCGAGATGATTTGGCCCACACTCACATTGCATTGGAGGAGATTGACTTACAGCCTGATAGCTCCTATGAGGAGGTTCCAGTTTCTATCCTAGACCGTAGCGAGAAGAAGTTGAGGTCAAAGATAGTACCACTAGTCCATGTTCAGTGATAGAACCATAATGTTGAGGAATCTACCTGGGAGTGCGACGATGACATGCACGAACGTTACCCAGAGTTATTCTTGATAGGTATACTTTCATTTCTGAATTTCAGGATGAAATTTTGTTATTAGGGGGAAGTACGTAATACCCCGTGTAGACACGCCATTCTATTACTCCCTAAACTCTCCTTAGGTCCCTAGTACCTCCCGTCATCACTACCAACCCAATTCATACCCCGGGTACTGACCTAGAGACAATCAGACGCTCCCAGGCTCCATTTGACCAAAAAAGTCAAACTCTTCAGCTCGATTGAGACCAAATTAATCTTAGAAGGGCACTGAATCCCCTTTCCAACGGTCCATCCCGTGCACAATTCTGACTTACCTGCGACGAACGACCCGTTTTCCCTCGAAACCCGACCAGGAAGCCATCGGGCGCTCCCGGGCTCTGTTTGACCAAATTCAACTCTTCAGGTCGATAGATACTAAATGAATATCCAAAGGTCAGTAAAAACCTTTTCCAATGGGCCGCCCTGTGCACGATTCTGACTTACGGTATGGACGAACGGTCTGTTTTACTCTGAGAAGTCATCGAATGCTTTCAGGACCCGGTTGACCAAAGTCAACTCCCCAAACTGGGTCAAACTCTTTGGAATGTCTAAGTGCATCTCCTAAACTTTCCAACGGTTCACCCCGTGCGTGATTCTGACTTATTATACGGACGAATGATCCGTTTGCGTCTAAAGTTTCCCCGTCCAAAGGACTGATGAGCGCTTCAGATCCACATTTGACCCAAAGTCAACTTTCGAACCCGAGAGCGGTCCAAAGGACTTTCTAAGGTCTTTGAATTAAATTTCCAACAGTTTGCCTCATGCGCTATTTGGATTAATGGTTTGCGCTCTACGATCGATTTTCTGAAGGATCCTGAAAGAGACTGCCAAATGGCAGGTCCCAGACCCTGCCTATCGGTAGTGTGCCTAAACGTACCTGTCGATTAGCAAGACCTGGGCTACGCTGAGGGCCTATAAAAAGTAGGGCTTGAACTCATTGCAAAGGGAGTCCAGATCTGAAATACTTCACTCTCAGCAAATCTAGAGAATCTCTCTCGAAGTCAACATGATTTCCACATCCAAATCCCTTTCCAACCTTCACTTTTCATCATCCTTTTCATCAAACTTAGTGAATTAACTACCCTTCATCATCAGCCAAGTGCAAAGGCTGCTCTTCAACATTCAAGATCAAGCTCAAGATCTTCAAGAAGGTCCAATTTTCTCAATTCTCTCCTTAAATTCGCATAAATTCGCATTAACTTGTTTTATTACTTAGCACTTTTATTCTCTCATCCCACATATCTTAATATACTTTTTACCTAGTATTATTGCACATCTCTTATTTTCATATAAATAAAACCCAAAAAGAAGAAAAAGAAAGTTTGCTCATAAATTCCAAACGGGAATTTTCACACTTTTCTTACACTTTTCTCACAACTAAAACACTTTTTTTCACACACACACATAAGAGAAGCCCCAGTTGGATTTATGGGATAAACCCCACCCCTCGTTTTGCATGCAAACTACCTGAACTTTGATGCCTCTATAGTCTACGTAGGCGTCTTGGGGTAAAACCTGAGACTCGAGTCCTATTCTTACTTTTTCTCTCATTTTCTATTTTCTCTAATCTCAATTCTCTTAGATTCTCTACATTTGCACACACACACACACACACACACACACACACATATATATATATATATATATATATATATATATATATATATATATATATATATATATATATATATATATATATATATATATATATATGTTCTTAGTGGCGTATTATTTCACATGCGTTATCATTCCATTATAACGATCAATGCAAGGATAATTGCATAAATGCTATTTTTTAATATTATCTTTATGAACATTCCTATGGATGACTCGCTTTATCTCTTCCATAATACAAGTTAATGATTCTTATCTCCACTACATATACACATGCACACATATCACGGGGAAAATAAAGGAAAATAGCAAAAAACCCATGAGAAACCGTAAGGGCGGAATGGGTGCCTAAGACCTTCCCATTTCGTAACTTAGCCTCCGGACCCTTTTTGAATCGTTTTGGTTTCGTATATGTCAGTATGTATTTCGATGTTGTCCTTCGGGATGGATCCCTTTCTTTTGTCTATTTTGAGTAAAATAGACGGGCGACTCCACCTCTCTATATTTTTCACCTCATCAACGATGTCGACCGAAGCGCTCCCGAGAGGGATGCACGGGACCTAGGATCCTCCTCTCTCACCCACCGCAAGGATCGGGGGGATGGCCACACCCCGTATTTTTATGCATATTTATTTTATTATGAAATTATGGAAATTTGGATTAATTAATTTAAGGGAGATAAATTTAATTTGTAATTAATCCGATTTAATGGTAATAATTACTAGCGTGACGAGAGTTAGTAGTTATCGAAAATGATTATGTTGAAATCAAGTTGAGTAATAACTATGTTGAACATTACTAAGCGAGTAACGTAATAGATTGTTTCGAAAATAATATCATGGCCGGGGACGAGATACACGACAGTTAAGATATAATTATTTGGGACTCGCATATGAGTCGCGTCAATTTTCTATTTTGGGGATTAAAAAGGAAAATTATTTTTATATAACTCGAATGACTATTTTAAGTTCTCCAGTGTGTCCGGAAGGGTCGAAATAGTCATAAAACACTACTCAGGTGTTTTATTTGGAGTCCGGGGCATTTTAGCCCAAAACAACACCCTAGAGGGGTATTTTGGTCTTTTGAGATTTTTGGGGATTTAAATGGACGAAAATTAGGTTTTAATTAAAAGCAACGTGGGTTAGAGGTGACTGTCAGTTTCAACCTACATGAGAGAGAGAGAGAGAGAGAGAGAGAGAGAGAGAGAGAGAGAGAGAGAACCAAGGAGGAAGAAGACCCCATAGGAGAACTAAGCCAAGAACTCAAGATCTCCCACCAAAAATTACACCAAAGTGTAGATCGCGACAAAAGGATCAACCACATACCAAATTCAACCCAAAAATCAGAAGTCCATTCCAAGGAAAGTGTTTATCCTTCTCCTCTTTTATAATATATTGTTCTTGTTAAACTCTATTTGATGATATAAACGATTTATAATGAAATTTGGGTTTGTTTAGGTTAATCGTAAAAGAAATTTTTAAAATTGGAGATGAGTATGCATGTAGAGGATTTGCCCTTTTATAGATTGTTAAATCTGAAGGTTTATGTTCCAAAAATGAATTAAATTACGGGTTTGGAATAATAAAAATTTGCTGGGTTCATTATGTGACAATTTTAGAGATTGAAGAAATTGTTGGATTTCCTTTGAATATAGATAAGGATTGGTACTCTAATTCGTGTTAGTAAGGCCCTATTGTGATTTGGAATAGTTTAGGAACATTAAGTTAGAGTTGGGTTGAGTTTTGGACTGATAATTGAAGATTGAAAGTTGGAAAAATCGAGTTTGGGGAACAACTGAGTCTGTTCGGATTTTTCGTTCGAAGTCTGTCCAGATAATTCGAACGAGACCCTTCTAATGAGATTTTGGAGTTTGTTCGTTCGAACGAACTCGTTTGAATGACCTCATTCAAATGAGATATTTTTTACTTTTAACAAGATTTCAGAATGTCTTTTTAGGGTTCGTTCGAGTTAAAAATCGTCCTAGGGTTATCCAAGTGAGTAATGATCTACGTGAGGAACGGGTGACTTAAATTCCAAATTAATAGTGTGTTGGGATTGTAATAGTTATAGGGATATAAGAAGTTTATAGAACCTAGGAGGGAATGTAAATTTGAGAGAGGAAATATATGATCGAATCACAGTGAGTGGTAGAATTTATAATACTATTTATGTGCTAGGGAAATCAGGTTGCGTGAACGCCTAATGAGTTATATAAGTTGTGTGCATGCTTATTACTTGAGATATTATGTGTATAACATATCTAGCTATTGTCTATTGAACGGAGGTTACCACTAGAGCATGGAACCTAGATACGGGCTATCTGTGAGTACGATTAGTGTTGACGGTCGTATGGGTGCATAGGTATGTGCATAGCTCATCAGCTTGGAACTATGTTCGCCTCCAATATGTGTATATGTTTTGTTGGTTCCTGAGAGATTGAACTTATTGTCCTTCATGCGTGAGCGTTGCAATGGGACTAGATAGCCGAGTATGCCTAGCACCAGGGGTTTCTTAACCATGGGTGCAGTGTTGATATATATATATATATATACACATAGTGAGGATTTTATATATGTATACCGAGTTCCTATTCTATATTTCATGTTGTCTACTTTATTAAAGTATAGACTTATTGGGTCACCAGTTGAGAATTAAGAATACTATGAGAATGAGTTAAAGCATCTTTAAACCTATTCCCAAATAATAGAAATATATTGGCTTCGAGTTATTTAGATATTTTATTCGGCATAATGGTTATACTACATATAGTCAGGCAGAGTATCGAGACTAGTATGGGTATTTAGGCTAGCTAGGTGTGAACATTAGATGAGAGGTGAGCATCCTAAGTGAGTACGCTAAGTTAACATGAATAACATTTGTGTTAATTAACCAATTTAAGCATTTGCTATATTTAAATTGTTTTCTACTCGGGCTCTGACCCGTTTTTCTGAAAATCTCTTTTCGTGTTCTATTATTTTAGGTGCTCAGTCACAGGGACGCCAAGCTTAGGAGATTCCATTCATTTGCTGAGCTTTAGCTGCTGTGGAAGCTACAGGATGTTACTAGTATATGCTTATGAGTCTATTTCTCCTCATCTATCAGTTATTTACTTCAGTTGGATATGTCGTCCCTCCTATTTTACATTAAGAGATTTAAAGTTGTTTTATTCTATCATTAGACTTTGATTTCATGTTATTGGATTATTGCATGGGATTTTAACTGGAAGTGTTCACTCCATTTCTTTATTTAAACTCAATTAGTTCTTTCCTTATGCTATTGTGATGTATGGTGATGATTAAATATTTTTCTTTAATGATGATGGTTAATAACAAGATAAAATTTTGACACCAACCTTTTTAAATATTAGGTGGTTAGTTTTTATTAAATTAAAATTTGAGTTTTCGACAGTGATGCATTATCTGAACCAACTGGATATTCTAAAATTAATTAATTAAGGACTGATCACCCGGTAATTAATTAGACAGGGTGTCACAATGTTGAGGATTTTCGCCACTAGCGACACGTTTTCAATCATAAGTTTGCCTATTTGCAAATTTCTTTCCTATTCTTAAACCAGGAGTTATGAGACTATACAGTCAGTTGCAATAAGTTACGGTGGTCACATGCGAGGTGTTCGTGCCCTTTGCAGGTCCGTTTGGGGATTGTTCGGGGTTTTCATTAGTGGCACATTTTCAAGCCTAAGTGCGCTTATTTGCAAATTTTAGTCCTATTCTCAAATTTGGAGTCCCGTGACTCTACATCTAGTTACTACGAGTTATGTTGGTCACGTGCGAGGTGTTCGTGCCTTTTTGGGGGCATTTGGGGACTGTTCGGAGTTTTCACCCACTAGCAGCACGTTTTCAAGCCTAAGTGTTCCTATTTGCAAATTTTGGTCCTATTATCAAACTGAGAGTACCGTGATTATGCAGTCAGTTGGTAGGAGTTATATTTGTCACGTGCGAGGTGTTTTTGCCCCTTGTGTGGTCTTTTAGGGGTTGTTTAGGGGTTTTACCACTAGCGGCATGTTTTCAAGCCTAAGTGTTCCTATTTGATAATTTCGGTCATACTCTCAAACGAGGAGTTCTACGACTACGCGGTAAGTTTCTACGAGTTACATTGGTCACATCTGAGGTGTTCATTCTCCTTGAAGGGACGTTTAGGGGTTGTTCATGGTTTTCACTCACTAGAGGCACGTTTTCAAGACAAAGTGTACCTATTTTTAAATTTCGATCATATTCTAAAATTAGGAGTCCCAAGAAAAGGCGTTCAATTTCTACGAGTTATGTTGGTCACGTGTGATCTGTTCTAGCCTATGTGTGCCTATATAGGAATAAAACATTTAAAAGATTATGCATATAAAAAATGTTAGTTAAAAGATTACCTGGATCAGGTGATCCAAGAAGGCCATTAAATAGAGGCTTCTATATTCGTGATTGATCCAAATTGATCCTGGACCCCCCCCCCCCCCCCCCCCCGCATTTTCTTGTACATGTACATTTGCTGATTAGTTTCATTGATACAATCTTCATAAAATTAAGGAAGATCAACGTGCCATATGGGACTAAATCAACATTACTGATATCCTTAAAATTTGGAAACTCGAAGGTGGTGATGAGGTTATTCTGTTCTGAAAATTGAAATTCCATATCCACTGAAGTCCTTGAGTTTGATCAAAGATAATTTTTCGAACAAAACAATCTCATCACTAACTTAGAGTTTCCAAATTTTGAGGATATCAGTTTTGTTGATTTTTGTCCCATGTGGGATGTTGATTTTCCTTCATTTTATGAATATTATACCAATGAAAGTAATCAGCAAATGTACACATACAGGAACACGTGGAAATTGAGAGGGCCAATTTAGTCCAATCACAAACTCAGGAGACTCTATTCTCAAACTGAGGGTTCCGTGCAAAGTATTCTTGCCCCTAAACATTTATAAATAAAATTAAACATTCGTAAATAACATTAACCATTCATAAATTAAATTAAACATTCGTAATTCAAATTAAACATTAATAACATCAAACTAAACATTCATAAATCATATTAAACATTCATAACTCAGGCTAACCATTCATACATCAGACAATACATTCATAAATCAAAGTAAATCTCTAATATAGTGTCAATATCATAAGAGTATAAAAATAAGATTTTCAAGGTTAAAATAATGTTTTGATACTCAATCTTACTCTAAATCAACAAAAAGATCCTTTAAATTAGGGTTATCATCAAGAGATGACTGGAACTCTTTTGGAGCCTTTGATGCATTTTCTTGAGTAGTCATACCCTTTGGTGATGCATAGAAATAGACCAATTTTCATTATTTATGCACTTCGGGTTGAATACCTTCTTTACGTTCCGAAAGGCACAAATAAAAGGCTCGTCGACTATGCAATCTTTACTCTTCATTTTTTATAAATCTACCATAATAAGTTTGGAGTTAGGATAAACTTTGCAAGCATTCCTAGTATCCTCCACCTTTACCCAATCACAATAGAATACGATTTCTGTGAAATCTAAGTAATCGAGTTCTAGGATTTTCTGTATTATCCTATAATAGGTTAGCACTATATCTTTTGGATTTTTATCGATTTTATTAGCGACACAGGTGATGAAAGCAGAATTTGGAATTTCGTTGTTTTGTGTCAAAAGTTTTTCCTCATATGGATATGAAACGAAATCAAAACCATTGGTGCGAAATTTCTTAAACTCTTTAACACGAAAATTATGAACTTTTGGTAGGCGTGCAAGCCTTGAAGCGACATCACTTCTTTTTAAAAACTACATTTATTAATAAATTTGCATTAGGGCATGTTTTTACCACACCAGAATAAATAACTTCACACATAAGAGGTGAAAATTACCTCTTTTGTTACCCATGCCCTAAAATTATTTGTCGTGGAATTTCTCCTTTGATTTTGGGCAATTTTGTTCTCGTACTTCCTACGGGTAAATTATAGAGTTTAGATCATAATTTATAAAATACATATAATCAAACAAGAATAATTCAATATATACTTACTCTCTCCAATCTTCGAGTTCATCTTACAATTCGAAGACATAATGAGCAGCTTGCTCATATTATAGATTCGTGAGTTTCACCTCTTTAGGGTTCCTAAAAGACAATTCATTCTCAAACTCGTCAGGTTCCTCGATCAATTGTTCTCCACGACCTCAGCTCTTGTTATGACATATATTCCCAAGCATATAGTGATGATTCCACAGTAACATATTCTTCAGTAATTGACCCTCCAATATACTATCTATTCTTTACATATTCTCTGAAGGTTTTCATTAAGCGCTCTAAAGGGTACATCCAGAGATACCTAATGGTACCTCATAAAAAATTCTCCTCGCATAAATTCACAAGTAAGTGGATGCAGATATTGAGAATGGTGGAGGAAAATATTTCTCCAATACACAAATTGCCTCGACTAAAGTTGATTTTACAACTTTAGTGTCATTTCTGTTTATGACTTTTGCACGAAGTAGGATAAAACACAAACTGATTTGCATAATTTCCCAATGGATATCTTTGTGTTTAGAGAACCAATGCCTAAATAGCAGATGGATTAATAAGATGATTACTTGCCAGTCGTGAGACTTGCACTTTTTCAAGTCATTTGTTTGGTAGTTTACTATCCTTGATAAATTATCGGAATAACCAGTTGTAGTCTTCAAGTTTAACAACTTGTCTAAAAGGATATTTTTCTCACTAGTAGTCAGAGTGAAAGCAGCCGGGGGGATATAAATTCTTCCTATTGTAGGATCATTTTTTAACCACAATTTCTTCGTTATTTTCATATCGTATAGATCGCGACGGGCCCACTTTCCATCTTTTGAATGAGATCCACCAAAATATGTTCCTATAAGATGTTTTGTAAATTATTCTCTATGTGCATCACATCAATTATATGCCTTACATGATGATCTTTACAATATGACAAGTCAGAGAATACTGATCGTCAGCACCATAACTTTGCTTTACTAGGGTCATTTAGATCCCCCTTGCTTTATGGTTCAGCTTTACAAATTGAGGGTATTTGCCTATGTACCTATTCCCTATAGTCAAAGCCATCGCCTTCTCCTCAATGTACTGACCAAAAAGAAGATCAGGTTCCGTCCTATGCTCATGATCGACAGGAAAAAAGTTACACTTGTCATTCTAGAAGGGGTTACTAGTCGAGAGAAGTCTACGATGACTTGTATAACTTATCTTACTATAACACCCCGCCTAATTAAATAACGGGTGATCAGTCCTTTATTAAATTAAATCAGAATATCCAGTTGGTTCAGATTATGCATCACTGTCGAAAACTTTATTATTAAATACTAACCACCTAATATTTAAAAAGGTTGAAGTCAAAATTTTATCTTTTAATTAATATAAAACTAGGTTAACAAATAATTCAACATTCACCATTCATATCAATCTCATATGATAGGAAATAACTGCAATAATAAATGAAACTGGAGTAAACACTTCCAGTCTAAGTCCTAAATACAATAATACAACCGAAATAAATCAACAACTGAAAGAAGTAAATAACTAAATAAAAAATCTCTGAATATCTGAATAAAAAAGGGGCAACATGACTTGATTGATGAAATAACTCAAAAGGAAGAAATGATAGACATAGAGGCGTTTACTACCAAGGTCCTGTAACTTTCACAGTAGCAACAGCTCGTCGAGTGAATGGAATTCCTATGCTTGGTGTCCCTATGGATGGGCACCTAAAATAATTTGACAAGAAAAGAGATTTGCATAAAACGGGTCAGAGCCCGAGTTGAAAACAATTTAAAAATTAGCAAGTCCTTAAAATGAGTTAATAGCACATATATTAGTCATGTTAGATTGTCGTACTCACTTGAGATGCTCACCTCTCATCTAATGTGCACGCTAAACGTACCATCAAACCCCACTAGTTTATATTCCCATGCTAACTAGTTCTTTCCCGTCAAACATCTAATTATAACCCAAAATCTTTCGCATGTATCTACCTCGCAATAGCATAATACCTATAATCAAATTCTCTTTAACATGGATAAGCGCTTTTCCAATTTAATATAAACAAAGTGTCCACCAACTTAATTCATTTCAGATTTCATTATCATTCATGTCTACTTAAATCACACAATAGATATTCTCACTAGAATATATATACATTCACTCTATTTTATATATATACATTACTGCACCTCGATACACAGCTACGGTGCATGCATACTCTGCTATCATGTTCCAGTGCATCGCTCATTGCATAAAGGACTATAGTTTCAATCTCTCGCGAACCATCATATCAAACACACATATTGGAGGCGAACATAGCTCCAAGCTGATGGGCTACGCACATTCCTACACACTAATTACGACTGTCATCACCATCATTCTCATCGATAGCCCGTACCTAGGTTCTATGCTCTAGTGGTACAAATCAAGATCCCGCCCGAAGGCTCCTCAAGGTATGATTGTCCACAACGCGCAACCTCCACTCGATAACAAGCAGGGTAGGTATGTTATACACTTAATAGTTCAATAAAAAAGTATACACACAACTTATTATATTCATTAGGTATTCACGCAACCCAAGTCCCCAAATTTATATGTAGTATTATCTTCTCTGCTACTCATAGTACTTTAAACGTACGAGTCATCTCTCTATCGTATTTACTCTTTAAGGTTCTCTCTCATTCCGAAACATTCCCTTAGTAGTTACACAATTCATCACACTACTAGACCACGAAATGAAGCTACTCCAGAATAGCGTTGGTCCTATTCTCTCACTTGAATTAATCTAGAAGGATTTTAACTCATCCGGGCAAAAATTAAATTTTCTAAAATCTCGTTAGAATCTGAAAATTCTCGTTTGAACGAGGTCGTTCGATCGACAATTTCACTTCAAACGAACTATAAACCAAATCTTGTTAGTAATCTCATTGGAATTCTCAATGGAATTCTCGTTCGAACGAGATCGTTCGAACAACTTGTGCAAGTCTTTGAACAAGAATTCAGGGTTCGTCCCTGACTTCCAAAAATTACGTTTTCCCAATTCATTCAACAACAAAATCACTTAAAACTCATCCTAATTCAATTTCAACGACTCTAAACTATATCCCCTAGTATTAGAACACTTTCCCATTTGTTTTTAACATCAACTTCCTAAAATTTCGATATAATTTGATTAATTTCTCAAATCTTCCATAAGCCCTAATTTCATATAACCACCATTAATGACCCACTAAACTCATATATGATTTCGTGGTTTTGTGACACCCCTACTAATTAAATACCGGATAGCTACTCCTTTATTAAATTAATACAGAATATCAGGTTGGTTCAGTCTTAGCATCACTGTCGAAAAACATTTAATTAATTACTAGCCACCTAATATTTAAAAAGTGAGATGTCAAATTTTATTAATTAATTTATCAAATAACCAAGAATTAAATCATTAACCCACAATGGCATAAAACAATCTCATATGAATAACCAACGAAATGAAATCAACTGAGTCTAGAGTAAACACTCCAATAATAATAATGCCAGAGTAAATAAAGTCCAAATACAAGAGTCTGAATAATTAAACCAATAACAGAAATAATGATAGTCTCTAACTACAACCTCTAAATAAGAATGGGTGTCATGCCCTAACAGATACAAATGACTCTAAAGGAACCAAGGATAAATAGGAAGGCATCTAATACCAAGATCCTATAGCTTTCACAGCAGCTACAACATGTCATCAGAATGGAACTCCTATGCTTGGCATCCCTGTAGCTAGGAACCTAAAAATATTTTTACAAAACAAAATAGATTTGGAGGAAAACGGGTCAGAGCCCGAGGTGCAAACAATTTAAACTTTAGCAAGAGTTTAAATTACAATTAAACAACACATATTATAAACATGTTAGTGGCGTACTCTCACATGAGTTTCTCACCTCTTAACTAATGTGCACGCCTAACGTATGCCCTTAACCCATCCTAGTTATGTCACTAACTAACTAGTCTGTACCGCTTCCGCTTTCGCATTCTACCATAGGATGTCTACTCTTAGTACCCAAAACAGTTATATTCATAACCCATATTCGCATTCATTAAAATTTCTTATCTCAAGTGTTAATTAAATTCTCATTCTTAGGCCATTCATATATCTTAGTAATTCACATCTACTAAGCAACAATGAACCAGTCACAAGTACATAAGTATATCACTCTCAGTACATAAATACATATATGGAACCCCTAGTCTAAGCTGCGGTGCACGCATACTCTACTATCGAATCCCGGTACATCACGTACATAGGGACTACGAGTTTCGAATCTCTCAAAAACCGTTTCAATAAGTAAAATCACACATATTGGAGGCGAACATAGTTCACATGCCCATGGGTCACGCACATACCTGCGCTCCCATGGTCAGCTGACTTATCAACTCACAAATAAGTCATTCACAGTCCTATTTCCTTAAGGTACCAGTCTAAATCCCCCCGAAGGCACATAAGGATAAGAGGGTCCTTTATAAAAAAAAACTAACCTCCCGTGATAGCAAGTATGGTAGGTATGTCATACACATAAGAAATCCATTCACTAGGAATTCACACAACCTTAGTAATCATATTTCAATATAGATATTCACATTCTATCTAGTAAGTCTCGTATGTGGTAAGATTATCCCGAACATTATACGTAATTATATATTTAACTTGATAACTTTCTCTCGTCGTGTCAATTTGAGTACCTAAACCTACCCCAAAAGGTTACTAGGCCTCCTACCAGTTTTTAATGCCATCTTAATAACTTAAATCCCCTCTATTACTATTCTTATCTACCTCAGCGTTTATTCGCATTATAGTTTCAATTTGAACAATTTCTAATCGTAACTCACTCGGTAGTCCCTTGTAAGCAATAGTATTCAAATCCCTAAGGTAATCCATTTTTTCGGGCTTCAACTAAGACCCTACTGACCTTAACTAAGTCCCAAAATATCAATTTAAACAACTGAAGAATCATCATCGCCCTTGAGATTTTAATTAAGCCTTAAGGGAAAACAATTGCCAAAAATTATAAGGGGTCGATCGATCGAAGAAAAAGGTCGATCGATCGACATTCTTGAGTCGATCGATCGATCAAGCAGGTATCAACCCATATTTTCTTAAACAGTGCGGGTTTTCCTATTTTTACACCTCTAATTCTTCATTAAAATGTCTTATACTCCCAACCAAGTATACTAATTATCATACCAACATGTTTGCATCATTTCCCACGTTTTAGAATCATCAAATCAAAATGGAACATCAAATTCTTTGATCAATTTACCTAATTTTCATATAAAAATCCTAGTTCTCCTATTTCTTCAAGAACACTATATAATTCAATACAATTTCATAATGATCTATTCATAAATCATAATTTCGTGGCTGCTATTATCTCCAACATTAAACTATATGCAAGACCTACCCAGATTATGATTTAAATTCTTCAAATCCATTCAATTTTTATTATTTAAGGTTATTCTTCAATTCTAACCTAACATGAATGATATATGAGCTAAATTATTGCAATTTAAATAACTTGCTTGGTAATGACGATTCTGATCCGATGAAGTAGACGATATGTGGACGATCTTTCTTTCCGGTCTATCCGGTGGTGGTGACGGTGGTGCAAAACCCTCTAATTGGTGGTTCTCCTTTGGAAACTCCATTTTCTTCCACTCTAATGGCCGTTCATGATTTTTGGTTGGGAAAATCTAAGGGACTCAAGTGTTGGCTGATATTAACTGTCTCAAATTCGTGGGTCACTATTCACCCAAAAATAGGAATGACTAAAATACTCTCTAGGGTTGCCGGTTATACCTAAAAATGCCCCCGGACCCAAACTAAACCCTCGACTAGTGTTTTCTGACTATCTCGAACCTTCCGAATATGTTGGAGCACTCAAAATCCTCATACGAATGAAATAAAAATAAAAATACTTTTAAATCCATTAAATTGGGTCTTGACACGACTGACACGCGCGTCCCAACTTAATTACGAAACTGCCGTATTTTCTACTCACGACAACTTTTATAAATTCAATAATCACATATTACCATAATCACTCAGTAATATTAAACAACATTGTAATAATCAAATACTAACTCTCATCTCGCTAGCATTTAAATCCGGATTATTTTCCAATTAATTATCCCAAATTAATTTTAATAAATCTCATAATTCAAGGCAATTTAATTTATTAAATCACATAACATAATTAAAAGCCATAAAAATATGGGGTATTACATACTTCCCCCCTAATAACGGAATTTCGGCCCGAAATTCGGAAAATAGGCTTTCCTGGAAAAATTAGGTAACCTCCAGTACTCAAAACAAAATACAAAGAAAGGCTCAATCACTATAGCCCCCACTTCACAACAAGTTCGTTGAACAATCTTGACACTTTATCAGTTATAGGGTTACACCTCAATAATTTCACCTCACGTTGTGCTCTTACTAAACGACATTCGAATAAGAATAACTTACACATCATTGGCTGTATTATCTCAATATTATTGTGAGTCCGCGCTTCACTACGTATCAACTCTCTTGTTTATCTAGACACAAAACTCCCATCATGGGAGAAACTATATAACATAGGATTACTCTTATCCGTTCTTTGAATCTCTATTCCCGGCGTTATGACTTTTACACAAGGGAAATCCACTCACGACTGTTGGTGGTTATCTCATTTTAGTCATCAGACTCTAACTCCTGACTGATCTAAAACTCTGATAATCCGCTCACCTCTAAACATACAGAGAAAGAATGATAAGTTTTATCCACACAAAACCTCAGTAAGCACCTTGTCCACTATGAATAGTTACAGGTGTTTTCACCCAACTCTACCATTAGGTAATATCTTTTCCCCATTACCACAATATACCTCACTTACTAGCTATACCCATTTTGGAAATGAAATGATCGTAATGAATTTAAAATTACTTTCATACAGTTTCGCCAGTCATCAATCACCTTGCGCCTACTCCTCGGGCTATCGGTGATACAACATTCTCAGAACAAAATGTCATCTCCACTACTTCCTGATACCCCACGTTGAATGTGTATTTTGGGGATCTCATCCTAGTTCTGAATAATACTGCGTAGAACCACGTACCAGCGTGTTCACTATCTAATAGTGTAATTTACCCAAGGATATAACAATTACTTTCCTTCCGAGCAACCTGTCCCACATATTCGAATGAACTCGTTACTTATCTATAATTTGGTAACCTCACAAGGAAATTTACCAACTTGACTCTTCCATCACTGGAACGTCGGGTTGATACAAAATTATCTGGTTGATCATCTTACCCCAACCGATCTAATACTTACTATACCCCTTTCAATGCCGACTTTCACGTATAATTCTTCCCGTTAAGTGATACTTACTATCCCTCTTCTTCCCTCAACGTATCCCAAAATTTTGACACGTGCACCTTTCACCACGTTGTGCACATCTGGACTCTTATACCTTATCAACATCCTCACTCTATTTACGCGTAAGCCACTCTCAACATTCGATTGGGTGGAACTCTGCTCCAATATTATCCATAATAGTTAACTATTTGCCTTATCAAGAGACACTCCCTTTTTAAATGGCTTCCCATTGCCTTTCAACCAATTTTGGATGTGTTATTCTGATTGCCTAAGAATCAATAGATTGTCGTTCTTCTCACGATGCCTAATCCACTCTACCACTTCCATTTTGTCATCTTAGTCTCACAAGTAATAATTTCACCCATCTATGTCCCTTCTTTCGGTGATTAACACATAAGCAAACCAGGGTGTCTACACCCCTTATAACCCATGTATACGGGTTTAAACATCATATACTCTCCATACGTACTCCAAACTCTTTATTGCCCCTGCATTTATAACGTGACTATACCACTTGGGCATTCTCAATCACCTCGAATTTGCTTAAATCCTCATAAACATAATTTCATCCTTCACCCACAAAAATGAAACAAAATTATTAGTATTTCCTCACTAGCAACTGGCTCTACTGGCCTTATATCGTAATTTACACTTTTAAACTTCCAATTATAACTACATACTTCCATAACGATCGAGGTATCCAAATCATGAACGAATGGCCACACATCTCCTTACTACCGACCTTACGCTAAGTTTCATGCGTGGGGTGTCTCGCAAAGCAAAATCCAAAAAAGGAACCCCCCGATACACTACTTCCTAGGATTGTTAGTCATCCAAATCTGTTAGGCTCTCGGTCCATAACATGTACCCCTATATTCTCGCTTCTTGACAATACAGGTACGTCTCCTTCCGCATTTACACTTAAACAAGGGACTCCTTCCGAAAGTCACTGTCCCTTAACATTGATAGAAATCACCTTCCATAAACATCATGCAAATATAATCGAGGTTCTCAAAATCCCGTCCCCAGACATACAACCATGAGTATTAAGTCCCACGTCTCTAAAGGGTGATATAACAATGCACTCTTCTTATTACTACATCCTGAGCGTTAATTATAATAATCAGCTAAATCTTTCCGCTGAGCAGTAAACTAAATACACTCCGCATCATATCGATAAAGTCCCTACACATAGCAGGAACGAAAGTCCGAGACCACTATACTTTTCGAAGTCTCAACAATATATATATATATATATATATATATTCAAAAATACAATCGCGAGCCCGACCCTCTAGCAGATGGGGCCTTGCCAGAACAAAACATTCTACACCAAGGTAATAACCCCGATAGACTTGCAATAACCGTACACTATCGATTTAAACATTATAGTAAAACTATAATTAGGATAATATCATACTCGTATAACACAACACCAAAACGAGTAATTTCAATAAAGTATATATCTCTATCAATATACCCATTCATCCTCCGCGGATAACACTAAAGGTAACCCCAATATACCAGGGAGGAATATTCACATAAATAGTAACATTGTCGCGATACTCTCTAAACGCGACTCTCAAACGAAAAATAGCAATAATAACAAATGTAGCAACTTGTTCATGCCACATACAAAACGCAACATCCTTTGAGGATATAACTCATACTTTTACCTTACCAATCGCCCTGACAGCTTAAATGGTTCCTGGACTTATCACATTTGTCCGTACCAAACCGAAAATTTTAATAACTACTGCTCTTGCTAGGCACCATACCCTTATCCCTCTACTTGCTTCGGGGAACATTTTAACGCATGGGTTTTACTCCCCACAAAATACCTCTACACATACTTCACTTATCTCCGATCACACTGACCATGTTAAGATTGTCCTTCTCTTGGACGTCGATAGTGTCGACTCTGATGACTATCTTCGTTGTTCCTTTAGCTTTGATGGCCCTAAGGAACAGGCAACTGGTTTCCACATCTCTTTCTGAAATCACCATCGCTTGGTAATAATTCAGCTATCCGAATCATTTAAATGGGCTCCCTGATGGGTCTCCCCTTTATGGTGCTTCTTTAACACCATTTCCCCGAGTCTTACTCTATCTAAATTCTTTGATTCTTGTAGCTCTCCTCATAAGTAAGCGCTTACCTCCATATTAATAAAACGCGACTTAATTACCATCTGCATTGATTATGCAAGAAGAATTTCCCAGAAGTGCTACCAATTTTTGTTATATGCAAATTCTCCCTTTAATGTCCTCTTTTCCATTTCACCTACTTCACCCGGTGTAAGGTTCGCTAAATAATGAAATTTCTCCTCACAAAGTGACCTCTGTCCGACCCTCTTGTGTTAGTTCAGAATAACATTCACATCTCACTCTAAACATCTAATGAGGGAACTTATGGTCAAACCATACTTATGTGCCTTCTCTCGACGACACATTCCACTTCTAAGAGTGGTAGTTGCCTCTCATCATTGTAACTCCTCTCTTACGAGCCATTAAAAAAATTTACCCCAAATTTTCACTCCTGATTAGCCATACCCCTTCATATGTCCAAGCCTTTGGATATTTTACGTTAGTTGGCTAGTACACACCATCTCCGCATTTCTAGTATTTTCGCTGCTGGTTCTTTTCAATGTTTCGTCTGACTCTCTCCCAATCCAACCTTGCTGGGTGATTCTAATTTGATCCCACTTTCTACTATAGTTTTACCTGGAAGTCACAAGTCGCGCCTTAGCCGTCTTTACCGTCCTGGACTTCCGTGCAATAATATGGGTGACTTCAACTACTCTCATCCTTCTTTAATAAATCAAGTAACCTCAATTGATCTTTGCTTCCTGCTGTCCGCCTAGTTGTCTTCGCCTAACGTACTGCATTGTTCCGTACACGAACACACTCGAATGAAAATAAGATTCACTATCATACACATCATAGCATGAGAATGAAATCTCACCAAAGAAATCAATAATCCTAAACATAGGGCTCTATATCAAAGAAAGCTACGCTGGAAGCATAATAAGCCGCACAGATCCTAAAGGACACTAGAACCTGATGCTCTGATACCACCTGTGACACCCCGACTAATTAAATATCGGGTAGCTACTCCTTTATTAAATTAATACAGAATATCAAGTTGGTTCAGTCTTAGCATCACTATCAAAAAATATTTAATTAATTAATAGCCACCTAATATTTAAAAAGAGAGATGTCAAATTTTATTAATTAAGTTATCAAATAACCAAGAGTTAAATCATTAACCATCAATCGCATAAAACAATCTCATATGAATAACCAACGAAATGAAATCAACTGAGTCTGGAATAAACACTCCAATAATAATAATGCCAGCGTAAATAAAGTCCAAATACAAGAGTCTGAATAATTAAACCAATAACCTAAATAATGATAGTCTGTAACTACAACCTCTAAATAAGAATGGGCATCATTCCCTAATTGATAAAAATGACTTTGAAGGAACTAGGGATAAATAGGAAGGAATCTAATACCAAGATCCTGTAGCTTCCAAAGCAGCTACAACACGTCATCAGAATGGAACTCCTATGCTTGGCGTCCCTGTAGCTGGGCACCTAAAAATGTTTTTACAAAACAAAATAGATTTGGAGGAAAATGGGTCAGAGCCCGAGGTGAAAATAGTTTAAACTTTAGCATGTGTTTAAATTACAATTAAACAACACATATTCTAAACATGTTAGTTGAGTACTCTCACATGAGTTTCTCACCTCTTAACTAATGTGCACGCCTAACATATGCCTTTAACCCAATCCTAGTTATGTCACTAACTAACTAGTCTGTACCTCTTCCGCTTTCGCATTCTACCATAGTATGTCTACTCTTAGTACCCAAAACAGTTATATTCATAACCTATATTCACATTCATTAAAATTTCTGAACTCAAGTGTTAATTAAATTCTCATTTTTAGCCCATTCAGATATCTTAGTTATTCACATCTACTAAGCAACAATGAACCAGTCACAAGTACATAAGTATATCACTCTCAGTACATAAATACATATATGTCACCCCTAGGCTAAGTTGTTGTGCACGCATACTCTGCTATTGAATCCCAGTACATCACGTACATAGGGACTACGAGTTTCGAATATCTCAAGAACCGTTTCAATAAGCAAAATCACAGATATTGAAGGCGAACATAGTTCACATACCCATGGGTCACGTATATACTTGTGCTCCCATGGTCAGTTAACTTATCAACTCACAAATAAGTTATTCGCAGTCGTATATCCTTAAGGTACCAGTCTAAATCCCTCCGAAGGCACACAAGGATAAGAGGGTCCTTTATAAAAAAAAACTAACCTCCCGTGATAGCAAGTATGGCAGGTATGTCATACACATAATAAATCCATTAACTAGGCATTCACACAGCCTTAGTAATCATAAATCAATATAGATATTCACATTTTATCTAGTAAGTCTCATAGGTGGTAAGATTATCCCGAAAATTATACGTAATTATATATTTAACTTGATAATTTTCTCTCGTCATGTCAATTTGAGTACCTAAACCTACCCCAAAAGGTTACTAGGCCTACTATCAGTTTCTAATGCTATCTGAGTAACTTAAAGCCCCTCCATTACTGTTCTTATCTACCTCAGTGTTTATTCCCATTATAGTTTCAATTTGAACAATTTCTAATCGTAACTCACTCGATAGTCCCTCGTAAGCAATAGTATTCAAATCCCTAAGGTAATACATTTTTCCGGGCTTCAACTAAGACCCTACTGACCTTAACTAAGTCCCAAAATATCAATTTAAACATCTTAAGAATCATCATCGCCCTTGAGATTTTTATTAAGCCTTAAGGGAAAATAATTGCCAAAACTCAGAAGGGGTCGATCGATCGAAGAAAAGGGTCGGTCGATCAATCGTCGACATTCTTGAGTCGATCGATCAATCAAGCAGGTATCAACCCAGATTTTCTTAAAAAGTTACGAGTTTCCTTCTTTTTACACCTCTAATTCTTCATTACAATGTCTTAAACTCCCAACATAGTATACTAATTATCATACCAACATGTTTGCATCATTTCCCACGTTTTAGAATCATCAAATCAAAATGGAACATCAAATTCTTGGATCAATTTACCTAATTTTCGTATAAAAACCCTAGTTCTCCTATTTATTCAAGAACACTATATAATTCAATACAATTTCATAATTCTCTACCCATAAATCATAATTTCGTGGCTACTATTATCTACAACATTAAACTACATGCAAGTCCTACCCAGATTATGATTTAAATTCTTCAAATCCATTCAATTTTTATTATTTAAGGTTATTCTTCAATTTTAACCTAACATGAATGATATATGCGCTAAATTATTGCAAGTTAAATCACTTGCCTGGTAATGACGATTCTGATCCGATGAATTAGACGATATGTGGATGATCCTTGCTTTTCGATCTATCCGGTGGTGGTGACAGTGGTGCAAAAGCCTCTAATTGGTGGTTCTCCTTTGGAAACTCTATTTTCTTCCACTCTAATGGTCGTTCATGATTTTTGGTTGATAAACCCTAAGGGACTCAAGTGTTAGCCGATATTAACTGTCTAAAATTCGTGGGTCACTATTCACCTAAAAATAGGAATGACTAAATACCCTCCTGCGTTGCCGATTAGGCCTAAAAATGCACCGGGACTCAAACTAAACCCCCGACTAGTGTTTTTTGATCATCTCGAACCTTTCGGATACATTGGCGCACTCAAAATCCTCATACGAATGACATAAAAATAAAAATAATTTTAAATCCATTAAATTGGGTCCTGACATGACTGACACTTACGTCCCAACTTAATTACCAAAACTGCCGTATTTTCTACTCACGACAATTTTTATAAATTCAATAATCACATATTTCCATAATCATTCAGTAATATTCAACAACATTATAATAATCAACTACTAACTCTCGTCTCGCTAGCATTTGAATCCAGATTATTTTTCAATTAATTATCCCAAATTAATTTTAATAAATCTCATAATTCAAGGCAATTTAATTTATTAAATCACATAACATATTTAAAATCCATAAAAATACGGGGTATTACAGGTTTCAACAGCTAAAATTCAAGTTTCTAATCCCCAATACATAGTTATTCAACTACATGCAATTCCTATACTCCTAATTAAATATTTATACCCAATTTCAGTCCTAAATTCATAATATCATGATTGAAACATCAATTAATCTAACATGGACACTATATGCTCTAAAATCAAGCACGATGAACACTTGCCTTTTTGTGAACTTCTCATTCGCAAATGAAATTGGAATAGGAATGATCCTCTCTTCACAATCTATGCGTAGGTGTGATTTTTGGTGTGAGCGCTTGAATCTTTATCCCAAGGCTCATATGGAGTTATTCTTCTCCTTCTTTGGTTATCTATGTCTCTTACTTAGATTTGGAAACTGACAGATAGCCTATTACCCACGTACTCTTCCTTTTTAATTTTCTATTTTCGTCCATTTTAATTCTCAAAAATCTCAAAAGACCAAAATACTCCTCTGGGGTGTCGGTTTGGCCTAAATTGCCCCAAAATCCAAATAAAACACTCGGGTAGAGTTTTCTGACTATCTCGACCCTTCTGGACTCATCGGCGCACTCGAAGTGATCATATGAGTTATTTAAAAATAAATTGTCTTTTTAACCCAATAAAGTAATACCTACACGACTCACCTGCGCCTCCTAACTAAGTGTCTTGCAACTATCGTATTTTTCACTCCCGGCCGTAATAATATTTTCATAATCATATATTACTTTACTCACTAAGTAATATTCAACATAATTATCACTAATAAGTACTAACTCTCGTCACGCTAGTAATTATTAAATATTAATTCAGATTAATTATAAATAAATTTTCTCCATTCCAATTAATTAATCTTAATTCCATAATTAAAATAAAATTCCTCAAAAATACGGGGTATTACATACTCCCCCTAATAACAGAATTTCGTCCCGATATTTGGAAAAGAACAGGATAAAAGTATACCTGGTAGGAATAAATCTGGATATTTGTCCCCCATATCATCTTCATGCTCCCAGGAAGACTCCTCTACATTATGATGCCGCCACTGCACTCGTACTAACGACACTATCTTTGACCTCAGTTTCCTCTCACTACGGTCTAGGATAGCAACTGGCCCGTCCTTGTAGGAACTATAGGGCTGTAGATCAATCTTCTCTAAGGCAATATGGGTGTGGGCAAGTCATCCCTAAGATACTTCCTCGGTGAAGAAATATGGAACACATCATGAATCCTATGCAGGTGCTCCGGTAATCCAACTCTATAAGCTACTGGCCCAATCCGCTTGATAATAGGGAATGGCCCAATATATCTCGGCGCCAACTTCCCTTTCTTCCCAAACAGCATTACCCCATTCATAGGAGATACTCACAACAACACCTGATCCCCCACACTGAACTCCCTAAAAAACCTCTTGGCATCGGCGTAACTCTTCTGCCTATCCTGAGCAACCCGAATGTGAATTTGTATCAACTCAATCTTAGTCGAGGTGTCCTGAATCACCTTCGGCCCAAGTAACTTATTGTACCCACCTCAAGCCAACATGCCGGGAATGACAAGGTCTACCATATAATGCCTCAAAAGGATCCATGCCAATAGTAAACTGGTAGGAGTTATTATAAGCAAACTCCACCAGTGGAAGGTACTGCTCCCATACCCCTCCAAAATCAAGGATACATAACCGCAACATATCCTCTAACATCTAATTCGTCCGCTTTGTCTGCCCGTTCATCTACGGGTGATAGGCCGAACTTAATGGTAACTCCGTACCCATGGCCTGCTGGAAACTCTCCCAAAATTTGGACACAAAAATCTTATCCCGATCGGACACGATATCAAGGGGCACCCCGTGGAGTCTCACGATCTCGGTAATGAAGATCTGAGCATACTGCCCCATATTATAATAGGTCTGGACTAGAAAAAAAGGATCTACCTTGGTTAACCGTTCCACAATCACCCATATGGAATCGTGACCCCTCTGTGATGTAGGTAGCCCTGTGATGAAAATGCTCTCCCATTTCCACATAGAGATTTCTAATGGCTATAGTAATCCTCTCGGTCTTTGATGTTATTTCTTCACTAGCTGATAAGTGTCACACTTCAAAACAAACTCGGCGATGTCCTTCTTCATTCCGCTCCACCAATACTGTCACCTCATATCCTGGTACATCTTATCCCCTTCGGGATGTACTGTAAATCGTGAACCGTGCCACTCTGCCATCACTGCATGCCATAACTCCTCTCCCTATGGAACTACTAGTCTGCCATTAAAGCATAAACCCCCATTTGAGCTCACGGAGAAGGACTCTTCTCCCTCGGCTAGAAGTTGGATAATCCGATCTTGATAGAAAGAATTTGCTGCCTGAGCCTGTATCACCCTGGTAACTATCTCGAGTGTAACCTTCATCACTAATATGAATGAATGGGAAACTGCATCCTGATGTCCGAGTTCTTTCCATTTCGGCTTCCACACCTCGGCCACCTCACCTGCTGGCCTACGTTTCACCGTCTCTGCTACCACGTTAGCCTTCCCCAAGTGGTAATGGATGTCGAACTGGTAGTCATTTACAAATTCAAGCCACCTTTGCTGACGCATATTCAGCTCCTGCTACGTGAACATATACTGTAGTGACTTGTGATTCGTGAACAGGAGAAATTTCTCCCTCAAGAGATAATGTCTCCATATCCGCAATGCAAACACGGCTGCCGCTAACTCCAAGTCATGGGTGGGGTAACTCCTCTCATGAGGCTTAACCTTACGGGAAGCATAAGAAATCGCCTTATCCTCCTGCTGAAGCACACCCCCAATTCCTAGTAAGGACGCATCAGTGTAAACTAGGTATTCCACCCCGACCTGGGTAGTGCTAGAACCGGTGCTAAAGTCAGCTTGTCCTTCAGCTCATCAAAATCCAACTAGCAGGCATCATCCCATATAAAAGTTACCCCATTGCGAGTCAAGTTTGTCAATGGACCTGCTATCTTCGAGAATCCCCGAATAAACCTCATGTAGTATCCTTTCAGCCCCCAGAAACTACGTATCTCACTCGGCGTCGTGGGCTATCCCCACTCCCTCATCGCTGACAGCTTCTCGGGATCTATCGATATTCCTTCCGCATAAACGATGTGCCCCTAAAACTAAACCTCACTCAAATGATACCCACACTTATCATATTTCGCTTATAACTCGTGCCCTCGTAGTGTTTGTAAAATCATCCTCAGACGCTCAGCATGCTCCTCCTCAATCCGGGAATAAATCAGAATGTCATCAATGAAGATAATGACAAACTGATATAAGAAATCTTTGAACACCATGTTCATCAAGTCCATGAAGACGGTTGGTGTGTTATTTAGACCAAATGGCATAACCGTGAACTCATAAGATCCATACCTCATCAGAAAAGAAGTCTTAGGGACATACTTCTCCCTAATACGCAACTGATGGTACCCCAACCTCAAGTCTATCTTTGAAAAATTAAGAAGCTCCCCTCAACTGGTCGAATAGGTCATCGATTCGGGGCAACAGATATTTATTCCATACCATGACCTTATTCAACTCTCGATAGGAAACACATAACCGTAGCGACCCATCTCTCTTCTTCACGAATAACACGGAAGCACCCCAAGGTGAGGTACTCCTATGGATGAAACCCTGACCCAATAACTGCTCGATCTGATCTTATAGCTCCATCTTCTCTACCGGAGCCATACAATAAGGTGCACGGGATATCGGCCGAGTGACTAGATCCAAATCTATTACAAACTCTGTATCCCTGCTAGGTGATAATCCCGGTATGTCCTGGAATACATCAGAAAACTCACGAACAATCAGAATCGAATCAAGCGATATCACCACTCCCTTAGAGGTCTCCTCCTCTATATAATATAAATGGGTCAACGAACCTCCCTCAGGACGAGGCATTGTCATAAAAAACATCTCCTGACCCGGTATGGCAAACATAATACTACAAATATAGCAATCAATCATATCCCTATACGTATCTAGACAATCCATCCGGATAATAGCGTCATACTCATGTATCTCTAAGACAAGCATATCGGCAGATAAAATCAATCTCCCAATATTTATGCCTACTGCCTGACATATAAAGAAAATCAAAGACCCATAACCCATCGGTGAGTCTACACTAGTAATTGTGTTATCTCTCATGTCTAATAACCCTATGGCGCGTGCAAAACTAGTGGCAATGAAACTATGTGAAGCCTCCATGTCTAATAATATCCGCTCCATAGTACCCTGAATAGAAAACATACCCTCGACTGCGGGTGGGGCCTGATGAACCGCGACCTGATGGACGTTGTAGACACACCCATACTGCAGCTGTCCCTGCTGCACCGGAGCTGCTGGAATGGTTGGCCAATCTGGTCCCTGGGAGGGTGGCTGGAAATATTGGTCATTGGGGCTCCTGACGAGCGCCCTGTTGCTGCGGGACTTTACCCTTCTGAGGACAATCCTAACGTTTATGGCCAGTGTTGCCACAAGTAAAGCACATCCTTGGAAAGTGTCCTACCCTCTTCCCTGCTGTCCTCGTCCCTGATGGCTGTTACCACCCCTCCCCTGGGCCTGCTGGAAACATTGTTGCCCTTGCTGGCCCTGCCTAAAACCTCCCTGCCCCTGTCTGAAATCTCTAGAATGTAATCGCTTAGCGGGGTCCCCCTGATGGGAACTCTACTCACCCTGACGGACCTGTCCCTAAGCTGCAGGTGTCCAACTAGCACCACCACCTCCTGTCCGACCCTGTTGGATGGACTCTCCGACTCATTTTCTTCCCTACTGATGGACGCGGTGGTCCTGAAAATGTAGTAGGGCAACATTAACCACATCAGAATAAGTGGCCAATGAAAGATTCCCTAACAGGTGCTGGCGAATCCTCCGAGTCAGTCCATCCATAAACCTATGGATTTTTTTCTCCTTCGTCGGTATCTCATCTGGCATAATATTCATAAAATCTTCCTCATATTCTGTAACTGTCTTCTGTTCCTGTTTGAGGTTCAACAACTTTCACCTCATCTCGGTTTGCATGACAGAAGGGAAGTACTTGCGATCAAACCGCACCCAAAACTCTTGAATGGTCAAGATGTCTTTCTCCTCCGTGGTGGTAGTGGACTCCCACCACTGTAACACTGCTCCCACCAACTTAAAGGTAGCCAAAATCTTCTTTTGCACCTTCGTGCACTCATACATCCTCAGGTGTCTCTATATATCCTTCTTCCATTGGCTCACCTTTATTACATCAGAACTCCCTGTGAACTCTGGAGGATGTGCCTCCTGAAAGACATCTCTGACGCGTTCCTAAGAAGAAGGAAAAGCGTGGACTAGTGCTGGAGCCACTACTGGTGCCTGTGGTGGGTCCTGCTGTACCACGACTAATGTTGCGTTCACCGCCTGCGCCATAATAGCGACAACTTCTGTAGTATTCATCATGCCCTGGGCCGGAGATGGCTGAGACTCGGACTGAGCATCCATATTGCCTCGCTGTGTGCGTTTGGGTGGCATCTTAAATAAGAGAGAAACTTTATAAGTTCGCTGTAAATATTTGAAATAGCTGAAGACGTAGAATGCGCAATTAATGACTACAACAGTCCTAAATATAGGGCTTTATATCAAAAAAGGCTATACGAAAAGCATAATAAGCCGCACAGATCCTAAGGACTCTATAATCTGATGCTCTGATACCACCTATAACACCCCGCCTAATTAAATATCCGGTGATCTATCCTGTATTAAATTAAATCAGAATATCCAGTTGGTTCAGATTATGCATCACTATCGAAAATTTTATTTCAATACTAACCACCTAATATTTAAAAAGGTTGATGTCAAAATTTTATCTTTTAATTAATATAAAGTTAGGTTAACGAATAATTCAACATTCGCTATTCACATCAATATCATATGATAGGAAATAACTGCAATAATAAATGAAACTGGAGTAAACACTTCCAATCTAAGTCCCAAATACAATAATCTAGCAAAAATAAATCAACAACTGAAAGAAGCAAATAACTAAATCCAAAATATCTGAATAGAAAAGGGTCAACATGCCCTAACTGATGAAATAACTCAAAAGGAAGAAATGACAGACATATAAGTGTCTACTACCAAGGTCCTATAACTTCCACAACAGCTACAGCTCATCGAGTGAATGGAATTCCTATGCTTGGTGTCCCTGTGGCTGGGCACCTAAAATAATTTGACAAGAAAAGAGATTTTCAGAAAACGGGTCAGGGCCCGAGTTGAAAATAGTTTAAAAATTATCAAGTGCATAAAATGAGTTAATATCACATATATCAGTCATGTTAGATTGTTGTACTCACTTGAGATGCCCACCTCTCATCTAATGTCCACGCCTAACGTACCATCAAACCCCAGTAGTTTCTATTTCCATGCTAACTAGTTCTTTCCCGTCTAACATCTAATTATAACCCAATATCGTTCCCATGTATTTCCCTCACAATAACATAATACCTATAATCAAATTCTCTTTAACATGGATAAGCTCTTTTCTAATTTAATATAAATAAAGTGACCACTAACTTAATTCATATCAGATTTCATTATCATTCATGTCTACTTAATTCACACAGTAGATATAATCACTAGTATATATATACATTCACTTTATTTTATATATATACAATACTGCACACCGAGACACAGCTACGGTGCATGCATACTCTGTTATCATGTCCCGGTGCATCGCTCATTGCATAAAGGAATATAGTTTCATCAAAACAAACACACATATTGGAGGCGAACATAGTTCCAAGTCGATGGGATACGCACATACATACGCACCCATACAACTGTCATCATTATCATTCTCACAGATAGCCCGTACCTAGGTTCTATGCTCTAGTGGTACAAATCAAGATCTCACCTAAAGGCTCCTCAAGGCATGATTGTCCACAACACGTAACCTCCACTCGATAACAAGTAGCGTAGATATGTTATACACGTAATAGTTCAATCAAAACGTATACACACAACTTATTATATTCATTAGGTATTCATGAAACCCAAGTCCCAGAATTTATATGTAGTATTATCTTCTCTAGTACTCACAATACTTTAAACGTACGCGTTATCTCTCTATCGTATATACTCTTTAAGGCTCTCTCTCATTCCAACACATTTCCTTAGTAGTTACACAATTCATCTCACTACTAGACCATGAAACGAAGCTACTCCAGAATAGTGTAGGTCATATTCTCTCACATGAATTAACCTAGAAGGATTTTAACTCGTCCGAGCAAAAATTAGATTTTCTGAAATCTCATTAGAACCTGGAAATTCTAGTTTGAACAAGGTCGTTCGAACAAAAATCTCAATTTGAACAAACTATAAACCAAATCTCGTTAGTAATCTCGTTGGAATTCTCGTTCAAATGATGTCGTCGTTCCAACGACATGGGCAAGTGTCCGAACGAGAATTCAGGGTTCGTCCTTGACTTTTAAAAATTACGTTTTCCTAACTCATCCAACAAAAAAATCACTTAAAATTCATCCTCATTCAATTTCAACAACTCTAAACTATATCCCCTAGTATTAGAACACGTTCCCATCCATTTTTAACATCAATTTCCCAAAATTTTAACTTGAATTTTTATTAATTTCTCAAATCTTCCACAAGCTCTAATTTCATATAACCACCATTAATGACCCACTAAACTCATATATGATTTCGTGGTTTTAACAACTAAAATTCAAGTTTCTAATCCCCAATAAATAGTTATTCAACTACATGCAATTCCTATACTCCTAATTAAATATTTATACCCAATTTCAGTCCTAAATTCAAAATATCATGATTGAAACATCAATTAATCTAACATGGACACTATATGCTCTAAAATCAAGCAAGATGAACACTTGACTTTTTGTGAACTTCTCATTCGCTGAATGAAATTGGTATAGGAATGATCCTCTCTTCACAATCTACGAGTAGGTGTGATTTTTGGTGTGAGCGCTTGAATCTTTATCCCAAGGCTCATATGGAGTTATTCTTCTCCTTCTTTGGTTATCTATGTCTCTTACTTAGATTTGGAAACTGAAAGATAGCCTATTACCCACGTACTCTTCCTTTTTAATTTTCTATTTTCGTCCATTTTAATTCTCAAAAATCTCAATAGACCAAAATACTCCTCTGGGGTGTCGGTTTGGCCTAAATTGCCCCAAAATCCAAATAAAATAGTCGGGTAAAGTTTTCTGACTATCTCGACCCTTCCGGACTCATCGGCGCACTCGAAGTGATCATATGAGTTATTTAAAAATAAATTGTCTTTTTAACCCAATAAAGTAATACCTACATGACTCACCTGCGCCTCCCAACTAAGTGTCTTGCAACTGTCGTATTTTTCACTCACGACCATATTAATATTTTCATAATCATATATTAATTTACTCATTAAGTAATATTCAACATAATTATCACCAATAAGTACTAACTCTCATCACTCTAGTAATTATTAAATATTAATTCAGATTAATTATAAATAAATTTTCTCCATTTAGATTAATTAATTCGAATTCCATAATTAAAATAAAATTCCTCAAAAAATACGGGGTATTACAATTACCACTATGATATAGCCAACATGCTTAATTTTTGTCCCCTATATGGGACATCCATAATAACCATAAACATTGTAATCGGACAAGGTCCCATAAGCAGGAAGCTTATGGATCGCCCACATCACCATTTCTTTAAGTGTGAACTCTTCACCCTTATGAGTGTCAAACATCATCATGCCTTTATCCCACAACTCTTTAAGTTTTTCAATTAATAGGGCTAAGAATATATCTCTATCATTGTTGGTAGCCTTTGTCCCGGATATCAATAAAGATAACTGTGAGTGAAGAAAAATTCACAATAAAGGATGTACGAGATATTCAAGCACCTCATGGCCAATCCACGTACATGATGGTACCCGATTTGACCATATCCGTGAGTGTCCTCCTCTAACTAAACTGTTCATGTAGAAATTAAGTCATGATTTAGGCTAGGCCAAATAACTCGAGTTATCTTGGTCGCCTACTCTCATGGGCTTGTCAAAAGTGGGCTCCCACAATTTCCCCTGAAATCTTTAGGCTAATGAGTATGGGCTAATAGATTTCAACTGGGTTGAAGGATCAAGACCTTAAAATGTAGTGAGAATCTGTGGTGGCATCTTTGTAATAACAAGGCTTGAAACAAGAGAACGCTTGTGTTAAAAAGAAACCAAAGCGCAACAATCTTCCTGGGAAGTCGAAACTCATCATTTGAGTGTTCTGGTGATCAGTTGTAGCTTACTCAAATGTTTGTTCACTATTTTTGGCCGTTTGTGCGCATAGTCCATTCCTAAGCTCCCATTTTTATTTAAAAGTCAAGGTTTCCTTCCTTATGTGCTTTCTAAAAGCTTCGTTAGCGCCAATAAGTTATAGTCTCTGCCTCTTCATAGTTCTTTTTCCCTGTATTATCTAGTTACTGTAGTTAGGGTTTCTTCTTGTTCGATTATGGCGATGTTAGATGGTAAAACTATAGAAGAGTTTAGGCGCAAGTATAACATCCCTAACTGGGTGATTATCAACTGTGCCCCCTTCCTCGTAATGTTCATAGAGTTGATGGGGGGCACTGAATTTTTTAAGTACTTAGCCATTGTTCCTTCTCAATGTTCCCCCAATGTATGGAAGATAACAAATGGTGTCCATAGGATAAATACTCTTTGTGGAACAAAGTTGGGTCTTGCTGAGATATGCTACTCTTATGTGTTCTCGAAGAACAAAGAAGGTTTATTGTATCTAAAGACCAGAAAATTCGAGCGAGTTATGGTGGTAAATTTTTTGGATTCCCACAAAGTGTCACACCCCAAACCCAATATCCATATAAATCATTTGTTATTAAAATAATTGGATCATAATCTCGATACCATTGGAAAATATACTTCATTTATCAATATTTTTGTGCACAATGTGCATAATGAACATAATGAACATAATATTATTCTTATAGCATAAAATTCAATATCAGAGTCATAATTAAGCGGACATACAATACTGTGATTAACTATGATCAACTCAATCCATACTAAATCAATATATACAATGTGTGAGTATATTAAAATCTTCAGTGTGACAACGATAAAATACCCATTTTAAACCCCAGCTCTCTCCAACGGTGCAACTCTTAAAGTTACCGGTCATATGGTATCCTAGCTAGCAGCGTACGAACATGAAACTATTAAAATATAAATCATAAGCATTAAGCTTAGTGAGGTATTCCTTCCCTGCAACAGAATAACAATTCTATATAGAATATGTGGATATAAAATCCGAACAATCCTGCCCATTGTCAATAACTAATCATGGATCATAAGATCCAAATAATTCTGCCCATTGGCAATAACAAATCCTGGATCATAAGATCCAAATAATTCTTCCCATTGGCGATAACAAATCCTGGATTATAAGACCCAAACAAATCCTGGATATTTTAATATCGAAACAAATCCTGAATACCGAAGTATTCAAACCAATTGTGGATCATGAGACCCAAACAAATCCTGGATATTTTAATATCCAAAAAAATCCTGAATACCGAAGTATTCAAACCAATCCTGCTCTTAGAGCTATATTCATATTCATATTTATATATTCATATTTATATACCGAAGTACACTCACCTCGATAGTTTAATTGGCTTTTCCTTTGTATTTATCCGGTATTTGTTCAATCAGCTCTTCTTCCCTTCCTATCATTCTTACAATATCAGTATCATCATAAGAATATCAATAATCCAAATAATGATTTAAACATAATTCAATCCATAAGCGTCACATGATTCCATTCAAATCATTTATCACAAGTGAAGTTCCACCCAAATCCATGTTAATATATTTAACATATCCAAATAATAGACCAAATATAAATTCATTTATTCTTGGTAATTCAATCATTGTCTTATTAGTATTCCAATACAAAAAACGGTACATCATTTCAAGTCTCCTAGAGCAAGATATGCCCATTTATTTACCACATAGCAAATCTACCCTATAGGCTCTTTTATCGTTTATTCAACTTCCAGGAATTTCCATAATTTTCCTACATCATAAATTTATATGATATTTAAACCAACATCAGTAAACATGTTGAAAAATACAATATTAAAATTTCATAATTTTCAAAGTTCATTTTCTATGTCAAGCAAAACATCGAACACATGGCGGGCATACTTTCACCCTTAGGGAAGATTTCATACCCGAACTTCAAACTCTCACCAAAGACTCATTTCTTAGTATTTTCCCATGATTTTCGGATATGTCATACATATATGAGTCAAGGTTAATCTCCAATTGGAATCAATCAATTCCGGTAGGTATAAAAAAATATATGGAAGTGTGAATGAACAAGGTTCCTAAACAAAACAATTTCAAGGGTTTACACATTCAAGTTTGCTTAAACTTGCATCTATCCATAAGTAAACATCAAGACATGGAAATTCAGTAAAAATTTGATTATTTCAATCATTTAAATAAGTAATACAAAAAAATAAACAAAATTGATGGATGGAAATACCTTAGGGGCTTTTACATAATTTTTCTTCAATTTCTCCTCACACTTTCTTCCTAAACTTCAAAACTCTCTTTCCTTAGATTAAAACTCTTCCATGGCTGAAATATGCTGAAGGAAGAGCTTAATTAAAGGGTTTTAAATCGGCATAAGGCCACCCCCTCTTGGTCCAATCAAAATATAACATGTGGCATTACATAAAACAAAATATCATTTAAGGCTAAATGATTACTTTACCCCCTGTTCGTAAAAAGATAATATCTTCCCACTCGGATGTCCGTTCGATGAACCATTTATTTTGTTATAAACCTAACTCATATATATACAAATATCTAGTTTACACCTCAAGTTCATTGTTATGTCATAAAGGTCAAAACTAGCCTCCAACAGGAACATTCCTACCGAAAACTTTAAAATTTTACATTTGTAACTAATTCGATATTTCAAGCTTTATGAAGGTGGGATTAAACTAAACATAATTACTTAACATTATATATATACTAATAACATATTATTCATATCACATAAGCTAATCATGATTTAAACATGATTTATCAAAATTATATTCGGGTTGTCACAATTCTCCCCCCGTTAGGAAATTTCGTCCCCGAAATTGACATACCTTGGTTGTCCGAATCAAACAAATACGGATAACTAATCTTCATGGTATCCTCTTTCTCCCATGTAGCCTCTTCCATGGAATGCCTTCTCCACACAACTTTCACAAGTGGGATTACTTTTGATCTCAATATTTGTTCCTTCCTATCCACGATAGCAAGTGGTTCTTCCACATAACTCAACTCTTCCTTTAACTCAATAGGCCGTTCCACCAACACATGTGAAGGATCCGCTACATACTTTCTTAACATAGAAACATGGAAAACATCATGTAACCGAGATAACTCTGGTGGTAACGCTAACTTGTAGGCAACCATCCCGACTTTCTCAACTTGTAGCGTGGACTTAATTTCCCTTTATTTCCAAACCTCATAACTCCTTTCCATGGAGATATCCGAAGAAACACATAATCCCCTTTCTGGAATTCCAAATATTTTCGTCGTTTATCCGCATAACTTTTTATCTGCTTTGAGTTGTTCTCATTCTATCTTGAATAATCTTCACTTTTTCAGTGGTGACTTCAATCAATTCTGGACCCTCTATCTTACTTTCACCAACTTCACCCCAACATATCGGTGTACGACATCGTCTACCATACAATGCTTTATATGGAGCCATACGAAAGTAGACTGAAAACTATTGTTATATGCAAATTCTATCAAAGGCAAATATTCATCCCAATTACCTTTGAAATCAAGCACACAAGCTCTAAGCCTATCTTCCAAAATCTGTATTGTCCTTTCAGACTGCTCATCTGTGTGAGGATGAAAAGCCGTACTAAACTTCAAGTTAGTACCCATAGCATACTGCAAGCTACCCCAAAATCTGGATGTAAAAGTAGGGTCCCTATCTGAAACAATCGATACCGGTGCTCTATGCAATCCAATAATTTCATTAACATACAGTCTAGCATACCTATCAACTATATACGTAGTCTTGACTGCTAGAAAATGAGCAAACTTGGTCAATCTGTCCACCACTACCCAAATCGAATCTGACCCCTTATGAGATCGAGGAAGCCCAACTACAAAATCCATCATTACATGATCCCATTTCCATTCCAGTATTGGCAATGGCTGAAGCAGACCAGTAGGTTTCTGATGCTCCACTTTCACTTGCTGACATATAAGGCACCAAGCAATAAAATCAGCTATTTCCTTCTTCATATTATTCCACCAATAATGCTCCTTTAAATCCCTATACATTTTACTACTACCGGGATGCATAGTATAAATGAAATTACGAGCCTCATCTAAAATTTTCTCTTTCAATCCACCCACATTAGGCACACATAATCATTTCTTATACAATAAAGTGCCATTATTCACAATACAAAAATCTTCAGACTTACCATCTCGGACATCTTGCCATTTCTTCTCAAGAAAAGGATCTTGGCTTTGCAAATCACGAATATGGGTAGCTAACAAAGGCCTCACGCTTACATGAGCAAAGAACCTGTCCCCATCGGATAGCTTCAATTCTACTTCCATCAATCTCAACTCCATGATGTGGGAAACTCTAGCACACCGAATACAAGATAACCTGCTTGAAGCCTTTCTACTCAGAGCATCTGCAACTACATTTGCCTTCCTGGGTGGTAGTGAATTGTACAATCATAATCTTTAATTAACTGCATCCACCGCCTCTACCTCAAATTCAACTCCTTCTGAGTAAATAAATACTTAAGGTTTTGATGGTCTGTAAAAATTTCACATAACTCACCATATAGATAATGACGCCACAATTTCAAAGCAAACACAATAGCAGTAAGTTCAAAATCATGTGTAGGATAATTACGTTCATGTGTACGCAACTGCCTAGAAGCATAAGCAATAACTTTACCATGCTGCATAAAAACACAACCCAACCCCTGGTGTGAAGCATCAGCATAAATTACAAAACCATCTCCACCATGTGGAATAGTAAGAACAGGTGCAGTTACCAACCTCTTTTTCAATTCATCAAAACTATTTTTGCAATCAGAATTCCATTCAAACTTAACATCTTTTCGGGTTAATTTAGTCATCAGCAAGGCTATTGAAGAAAATCCCTTAATAAACCTTCTATAATACCCAGCTAAACCCAGAAAACTCCTCACCTCAGTCACATTATTGGGCCTCTCCCAATTTACAATAGCTTCCACCTTCTTGGGATCAACACATATACCATCTCTAGAAATAACATGGCCTAAAAATACAATTTTTGATAGCCAAAATTCACATTTGCTAAACTTAGCATACAATTGATTATCTTTCAACACATTCAAAATAATTCGGAGATGCATTTCATGTTCAACCATATCACGTGAATAAATCAAAATGTCATCAATAAAAACTATCACAAATGAATCAACAAAAGGATGTAGTACCTGGTTCATAAGATCCATAAATACAGCTGGAGCATTAGTCACCCCAAAAGGCATCACCAGAAATTCAAAATGACCATACCGAGTACGAAAAGCAGTTTTAAAAATATCACTCTCCTTGACCCTCAACTGATGATAACCCGATCGTAAGTCTATTTTTGAAAAAACTTTAGCACCCTGTAACTGATCAAACAAATCATCTATACGAGGTAAAGGGTATTTGTTCTTAATTGTAGCTTTATTCAGTTGCCTATAATCAATACACAAACGTATGGTACCATCTTTCTTCTTCACAAATAAAACTGGTGCACCCCATGGAGATACACTAGGCTGTATGAACCCCCTATCAAGTAAATCCTGTAACTGAATCTTGAGTTCTTTCAACTCAGCAGGTGCCATTCTATACGGTGCCATAGAAATAGGTGTTGTCTCCGGTGCTAATTCAATACTAAATTCAACTTATCTTTCTGGAGGTAACCCTGGAAACTCACTAGGAAACACTTTAGGAAAATCCCGTACAATAGGAACATTGACTAACTATAAAGACCCCTTCCTAGTGTCAAGAACATACGCAATAAAACCCTCACAACCCTTACTCAATAATTTCCTCGTCTGAATAGCATAAAGGATGCAACTGGGAACAATTTTCCTTTCCCTGAAAAATTTAAATTCAGGCTCACTAGGCACATTAAAAATAACTTCCTTACATAAACAGTCCATAGATGCATGATATTTAGATAACCAATCCATTCCTAGAATTATATCAAAATCAGAAATATCCAATGGAAGTAAATCTATAAGTATATCTCTAGACCCCACAGTCAAAACACAATCACGAAAAGCATATTCAGCTACAACCATATCCCCCATAGGCATATAAATACCCAACCCCACATCTAAATGAGTACATGGTCTATTCAGGTATACAACAAAAGCATTGGAAACAAAAGAATGTGTGGAACCAGGATCAATCAAAACATAAGCACTTCTATCAGTAACAAAAAGTGTACCTGTCACCACATCTGGAGTAATCTGAGCTTCTTTCATCATAAAGACTCGTCCACCTGGCCTGGAACCACTAGCTTGTCCTCTACCCACACTTTTCACTCCACTTCCTGGAGGTAACACTCTGCTTACTGTTTCACTAGGCGCTGTTGGAGTCTCTGCCAACTGCGAATAATTCTTCTTAACATGCCCCACTTGATGACAATGGTAGCATTCCACTCCCTTAAGCTTAGGACACTCAGATTTATAATTCCCTTCCTCTTTACAAAAGAAACATGTAACACCTCCTATTGGGGCCTCACCTCTCCCTGACTTTCTGGCTGAACCAAAAGATCCTCCACCCCTGGTATCTCTGCCTAATCTCCCCTGACCTCTACCACTATCTCCACCACCTCTCTGAAATTTATGAGGTTCCATCTTAACACTTCCACCCTCACCTCCCTTGGATTGAGATGCGTCGAATCTACTCTTCTTAAAACTCTCTCTACTCGCCACCCCCTGGTTCATTTGCCTTTCTGCTATCGTGGCTTTATTTACCAGAGAAGCATAATCTTCTAACTCATAAGTGGCCACTCTATTTTGAATAGTCCAAATCAGTCCATCTTGAAATTTACTACATTTATCTTCTTCATCCTGCACATACTTAGTAGCAAATCTAGACAAAGCAGTAAATTTAGCATCATACTCTCTCACAGACATTTTCCCTTGGGTCAAATTTATAAATTCCCTCAGCTTCTCCCTCCTATAAACTTTAGGGAAATAATTAACATACAAAGCTTTAATAAATTTAGCCCAAGTAATAACATCAGTACCTTCCATCCTAGGAACCAAATGGTTGCTAGCTTCCCACCAATATTTGGCCTCTCCTTTCAGCTTAAACATAGCTAGATTCACTTTCTGGTTATCTGGAACCTTCCTAACTGCAAATATAGTTTCTATATACCTGGCCCACATCTCAGCTTCTGTAGGTTCAACTGACCCTAAATATTCTGGAGGGTTCAACTTCAAAAACTTTTCATGCATGGAATACTTCATTTCCTTTCTTGCCTCTCTCTCAATCCTGGCCACAGTCTTTGATTCTAGATATCTAGCCTGTTGCTCTGCCATTAACGCCATATTTCTTTCCTATTGTTCTGCTATCCTCAAGATTGCCTGTGCCATTATTTGCATCTTTGTAGGCTACTCCTGCACTCTATCCCTTCCAGCAACACTTTGCTCTACTTCAGTATTGTGTGTACGAGAAGCTACTCCCTCTTCTCTAGGTTGTCCATTCCCAGGTTCCATCTGGAATTATCTGTAATACAACAAAGTTCTAACAACCAATAATAACAGTTTATAATACTAAACTATTAGTTAGTACATAAACAATTCATAAATATCAAATCAATTCAATACTGCCATCTAACCGTCACACACGTCCAGAATTAACAACCTGGTTCTGATACCACTAATTGTCACACCCCAAACCCAATATCCATACTAATCATTTGTTATTAAAATAATTGGATCATAATCTCGAGCCCATTGGAAAATATACTTCATTTATCAATATTTTTCTGCACAATGTGCATAATGAACATAATATTATTCTTATACCATAAAATTCAATATCAGAGTCATAATTAAGCGGACATACAATACTGTGATTAACTATGACCAACTCAATCCATACTAAATCAATATATACAATGTGTGAGTATATTAAAATCTTCAGTGTGACAACGATAAAATCCCCATTTTTAAACCCCAGCTCTCTCCAACGGTGCAACTCTCAAAGTTACCGGTCATATGGTATCCTAGCTGGCAGCGTACAAACCTGAAATTATTAAAATATAAACCGTAAGCATTAATCTTAGTGAGGTACTCCTTCCCTACAACAGAATAACAATTCTATATCGAATATGTGGATATAAAATCAGAAAAATCCTACCCATTGTCAATAATAAATCATGATAATTCTGCCCATTGGCAATAACAAATCCTGGATCATAAGATCCAAATAATTCTGCCCATTGGCGATAACAAATCCTGGATCATAAGACCCAAACAAATCCTGGATATTTTATTATCCAAACAAATCCTGAATACCGAAGTATTCAAACCAATCCTGGATCATAATACCCAAACAAATCCTGGATATTTTAATATCCAAACAAATCCTGAATACTGAAGTATTCAAACCAATCCTGCTCTTAGATCTATATTCATATTTATATATAAAACAAATCATAAGTACACTCACCTCGACAGTTTAACTGGCATTTCCCTTGCCTTTATCCGGTATTTGTTCAATCATATCTTCTTCCCTTCCTATCATTCTTACAATATTAGTATCATCATAAGAATATCAATAATCCAAAGAATGATTTAAACATAATTCAATCCATAAGCATCACATGATTCCATTCAAATCATTTATTTCAAGTGAAGTTCCAACCAATTCCATGTTAATATATTTAACATATACAAATCATAGACCAAATATAAATTCATTTATTCTTGGTAATTCAATCCTTGTCTTATTAGCATTCCAATACAAAAGACGATACATCATTTCAAGTCTCCTAGAGCAAGATATGCCCATTTCTTTATCACATAGCAAATCTACCCTATAGGCTCTTTTATCGTTCATTCAACTTCCAGGAATTTCCATAATTTTCCTACATCATAAATTTATATGATATTTAAACCAACATAAGTAAACATATTTAACAATACAATATTAAAATTTCATAATTTTCAAAGTTCATTTTCTATGTCAAGCAAAACATCGAACACATGGCGGGAATACTTTCACCCTTAGGGCAGATTTCATACCCGAACTTCAAACTCTCACCAAAGACTCATTTCTTGGTATTTTCCCATGATTTTAGGACATGTCATACATATATGAGTCCAGGTTAATCTCCAATTGGAATCAATTAATTCCAGTAAGTATACAAAAATATATGGAAGTTTGAATGAACAAGGTTCCTAAACAAAATAATTTCAAGGGTTGACACATTCAAGTTTGCTTAAACTTGCATCTATCCATAAGTACACATCAAGACATGGAAATTCAGTAAACAAATGATTATTTCAATCATTTAAATAAGTAATACAAAAAAATAAACAAGATTTATGGATGGAAATACCTTAGGGGCTTTTACGTAATTTTTCTATGATTTTTTCTTCAATTTCTCCTCACACTTTCTTCCTAAACTTCAAAACTCTCTTTCCTTAGGTTAAAACTCTTCCATGGCTGAAATATGCTAAAGGAAGAGGTTAATTCAAGGGTTTTAAGTCGGCATAAGGACACACCCTCTTGGTCCAATCAAAATATAACATGTGGAATTACATAAAATAAAATATCATTTAAGGCTAAATGACTAGTTTACCCCCTGTTCGTAAAAAAATAATATCTTCCCACTCGGATGTCCGTTCGATGAACCATTTATTTTGTTATAAACCTAACTCATATATCTACAAATATCTAGTTTACACCTCAAGTTCATTGTTATGTCATAAAGGTCAAAACTAGCCTCCAACAGAAACATTCCTACCGAAAACTTTAAAATTTCACATTTGTAACTAATTCGATATTTCAAGCTTTATGACGGTGGGATTAAACTAAACATAATTACTTAACATTATATATATACTAATAACATATTATTCATATCACATAAGCTAATCATGATTTAAACATGATTTATCAAAATTATATTCGGGTTGTCACACAAGGACTATTCGAAAAGTGGGTTCATTGCAAGGAACTGGTAGTACCCTCCACTGTTGGAGGGGGAGAGACCACGTGACATTCCTTTTTTTTACTATGGATAGGCTGAAATAGGCCGTTTCTTCTTTCTTTTTCTTTCTACTAACTTCTTGTGAATTATTTTCATTCTTGTGGCTGATATTCCTCTTCTTTGTTATTGCATCTCGTGCCAAGAACTAGGAGCCTAACATAAGTGAAATTAATACTGAAGAGCTCATGCAGGCCTGGAGCATAAAGGAGAGATGGGTAGAAGGTGAGCATTCTAGGTCGATAACCTTTCTCTTGAAAAATAAAAACAAAAGTATCAGCTTCATTACTCGACCACTTGACCATGTCCCAATTTTAAGAGCTCCATAGGTAGGTCCTTATGATCTAGTTAGTTTTAGGAGGAAAGTTCTGAAGAAGAGTAGGAAAAGAGCGAATGAAAGAGAAGAGTAGGAGTAGAAGTAGGAGGAGAAGAGGAAACAGAAGAAGAAGAAGAAGAAGAAGAGGAAACAGAAGAAGAAGAAGAAGAAGACGAAGAAGAAGAAGAAGAAGAAGAAGAAGAAGAAGAAGAAAAAGAAGAAGAGGAGGAAATGGCTCCTCTAGTTAAGAAGAGTAGGTTAAGGCTTCCTGATGATGATGACGATCATGCGATGCTTTCTGATAGGATTCCTGCTTTAAAGGTTTCTGTAACAGGATCTTCCAAGGGAAGTGGTTCTGGCCCATCTGATAAAAGAAGAGAGCAAGAGAAGGATAGAGAGAAGAAGAAGAGAAGAAGAGAGAGAAAGAGAGAGAGAGAGAAGAGGAGAGAGAGAGGGAAGGCTGGGGCTAATAAGAATTTAGGCTTGCAATCTGCTGGAGTACCCACCGTCCTTAATCTTGAGGGGGCCAGTGTGGGTGATTACCCCTTTTTATCCCCTGACCTCCTGAAGAGGTTGGTGCTCGTTATTGATCGCGAGCATTCCTTGAGGCTGGGGCCAGTTCAACTCTCCCTTAAGACTGCATAGGAAATGGCTATGGTAAGTCTTTCCTATCTGTTTCTTTTCTTTTACTCTCTTCTATTTTTTTCGATTCTCTATTGTTCTTCTTCTTTTTGCAGATGTTGTCTTATTTCACTACCTTTTCTGGATAATCAATCTCACTACTTCAGAAGGGACGATGAGCTAAAAAAGGCCCTGGAGGCCGTGAAGGAGGCCCTTGTCAATGTTCGCCAGTTATGGGAGCGTGAAAAAAGTGAGATGTCTAAGGCCTATGATGCTCTGGGGGCTGCTCAGAAATTAATTATTGTTGAGAAGTCTAAACTAGTAGAAGCCAATAAAAATTTGACTGATAAAGTTGCCAAGCTCGAGAGAAACATCCCTCAAGCCAAGGATGACAGCTACCGTAAAGGTGTCTATAAGGCTTACGAGGATGTTGAATGCCAGATGGCTTATGCTTGCAAGCTCTCATTTAAGAAGGGGTGGGACCAGGGTTTGAAGGCTATTGGGGCTCCTGCGGATTCCGATCTTTTCAGTCTTCACTCTCCCAGTCCTGACCCTTATATCGAGGAAGAAGAAGGAGAAGGTGGAGACTAAGTTGTCGACAACACTGAGATTGTTTCTGCTGCGATTGGTGGGAGCGTTGGTGCTGGCCAGGAGCAGCTAGTGGTCGATAAGGGGAAAGAAATAGCCGAGGGAGACCAGGTGAAAGACTATGGCTCTTTAAACTAGGAGTTTCCATTCCCATTGCACAAATTTAGTCTTGTTGATTTGTACCCTTATTTTTGTGAACTTCATATATTGGCCATTGGCCTTCTTTTATGTTATGTGGTAATGAAACTCTCCCCTTGCTAATGTGTTGGTTTATTTTTATTTATGCTAATTTACTTGCTTCTGGATTAATGTGTATCGTTTGTAGTCTACTAATTTAGATCGCTATATTTCTCCCAATTCTCAACTGGGGAGAATTCTTGGACCTGATATCAGCCTATAGGCTTGCAAAGCCTTTATGAAAATATGTAGGTCACTAAGGGCTAGGAACAAATAATACAAAAACCACACTAAAGTGATTGCAAAATTTAAAGATGGTCACCAGGAGATGGAGGAGATAGGGTCCTCTATTCAGGAGGAAGTTAATTTCCTGAGGGCCCAGTTGTTGAAGAGGACTGAGGTCGACCAAATGGGCGAGGTCCTGTAGTCTGAAAATGATGCTTTGTAAAAAGAGGTGGATATTTTGAAATCTTTTATAGGACTATTAAAAGATAATGTCAAGAAGCTAAGATACTCCTTTAATGTGGGAACCATAGAGTTCTGGGAGCAAAACTTAAGGAGGATGAAAGCATTGCTTTTTCTTAAGGATGGTTGAGTGCTCTGAAAGAGGTGAGAACTCCAAAGGAATCCAAGATTTAGTACAAGTACTAGATTGAATGTACTTTTATAGCCATAAACCCTTCTCGAAAGATGATGAATAGATTCCAGTCGATGTTATTCCTCTCCAACTCTTGGATCAAGATCTTAACGAAGATGTTGAAGAATTTGCGCCAAAGCTAGATAATGGTCAAAGGGCAACTATAGCAGAATATCTTTCTCGATGCCCTGGTACCTCTTATGATTTTATGTATCTCTTTTTGGTCTGTTATTGTAACCTTGTATTCTTAATAAAGAACTTTATTATGTTTTGAGCGTGTGATGACTAAACATATTTTGGCTTTATGTACTCGTAGGTTACTTAGCACTTTTATTAACCAAAATGAGATTGATTGACCAATTGTAGGCCCTAGGTAAACCCATATTTAATTTGGATCATTTTGGGCTTTTGTAACCGACTAAATGATGTTTGGGTGTTGGCATTCTGCCTTTCGTATGTTTAAACATTCTCCTAGTCCAATATGCCCGAGCAATATCATTCCATTCACTTTACCTTTTAGGTCATGTCGTCACACTTCCTTGGGCCTAAGTGAGATGATGGCAAGAATGTACCTGACTAGTGGGCAATCCACCTGAGCAGGTTTTTTGTGACCAACAGAAGTTGGCGACTAATCAGAGTTGGCTTTATTGCCTAAGGATCCCCTGTAGGGATTTTGGTGTTTCTGGGGAAACTCATGAGGCCTCTTGTGTTAACGACAAAGGACTGAGGGTGATTCAAAGTGTTTGTACTTTACTTGCTAACCCTGTTCATTAAACATTTTAAATACGCATAAAGGAGATATCATTGGAAAAGGTGTAGATTAATGAGATATAATGAAGATGAGTTAAGAAGCAAATGTAAACTTTTTGAGAATAGATGGGCTAGTCCGACATTTATTCGTTGTAAATTATCTTATCAAATAATGAAAACTGCAAAAAACTAAAAATTTTGCTAACTTAAAAGATAAAAATAAGATCTAAAAGTAGAACTTCTTATGATTAGTTGCATTCCATGATCTTGGTATCTCCCTGCCCTCCAACGTTTCCAAATGATATGCTTCTTGAAAATCATCTCTGATTACTTTGAATGGTCCTTCCCAGTTTGGTCCCAGTTTACCGTCTGATGGTCTCACAGCACTGCCAAGGACTTTTCACAGGATATAGTCCCCTATTAAGAACTTCCTCGGATTGACCCTTTATTATAATCCTTGTCTAGTCGCTGTTGGTAAGAGGTCAACTTGATCAAAGCTAGATCTCATCTCTCATCTTCTAGGTCAAGTTCAAGACGTAGGGTTTCATCATTGAGGCCTTAGTCGATCAATGTGGTTCTCATAGTAGGGAGGCCTGCTTCCAGAGGGAAGACAACCTCCATTCCATAAGCGAGGGCAAATGGTGTTTACCCAGTTGATCTCCTGAGCGTTGTGTGATAAGCTTATAAAATATGAGGGAGTTCATCCTCTTAAGCGCCCTTAGCCTTTTCCAATCGTTCTTTCATCCCATCAATAATGGCATTATTGGAAGCTTACACTTGCCCATTTATTTGGGGATACTCCACAGAACTGAAGTGGTGCTTGATATTTTGCTCATCGCAGAAGGCTTGGAAGAAACCAGTTTTAAATTATGTACTGTTATCAATGATAATGGTCATTGGTATCCCAAAGCAAGTTATGATGTTCCTCCATATGAACCTGGTCATATAAGAGTCTCTAATGTTTGCTAATGGTTCTGCCTCAACCCATTTAGTGAATAGTTAGTGACGACCAGCAGATACTTGCGATTTGCAGATGCAGTAGGCAGTACCCCATGATGTCTAATACCCATTGAGCGAAAGGCCATGTACTAGTAAGCGATTTTAGGTCACTGGCAGGCTAGTGAACCATAGGCGAATGATTTTTTCACTTTTCACATTTGCGAACATATATGCAAGTGTCTTTCTGTATGTGAGGCCACCAATATCCTTCCTTGATCGCTCGAAAGGGTAACAATCTTCAACCCGTGTGACTCCCATATATACCTTTATAAAGTTCACTAAGTACTTGCTCGGCATCTTATGGGTGAACGCACTGGAAGTAGGGGCATGTGAATGACTTCTTATATAGTTTATCCTCAGTGTTAAGGTAGAAATGAGCAACCTTGACTTTGATTTGGTGGGCTGACCTCTTATCGACTGGTAGTACATCACTCCGTAGATAATTGATGATAGGATCCATCCAACTTGGGGCTTTATCTATGAGGAGGACTTGCTCAGCTACGTCTATATGATTGATACTAGGATGTAGGAGGAACTCAATATGGATTATCCTTTTTACGTTAGAGTCGATTGTCGAGCTTAATGATGCTAAGGCATCAACATGACTGTTTTGTCCTCGTGAGAACTGTTGAATTTCCACCTGCTCAAATTCTCCCGTGAGTCCTCTTACTACATCGAGGTATGCTACCATTCGATGGTCCTTATCGTTGAAGTCTCCACGTACCTTCTTGGAGAGCAGTTTGGTGTCACTGAATTCATTGAGGCATTTTTCCCCCAGTAGTTTGGCTTTTCCCAAACCGACGATCAAAGCTTCATACTCAGCTTTATTGTTGGAGGCTTCAAATCCTAACCTAATTCCCTGATTAATTATGGTGTCTTAGGGAGGTAATAAGAATAATCCCCACTCCTGACCCCTTAGAATTTAAGGCTCCATCAACATAGAGTGTACATTCTTTCGATATTGCTTCATATGTGACCAATTGCTTTTCGTTCAGCTGATCTGCTGGTCGATCTCCTATGAACTCAGTAATAAAATCTTCTAAGATCTATCCCTTGATCGCTGTTCTAGGCTGGAAGTGGATGTCAAATCTTTCGAGCTTGACCGACCACTTTGAAAGACGCCCAGAGAGGCCAACCATTCATAAAGCAACCTTATGTGGGTAGGAGGTTATTACTGTTATGGAATAGGCTTCAAAGTAATGCTTTAACTTCTTAAAGCGATCACTAGGGCATAGGTAAGCTTTTCCAAAGGTAAGCACTGTTGTTCGGCATCCAGATTTTGTTCTCCCTCCTTTTCACAAACTAAGGTAGAGCTCACAGCATGATCTGATACTTCCAGATAGAGGTATAATTTTTCTCCATCTTCCGGAATTACCAACAGTGGGGGATTACTAAGGTGAGACTTAACCTCTTCCAAATCTTGCGAGCAGTCTTCATTCCATACTAGGACTTTGTCTTTCTGTAAGAGCTGGATGAATGGTCAACAACGCTCTGAATGCTTGGAGATAAAGTGATTGAGCGCAGTGAGGATTCTAGTAAGCTTTTGAACATCTCTCAATGTTTGAGGAGGCCAGACCTTGGTGATAGCATCGATTTAATCTAGGTTGGCCTCAATTCCCCTTTTACTGACTAGGTAGCCTAAGAATTTTCCTGACTGGATCTCGAATGAACACTTACTCACATTAAGCTTTATTCGGTACTTCTTGAGGATTTTAAAGGTTGCTGCTAGGTTTGAGAGATGATCGGCCTTATTTTTTCTTTTAACGAGCATGTTGTCGATGTATACTTTTATCATCTCTTCCATCTGTTTGCTAAACATCTTGGTTACTAATATTTGGTAAGTTGCCCGTGCGTTCTTGAGTCCAAAAGGCATGACCTTATAGTTGTACAAACAAACTGAGGTTATAAAAGAGGTCTTATCTTGGTCAGGCCCATGTGGGGGGATCTGATGATATCCTGAGTAAGCATTAAGGAAGATCCTCCTTTTGTGTGTCGCTGTGGCATTGACTAACTGATATATTTTCAGGAGAGGGAAGCTATCTCTAGGTCATGCTCGGTTTAGGTCAGTGAAATTGATGCAAACCCTCTAATTTCCATTGCTCTTAGGAACCACCACTAGGTTGGATAACCATACTGGGAACTAAACTTCCGTGATTGATCTTGAATCTAGTAGCTTCCCTACCTCTTTATCTATTTCCTTAGCCTTTTTGAGATATGTTCGACCAGCCTTCTGAGTGATGGTCTTGAAAGTTGGATGGATGTTTAGGTAGTGGCATGCCAAGCTCGGGTCATTCCCAAATAACTCGTAAGGCTCCCATACAAAAACATCTATTTTTCTTTTAAGGAATGCAACCAGTTCCATTTTCTCCCGTTCGGTGAGAGCATATACCATCAAGAACTTCCTTTATATCCAGATATCATCATCTATAACTTCTTCCAGGCTTTCAACGACCCTGTCTGTGGGGTGGACCCTAGTCTATTACACTCCTGGTCGACCATACCGTATCTACTATTTGGAGAGAACAGCCCCTCCATGGGCATTCTCGGGCTCTTTATTTTTCTCTTTCTTCGGGCGGATGGATATAATGAAGCATTTTTGTACTGTAGCCTAGTAGTTGCGAATTTCAACCACTTCATGATCTGTGATGGATTTCACCTTTTGATGATAAGTGGATGGAACGACCTTTATGGCGTGGAGCCAACCTCTGCCTAAAATTACGAGCACTTATATTATTTTACAGCCTTAGCCTTTCCATTCTCATAAGGAACATATCCAGGCTCATTGCATATAGGACACTCATCATTCTCTTCATGCTCATTGCGGTATAATATGCAATCATACTTTCATGCCTAAATAGATTTATACTTCAAATTTAAACCCTTCAATCTTTTCTTCTTGCTAGGATAATTGTCTGGTAACATGTTCTCTTTTGGGAGAACTTCTTTAACCCAATTAAAAATTTCAGTTACGTTGTTGCCAGACAAACAAAATTAACTCTTCAAATTATTAAAATCAAACATTTCATATAATACCGTGTGATCTTTATCATAATCTTTACACAACGGTCTCGTCGCATCAACTTTCAATCGCATGCATTCCTGATCTCCTAGTAATTCAGCGATAAATTGTTCATTTACTTCGTCATAATGTGCATTATCTATATTCATAAGTTGGTGGTTTTGATAGTGGTGGACTCCATAATAATTATCAATTAGGTCAGTCAATGGACGATGTGTTGGAAAACCATGTACCACTTCCACTCGTTGAGATTTCATTACGGGATCGGGTACCAATAATTATTTCGGAACATAAGGTATATTTTTTTCACCAGGGTATGTCTATATCTTATAGTCTTGACAAATTCCCCACTTTAGTAAATGAAACTCAACGTCTTCTAAAGACTTATATTTTACGTTCATACAACGGGTGGACGGACATGGAATCTTATCACTTTTAAGATTCTTATAAGCATATTTAACAAATTCTTGAATGCCCTTTACATGATTATTTGTTATTCGGTTAGTCTCCCCCATCCACTCTTTGTATTATTGAAAATCCATTTAATAATCTTTAAATTTTAGTCCTGTCTTAATAGGTTAAAACAAATGTCATGCTGCATACAAGAAATTAAACAAGTTAAACAAATTACGAAAATGTCACAACTTAAACTCAAATTAAACAAATTTTCCAAGTTATATTATTACAATTGAAACAAAGATATATTATTACAATTTTACTAACAGAAAAAATGGCCAATCGATAAAAGATTTTTTATAATACTTCAATTCTTTCCCTTCTCTTCTAGCAACATGCACAAGTATATCTTCGCAAGCGGTGTATATTTCATCAACCATCACTTGAGCCTCACCCTTCTGTAATGGTTGGTTATGTAATTTTGTTCAAATAACTACAGAGATAAGTGTGCACACACCAACATTCCTAGTATTGGTCAGGTCCTTGAAATAGAAATGCTCGCTATAGTCACCGTGAGTGGTGGCAATGATTTAAGACCTTTAACAGGTGGATGCACTAGGAAGGGGAATGTTGAAGGAGGCGGGATTTGTGATGGAAATGTTGAAAGAGGTGACATTTGTTAGGGGAAACTCACAGAGGGGGGAAATGGAAATCATAAGAAGGAGGGTAAGGGAAACCTTGAGGAGGCATTAGGGGCTGAAAACCTTGAGTAAAAAAGGACATAATTTTCCAATTTCACTCGTCAAGGATTCCAAGTTAGTTCTAATCTCCTGAACATCCCCATCGATTTTGAACCAATGTTCCTCTTGGGTCGTGATATGATTCTTGACCGAAGAAAGCTCGTCCACGAGAGTTGCAGTGTGTTTTAATTTTATTTTTCGCATATGTGATCCAACACCTCTTTTCATTTTCTATTTCATCATAAGGGCTCGAACTTGACTGACTACTAATTGCCTCTATTCATTCCAGAGTCTTATGCAACTGCGGTGGAAATTTATTATCTTTGTCCCATCGGGCATGCACATACAAGTTTGCTCGATTTGGTTGTTTATCGGCATCTAGATTGTCCTTTGTCCTATTCGGCCATTCATTACTTTAAATCTTCATAGATTTTAGATCCCAACCTATGGACGTTAGTTTTTTTGCCCTATTTTTTTCAATTTTCTCCCTCTTGACCAACTTCTTGTCCTTTGGCTCATTTTTGAAAAATCATTCTTCTGATCAATCGACATTTCAATATTTAGAGGCACTTTGTCTCTCAGCAGCAAAATGTCATGGTTCGATACCCCTTTGGGAAATGTCTCTGCCGAAGGTTTCTTTAATATATTCTCAGCTGTTCAACAACCTGGGAAAGAACCGTCTGCTTTGTATGGTTGGGAAATGAAAACCACTTGTAGAGTTGATTATAGATGTCATCTTTAATGGCTTGATCAACTAGGTTCCAGTTGTTTGCTCCCCCGACTACCACATTCATTTTCCCAAGCGACAAACATTGGGATTTACATCTATGGAGGTCATTTTTATCACCAGTGGGGTTATTCCTGATAAGGTAGAACCCAATGGGCTTATTCTCATTTGACTGGGAGGTGTCAGCAGTGTTGGGTGGGAGAGTTGGAGCAATGATGGTTTGTTGCCTACTCGTACTTGAAGTTGTACTTGGAGTAGTGGACTAGACCAATGATTAAGTTGATAATTGCTCAACAATTGTTGATGAGAATTCTCGTTGGTGTGCACGAGATGAGAATCCTAGTAGGGTGTCACCTTGTCATTGGGTACATTTTGTCCATTGCCACTCGACATTATCTACAAAAATAAAAATTAATAAGAGACTATATAATTATAATAATTTGAAATTATAACTAACTAATCAAGTTTATGACTATATATATATATACCTTTTCAGAGTAAGACTTTAAAATATGTTCAATGTATTTTATCTCTATCCATTTGGTATTTGTTTTTTAAAACCTATGAATTTTTGCACGTGGCCAACTAGGAGGAAGCGTATCTATGATTGATGTATAAATGTACATGACATGAACTCCCATCTTTTTCAACTTATTGGCAAGATTTAACTTAACATGCATATGTCACGAGATATCATATTCTAGGTCAATGCTCTATGTACGTAGTTGTATCCATAATGGGTGAATTTTTTTCTGACTTCTCTAACAACATAAGTAAGATCAGGGCTATATCGTAATTATGTATGTAGGGTATATTCTCTACAGCATCATCCCAACTTTCAGGTAGGGAAAATATAATACGATCGAACATGCACTCTTGTTGGAGATCAACTCCACGATTTTCAAGGTAGTTGAATCGTTCGATCTTCTTATTCCCATATCTATAAATAGGAGTACCCTCTAAATGTCATGCACTAATAAAAGAGGTATAAGTGTGGTCCAATTGCAACCTCTCGTACTCTTGTTGTCAGTGATTATCACAGTGCCTTATTTCTCTTGAGAAAAATATACTAGGATGTGAATTTGAGTCCTACAAATAATGGCTCTAATTAATCATTAACAGTTATTCTTTTTTAACAAATCCAATTTAAGTTTATCTTATTTTAACATATGAGGTATAATGGTATATTATTTTGATTAAGATTTTGATTCATCACTACACTTCTCTTAACCCCATACGAACAAGAACTCCTCGTAAGTGTTAAGATACATTTTGTTAGGGTTTATTATGAGAGAGTTTGAAAGTCTATGTCTATTATAAATCCAAGCAATCCAACATCACTATCCAACAATCAAGCCAATAACCAATAATTATCTCGTACTTCTTCTACCATCTACATGATAAAACTCAACTCAACTTAACGCAACAAAGCCTTTTCCCAATTATTTAGGGTCGGCTATATGTATCCTATTTTCCCATTATATTCTGTTCAGCGCAATATCTTCAGTTAAATCACGTGATTTTTTTAGACACCCTGTGATAGGCGCAACGCATCGCTTAAGGGGAATGCCCTAGTACTAATGCGTATATTAATAGGATTCATGTTCATAAGGATTTGACAAAGTTTTAAGTTGGTTGTCATCAATTTGGTTCATAAATTAGGGTTTAGTAAATAGGTTTTAGGGTAGTTTCTCACTAAATTAGGATTTATTGAATAGGTTTTAGGGTAGTTTCTCACTAAATTAGGGTTTAGGGTAGTTTCTCACTAAATTAGGATCTATTAGATAGGGTATTTTTCCATTAATTTAAAAAAAGGGGCAAATTCTCCACTAATTGGGGTTTAAGAATTGAAAATTTTAAATATAGAGTTTTGAGCAAATTTTAAATTTTAAATTAGGGTAGTTTCTCACTAAATTAGGATTTAGTAAAAAGGGTTTAGGGCAAATTTTAATTAAGGTTAAAACACACACACATAAACATATACGCAAATACACAGAGTATATAGACACACATATACACAATACACACACACACACACACACACACACACACACACACACACACACACACATATATATATATATATATATATATATATGTGTGTGTGTGTGTGTGTGTGTGTGTTACCTAAGAGAGAGAGAGAGAGAGAGAGAGAGAGAAAGAGAGAGTCTCTGTGTGAATTGGCTAAAGGGTTTTGAGTTTATAAATAAAGAGGCTGGTCACGACTCAAGACCGTGACCTTTTTTCTCCACATCATCATTCGTGACCATGTCATAATAATCGTACTGGTCACAACCCATGATCTTAACCAATTCAAAATGGTCACGACCCAAAGCTGTGACCACGTTGGAAGGAATTTTGGCCATTGTCATGGGCTTGGTCACAGTTGGCCAATGACCGTGACCACGGTTGGAGGGAATTTTTGTGCAATTTTTTTACCATAATGGTCACGCATTGGTAACAACCATTGTCCGTGACCCGAGCTTATCACGATCTAGGGCCATGAACAGATTCTATTTTGGTCACAGAAGTCTATGGTCATGCAACTGGTCTCGTTTGTTTTTACGTTGATCATGAATTTGGGTCGTGATCAGCGGGTCAGGACTAAGACCGTGACCATCTGCCTATATGTTATCTCGACACTTAGAAGGTATACCCATAAACGTCTCAATGTACTTCATTATAGAAACTACACACATTTGATTCGAGAAACATGGTTCCCTAACTCCCCATTGATCCATATCGACCAATGCATATGTGAAGATGCCTTAGTTGACTCATCTATAGACTTTAAAGGGATACCTCAAGCGATTTCCATACCTAATAGGACTTTCCATTCCACATTCTTTTAATATCTTAAACATTACACCTGTAGCTCCATCAGTAAACCCATAAACAAAACATGTTTTGGTCGTTGATAAATCCGTGCACCTATTTTATGAAACTCCTTTAAATTTGAATTGGATGATATAATCCATTTCTTTTATCACCCATATATAGTATCATGAAACCGTTAGGTATTTTATATTTCACATGTTAATGACACATTGTTTCCCTTTGTAGACACAATATGCTCTATTATTTTGATAATAACTAAGAAAAATACTCTTATCACCTATGGAGTCTTTTGAAAGATGTTCCCGGTCTTTAAAATTATAGCAAACACTCCCTAAGGTTTTTAAGTATTTTAAATTATTTTTTTATTGTTCCAAAGTTCGTATGAAGTTTGTTTAGAATTCTTCCTTAGACAAGATTAATAGTGTGACACGCTGTTTGGACTGCCTTAACCCAAAAGTAATTTAGCAAATCCTTAGGATGTAACATTACCCGAGCCATTTCTTATATAGTTCGGTTTTTCCTTTCAGCAATGTCATTTTGCTGTGCAGTTTTAGGGGCACTAAGCTCATGCTAATAACTATATCCGAAGAAATAGTCCGTAACACCACTTTCTTTGAATTCGCCACCCTGGTCATTTCCAATACGTAATACTTAGGTATCCTTTTTATTTTTAATTTTTAAAATAATATTCAAAAAGTTCTTTAAACGTATCTGACTTATTTTTCATAAAAACAACCCAAGTAAAACATGTGAAGACATCCACAATAACAAGGATATAATTGTTGCCACGGAGGCTAACAGTACGAGAAGGACCCACGAGGTCCATGTGGAGAATTTCCAGGGGATTTGAAGTCATAATATCGTTAACCTTCTTATGAGGGGCCTTACTTATTTTCCTAACCCGACAAGGTCCATAAATAATATATTGAGATGGTTTTAGTTTAGGTAAACTTCTAACTAATTCTTGAGAGCTTAATCTGATTAAGTTATCAAAATCAGTATCGACGACAAGCTGTCTTCATCAGAAATCCTCTGAAAACATATTCAAGAAAAATGGATTTAATTCTTGGATCAATATGCTCAAACTACAGGATTTTATTTCACTTGACATGGCTACATGTTGATCGGCAATACTGTTATGATACCAAGAATTTTCTTAAATCAAGAGTTGCTCAGGTCGGGAGGTCCTCGATTATTGGTCGGCACCTATTACTGTTTGGATGCATTTGATAATGGTCGGAGATATCAGGTGCTGATCTATTGCAGGTCGGAAACATAATTTTTGCAATTTACAATTTCTTATAGTTGGTTGACAACAAGGTACGAGACCCCAGGAAAATTATTCCACGCACCAGACTAGCTTTCATGGTCGGCGACCATTGCTACGGTAACAAAAATAATGAAACCGCCTTAATTTAAGGTACCGGATACAAATCTGAGATCGAAATTTCGCTACAATGAGTCAAATCCCATTTTCCTCCTTTTAGAAAAAACCCTCCATGATTACAAGATATCAATAATTGTCAGCCAACTAAAGATTCGGTTGGGTTAAATTTTACTCTTCAAAACTCAAGCTTGCTTTGATTCGGTAAAGGTTCATACAAAACGGAGCCATCTGGTTCTGATCAGCGGCATCTATTAATCTTGATCGGCTAAAGCTTCTTTTGATGGCCTGACCAACATGGTGGCTCCTATATGTTGGTCGACAGATATATTGTAGGTCGGCAACCATGCTTGATCATTTGTTTTTTGGTTCTGGGAGATATTTTGTTAATTAGTCTTGGTCGGATAACCTGTTGTTGGTCGGACATAGATATTGTGATTAATTCGACAATATCAATCTTGGTGTTTTTGTTGGTCGGCGATACCAGGTGCTGATTTATTATTGGTTGGAGACCATTTTTGTTGGTTGGCGATACCAGGTGTTGATTTATTGTTGGTCGGAGAGCATTTTTGCTGGTCGGCGAAATTGTTCTGTTGGTCGGAGATCACTATAACGACGAAGGCAGAGGATAATAGCTGCTGGATTACTGGCGGGAGATCACATGAACAATATATATGTCAGAACATTTATTGGTCGGAGACAACTATTATACAGATTGAGTGATTCCCGACCTCCTCTTTGGTTGGTCGGCGACAAGGTTTCACAGGCTGAAAATCTTCCCGACCTATTACTTCTTGATCAGAACTTACAAAGCTGGTCGGCAAATATTTCACAGGTCGGGGCATCTCATAATTGCAAGTATGGCTGAATGTTTATCAGAGAGTAGGTCGGCGACTGGAAAATTTAGAATAAAAAACTTTGTTTTACTCATCGGCTACATCTGATTATTAGTCCGCGAACATTTAACATTCACTTCTGCTCGGAGATATATGGCATTGGTCGGCATGAATTTTGTGCTGGTTGGAGGCAGAAAATTCTATTTTCTACAACTCCCAGTAGGTAGATGAATGGTTGACATCAAATGGGATGGCTCCTCACCCGTTTTCTCATATGGCGGACAAGGAGTTTCCTATTTTGACTTTTCTAAAATAAGCTATTGCAACTTGGATTATTACACCAGCTTTCCATAACTCAAAACCACTACTTTGCTGCCAAAGGACAAGATTATCCCCTTATTCTAATCCTTATCCTTTATTAATTCAAAACATGAAACTCCTAACTGAAAATTTGCATGCAGAAAGATTAAAATGCATTACTGATTATTTTATGATTTATTAAATCACAAAAACTTCATGTGAAAAATATTCCTAGACCAAAAAATTATATTTGAGCATTTACTGAATTTCCAAATAATTCCTAGAGTGATAAATAATTTCTAAAAAATAACGTATATTTGGTCTTTTACTTAAAATTAAAATGTCTGGCATTTTTTTATAAAAATTTACCCACATTGACACACATTTGACACAAAACATATTATTTCATATTTTGAAATTGTTATTGCTTTATGCTGATACACATCATATATTTTGGCTGAATAATTATTCTCATGACTAACTATCTGAACTAGTCTCAACAGGAGGTCGAGCAACTTATTAAAATTCCATAGGGACATGATTCAATCTCGACAAAAGCTCAACCACAATCTTTAACTTCTGGAAATTGTTATTTCCCGACATCAGGAAATTTTTCCTCGACATATTAGCCAACATATATTATTTCATATTTTGAAATGAATATTTTTATTGCCCGAGCATATACATATCATATATATTGATTAGATGACAAAATTATTCTCATGACTAATCAATTCAGTCTACACACATGGTAGAGCAAGTTATTAATTTTTACAGGTACAATTTTTAGTCTCGACTAAGTATTCGGCCGTGACTGCCTGTAAATCTTATTAATGCTCCGATATATATATTCGATCAAGCACAAATAGCTACTCAACCACAATCTTAAACTTCTGGAAAATATTATCATTGCTCGGCATTATGAAGTATTATCTCAGCGAGGAACTATTCATTTTATTATTGCTCTGATATATGTTCAAGAACGAATTATTCTATATATCCGTTCGTATTCATATTCTATATTCATCTCATCATGGAGCTCGACGAAATACTTATTATCATATTCAGCTCCGAGGAAAAGCTACGACATATATTATATTTCACCCCCAACGGATAGTTGGTCGGGGTAATTCTTATTTATATTCAAGCCCAGCAAAGTTCTCGGCCATATTCTTATATTGTGGAAAATATTATTCTTATTCGGCATTATGCAATTTTGCCTCGACAGATCAGCAAGACAGTTTATTATTATTCTAAATCATTCTTTATGTCTATGCATATTTTATATTTATCTCGGCATGGAGCTCGAAAAATTTCTTCTCTCTATATATATTCATCTTCAAGGAAGTCTTCAACATTTATTATATCTTATTCCGAACAATCTGTTGGTCAGCTCCGAGGAGGTCTCCAGCATTTATATTATCTTATTCCCAACAATCTGTTGGTCACCTCTGAGGAGGTCTCCAACATTTATTATATCTTATTCCCAACAATCTGTTGGCCAGCTCCGAGAAAGTCTCTAGCATTTATTATCAATTACCACCAACTCCGGTTGGTCGGAAACAAACAAAATCCAACTCCGGTTGGTCGACAAAATCCAACTCCGGTTGGTCGATAAAATCCAACTCCGGTTGGTCGATAAATCTCCTCCAACTTCGGTTGGTCGGGAATCAATCTCTTCTAACTCTGGTTGGTCGGGAACAAATCTCCACCAACTCCGGTTGGTCGGCAAATCAATTTACAATCAACTCCGGTTGGTTAAACTAAGCAGGATCATGGGATGAAAGTTGTTTCATTGCTTAGGCCCAAAGTGTGATAAGCCACTATAATTAAACAGTAGGTGGAGCAAGTTTCATTGTCTATGAAAAATAGGACAATTTATCCTTCTACATATATATTCATCAGCAAACAACAAGCAAAGCATCTTACAAAGTATTTCCAAGAAAATGAAAATGCAAACATGCAAAGATCTCAGGGAGTCATATCAGGGAACATTTCCTCGGCCTTATTTTTCTAGCAAGACCGACATACTTCAAGGCCAAGAAAGCATTCAAAGTTCATATTCCACACTTGGGTGCTTCTATTACAGATATAGTGTTCATTCGGTGGAACATTCTTATAACATCATGCAGTCGAGCATTAAATTAAACTTCACAAACTTACACGGTCGGGGCCCCGACCAATCATCATTCATGAGTTATTTTTCTTGCTTAAGAGCTAGTTGTTCTGTTGAAGTTCAGGAGGCATATTGAAGTTCAGGAGGCATGTTGAAGTTCAGGAGGCATATTGAAGTTCAGGAGCCATATTCATGTTCAGGAGTTATTATGTACATTCAGGAGTCAGATTCAGCATCTACATCACTGAGATCTTTACTACTACTATCCTGACCAATAATGAAGAAGAAGTTGTATGAAAATGTTTCGAAGTCCACCACTAGCTTGGTACTAACAAGATTGAAGAGTTGGGTTCAAAAGCTAGTATGTTACTCGACAAAGTATTCAGAGGAGCATAAATAAAAAAAATTAAGCACGTGAAGTTAGCGCTCAGTTGCTCGGCATAGGAGGTAGTTGGTCGGCTAGCAAACCAATTAATATACTTAAAGATTATGATAAGTTACAAGCTGCATACTATGGCATGGCTGCATCCAAATTCCCAGGGGTGATACATAGCACACGTTCACTTGACGAACGGAGTTCCTCAAAAGAGATATTAGCAATCATCGATCAGCCTACATCATATGTCATCCAGGAGATAGTGAACTTTATGTTGAACAAATCAAGAAGGTAGATCAAGAATTTCACGAGCACCGAGCAACACTGCAGAATAAATACTCCATCCTTTCAGTAAACCATCGAGCATGGAGCATTGGGGGCTTCTGTTGATGCAAAAATTCTCCATCTACGAGGACCAATCATAAAAGGACACATGTCATCCTACGTGGCAATATTCGGCGCCCGAGGAGAGATAGTCGGCACCCGAGGAGAGTTGGTCGGCATACCAACCAGGAAGATCAAAGGATAACTATGCATTTAATGTGCACTAATGAAGATGACAACGCATTTAATGAGCCTTAATGTACATTTATACTGTATTAATAGATGACAACACATAGCATACCAAGCAATTCAAGGAAGACCAACCATTATAGAAGGCCAATAATTAGATTCATTGTATGTAGACATAAATGTCTGAATGTATAAAGACATTGTATCTCTTTATCTCCCATCACCATAAATACATGTATTCCCTTAGCCAAGGGGAGGGGACGGTGAGACAACTAAGAAACACCATACACAAGATACACATTCTTTCTCTCTCTACACCATATTGTGCTATTGTAAACCCCTGGGAATTAAATAACAGTGGACGTAGGCTTTATTCATAGCCGAACAACTTTAAAAACCTTTGTCTCTTATATGTTTGATGTGAATGTTTATCTTCATCTTCAATCTCATCCTCATCATTTATCTGCTGTTGACGCCACTAAAATGGCAGTGGCCATTTTCTGTCTTCAACAGATTGGCGTTGTCTGTGGGAACGTGTTACAAGCATTGTTCTCCATCAAAAGCTAAGTTTTTCTTTATTTTTATATGAACAATTATGTATATTGTTTCATTCAATCATGAATCTCGTATATATATTCACGAACTTTTATTTTTTAGAATCCATATAACACTATTATATAGAATGATTTATCATATTATATGCAATCTAAAATTGAGGGATGTTAACCCCACTGTTGTGTTCACATATAGATATGGACGATCATGTCAAAATTGGATAATTTTTATTGTTGATTCTAAAATGAATTTTGACAGATCTTTGATGACTATTCATATCCCCATCATATTTTTAGTCAAAGAAGAGTAAAAGTTAAAATCAAAAACAATTTTCTCTCTCTCGATAATCACAATTCTGACCCAGATCTGCTTCAAAAGTTCTCATCAATTTGATTCATTAAAATATATATATATATATTCAGTGTTAGACAATTTTCATCATGAATGTCAAAAGTCTATGACTTCTTGAAAATGTTCTGGGCAAACCCTTTCATAGAATTACATAAGGACACGCTTGTATAAAGATATATATGAGATATTTTGATCACTCACATTGATTGACATAGACATCACTGAATTTATCTATTATTTTGATTCTTATGCATATCTGTCGTCAAATCTGGATTAGTATGCATTTTTGTAATAAATAACAATTGCAATTGTTCCCTGGATCAATAGGGAGTTGAAAAGACTCGGAATATGATGACTTGAATATCTGATAAGATTCACCATATTCTGGCAATTAATTACACCGATCGACGGATATTTAACAAGTCAGGAAGTTTATGCTCTCAAATGAAATATGTGTAAAATGAGGACAATCCCAATAAATGATCTCATCTTCGTACGCTTCCTAATTTTTTTTTGAAACCAGAGCTCTGAACATATCAGGGCTTCAGTGTGATTCAGGGGATTTTCGAAAGATCTTTTTTGTACCTCTTATATGAATTATATAGGTCGACATTATTTAATGTTGATCGGAATCCAATATGCTAGAGGTCGGTGACGATTATATCCAAAAGACCCATACATCATCAAAGCTACTTTTTTTGACCAACATGGTCACATCACTAGAGTCATTTTCATGTCATCTATTGCTGTTCAGAATCAAACATTAGAGGAATATGTGGCCGGAGTAGACCATCATCTTAAGGCTATCAAGGTTACAAATCTTCCCCTCACACTTTCCAGGTCGACGACAAGCTGTCTTCATCAGAAATCCTCTGAAAACATATTCAAGAAAAATGGATTTAATTCTTGGATAAATATGATCAAACTATCGGATTTTATTTCACTTGACATGGCTACATGTTGATCGGCAATACTGTTATGATACCAAGAATTTTCTTAAATCAAGAGTTTCTCAGGTCGGGAGGTCGTCGATTATTGGTCGGCACCTATTACTGTTCGGATGCATTTGATAATGGTCGGAGATATCAAGTGCTGATCTATTGCTGGTCGGAAACATAATTTTTGCAATTTAAAATTTCTTATAGTTGGTCGGCAACAAGGTATGAGACCCCAGGAAAATTTTTCCACGCACCAAACTAGCTTTCATGGTCGGCGGCCATTGCTACGGCAACAAAAATAATGAAACCGCCTTAATTTAAGGTACCGAATACAAATCTGAGATCAAAATTTCTCTACAATGAGTCAGATCCCATTTTCCTCATTTTAGAAAAACCCCTCCATGATTACAAGATATCAATAATTTCGAGCCAACTAAAGATTCGGTTGGGTTAAATTTTACTCTTCAAAACTCAAGCCTTCTTTGATTCGGTAAAAGGTTCATACAAAACGGAGCCATCTGGTACTGATCAACAGCATCTATTATTCTTGATCGGCTAAAGCTTCTTTTGATGTCCTGACCAACATGGTGGCTCCTATATGTTGGTCGACAGATATATTGTAGGTCGGCAACCATGCTTGATCATTTGTTTTTTGGTTCTGGGAGATATTTTGTTAATTAGTCTTGGTCGAAGAACCTGTTGTTGGTTGGACATAGATATTGCGATTAATTCGACAATATCAATCTTGGTGTTTTTGTTGGTCGGCCATACTAGGTGCTGATTTATTGTTGGTTGGAAACCATTTTTGTTGGTCGGCGGTACCAGGTGTTGATTTATTGTTGGTCGGAGAGCATTTTTGCTGGTCGTCGAAATTGTTCTGTTGGTCGGAGATCACTATAACGACGAAGGCAGAGGATAATAGCTGCTGGATTACTGGCGGAAGATCACATGAATAATATATATGTCAGAACATTTATTGGTCGGAGACAACTATTATACAGATTGAGTGATTCCCGACCTCCTCTTTGGTTGGTCGGCGGCAAGGTTTCACAGGTTGAAAAGCTTCTCGACCTACTACTTCTTGATCAGAACTTACAAAGCTGGTCGGCAAATATTTCACAGGTCGGGGCATCTCATAATTGCAAGTATGGCTGAATGTTTATCGGAGAGCAAGTCGACGACTGGAAAATTTAGAATAGAAAACTTTGTTTTACTCATCGGCTACATCTGATTATTAGTCGGTGAACATTTAACATTCACTTCTGCTCGGAGATATATGGCATTGGTCGGCATGAATTTTGTGCTGGTCGGAGGCAAAAAATTCTATTTTCTACAACTCCCAGTAGGTCGATGAATGGTTGACATCAAATGGGATGGCTCCTCACCCGTTTTCTCATATGGCGGACAAGGAGTTTACTTTTTTGACTTTTCTAAAATAAGCTATTGCAACTTGGATTATTACACCAGCTTTCCATAACTTAAAATCACTACTTTGCTGCCAAAGGACAAGATTATCCCCTTATTTTAATCCTTATCCTGTATTAATTCAAAACATGAAACTCCTAACTGAAAATTTGCATGGAGAAAGATTAAAATGCATTACTGATTATTTTCTGATTTATTAAATCACAAAAACTTCATGTGAAAAATATTCCTAGACCAAAAAATTATATTTGAGCATTTACTGAATTTCCAAATAATTCCTAGAGTGATAAATAATTTCTAAAAAATCAACGTATATTTGGTCTTTTACTTAAAATTAAAATGTCTGGCATTTTTTTATAAAAATTTGCCCACATTGACACACATTTGACACAAAACATATTATTTCATATTTTGAAATTGTTATTGCTTTATGCTGATACACATCATATATTTTGGCTGAATAATTATTCTCATGACTAACTATGTGAACTAGTCTTAACAGGAGGTCGAGCAACTTATTAAAATTCCATAGGGACATGATTCAATCCCGATAAAAGCTCAACCACAATCTTTAACTTCTAGAAATTGTTATTGCTCGACATCAGGAAATTTTTCCTCGACATATTAGCCAACATATATTATTTCATATTTTGAAATTAATATTTTTATTGCCCGAGCATATACATATCATATATATTGATTAGATGACTAAATTATTCTCATGACTAATCAATTCAGCCTACACACATGGTAGAGAAAGTTATTAATTTTTACAGGTACAATTTTTAGTCTCGGCTAAGTATTCGACCTTGATTGCCTGGAAATCTTATTAATGCTCCGATATATATATTCAATCAAGCACAAATAGCTACTCAGCCCCAATCTTAAACTTCTGGAAAATATTATCATTGCTCGGCATTATGAAGTTTTATCTCAACGAGGAACTATTCATTTTATTATTGCTCTGATATATGTTCAAGCGCAAATTATTCTATATATCCGTTCGGATTCATATTCTATATTCATCTCATCATGGAGCTCGACGAAATACTTATTATCATATTCAGTTCCAAGGAAAAGCTACGACAGATATTATATTTCACCCCCAACGGATAGTTGGTCGGGGTAATTCTTATTTATATTCAATCCCAACAAAGTTCTCGGCCATATTCTTATATTGTGGAAAATATTATTCTTATTCGGCATTATGCAATTTTGCCTTGATAGATCAGCAAGACAGTTTATTATTATTCTAAATCATTCTTTATGTCTATGCATATTTTATATTCAGCTTCAAGGAAATCTTCAACATTTATTATATCTTATTCCCAACAATCTGTTGGTCAGTTCCGAGGAGGTCTCCAGCATTTATATTATCTTATTCCCAACAATCTATTGGTCAGCTCCGAGGAGGTCTCCAACATTTATTATATCTTATTCCCAATAATCTGTTGGTCAACTCCGAGAAAGTCTCTAGAATTTATTATCAATTACCACCAACTCCGGTTGGTCGGAAACAAACAAAATCCAACTCCGGTTGGTCGACAAAGTCCAACTCCGGTTGGTCGATAAAATCCAACTCCAGTTGGTAGATAAAATCCAACTCCGGTTGGTCGACAAAATCCAACTCTGGCTGGTCGATAAAATCCAACTCCGGTTGGTCGATAAATCTCCTCCAACTTCGGTTGGTCGGGAATCAATCTCTTCTAACTCTGGTTGGTCGGGAACAAATCTCCACTAACTCCGGTTGGTCGACAAATCAATTTACAATCAACTCCGGTTGGTTAAACTAAGCAGGATCATGGGATGAAAGTTGTTTCATTGCTTAGGCCCAAAGTGTGATAAGCCACTATAATTAAACAGTAGGTGGAGCAAGTTTCATTGTCTATGAAAAATAGGACAATTTATCCTTCTACATATATATTCATCAGCAAACAACAAGCAAAGCATCTTACAAAGTATTTCCAAGAAAATGAAAATGCAAACATGCAAAGATCTCAGGGAGTCATATCAGGGAACATTTCCTCGGCCTTATTTTTCTAGCAAGACCGACATACTTCAAGGCCAAGAAAGCATTCAAAGTTCATATTCAACACTTGGGTGCTTCTATTACAGATATAGTTGTTCATTCGGTGGAACATTCTTATAACATCATGCAGTCGAGCATTAAATTCAACTTCACAAACTTACACGGTCGGGGTCCCGACCAATCATAATTCAGGACTTATTTTTCTTGCTCAAGAGTTAGTTGTGCTGTTGAAGTTCAGGAGGCATATTGAAGTTCAGGAGGTATGTTTAAGTTCAGGAGCCATATTGAAGTTGAGGAGGCATATTGAAGTTTAGGAGCCATATTGAAGTTCAGGAGGCATGTTGAAGTTCACGAGTTATTATGTACATTCAGGAGTCAGATTCAGCATCTACATCACTGAGATCTTTACTACTACTGTCCTGACCAATAATGAAGAAGAAGTTGTATGAAAATGTTTCGAAGTCCACCACTAGCTTGGTACTAACAAGATTGAAGAGTTGGGTTGAAAAGCTAGTATGTTACTCGACAAAGTATTCAGAGGAGCATAAATTAGAAAAATCAAGCACGTGAAGTTAGCACTCAGTTGCTCGGCACAGGAGGCGGTTGGTCGGCTAGCAAACCAATTAATATACTTGAAGATTATGATAAGCTACAACCTGCATACTATGGCATGGTTGTATCCAAATTCCCAGGGGTGATACATATCACACGTTCACTTGACAAACGGAGTTCCTCAAAAGAGATATTAGCAACCATCGATCAGCCTGCATCATATATCATCCAGGAGATAGTGCACTTTATGTTTAACAAATCAAGAAGGTAGATCAAGAATTTCACGAGCACCAAGCAACACTGCAGAATAAATACTCCATCCTTTCAGTAAACCATCGAGCATGGAGCATTGGGGGCTTCAGTTGACGCAAAAATTCTCCATCTATGAGGACCAATCATAAAAGGACGCATATCATCCTACGTGGCAATATTCGGCACCCGAGGAGAGCTGGTCGACACACGAGGAGAGATAGTCGGCACCCGAGGAGAGTTGGTTGGCATATCAACCAGGAAGATCAAAGGATAACTATGCATTTAATGTGCATTAATGAAGACGACAACGCATTTAATGAGCCTTAATGTACATTTTTACTGTATTAATAGATGACAACACATAGCATACCAAGCAATTCAAGGAAGACCAACCATCATAGAAGGCCAACAATTAGATTCATTGTATGTAGACATAAATTTCTGAATGTATAAAGACATTGTATCTCTTTATCTCCCATCACTATAAATACATGTATTCCCTTAGCCAAGGGAAGGGGACGGAGAGACAACTAAGAAGCACCATACACAAGATACACATTATTTCTCTCTCTACGCCATATTGTGCTATTGTAAACCCTTGGGAATAAAATAACAGTGGATGTAGGCTTTATTCATAGCCGAACCACTTTAAAAACCTTTGTCTCTTATATGTTTGGATGGCTTGACATTATTTTCTAAACCGTTAAAGATAAGTTTATATTCGTTTTGAATATGAGGTCTAACTGTAACAAATTTTTTATTTTGTGCAAAGCCTCTTAAAGGGGGGATCACATACTTAGATTTGTTGCCAGGCTTCTGCTAAAGAATACACGTATTTTTAGTTACTTGTGAGATTTATTATTTAACGGTGGCTTTTTGAGAACTTTGGAAAGTTTGACTTGGTCAATTCGGAAAATTCCCAGAGAATACAAGCACAGTTTCATTTTTATCAATGACATTATTTCCATTGTGTTTTTTTCAAAACCAAGTCCAGTTTTATCTTCAGCATTAATTTTTCTAGAGCTTATGATTTTATCACAAGTTTTTGCATTTGTTTCAAAATGAAAACATTTCTTGAAAATGTTTGAAACTTTTACTTTATATTCTTCTAGCTCAATCAATGTGGCTTTGTATATTTGTTTAAAACATAATTTCTCTCAGGGAGATTTGTTATTTCAAACATAAATTCTTTTGTTTAAGTCTCATGAGATATATATTGACTATTATAGTCTTGAGCATTCTGCCTAATAATCCTAGTTAAACTTCCCACAGTTTCAATCAAGTTTTTCACCACTTTTCAAGTCTGGAATATTTCTTTAAATTTTTAGCATACAAATCTTGAAAATTTGGCAAATCATCATCATCGGAATCACTAAGTATAGTGTGTGAGTTGTTCCCTAATGGTTTATTTATAAATTTTAAACTCACACCCCATTCAGTTTATCAAATTGGTTATCGCTTTGATTTACACACCTACTTGACTCATTTTCCATAATAGTCACAATATTGGGTACACAATTAGTGTACGCATATTAAGCAAAGCATCAATCACAGAATCAATAGGCAAGCATGGTTTATCATCATTATACACAAATTTAGCATAAAAATACACTCAAAATTCATTAATCTCAGAAGTCCCTGGCTCATCATCTTTCGAGTCACTTGATTTATCCCAAGATTAGCATATATGGGCCTTAGGTGTGGTTTTGACTTTAGATTTTCACCTATTATCATAATAACCCATGTTTCCATATTTATGACACTGAATGTTGCTATGGTCTTTCTTGGTCTTTTGATTACTATTAGTGTTATTTTGTTTGTCAAAATTCCAGTCATGAGGTTTTGAACCTTAAAGGTTTTGATAACCCTCTTCTCTTATTTAATAGCCATAGCATTTCTAAACTTGATTATACTTTTAAAATGTTTACTCATAAGGGTTATTTGTCTTTCAAGACTCTTAAGATCACAGTCTTCACCTAAGTCTACATCAAGTATGGGATAGTTAAGTTAGGCCTAGTTATTTTAAAAGATAAAATAAATTTGATCCATTGGTTCTCTTATAAGTTGGGGTAATCTGTCTTTTATACCCAAGTCCCATTGCAACAGTTCTGAACTTGCTACTCCATAGTTCAGTGATCAAATTGGGGTCATCCATTTCTTCAATGGCATAACATTTATCATCAAAAGTTTAAGGAAAAGACCTATGAAAAATGTTTCTTCTATCATAAATAATTCCATTTTCATGAAACTTTGTGATTATATTAGTTCATTTGATGTACAAGTCGTTAAATGTTTCAGTATCATTCATCATCAGGGTATTATATTATTGAATGAGCATCTGAGTTTTCCTGCCTTGACACGCTCATCACCTTCATGAGTAGTGATCGGCGTGTCCCAGGCTTCTTTAAAATTAGTACATATAGATATTCTTTTGAATTCATACTCATTCACTAACATGAAGATACAGTTTTACCCTTATTCTTGTACAAAGACATTTGTTTCTCTTCTATAGTGAACTCACTCAACATTTTCTTAATTCTTATAGTGCTTCTGTCACTAATCGGTCTAGTAAGGTCAGAATACACTTTGTTAATAGTTTCCCATACCTCATCTCCTAAGGTGACCTGGATGAAAGAAATAGTCCTTAATTTCCAGTAAGGGAAATTATGTTAATTGAAAACAGGATGTCGGGAAAGATTATCAAGTTTTATTAATTTTTAGTCCATTTTGAAATAAGAATAGTTTTAAAAGCTCGGGATCATTTTTTTAAACCGCTCTGATTCCACTTGAAAAAGATCAACTCTAAGTTCATAACAAAGTTAAAAGTATAAAGTTGAAAATCCGAAATAACTTTTTGAAGAAACTCTTATTGTATAAAAAAATAATTAACACGAGATGTGTAAAAATAAGAAACACTTTAATAGACTTAAGATTTGTAATTCTTGGTATAATGAAACAAGTCAAATAATTTGTTTCTACTAAACCATAATGAATTAGATAAGAATATAAGTTTAAGAAGATGTATAGTGAGCACAACACTAGATCTAAAGTGGTAAAACCCTAAACCTAGGAGAAACATCCATGGCTCCCTCTACGGAGAAAAATAAAATAATTCCACTAAACAAATAATAGGGCTTACAATAACAAACATGCAACATATCAAAACAAAAAAAATATACTTAACAATAAACAACACCTCAAGGTATCTTTCTGATCCATCCTCTTGATGTAAGAAACATTCTAATAAGCTTCACGTTGACTAGGAATTTTATCCTCCATATAACCACCACACAGTCTAAGTGTTTGTGTGATAGAGAATAGACAGAGATATAACTTTCCAAGAGAATGGAATCTAAATAAAGGATCTTGCTTTGTATGGAATAAGTGGTTGACCTTTGTAAGAGGGTAGATTTCAAGTAATTCTGGAGTTACGTGCGAGAGAAATTCTGAAGAATTAAGTCAATCCCCCGATTTACGGCCTTTAATATATTACTACTGTGATGTGAGTGGTTCAAATTGGTTAGATCTTTCCCAATGATTCTGGACAGAACTTGTACGCAGTATTTGAAGGGAAATGCTTTTTTTATCATAGAGATAGTCCTCAAAAAGATCAATATATCGTGAGCTAATCTTTTGACTGCATGTAGTACACATCACCATTATTTGGGTCAAGGGGAACATAACTTTATCCCCTTGGCTAGGCTACGGAACTATATTGTGATTTGCATTGAGAATTCATGCATCTGTTTAGTTCAAATGCTTTTCTGCTCGAGAAAATTTGTATTCTAAAATCCATTCTCTCACCAACATCTATGATGCTCCCAACGTGACCAAAGGGTTTATTCTCGCCATGAAGACGTGTTCATAAAACAGTGACTTATTCAATATGAAAATGCAAGTCACACACGCACAGTTAAGTATAGACATACCTATCACATTACAAAAGGCTTCTATATGGAAGAATCTAATCAAAGTTACCAAAAATTATTTAAGAGACTTTAGATCTTCGGAGAATAACACTAAAATAGATCTAAAAGAATATTTTCTTGAAGAAAAGATTTTAAAATTTATAAAATTAGTTTCTCAAAAATTTTAAGATCTAAACAGTTAGATAGTTTTTTTATATATTCTACTTCAAGAGAAAATATATGAATCTTTAAAGGAAACATACATGCAGAATAAGATCCACTCAAAATATCATAAAACAAATAAATATTTTCAAAAATAATTTTAAGGTTGATATTTCGGACAACAAAAACTCAATAGTGTGTGAAAACTGTATCTCAGAGTTTTAAACCTTGATTTAATGAGTAAAATCAATCTTTAAAACCAACGAGCAATTGTTGTTCAGTTGGAGAAAAAAACCCTAGGAGTTTAAACTTTAAACTCAGAAACACCCAACACGGCGGTGTATGAAATAAACCCTAGGATAAACTATACGTTTTAGCCTTTCTCTGTCTTAATTTTCTCTCTGATTTTCCCATCTCTTTATTCTCTCTGATCACACTCTTTATTCTTTTTTCTCCTTCTAGATTGAGCAAAAGCTGAGAAGTAAAGACGATGAGAGCTTAAATACAAGATGGTGATGGTTCTTGATTCTAGGTCTGAAATCAACGGTTGGGATTAAGGCTACCTACTGAGATTGAATCCAATGGTTGATAATGAAGCTTCTCAAGTAATCTAAATCGGGTATAATAGGTAAAAGGTTGTGGCTATGGATTTGTCAATCAGGATGTCATATGGATCGAGATAAGCTTATCCTAAGCATTAAATTAGTTTGACACAACGATGTATAATAAACCTCACTAATTTGAGAGAACGGAAACATAACTCCAACCAACCACACACAACCAACTGGACTCCACTAACTAATCTCTTAATAAACCAGATTAAGTTAGAAGAAGAATTAATTAAATAAAATTCCATGTTTAATAAAATAAATTTAAAAGGTTTTATTAAAGAAGAAAATTGATTTTTAACCTTAAATAAATTTTTAAAAAAATGCTGAAAAATATCTAACAATTATATAAGCATGAAATGCAATATTTGTCCTAATTGTGTAGTGTTTTTACCTTCTTACCATACTTGAGGCTGAATATGAAAACATTTTTAAAGTAGTCTTGAATCTTCTTGGACTTAAAAAAGAACCCTATTAGGTGATCACATTTAGAAATAAACCTTTTTGTCTACATATACAAACTTGTTGAAAGACATATGCAGTGTAAACACAAAGTCAACTGGATATGGTGTTTCATGGTAAAATTTATAAAATTTAAAGAATTTTGGTGTGAATTAAAATTATTTTGAAATGTCCTTTTTATTTGTTAATTTCATTATAGGAATTTCTCTAGACCCCTGAGGGCAAGATGGTCTTTTGGGCATATCTTGGTGGCTAAGTTGGGATTTGGAAGAAGCTCTTATGTGTGATTATTATGTATATTTGTTACGTGTGAGTCATAAAGAAAAGAAAAAAGAAAAAAAATTAGATGACTGAGATGAAGTGGAACCTGAGACCGCGGCTCAACCTTACTGCGACTGTGGCCAGGACCTTATGACCACGAGAATAGTTAGCATGACTGCGACTCTGAGGTCTCGTAACCTAACTGTGGTATAGGTCGTGGGTCGTGCAGGGAAGGTCCTATGTATTTCATTTTGGGCAAGATTTCATTTTCTATTTCATTTTACCCGTCAAACCAAACCCTAAACCTTATTATTCTCTTCATCCCTAACTCTCAACTCAAAACCCCATTAAAGTCGAACTTCAAAGCTCCATATGAGGACCTTAAGCTTGGGTTTTAGGTACACTTCAAGAGGCAAAGTTGCTCAAATTTTTGAGGAGTAAGATTTCAGATATGGTTTAAGGTAAGAATACTCTACCTTTCCCATTTGGTATTTTGTGATTTGGATATTGCCTATTGAATAATTTAAGAACGTTTTGAAGTCTAAATTGATATTTAAACTTTAGAAATTGATATATTAGTTCGTGAAACCCTGTTTGATGAATATGCTTAGAAAATGTTTAAGCGAAGTAAATAATGTGATTGTTGTTTATATGAGAAAATTAAAATGACCAAGAGTTGATATACATGCCCTATGAACTTGAGAATTGAAATATAAGTTATGTGTGTACTCATCACATGATATTGTATTCATTAGAGAATATTGTGAACCTCACTTGAAATATGTATGAATTATTGATGTATGAAATGGTGTTTGTACCCTTGGAAATTGATATAATCCGTTTGGGAATTAACAATAATAAACAAAAGAAAATATTTTTTGAGATTTTAAATTGCATATGTTTATCGAGAGGAATATTGATTTAGCAACTTTGATGATGTTGGGATTTAGTTGATGATTAGTTATTGTTGTTGTTGTAGAATATATTTGTGATTTATTGACTTTCCTTGTGAGGGACTTATTGGCTTTATGATGTCTTTGGGGTCGAAGAGGCATTAATAATATTATTGTGGAGATTAGGATGCTTGGATTTTTTAATATGGGGTTGGTATTGATAATGTGTTATTCTAATTCGTTATTGGGACTTAGATTCGTTGGATGTTATTTACTGTTGGTGAGACTTTGACTATAATGATGGTTGGCAATATGGTTTATATTGTTGATTATATGTTATTAAAGAGGTGGTAGATGATGATGGCTTACGATTTTTGTCTTTGGGCGTTATGTCACTTAGGGTACATGTTGATTGAATTTGGGGTAATAACATATGGATTATGTACATATAGGTATTGAATGAATGTAGATCATGATGTTAAGGATAGTTTTTTACCCTATAGGGTTTACTTGATAAATTAATGTCGAAATCCCTATACAGATTATTTAGGATAAACGATGTTAATTAAGAGAAAGGTTTGGTTGAAGTGAATGTGGGATTTAAGAGTGATTAGAATTCTTGGGAGTATGATTAATTTTCTAAGGTTAGGTAATATAATGAGATGTGTTGACAATCATAGAGTGAGATATGGGTTTCATGTGAGTTTTGTGCTTTTAATTGAATGGAGTTATGATAGTAGGTAGGGAAAATCGAGTTTAGTGTTTGTTCACTCTTAAAAACTACATAATCTAGACAAAAGTGTATCGAAAGGGTTCCTTATTTGGATTTCACTTTGGTGAGATGTCTCATGCATGGAGTATAGAGAAGGTAGGAGTTTAGAGTTTAGTAAGTTACGTACGTAAATTCTAACAGTGAGGATATGAGTTTTGGGTAAGTGGTTATTGTTGTGTATCACTTGTGAGAGAGTTAATGAAATGTATGAATTATGGGATTGTATGAATTTTATGATTTTTTTTTAAATGTAGAACTTGTAAGTTCTGTATAGAGACGTGAAAATTGTAGATTTGATATTAAAAGGTATGACTTGCGAGTAAACTTTGTTCATGAATGATGAGTTGTATGAAGGACATATGGAGTACCTTACTAATAAAGTGATTATTTTATGGGTTTTGCAGCAGATAAAATTGGTAAATTGAGGTAGATTCCTTGGTGTTCAGATTTGTGAGTTGATTGTTCTTTGATCTCAATTAATACCTAATTTAAACATTAGTGTATCAGGGGGGGTCCTTGTTTGTATTTCATTTATGAGATTTCCCACGCATGGACTTTAGAGAAGGTTAGGAGTCAGGATCTTATGGAAGTATAAATTTATTCGAGCTAATCTAAATAATGTTTTAAGGGTGTGACTAGAGATAGTACTCTTATATTGACGTATTCGAGGAGTACGGTTATGTATGGAGTGTTGGTGTATTATACGAGCTATGAAAATACGTGATAGTATGCAAATATTATGTATTTCATCTCTCGAACCTACGCATTTTAGCCCCCTCGGGTGCCTTAATCTCTATATTTAAGCCCGTTAACTAGACAACCACAGTTTATATTGTTAACATGCTATATGAGGTATAATTGGGCATTTGTAGGTATTTAGGTACTAAGAATGGAGTTCGGACGCATTCCACTCAAGTTCCGTATGCAATCGCATGTTCAAGGGCAATTCGATTAATTCACAGTTTGGGCACCTGAACCAACATCTCACGAAAGTTATATCCCTCCTCGCAAGCTTTGCGTGGCCTTGAACGGTGCGCGAATCCGATCCCTAATGAAGAAGTTACGACGTTTCTAGAGGAAGGGAATTCCAAACCAACCAAAACAGGAGGAAGATTATGTAGCCCTGCTTGATCGATCGATTGATTAAAAGGATTGATTGATCGATCCTTCATATTTTGGCCATCGTGGGGAGACATTGGGCTTTATTTTTCACCATCAATCAATCGACCAAAGGGGTCGATCGATCGATCCCCTGCTTTTTTGAGATATTTTCCTTTTCTTTTCTTTCTTCTTTTCTTTTATCCCAACTTACTATATAAGGGATTTTTGTGTAAATATCAGATATATTCAATTTTAATTAGTTTTTAGCTTAGGGTTTTGGATTTTGAGAGCTTGGTTTCATTTCTCTTTGGGTTGACAACCATTTGGGGTATGTTTGTTGAACTTTCCACTTCCTTTACCATTAATAAACTTGTTCTTATTTAATTCTTTCTTTGTAGATCAGTTTCATGCTTTATTAATTAGTTTACTTGCTTTATTTATTGCTTTCCTAGTTTAATTAGTTGAATTTAGTTTAATTCATGTATTACCCTTAGATAAATAGGATCGAGATTTTGTTCCGCCATTATTGGGCCCCGTGATCCGAAAATTAGGTTTTGAGCAAAATTGAGTTTAATTGAACCCACGCGTATTAAAGTCGAATTATTACACGTTTAACTTTCTCTCTCATGCATCGTTAGTGTTTATAGCGATAATCCGAATTTAATACGCGTGCGACCAATTTTCGGTTAAGTGTTTATTCACTCAACTTTGGCTTAAATTCCTTATTGTGTGAAGTTTATGATTAATTGATAATGCTCGATGAAATTGCTCTCGAGCCAGAATTTTGATTAGTAGTTGTTTCGATCCGTATGGTTGGATAATATCCCGATCCTTGCTTTACTTTTATTTAGACTTAACTTATTCTTTTCTTTTATTTCCTAGCACACATCACCCTTTTTCACTTTTATTCCTGAATTAATAACCCAATTAAAATCTGCCGAACACTCCCTATGGATTTGATACCCGACTTACCGCTATACTTGTATCGCAAGTGCAGTCTTAATTTAGGTCTTTGTATAGTTCAGGTGAGCCGAATGTAACACGACTGGCACGTAGGTGACTCTCGTGTCGCAACAAAACCCTGCCTATCAAATGGCACCATTTTCGGGGATGACACTCTTTGAATCTTAATTTATTTAGTGCTTTGATCCCGATAACATGCTCAATCAAAATGGCACTGTTAGCGGGGATCCGTTTGTTTTAGACTTTATTTGATTTAATATTTCATAGTATTTTCTTTCTATTTGTATTATTTGCTAATATTTTTGTAGGACTTCCACATTTGAGCACTTATAAATGCTCGAATTTCTCGCTTGCGTATATCTTTGTGGAATTCGCCACTTGAGCCATTTTTGGGGTAAGCATGTCTTATTCCAAATATTTCGGTAATCATTGTTATAATTCTCAAAATTCTCGTAATCCTATGACTTTTGGTTAATACTTAGAGTCCCAAAGAATTACAAATTCAAATATGACTTTGGGCGAGTATAACGAAAGTCAAAACTTGGGTTATTGGAATTTTGATGATGATGACAATGATTTTGGGAAATTACCTCCTTATAATAGGAATTTTAAAATGAATTGCAGTAGTTTTCAAAATTCCTATAATAATGAGTTTTTGTTTAAGTCCAATGGTGATTTTTAAAGTTCCCATTTTCATGTATCCGCACCTCGACCTATGGCATTCGGTGAGGGCTTGCGTATGTATGAGAATGAGAAAATTGAAAATCATTATCAGGAAGAAAATCATTTATGGGAACATGAATTAGATTTATTATTTGAGTCCGATAACGATTTTGCTTCCAAGACTTTTGAAGTCGAAGAATGTTTTGAACCAAGTGAGGTACTTGTGCCTACTTTGGAACAAACCATTCTAGACTTTTCCCATTGCATAATAGATATTGAAAGTGAGGATGAAAATGACGTAATATCTATTTGCAATGAAATGATTTCTTCTTTGGCCCCCAAAGAAGAATATTTCATTGAAAATGATATTATTTCCTTCGAAACTCAATCTTCATGCGATGATGATTCATCTCATGACTTTGAATTTATTTCGTCCCCATTTTCATTCTTTGTTATCACACCGTCATAAGTACCCGATAATTCAATTTCAAACTTTAATGTTTTAAACCTTTTCGTCGATGAGGAGTACTTGCTCGAGTCGCCTTCCATAATTGAATCTTTGCCTTTGTGTGCGCCACCTCATATTCCAATTTCAAAATCTTTGGGAGGATATTCATCTTTTCTCGGTCCCCACATGTTTTTGTTACTCGTTCAATCCAAATCTCCTATCTTCCCTCCAAAACTTTTAATTGGCGATGGTTCATTTCTTACGCCTTACACATGACCTCCGTTGTTCAAACGGAATTCGTATTTTTCGGAGGGCATGCTTGAGTGTGAGGGTACACCGATTATCCTCCAAAGTCAAATCATTCTCATGGTTGACCCTCAGCTATTTAGACTTCTAGTGTATAGTTAGTGTGAAGCCTAAATAATAGTTTGTATATAGTTAGCTTTTTATTCTTTCTTTTTTATTCTTTCTTTCCTTTTTAATTTAGTCTCTTGTAATTAGTTAACTTTTTGTTATTAGTTTTTCCTATGCTCGGTACTAACTTGTTTTATAGATTCTTTGGACTTGTTCTTATGGGGATCGCTCCACTTTTGGGTAATATCACGTTTTTCCTCTCTTTAACTTGGTTCTTAATTCACATTGAGGACAATGTCAAGTTTTAATTTAGGGGGTGTGATAATACGCAAATATTGTGTATTTCATCCCTCGAACCGACGCATTTTAGCCCCCTTGGGTATCTTATTCCCTATATTTATGCTCGTTAACCAGACAACCTCGGATATCTACGTTAACATGTTTTGCAGGGGTTAATTGAGCTTTTATAGGTATTTGGATGCTAAGTGTGAAGTTCGAACTCTTTTCGCTCGATTTCTGTAAACGATCTCAAGGGAAATTTAGTCAATTCACATTTTGGGCACCTGGCCCATCATCTTCACGGAAGTTGTATCCTTCCTCGCAAGCTTTGTGTGGCCATGAACGGTGCGCAATTCTGATTCAGAACGAAGAAGTTACAGGAGTTTCAGCGGATGAGAAATCCAGACATCCCAAAACAGCAATGCAGGGGGCTCATAACTTCTTGATCGATCGATCGATCAAAAGGATCGATCGATCGATCCTTCAGTTTTGCCAAATCACGGGGAGACAGTGGGCTGATATACAGGGGATCGATCGATCGATCCCCTGTTTCCACCTGATATTTTGACTTTTCTTTTCTTTTCTCTTTTCTTTTTTATTTTTATTCCACTTACTATATAAACCAAATTTTGTGTAAATATCAAATAATGAAGGTTTAGAATAGATTTTAGGATAGTTTAGCTTAGTGTTTGGGAGTTGAGAGCTCTTTTCTTCTTCCTCATATGGTGTGACAACATTTGGGTTTATAAGATTGTACTTTTATCTTCCCTCTCCATTAATATAGTTGTATTTCATTATTTATTGCTTTGTAGTGTAATTTACATGATTATTAATTATGTTTACATGCTTTAATTTAATCGCTTTCTAGTGTATATTTATCGCGTTTATTTACCGCTTTCTTTACCGCATTTTTAACATGCTTTCTAGCTAATTTAGTCTAGGTTGTGTTTGAATTAAACTCACTTGGGTTGAGGCGTTGCTTTGCTTTGGTGATGTTGTTTATGGGTCTATTTTGGGTGTGTTGTCCTAGTTCTTACGCCTAGGAGATTTGACGGGGCATATCATGTACATCCCGTGCTTACGACCTTTCGTGCATAATTTTCGGGGTATTTGTTTACGCCAAAATCTTATTAGGCTTTTATGCAGATTTAGGGGCATGACAACCCTTGATTCAATTAACTGTCGAAATGAGACGCATTCATAATAACTCATCGACCCATGTATCCATTTTATACTAATTAACTCGGGTGAGGGATATTCGACGCAACCTATAGTTTTTACCTCTTTGTTAATCTAGTTGCAATAACCTCGCCTAGATTAATCATTTCCCTTTTTTGCATCTTTTCCTTTTTGTTGTTATTTATCTTTTGCACTTTTATTTCTGGAATATTAAATCAATTAAATTTTAGCAACTCGTCTCAGTGGATCTTTCGATACCCGACTTACTGTTGTGCTTGCCTCGCAAGTGTAGTCGTAACTTAGGTTTTTGTATTATCGCGATGAAATGAAAACAACGACCGTTCCCTTACACGAGCACATAATCTAGGCGGGACTGAGATGATCGCCGATAGGATAGAGCCGAGCAGAGAAGGCGAAAGCGTAGCAAAGGCATGAGTATCAGATGATGCAGGCGATGATGAGAGACATTTATTTGCAGCGGCATGATTTAGACGCCCCTCTACATCCTCATTTTCAGTATCCTTCCGATCCTAGTGGTTCCAGCCACTAGGCTACTGCTATATTGGGTCATTTTTTTCATTTTTGGGACGGATATTATGTTTTATTTTTTATTTTTATTTTATTTTTATTCCTTTCTTTTTAATAGTTGTAATGTATTAAGTTGTTTTCTATCGAACTTATGAAATGAGAAATGAGAAATGAGAATGTAGTTTGAGGTTGTTTATTGGATTTTGATGTGTGTGACCTTCCATTTTATAAAATCAAAATGTTCACCATCAATTTATCTAGTATTTGCACTTCAGCCCCTCTATATTGTTGTGACTTGTGATATAGATTCTTTTAACTTAATACATTGATACATATTCTTCCTATGCTTTGTACTAACTTGTTTTGCAGATTCATTTGGACCTGTACCTATGGAGATCGCTCCAAATTTGGGTAATATCATTCTTTTCCTATCTTTGTGTTGTGTTCTTTAATGGATGAATTGGGGACAATGCAACATTTAAGTTAGGGGGTGTGGGATATTCTATCCATTTCACTGTTTAGTCCTTGAATTTAACTACAATTTAGTTACAAAGCATGTTTTTGTTAAAAAATTCAAAAATATTTTCTTTCTTTTTTCTCCTTTTGTTGGGCATTTTGCCCTTATTTCCGATGATAAATTTTAATAATTGCCCAATCCATTTGACAATTCAACGATGCATGTTCTCGATTTTAGAAGTTATTAGACTTTAGTCTTCAAATCATTGATATTATGAATAACTTCATGAATTAAACTTTATCCAGTGATCACATGCGTTTTTCTTGTTATATTGATTTGGTTTAAGATTTTTGTAACCCGGTAATCTTTTGTTGCATTGTATATACTTACACCGAGTGAGATTGGAGACTTATCTTCATTTGTGAGTGTATACACTTTTCTTTCCTCTTTGAAAACGTTACAGTCGTTGGTAATCTCTTTATTCTTTCATTGGCCGTTCATTAATTGAGTTCATTCTTGAAATGTATTACTTGAGCATGATTTTCATATATTATTTTGACTCGAGAATTGCATAAACTTTTTGAAATGATCATAGGCCATCTTTTTATATCACCCATATGACCTTGACCTCACCTTTTATATGTTCCCTAGTCAACCCACTTGAGCCTAAATATTAGCCTTTCGTTTCATTACCCAAAATCCACTATCCGACTCCAAATTGGAGTTTTATACCTTACATACCTTTGTTTGGAATGTTTACTTGGGATTGAATGATATTGTTGTTTTGTGGTTGTAATTTGAGCATGAAAAGAGTGAGAAAAGAAGAAAATGTAGTGAAAAAAGAGAAGAAAAAGAGAAAGTGAAAACAAAAGAAAACAAAAGAAAAAAAAGTGAGAAAAAGAAGAAAAGAAAAAGAAAGAGAAATTTGTATATATTGTCTATAGTGATTCAATAATCCTTGTTACTCTCTTGATTGTTATATCTAATTCTCGTTTGGAAATCATTTGTCTAATTTTAAAATTGCCCACTTTTTCCCATTATCCCGAGTTTCATCCCCAAACACCTTTGAATCCGTATATACATCTCTTTCATTTCGTACCCTAGCCTAGCCTACATTATAACCCTATTAAAGTCCTATGTGATCTTAAGTAGATGTAATTCAAAGGTTTAAATAGTTTTGATAATCTGTGAAAATGCATTTCGCCTCTTTTATATGTGCAGTATCTTTCACTGAGATTACAGTTTTTATTTTCTATATAGCGTTCTTCAATTGTGACATGTGCGCGGCCTAGTTTCCATTTACATTTACTCCTTATTCCCGCATGTCCCATGTGTTACCTCCATGTTTCAAGTGAATTCATTTGATGAGTGTAATGCCCGTGAGGATTGACTATTATGCATGCTTTGAGATTTAATATCCGATTTATTTAAGTTTTTTCCAAGTCATATTTTGCGTGTGCTCACTCCCCTCCCACATTTTAAATTTTCAATTCATTGAGGTGCATTCAATAATTTTAATAACTACGGACTTTTCACGTGAATTCGTTTGCTATACTAATAACATGTTGAAATCTTGTTCGTATTGTTGAGTTTATCACAAGTGATTGGGCATATTTTGAGGAAACTTTATGATGTTTGTGGGTTTCATCCCTGAAGACCCTCAAGTGACGACACTCGTCCACTAGGGTAACTTAGGGGTGTAACGACTTATTGAATGCGCTAAATGCAATCGAATCGCCCACGAAAGTGGCCTTATGCTTTTATACCATATTTTTGTACTCATCCTGGTTTTGGTTTGCTTGTTGTTCTTGTTGCATCCTATTTTATTGCTAGGTACTAGCAATGTGTAAGTTAGGGTGTGTGATAATACGCAAATATTATGTATTTCATCTCTCGAACCTACGCATTTTAGCCCCCTCGGGTACCTTAATCTCTATATTTAAGCCCATTAACTAGATAACCATGGTTTATAATGTTAACATGCTTTATGAGGTATAATTGGGCTTTTGTAGGTATTTAGGTACTAAGAATGGAGTTCGGACGCATTTCGCTCAAGTTACGTACTCAATCGCACGTTGAAGGGAAATTCGGTCAATTCATAATTTGGGCACCTGGCCCAACATCTACACGGAAGTTGTATCCCTTCTCGCAAGCTTCACGTGGCCGTGAACGGTGTGCGAATTCGATCCCTAACGAAGAAGTTACGGCGTTTCTAGCGGAAGGGAATTCCAAACCAACCAAAACAGAAGGAAGATTATGCAGCACTGCTTGATCGATCGATCGATCAAAAGGATTGATCGATCGATCCTTCACATTTTGGCGATCGTGGGGAGACAGTGGGCTTTATTTTCCACCATCAATTGATCGACCAAAGGGGTCGATCGATCGATACCCTTATTTTTTAAGATATTTTCCTTTCCTTTTCTTTCTTCTTTTCTTTTATCCCAACTTACTATATAAGGGATTTTTGTGTAAATATCAGATATATTCAGTTTTAATTAGTTTTTATCTTAGGGTTTTGGGTTTTGATAGCTTGGCTTCATTTCTCTTTGGGTTGACAACCATTGGGGTATGTTTGTTGAACTTTCCACTTCCTTTACCATTAATAAACTTGTTCTTGTTTAATTCTTGCTTTGAAGATTAGTTTCATGCTTTATTAATTTGTTTACTTGCTTTATTTCTTGATTTCCTAGTTTAATTAGTTGAATTTAGTTTAATTCATGTATTACCTTAGATAAATAGGGTCGGGATTTCGTTCCGCCGTTAACTGGCCCCGAGCTCCGAAAATTAGGTTTTGTGCAGAATTGCGTTTAATTGAACCCGCGAGTATTAAAGTCGGATTACTATGCATTTAACTTTATCAGTAATGCATCATTAGTGTTTATAGCGATAATCTGAATTTAATCCGCGTGCGACCCATTTTCGGTTAAATGTTTATTCACGCAACTTTGGCTTAAATTCCTTATTGTGTGAAGTTTAAGATTAATTGATAATGCTCGATTAAATTGCTCTCGAGACGGAATTCTGATTAGTAGCTGTTTCGATCCATACGGTTGGATGATATCCCGATCCTTGCTTTACTTTTATTTAGACTTAACTTATTCTTTTCTTTTATTTCCTAGCACACATCACCCTTTTTCTCTTTTATTCCTGAATTAATAACCTAATTAAAATCTGTCGAACACTCCCTGTGGATTCGATACCTAACTTACCACTATACTTGTATCAAGTACAGTGTAATTTAGGTATTTGTATAGATCAGGGAGCCAAATATAACACGACCGGGGCGTAGGTGACTCTCGCGTCGCGGCAAAACCCTACCTATCAATACGACCATGCGAATTAAAAGTGGCGATAGGATAATAAATGAGATGTTTGTTTATTACATGATCTTGAACTCTGACCATGCAAACAAAATATGGCGACAAGATACAAAAATTTTGGTTGTACATCACACGGTGTTGAGGAGTTTTGACACTGCGGAGCATAGTGACTACAGGTTTTCTGACACTGCAAAGCAAACGACTATGAATTTATGTGAATGTTATTTATTGGTATTGTGTAGCTGGTGGCGATGGTTTTACCGACAATGTGAATAAAAAGTGCTCAGTTTGTGTGACGGATTTATATTGGCATGTCGCATGTTCTTGAGATGACCGGGAAGAGGGGACACATCGGTTTAATTAATTAAGAGAATAATTAATTAAATATACCATTGAGTAAATTGAATGTATTGTGACATATGGGTCCATGAGGGAGACCGATTAACTAGAATGAAGATAATGTAATAAAGTTGAGATGAGTGAGATAAGAAATATGTAATAGGTTAACTATTCCTGAAATGTTATATTGATAAGGTCACTTAGCTAGAATAATACTGATATATGAAATGATGTTATTTATTGAAAGGGAAATGATAAAAATTAAAGATTATGTAATCGGAGAATGGATAAGAGACTTTTAAAGAGATATTGAAAAGTTGAACAAGATGGATTGACATTTTGTATCAATTAATAAATCGATAGTTTGGTGAGACTTTACTTTATTATATGAGATGCCTTTAATATTGATTAATGAGTAGATAATTGTTCTTTACTCGATCTTACTTGGTAAGTTGTTACATCTTTTCATAACTGAAAATCTCGTTATACTTATTAGACTATGAATCATTGATAAATCATGTTGTAATATATCTAAATCAAATTTGTTATATTATATGCTACACATTGATAAAAATATTGAGATTAATTATTGACGTAATTAAAAAGGATATACTATGGTATTTATTTCATTTAGTACTTATGTTGGGTTATGTTACCCATTTTAGAAAACGTAGCTAATATTATTATAGTGGCCCCTGACCCGTTGTATTGACTAACCTTTTTTTTAGAGAAAGAGGAGAATCCCCTTAGGTTTTATTAGAAATTAGAGAGAAATGCCCCATATGGCTTACATAATGAATGAAAAAAGAGAAATTAGGCTATTTACTTTTAACTAATCTAATGTAAGGGAAGCTAATAGTATCCAACTTGATAGCACCACTAATTTTGTTAGGAAGCTCTAAGAAATTAGAAAATAAGGATAATCATTGGGTTTGAAGCCAATGTTTTTAAAGAAGATCAGTTACATGGTTAAAGTCTCAATAAGCATGAATTACTTTGATGTTAGCTTGAGCAGCCATGGATTAAATCTCTTTTATAGCACCTTTGATCTTCCAAGGAGGCTTTGATATTTTTTTTATATAGTGCACCACAATCTGGCAGTCTGATTCAACCTCTAGATTAAACCAAGTCTTGTTAAGACAGTATGAAATACCCTCCTTCAAAGCCAGTGTCTCTGCTAGGATGCTAAAAATCCCCACTCTGAAATTTAAAAAATCCTAAATGAATTTACCCTTATCATCTCTTAGGACAACACCAAATCCCATATTACCCTGGTTATCACAAGCTCCATAGGAGTTTAATTTGAAATTTAGTCTTTGAGGTTTAGACCATCATATAGGAACCATCTGAATAGTAGAAGCTATAGGGGGATAGTGTTTACAAATTTGAGGATTTATAAACAATGATCAGAAATTCCAGATTTAAAGGATATAGATAGACCTATATCTTGAATTCTCATCTTAACCCTTTGAATAAATCTTTGAACCTGCATTTTGATCCCTTCAAATAAAGATTTATTCCTTCCTAAAAAGATTTCAGAGATGTAGGGTAAAAATAATGAGTGCTCCGATACCACTTATAAATGCAGAAGTAAATATGCTCGGTAAAGATTTCAATTTTATCTTTTTATCCTTAACATGCAACTATGTGATAAAACAGATAAATTCAAACCAAGCATTCAAAAAGACAAGGTTTATGGAAAAAAATCCTTTCGAATAAAACCTTTATTCACTTTAGAAATCTACAAGACAGCCAACTTACAATACAACTTGATAACCACCACAAGTATAATGCGCTAATCTTGGAAAACCTCTAGTGAACATCTATGATCCTCTCAGTAATCACAAGACCGCAGAGCTACTTCTTCAGACCCAACTTTTATCTTCAGTAGTCATCTCCCTTAGATATCACAAGTCAGCAATGGATATCCTCTCCACAAGGTGTATGCAAGGATAGTAAACTTTCTAAGGTTTAAATGAATATATTCAAAGATGTTTGATTGTGAATTAAACGGTATTTTTACAACACAAAAGGTGAAGAACTTTCACAAAAGTTATGCACAAATGGAGTTGGCAAAAGTCTTAAATGTTCTGAACACGAAACAAGTATTTATGCAATGCTCACAAATTTTGAGGCATCACGATCATTCGAATGAGAAGCAGAGATCGTTCTAACGACATAGAGATGTCGTTCCAACAACATGTACTTCGCTTCTAACGACATGAGAAAATCTTAGGTAGTAAGCCCTCATTTGAACCTTGTTTGAAAACATATAAAAACGACCATCTAACGACATACCATCTCATTTGAACGAGATGTCAATTTCATTTGAACGATATTAAAAATGTAAAATATTTTTTATTTCTGAAATAAAAAGTTCATGTTCTTTTTTGATAAAAAATAATCATCCCAAATATAATTATGTAAATTAATTGAAACTCTAAATTGTTTTATACCTTAATGGGATGTCGGTTGGTCTTCAACCTTGGAGATGCTTGAGTTCGGTTAATCTTTATGGTACGTGACGATTTGTAACGGGATACACCAAACTAGTCTAAAACTATGCTATGAACAATGTTGGAAAAATTGTTTTTACAATCAATAGTACTGATTGAAATAATTTGGTACATCCACCTGGATACTTGAGATTATCCCCTATGGATCCACCATTTAGAAACCATTAAATGAATTGAATTTGTAGGAGCAATGCCCATAAGATGACCATGGAACTCCAAAAATTTAAAAGCTATTGGCACTTTTAAGAATAAATGAGTAAGATTTTCTTCTGATTTGAATCAACATAAGCGTCGAGAAGCAAGAGAAACTCCAACTTTTTTTATATTAAATTCCAAAGGCATACAGTTATTGAGAATCCTCCATGAGAAAGTAGAGAGGTTTGGGGTAATGTTGGGGTCCCAAATGAAAGATTGATAAATGGATGTAAGATTTGATTTCCTAACAAGATCATAAGTGGAGCTAAAAAATATCTTCTCTGAAGAAGAAGGTTTCCAAAAATATAACCCTTATAGATGTTGAATTTTCTTCACAAACTGCCTAGACTTGACTGATTATTCAAGCTACCATAGACCATATTTTACAAGGCATAGAATGGTAATTTTGCCTCATAAACTTAGACCTAATTGAAATTCCACTTTTAAAAGTCCAAGCCAATATGAGGTTGGAAATAAGAACTAGGGAGTCCAAGCATCTAATACCCAACCCTCATTCTGATTTTGGAAAGCATATGTTCTTCCAACTAACCCATTCAAATATTTTCCCAAAATCCTTATTAGATCCCTAAATAAAGGCACTACATATTTTGTCTATAAGGCTTAAAGTTTTTTTATGAGGGATAAGAGAAAATATGGTATAAATAGGCTTTGATTGAAGCACTGACTGAAGGAGAGTAATTCTTCCACCAATTGATAAAAATATGGATTTCCAACTTAGCATTTGGAAGCAAGAGATTAAACCATAGGATCAAAGTAGCTAGCTTTCTTTATTCTTTGAATAGAGGGCACCCCAGGTACTACAAAAGACCCTTATCATGTTCAAACCACTAATATATATAACAACATTAATACACCTCAAAGGGTATTTATTCCCAATGCAAAATCTGCTCTTCTCATTGATAATAACCTGGATTGAGTGATTCTCATATAACTAAAAAAAGTTTATTAGGTTAGATAGGAGTTTCTTAGATCCATTAATGAAAATTACCAGGTCATCTACAAAGCTAAGATCACTGATAATATTACATCCCCTAGGATGAGAGAAAGGCCTCACTTCCCCTTTCAACATCAAATTATGGATACATTTACTTAAAGATTTCGTAGCTAGGATGAATAGACTTGGGGACAAGGGATCCCCTTATATCAGGCCTCTGGATAGCTTGAAAAAACCTTGTGCTTGGCCATTGGATACCACCGAGTACCATGTAGAGGAAATACACCTCCAAATTAAATCAACTAGTAGCTCAAAGAACCCAAAAGCCTTTAAATATTTGAAAAGAAACAACTAAGAAATTCTATTATAAGCCTTGTTCATATCTAGCTTTAACATAACATTACCACCTTGCTCCTTTCTGTTTAGCAATCGAATAATTTCCATCCCTAAAATAATATTGTCCAGAATACTTCTATCTCTGAAAAATCCAAATTGAGTAGGAGAGATGAGGATAGGAAGATAAGAACTCAATCTGGTATTAAGGAGTTTAAATATGATTTTATAACAGTCATTACACAAGATTATTCGCCTAAAATCTTTGCAAAAGGAAGGGTTATGAGACTTAGGAATCAGGAAAATTAGGGTAGCTCCCTAAGATTTAGAAATATCAGCTGCTATAAAGAATAATTGGATAACAGCCATACGATCAACTTTGATAATGTTCCAACAGTGATAAAAAAAGAAACCATTGAAAACATCGGAACCAGTTGCACTATTTGAGTTAATACTCTTGATTGCTTCAAAATTTTCATTTTCCTTTGGAAACTCATCTATAGCATCATTCATTTATTGGGATACCAAACTTGGAATGTTATTCAGCACCTCAAAATATCCAACTGTACCTATAGAGAAAAAGGGTTCAAAATAAGATCAAAAATGTTAGGAATATCTTCTTTGATCTTAAATTTTATTCCCTCTTCACTTTTGATACTATGGATCCATGTCCTTCTTCTTTGTTGCTTGACCAAAGCATGGTAAAACTTAATAATACTATCACCATCTGATATCCACTGACTTTTTGATTTTTAGAACCAAAAAATCTCTTCATTTCCTAAGGCTGGATTCAACTCAACTTTTGACTTCTACCAATCCTCTTTATTCTCAGAATTAGAAACTTCTTTAAATGTGGCTTATGCTTGTAGAAACTTATCCTCCATATCAATATTATGCTGAAATATTTCATAATATACCTATTTACTCCATTGTCTTAGAACTCCCCTTAGTCTCATTAATTTGAAGGAAAAGATATCTAAAGGTCTTCCAAAAGATGGACCAGACTAGGATTAAGAAACCACTTGATTAAAAGAATCTTGAGAAGACCATAAATTTAGGAACTTGAAGGGATTTATAATTAAATCCATAGGACTAGGAATAGAAATAATAAGGGGAGAATGGTCTGAGCAAATCTTGTTCAAATTTTTAAGAGTAGAATGAGGGAAAGAATCAATCCAAGATTGGTTTATAAGGCCTCTGTCAAGTCTTCCAAGAATCAAAGATCCATGAATAGATTTCTTCCATTTAAATTTAGACCCTGAATAACCCATATCCATGAGAAAGCTATTTTTAATACACTCATTAAAATCACCAGCAACCCCTAGATCAATTGTGTTTTCTCCTAATTTCTCTTCAGAGTTGCAAACAACAATGAAGTCACCTGCTACAATAAGAGGCATATTCCTAGATGAATGAGAACAGTCCTTTGTCTCCCACAAAGAATACCTTTCCAATCTAGTGCACTTATCACACACTATATTATCCCCTACAGTGACTGTAACGCTCCGAACTGGATTTTGATCACAGTTGGGTCAATTCGCACCGAGCCAAGAAGTTAAAGGGGGAGGGGGAATGTCCATATACTTTAATCAAAAAAATTCTTTACTTTGCTTTAATTATGAATTAAATTTATCAGTTTTAACTTGAGAAAGGAAGTGATGACTTTAAGTAATTAACCAATTTACAAGGTTAATTAAAAAATTCAATTTAGTCCACAATGCTAAATAAATAAGAAATAACCCACATTCAATCTTTATTATTATATACCGTGGCCATAGGCCCTAATAAAAGTTTAAAGTATTGAATGTTTGAAACACCAAATTTCCAATGTTCAAAATAAATTACAGAGCATCTAGTGATGTGACTTGTCCTCCGGGGCCTTACTAGCATCCTTTTTGGCATCCCTAATTAATTTACCTGGGGTGGGGGTGGGTTTTTTATCATAAAAATATGGGGTGAGCGAACGCTCAGTAGGGTGAGTAATACTAAGCTATATTCTTTCAATAAAACGCTATACATATATCGTGTAATTTAATCAATTTCGAAAATCTTTAACTATTTAGATAGTATTCATGCAACTACTATGCAATGAACCCAGGCGACGAGCTCATACTCACACTTAACCATTATCATCACCCTTTACCGGATCTGAAGACTAATTAATCATTTTTATCCTTTAATCTCATTAATCATATTTCATTAAGCTTACTTACTTATACATTCCCAAGAACAAACATTACCATTCCCGTACAATTACCCCATACTTTAACGGACTCTACACAGTCGTTATGTTACCATATTCTCTAGCCAGTAATTTTGATCTTTCACCCCAGGGCTCTGGGCCTTCCTTAATTTTCAGTGTCATCCGAGTCCAATTAATAATGTGTTTTAAACATTTTATCAAATGTCCACATTATTCCATCATTTTTACCGTTTTTCTCATACTACGGTTTTAAGTCATTTGCTTACCCTTTTAACGTGCCAAAATTTCACTTTATCTATTTTTCACCCAAAACCGACCAATAGGGTCTCGAGAGGAAGCCTAACCCTTTGGACCATCAAGTTTTCCAAAGTCATCATTTTATCCCTTTTCGTCATAATTTGTGAAAACTATATTTTCTTTCATTTGGCACAAGAATGAAGCCATTTTTTTCCAAACATTATCTCTATAATTTTATGTCCAAAAATCACTTTTATCCATTTTATATTTTAACACATAAAATACCTTCCAACATTTAAGACCATTATTAGATAAAGTCCATAGCCTTGCCATATGATCATATGTGAACCCCAATATTATTTTTCTTCATCATAATAAAACTTAGCATATGTTGGGGTTGTTTTTTTTTTTTTATAATTTTTCATTCCATTAATAAACCCACTTTAACATGTTTAATTAAGTCTACAACATCATCATTTATCATACCGCATGTTCTTACATGTTTAAAAGAGGATTTCAAGCCTAGAAATACCTCAAATGCATTTAAATCAACAATAATCGTGGGTTTTTTTTATGTTCACGTGTTTTCTTCCAAATTTGAAGGTAAATGCCATATTTTGTAAAAAGACCCATTTTAGGGTCTTATCTTGTTAAGAAAACTCCATTTTTGCAAGACCAAGTATTTTATCAAATAATTACATTTTAGTCAATAAAATCCATTTAGCAATCATTCTACTTAATCTTCATAGCTAGAAAACCTTGAAAACATGAAAGAGGAAAACCTTACCTTAGATTAGAAGAGGAGAACACAAAAATGGATGACTTGAAAGCTCCTAAAACTCCTAAGCTCCACGACTCCAAAGCTTCTTCAAAGCTCCCCAAAACCTCCTCTACAAGCTTTGCTCCACCACTTTCTTCTTTAAATCTAGCCTAAAAATGGTAGAGTGGGTGTGAATATGGTGTAACTTATGGTGTAGGAGTGGTGGAAAGACTTATCAATGGAGGAACAAGCATTGGAGAGAGGAAAAATGGGTATAAGAATCTTAGACAGAGATAGAAGCTGGATATTTGGTGAGGCAAACCACCCTCACCCTCCCCTCTTATAACCCACAAAAACCCATTTAAAAACTACCCGTAAAAACACCAAAAAAAAATTCTTCCCATCCAAGCTATCAGAAGTTGACATGTGTCCAAATCAAGGGTTGAACATATGATAGCGCACAAGGGCAAACATTTTTTTTACCAAATTCAGCCCAGGACATTCGAACGAAAAGGGCTTCTTGTTCAAATGAGAAAGGAGTATCGTTCGAACGACCTTTTGACGAATTCTAACGATGGGGTCTCATTCAAACCTCATTGGAACCCATCTTTGAACCAACCTCGATTCTCATTCCAACCACTACAACCTCATTCGAAGGAGACAAGGATATCACTCGAATGAATTTGAGTTCATTCGAACCCCCTGAATTTTTAAAATTCTCCAATTTTCTCGATAACTTCCAAAAATTTACATCAAGGCCACCAAAAAAATTGGATATGGAATAAAAAGTCCATATATTAATAATTCAAATCCCAATAATTTCACATGGTTACAAATTTCATGGAAGGGAATAATATATTAGGCGCGCATATTACATTATACCCGCCTTGGGGAATTTCATCTTCGAAATAAGAATAACCGACTAATGGAAGAGTTATGAGAGCTTTTCTTGCATCTCCGATTTACGTTCTCAAGTTTCACCTTCAATGCCTTAAAACTCCCAAAGGACCTTTACTAACAGGATAACCTTATTGCGTAGGGATCTTTCCTCACGGTCTAAAATGAATATGGGTTGCGTGGGAAATATGATGTCTACCTACAACTCGATGAGGTTATACTTAATGACATGATGGGGATCGTGGAGGTACTTCTTCAGCATAGAGACATGAAATATGTTATGCACATGGGATAACTATGGAGGAAGTGCCAAATGGTACGACACGTCCCCGATCCGCTCCAAGATTTCAAAGGGGCTGATGTACCGTGGGGCCAGCTTTCCCATCTGCTCAGATCATTGACTACCGTCCCTTGCCCTAACTTTCAGCATCACGTGGTCACCTACCCAAAACTCCATGGGTACTCAACGGTTATTGACATAATTCTTTTGTTGGCTTTGAGCCGTCATGATTCTCTATTGAATTACCCTAACCTTCTCAGTCATCTCTTGGATCAATTTTATATTGGTGGGGTGCTTCTTGCCCACCTTAACCCAACAAACTAGAGAGTGGAGCGGCCTCCCATAAAGGGCCTCAAAAGGGGCCATCTCAATACTCGCCTGATAGCTATTGTTGTAGGCGAACTCTGCTAGATGTATATTTTCCACCCAACTACCCTAAAAGTCGAGTGCGCAAGCTCTCAACATGTCCTCTAGAATTTGGATAATTTTCTCGAACTACCCATCTGTCTCATGATGGAATGCAGTTCTCATGTTTAGTTCGGTACCCAACTCTTGTTGAAATTTCTTCCAAAATCGGGATACAAAGCGAGGATCTTTATCTGAGAAGATCGAGAGAGGTACACTATGAAGTCTGACTATTTCCCTAAAATACAACCTCGTTATATTAGTCACGTTATCCGTGACTTTGATTGGTAAGAAATGTGCAGACTTCGTGAGCCAATTTATTATTATTGAAACCGCATCATGACCACTCTCATACCGTGGTAACGCTATTACAAAATCCATCGTAATGTTCTCCCACTTCTATTCTTCCATGGGTAATGGTTACAATAGTCCCACTGGCTTCTTGTGTTCGGCTTTTACCTGATGACAGGTGTAGCACTTTTCTACATACTTCGCAGCATTTATTTTCATGTCAAACTACCAGAACTCCCTACAAAGGTCCTTATACATCTTGGTAGCTCTGGAATATATGCTGAAGCGCGAGTGATGGGCCTCTACCATCACCTCATCCTTAAGTGAAACGGCCCTTTCGTGTGTACTTTACGTAAAAACAACTTTGTTCCAATTTTTTGTTAAAACCAATTTTGAATTCTTAAACCCTAAACATGCATCTAAGTGATTAAATCCATTCCATGAATAAATCATGCGGTAAAAGAAAAAATTTCAGGAAAAATCCCCGAAGGGCAAAACCTTTTTATTTTACTATAATTTATAAGACACAACTTATACAGGTTACAATGAAATAGGGTGACATACGAAATACCCACAGTTGTCGGTTTCGATGTCTTGGCTGAAATCTCCTGCAGGACCTCCAGTTGGTCAGCAGTAGAGAAGAAGACGTCTTCTCCACAAGTTACTTTATAAGAACTCCCTCCACAATAGCGTGCAACTCTTCGGTTGTAGAGTTCTCCTCACAAAGTTCAAAACGATGTAGTGAATGAATTATCTTCCGGTAAACGCGTTCAAGATCACTAACTTTGGAATTGAATAATACGATCTTGAATAAACACCGGATGAATGAAACACTGTATAGGAATAAGTTTTTGAAACTGTTTTGGCTTCTCAAACTTTCGCATAAACGTTTTATTATATAACTGAGCAGCACAGAGTCCAAGAAAACAAAAACACGAAAATCGAGGCGGCGGGTCATTCGAGCGAGATGAGATCTCATTCGCGCGACATGTGAATGTCGTTTGAATGACTTACTATCTCGTTCGAGCGAGCTACAATATTTTAAATTAATATTTTTCTTTTAAATTAATCCTCAAATTTTCTTTAAACTTTTTGCAATTCAGAAATATTTTTAAAACATAATAAGATTTAATTCCCAGTTATTTAAATACCCCATCATTTAATCAATATTCAAAATTACTCAAATGCTCATAAGTATTCATACCTGAGTGATCTTAAACAAATGCAACACCTCTTGACTTGAAATCTTCTTTAACACTTTAGATTTCACATTCTTGGACTTGAACTTTGTCATAGGTCAACTAAACTCATTAAAATCCATAATTAAAACTAGCCTAGACTTAATTTATTTTGTTCGGAATTAATCCAATTAAAATAAAAGTACATGATAAGAATTATGTTCTTACAAATCTCCCCCTTTGGCTATTTCGGGACAAAACTAAACAAAATGCTACATGCCATAAACAAATACATATCCTATCCCAAAACTCAGAAATATAAAAATACAAGACATAGTGAAACTGAATAAATGGCAAGCATTTGAATATGATTATGTCTCTGAATGGCAATCATCTGAATCTGTCTCTGAATGTGATGTATCAATAAATATCAGAATCTTTGAAAATAATACCTACACACACGAGACACAAACAAATACCCAAGTGAAGTATGGAGGAATAAAACAAATATAATATCATCATAAATACTCCCCTACATCACATATCTCTCCCCCTTTTTGCCTGGAATAGATAGTGGGACAAACACACCAAGTCTAGCATGAATATATGAGAGTGAACAACATGGCTAGAGAAACAATAACAGTATGGCAATGGATAGTAAAATAGCAGTATCTAAATCACAAAGGGAGAATCACTAAAACTGCAAAGGAAACTGTACATCCATGTCATAAAATACACCAAGAGTGATAAAACTGTCCATAAGAGTACATCATATCTGAGAATAAATATAAATATATCAGGAATCATAATGTCTCATATACAAATACAACTAAGCATCGGCAGGAGTATCATCATCATCAGCATCATCAGAATATGTTGATGAAATATGACCTAGTCCAAAAGATCATGCGCCTCTCAGCTGCTCTCTCTGCCGCATCTCATCAAAAAATGTTATCATCCTGGATTTGGCACGAACACGGGCCTCGATCTCAACATCACCGTTCTCAATGATAGTGTCATACATCCTGGACGGAGCAGCTACCTGTGCCTGTAAGGTAGAAACCTCCTCCTTAATAGGACGAGTGGGAGCAGGAGTGGGGGGTGGTGGCTGAGAAAACTCGGAGGTGTATGGAACGGTGTGATCACCATGCTGACAGGGCTCATCATTGGGGAAGGCACCCTCAGGGGGTGGAGCACTAACTCTCACTGCCTGTGGCAAATGACTCTCCGAACGAGTGAAAGTATTATGATCAATAACGGCAGGCGAAGGAAGACACTGATCACCATCTAAAATGGGAACCCCAGCAGTAGTGCAAATGATGGAAATAAGAATACCATACGGAAGAGCAGGGCAGACTGGGATGCTACCACTGACGATAACAGACGATATAACACGAAGCATGACCGTCAGTAGATCGATATCCCACCTCTGAGAGACGTGATACATGAAATAGACAATGTCAGATCCAATCTGAGTATGATTTATCCTAGGATAAATGGATGATGACACAAACCTATTACGTACACGGAAGGCAGGAAAAAGCTGGCGATGGTATATAGTAGTACCTGCCTGGGGAATCTCTCAGAAGAAATGACATAGAATATCATCATATGTGGGTCCTTCGTCGGTATAACGAGGAAACATAGCATCAGGAACACGAGGAAGGTGCAAAAAGGCAGCTATGAGATTAGCTGTGATGAGAACAGGAATGCCACGAACAGTATAATAGATCCCCTCAGCATGGGGAAGATCACGAAAGAAAAACTCTCGGATAATGTTTGGATAAACAACCCCACGAGCCTCAAACATATAATCACATCCCCTATCAGACAACCAGTGTTGAATGCTTAACCCCTGAAACTCAGAATACCGAAACACCCTCTTAGGGACAACAGACTGAATGTGTATACCCAATAAATAGTAATGATCATACTCAGCATGAGTGGCCCATCTCACTGGGGAATACGGGGGCCTACTGTCCTAAGCTCTCTGAGCTCGAGCAAATGGGGGTGGCGTGTCGAGTCGGTCTGTCGGAGCACCACGACAACGAGGTGCCAAGACGAAAGAGTGTAATATGTGATGAGAGAAAGGGAACAGTCGCCGAGGAACACACACACACCTAAGAACCTATCTCTGTACAATAGTCCAACCGAGCCACTGCGAACACCAATCACAGCCAACAGGAAAAATCAGAAACAGTAACCAAAATATTTCTCAAATAGAGGATTTTAAAAAAAATGTGAACACTTTTACCTTGAAATCACCGAAGAATGGGAAATCATCGCCGGAGAACACGGTGTAAGAATATGGAGGAACACACACCAAAGACCAAAACACAAACAAAAACCACGTCGGAGAAATAAAGCTGGGGGAGACAGTCACCGGCGAACAAACCTCCTGGTGACACACATGTCGGAGGCACAATAATTGAGACCCCGGATTGGCAGTTGCTGGTTGAAAACAGAAGTCAGAATAGAGCTGACGATGCTGGACCTGTGAAAAGAGGTAAATCCAGAACTACGAAGCTTCAAAAGCTTAACAATGGAGGTTTTTGAACAAACAGGAGTTGCTACGATGCTTGAGATAAAGGGGTATGAGAGAACAACAGGAGAGAAAAGAGATCGTCTAATGTTTAAAGAAATCCTCATATCGTTAGATGTCGCTCGAACGACTTGAATAAGTCGCTTGAACGATTTGAGGATGTCACTTGAACGACAGCTTCGCACGACAACTCATGTCGTTCGAACTAGAAATTAAAATTTCCAGAAACACCCCAAAAACATTCAGTATTTTCCCAGTGAAAAAATTATCCCAAAACAGTATGTGGAACACAGAAATAGGCTACAAAGTAGAAAACAGTGTAAAAAGCGACAAATGGGAATTACATGTTAACATGGTACTAATGTTCTCAATTATGAAAGTGGATTGATTGGGAGTGAACTACAACAAATGAGTCATCATTTGAATACGTCGAATCGATCAAAAAGTTCTAATTGATAGTAAGCAATCATCAAACTTCATCAAAGCCATGTGTGACAAAATAAGGGTGAGTTTGATGAACTAAACTTAATCCACATGCATACAAGTTTGGATTGTTAACGATTCTACAAACAATAGCGTCATGATACGATGTTTCAACATAGCATTCGTGGTGAAAACCCTTTTTAATTAATTTCCAACCAAACTCCCTCATATGATTTTATCAAGATCTTTAGAAATATATATCAATCTCAACTTAGAGAAAGTCCTATTGGCCCCAATTATTGACATATGAATTTTTATTGCCTTGATTTTCTTTTGGGCTCTTTTAAACGGTGGATTTCACGATGAGTCAATTTTATACTCTCGCAGCCCTTTTCCGTGAACATTCGTCATTTTTTCAATATCAATACTCACGGAAAACGGTTCTTACAAGCACACCTCCTCCTTAAGTTTACTTACGCATAGATGATAAAATTGAGATAATAACGTCTCACCAAACTCAAATATGCAAGAGAAGTCAAAGATTCATATAAACTCGTGCATGTGTGCAAGGATGGCATATAAGCAAAGTCGAATCAAACAGCATATCAACTTCGAAACAACCCCATAGTGCAAAGGTTAAGATCATTCTAAGCATTAATAATAATGACCAAATGTCCTAGCCACATGAATAATGAAAGAAGGGGGGAATTAAGCACACCAATATCCCATATCAACTATGTAACCTCACGACTCAAAAACCAAAAATCATTTTGTATTTTCAAAAGTTTTTATAAAAAAGCAATTTTTTTTTGTATTTTTCGAAAAGACTCAAATAAATAACAAGAACTAGAAACATGCCATAACATTAGAAAAATATAACGCATGATGTATATACTAGTGTATGACAAACCAACCAACAACCTCAATCGAAAGATGAAAGATGAGGAGAACCACGAGAAATGATGCGAGAATCACCAAGCCTAATACCTAACGCTTCTAAATCCGACTTCCTATCCCAAGTAGATGTGAATCGACGAGTAGGGGTAATGGGAAACGGAATGGATTTAGACTTTCTAGGAGCGTTCTTAAGATCTTAGCAAAATCTTCTAAGATGACCTCTCCTACAGCAATGAGTGCAAGTGTAGATACGATAAGGAGCGTGTCCTATAGACCGATTATACGTCACATTCCTAGGTGGCTCTCTCCTAAAGTTCCTAGCCGACTTTCTTGTTTGCACGATTTTGGCTTTGGGAGCAAGTGCGACATGATTATCGAAGCCAATACCACGCCGATTATCTTTGATTTTGATGGTGCCTAAGATTTTGTTTAACTTTTTAGACCTAGCCTCCAAATCAAACTTAACTTTACTCTAATCTCTCAGTTTTTCCTCAAGATCACCTATCCTTGACTCAAGAAAATGCGTAGAATTTTCAAACTCCAGAATTTCCTTTTTCATAGTCTCCATCAAGCCCCGAAGACTATCTCTCTCACCTTCGACATATTCTATCTTCTCTCAAATTTTCTTTTCTTGTGCCCTAAGATCCTCAATTAAAGTATTAGAATTATGTATTTTTTATGGCACGTTCTTTCAACATAGCTCCTAATTTCACGTTTGCTTTATTTGCTTTTAAAGTTTCTCCATACAATTCTTTGAAAGCAGTTTGCAAATCTCTCTCGTCTTCGCTATCATCCTCACTCACCTCCTCCTCACTCTCAGGAGTATCAACGTCTGTAACTGTGGAAGAATCATGCAAAAGTAAGTCTGTATCACTTACATGACTAGCCACAAAGGTGGGAAGTTCACGCTTACTAGCAAAAAAAATTTATTCTTCTGTGTCACTATCACTAAGTTAAGAAACATGATTTATCGGTTTAGTAAAATTCTCCCTAAGTTTAGTGGGACACTCATCTATCATGTGACCAAAACCTTCACAGCAAAGACATTTTTCACAATCACCCTTATTAACCAGTTTTTTAAGAGCATTATTCATGTGACATTTCCAATTAGATGATTCAAACAAGTGAATTATAAAATCATCAAAATCACTGAAAGGTATACCTAAAGACACGGGATCACAAACATAATAAGATAGTGCAACATGCTCTGATACCAATTTGAAACGGCCCTTTAGTGTGTACTTTAGGTAAAAATAACTTTGTTCCAATTTTTTGTTAAAGCCAATTTTAACTTATTAAACCCTAAACATGCATCTAAGTGATTAAATCCATTCCATGAATAAAGCATGCGGTAAAAGAAACAATTTCAGGAAAAATTCCCGAAGGGAAAAACCTTTTTATTTCACTATAATTTGTAAGACATAACTTTCACGGATTATAATGAAATAGGATGACAAACAAAATACCCATAGGTGTCGGTTTCGATGTCTCGGCTGAAATCTCCCTCAGGAACTCCAGGTGGTCAGTAGTAGAGAAGAAGACGGCTTCTCCACAAGTTACTTCATAAGAACTCCATCTACAATAGTGCGCAGCTCTTCGGTTGTATTGTTCTCACAAAGTTCAGAATGGTGTAGTGAATGAATTATCTTTCGATAAACGCATTCAGTATCACTAACTTTGGAATTGAGTAATACGATCTTGAATAAACACATGATAAATAAAACACTGTATGGGAATAAGTTTTCGAAACTATTTTGCCTTCTCAAACTTTCACAAAAACATTTCATTATATAACTGAGCAGCATAGAGCCCAAGAAAATGAAAACATAAAAATCGAGGCGGCAGGGCGTTCGAGCGAGATGAGATCTCGTTCGCGCGATATGTGAATGTCGTTTGAACGACTTACTATCTAGTTCGGGCGAGCTACAGTATATTAAATTAATATATTTCTTTTAAATTAATCCTTGAATTTTCTTTAAACTTTTTGCAACTCAGAAATATTTTTAAAACATAAAAAGATTTAATTCCCAATTATTTAAATCACCCAGCATTTAATCAATATACAAAATTACTCAAATGCTCATAAGTATTCATACCTGAGTGATCTTAAACAAATGCAACACCTCTTGACTTGAAATCTTCTTCAACACTTTAGATTGCACATTATTGGACTTGAACTTTGTCATAGGCTCAACTAAACTCATTAAACTCCATAATTAAAACTAGCCTAGACTTAATTTATTTTTTCGAAATTAAGCCAATTAAAATAAAAGTACATGATAAGAATTAAGTTCTTACATGAAGCTCCTCGATAACACGGATAATCAATCGACCCTTGTGTCTCACCCAGTCGTCCCTATCTACGGTAAGATTTTTGAACACTTCCCCATTCAGAATATGGTCCCGATACTGAGTAAATTTCGGGATCACACGACTCGACATCAAGGTCTTTTTGCTAAATAAATGTCCTAGGTACCACACCCCACAGGTATGCCCTGTCATAACTCCGTTGAACGTGCAAGATGAACTTTTACAACTCCCCAAACATCTTCACCTGATGACAACTCATCACTACAAGGGTGAGCATAAACTTCCTACTAAGATCATCTGCCACCACATTAGCCTTACCGAGGTGATACTCCGATGAGAAATCGTAATCTTCGATCAACTCCATCTACTATCTTTGGAGGAGGTTAAGATCGCGCTATGTAAAAATTTACTGTAGTCTCTTATGGTCGTAAAACACTTCAAACCGTTATCCATACAAAAAAAATCTCCAGATCTTAAGTTCAAACACTACAGTAGCCAACTCCAAGTCATGGGTGGGGTAGTTCCTCTCATGCACCTTTAATTAATAGGATGCATAGGCTACCATCTGATCGTTCTGCACCAACATTGTTCCGAGTCCTGAACCCAAAGCATCAAAATACACTATGTAACCCCTGTCGCTCTCTGGGGGGATAAGAAGGCGTAGAGGTGAATCTCACCTTTAGCTCTCGAAAAGACAACTCACAATCATCTGACCATTCGAAATCCACATCCTCTTGGGTCAACATCGTGAGGGGAAAAGTGACCCTCGAGAAATCTTGTACGAACCAACGATAGTAACAGGCCAAACCTAGAATTTACGTGCATCTGCAACTGTCTTTGGCCTATCCCTCCCCAGGACAACATTTACTTTGGAAGGATCGACATAAATACCCTCTCCAAAAACCACATGGCCAAGAAACCTGACCTCCTCAACTCGCATTTATTAAATTTAGCATATAGTTTATTCTATTGGAGTACCTTGTAGATGTACTACACGTGGTCTATGTTCCAGGTTTAATAGAACAGTATGCCATCCACCATGACCAAATTGAACCAGCCTAGGTAGGGACGATAGATGTGGTTCATCAAGTCCAAGAATGTTGTCGGGGCATTGGTCAATCCAAAGGGCATCAACAGAAACTCATAGTGCCCTTACCGTGTTCGAAATTCAATCTTGGGAATATCCTCTTCCCTGACATGCAACTGATGGTATCGGGACCAAATATCAATTTTCGAAAGCCAACCCACCACACGTAATCGGTCAAATAAATCATCAATATAGGACAATGGCTACTTATTCTTTACGGTCGCTCTATTCAACTGTCAATAATCGATGTAGAGTCTCTGGGTGTTGTCCTTTTTCTTTGCAAAGAGGACAGGGGCTCCCCAAAGGGACAGACTAGGGCGAATGAAGTCCTTGTTGGTTAGTGTAACACCCCTAAATTTAAAGGGTATTATTTTAAATTAATTCTAAAAGTTGGAAAAAAAATAAAATTTTGGATTTTATTAATTTTAGTAATTGAAAATGTTGAGTTTTAATAATGAAATGTAGGATTTTAATGGAAATTAAAATCGGAGTTAAAATGGAAATTTAAATTTGGATTGAGAAAAATTATATTTTTTTACGACCAAATTGAACCGATGGTTTATGCCACACCGGTTTGCCGGTCTGTTTCGCCAAACAATCCTATTTTTTTAGAATTCTTTTACCACTCAAACTCTTAATTATTTTTGGTATAAAAATCAACTCGGGGCCAGGACCTTTAAAACATATTTTCATCAAACCCTTAGAGCACTAGTCTCTCATCTTTACATCTTCTTCAACCTCAAAACCCTAGCCCCATTCTACATAGCTTTCAACTCAAGATTTGTCAAGTTTAATTGGGTTTTCTCAAGATGCGTCAAGAACGGATCTTTGTCAACTTTTTGACTGGAATACATCTTCAAGATCAAAATTCTTAATCAATTTTTACTCAGGCATGGATACTCTATTCTCTTCCTTTAGTACTATGCGTTTTAAGTGTCGCCTAAGACTTTAATCAAATATTTTTCTTAAAGTAAATTAGTAACTTAATTAGAGGAAGTGATAATTAAATTTGGTACTATTTTGATTAAAAAAATTAATATGGAATAATACTTCACACCCTTGGGTTCGTAGGAGAAAGTAGTGGGTTTTGGTTATTACGGGTGTAGGTTCGCATGTAAAATTTTATGGAGTTATTTATATGAAATCGGGACGTGTACACACTCATAAAATTTTTTGTAGTTAATAAAAGTGGACAATTTTGGTGTGTTTCATAACTTTTCATGTTGATTAATCTCTAATGACTAAATTGAAATAATTGTGTTAAGAACGACGACGGTATTATTAATTGAATTAAATTAAATTGTGCTATCAAGAATAAATTTGTGATATTGTTTGTAGGTGTTGTTGGATTATGTGAGTGATTGATATTGATATTTATCATCACGGGTACGACGGAATTTTGGTAGTATGCTCTCACCAATTTTTAGGGTGATTGCTAGGTATGGGACTAGTAGGTAAGCCTTAGTTGCGATTTACGCTTTCTAAGTATGGGACTAGTGAGTGTAGATTTTTACGGATGGGTGATTCCGGGGTGGGGCAGATTTTTATGTCATGTCATCGTTTCGCCAGTCTAGGTATAAGACTTGGTAGAGTTATTAATAGAAATTCATCCTATAATTAAAGTATGACGTACTTATGTGTTGAGGACCCTTAGGTATGGGACTAAGGGTGTTTTTTAGGATCTCACATCGCGAATAAGGGTGGGCTTATAAAAAAAAATAATGAGAAACATGAGAAATTGAGAATTAATACCTAAGATAATAAAACGGGTATTAAAATATATTTGTGGTGAGAGTATGTGCAGGGCTGACAGTTAAACGAGTCAACTGGCTATATCGTCGTGGGTGGGTGTGACATCACGAGTATGTGCGGGCTGACGGGCTATACCAATGTGTCGTGCGTGGAACCTCACAAGTGTGTGCAGAGGTGACAATATAGCGGCTAACTGGCCACAGTGAGGGGAAGGGTGTGGTGTAGAACATGTGGGAGTCCCACAACCAACCAGATAAAGACTTTAAGTGGGAGTCCTGCACTAAAATGATGATGATTGGTGGGAGTACCACTACAAAAATAATGGTAACTGGTGGCAGTCCCACTACTAAAATTGTGAAAGATCTATATGTGGGAGTGTAAATTAGAGTGCGCGATACTGATTAAACCGAATTCGCAAATTTTCAAGTTAACCTTATTTAACCGGGGATAATATTTAATCCAATTTTATTCAGCCCTAAAACATGTAACTACGTGTGGATAAATCGAACAAACAAAATAATTTCTTACACGCAGATTTCAGAAAAAAAAACTTTCGGGTAAAACCTTTTATTTCACTATAATACTTACAATGAAATCAATAATGGATTAACCTCAAAAAATCCACATCGGCCGCAACCTAGATTAAAAATGGACTCCCGCATCTACATCACACGAACCGTAGTTCAATCAACCCTGGAACACTCACGAGTACCCCCTATTGACACGTAGTCAGTCAGCATAGTACCTCCCTCAAATGGCACCTAAATCAGCAGTAGAGATCTTCTCTATAGAGAAATTTCAACAAAGATGTGTTCTTGGGTTCCAAAAATAATTCACATAAACAATTGGGATCTTGTGAATTGAAAACAAAAAAGGATTAAAACCCTAAAAGTGAGAAGACAATGATTCTGCCAAAGCATTTTTCGTATCTGATAAAAACGCAAGTCTTCTTAAGAAAACGAGGTTGTTTAACAAGCTATATATAAAAAAAAGTTTAAGGCATCGCGTCGCTCGAACGAATTGTTAGTGTCTCTCGAATGATGACACATGTCGTTCAAACGACTTCGCGTGACATAGCCTTGTCGCTCGAACGAAGTCCCTCTGTCGCTCGAACGAGCTATTAAAAAATAAATATTTTTGTTTCGTCAGAAAATTGTCCACCTCAACACTTAGAAAAAATTCTTTGACGAAAAACTCCGCTCCAACACTTAGAAAATATATTGTAAAAAATATCCCAACACTCTAAGTGAACCACTAAAGTACTTAAACACAACCTTACCAAAATTAATCTCGCGGTGGCTTGAATGTTGACGAACTTTGATATTCGGATCCGTCTTAATGCTTGAATGGTCTTTGAACAATTCTTTGACGGTTGTAGCGGTATATGGCATACTCAAATGTAAGCCGGACAATATAAAATAATGTCCTTACAAATCTCCCCCTATTTCTATGCCGATACAATATAACAACATCCAAATTATCAAATCAAAATGCCTATACAAATCTAATACCCTCCCATTAACCCAAAACTGAAAAGGAACTAAACATGTAGGTCTAAAACTTTTCTTCAAAATTCTCAACTTCAAAAATCTTCAAACCTTTAAGCTTTTCTCATCAGGGTGTGCAAAATAATGATCTTCAATTTTTGTACCTACACATATGAGACAAAGCAAATACCTTCGTGACGCATCGAGCTTGAAATGGTATAATAATAAATCGATCAATAATCAAATCTCTCCCATAATGTAAAAACTCCCCCATAATTTGTTCTCCCCCTTTTCATTTGTCCGAAATAGACTAGGAAACGAATAAACCAAAAACAAACATGGAGTGTCACGACAAAAATGCATAGCACAGATGAATCAAACTATGCTCATGCAAAGAGTAACTCAAAAGCTTCCACAAACTATTTTTGATTTTTCAATTTTTCATACAAAAAAATGCAAAAATAATTTTACAAAAATCGCACACCATGAATTTACATTAAAATAACCAAATTGTGGAAATGGAATGAATGGGTGTGAACATATTCAATAGGAAAATCAAAGCAATCAAACATAACATATGTGCACGATGAATATGTGTACTCCTAACGAATGAATCTCAAAATCGTCCTTAGGTGTCGACAGTGTTGAATTTAAATGACATCGACTCAATCCATCAACATATCAAAGTCAAGAATTATTCCCACACCAATAACATCTAAACTATGTAATGTTTTTTCATGTCGTTGTCAAGACGTGCAAACCCGTTTTTCATTTCTTTCCATCCAAACTCCCTCATAAATAATAATCATTTATTTTTCTTTTGAGATGGCCCCCTTTTTGTCATATTTATCTTTTTATTGCCTTTTATTCTTTAGATCTCTTGTAAATGGTGGCTTTCATGAAGAGTTAATTTTATACTCTCGCAGCCCTTTTCCGTGAACACTCATCATATTTTGTCGCAATTAAATCATCACGGTAAACGATTCTTACATGCACTACTTCCATTGTCAAGTTTTATTGCATTTGATTCATTTTAAAGACAGAATTGAGATGACAACACTCCGACCAATATGTGATAAATAATTAAAATAATCAAACAAATCCGTGAAACTTTTCATTAAAGGAACTAATGAGTCAAACTTGTAGATAGTAACAACTAATCCCATCTCAATGACTCCAAAGATTGTAAATCACATAATTGAAATGATATTGCATATTGATTAAGTGCGAAAAGTAGCGCGTGTAAAGACGCTAATCGTTGTTTTCGTTTCGCCAACTCAATACAAAAACCTAAGTTACAACTACACTTGCGGGGCAAGTAGAGCGGTAAGTCGGGTATCGAGAATCCACAGAGACGAGTTGTTAGAATTTATAAGGTTTAATATTCCGAAATAAAAGTGGAAAAGGTGAATTACAAACTAAAAGAAAAGATGCATGAAAGGGAAAGATTAATCTAGGCGAGGGAAATTAAACTAAATTAATAAAGAGAATAAAAACTATAGGTTGCGTCGAATATCCCTCACCCGAGTTAATTAGTATAAAATGGTTACATGGGTCGACGAGTTATTAAGGTTGCGTCTCGTTTCGACAGTTAAGTAAATCAAGGGTTGTCACACCCCTAAATTTGCATAAAAGCCACATACGATTTTGGTGTCAACAAATACCCCGAAAATTACGCGCGAAAGGTCGTAAGCACGGGACATACATGATATGCCCCGTCAAATCTCCTAGGCGTAATAACTAGGACAACGCACCCGAAATAGACCCGTAAACACCATCACCAAAGCAAAGCAACATGTCAACCCGGAATGAGTTCAATCCGACACAACCTAGACTAAATTAGCCACTACACATAATTAATGACATTAATTAAACTAACTAATTAATTAAAGTAACTAATTAACTAATGAAAATAATAAATAACAATAATTAAACAAACTACAAAGTATGGAAACTAGCTAACAAAGAAAGAAAACAACAAAGAAGAGAATGAATAGTAGAGTTCTTACATAAAATGGGTGAAAACCCAAGTGAAAATGGAGGAGAGGGTGAGCTCCCAAAAAAAACCCCAAAATGTCTTCTAACCTTATCTAACTAAAACAAGATATCTCAAAGAAAAGCCCCAAACATTCATTTAATACCCCAAAATAAACCCCCAACAAAACCAACCCAAAAAACCCAAAATAAGTCAATTTTTGTCCATATCTGATGGGACCGGTCGACCTCATATTTGGGACCGGTCGACCGCACTTTTGGAATTTGCCTTGGGCTGGAGGCAGCCCACTTTTCCACTTTGAACCAATTTTGAGGCGTTGCACGGAAACGGCTATAACTCCCTCATACGGAATCGAAATGAGGCGTGGTCGGAACCGACGCGAAGCTAATTAAATTCTCTACATGATTCTGTTTTGAAACCCTCCAAATTATGCAGTATGAAATTACCAAAATGCCCTTGAAGTAGAAGAAAATACCGAAACCTTCCGGAAATGGGCATAACTTCCACATACGGAGTCAGAATGACGCACAGTCAGTGGCCACAGAAAGATAATTTGATGATATACATGTTGGTAAATTCATTACATAAAAAATAGTGAGTTTGAAAAGACCAAATTGCCCTTAATGTAGCATTCGACAACGGAACTTCTCCGAAATGCAACCGAACCTCACTTTTAGCGTTCCAATACCTACAAAAGCACAAATAACCCCTGCAAAGTATGTATATATCCAAATCCAAGGTTGTATGGTTAATGAGCATAATTATAGGCATTTAGGACCGTAAAAGTGCTAGAATGCATAAAGATAACGGGCGAAAATATGCAATATTCGATACGAATCACATATCAAAATACTATCAAATCTTCACATAGATATGAAATGGAGTTATGACTCGGTCATCCTAAATGTCCATTCATATACGATGTAAAACAAAATACAAAACTCTTTTTGACTTTTTCAAAAAAAATTATCAAAAAAAAATCTTTTTGTATTTTTCAAAATTTTTCTAAAGAGAAAATCTCATACAAAAAAGATACATACTAGCAATAGGCAAAAAAAATCAACATGAAAATCATACTATACTAGAAAATAATAATAAACCTTAACTGTTAGGTGCGGTGGAGTTTTCCAAAGGTGGTGACATCCTATGAAAAACATCCATCAAATCATTTAAAGTTTTGACTACAAACTTTACCTGCTCCCTTAGATTGCAAACTCTCTCGTTTAATCATCTGGAGCATCATGTATGGGTCCGTGTGTATGAACACAAGTAGTAGCAAAACATGACACATAACCCAACTTAAAGTAAAACTCCCTAAGGTGTCATTTCTTCTTGCAGTGCGTGGAAACATAAACAGGCCTAGGTACACCTCCCTCAAAACGTCTCCTATGCACTCTCCTATCAGGTACGGGATGTCTAGGTGGGTTAGGTTGAGAGCCATATGTATCTATCACAAACTCGAGAATCAGCTCGAGTGCAATATGAGAAGTGGACGCACCGTCATGACCTATTCCTAGTCTCTCAACATTACCCAAAATGGGATTAAGAACCATCTTTTCAACCTTCTTAGATGTGTTATCTAAAGGGACTTTGAACTCTCGGGCATGTTCGAGATCACTCTCGAGTTGGGATACATGTTTCGTCAAACTAGACACCGTGTTGGTCAAATCACTCTTTTCCCGATCTAAGGCAATCAACTATTCGCTCAAAGAAACCTTCACCTTCTCGAGTTGACTTGCTTTCACTTCAAACGCCCTCAAAATCTCTAACTCTCTCTCCAAATCTCTCACCCTAAGACCTAACTCCTTATTCAATTTCTTAGTCTTTAATGTCTCGGCGTACAAATCACTAAATGTAATTTGGAGTTCACTTGTATCTCCACTTTCACACTCACTATCACCCTCACTCAAAAAAGTCAAACTATCATCCTCCACGGGGGTCTCACGGGCACAAATATCATCATCATCATGGGATAAACTAGGTGTGATCACATGGCTCGCTAAAAAGGCAACAAACTTTCCATGTGAATACTCATCCCCGGAATCATTCACCTCATCCTCACTATCGCTAAGAGTAGCTGGCATGGAAATTTTCTTGCCCTTTCTCCTTAGACTTATGGGACACTCAAAAGATCTATGCTCTATGCCCTCTCCCCTCAAACTCAAAACACTTATCTTCTTACTTTTCTCACCTTCTTTCTCACCGCTCTCTTTGGCCCAATTTTTATTTTTCTCAAAAAAAAATTTATTTGAAGAATTTTGTTTTGAAAACTTGATAAACTTTTTTAAAAAATTTGCAAGCATGGACATATCAAAATCAACCTCACCCTCAGAGTCGAACTCACAAACTTTCACTTTCTTCTCTCTCGTGGAAACTTCCTCTCCCTTCCTAGGCTAGGTTCTAAGTATTATCCCTCTATCCTTAGGATTGACAGTGTCAGGAAACATGTCAATTTGGTATGCCCGGAGGTCTCTTACCAGCTCTTCTAATTTTAAATTGGCCAAATTACCTAAGGTATTTAAAACAGTCACTTTTGGTATAAAACGTTTAGGCAACGATCTTAAAATCTTTTTAACCACTCGTGCATCAGGTATGGGCTCACCAAGATTGAAACTAGTGTTGACAATATCATATAAACTAGCATAAAAATCATTAAAATACTCAGATTCAAGCATACTAATTGTTTTAAATTGAATAGTTAAATTTTAAATTTTAGACTCTTAGACCGCATTTATGCCTTCATGGGTAAGGTGTAAAATGTCCCACGCTTCTTTTGATGTGGTGCACATCATAATACGTTAGAACTCCTCAAGAGTGATGACACCAGAAATTACACTCATCCCACATGAATTAAAAGTGCTCCATTTAGATTCGTCCTCAGTCCAGGTAGTCACAGGTTTTAAAGTTGTTACGTTATCCACAATGACAGTGGGAGGTGTTCATCATCTTTCACAAACATCCCAAATGCGCTCAGCAATAGCCTTTAACTGTGATTTCATACGTGTTTTCCAGTAGGCATAATTAGACCCGCCAAAAATGGGCATTCGATTATATAAGTGCTCCATTGGAAAAATTGAAATTTTTCACAAAACATATTTTTTCAAAAAAAAATCAATATCACACAATTTTTGCGTAAATAGGAATACACAATAAATCAGTGTAACCTGCTCTGATACCAATTTATAAAACAGAGTGTGCGATACTGATTAAATCGAATTCATAAATTTCCATCTTGATGCTTGAATGTTTAAGAACTTTGATACTCGGATCCGTCTTGACGCTTGAATGATCTTTGAACAATTATTCGATGGTTGTAGAGGTATATGAAATACTCAAATGTAAGCCGGACAATATAAAATAATGTCCTTATAGGGATCATCACAACTGATGATAATAAAATGAGGAAATTAATAAAGTTGAGTAAATTGATTGAATGATAAGTTGAAGTTTGGATAATAGTTTCATACGCTAGTATACGTGATTTATTTTACTCGTATCGTTATTAATTATCACTTCTTAATTTAAATATTATATTGTGATATTTATCATGTATAATTCTATTCTCTGGGTTCATGGACCTTTATTGTAGGGAGTAGCCGGTATTCAAGCTTGGGTCTCTGACCCTGTGCATTGTCTAACATTTTTCAAGTATTAGTGCTGGAGTAGCTGTATAGGAGTATTTGGAGATTTATCTTGGAGGTGCAGATGGAGTATTTATTTTATGCTTAGTAGTTTAGTTTAGTTTAGTTTCCATTCCTTTGCATTTACATTGAGATACATTTTATGGATTTAGTGGGCCATTCGGTTCCACAGTTGTTACGATTTTATTCAGATATTTCATTATGAATTCACTTATTGGAGATTGTATTTATTTTGAGTTGGATATTAGCATGGTGATAGATTTTATATCGCTTTGACGATTATTATTTATTGGAATTAATTTCATTATTATATTATGGAATGAATTTAATATGTCTTATATCTGTCACATGCTGAAAATGGTATTTAATTTAGTGACGCCCGGCATAGTTTTGGTGGCGGCCGACGCCTGAATTACGCGGGGTGTTACAGATGGTATCAGAGCATGGTATTATGTCTCGTAGGTTGTGAGTCCTCTTATCTTCTGCGTTATCAATCTTTAATTCCCTTTATTGATTCATACTCTCTAATGTAGTGGGTCTAGCATCCGTGTTAACGGTTTTTTGGAGATAGGATGTCTGGTGTCAAGGACGTTGTAAGCATTGAGGTTAGAAATAATAATCTGGATAAGAGGAGACTTAGAAGTGATTTTGGGAGACGAGGATTTTGTTGGAGATTGTTATTGCAGATGATAGGCATCGTGAGTACTGATTTTGGTGATGTGGATTGATTAGAGTACTTTAGCGTTCGGATTACATGGAGACTCCAAGTTAAAGTTTTGTGTTGAGGACATTGTATTAATTGAGGTAAGAATTAGTAATCTCTATGCAAGTAACTTTAGATGTGATTTTTGGAGATGAGAGTTATTTTGGAGATTGTTAGTGGAGATGTTAGTTATCAAAAGTATCGATTTTGGTGATGTGAAGAAATTTGAGGACTATAGTGTTTGGAGAACTTTTGGAGAAAGAATTGAGTGGTGATTCACGAGAGTGCGTGACACGCCGTTATTTTCATAGTTATGTGTGTGTGTATATATATATATATATATATTACCGTGGGATTACATACGGGTAGGATTGGGTATGTGGGCTCCCAATGGTTATATTCTACGGGTAGGCATATGCGAGCCTTATTTTATTTTGTGCATTTCCGCTTCATCAAATTACGAGGATGAAATTCATGTGCTAGTGGGGAAGTATATAAATCCCCTATATTTAAAAGGTACTGTTTAAATTAATTCATAAATTAAATTTGGTGAAAATAAAATTTTGGATTTTATTACTTTTAGTAATTTAAAATGTTGAGTTTTTATAATGAAATGTAGGATTTTAATCGAAATTAAAATCAGAGTTCAAATAGAAATTTAAATTGGGATTTTAAAAAAATTATATTTTTTTACGATCAAACTGAACCGATGGTTTCTGTCGAACCGGTTTGCCGCTTTGTTTCGCCAAACAGTCCTATTTTTTTTAGAATTATTTTACCACTCAAACTCTTAATTATTTTTGGTATAAAAACCAACTCGGGGCTAGGACTTTTAAAACATATTTTCATAAAACACTTAGAGCAGTAGTCTCTCTTATTTACATCTTCTTCAACCTCTACACCCTAGCCCCATTCTACATAACTTTCAACTCAAGATTTGTCAAGTTTAATTGGGTTTTCTCAAGACGTGTCAAGAACGAATCTTTGTCAACTTTTTGACAAGAATATAGCTTTGAGATCAGAATTCGTAATTAATTTTTACTCAGGCATGTATACTTTATTCTCTTCCTTTAGTATTATGCATTTGAAGCGTCGCCTAAACCTTTAATCACATGTTTTTCTTAAAATAAATTAGTAAATTAATTAGAGGAAGTGATAATTAAATTTGGTACTGTTTTAATTAATTTTTTTAATATGGAATAAGACTTGAAACCCTTGGATGCATAGAAGAGAGTAGTGGGTTTTGGTTATTTCGGGTGTAGGAACGCATGTAAAATTTTATGGAGTTATTTATATGAAATCGGGACGTGTACACACTCATAAAAAATTTTGCAGTTAATAAAAGTGGACAATTTTGGTGTGTTTCATAACTTTGCATGATGATTAATCTCTAATGATTAAATAGAAATAATTGTGTTAAGAACGGCGATGTTATTATTAATTGAATTAAATTAAATTGTGCCATCACGAATAAATTTGTGATATTGTTTGTAAGTGTTATTGGATTATGTGAGTGATTGATATTGATATTTATCATCACGGGTACGACGGGATTCTGGTAGTATGCTCTCACTTATTTTTAGGATGCTTGCTAGGTATGGGACTAGTAGGTAGGCCTTAGTTGTGATTTACACTTTCTAAGTATGGGACTAGTGAGTGTAGATTTTTACGGATGGGTGATTCCGGAGTGGGGCTGAGTTTTATGTCGTGACATCCTTTCACCAGTCTAGGTATAAGACTAGGTAGAGTTATTAATAGAAATTCATCCTATAATTAAAGTAGGGCGTACTTATGTGTTGAGGACCCTTAGGTATGGAACTAAGGATGTTTTTGAGGATCTCACATCGCTAATAAGGGAGGGGTGATAAAAAAAATAACGATAAACATGAGAAATTGAGAATTAATACCTAAGATAATAAAACGGGTATTAAAATATATTTATGGCGAAAGTATGTGCAGGGCTGACAGTTAAACGGGTCAACTGGGTATATCGTCGTGGGTGGGTGTGACGTCACGAGTATGTGCGGGCTGACGGGCTATAGAAACGTGTCGTGCGTGGAACCTCACACGTGTGTGCAGAGCTGAAAATATAGTGGCTGACTGACCACGGTGAGGGGAAGGGTGTGGTGTAGAACATGTGGGATTCCCACAACCAACCAAATAAAGACTTTAAACGGGAGTCCCGCACTAAAATGATGATGATTGGTGGGAGTACCACTACAAAATAATGATAACTGGTGGCAGTCCCACTACTAAAATTGTGAAAGATGTATATGTGGGAGTGTATTAGAGTGCGCGATACTAATTAAACCGAATTCACAATTTTTCAAGTTAATCTTATTTAATCGGGGACAATTTTTTATCCTATTTTATTCAGCCCTGAAACATGTAACTACGTGTGGATAAATCAAACCAACAAAATAATTGCTTAAACACAGATTTCAGGAAAAAAACCTTTGGGATAAAACCTTTTATTTCACTATAATACTTACAATGAAATCAATAATGGATTAACCTCAAAATTTCCATATAGGCCGCAACCTAAATTAGCAATGGAATTTCGCAGCTACTCCATACGAACCGCGGGTTAATCAACCCTGGAACACCCACGATTACTCCCTATTGATGCGCAGTTAGTGAGCATAGTACCTCCCTCAATGGCACCTAAATCAGCAGTAGAGATCTTCTCTACAAGAGAAAATTCAACAAAGTTGTGTTCTTGGGTTCCAAACCAATTCACATAAACTATTGGGATCTTGTGATTTGAAAACAAAAAAGGATTAAAACCCTAAAAGTGAGAAGACAATGATTTTGCCAAAGCATTTTTCATATCTTATAAGAATGCAGGTCTTCTTAAGAAAAATAGAGTTTTTAACACGCTATATATAAAAAAAAGTTTAACGCGGCGCGTCGCTCGAACGAGTTGTTAGTGTCGCTCGAATGATGACACGTGTCATTCAAATGACTTCGTGTGACATAGCCTTGTCTCTCAAATGAAGTCCCTCTGTCGCTCGAACAAGCTACTAAAAAATAAATATTTTTGTTTCGTCAGAAAATTGTCCACCTCAACACTTAGAAAAAATTATTTGACGAAAAACTCCGCTCCAACACTTAGAAAATATATTGTAAAAAATATCCCAACACTCTAAGTGAACCACTAAAGTACTTAAACACAACCTTACCAAAATTAATCTCGCGGTGGCTTGAATGTTGAATAACTTTGATATTCGGATCCGTCTTAATGCTTGAATGATCTTTGAACAATTCTTCGACGGTTGTAGCGGTATATGGCATACTCAAATGTAAGCTGGACAAAGTACAATAATGTCCTTACAAATCTCCCCCTATGTCTATGCCGGTACAATATAACAATACCATTATCAAATCAAAGTGCCTATCAAATCTAATACCCTCCAATGAACCCAAAACTAAAAAGGTACTAAACATGTAGGTCTAAAACTTTTCTTCAAAATCTTCAACTTCAAAAATCTTCAAACCTTTAAGCTTTTCTCATCAGGATGTGCAAAATAATGATCTTCAATTTTTGTACCTATACATATGAGATAAATCAAATACCTTCGTGACGCACCGAGTTTGAAATGGTAAAATAATAAATCGATTAATAATCAAATCTCCCCCATAATGTAAAAACTCCCCCATAATTCGTTCTCCCCCTTTTTATTTGTCTGAAATAGACTAGGAAACGAACAAACCAAAAACAAACATGGAGTGTCACGACAAAAATGTATATCACACATGAATCAAACTACGCTCATGCAAAGAGTAACGCAAACTCTTCCACAAACTATTTTTTATTTTTCAATTTTTCATCCAAAAAAATGCAAAAATAATTTTACAAAAATCACACACCATGAATTTACATTAAGACAACCAAATCGTGGAAATGGAATGAATGGGTGTGAATATATTCGATAGTAAAATCAAAGCGATCAAACATAACATATGTGCACGATGAATATGTGTACTCCTAACGAATGAATCTCAAAATCGTCCTTAGGTGTTGACAGTGTTGAATTTAAATGGCATCGACTGAATCCATCAACATATCAAAGTCAAGAATGATTCCCACACTAATAACATCTAAACTATGTAATGCTCTTTTATGACACTGTCAGGATGTGCAAACCCGTTTTTCATTTCTTTCCATCCAAACTCCCTCATAAATAATAATCATTTATTTTTCTTTTGAGGTGGCCCCCTTTTTGTCATATTTATCTTTTTATTGCCTTTTATTCTTTAGATCTCTTGTAAATGGTGGCTTTCATGAAGAGTTAATTTTATACTCTCGCAGCCCTTTTCCGTGAACACTCGTCATATTTTGTTGCAATGAAATCATCACGGTAAACGATTCTTACATGCACTACTTCCATTGTCAAGTTTTATTGCATTTGATTCGTTTTAAAGACAAAATTGAGATGACAACACTCCGACCACTATGTGATAAACAATTATAATAATCAAACAAAACCGTACAACTGTGCATTAAAGGAACAAATGAGTCAAACATGTAGATAGTAACAACTAATCACATCTCAATGACTCCAAACATTGTAAATCACATAAATAAAATGATATCGCATATCAAAATACTATCAAATCTTCACATGGATATGGAATGAAATTATGACTCGATCATCCTAAATGTCCATTCATATACGATGTAAAACAATATACAAAACTCTTTTTGACTTTTTCCAAAAGATTTATCAAAAAAAATCTTTTTGTATTTTTCAAAAAATTTATAAATCAAAAATCTCGTACAATAATGATACATACAAGCAATAGGCAAAACAAATCAACATGAAAATAATCATATACTAGCAAACAAGTATAAATCTCAACCGTTAGGTGCGATGGAGTTTTCCAAAGGTGGTGACATCCTATGAAAAACATCCATCAAGTCATGTGAAGTCTTGACCAAAAAATTTACCTGCTCGCTTAGATGTGCAAACTCTCTCGTGTAATCATACGGAGCATCATGTGTGGGTCCGTGTGTGTGAACACATATAGTAGAAAAGTGTGACACATAACCTGGCCTAAAACAAAACTCCCTAAGGTGTCCTCTCTTCTTGCAGTGCGTGCAAACATAAACAGGCCTAGGTACACGTCTCTCAAAATGTCTCCTACGCACTCTCCAATTAGGTACGGGACGTCTAGGTGGGTTAGGTTGAGAGCCATATGTATCTATTGCAAACTCGAGAATCGGCTCGGGTGTAATATGAGAAGTAGACGCACCGTTATGTACTATTCCTAGTCTCTCAACATTACCCAAAACGGGATTAAGAACCATCTTTTCAACCTTCTTAGATGTTTTCTCTAAAGGGACTTTGACCTCCTGGGCACGTTTGAGATCACTCTCGAGTTGGGATACACGTGTCGTCGGACTAGACACCGTATTGGTCCAATCACTCTTTTCCCGATCTAAGGCAATCAACTATTCACTCGAAGAAACCTTCTCCTTCTCGAGTTGACTTGCTTTCGTCTCAAAAGCCCTCAAAATCTCTAACTCTCTCTCCAAATCTCTCACCCTAAGACCTAACTCCTTATTCAATTTCTTAGTCTTTAAGGTTTCGGCGTACAAATCTCTAAATATAATTTGGAGTTCACTTTCATCTCCACTTTCACACTCACTATCACCCTCACTCAAAAAAGTCAAACTATCATCCTCCTCAGGGTTCTCACATACATAAATATCCTCATTGTCATGGGAAAAACTAGGTGTGATCACGTGGCTAGCTAAAAAGGCAACAAACTTTCTATGTGAAGACTCCTCCCCGGAATCATTCACCTCATCTTCACTATCGCTATGAGTAGCTGGCATGATAATTTTCTTTCCCTTTCTCCTTAGCCTACTGAGACTCTCAAAAGCTCTATGCCCTATCCCCTCACACTCGAAACACTTCTCTTCTTTCTCTTTCTCACCTTCTTTCTCACCGCTCTCTTTGGCCTCATTTTTATTTTTCTCAAAAAATCTTTAATTTGAAGAATTTTGTTTTGAAAACTTGATAAACTTTTTTAAAAAATTTGCAAGCATGGCCATATCAAAATCAACCTCACCCTCAGAGTCGAACTCACAAACTTTCACTTTCTTTTTCTTCTCTCTCGTGGACACTTCCTCTCCCTTCCTATACTGGGTTCTAATTGCTATCCCTCTATCCTTAGGATTGACAGTGTCAGAAAAATGTCAATTTCATATGTCCGGAGGTCTCCTACCAGCTCTTCTAATTTTAAATTGCCCAAATTACCTAAGGTATTCAAAACAGTCACTTTTAGGTAAAAAAAAAACATTTAGGCAGCGATCTTAAAATTTTTTTAACCACTCGTGCATCAGGTATGGGCTCACCAAGATTGAAACTAGTGTTGACAATGTCATATAAACGTGCGTGAAAATTATTAAAACACTCAGATTCAAGCATGGTAATCATTTTAAATTGAGTAGTAAAATTATTAATTTTAAACTCTTTGACCGCATTTGTGCCTTCGTGGGTAAGTTGTAAAATGTCCCACGCCTATTTTGACGTGGTGCATGTCATAATACGTCAAAACTCCTCAGGATTGACGACACCAGAAAGTACACTCATCCCACGTGAATTAAAAGTTCTCCATTTAAATTCGTCCTTAGTCCAGGTAGTCATAGGTTTTAAAGATGTTACATTATCTACAATGACAATGGGAGGCGTTCATCATCTTTCACAAAAAACTCAAACACACTCATCAATAGCCTTTAACTGTGATTTCATACGTGCTTTCTTGTAGTCATAATTAGACCCGTCAAAAATGGGCATCCGATTATATTAATGATCCATTGGAAAAATTACAATTTTTCACAAAACAGATTTTTTCAAAAAAAAAATAAATATCACACAATTTTTGCAAAAATAGGAATACATAATAAATTAGTGTAACCTTCTCTAATACCAATTTGTAAAATAGAGTGTGCGATACTGATTAAATCGAATTCACAAATTTCCGTCTTGACGCTTGAATGTTTAAGAACTTTGATACTCGGATCCGTCTTGACGCTTGAACGATCTTTGAACAATTCTTCAACGGTTGTAGAGGTATACGACATACTCAAATGTAAGCTGGACAATATAAAATAATGTCCTTATAGGGAGCATCACAACTAATGATAATAAAATGAGGAAATTAATAAAGTTGAGTAAATTGATTGAATGATAAGTTGAAGTTTGGATAGTGGTTTCATATGCTAGCATACATGATTTGTTTTACTCGTATCATTATTAATTATCTCATCTTAATTTAAAATATTAGATTGTGATATTTATCATGTATAATGCTATTCTCTGGGTTCATGGACCTTAATCAGAGGGAGTAGCCGATATTCAAGCTTGGGCCTCTGACCCTGTGAATTGTCTAACATTTTTCAGGTATTAGTGTCGGAGTATCGGCATAGGAGTATTTGGAGATTTATCTTGGATGTGCAGCTGGGGTATTTATTTTATGCTTAGTATTTTAGTTTAGTTTAGTTTCCATTCCTTCGCATTTATATTGAGACACATTTTATGGATATAGTGGGCCATTCGATTCCACAGTTGTTACGATTTTATTAAGATATTTCATTATGAATTCAGCTTATTAGAGATTGTATTTATTTTGAGTTGAATATTATTAGAGATTAGCATGGTGATGGATTTTATATCGTTTTGACGATTATTATTTATTGGAATGAATTTCATTATTATCTTGGTTACTTGTTCTTTACCGTCACTCTGCTCAACTGTCAATAATCGATGTAGAGTCTTTGGGTGTTGTCCTTTTTCATTGCAAAGAGGACAGGGGCTCCCCAAGGGGACACACTAGGGAGAATGAAGTCCTTGTTGGTTAGTGTAACACCCCTAAATTTAACGGGTATTATTTTAAATTAATTCGAAAATTTGGAAAAAAATAAAATTTTAGATTTTATTAATTTTAGTAATTTAAAATGTTGAGTTTTAATAATGAAATGTAGGATTTTAATCGAAATTAAAATCGGATTTAAAATGGGAATTTAAATTGGGATTGAGAAAAATTATATTTTTTTTTACGACCGAACTTAACCGATGGTTTATGCCACACCAGTTTGCCGGTCTGTTTCTCCAAACAAACCAGTTTTTTTTAGAATTATTTTACCACTCAAACTCTTAATTATTTTTGATATAAAAACCAAATCGGGGCTAGGACCTTTAAAACATATTTTCATCAAACCCCTAGAGCAGTAGTCTCTCATCTTTACATCTTCTTCAACCTCAAGACCCTAGCCCCATTCTACATAGCTTTTAACTCAAGATTTGTCAAGTTTAATTGGGTTTTCTCAAGATGCATCAAGAACGGATCTTTGTCAACTTTTTGAGAGGAACACGTCTTCAAGATCAGAATTCTTAATCAATTTTTACTCAGGCATGGATACTCTATTCTCTTCCTTTAGTATTATGCATTTTAAGTGTCCCCTAAACCTTTAATCACATATTTTTCTTAAAATAAATTAGTAACTTAATTAGAGGAAGTGATAATTAAATTTAATACTATTTTGATTAAAAAGTTTAATATGGAATAAGACTCGAAACCCTTGGGTTTGGTTATTACGGGTGTAGGATCGCATGTAAAATTTTATGGAGTTATTTATATGAAATCGGGACGTGTACACACTCATAAAAAATTTTGTAGTTAATAAAAGTGGACAGTTTTGGTGTGTTTCATAACTTTGTATATTGATTATTCTCTAATGAATAAATTGAAATAATTGTGTTAAGAACGGCTATAGTATTATTAATTGAATTAAATTAAATTGTGACATCACGAATAAATTTGTGATATTGTTTGTAAGTGTTGTTGGATTATGTGATTGATTGATATTGATATTTATCATCACGGGTATGACGGGATTTTGGTAGTATGCTCTCACCTATTTTGAGGATGCTTGCTAGGTATGGGACCAGTAGGTAGGCCTTAGTTGCGATTTACACTTTCTAAGTATGGGACTAGTGAGTGCAGATTTTTACGGGTGGGTGATTCCGGTGTGGGGCTGATTTTTATGTCGTGCCGTCGTTTCTCTAGTCTAGGTATAAGACTAGGTAGTGTTATTAATAGAAATCCATCCTATAATTAAGGTAGGACGTACTTATGTGTTGGGGACCCTTAGGTATGGGACTAAGGGTGTTTTTGAGGATCTCACGTCGCTAATAAGGGTGGGGTGATAAAAAAATAAAATAACTAGAAACATGAGAAATTGAGAACTAATACCTAAGATAATAAAATGGGTATTAAAATATATTTGTGGCAAAATTATGTGCAGGGCCGACAGTTAAACGGGTTGACTGGCTATATCGTCTCATGTGTGTGTGTGACGTCACAAGTATGTGCAGGTTGACATTTATACGGGCAGATGGGTTATAGTGACGTGTCGTGCTGTGAACCTCACGAGTGTGTGCAGAGCTGACAGTATAGCTGGCTGACTGGCCATAGTGAGGGGAAGGGTGTTTTGTATAATATGTGGGAGCCTCTTAACCAAACAAATTAAGACTTTAAGCGGGAGTCCCACACTAAAATGATGATGATTTATGGGAGTACCACTACTAAAATAATGATAACTGTTGGGAGTCCCACTACAAAAATTGTGAATGATGTACATGCAGGAGCACTGCAACTCATGATAATAAAATGAGGAAATTAATAAAGTTGAGTAAATTGATTCAATGATAAGTTGAACTTTGGATAGTAGTTTCGTATGCTAGCATAGGTGATTTATTTTACTCTCGTCATTATTAATTATCTCGTCTTAATTTAAAATATTCTATTATGATATTTATCATATATAATGCTATTTTTGTGTTCACGAACCCTAATTGGAGGGAGTAGACAGTATTCATGCTCGGGGCTCTAACCCTGTGGGTTGTCTAACATTTTTTAGGTATAAGTGCTGGAGTAGTAGCATAAGAGTATTTGGAGATTTATCTTGGAGGTGCAGATGGAGTATTTATTTTATGCTTGGTAGTTTAGTTTAGTTTCCATTCCTTCGCATTTATATTGAGACACAGTTTATGGATTTGGTGGGCCATTCGGTTCCACAATTGTTACGGTTTTATTCAAATATTTCATTATGATTCAGTTTATTAGAGATTATATTTATTTTGAGTTGGATATTATTGGAGATTAGCATGATGATGGATTTAATATCGCTTTGATGATTACTATTTATTGGAATTGATTTCATTACTATCTTGTGGAATGAATTCCATATGTCTCATATTTGTCACATGCTAAGAATAGTATTTAATTTAGTGACGCCCGTCACAGTTTTGGTGGCGGCCGACACCAGAATTACGCGGGGTGTTATAGTTAGTTCCTCCAACTGAATCCTCATCTCCTACAATTCCGCCGGATCCATCCTGTGAGGTGGAACAGAGATGGGTGAGACACCTTGATGCACCTATATAGCGAAATCCACCTCCCATCATTGCGATAAACTAGGGAGATCATTCGAAAATACATTGTGAAACTCTCGCACGACGGGGTAGTCTAAAATCATGCCATCTGGCTCATCCTGAGACACTAAGCTACTCAACTACCCAACATACTGTTTCTTATCTTGGACTGTAGACAACTTGAAAGGGTCTTCAATGACCTTCTCACTACTAAAGTGATGGCGATACCCTTCCAGGAGTGATAGAAGTACACTATATCAATGACACTCGAGGGTTGCTAAAAATATGACATCCAATCCATACCGAGAATCACCTAGAACACATCCATGTCAATGAGGATCAGATCATACTCCAAGACATCATATCTATCCATGATCACATATCTACCTATGACACTATCAAGAACTACACTGCCAGCCACTAAAAACCCGATGATGATAGGTGGACGAAACTGATCCATCTCTAATCCCAAGCTAAAGCCCAAGGAACTTGATATGAAGGAATGCGATGCACCAAAATCAAACGATGCCTTTACCCATGTATTGTACAAAAGTATCATACCTTCCATTACCGAAGGATCGCTGGGAGGTGCAGCCTACTGTGCCGTGGCGTAAGCTCGCTCGGGGTTGAACTTGCTAGTTTGGTCGCTGGGGATCTGACCCTGCACATGGATACCCTAACCCTAGCTCAGACATGAACTATCCGCATTGTGCCTCGCTGGATGTTGATAATCTAAAGGAAATTATTGTTGTTATTGAGTAGAGCCTATATAACTGTAACTCTGGCACGGCACAAAATTTATAGTCTGCTGACAGCCTGAAGTTCGCTAAGGGCAATCCGTCTTGAAATGACCTCGGGACCCGCAAGCGAAACATATCCTTTGAGTGGGAGCTATAAGGCTCTGGTCTGTAGTGAACTGGGCTAATGAAGAGACAACCCCCATAGTTGTCTTAAGCTTGGCGAAAAAGCCTTGAGGCCCACTTCGGGACTTTTTATGCCCACTTGATTAAGACCCACTAGGCTCCATCTTCTTCTCTCGTTTAGCCTTGCTATCTTCCACATCAAGATCTAACCGTATGTACTTATTCACTAAAATTTTGAAATCGAGTAAATCCAAACCTGCTAAGGTCCGCTAAATACCTAAAATTTGGCCCTTGACAAACAGCCTCGTTTCTTTACCTCGTATTTATGCATGGCATCAACATACTTTCATAAACTTTCAAACTTAACCAGATACTCATTTACTGAAGTCTTCCCTCGAATCAACCCCACAAAATCATCCTTTTTGGCTTCCTTGAACGTCTGCAGAAAGTATCTATTTAGGAAGGCCACTATGAAACTGCTCCAGTCAGTCCTCTTAGTGGTGCTGGTAGAGTAGGCTCTCCACCACCACTGCGCTTGTTCCATGAGACGAAACGTAGAAATTTTAACCTTGTGCATTGCTGGCACATCCAAAACCTCCATTATCCTGGTGAGTTCATCGAGCCACTCCTCAGTTGCCTCAGGGCCAGCTGCCCTGTTAAAAGTAGGTGGGTGCAACCTCCAGAATTCTTTGAGGATAGATGTCAAGGTGGTGCTCTCAACAGTACCACTACGGTTTGCACGGTGCTGCTGTGTGAGAGAGTCGGCTAGCTGACGCACAACTTGATCCATGAATCAAAGCTCACTGGTGCTAGACCCGCTAGTAATGTCACGACGTGGATGCATATAAATAATAATGGGGAGTTTAATACACAGTGGTACGAACTAAATGCGATAATGGAAGCAATTTAAACATAAACTAAAGCATTAAATATGTGAAAACGTAAGAGGAAAGCATACTAGGAAAGCATAAATACTCCGTCACACCCGAAGATCCTATTACTCTGATACCATTTGTAATGCCCCGACCCAAATTTAGGTCACCATTGGTTCAACCCGCACTAAACCATGGAGTTAAAGGGGGAAGGGAATGTCCATTTACATTATTAAAAAAATCCTTCACTTTGCTATATTAATTGTGACTTAAATTTACCAGTTTTAACTTGAGAAAGGAAGTGATCACTTTAAGTAATTAACAATTTACAAGATTTATTTTCATAAATTAGATTTAGTCAACAATGATATATAAATAGGAAATAACCCACATTCAACTTGTATTATTACAGAATGTGTCCATAGGCCCAAATAAAAGTTTAAAGTACCGAATATTTGAAATACCAAATTTTCAATGTTCAAAACAAATTACAGAGCATCTAGTGATGTGAGTTGCCCTATGGGGCCTTACTAGCATCCTTTCTGGCGTCCCTAATCGATGTACTTGGGGTGGGGGTAGGAGTTTACAGGGGTGAGAACTCTCAACATAGTGGATAATACTAAGCTATATGTTTTCTATAACATACTATACATGTTCTGGCCAGCGATTTTTTATCTTTCACCATAGGGCTCCGACCCTCCTTAATTTTACCGGTGTCATTCGAGTCCAATTGATAATGCGTTTTTAATATTTTATCTAATGTCCACATTATTCCATATTTTTTACAATTTTTCTCATGCTACGGTTTTAAGTCATTTGCTTACTCTTTCAACGTGCCAAAATTTCACTTTATCCATTTTTCACCAAAAACCGACCAATAAGGTTTCGAGAGGGAGCCTAACCCTTAAGACCCTCAAGTTTGTCAAAATCATCGTTTTATCCTTTTTCGTCATAATTTGTGAAAAACATATTTACTTTCATTTGGCACAAGAATTAAGTCATTTTCTTCCAAACATTATCTCTATAATTTTATGTCCAAAAACCACTTTTATCCATTTTTTGTTTTACCACATAAAATACCTTACAACATTTAAGACCATTTTTAGCCGAAGTTCATAGCCTTTCCTTATGATCATATGTGAACCCTAATATTATTTTTCTTGATCATAATAATACTTAGCATATTTTGGGGCTGTTTTTCCATACTTGTCCATTCTATTACTAAACCCACCTTAACATGTTTAATTAAGTCTACAACATCATCATTCATCATACTACATGTTCCTACATGTTTAAAAGATGATTTCAAGCCTAGAAATACCTCAAATGCGTTTAAATCAACAATAATCATGGATTTATGTGTGTTCATATGCTTTCTTCCAAATTTCAATGTAACTGCAACCCACTTTAGGGTTTTGTCTTGTTAAGAAAACTCCATTTTTGCAAGACCAAATATTTTATCAAATAATTACATTTTAGGCATTAATATCCATTTAGCAATCATCCTACTTAATCTCCATAGCTAGAAAACCTTGAAAACATGGAAGAGTAAAATCAAACCTTGGATTAGAAGGGGAGAACAAAAAAAGGGATGACTTTAAAGCTCCTAAAATTCCTAGGCTCTAAGACTACAAAGCTTATTCAAAGCTACCAAAAACCTTCTCTACAAGCTTTGATACACCAGTTCCTTCTTTGAAGCAAGCTTGAAAATGGTAGAGTGGGTGTGAATATGGTATAACTTATGGTGTAGGAGTGGTGGAAAGGCTTATCAAGGGAGGAATAAGGGTTGGAGAGAGGTAAAATGGGTGTAGGGACCTTAGAGAGAGAGAGAGAGAGAGAGATAAGTTGAAAATTTGGTGAGGGAAACCACCCCCACCCTCCCCTCTTATAACACACAAAAACCCATTTAAAAATCCCCACAAACACATCAAAAACGTTTCTGCCCATCCAAGCTACCAGAAGTTGGCACGTGCCCAAATCAAGGGTTAAAAATATGACAACGCACAAGGGCAAATGTTTTTTACCAAATTATGCCCAGGTCGTTAAAACGAAAAGGGCTTCTCGTTCGAATGAGAAAGGAGCCTCATTCGAACGACCTTCTGACGAATTCTAACAGTGGGGTCTCGTTCGAACCTCATTGGAACCCATCTTTGAACCACCTTAGATTCTCGTTCAAACCACTGCAACCTCTTTCAAAAGAGACAAAGATCTCACTCGAATGACTTTAATTTCATTCGAACCACCCAGAATTCTAAAATTCTCCAATTTGCCTGATAACTTCCAATAATTTACATTAAGGCCACCAAAACCATTGGATATAGGGATAAAAGTTCATATATTAATAATTCAAATCCCAATAATTTCACATGGTTACAAATTTCACGAAAAGAAAAAAATTATTAGGTGCCGGTATTACAATGACTGGAAGTAAGGGATGCACAAGAAGAAGAAGAAAACTTTGGATATTATCCACTTCCACCTTGAAATAAATTTTATGTATCAAAAACCACAAAATTTTGTTAAAGTTATTAGCCACACATCATTCTAAATTAAGAGAAACTCTAAAGGCCTCCATCTTATCTACCCCAATCATAGGTTCTAAGATAGACAAAAAAGATAATTTATGAGACTTACATAATTCTTTTATTCATCTTTTGGTAGATTTGTTCCCCACCCCTCTAGAATTTACTAATCATTGGAAACTAAGCAAGGAGAGTTTAGAGATAACTTGAGATGTGGTTCTAGTATTTCTCTTTAGAGGGATAATTTTTTGAGGAATTTTCTTCACTTGATGCCTTTTATTCTTTTTAACTATAGTGAATGATTGAGTTTTAGAACCAAACCCCTTATGTTTTCTAAGGATATCTTATTTTGATCTTCTATAAGCATCCATATTCTCAGATAGCATGGCAGAAAAAGATAAGAATTCATCAATCAGAGGAACTGAAAAACCCTTATCCTCTTCGGAATCAAAGTTGATTCCTCTCTTTTCTTCAAAATCATCTATATAAATAATCACTTTTGAATCTGTAAGGTCATATTTTGTACCGGCATAGACATAGGGGGAGATTTTAAGGACATATTTTACATAGTTCGTATACATTTGAGTATGTCGTATACCGCAACACACGTTGAAGGAAGTTCAAGATCATACAAGCATCAAGACGGATCCAAATATCAAAGTTCTTCAACAATGAGTCTCTAGGAGATTAATTTTGGTAAAGTTGTGTTTAAGTCACTTAATGTTTCATTTTAAGTGTTAGGATATTTTTGCTAAAAATTTTTTATCAACCTGAGGCATTTTATTGAGTCAAGATAATTTTTCTAAGACTTGTAGGCGGAGTTTTAAAAAATAAATATTTTACGTTTAGGTTATTCAAGAGAAATTGGGTTATCGTTCAAACTACAGCTTTAAGTCATTGAACGAAGCTTCAAGCGACATTACATCTCGTGTGAAGAGGTCGCGAGAAGCTCGCTTGATGTTTTCATCAAATGACCCCATTCTGTTTTGGAATTTTAAGGTCGCGTGATCCCCTCGATCGAATGACATTTGATGTCGTTCAAGAAACATGGCTATGTCATTTGAGCGACATGGCTATGTCGTTCGACCGACCCCGTCAACTCAAATTTTTTATAAATACATGTTTTGTGAGGACTCTTTCTTTAAGACTTTTGGTGAAAACGAAACTGCAAATCTGCAGAATTTTAAGTCTTCACTTTTAAGGTTTAAACACTTTATTTTTGATTCACAAATCATTCGAATTACTTTATTGAATCATTTTGGAATCCAAAACACTTCTTGTCAAAGTTTCTTTTGTAGAGGAGACTTTACTGCTGACTTGGTGATTCTTAAAGGAATTGCTTGTTGACGACTGCGGTCATTGGGGATACTTGCGGGTGTGCCTTGCTGAAAAAGAGATGTAGTTCTTGAGGATTCTTACTGGAGTCCTTTGCTAATTTAGGTTACGGCCTATGTGAATTTGCTACGATATATTCATTGAAGATTTTCTATGTTGTAAGTTGCGATTTACTATTCATAGTAAAATAAAGGTTTTTACCCAAAAGGTTTTTTTTTCCTGAATCACTTAGATGCTTATTTATGGTATGAGAAGATAAAATTGATTTAATTAAATTGATTCTCATATTTGTTGCTTAATAATATTTAAGAAATTTGGAAAAAGTTTTTTTTAACTAAAGCACACACAAAAGGGCCTTCAACAACATTTACAAATTGGTATCAGAGCTTTAGCTCGACGTTTGTACATTCTCAAATTGGTATCAGAGCAAGTTGCACTATTTTATTATGTTTGTGATCTCGTGTCTTTAGGTATGCCTTTCGGAGGGTTTGATGATTTTAGAACACATTTGTCTGACGGGTCTTATTGGAAAACACCTATGAAGTCTGGACTTAAGAACTTGGTTAAAAATGATGACTCTGATAAGTGTCTTTGATGTGAGGGGATTGGCCATAGGATTGATAAGAGCCCCACTAAACTAAGGGAGAATGTAAATAAACCGATAAATCATATTTCCACCCTTAGTGATAATGACCTTGTAGAAGAGAATTTTTATGCCAGTAAGCGAGTACTTTCCACCACTGTGGCTAATCATGTGAGTGATGATGACAAATCTTCTCACAGAGATAATTCTTTGCACAATTCTTTCGTAGCCACATGTAATGAACCTAAGACAGTGAGGGTGATGTGAGTGAGGATAAGAGAGACTTGTAAGCTTCCTTCAATGAATTATATGTAGAAACTTTAAAGGTAAAGAAGGCAAACTTGAAATTAGAAGCTCAGTTCAAAAAATAAGCCTTAAAGAATAATAATGATGCTTTGGTTCAGGATCTTAGGGCGTGTGAGAAGACTCTCAGGGAAAAGGTAGAATATGTCGAGGGAGAAAGAGATAGTCTTCGAGGTTTAATCGAGGATATGAAAAAAGATCTTTTAGAGTTGGAGGAGTCTAGGATTGGTGATATTGAGGAAAGATTGAAACATTCGTCTAAGGTGAAGTTTGATTTGGAGGCTAGGTCAGAAAAGCTAACAGATGTTAGGCATCTCCAATTCAAGGATGATAAGTGTGGTATTGGCTTTAATAATCACGTTGCACCCATTCCAGAAGCCAAAACCATACTTGCGAGAGAGCCATCTAGGAACATAAGGATAGAGACGTCTAGGGAGTTTAGGAGAGGGCCATCTAGGAAGGATAGAAGAGGACCAACTTTAGGTAACGTTCACCGTCATATCTACACTTGCACACAATGTGGTAAGCAAGGTCATCTTAGGCGTTTCTGTTATAAACTTTTGAATGCTCCTAAGAAGGGTAAGAATGGAGTCACTACGGTTCCCAAAACTCCCGTGCGTCGTTACACATCCATTTGGATTAGGAAATCAGATTTAGAGGCTTTAGGGATTATCTTTCATGAATCTCGTGTGCTAGCGCATGATTCATCTCATGTTAGATCTTTCGGCTAATCTTGATGATATTTGTCATACACTAGTTGCATTTCATGATATATATTTTTGCTAGTGTTATGATGTGTATTCTTTGTATTTAATTTTTCCTATTTTTGATATATTTTTTGAAAAACCAAAAAGGTTGTTGGTTTGGAATTTTTTTTGAAAAAATACAAAAAGATTTTCTATTTTTTTAGAAAAATAGAAAAAGCCAAAAATATTGTATTCTGATAAAAATTTTGAAAAAGACAAAAAGATTTTTGTATTTTGTTTTACACCATTTATGAATGGACATTTAGGATGACCAAGTCACTACATCATTCCATATCCATGTCACTAATTGATAATGATTTGAGACGCATCTCCATTTCATTTGATGTTTTTAGTTGATTACTACCTACATGTTTGACTCATAATTTCCTTTATTGCACATGTGCACGAATTTGTTTGATTATTGTACTTATCTATCACATATTGGTCAAAATGTTTTCATCTCAATCCTGTCTTTAAAATGAACCATATGCAATAAAACTTGACAATGAAAGTAGTTCATGTAAGACGTTGCCCGTGAGGAATATGTTTAATATGAAAAAATGATGAATGAACATGGGAAAGGGCTGCGAGTGAATAATAATCACGGCATGAAAGCCGCCATTTCAAAGAGCCAGAAAAAACTAAGGCAATAAAAAGATAAATATGCCAAAAAAAGGGGGCCATTAGGTTTTAGATCACCTCTTTAGAAAAATAAAAGATTTATTATTTATGAGGGTGTTTGGTTGGAAATAAAACAATGGGTTTGCACGTCGTGATAAATTCTTGAAAAAGTATTACATAGTTTTAGACGTTATTGGTGGGGAAATCATTCTTGACTTTGATGTGTCGATTAGATTGAGTCGATGTCATATAAATTCACATTTTGATACATAAGGACGATCATATAAATTCACATTTTGACACCTAAGGACAATTTTGAGTTCATTCGTTAGGAGATTGCATTGATCTTGCTATCGAATTTGTTCAAACTCATTCATTTCGTTTCCACGATTTGGTTATCTTAGTGTAAATTTAGGGGGTGTGATTTATTTTGTAAATTATTTTTATTTGAAAATTTTGAAAAATAAAAAATAGTTGGTGAATGCTTTCAAGTTTATCCTTAGATGATCGTAGTTGATTTCATTTGTTTGTGGTGACACTTCATGCTTATTTTTGTTTAATCTTTTCCTTGTCTATTTCAGACAAATAAAAAGGGGGAGAACGAATTGTGATTTAATGGGGGGGGGGGGGGGGGGGGGGGTTGAATTATAGGAGAGTTTTGAGATTTGCTCTTTGTTTTGATCTATGTTTATCTCATTTGAAGCTCGATGATAACCTGACTTTTGTGTGGATGTCGTTGTTGAAGCCAAGCTAATCAAAACCTCAATTACCTACAAAAATTAAACAATACTAGAGTGTAGCGGGAAGTAAGGATGTCAATCCAAATCTAGGGAGTGAAGTGAGGGAAAAACAATTGTAATTCACTTATATTTTCTTTTTCGACTTTTTTTTTTTGCTTTTTCTAATTTTTTTTCTAGCTTTTTCAATATTAAAACATTTTTTATGAGTGATTTATGAAATAACACTAAAATAAAATCAAAGATCAAATGACAAATTAAAAAGAAATAATGAAATGAAATGAAATCTAACTAAATGAACATGTAAAATATGAGATGAGTGAGAAAATCAAAGTGAGAGCTAACAAGAGATGGGATTACACCATAAATTCTAGTTAATTTAATTAATTAGTTCATTTAAATTAAATATCCCAAGCTAGTATCAAAATTACGAATCAACTCTCGTTGCAAATGTAATTTTAACAATAACATTTTAGAAAATTAAATTTACACTCCTACAACTCTTGAAAATATAGATCCAAACATGATCTAACAAATCACCCGCTATGATCGATTTGCTAAATTAGTTTAAATCATAAAAATAAGGTAGAGTTGAATTTCAAAGAAATAATTCCGCATTTTCGAAAAACCTATCTCTAGTTCGATTCTAAAATGAAAATTAAGACTAGAAATTCGATTTTCTCTCGAAAATCATTTACCCTCTCTCGAGGCGTAAATCAAAAGTAAGAATGCAAAATTTATTATCAAAGGAAAATTTAATTTAATTAAGCTAACTAAATTCAATTAACATCAAATTAATAGGTAATCTCACCTTTTGAAAGGGGTTTTCTAGCCTAACATAATATAAAGCATGATAATCAAATTAACAAGGCAATGAAATAAAAGTAGAGAAAAAAACAATCAAACCAAATTTCTTTGAGAAGAATTGAGCTTCAATCTTCCAATTTGAAGCATACACCACTCTAATTGATCATCAAATTTATTTCAATAAAATACCCACTCAATTAAATCTCTCACAAAAATTATTCTCACAAATCTCTAACAAAAATATAAATAATAAAATAAAACTATTTACAAAATGTTGTTTATCCTAATTTATTTTCTACTCTAACCTATCTCTCTAACTCTCTCTATAATTATCTCCCTATATTTTCGATGGGTCTTCAAATGGCCTTGAGTATTCTTTTATAGTGAGGCATATGGAGCGAGGGACAAATTAGGTATGGATTAAAAGTGTGCATGGAAATGGTGAGAGGAGCATGGGGTGTGACTGTGTTAAGGGCATGTGGGTTAAATGTGGTTACGAAATATGATAAAGAAAATAAGGGGTAAGGTGGGTAATTTAGGTGGGGAATAAAGGAAAGGAGAGTGTGGGGGTATTTTCGAAAATGGGTAATAAAAGGTATTAAACATGTGCACAAGTGGGGACTTTAGCTTTGGTTTGTTTTTTGTTTGGTTATTTGGCAAGTAAGAAATCGAATAAGGTGGGAGCTATGGTAGAAATGGGTCTCAAAGAAAGAGGTATGGGGTTGGATAAATGGTGGGGATGTTGGTTCAGACTCGGGTTGTTGGGATAGGAACAGGGTCACGGGTTCCAGCAGGTAGGTCCCGGTTTTTGGGTTCCGAGGTACAAGTTTGGAACGCGGGTTCGTGTCGGATGAGATATAGGTCGGTGGTTCCGGCGTGTTGGATGGATTTCGGGTGAGTGTTGGATGAGGACAGGGTCGGGGTATAAATCGGGTTTGACAGTGAGTTGGTCGGAGGATTTTCGATCGGTCTAAATCGTCGATGGTTCTGGGTACGGGTATGGGGTGTTCGGGTTTGCGGTTTGGTCGTGACAGGGAGAAGTGGGTTTTGTTGTTAGTTGATATGGGTGTTGGTGCTGAATGGTGGGGTGAGTTTATGAGAGGAATTTGAACTTTGTTGGCTATGGAGGAGAGAGATGGTGTGCGGGTTGGATGTTAAAGATGAGTTTTGGTGGGATTGTGTGTGTGAGAGTGTATGGGTTACAAGGTGAGGGTGGGTGAGGTGTTTGGTGAGTGTTAGGTGTAAGGGGTAGCGTGATGGTGAGTGTGTGGTTTGTGTGTATGTTAGGTGTGTGGAATTGGGTGTGAGTATGTTTAATTTGCACCTTAAAAACAAATAACATTAAAAAAATTAAAACTAATAAAACAAAAAATTTATAAATAAAATCCTACTTTAAAAATAAAATAAAGAACTCAAATAAAAAATGAAACTAAAAAGAAATAAAAATAAAAATCTATTAAAACTAAAACTAAAATCCTAAAAAGAAAATGTAAAATCTAATAAAACTAAAAATAAATGAATTCCTAAAAAAAACTAATCCTAATAAAATAAGACTAAGAACTAAAAACTAATCAAAATCAAAATAAAATCACACTAATTAAAAATAAATAGAAAAATAAAATCTAGAAAATTCTAAATAAATCTAAAATAAATCCTAAAAATAAAACGACTCAAACTAAAAATCTAAGAAAAAATTAAAAAGCATAAACTAAACACAAGGGCTGGGGTTGGTTTAGGGACAAGTTTAGGTTCAGCTAAGGTATGGAAATGGGGAATTCACTCCATTTATGCGCAATTGTCTTGGTATAAGTGCTTGAACTCCGCAATGCACAATTGACCTATAAAATAAACATTAACGCGCATAAGACCCAACTTGTCGAGAATTAGCAACTAAAATACATATATTCGGGATATAAAATTTACACTTTTGGGTGCTTATCACACCACCCCCAAATAGAGCGTTGCTAGTCCTCGAGCAATAAGATAAAGAGAAAGAGAAAGATAAGTAACCAAAAGTGTACCACTTTCGCGGGCACTTGCGATTGCACTTAGCATGTCCAACAAGCCTTTAAACCTATAGGTTGCCCTACAGGATGAGTTTTATCTCGTGATGATTTGCAAGGAATATACCCACAAAATTCTTTATTTGCAAGCGACAGTCAATCTCTTATTAGACGTAGAATAATTGAACACTCCATCATGAGAAACATATTTTGAGAAATACAAGCCAGAAGTGTACAAAAATTTAGCTACGTGAATACACAAGGCACATCCTTCCTAGAACTCAACGTGTGTAGTGTGAATCAGTCAAAACGGATCGAGTATCATGAGAGTAATTCCTAGATTTCCTTTTCGGAATCAATGCTTCAACTTCAAAATCTCACGGAATTATATCTCTCAAACAAACTCTCGAGATTTGGGTTAGTGTATCGCTCTTGTGTGTGAGGAGGTGAGTAAATATAAGCAAGTTCAAATGTCTCACACACATATAAGAAAGAACGAACATTAAGAAAGAAAATGATCTCATAAAAGAAATGTTAATCACTATAGTGAGAACATCGAGTTATTCACCACGTAAACTTTCATTTTGCCCGAACACATAGGGGAACATGGATGCATATGGGTGAGGGGAAAAAGAAATGGGATATGTGCGATGAGGTGAGGTAAGATAGGATCAATGTGTGAAATGATGGATGTATGCTGGATAAGCGAGAAGAGTATAGAATGAAGAACAAATGTCTTTATTTCAAAACTAACTACTAACTACACACTCTCTTTCTTTTCTTTTCTCTTTTCTTTTCTTTTATTTTTTTTTTGAATTTTTTTTGAATTTTCTTTTTCTTCTTTTTCTTTTCTTTTGCTATTTTTCTATTTTGTTTTTTATTTTTCTCTTTTTTTATACTCTCAACGCTGAAGACATTTAACATTTGGAATCAACACTCTTTTATTTGAAAATGAAAGATGATAGGTGATGGTGTAGGGAAATATGTGAAAATATGGAAGAGCATGGGAGTGTAATGAGTGAAGTGTATGGGTGAAAACCTAGTGATCGGGACAAATTTCAAGCCACATGTTTCTTACAACTCGAAAGTGATGTCGTTCTCAGTGATCAAGCCAAAATTTTAAAGAAAGATAATGAGATCATACAACGATTAAGTACGGACCCAAAAGAAGTTGAATCAACTTGTGACTTGGAGATTGCATAAAACACTCTCAAAGGGTGAAAGGCACAAATTGCACAAGCTAAAGTCTCTACTAGTGATCCTTAAGGTTCTCTTGGGAATTTTAGTACTCCTCAACTCTAAACCGTAGTGACGTGATAAGTGCACAAATGTCGTGAGTCTAGAAATTCATGGTGCAAAACGTCTTGTTATGTATTACATAAGATATTTAGAAAAAATAAATCATCTAGCTCGATTACTAGACTTAAAAGATGGATGATAGAAAATTCACGTCAATGAATGAGATGAAAGAAAGTGCACGAAATTTTAAAAATCAGGTTTAAAAATTAAAAAAATTCAAAAGAGGTATGATTTTGATAAAATTACCCACCCCAAAACAAAAAGGAATATCGTCCTCGATGTTAAATAAAATAATTTTTCAAATTGAGAGCATGAGGTGGAAAGAGATTACCAGAATCAACCGCTAATGAAATGGACAGATATAGCCTAAATGAACCTGAATAAATGATAAGAGAAAAAAAATGTACAAGTCTATAAACATGATATAGCATTGGGTGGTGTGAAACACCACCCCCAAACAGGACAAGACTCGCAACCGAAAATAATGGGCTACCTCCCAGTAGTGCTAAGTTTAATGTCTTTAGCCAGACCAAAGGGATCTCGACCTAAGAATAAGAACTATGAAAGCGCGGGGAGGCAGAAGAATGGGTGATGAGAATCACCCCAAACAAGACTGAAGCGTCAGTCTTGTTGGATAAAGGCTAAAAATGGTCAATGAAGTTGTATGGCAAAGTGCATCACACGATGCAAAGCATCGGTGGACCATGGGCGGGTGGGTATTAAGGTAAAGGTGAAGAGGTATCGGTCTTGGGCCTTATTGAGCTGGAAGGTGAGGGCAATAAGGTCCCTATAAGAATGGTGCTCTAGTTGGCGAGGGAGGCAAAATGGTGGGGAAAGTAGAATGGGGTGGGCCTCATAAACAATACACGATCGTTCTATAAATGGGAGATGATAATGATCGCTCCGTGACACACCAGGAAGCTGACAGGAAGAAAAATCAACACCACAAGGAAGTGGTGTGCATGGGGTAACAAGCTCGGTGTCACGATGGAGAGTAGCACCATAAATACTCTTATGGAAGGTGGAGGATGGTTTGAGGTTAGGATCTAAAAATGTAGATGGAAACATGCAACGTGTAATATCAAGATCCAAACCAAGTGGCGGGGTAGAACGGACAATGGGTGGGATAAAGGGTGGAATAAATGGTGGATCGGGTGGGATAAAGGGTGGATCGGGTGGGATAAAGGGTGGAGGAAGATGATCCAACTCAAGCGTGGGAGACACGCACTCCTCATGAGGCACGAAGTGATCCTCAAGGGCACTCGCAGGAGGAAGGGTGGTATCTAAAGATGGAGTGGTCAGCTTCTCCACAAGAATATCACCAAGTAATGTTGTGGGTAGGTCAAACGAGACACCAAGATCTGAGATAGAGGAATTATTAAAAATATTGGGGTTGAAGGGAGCCATGCATGGTGGGACATCATCCATATCCGGATAGTTAGAAACTATCACGGATTCTATATCGAGTAAATGGTGAGCACTCGTAGCCAGGGCTAACCTATGATAAAGTGGTTCCTCGGTAACACATGCGGTGGGATTAATAGGTGTAGACTCGGGCATTTTTTTGGATTTGACGGGAAAGGGAATGTGAACCGCAAGTGTGGGTTCATTTGGATTTTGGGGGAGCAGATCAGTCTCACTAATGAAAGGTAAGTCAACACAATTGTCGACCTGGGGACCAAACCACGGAATGGTCTCATCAAAGAGATTCTCGGGGTGGTAGGGTCGGTCACACTGAAAGTCAGTGGCACAAGACGACGCATCATCGCTCCACGTGGGGGCAACAATGGGTTGACTTGGGATGAAGTCCGACTCTCTCTTACACTTAATTTCATTTCATCTTTGTTCAATCCATTGGAGGGCTTCATTTTGAATTTGAGTGGCTTGATCTTGCTCGAGTATGAACTTTTGCAAGAGGCTTTCAAGAGCGGAGGTGGATGATGGTGGTGGAGTGACGGGGGGTGGTGGTGGTTGAGGTGGACACAACTCTGTATTGACATGTGAAAATGGAGAATACTCATATGAACTGGGGGGATCAGGGTCAAGTGTATCATACACGGGAGAAGTATCTCCGCGAGAGACAAAAGGCTAATAGTCGTTGGGTGCGTAGTGAGGGAACTGATCGGGATAAGGTGCACAAAGTTCCATGATGACAGTTGGAACGTGTAAGGATCCATGACATCGGGTTGGGATTCGTATTGCGTGGGAGGGTGATCAAACCTCCACGAATATCTAGGGTACTCACACAACTCGGGATTATATACATCGGGATAATAAGTCGGAGTGGGTTCTGAAATAGTGTCATATGGATACACTAAGTCCATGGTGGGTTAAGATGGATAAGGAAGATAAGGACACTCATGGGACAAGTGATCGGCGTGAAAATAATGTGTGCACAACAAACAATGTGCCTCATTGATACTCGTCATCGGAGGCGATGAAATGTGAGATGCATGCGTGGATGACGCATGAGTATCAACGGTGTGTGGTTGAGAGTTAAATCCATGAAGCAAGGTATGGAGGTTTGACTCGAGCTCAACCTCAAACATGCTGTGAAAAATGAGAAATGGCCAAAGTAATCCCGTAAAGGACGTTCTTCGATCATGACGAGAAAAATATATATTTTTGATTTTTTTGAATTTTTTCAAAAGGAAAGAAAATATTTTTGGATTTTTCTAAAAATAAAATATTTTTGGATTTTTATAAAAATAAAAGAAAAAAATATTTGCGAATATTTTTTAGAAAATGAAAGAAAAACTGTTTTTGACTTTTATTGGAAGAAAAGATGGGGAAAAATGGACTCTTAAATTTTGAACGAACTCACTAAAACCTGACTACCAAAAAATCGAATTAGACACACACAACTCAAGGATAAATCCTAACTAGCACATAGCCAATTTTTATTTTTAAATTTAGTGAAAGGGTAGTCAAATTTTAATCAAGTCCACGGGCGATAAAAAATCACGGAATTATCTTTGTGATCGCCTTTGCAAAAATGTTCTCCTATTGGGCTACCTAGTTAATTGATTTTAATTTTAATGATGGCTAGGGTAGCACACAATGGTAAGCGAGTGAGTCGGGTGAAGAAATCTCTTCTCGTGAGTGACCGGGTGTAGGTATTAATTGATTAATTCATCACACATAATAAAAAAATGCGATAAAAAATCAAATAAGAGCACATAGTCACACACAAGAATTGACTCGCTAACATAAAAGGCACGAGAGTTTAGAAATATACCTCCCACGGTTTTTATTCCGTGGGGTGATGAACTAGCTCAGTCGATCGGGGGGAAATTACGCCTACCTCTGTCGGCCCCGGGAGTCCTACCGAACTGAGGTAGAGAGGCTTCTAAATCATCGCCTTTGGACGCCCTCTCTCTGCCTTGTTCGGTTTCCCTATCACGCTTGTCTTCGATTTATCATAAATTTAAAATAAAAAATAAATGTTGTCTCTATGCACCGCAATACAAGCCAAGAATAAAAATCATAATACAGGCCTTCTAAAATAATAAAAAATGATACTAAAAAGCAACAAAGTGCAAAAAATAAATGAACTATAAGATGAAATCCGTTCCAAGTGCTTCACGCTCCCAAGAATGGCAACGGCGCCATTTGATAACTTGACTTTTGTGTGGCTATCATTATTGAAGCCAAGTTAAATAAAACCTCAATTACCTACAAAAATTAAACAATACCAGAGTGTAGCGGTAAGTAAGGATGTCAATCCAAATTTAGGGAGTGAAGTGAGGGGAAAACAATTGTAATTCATTTTTATTTTCTTTTTCGCCTTTTTTTTTTCTTTTTTCAATTTTTTTTAGCTTTTTCAATATTAAAACAATTTTTAGAAGTGATTTGTGAAATAACACTAAACTAAAATCAAAAGATCAAACGACAAACTAAAAAGCAATATTGAAATGAAATGAAATCTAACTAAATGAACATGTAAAATATGAGATGAGTGAGAAAATTAAAGTGAGAGCTAACAAGAGATGGGATTACACCATAAATTCTAGTTAATTTAATTAATTTGCTCATTTAAATTAAATATACCAAGCTAGTATCAAAATTACAAATCGAATCTCGTTGCAAATGTAATTTTAATAATAACATTTTAGAAAATTAAATTTACACTCCTACAACTCTTGAAAATATTGATTCAAACATCATCTAACAAATCACCCGCTAGGATCGATTTGCTAAATTAGTTTAAATCATAAAAATAAGGTAGAGTTGAATTTCAAAGAAATAATTCCACATTTTAGAAAAACCTATCTCTAGTTCGATTCTAAAATGAAAATTAAGACTAGAAATTCGATTTTCTCTCGAAAATCATTTACCCTCTCTCGAGGCGTAAATCAAAAGTAAGAATGCAAAGTTTATTATCAAAGGAATATTTAATTTAATTAAACTAACTAAATTCAATTAACATCAAATTAATAGGTAATCCTATCCCTTGAAAGGGATTTTCTAGCCTAAAATAATATAAAGCATGATAATCAAATTAACAAGGCAATGAAATAAAAGTAGAGAAAAGAACAATCAAACAAAATTTCTTTGAGAAGAATTGAACTCCAATCTTCCAATTTGAAGCATACACCAGTCTAATTGAGCATCAAATTTATTCAATAAAATACCCACTCAATTAAATCTCTCACAAAAATTATTCTCACAAATGTCTAACAAAAATAAAAATAATAAAATAAAACTATTTACAAAATGTTGTTTATCCTAATTTATTTTATACTCCAACCTATCTCTCTAACTCTCTCTAAAATTATCTCCCTATATTTTCGATGGGTATTCAAATGGTCGTGGGTCTTCTTTTATAGTGAGGCATATGAAGCTAGGGACAAATTGGATATGGATTAAAAGTGTGCATGGAAACGGTGAGAGGATCATGGGGTGTGACTATGTTAAGGGCATGTGGGTTAAATGGGGTGACGAAATTTGATTAAGGAAATGAGGGGTAAGGTGGGTAATTTAGGTGGGGAATAAAAGAAAGGAGAGTGTGGGGGTAGTTTTGGAAATGGGTAATAAAAGGTATTAAACATATGCACAAGTGGGGACTTTGGCTTTGGTTTCTTTTGTGTTTGGTTATTTGGCAAGTAAGAAATCGAATAAGGTGGGAGCTATGGTATAAATGGGTCTCAAGTAAAGAGGTATGGGGTTGGATAAACGGTGGGGATGTTAGTTCAGACTCGGGTTGTTGGGATAGGAGCAGGGTCAGGGTTCCAGCAGGTAGGTTTCGGTTTTTGGGTTCCAGGGTATAAGTTTGGAATGAGGGTTCAAGATGGATGGGATATGGGTCGGCGGTTCCGGCGTGTTGGATGGGTTTCGGGTTAGTCTTGGATAAGGACAGGGTCGGGGTATAAATCGGGTTTGACGGTGAGTTAGTCGGCGGATTTCCGACCGGTCTGAATTGCTGACGGTTCTGGGTACGGGTATGGGGCGTTCGGGTTTGCAGTTTGGTCATGACAGGGGGAAGTGGGTTTTGTTTTTAGTTGATATGGGTGTTGGTGCTGAATGGTGGGGTGAGTTTATGAGTGGATTTTGAGATTTGTTGGCTATGGAGGAGAGAGAGGGTGTGTGGTTTGGATGTTGAAGATGGGTTTTGGTGGGATAAGACCCAAAATGTAGGAAGTTAAACATTGACGCGCATAAGACCCAAATTATCGAGAATTGGCAACTAAAATACGTCTATTCGGGGTATAAAATGTACACTTTTTGGTGCTTATCACTCGATACATCACGAAGGTATTTATTTCTTGTATCATGTGTGTAGGTAAAAATTGTGAGGATCATTATTTTGCACACCCTGATGATGACAAAGAAACGTTGGCAATTTGAAGATGTCGAAGATTTTTGAAGGAAGTTTAAAGACTTATATTTTTAGTACCTTTTCATTTTTGGGTTCATGGGAGGGTATTATATGTATAAGACATTTAATTTGATAATTCAGATTATTTTTATTTTGTGCCCACATAGACATAGGGGGAGATTTTATGGACATATTTTACATAGTTCGTTTACATTTGAGTATTTCGTATAACACTACACACGTCAAAGGAAGTTTAAGATCATACATGCATGAAGACGGATCCGAATATCAAAGTTCTTTAACAACGAGCCTCTATGAAATTTATTTTGGTAAGGTTGTGTTTAAGTCCCTTAATGTTTCATTTAAAATGTTGGGATATTTTTTTCTAAAATGTTTTTAATCAACCAGGGGCATTTTATTCAGTCAAAATAATTTTTCTAAGACCTGCCAGCGGAGTTTTAGAAAATAAATATTTTTCACTGAGGTCGTTCAAGAGACATTGGGTTGTTGTTCAAATGACAGCTTGAAGTCGTTCGAACAAGGCATCAAGCGACATTGCATCTCGCGCGAAGAGGTCGCAAGAAGCTCGCTTGATGTTTTCATCAAACGACCCCATTGTGTTTTGGATTTTTAAGGTCGCACGATCCCCTAGATCGAATGACGTTTGATGTCGTTCGAGCGACCCCGTCGACTCAAATTTGTTATAAATACCTGTTTTGTGAGGACTCTTTCTTTCAGACTTTTGGCGAAAACAAAACTGCAAATCTGCAGAATTTTAAGTCTTCATTTTTAAGGTTTAAACACTTTATTTTCGATTCACAAATCATCCCAAATACTTTAGTGAATCATTTTGGAATCGAAAACACTTCTTGTCGAAGTTTCTCTTATAGAGGAGACTCTACTGCTGACTTGGTGATTCTTGAGGGAATTGTTTGCTGACGACTGCGGTCATTGGGGATACTTGCGGATGTGCCTTGCGAAAGAAAAGTTACGGTTCTTTAGGGTTCTTGTGGGAGTCCTTTGCGGATTTAGGTTACGACCTATGTGAATTTGTTGCAGTAGATTCATTGCAGATTTTGCTATGTTGTAAGTTACAATTTATTGTTCATAATAAATAAATATTTTTACCCGAAAGGATTTTTTTCTGAAAACTGTGTCTTTTACCTGCATGCTTTATTTATTTAATGGTTTGAATCACTTAGATGCATATTCAGGGTATAAGAAGATAATATTGGTTTAACTAAATTGATTCTCATATTTAGTGCGTAATAAAATTTGAGAGATTTGGAAAAAGTTATTTTTTTACCTAAAGCACACACAAAAGGGCCTTCTAGCACATTTACAAATTGGTATTAGAGCTTTAGCTCGACGTTTGTGCATTCTCAGAATTAGAGTTGTAACTTTTCTCCCTATCCTCTGAAGTTTCCCTTTTACTGTCTAACAAATTATCAATTACACCATCTTCTAGGATGTCTTGATCATTAGTTATATTCTTTTTCCCACGACAAGATCTTAGAATTGCACAACCTTATTTTATTTCCCTTCTTGGATCTTCATAGGGAGTTCTTCATCTAAATACTTGTCTTCCTCTCCTTCTTCTAAATTTAGTTCCTTATCAACCACAGTTTGTAAAGATACCCTCTCAGAAGTAATGCTACTTTCCTTCACCTTATATATTTATTTTGAAGCATTTGTAGCAACTTGTTTATCCCCATTTTTACCATGATCAAACTTATTGACTAAGCTCCGTGTTTCAGTTTGAGAACTTAGGAGCGAATTAGATCTTGGGTATCAAGCTGAACTTTGGAGATTTATTTTATGTATGATTTAGTTTTCCTTTCCGTTGTATATTTTAATATGAGATAATTTTTGGATTGAGTCACTTGTGACTCCACTTTTGTATTTGGGATTTTGTACTCAGACTTTTGTATATTATTTGGATTATTGGAGGATTGTTGTAGCTGGAATTTATTATTAATCAGTCGTATTGTTATCTCTCATATCTCTTATTGTTGGAAAAAGTTTTAAATGTCTCATATTTTTGTCAAATGCTAAGAATGATATTTTAAATTATAACATTTTTAGTATATTAGTATTCGGACTTGATCAACCTTAATATTTAAATATGCGGGGTGTTATAGAAAGAAAACAATCCTATTTTGTTCTCTATTAGTTACTTTCAAAATATACCATATCTAATGTGTCTGAATTTCCATCCATCAATTTAATGCTATTGGGACGTAAAACATCTAGTTGCTCAAACCTTGCCTTTACTTGAGTAAAGTTGGACTTAGCATTAATAACTTTTTTGCATTCGTTAATCGAGTAGGTAGTACTGTGGTTGCTTGAGGGGTCACATACGACCTAAGAACCTCCCATACAAGTATCTAATTACTATCTAATTTCAAAATAAAGAGTCACCTTTCGAGAGAGTGGATTCTACCAAAACATCTTTCCTCATTCTCACAAAAATCTATTGAAGCATTGTTTGAACCATCTTTATCCATTTGTGTGTAAAAATCCATTCCCTCTTTACATAGACTCAATCCTTATGTATGGAGAATGGCAGAATCTTCTCTCCTAACATTGTCGCTAGATCCCCATTTTTATTTTCCCCCCATTTTACCCATGCATAATAATAGTCTGAGGCACTTTATTTTCTCATCATACAAGAGGCCCAACTCTATCTATAGCTTCTTGACATATAAGATGGTGGTAAATATACCCTCATGAAAATCCAAAAATGAGGTAAGAAGTATGAAGAATCAATCTCCTTCCTCAATTTTTTCATCAACCATATATAACTAATCCACGAACCCATAAAATGATCCATGGAATTTTTAACCTTCACCATTTAAAGGTGGTAAAATGCTAAATCTGTTAATACCTTACACAAATAAATCTTCTTTAATACTCCCATACTTTTGGAGGTGACCCCCCCCCCCCCCCCCATCAATGTTATTGATAAGATTGTCCTTTATGAAAAAACGTATCGTACTAACGTCTTTTTAATATTTTTCTGTTATCTACAGAAATTCTTTATGGTTGTCCATACTTCCACTTCAATTTTGTGACCCAATTTATGAAACCAAACATCAACACTAAAATTGAACTCAATTTTTGATATATCATTGTTGTGTGAAAGGAGAAAGTAACCTTAAACCAATCATCTACATACTAAAATATTTGAGAAATTAAATCCCGCTGACATATTTGAAGTAATGAAAACATACAAAAAACTATGTTGTTTGATAATATAACCTGAATTTTTCAAGTTAAAACTTGTACAACACTCTCTTACTATAAGAATATATATATATATACTCATGTGCCACAATTTGATTGGATTGTATTATTCTAATTTTAAAATTTTACTTTGAGTCTTTAGTCATTAAGGTCATATTGGAAAAACTTCATATCAATAAATACTCATGGGATTCCATCAAACTTCATCCCGGCATCATTCACCTTCATATCCTTAAGAATGACACTTTAGGTTGAGGTAAAAGGACCAAGACTTTAGGTTGAGGTAAAAGGACTAATAGGACTTAATTCACACTTTTTTCTTATTCAAATTATATCTTCATAACTGAAAATATTTTTTTATATGTGTTAGTACTATTTGTGAAACCCGTATATTTTTATACTCAGGTTGATCAAGTTTAATTATTAAATTACAAAGGTTGTTAAAATAATTAAATGCCATTCTCAGAATGAAATGAACAAACTAAAATATGAATCGAATATGAGAGTGATATGAAAATCCTCCAATAGAGAGAAAGACCAACATCCAAACATAAACTCTCAAATCCATGAGTCTCAAACTAATACGTGCCAAAACCACTAACCAAGATAAACATTAATCTGAAAGTATAATAAAATACATCTTTCTTAACTAAAAGTAAAAGAAAGTATAAATAGTGAATGAACCCACATCAATCATTGACTGAAGCTGACTGGAATAGTAAAGGATAATGTGTGCTGGCTGGACGGAGGAACTCTAAGAGGGAGGTACACCTTTATCACTTGAAAGTCACCGCGAATAAATATGGGTCAAAACCCCACCAAGTTGCTATGCTACGCAACTCAAATATATAATTGGTAAACTCACATTTTATAATTAATAAGAATAAGAAAACGTATATCATGAAACATCATAGTACATTTCAATTACTCAACTCTTTTATTAATTAATTATTCTCTTAATTAATTAACATGTAATCAACATTCCCCCTTTACCCCAACCATCTCAAAAACATATCGTACACTCATATAAAACCATCACACATCCAGTAGTCGCCTGCTTCACATTGCTGAAAAACCCGTTGCCACCCTGCTATGCAGCACCGAAACTCCATAACATCGTGTGAAGCAACAACAATCCATATCAAATCGTCCTCTTCAATTATGTCAACATAAGGGTGTTCCTTCTTAGCACTCACCCAATAATTCACGTTCAATATATTTGTTTATAAATGTCATTCTTAATATCAGTTGTATTTCATTATTGATCGTTATATCGTTATTATTTCGTTACTCTAACCCTTGTTTCATTTTAAAATAAATCATTTAGACATATATTATTCCATTACATTAGGATCCAAAGTGATAATAATTCTAACATGGAACTAGTCATGAACTAAAGCCTTAACGTAAAGATAACAAGTCTACTTGTGAGTAAACTCTGTCCATAGGACGTCTTATAAAAATAAAATTCAAACAAGGAACCCCCTGATACACTTTCGTTTAGATAGGATAGTCGTTAAGATAATTAATTAGTTTTATGTTTATTATGAGAAATTAAATCAAGATAATAAGCATTTAAATATCCAACCTCTATATCCAAACCCATTTCGTTCATCACAAACCATAACCACCATATACCCAACAATCCAATCACAAGTTTATCCCATACTCCTTCTAAATTGTCTACTTGATTAATTTCCTTTAAGTAAAGAAAGGGTATTTAGATAATTCTCATACAATTGGTGTATTTCTAAATTCCAAGAGTATATTTAGTATGAGGCCTCAATTAACTTTTCAAGGGGTATAAAAACATTACATTTTATCATGAATAATTAGACATCAATTATACATTTCCATAGAGTTTCATAAATAAAGTGTTAACATCAATGGTACTACTCATGTATCTAAAGGTACAACTCTACCTAGCATGCGCTTTTAATTCTTAGCCTACACTGAGCCATCGCTTGAGCGAAGCTCAATCTTGATTTAGCGAAGAACCTTTTGATCAAGATTTTGTCTGAAAAAAGTAAATATTTTCAAAGATCTCGTTACTTTTCATGGGAGTTTGTGCAAAGCTATATTTGGAGTCATAATTGCTTGACTTAGTGGTCTAGATCTTTGATACGAAGTTAATCTTACCTATTTGTCCCCTTAAACTTCTCTTGAAAAAGTGTATTTAAGTAAGATGTGCATCGTTATCAAGATATGAAGTCAAAAGATCAATATAATTTTCAAGATAAGAACTTTGAGCAACTTTGAGCTCAAATTGGACCCACACCACGATAATTGTGGGACCATATACGAACGCGTTCTCCTTCGCAAGGAGATTAACTTAGTATATTCACATGTCCAATTTCATTAAGTTATGAATGATAAATATGTCCCCAAAGTGACTCATAAAGCAATGAAAGTTAATGAATTGGGTATGTTTTAACTCTTGTCCCACATTGGAAGAGTAGTGGAAAAATGATGATTAGTAAAACCCAAATGATGGACTAAGGCTGGGATGCCTTGGGGTATCCCAACTCTTTGAAGGTGAGATGGCCTACGGTATGCATGTGCTGGGCTTGGGACAAAAGCCCACACGCGCGAGCTCCGTCCGGCCTGTTCGGCTCGGGCTTGGGCTTGGGCTTGGGCTTGGGCTTAGATAAAATCTATTTCCTTTTGGGTCGAGTTTAAAGTAATTTTATGAGCTTTTATTAATTAATTACGAAATTAATTAATTATTAATTAACTGTTTGTCAGTTAATTATCAAAGGTCAACAGTTAACGAAATTAATTATTTTTAATAGTTAATTTCAGTTTTGACTGTTCCCAACAGTCAACAACAAAGCTATAAATCCGTTCTATCTTGGGAGGAAATTTATTCATTAACCTTGGAGCATATGGGAGGGAAGAAACTTTCATTAAGGAGATTGTTCTACAAGGTGCGGATTTCATATTGTTCCGATATTTTTATTTTAATTCTGCAATATCAAGTAAGTTATTCTCATTTCTGTAATTTCATTTTAATTCTGTGATTTTTATTTCTTTGATAATTCTATACTTTTTCATAAATAAATTGTATAGATAACTATTTAAAGGCAAATTTATCTTTTTGTTCTTCTATTTTTTATAGTGTACATAAATTTGAATTACAAAAATTTTATTCGTAGAAAATAAATCTGTTTTACAGAAAATTTGAATTAAAATATTCTTTTATTACAGAAATTTAATAAAACAGTTAGTGTTACAGAAAATTAATTTCTACACTGTTTATACATTCTGTTTTTAGAAAAAAAAAATTTATTTGTAATTTTTTGTTAAATCTGTTTATATAAGATTTTTAATCTTAAAATTATAATTCTGCTTTGTACGGAAATTTTTTTAATATTAAAAACAGTGTGACACAGATTTTTTCTTGTTTAACCAAGGCTCGTGTGGTTGAACTTCTTAAATCCAAACGTAAGCATGATGGGGAAGGAACATCTAAGCAAAGAAAGAAGATCAAGGGAAAAAACTACAATTGCGGAGAGCCAGGACACCGCTAAAGTGAGTGTCGTAAACCAAAGAATGCTAAGAAGAAAAATGCTCAAGCAAATGTCACGGAGGGTGAGAACATTTATGATGGTATCACAAACTTAAATCCTTTCTGTTGTTGTCTCTGAATGTAACTTGGTAGGAAATACCAAGGAATAGTGGGTGGATACTGGGGCTACTCGCTACATTTGTGCAAACAAATGGATGTTCACTAATTATAAAGCTTTGGAAAATGAGGAGACTCTCTTTATGAGAAACTCTTCGAGTTATAAAGTTGTGGTATAAGGAAAGATTATTCTGAAGATGACCTTGGGAAAAGAGCTTACCCTTAACAATGTGCTGCATGTGCCTGACATCCGAAAAAATCTGATTTCCAGATCACTTCTAAGAAAGAATGGGTTTAAGCTTGTGTTTGTTTCTGATAAATTTGTATTGTCTAAAAATGATGTGTATGTGGGAAAGGGATACCTGTCTGAGGGGCCCTTTAAAATGAATGTAATAACATTGATGCCTAAGGCATCCCCTATGAATGAAATTCCTAGTTCTACATATTTGATTGAGTCTTTTAATATTTGGCATACTAGATTAGGACATGTTAATTTTGAATTTTTGCCAAAATTTAATATTGATAAAAATCATAAATGTGATTTTGTGTGGAATCAAAATTAGCTAGATTACCTTTTCATTCTATTAAAAGGATAACCGAACCACTAAATTTAATTCACACGGATATTTATGATTTAAAATTTGTACAAACTAGAGGTGGGAAAAAGTATTTTATTACTTTTATTGACGATTGCACAAAATATTGCTATGTATATTTATTACATAGTAAAGATGAGGCTATTAGTGCATTCAAACAGTATAAGAATGAAGTTGAGAATCAATTAAGCAAAAAGATAAAGGCTATTAGGAGTGATAGAGGAGGTGAATATGAATATCCGTTAGAGGAATTTTGTTCCGAAAATGGAATTATTCCTCAAACCACTGCTCCTTATTCTCCTCAATCGAATGGCATTGCTGAACGCAAAAATCGTACATTGACGAAAATGATGAACTCTGTGTTAATAAGTTCAGGAGCTCCACAAAACTTGGGGGGGGAGCCTTATTATCTACTAATTATATTCTTAACAAAGTACCACACGAGAAAACTCATAAAATGCCTTATGACTTATGGAAAGGTCAAACACCTTATTATAAATATTTACGAGTGTGGGGGTGCTTCACCAAAGTGATGGCTCCTAAACCTAAAAAGGTAAAAATGATACCAAAGACCGTTGACTATTTATTCATCGGTTATGCTACTAATAGTAGTGCATATAGTTTCCTAGTTTGTAAATCTGAGATTTCAGATATTCATGTAAATATGGTTATTAAATCGAGGGATGTTTCATTTTTTGAAAATGAATTCCCGTATAACATGACCCGAGAATCTGGCCCATCTAAAAGGACAAATCAATATACTACAAGTGGTACTCATCAACCTACTGAACCAATAGAGGATGAACCAAGACGTAGTAAAAGAGTAAGAACCTCGACTTCTTTCGATCCAGATTTTCTAACATATCTGCTAGAAAATGAACCTCAATCGTACAAAGAAGGCATATCCTTACCCAATGATTCTAATTGGAAAGAAGCAATTAATAGTGAAATTTAATCCATATTACAAAATCACACGTGGGAACTAGTGGATCTTCCACCAGGTTCTAAACCGTTAGGTTATAAATGAATCTTCAAAAAGAAATTGAAGGCCGATGGATCAATTGATAAATATAAATCTAGACTTGTAGCTAAAGGCTATAAGCAAAAGGAAGGGTTGTATTACTTCATACATATTCATCGAAAACAAGAATTACGTCCATTCAAATGTTAATAGCAATAGTTGCTATTAGTGGACTTGAAATACATCAAGTGGATGTAAAAACCACATTCTTAAATGGTAAACTAGATGAGAAAATTTATATAGAGCAACCTTAAGGGTTCAAGGCTCCCGGACAAGAAGGAAAAGTATGTAAGCTTGTCAAATCACTTTATGGATTAAAACAAGCACCTAAGCAATGGCATGAAAATTTTGATAATGCAATGTTATCAAATGGCTTTAAAATTAATGAATGCGATAAATGCGTTTATTTTAAATACATTCAAAATGGATATATCATTGTGTGCCTCTAAGATGATGATATGCTTATCATGGGAAGTAATTTGGAAATTGTCAAAATTACAAAACAAATGTTGAGTAGTCGATTTGACATGAAATATATAGGAATCGCCAATGTTATATTAGGAATTAAAATTTTTAAAACATCTTATGGACTTATATTATCTCAATCTCATTACATAGAGAAAGTACTTGAAAAATTTAAGAAGTATGATATCAATCTTAGCAAGACACCTGTAGATGTAAACTTACATCTAGAAAGAAATAATGGTGAAAGCATATCTCAATTAGAATATTCTCATATTATCGGCAGTTTAATGCATATCATGAATTGTACTCGACCGGACATAGCATACTCTATAAGTAAGTTAAGTCGATTTACGAGTAATCCAGGGAGAGATCACTGGCAGGTAGGGGTGGTAAACGGACGGATACAGATCGGATACCATGTTTTCCATATCCGTATCCGCTATCTGAATGTACTATCCATATCCGTATCCGTATCCGCCGGATAGTTAAAACAACTATCCATATTCGTATCCGCTCGGATACCTCGGATTCGGATAATATCCGTATCCGTTTACATTATTTAGCCATCGCAAAAAATAACAATTATAATATCCAATCCAATGAAATCCAGTCCAATCCAAATAAATATGTAACAAAATTACTGCCTCCTAACATCAACAATTATGGATTCCATAATGATAATATGGATTAAAGTGATCCATACTTTACAACCATATAATCTTAAAGCCATCAAAAAAACAAATAACAACCGCATTCCATAACAGTAGAAATAAATATTCATCTTTTAGATTAATTAAATTTATTGAGAATGATAACCTCATGGACCTTTTGTCTTCAAAACATACTGATATTTTTAATTTAATAAGTATACATTTTTATTTTGTATATAATATACATATTGTTAACTTCATTTCTCATTACAATCAAAGCCATCTCTTTACTTTTATGTTTCTCTCTTACATTCTATTATGTTTCTCTCTTACATTCTTTTTTGTTTCTCTTACATTTATTTATAATTAAGGAAACTAATGAACAACCACGTGAGAGTTTCTTTTCTCTTATTTTGTACGAAGGAGAAACGAAACGAAGTTAGTTTTTTTTAGTGGAGTATATGTTCTTTAGTCAGTGTATGTTGTGTGTGATAAGGTGTATTGTAACTTTAGTGTAACTCCATGATAATATACCCAATAAAATAATAATACATGACATTTTATAATATACCCAATAAAACAATAACTTTAGGGTGTTTTTGTTTTGAGTGGAGTATGTGTTTATTTTATTTTGGGAATAAACGATTAAGACTTTTTTAATATTATTTTATTAGTAATACTAATACTAATATTATTAGTAATATTTTAAACATATGTTTGACGGATACGGATATCCGATCAAATGGATATCCGATAAAATGGATACTCCGCATCGGATACAGATTATTCGTGTCGGATACTAGTACTATCCGTATCCGTATCCGTTTTCTCGAATATTTTTAAAGAGTATCCATATTCGTATCCGTTTCCATATTTTTGGATAAATATTCGCAAATTCGGATTCGAATATCGGACGGATGCGGATTTTCGAATATCCGTTTACAGCCCTACTCGCAGGCAATATTGAGAGTTTTGGGTTATTTGAAATAGGGGTGGAAATTTTTGATACGACACGAAAACACGACACGAACTCGACACGCAAATGGCAGGTCAGGTCATGCTTAAATAGGTGCGGGTCAATTTCGGGTCAGACCCGTTTAACACGTCTAATAAACAGGTTGTGTTTCGTGTCGCATCTGTTAACCCGAAATCGACCCATAATTGACACGAATAATAATCGTGTCAATTCGGTTCATTTTCATGTCAAAATACCTATTTAAGACCTATTTATTTTTAGCCGTTAGATTGTGTTTTTAGTATGATCTAATGGTTACAACAAGAGTTAACTTTACCCATATAAAAGGTAACAAAAAAATCATACCAACTGTTGACAACACTAAAACAAAACAACATCAAACTTCTTCTTCTCTCTCAATATGAACAAACTGGCACACCACGGGTGACCGATCTATTGTTCTTCTTCTTCTCTCTCAACAAGAACCACAAGCTGATTCTTCTTCTTCTTCTCTCTCAACAAGAACCCACGGACGACGAACAACCAGAACCCACCGTCGATCAAAAGCAAATAAGTACGATTTATTCTTTTATTTTTCTTATTTTCTTCTTGTTACGATTTCTTCTTTTCTTCCTGTTACAATTTCTTCTTCTTCTATTTTGTTATGATTTCTTATTCTTCTATTTTGTGATATCTTTTTTTGTTACGATATCTTTTTTTGGTTACCGATTTCTTTGAAAATAAATTTTTTTTGGCATTGTTGTTTGAGTCAAAACGAAATATACATACTAAAAAAGAAGAAATCGAACATACATACTAAAAAAGAAATCTGATCTTAAACAATACTCAAAACGAACATAAAAAAATGAAATTTTTTCTTAGACATAACTCAAAACGAAATCTGTTATAATTTCTTTTTCTATTTTTCTACACATTCATTTCTGACTCCATTTTAGTTTTTTGACAGAACATACACACTCATTTTTTGACAAAACATACAAATTTGTTTTATTTTATTCTTTGCAGATGGAATTCGATGGAATTGATGTTAATTTAATTGATAATTCTATTGATGTTGATGAAATAATTGATGAGGAGGAGGACGATGATGTTGTGGATCTGAATAAAGAATCTGCTACTACTACTAAAAGCCAAATTAAAGGTGGAAAGCGCAAAAGACGATGCACTTCCAACGTGTGGCCATTCTTTGAAATTCTCAAACAAAATGGCGTTGATGGCAAGCAAAGATGTAAGTGTAAGAAATGTGGGTCCATCTTCATTTGCAATAGCAGGTACGGAATCAGTAATTTATCGCGACATAAGAATAGATGTCAAAAAATTACTACAAGTGATATTGGGCAGTTAATTGTTCAACAACAAATTGGTTCAGATTCAATATCTTTGGGTGCCCCAAAATTTAATGCCGAATTATTTAGGGAGATGTTAATTGCCTCAATCATAATACATGATTTACCTTTTTCATTTGTTGAATACAAGGGTATAAGATCAGTTTTCTCTTATCTACGTGAGGATGCACCACTCATATCCCGTAACACCGTAAAAGCAGATGTTTTGATAATGTTTCATAGAGAGAAGGTCAATATTAAGAGAATGCTTGATGTAGCTCCTGGTAGAGTGTGTTTAACTTCTGATTTGTGGTCTGTGACACCCCGCCTAATTAAACATCGGGTGATCAGGCCTTCATTAAATTAAAACAGGTTTCTCAAATGGTTCATTCTTAGCATCAATTTCGAAAACTTTTCAATTACTAATCCCCTAAGTAAAATTAGACCGGTGCCAAATTTTATCTTTCTTAAAACAGATAAATCAACCATGTGGAACAAAGTATAAATAATCATGTACTATAATTCAAAAAACAAAGTAAAAGTACAACAGAACAAAAGTATTACCGAATAAACCATCGGCTAAAAATCCCAAACAACAATAGAGTAACCACTAGTCTGAATCTAATATCTGAGATTACCGGACAACAAGTCCATACATAGAAGAGTGTGAGATCCTGCACTAGATCTGAATGAGAGATATCGCCTAGTCAAAATCCTGTAAGCATCCACTGTGCTACAGCTCCGAGTATCTGGAATGGAATCATCATACATGGCATCCCTGTGGATGGACACCTAAAAGGTTTTGAAAATATTTTATAGCAAGAGTTAGTACTCAAAACATTTTGAAAATATTTAGAAAGCGTTTATCACAATATAAAATGCGGTAATTGATTACACATATTAGGTTCTCGTACACTCTATTGAGTTAACTCACCCCTCATCTTTTGTGCACACCTAATGTTATACACTTAGTTTATCTATCCATACTTCCCAAGCTAACTAAAACCAAAGTAGTCAACTGAACTTATCTATACCCAAGTTCCAGTACCGCCCATACAGTACAACCTTTTCACTAACATCTCGCGTATGTTAATTAATTCTCAAGTAACATTTCATCTATGTTATTTTTCAAGATTTCCCATTTAGTTTTACTACTAAAATTACTACAATTCTCACACTTGTTAACTTTCCCACTTATGTAATTAAGTTTCGCTACTTGAATTACTAAATAGATTTTCTCTATCTAAAGGTTCATTTCATAATTAAGTTTCACTACTTAACTTACCAATTCAGTATGTATCTTCAAATACATCAAATATATCAATCTACAAACACACGGAAGTAGAATATCATCCAGTATATATATTTCACACACAATATATACTAAATATCAGTCATTTCTATTTTGTCCTTTTTATACACGTAAAGGACTCTTGGTTCCGAATGATTCATCGACCCCAAGTGAGAGTTGGTTCGGAATTATCCATCGACCCCATCTATTTAAAAATATATATATACACATATTCTGGTTCGGGACTCTCTCATCGCGACACCAGTTCAAAGTTTGGTTCGGTATTTCTCATCGACCCCAAACATATAATAACTCTATGTTAGTTCGGAATGTCTCATCGACCCTAACATAATTAATTTAGGTATAATCTCTCTACCTAAAAGATCACATAATTCAGTAGGTACACGCCCGACCTATTAATCATATACGTACGTAATATTTTAATCTCATATATTTATCGTACAATATTCGCTTTACGATTTATCTCATTAATCGTATTTATTTGAGTATACACACAACTCTAAGGGTCCTAGTTACCCCTTACATATAATTTCAGTAGTTATTGCTTACCCTACTGGTCTATTACTTAAATTGAATTTACTTCGCCCCGTAACTCAATTTTCGAAGTCCCCGATACTCTACTAAATAGGATTATTCTCCTCGGTCCGTAATCCAAGCCCTACACCCAATGGCCTTATTGAACCTCAACAATATACCTACTGGTCTTATTCTTACTCCCATATAAGTATAATGTAAATCCTAGAATACTCATTCATTCCCGAACTCAACGAAGGATTAAACACAAAATTTTCGGGAAACAGCTTGCGTCGATCGATCGACGGTTGGGTTCGATCGATCGACATAGTCGATCGATCGATAGTTCAAGATCGATCGATCGATCGAACAGGGACAGACGCAGTCTGTCTTCTTCGTTGATCCTCTCCTCCATTAATAAATTTCCAAACTCCATTATTGTCCACCAAACTTCGACCCAATGATCCTAACATGTTACCACATATACTAGGACAGTTCCTAACGTATCAAATACATCAAAACTCCAATTCCTTTAAAGAAACAATGAATTAAACCTAGAATTTCTTGAAAACCCTAGTTATGGTGTTCTTCCCATATTATCATTCAAAATCCAGATTTTAATCCGAAAAAATCATCAAGTCTAATCTGAATCTTAATCCTCTACATAAGGTAAATCATTCTACATGCGATTCCTATCCCAACATGTATAAATATCATTTTTCTCCAATCAAAATAATGATTTAAAAACACTATTCATAAACCCTACACATGGGTATTATAACTTTATAATTTTTGCAATAAACAACTTGCCTTATGATCAGTAGGGTCTGATTTCGTGGTTCTTGTTGATGATTGATGATCTTCATCCTTCAATCCTTCTTCTCCAACAAGTAGATGGTAGAAATCCCTTTGAATCCTTCCCAAATCTTCTTTTTGCTTTAGAAAGTTGTGCCTCTCTTCTCTCTAATGGTATTGGTGTTTGTCATGGGTGTTCTAACCCTAATTCCTCTATCATACGGCTGATATAAAACTCTAAATTTCGTAGGTCTCCATACCCTCTTATGTTAAAAGGACAAAACGCCCCCGAACGGTCTCGGTTTAGTCCAAAATTGCCCCGGGACTCAACTAGTACCCCCGGGTATACTATTTTGACTAATTTGACCCTTCCGGACTCATTGGTGACCTCTAAATTATCATTTGAGTCACTTAAAAAATATTACTCGTTCTCACCCCAACACGGTCTACACGCGTTAAGTAACTATTTACCACTCGCATTAAGTAAATAAAAATGATGCAATATATACCGGTATCTATCTTCCGATTAATATACCATAATTACAATTTTAAATAAAACTCTTTAAATTACTACTCTTACATAATTTAAATCAAGACGATATTTTCTCATTTAATTCTCCAATCTAATTAAATGGAATATTTGGAATATTCAGAAATACGGGGTATTACATACTTCCCCCCTTGCAAAAGGAATTTCGTCCTCGAAATTAGGATAAGGCTGGTATTAAGGCTAAGGACCTTAAATAAAATTGTATCCTCTAATACCCAATACCAAATCATAACATCCTAACGGTCGCCCCCAAGTACATGCCTTGCTTCATTATAAATCCTTATCGCACTTTGCCCATGCCACATAACATAATTAAGTCTCACTACTTAATTTCTCCATAGATTTTCCCAATCCAACGTTGATTCTTGAAATTAAGTTTCTCCCTACTTAATTTACCCATTTGACGTATATCTCTATATAACATCTAAGTGTCTACTATCACTCATAAGTAGAATATTATAAGGTATATATTTCACACACTATATATACTTTAAGGAAAATTGGTCCGGCAAAAATCATCGGCCCCAATAATCCTATCATTTACATTGGTCCGGAAATTCCTCGACCCCAAGGTAAATGTAATGCACATGTCGGTTCAGACCTTCCGTCGATTCCAATATTTATCATCGATTTGGTTCGGAAAATCATCGATCCCAACTCGATCCCCCATGTATTGGTCCGGAACATCATCGACCCCAATACAGAGATTAAGCACACTTACTATCGCACATAAGTAGAAAAAATCAATAGGTATATATATCTTACACATAACATATACTACCAACATTTATTTTATAATCACCCCCCTTCTATAACACTTTTGGGGTTATTGGCTCGGAATTCCACCTCGATCACCACTAGTTATTAATTGCTTGTCTCGGGATCACATCTCGAGCACTAATATATGTATATATATCTCATCGCACATGAGTAGACAATTTGTGAGCCATATATTTCACATTTCAAATACCTTAAAATGTCACACTCCAATAGAATGTCCTCATATCACGCGTTAAGGACTAAAAGTTCGAAATGTCTCCTCGAACCACACCCAAAGTACCTGTATTGTTCGTAATCGGTACCCACGAACCTAATCCTCATGTACAGTCCATATAGGTGCTTACTCTACCTATAAATATGCTCTTATAGGCATACATTCAACCTATGAATTGATCAGTGGGCTTCTCCAAAATTCCACTATCATAAGGGCGTATCATCATTCTTTCTCACTAACATTGAGTCGTAGGTAGCACAACGTACTCAAAATAAAACTTTATCTCTATTCCTTCCTGACCTTCTCTCACAGGGTGGAATTTTAGGATTTCATCCTGATTCACAATCATGTAGAGCGGCACTGTGCACTCTCCCTTATCAACTACATACTAATCCATCCCGGTCACCCATTTCGCTACCCCCAACGAAATATTGGCTTAATTATGATGTTCACAACCCATCAATAATTTATAAGTCTGTCTCCTCATTCCATCATTGGGAATCTGGGTTCACTACCACATTGTAATACCCCGTACTTTTGGCTATATTTATTTTTGGGATTAATTAATTAAATGCGTATTAATTGGAAATTAATCCGGGTTATAAATACTAACGAGATGCGAGTTGGTATTTGATTATGTGCATACATGTTTTGATATATGTATTTGGTATTATAAAGGTTGTCGTGAGACTTATATACGGCATTTTAGAAATTTTGTTGAGACGCGTGGGACCGCCGCGTCACGGTGTAATATTTTGATTATAAAAAAAAATGAATTTAAAATCTATAAACCGTATGGTCGTTTTGAGTGCGCCAACGCGTCCGGAAGGGTCGAGATAGTCAGAAAACACTAGCCAGGGGTGTAGTTTGGGTCCCGGGGTATTTTTAGGCCATACCGGCAACTTAAAGGGTATTTTGGTAATTTTACATTTTTAGGAATTAAAAGTGACGAAAATTGGGAGTTTTAATCTGATGTGGATTTAACCCACTAAACCCACTATCCAACCCACTTTAACCCTTTAAGCCACGGAGGTTATCAATTAGGTTTACAACTTTCCCCAAAACAAACCCTAGCCACCTTAAGCCACCATTGGAGAAGGAGCTTGGAGAAGAGAAGAAATTCTGCAGAAAAACTCCATCAAACCTACACCAAAATCAGAAATCGAACCAAGGCAAGTGACTTTATTCCATTTAATTTCAGAGAATGTCTTTTCCATGTTAGAAATTGAAGAATATCAATTGTTCTTGAAAGATAATGAAAACCCATGTTAATTGAACGTAGAACTTGAAATCTTGAGAAGGATTTGCATGTAGAATGATAGGTAGATGTTCCTACTGATGATATTTATGATTGGGTGAAATTTAAAACGGATTTTATTGGGTTAATTCATGATTCAAAAGTTAGGGTTCACGTTCTTGAAATAATTGGGGAAAAAGTATAGAGATTTATATTTTGATTGATGTTAGAGAGATTTAATCCTTGAAAACATGTTAGGAGTTCACTTGAATATGTTTAGGATGAATTAGAGACCCTAAAACGTTGTTAGGATGAACTTTGGAAGAGATTATAAGTGATAAAAATGGATGAAAACGAATTGGGGAAAAATCTGGGCCGAAACTGGTCAGTCGTTAGAAGCAATCCCCAGGTCGTTCGAACGAGCTTCTAACGAGTTGACCAGTCGCTGCTAACGAGAAGGGATTTCATTCGATATCTCATTCGAACGAGATATCGTTAGAAGGTACAGTTCGTTCGAACGAACTGGAATCTCGTTCGAACAGCCTCGTTCGAACGAGACTTCTAACGAGTTGACAGAGGAATCTCGTTCGAACAGTCTCGTTCGAACGAGACTTCTAACGAGTTGACAGTTTGGTCCTTTTTGGACTGTTTTGATTTTTGGAGTCCCGTAAACTTTCTCGAGGATATAGATAACCTTCCTTTGATGATGTAAGGATAGATTTGGGACTTTTAGGTTATTGCGAGGAGTAAATTTATATACGAGAGATTTAATTCAATGGACGGTTTGGGTTGAGAAGTGAGTGTCTACTACAACGTGAGAATCGATTATGGCGCGTATGATGATAAACTGGAATAATATAAGTGTAGATATTATAAGTTAGTACGAGGAAGCGATATGTACTACGATTGAACTACGGGATTACTAAGACGTGTGTTTACTTAGTATTGGTATATGATTTGTGTGTATGACATACCTACCATACTTGCTATCACGGGAGGTTTGCGTTCGCTTAGGGCCCTCTAATCCTTGTGTTACCCGGATTTAGACTGGTTACCTCGATGAACATAGGTCATAGAAAGACTTATTGGGATATTAATAAGTCCGCTGATCGTGGGAGCGTAGGTATGTGCGTGACCCATGTGATGTGACTGTGTTCGCCTCCATTATTTGTGATGTTATTATCGGTGAACTATTCCTGAGAGATTCGGAATATGTAATCCTTATATACGTGATGTACCGGGATGGATAGCAGAGTATGTGTGCACCACAGCTTAGTTCTCGGGGTGCTTATATTGTATATTTATGTTGTGATTAATATACACTTAATTAATGGGAACCTTCATGTTAATGTTGTGAATATAATTACGGTATTGCTTCGAGAAATATAACGAGTTAACTGATAGTGATAGATATATTGCATTTGAGCATCTGAGTTTACGTTAAACCCCTACGTAATTACGAGCGTTATAATGTTAATAGAACCGAGTAATATGGGTAGGACCTATGATAGTCTAGCTAGAGATGATGTCACTTAGCTAGTGGGTTGTGTCGTTATAGATGGGTACTTACGTTAGGAGTGCACAGTTAGACGAGAGGTGAGAATATCATGTGAGTGTACGTCCTAACATGTACTTTGCATTTAATGTTTTAAATATTTTTAAAGCACTTGCAGGTTTTTAAAATAACTCCACATTCGGGCTCTGACCCGTTTGCTTTTCAAATCTTTTTTTGTAAAACCATTTTAGGTGCCCAGCCACAGGGACACCAAGCATAGGATTCTCATTCAGGTGACGAGCTGTAGCTGTTTGTGGAAGCTACAGGGATTTGCTAGTAGACGCTTTTTTTTTTGGATTCCGGAGTCACTATCTATCAGTTGTAGGGCATGCTGCCCATTTCTATTAGAGACATCTTTTACATTACAGTTTTCAGATTTTGATTTGTATTGTTTTAGCATTCGGTTATTTATTTCAGTATGGGATTGTAGTGAGGAGTTTTCCTCCAGACTTTATTTACACTATGTGATGGTTATTCGTTTTACTTCAGTATGGTGAATGGTGTTGTTATTATTTATTACACTTGTTGCATGTTAATCAGACTAATATTAAAATTTGGCAACCTACTTTTTAAATACTAGGTGGTTAGTAATAATAAAATGTTTTCGACAGTGATGCTATTAACTGAGCCAACTTGGCATTTTGAATTAATTTAATAAAGGAGTAGCTACCCGGTATTTAATTAGTCGGGGTGTCACAGGTGGTATCAGAGCATCAGGTTCTAGTGTCCTTTTGGATCTGTACGGCTATTATGTTTCTGCTACGTTTCTTTGATATAGAGCCCTATATTTTAGGACTGTTGTACTCTTTTTGTGTATGCTACGTTCTTCAGCTATTTTAAGTTTATAACTGCGAACTTATAAACTTTGTTCTTATTTCAGATGCCTCCACGACGTGCACGACGAACCCCAGCCCACTCCAGTTCAGGGCATGATGAACGCCGCTGAGGTTGCAGCTATAGTAGCCCAAGCGGTAAATGCCGCGATTGTCGTTGTTCAGCAGGCACCACCACAGGCGCCGGTTGCCGCGCCAGTGCAGGGTAATGGATTCCCGTCTGCTTGGGAGCGTGTACGTGACGCTTTTCAGAAAGCGCATACGCCAGAGTTTGCAGGTAGCTCAGATGTGGTAGTCTCGATCCAGTGGAGGAAGGACATGCAGAGGCACTTGAGGATGTATGAGTGCACGGATGTCCAGAAGCAGGTGCTAGCTACTTTCAAGCTAGTTCGATCTGCGCTACAGTGGTGGGAGTCTATTACCACCATGGAGGAGAGAGATACTCTCACGATTCAGGAGTTCTGGGTGCGGTTCGACCGCAAGTACTTTCCGTCAGCTGTTCATACGGAAATGAGGAGGAGATTGATGAGTCTGAAGCAGGAAGGCAAGACTGTGGCCGAGTATGAGGCCGAGTTCACGAATCTGTTGAACATCGTTCCAGACGAGATACCAACAGAGAAGAAGAAGATTGAGAAGTTCACCGACGGGTTGACTTGGAGGATCCGTCAGCATCTGGTAGGAAACCTATTGTTGGCCACCTATTCTGATGTGGTTAACGCTGCATTGTTACACTGCCAGGACCACCGTTTTCATATGGCCGAGGGTAAGAGGTCGGGGGAGTCTAGCCATCAGGGCAGGACTGGAGGACATGGTGCCAGCGGGGCACAATCTAGTCAGGGGCAGAGACAGAATGAGCAGGGCTCCCAGCAGGGGGATAATAAGAGGTTCCGGTCAGGGAACTACAGAAAGGGACACGGAGGTTTCCGTCAGGGCCATCAGGGTCTAAACGGCCATCAGGTCCAACAGGGGCAGAATGGGCAGTAGTTTCACCAGGGCCAGCAGGGCCAAGGGAGGAACGGTAACGGCCACTAGGGCCGGGGACAGCAGGGGAAGAGAGGGGGGAACTTCCCACGAAAGTGATTTATTTGTGGCAAGACTGGCCATAAGCGACAGGATTGTCCTGATAGGGGCAGGGCCCCACAGCAGCAGCAGCAGGGTGCTCGCCAGGAGCCACAGAGGCCTATGTTTCCCGCCGCTCTTCCCGCACCGCCACAGATGGCAGCATTGCCACCCATTCCAGCAGTCCCAGTTCAGCAGGGGCAGCTACAGTATGGACGTGTCTACAACGTCCACCAGGCTGCAGTTCCACAGGCACCGCCCGCGATTGAGGGTACGTTTCCTATCCATGGCACTATGGGTCGGGTGTTATTTGATACGGGTGCTACACACTGTTTTATAGCTACACACTTCGCGAAAGCTTTAGGATTGTTAGCTACGGCAGAGAGCACAGTGACGTGTGTCGACTCACCATTGGGGAGTGGGTCACTTATTTTCTTTATATGCCGGGGAGTGGGAGTAGGGATTGGTAGTCTGGTATTACCTATAGATATGTTAGTATTAGATATGCATGTTCACGACGTGATTATTGGGATGGATTGGCTCGTAGCTTATAGGGCCATGATTGATTGCTTCAGCGGGAGCATTATTTTTGCCATTTCGGGGCAAGAGATGTTTGTAGTAGCGATGCCTCGCCCAGAGGGAGGATCGACCGCTCATCTGTATTACATTGAGGAGGATACCTCTAAGGAGGTAGTGATTCCTTTAGATTCTATCCCAGTAGTCAGGGAGTATTCGGATGTGTTTCAGGAGATACCAGGCTTACCACCCAGTCGAGAGATAGACTTTGTTATAGATTTGCTACCGGGCACGAGACCTATAGCACGCGCACCGTACCGTATGGCTCCAGCTGAGATGAGGGAGTTACGGGATCAGATAGAGCAGCTGTTAGGTCAGGGCTTTATTCGCAGGAGTACCTCACCTTGGGGCGCTCCAGTTCTGTTTGTGAAGAAGAGGGACGGTTCACTGAGATTGTGTGTGGACTACCGAAAATTGAATAAGGTCACGATACAGAATAAGTATCCGTTGCCTCGAATCGATGACTTATTCGACCAGTTGAGAGGAGCTTCTTTCTTCTCGAAGATTGACTTGAGATCGGGATACCATCAGTTGCGTATCAGGGAGGAGGATGTCTCGAAGTCTGCGTTCTTGTCGAGATATGGTTCTTACGAGTTTCGGGTTATGCCTTTCGATTTGACCAACGCTCCAGCAGTGTTTATGGACTTGATGAACAGAGTGTTCAGGGATTTCCTAGATCAGTTTGTCATTGTCTTCATTGATGACATTCTGGTTTACTCTCAGACAGAGGAGGAGCACGCCGAGCATTTGAGGCAAGTTTTGCAGACACTTCATCAGAACGAGTTGTATGCAAAATATGAGAAGTGCGGGTTTTGGCTGAAGGAAGTCCAGTTTTTGGGACATATCATTTCCGACCGGGGAATATCTGTTGATCCGGGGAAAGTATCAGCGGTGAGGGAGTGGGGACAGCCCACGACACCGACTGAGATTCGTAGTTTCTTGGGCTTGGCAGGATACTACAGGAGGTTTATTCGGGGTTTCTCAGAGATAGCAGGTCCTTTGACACATTTGACTCGTAAGGGTGTGCCATACATCTGGAGTGATGCCTGTCAGTTGGCATTCGATGAATTGAAGGACAAATTGACCTCAGCACCTGTGTTAGCATTGCCGAGACCGGGAGTTGAGTATTTGGTTTACACCGATGCGTCTTTGCAAGGACTGGGAGGTGTATTACAGCAGGAGAGACAGGCCATAGCTTATGCTTCCCGTAAGCTTAAGCCTCATGAGAAGAATTACCCCACGCATGATTTGGAGTTGGCGGCAGTGGTATTTGCCCTACGGATTTGGAGGCACTATCTTTTGGGGGAGAAGTTCCAACTGTTCACGGACCACAAGTCCCTACAGTACCTATTCACGCAGAAAGAATTGAATATGCGGCAGCGTAGGTGGCTTGAATTTGTGAAAGACTACCAGTTCGACATCCAGTACCACCCGGGTAAGGCTAACGTGGTGGCAGACGCGTTGATCCGTAGGCCAGCAGATGAGGAGGCAGAGGTGTGGAAGGCTAAGTGGAAGGAATTGGGACACCAGGATGCAGTGGCCCGATCTTTCATGTCTGTGATGACCGTTACACCGCAGATTGTCACGAAGGTAGTACGGGCGCAGGCCAATGACTCGTTCTGTCAGGAGCAGATAGTTCGGTTACTAGCAGAGGGAGCCGAGTCCTATACCGTTAGCTCAGACGGGGGATTGCTCTTCAATGGGAGATTGGTAGTTCCGGAAGGGGAGGAATTGCGACATGATGTGATGGCAGAGTCGCACGGCTCATGGTTAGCGGTACATCCCGGAGGGGACAAAATGTACCAAGACATGAGACGGCAGTATTGGTGGAGTGGTATGAAGAGAGATATCGCTGAGTTAGTTTTGAAATGCGCCACTTGTCAGCTTGTAAAAGTGGATCATCAGAGATCGGCAGGATTGCTACAGCCATTGTAGGTCCCGGTGTGGATGTGGGAGAGCATATCCATGGACTTTATTACGGGGTTGTCTACGTCGCAGAGGGGTCACGACTCCGTTTGGGTAATTGTGGACAGATTTGTCCAAGGTCGCTCACTTTTTACCTGTTAGGACTGACTACACTACGGGACAGTATGCCCAGCTCTTCATTTCAAAGATTGTGAGACTTCACGGTGTGCCCCTAAATATCGTGTCTGACAGAGACAAGATATTTATTTCGAGGTTTTGGGAGAGTTTCCAGGAGGCCATGGGCACGGAATTGCGGTTGAGTACGGCTTATCATCCGCAGACCGATGGGCAGACAGAGCGCACAAATCAGATGTTGGAGGACATGCTACGCATGTGCATTATTGACTTTGGGGGTGGATGGGAGCAGTACCTTCCACTGGTGGAGTTTGCTTACAACAACTCCTATCAGTTCACGATTGGCATGGCTCCGTTTGAGGCATTGTACGGTAGGCCTTGTCGTTCCCCAGCATGTTGGTTAGAGGTGGGGGACAACAAAATACTTGGACCGGAAGTGATTCAGGATACTTCGGCAAGGATTGAGTTGATTCGGAGTCACATTCGGGTAGCTCAAGACAGGCAGAAGAGTTATGCTGATGCGAAGAGATTCTTCAGGGAGTTCCAAGTAGGGGACCAGGTTTTGCTCAGGGTATCTCCTATGAAGGGGATTATGCGTTTCGGGAAGAAGGGGAAGTTGGCACCGAGGTATGTGGGGCCGTTTCCTATTATTGAGCGGATCGGACCGGTTGCGTATAGACTTGGACTACCGGAGCATTTGCATCGGATTCACGATGTATTCCATATTTCCTCGCTGAGGAAATACCTTAGAGATAATTTGGCTCATTCTCACATTACTGTGGAGGACATCGATCTCCAGCCGGATAGCTCCTACGAGGAGGGGCCGATTGCTATTTTGGACCGAAGCGAGAGGAAACTGCGGTCAAAGATAGTTCCGTTAGTGCGTGTTCAGTGGCGACATCACAATGTCGAGGAGTCCACATGGGAGCGCGAGGATGAGATGCGCGAACGTTATCCAGAGTTATTTTTAGCAGGTACTTTCTAATTTCGAATTTCGGGACGAAATTCAGTTATTAGGGGGGAAGTATGTAATACCCCGTACTTTTGGCTATATTTATTTTTGGGATTAATTAATTAATTGGAAATTAATCCGGGTTATAAATACTAACGAGATGCGAGTTGGTATTTGATTATGTGCATACATGTTTTGATATATGTATTTGGTATTATAAAGGTTGTCGTGAGACTTATATACGGCATTTTAGAAATTTTGTTGAGATGCGTGGGACCGCCGCGTCACGGTGTAATATTTTGATTATAAAAAAATGAATTTAAAATCTATAAACCGTATGGTCGTTTTGAGTGCGCCAACGCGTCCGAAAGGGTCGAGATAGTCAGAAAACACTAGTCGGGGGTGTAGTTTGGGTCCCGGGGTATTTTTAGGCCATACCGGCAACTTAAAGGGTATTTTGGTAATTTTACATTTTTAGGACTTAAAAGTGACGAAAATTGGGAGTTTTAATCTGATGTGGATTTAACCCACTAAACCTACTATCCAACCACCTTTAACCCTTTAAGCCACGGAGGTTATCAATTAGGTTTACAACTTTCCCCAAAACAAACCCTAGCCACCTTAAGCCACCATTGGAGAAGGAGCTTGGAGAAGAGAAGAAATTCTGCAGAAAAACTCCATCAAACCTACACCAAAATCAGAAATCGAACCAAGGCAAGTGACTTTATTCCATTTAATTTCAGAGAATGTCTTTTCCATGTTAGAAATTGAAGAATATCAATTGTTCTTGAAAGATAATGAAAACCCATGTTAATTGAACGTAGAACTTGAAATCTTGAGGAGGATTTGCATGTAAAATGATAGGTAGATGTTCCTACTGATGATATTTATGATTGGGTGAAATTTAAAACGGATTTTATTGGGTTAATTCATGATTCAAAAGTTAGGGTTCATGTTCTTGAAATAATTGGGGAAAAAGTATAGAGATTTATATTTTGATTGATGTTAGAGAGATTTAATCCTTGAAAACATGTTAGGAGTTGACTTGAATATGTTTAGGATGAATTAGAGACCCTAAAACGTTGTCAAGATGAGCTTTGGAAGAGATTAGAAGTGATAAAAATGGATGAAAACGAATTGGGGAAAAATCTGGGCCGAAACTGGTCAGTCGTTAGAAGCAATCCCCAGGTCGTTCGAACGAACTCGTTCGAACGAGCTTCTAACGAGTTAACCAGTCGCTGCTAACGAGAAGGGATTTCGTTCGATATCTCGTTCGAACGAGATATCGTTAGAAGGTACAGTTCGTTCGAACGAACTGGAATCTCGTTCGAACAGCCTCGTTCGAACGAGACTTCTAACGAGTTGACAGAGGAATCTCGTTCGAACAGTCTCGTTCGAACGAGACTTCTAACGAGTTGATAGTTTGGTCCTTTTTGGACTGTTTTGATTTTTGGAGTCCCGTAAACTTGCTCGAGGATATAGATAACCTTCCTTTGATGATGTAAGGATAGATTTGGGACTTTTGGGTTATTGCGAGGAGTAAATTTATATACGAGAGATTTAATTCAATGGACGGTTTGGGTTGAGAAGTGAGTGTCTACTACGACGTGAGAATCGATTATGGTGCGTATGATGATAAACCGGAATAATATAAGTGTAGATATTATAAGTTAGTACGAGGAAGCGATATGTACTACGATTGAACTACGGGATTACTAAGACGTGTGTTTACTTAGTATTGGTATATGATTTGTGTGTATGACATACCTACCATACTTGCTATCACGGGAGGTTTGCGTTCGCTTAGGGCCCTCTAATCCTTGTGTTGCCCGGATTTAGACTGGTTACCTCGATGAACATAGGTCATAGAAAGACTTATTGGGATATTAATAAGTCCGCTGATCGTGGGAGCGTAGGTATGTGCGTGACCCATGTGATGTGACTGTGTTCGCCTCCATTATTTGTGATGTTATTATCGGTGAACTATTCCTGAGAGATTCGGAATATGTAATCCTTATGTACGTGATGTACCGGGATGGATAGCAGAGTATGTGTGCACCACAGCTTAGTTCTCGGGGTGCTTATATTGTATATTTATGTTGTGATTAATATACACTTAATTAATGGGAACCTTCATGTTAATGTTGTGAATATAATTACGGTATTGCTTCGAGAAATATAACGAGTTAACTGATAGTGATAGATATATTGCATTTGAGCATCTGAGTTTACGTTAAACCCCTACGTAATTACGAGCGTTATAATGTTAATAGAACCGAGTAATATGGGTAGGACCTATGATAGTCTAGCTAGAGATGATGTCACTTAGCTAGTGGGTTGTGTCGTTATAGATGGGTACTTACGTTAGGAGTGCACAGTTAGACGAGAGGTGAGAATATCATGTGAGTGTACGTCCTAACATGTACTTTGCATTTAATGTTTTAAATGTTTTTAAAGCACTTGCAGGTTTTTAAAATAACTCCACATTCGGGCTCTGACCCGTTTGCTTTTCAAATCTTTTTTTGTAAAACCATTTTAGGTGCCCAGCCACAGGGACACCAAGCATAGGATTCTCATTCAGGTGACGAGCTGTAGCTATTTGTGGAAGCTACAGGGATTTGCTAGTAGACGCTTCTATCTTTTGGATTCCGGAGTCACTATCTATCAGTTGTAGGGCATGCTGACCATTTCTATTAGAGACATCTTTTACATTACAGTTTTCAGATTTTGATTTGTATTGTTTTAGCATTCGGTTATTTATTTCAGTATGGGATTGTAGTGAGGAGTTTTCCTCCAGACTTTATTTACACTATGTGATGGTTATTCGTTTTACTTCAGTATGGTGAATGGTGTTGTTATTCTTTATTACACTTGTTGCATGTTAATCAGACTTATATTAAAATTTGGCAACCTACTTTTTAAATACTAGGTGGTTAGTAATAATAAAATGTTTTCAACAGTGATGCTATTAACTGAGCCAACTTGGCATTTTGAATTAATTTAATAAAGGAGTAGCTACCCGGTATTTAATTAGTCGGGGTGTCACACACATTCCGGTTGTTCATTTCGAGTCTATCTTGTCTATTAACTAGAGGTGTATCTGGAGACAATCTCCCTACGTCTCTCCTCAACATCGCTTCCCACTTACGTCATCTTTCCTGAAGTGGTACTCTATTCCACTTTCTCTCCGGGTTTATTATACTTTACAATTCGTGCACTTTTCGCAATTGGCGCACTTTTTGGGTTGGTTACTTTATAAGGATCAACATTTTAGTAACACGTAAGTCACTCACAACACTCAGTCAAGTAGCACCTTGCGCTTCTTCTTCACCACAGTTAGGTCTCCCATATCAAGAGATAACCTTTGAACGGTTTCCCACCGACTTTCATCCCATAGGGTGTGCTGGATTTCTCAGCACATATAATCTTGGATCATCGTCAATCTCCCATGACGTTCAACCCATTTCATCGATACGACTTGTTTCCTAATTTCCCCAACGTCGTACAAAATATTCCGCATCCCTCTATCTCGGATGTCTAAGGAATCCAATTGACTAGGGTGCCCATACACCCTTTTCTCCGGGTACATTTGCAAAAACATTGCAAATGTCGCACCTATAACATGCTTTTCTTTAACTCTAGCCTAGTCTACACGACGTGACTACAATCTTGTGGGTATTCTCAATACCCTAGAGACAAAGAATCAAATCTTTGCCCACAAAGTCCCACTTATCCCTTCGTGGTGAGGTAAGCCTTTCAGTGTTTCTCCACAACACTACCGGCTCCACTGATGTCCTAGCATCTAACAATGTCTCTTCTCCTGACGTGCATAAAAATTCAGTCGTATTCCCTTTCGCAACCGAACTTAAACAAGGGGCTTCTCCCCATGTATTCTTACTGAGCATTATCGGAACAACACATAGTCGATATGCTCAAATTCGATTTATAGACAATATGTGCAACCATGCTCCAATATTGCTAAAGGAGTCAAGTGGCACCGCGCTTATACTATCGCTAAGTCTTTAGCACTAACTACAACAGCGAGCTCGATCTCTCCACTCAGCAGTCATACCACAAACATTGACTCACATCATTTAGGTCCCCACACACCGAAATCAATTACTAAGAGATGTTCATAATCTCCGAAGTTTCTCACATTTTGATGAATAATGACAACTCGACCCTTTTTCAGGTGAGGAGTCGTCATATACCCCATTCACTCGAGGCTAAAACTCATATACTTCCTTATCCATCGCTCTGGTGATTTAGATGGTTCCCAGACATAACACGCTTGTCCTCTCCGGAATGCAAAACTTATTGGAGTTATTATTTCCTCAAATAACTTCCAGCTAAAAATAAAATGCGTGGCCCTAGAATCCACACTAGACATCTTTTCAAAAATTACTGACTCCAGGCCATGCTGACCGGTTTGGGTACCCCTCCTCTCGGACTGGGTAGTCTCGATCCTGAACACTATCATCTCTGTTCCCTTAGTTCTGCTGACCAAGAGGAACGCACTATGGGACTTAACAGTCCCGACTTACGATCTAATCATTAAATCCTCTAGTGGGTTTTCACTTATGGCTTGCACCAGCCCCATTACATTCAGTCTTACTCTTTGACTAAATCTCTAACTCCCTTAGCTCCACCCACCCAGGAGCATTAACCTCAACCTTGTAGGAAGTACCATATTGTCTTCATATACATAAGTCGTTCATGAAGAGTTTTACCAAAAATTGCGAGCTATGACTCGGGAGTCCATTTTTTCAAGGGCTCTTTTCCCTTATACCTATCTCACCGGTACAAGTTCACTTCACAGGATAAATTTTTCTCTCACGATTGGCCTCCACCAGGCTTTCACGTGAGGGGTTCATATATTCCCATTCACTACGCTTCTGAATCATCATTGGAGAACTTTGCGGTTAAACTATACGAAAAGTTCTTCTATTTATATATACTAACCCTCAGTCCGAATGTAGTGACTGGTATCCCCGCCACGTTGCCTGAAAATTTACTCAAATTTCTCACTTCTAAGTATTTCTACTCCATCCTAAATGCCAAAACCTCTGGACATACTACTTCCATTGGTTAACCTGCAAAGTCACCGTTTCATCACATTTACGGCTCGTTCTCATCAAATTTTCTTCAGACCTACTCCCACTATCACTGCATTGGGCGGTCTAGACTAGCATTACTCTTGTCGTCGCGACACTTGGAAAATGCCTGCTATGCCTCAACAACCCTTGCAGCATTTACTTCCATTACACGCTAGGAGTGACCTCGACAACGATCATCTCTCATATGATTGCTATCTTCGAACACCCCATGCTTTATGCCGAGCTCCTCCCTCCTGTAGTCCTGCTAACGCCAATGCTGGACCTACCACCATATTCGACGTACCGTGCCCAATCGGACTCGTATATATAACACTACGTCTATTAAATAGCAGGAGAATGTAAACTACGTACGTAGAGGAGTACAATCATCCTAAGATAGGGCTCTATATCAATCAAATGATACGCTGAAAACGTAGTAAGCCGTACAGATCCTATGGACACTAGAACCTAATGCTCTGATACCATCTGTGACACCCCGCCTAATTAAACATTGGGTGATCAGGCCTTCATTAAATTAAAACAGGTTTCTCAAATGGTTCATTCTTAGCATCACTGTCGAAAACTTTTTAATTACTAATCCCCTAAGTAAAATTAAACCGGTGCCAAATTTTATCTTTCTTAAAACAGATAAATCAACCATGCGGAACAAAGTACAAATAATCATGTACTATAATTCAAACAACAAAGTAAAAGTACAACAGAACAAAAGTATTACTGAATAAACCATCGGCTAAAAATCCCAAACAACAATAGAGTAACCACTAGTCTGAATCTAATATCTGAGACTAATACCGGACAACAAGTCCATACATAGAAGAGTGTGAGATCCTGCACTAGATCTGAATGAGAGATATCGCCTAGTCAAAATCCTGTAAGCATCCACTGTGCTACAGCTCCGAGTATCTGGAATGGAATCATCATACATGGCATCCCTGTGGATGGACACCTAAAAGGTTTTGAAAATATTTTATAGCAAGAGTTAGTACTCAAAACATTTTGAAAATATTTAGCAAGCGTTTATCACAATATAAAATGCGGTTATTGATTACACATGTTAGGTTCTCGTACACTCTCTTGAGTTAACTCACCCCTCATCTTTTGTGCACACCTAACGTTATACACTTAGTTTATCTAGCCATACTTCCCAAGCTAACTAAAACCAAAGTAGTCAACTGAACTTATCTATACCCAAGTTCGAGTACCGCCCATACAGTACAACCTTTTCACTAACATCTCGCGTATGTTATTTAATTCTCAAGTAACATTTCATCTATGTTATTTTTCAAGATTTCCCATTTAGTTTTACTACTAAAATTACTACAATTCTCACACTTGTTAACTTTCCCACTTATGTAATTAAGTTTCGCTACTTGAATTACTAAATAGATTTTCTCTATCTAAAGGTTCATTTCGTAATTAAGTTTCACTACTTAACTTACCAATTCAGTATGTATCTTCAAATACATCAAATATATCAATCTACTAATATAAGAAAGTAGAACATCATCCAGTATATATATTTCACACACAATATATACTAAATATCAGTCATTTCTATTTTGTCCTTTTTATACACGTAAAGGACTCTTGGTTCCGAATGATTCATCGACCCCAAGTGAGAGTTGGTTCGAAATTATCCATCGACCCCATGTATTTAAAAATATATATATACACATATTCTAGTTCGGGACTCTCTCATCGCGACACCAGTTCAAAGTTTGGTTTGGTATTTCTCATCGACCCCAAACATATAATAACTCTATGTTAGTTCGGAATGTCTCATCGACTCTAACATAATTAATTTAGGTATAATCTCTCTACCTAAAAGATCACATAATTCAGTAGGTACACGCCCGACCTATTAATAATATACGTACGTAATATTTTAATCTCATATATTTATCGTACAATATTCGCTTTACGATTTATCTCATTAATCATATTTATTTGAGTATACACACAACTCTAAGGGTCCTAGTTACCCCTTACATATAATTTCAGTAGTTATTGCTTACCCTACTGGTCTATTACTTAAATTGAATTTACTTCACCCCGTAACTCAATTTCCGAAGTCCTCGATACTCTACTAAATCGGATTATTCTCCTCGGTCCGTAATCCAAGCCCTACACCCAATGGCCTTATTGGACCTCAACAATATACCTACTGGTCTTATTCTTACTCCCATATAAGTATAATGTAAATCCTAGAATACTCATTCATTCCCGAACTCAACGAAGGATTAAACACAAAATTTTCGGGAAACAGCTTGCGTCGATCGATCGATCGACATAGTCGATCGATCGATAGTTCAAGATCGATCGATCGATCGAACAGGGACAGATGCAGTCTGTCTTCTTCGTTGATCCTCTCCTCCATTAACAAATTTCCAAACTCCATTATTGTCCACCAAACTTCGACCCAATGATCCTAACATGTTACCACATATACTAGGATAGTTCCTAACGTATCAAATACATCAAAACTCCAATTCCTTTAAAGAAACAATGAATTAAACCCAGAATTTCTTGAAAACCCTAGTTATGGTGTTCTTCCCATATTATCATTCAAAATCCAGATTTTAATCCGAAAAAATCATCAAGTCTAATCTGAATCTTAATCCTCTACATAAGGTAAATCTTTCTACATGCGATTCCTATCCCAACATGTATAAATATCATTTTTCTCCAATCAAAATAATGATTTAAAAACACTATTCATAAACCCTACACATGGGTATTATAACTTTATAATTTTTGCAATAAACAACTTGCCTTATGATCAGTAGGGTCTGATTTCGTGGTTCTTGTTGATGATTGATGATCTTCATCCTTCAATCCTTCTTCTCCAACAAGTAGATGGTAGAAATCCCTTTGAATCCTTCCCAAATCTTCTTTTTGCTTTAGAAAGTTGTGCCTCTCTTCTCTCTAATGGTATTGGTGTTTGTCATGGGTGTTCTAACCCTAATTCCTCTATCATACGGCTGATATAAAACTCTAAATTTCGTAGGTCTCCATACCCTCTTATGTTAAAAGGACAAAACGCCCCCGAACGGTCTCGGTTTAGTCCAAAATTGCCCCGGGACTCAACTAGTACCCCCGGGTATACTATTTTGACTAATTTGACCCTTCCGGACTCATTGGTGACCTCTAAATTATCATTTGAGTCACTTAAAAAAATATTACTCGTTCTCACCCCAACACGGTCTACACGCGTTAAGTAACTATTTACCACTCGCATTAAGTAAATAAAAATGATGCAATATGTACCGGTATCTATCTTCCGATTAATATACCATAATTACAATTTTAAATAAAACTCTTTAAATTACTACTCTTACGTAATTTAAATCAAGACGATATTTTCTCATTTAATTCTCCAATCTAATTAAATGGAATATTTGGAATATTCAGAAATACGGGGTATTACATGGTCATCAGTTGTAACAGATGGGTACATATGTGTCACGATACATTTTATTGAAAGGATTGGGTGTTACAAAAAAGGGTTTTAAATTTTTCATACATGGCACCGCCCCATAATGGTACGTGATAAAATTTTCTCCTTTTTAAGGGATTGGGGGATAGAACAAAAATTGTTTTCCGTGACCCTTGATAACGCTTCTTCAAATGATACATTTGTTAGTATGTGTCGTACACAATTGAATGCTATGAAATCACTTTTATGCAATGGTGACTTCTTTCATATTAGATGTTGTGCACACATCCTCAATTTGATAGTTCAAGATGGTTTAAAATAAATTGATGTGGGTGTGCAAAAAATTCGTGAAAGTTGTAAGTACATTAAGGGATCACAAGTGAGGAAAGTAAGCTTTGTTGAATGTGCGAAATTGTTGTCACTTGATGTTAAAAGAGGGTTAAGACAAGATGTTCCCACGAGATGGAATTCCACGTTTATAATGCTTGAGAGTGCACTTTTTTTAGTGATGTGTTTTCCCATTTGGAATTAAGTGATTCTAATTATAAGCATTGTCCTTCAGAGAGTGAGTGGGCGAAGATTGAGAAAATATGCAAGTTCTTAAGTGTTTTTTATAGTTTAACTTGTATTTTCTCTGGCACGAAATATCCTACTGCAAACTTGTACTTCCCTTTAGTGTTTATGGCACATTTGACATTAAAGAAACACATCGAAAGTAGTGATCCATACTTACAAAATATGTTCGTGATGATGTATGCGAAGTTTAAGAAGTATTGGGCAGATTTTAGCATGATATTAGCGATAGTGGTGATATTAGATCCTCGGTACAAAATTCATTTTGTGGATTTTTGCTACAAGAAAGTGTATGGGGTGGCCTCACTTGAATTTGCGGAAGTACGAGAAAACTTGTTCCCCCTCTTTAGTGAATATGATGTTAAGCTTCCTTTTACCTCGGCACAAAACAAAACGGGTGATAACTTTAATCATGATTCATTTACCATGGATGATACACGTGATGTTTTGAAGGTAAATATTAAGTACATGTGTTAAGTTCAATTGACTTCAGATTTTGGTCTTTTTTAACTCATATCTATGTTTTTTCATCTTATTTCGTAGGAGTTTGATGATTTTGAAAGTGCGGAATTTAGTTCTTGTTCTCAAAAGTCACAACTTGAACTTTATTTGGACGAACCAAGGATTGAAAGGAGTGCCAATTTAGACATTTTAGCATTTTGGAAAGCAAATCAATTTAGATATCCCCAACTCGCATCAATGTCAAGAGATGTCTTGAGCATTCCTATATCAACCGTGGCTTCAGAGTCGGCCTTTAGCATGGGTGGGAGGATAATTTATCATTATAGAAGTTCATTGAAATCGGAGGTGACCGAGGCGTTGCTTTGCACAAAAGATTGGCTTTTTGGTGCTATTGGTAATTATTAACGGTTAATATAAATTATAATACATTTGTTCTAGTTGTTTTATCATTACAACTTTTGATATACTTAATAATTATGAATGTAGAAGCGGCACAAGCTCAAATTCACGATCTCACCGAGGATATCTTGAATTTGGATATTAACAAAAAAGAAAGTCAATCATCTGATGCTCAATGCTCGACCTCTATTTTCGGTGAGCAAATTGTTATGTTAAATTCATGTGATAAGTTATTGTGTACTTATGAGTTATATATTTTGATATTGTATATTTCTATATAGCACTTGGGATGAAAAAATGAGATCGATTTCAAAAAACATCAATCAATTGCAGAGGAGGTAAATATCGCATATTAATATATAGTTTAAGTATCTTATTTGTTTTTTTAATCTTATTGTGTGTTATACTCATTACTTTTTTTGTTCGTAGGTATGAAATGGAATGGAAGGAGACTAGCTTTTGGATAGAGTGGACCATGACATCTTTTTGCAATTTGGTTGAAGATTTACAAATTGTAATTTGAACTTGAAATTTTGAATGTGTTGTAATAGATAATGGATTAGACTTTGTTGTATGATGTTATTTTGGATAATGACTTAATGGTGGTATTATTATGTTATGTTTATTAGATTTGACAAATATTTTTTTGATTAACGTTGTGATGCTTATTTGTTAAATTGTGTTTGGAAATAAATAGTGAAAATTATTTAATCTCATAAATAGGCCATGGTGGGTCATGTAAACAAGTTAAACTTGACCTAATTACTAAATAGGTTATAAATGAGTCGGGTCGTGTTCCCCTTGAAGATGACCTATTTATTAAGCAGGTTAAACGGGTCGTGTCGTGTTAGCGGGTTGGACACGACCTATTTATTAAACGGGTTAGACGGGTCGTGTCGTGTAACCTATTTATAAACAGGTTCGAGTCGGGTACAATGACACGATTAATTAAACGGGTTGTGTTCGTGTCAATGGTATATCTAGAAATATCAGGTCTCAACACGACCCGAACACGATACGGTAACCCGAATTGCCAGGCCTAATTTGAAATACACTCAAAACTATGGACTGCACTACTCAAAATATTCAGTTGTTCTGGAAGAACATTGTTATGCAAATTGGATACCTGATACAAAAGACGCTAAGTCTACGAGAGGGCATGTGTTTACCCTTGGAGGTGCAGCCGTATCTTGGAAATCCTCAAAACAAACATGCATTGCAAGATCGATAATGGAATCTGAATTTATTGCACTAGACAAAGCTGGAGAAGAAGCGTAATGGCTTCGAAATTTCTTAGAGGATGTTCCAAATTGGTCTAAACTTATGCCCGCAATATGTATACATTGCGATAGTCAATCGGTGATTGGAAGGGCACAGAATCACATGTATAACGAAATGTCACGATATATTCGTCGTCAACACAATACCGTTAGACAACTTCTCTTAAACATAATTATCTCAATTGACTATGTAAATTTAAAAGATAATATAGCGGATCCACTAACAAAAGGTTTAAACCGAGAGCAAGTTAAAAGATCATCGTGAGAAATGGGTTTAAAGCCTATAAATAAATAAGAATCAATATAGTGGCTACCTAACCTAGCTGACTGGAGATCCTAAGATCCAGGTTCAATGGGGAAATAGAACTACATTGTATTCAGTAAGCACTAGAGGATAATTAATCTGATCCATTCTAAAGATGAGATAGTTCACATCTACCGCGAAATTAGGATAAGTTATGCTTTTCATTACAGCCATATCTTAGTATGTGTAAGTGGGGTATTGCAGAATACTCTTTATGGAAGTCACCTATGTGAGTAAGAAGGGGGCCACTTCTATGAGAATAATGATAGGAATATTCTCTAAAATACTCATGGAACCAAGTGGTGTTCATGGCCAAAATGAACACAAACGTGAGAACCAACTGTGTTGAAGAATTATTGTGTGAATACTTTTGTTTAGGCTTAGAAAAATGGTTGACGGTTCAAGGACTTGAAGTCTACTGATTAACCAAGTAAATCCGATAGTATATCACTAAGGAAAGTTCAAGGCCACTAGGTTACTTCTCCTGATGCAATAAATCTCCTGTTTTACTCAACCTGTGTCTGCATCTACATCAGGATCTGTTTGTTTTTATTCATAGCAATATATCATTCATGTGGGGGATTGTTGGAAAAATTGGACTTAAAAGCTATCCAAAATTTTCTGGACAGGATTTTGAGTAAATTTGAGCTCAAATTTAGGTGGGACCCACACCATGATAATTGTGGGACCATATACGAACGCATTCTCCTTCGCAAGGAGATTAACGTAGTATATTCACATGTCCAATTTCATTAAGTTATGAATAATAAATATGTCCCCAAAGTGACTCATAAAGCAATGAAAGTTAATGAATTGGGTATGTTTTAACTCTTGTTCCACATTGAAAGAGTAGTGAAAAAATGATGAGTTAATAAAACCCAAATGATGGACTAAGGCTTGGATGCCTTGGGGTATCCCAACTCTTTGAAGGGGAGATGGCCTACACTATGCATGTGTCGGGCTTGGGCCAAAATCCCGCACGCACGCGTGCGCAGTCCGTCCGGCTGGTTGGCAATAAAATCTCTTTCCTTTTGGGACGAGTTTAAATTAATTTTCTGGGCTTTTATTAATTAATTATGAAATTAATTAACTGTTTGTCAGTTAATTTCCAAAGGTCAACAATTAACAAAACTAACTGTTTTTGACAGTTAATTTCGATTTTGACTGTTCCCAACAGTCTACATCAAAGCTATAAATAAAAATCATTCCCTATAATTTTTTACTACTGAAAAAATTTCCAAAATGCATCCAAAATATTTACTTCTTCCAGAAAATATTTTCACTCATTTCAGCACTGCATAGTCCTGTCTATTCTAGTTGAGTACAAAACACAGATTTGTGTTCGTTGGAATTAATTACTGTTATGCTACTTAATTAATTCTACAATCAGTTCTATCTTGGGAGGCAATTTATTCATTAACCTTAGAGCATATTGGAGGGAATAATTTTTCCTTAAGGAGACTGTTCTACAGGGCTCGGATTTTATATTATTCCTGTATTTTTATTTTAATTCTGCAATATCAAGTAAGTTATTCTCATTTCTGTAATTTTATTTTAATTTTGTGATTTTTATTACTTTAATAATTCTGTACTTTTTCATAAATAAATAGTAGACATAACAGTTCTATCTTCAAAATCTCTTTAATAATTTATTTTCCGTTCGCTCTCCCTCCATTGTGAGATTTTTCTTGAGACTAATTTTCATTCTACATTTAACCATAAAATATAATATAATTGCTTTTGTGAAGATTTTTTCTCATTATATACGCACTATAGTTTACTCACTTATGCTTCCACATGTATCACTTGATAAAAATAATACTGTAAACATAATTTGAGAAGTTAAGGATACATAATGTGTGATAATTGGTTATGTCCAAAAATACAACATGCTCTATATTCCCAAAACGTACCATGTCAAAGTAGCATTATTGCTAAAAAATATATCACACGAGCCCAAAGCATAATCGAAACACAAGCACATATAACAATGTTAAACTATCTGAAAATGAGCTCAAAGCACGATTACTTTTTCTCCCCTCATCTATTATATTTTAAATAAAATGTAAATTTATTAAGAAATCAACGCACTATTCTCTACACAAATATGTGTGTGACCCTTCTATATAAATTAAGCCAAAACACGTGTACTCAAAAATGGGGAAAAAATCATGTACTTAGGTCACCACATGTTTGTGCTTAATTATCTTTATAGTAAGGGACATATGGAACTTGTATTCCATTTGCGTCATACTTCACTGTTACAGTTCCCTCACGACTTGGTCAACCTAGTTTTCCATATCTATTCTTTTGTAAATACCTAGTAAAATAGGAGAATTTAGTTTGTATAAGGTTGTATTTATAAACAACCACAACAAGAGTAATATATATTCAATCTATTTTCTCAAACTTTTCATGGTATCAAAGCAACATGTTGCTCTTATTTATCTCTAAAATTTTCTTTAGATATACTACATATCTTCTTCAACCGATCCTATCAATACCCACTTTCGCACACCTGTAATCCTAGAAACTTTTATCTCATCATCATCATCATGACAGAATCAACAAACAACGAAGCCTTGAATGGAAGCTCCGACATATAATCCTACCTCTCTATTCGTGGTCAACAATAAGGCTATATAAGTATATCAACAACAATAACACCTCACCCAATTTTTGACAGGGCTGTCGAATCTTACCTCTCTATTCGTGATCAAATTTCACTAATGGAGCCTCTTTCACCGGTTAACAAGGCATACTCTCTCTTATTGTAAAAAAGAAAATAAAGAGATATGTCATCACTAGCTAAGTCCAACTTGAGACTGTGGCCTTAAAGCTCAGACAGCTCCAAAGGCCATAAGGAACTTCAATCGTACTTCTTCCATCATTGATAAATCGCGAACCGAAAAGAAGCTTCGTCCAACTTGTGAGCATTATGGTTGGGTTAGGAACATAAAGGACAAATGCTACGTCCTCCACGGCTATCCCCGGGGCATCGCCACATAAGTGTTATAATGAAATCAAAATTACAAAAAATTCCCTTGTTTCCAACATTATGTTTTGTACACTAGAGAAACACCTCCAATTTCTATCCATGATTCCGAAAAGTAATACACAACCCCAAATAAACCTTGCAGGTAATGACTTGTGTTATAATTCCGTTACATTAAAATCTTGGATTGTAGACACCAGTACATTAGATCACATGATTTTTGATCCATCGCCCTTTTTCACTTCCACTCAAACATCAACTACACCACCTATTAGGCTACCAAATGGAAGTTTTGCACAAGTTTCACATATTGCACCATTCATTTAACACCACATATTCATCGACATAATGTATTATGACTTCCCTAATTTGGATTTAACCTCATTTCAGTGAGCAAACTTGCATCTTATTTGCCTTGTTCAATTATTTTTTTCTCATAATTCTTGTCTTTTTCATAACCTTTCAACGAAGATGACAATCGGAGTGGCTAACGAGCATGGAGGGTTGTACTGTTCTAATCCTCATTCCCATTAGAATAAACCTTCTTTTATTAATGTGGCTATTTTTTATTTTTGGTATTAGAGATTATGTCACATTTTAATAAAACATTTTATCTAGCATTGTTGGTCATATTTCTTCTCATCCTAATTGCCATTGTGATGTACACCCAGGTTCTAAACAAACAAACTTGCCATTTCCCACTAGCACCATAACGAAAAATTCACCTTTTTAAACACATACATTATGACATTTGGGGATGGTACAAAACACCATCTTTTCAGGGGTAAAATATTTTTTTAACTATTCTTGACAATTTCTCTCGATGTACTTATCTTTTTTAATAATTCACAAACCTGAAACTAAGACCTACCTTAAATAATATTTCACCGTAGTTCACACTCAATTTAGTTGTAAAATAAAAAAATAAAGACTGATAATGGCTTTCAATATTTTCCTCGGGATATTTCACCTTTCTTCTTGGAACATGGAGTCATTCATTAACATAGTTGTACGAAAACCCCACAACAAAATGGGGTCACTGAGCAAAAACATAGCCACATATTGGAAGTTGCAAGAGCGCTTAGATTCCAAGATCATTTATTAAAATCGTTTTAGGGGGTGTGTTTTAACAGTTGTGTATCTTCTTAACCGTATACCCACGCCCTTGTTGTCCAATAAAACACCATATGAGAGTCTATTTCACAAGTCACCCATGTATAACTTATGAGTTTTTGGTTGCCTATGTTATGCGTCCAATCTTTCATGCCAATGTGAGAAGTTTGATTCACATGCCCGCAAGTGCATATTTGTGGGATATCCTTATGGGCAGAAGGGATATCGATTATTTGACATCCAAAAAAAGCAATTCTTTGTTAGTCACGATGTTTTATTCCATGAAACCATATTTATTTGACATCTAAAAAAAGCAATTATTTGTTAGTCGTGACGTTTTATTCCATGAAACCATATTGCAATTCCAATCTGATCAAGAATCCATCCAAAATAACCACGCAATTATACCATTGTTTGTTCTTGAATATCATGAGCCCCTTGATACCCAACATCATTTCATATCACCTAAGCCAAATACCCAACCTCATGTTATACCACCACACTATTACACACCTAAAGTCGAAGGCACTCTTCCCAAATAAATACTTATGGCCCAGACCAACATGAAACTTCAAACCCCTGATGTGTCACACTTTTTTGTTCAAACCATATATTATAAACAACACATTCAATCTGCATATCACTGTCTAGAGACTACTCACACCACCTGAACCTACATTAAACCATTTAAAGGAAATCGCAAATACCCCTCCTACTTGACTGAGTGATTACCATTGTTCCAGCGCCAAGCTCCCACATCACTCCAAAGCATCCTCATTGAATGGTTGTCAAAAGGATACTAGGTATCCCTTCTCTAACTTTGTTTCCAATGATCGTCTATTTGATTCTCGCCATAAATTTGTGCTCTTTGTGTCCTCTATTAATGAACCTCCATTTTTTTCACAAGTTGTTCTTAATCCCAATTGTTTTGACGCAATGTCAAAAGAATTTCAGGCTCTTGATCATAACAAGACGCGATCCATTATTACCTTACCTCCTAACAAGAAATTGATAAAGAACCCAAGATCGTATAAACAACATTTGTTGAGCCTTGACCCATTACCTAGTAATATAATAACCAAGACTACAAAGGATTAAAACTCCACACCAAGAATCCCAAGAATCTCTCACGAATCAAGGTGATAAGTTTGGTTGTTTGAATGCCACAAGATTAACTTGATAAGTTCGGAAAGCTTTCTTAAGAACCAAGATATAAGGCCCTAAAACATGATTAGGAAGGTTTATTACATGATTAAGTACAAATTATTAGTTATTAGTTATAAATTGGTTATGTGTGTTAAACATGTTAATTATCATGTTTAGGGGATGCATGCTCATGTGATATATATGTGGTTTATATTACATGCTAATCGAGTTTATGATCGGGGATAACATGATTAGAGAATATGACTAGTTATGTGGTTAAATTATGTTTATAAAAGTAAATTAGGGAGTTAGTGAGAAATTGGCAATGTTTGGTCGCCAGATATGAAAGTTTTGAGATTTTTGGTAAATTGCTACTTTCCTGTTCGAGCCCAAATTAGGCGTACTAGTTTTATGATTTTGGGAAAACACAAAATATGACAGTTGTAGATATATTAATTAGGGTTGTTACACAACAAACAATGTGTTAAACGGAGGTCCGAATAAGAAGTTATACCGAATGTACCAAATAAGGGCAAATATGTCCATCCCTTAAGTGATATTTGTCTTATTAGCACAACATGTGTTATTTTTTGATTGGTTAGAGGGTAGGTTATGGTTTGGCCAACTTAAACCTCTTAAAACATACCCCTTATTCAGCCAATTCATCCATGAAAAAGAATTTTGCCTAAAGAGAGAGAAAGAGAATAAAATTAAGGAAGAAATCGTTGGAAAATTTCTATAAATCGAGGAATCCTCGTAAGGTAATTACTTCTTTATTAAAGTTGGTCACATGGATGATTTCTACACTTGGCATATTTTTATTTTTGATTTGGATAAATATTTTAATGATACCCATATTTCTAAATTGTGTTGGAACAAGGATGGTTTAAGAACATGTGTAAGAACGTGTATTAGGATTGTAAATGTTAACTTTAATGTCCCATATTTAAATTCCCTCCTCGTTGTGCTTTTAATTTAGGAAATTAAGGTTTTTGATGTTTATATATGTTGAAACATGTTTATTATATGTTTCCATGATTGATACCCAAGGTGGAGGTTATTTATGCTTAAAAATATTAACTTATGCTTTAATGTTCTTTTTCGACCTAGTTGTGCTAAAAATGGCATAAATCATGGAATACTTATTGGAATTGAGTGATTCCAAGTTGGAGAGTAAAATAGACTCATATATGTATAACATATCCAAAAATTGTGTAAAAATACCAAGAAATTAACCTTTGGTGATAGTTTGAAGTTTTGGTTTAAAATCTTCCCTAAAGGAGCAAGAATGCATACCAGGTGTTTGACGTTTTGCTCGACATAGAAAATAAGCCCTAAAAATTATGAAACAATAATTTTGTATTATTCAATGTGTTTATTGATATTGGGTGGAATATCATATAATGTTATGATGTATAAAAAATATGAAAATTCCAAGAAGTTGAAGTTGTATTGCTGTTTTTCTTGATAAACGATTTGGAAAAGGTTGTAATAAAATGGGCATAACTTTATCTAGCAAATTCGTAGTTTAATTCTGTAAATTGTGTTAGAACCCTAATTAATAGGGTGTTATATAAATGTGAAGTATCATATATATTTCCTCCTTAGTTATTTCTCGTTGACCAAATGATGTGATGTATTACTAGGTTTAATGTTAATTGGTGTATTCAAATACTAATGACGTTGGCTTGCTAGGTGGGGAAGTAGCTAATACTACCATACCAAGGAAGTAGTTTGGTATTAATCTTAGCACCAAATCCAAGGTGAGTGACTTGTCCTATGAAATATAGATGCTTATATGTTCATATGGAAATGTGTAGTTAAACACGTGTTAAAATGCATATCGGAGTGATGTTGTATTTAGGAAACTTACGCATATGATTAAAAATGTTAAGCGATGCTATATAATGATATGGACTGGTGATTCCTTTATCTAATGTTAAGGACTGGTAGGTCCTACGGGGTGCAGCGGCCCCGTTAATCTAATTTAAATGTTTGCTGTACTCGAGCCTAATTAGGGGATTCAGTGTTCCCCATTAATTGTGAGTTAATTGGACTGCCAGGTCCAGGCTTGCGAGAGTTACACAATTCCTATTGGGTCATAACATTAGAAAATAAAAAAATTTATTTGAATTGGTTATATGTGTGGAATATGGTCATTCACTAAACTTGTGTTACTTACACTCCTATAATGTTATGTTTCAGGTATGCCTATCATTTGGAGTTCACTGCCAAGTTAGGACCTTAAAACGGGGGAGTGACGGATATTTAGTATGGTTTGAATATCAAGAATATTTTTGTTTAAGTATTAAACTAAGGATCTTGGTTATGTAAAGTTGTGTAGTACTTATAATTTACATGTAAATGTAGTTATATTTTCATCTACACATACCTTTGGGAAAAAAATCTCATGCTACTTTTTCTTAGAGATTTAAATTAAAGCATTGTTTAAGCCAATTTGTCTCTAATTAAAAGGATGAGTTTAACTTAATTAAATCAGGGTGCGATATAAGAGGAACAAAAAAATACCTCACAATAATATTAGTTTATGTCAAAAAGTGGTTACAAAATTCATAGCTCCCCTCATTTATACTTGGAACAACCCTCCAAGAATAGGAAATGAAATAAATACAATATTAAAACAACACAATTGTCAAAGTAAACAAGCTCCCACATTTTTAGGCCACTTGGACTTGGAAAACAACAAAATATGACTAAGTGACTAACCAAACCCAATCTCCTGGTTTTAACACTACCATCCTGCGTCCCTTGTTGGATTAATGGACATATTGTTCAGTCCTCCTTTCAATGTTCATTCGAGCCTTTTCATGAATCTTCTTTTCAGAATTATCCCACTTCTCTTGGATCAGCCCAGTAAGTGCTTCCTTAAAATGTTTGGCTCTAAGTCTTGTAATTGTGCCATTAGAAAGTGACAAAAGGTCTTGTACAAATTTATCTCCACTCCCATGTGTATGATCAGCCCCGCGTTCATCTTCAGCATATTCAGCTCCTTGAATTGCATCATTATGTAACACCCTGTGTTTTTATTAATTAATTTAATTAATTAATTTGAATTATTCGAAAAAATAAAACTTTGGATTACATGGTCTTTAATAATTAAACATGTTGATTATTATAATCGAGTAGTAAATTTTCAATCAGAATTAAATCGAAGATATAATAAAATGTTAGAAAGATTTTGAAAATATTTTTATCAAGCAGGTACGTTTTGTTGAGATTAAAGAATATTTTTAAGTGTAAAAGGCGGATTTTTAATCGAGTGATGGGGACGTTCAAAGGACATCGTATGTCGTTCAAACGACGTAGCATCTGGTTCGAACGACAGCGTACGTCGTTCGAACGACAGAGGCGGTGGATGGATAAGAGAGTCCTAATCAGATTTTAGCTCTTAAACCCTTTAAATATCAAATTGATTCGGGGTTGGGACTTTGAAAAAACACTTTTCTCTCAAACTTTCTCCAGTAAGTCTCTCAAAACATATTTCCTCTCATCTTCAATCCCTAGCCCCAACTTTTAACAAGTTTTGAAGATTCAAATGGTATTTTCTCGAGATGAGTTCAACTTCTTCTCAGACTTTTATCCAACTAATATCAGGCATGAAGACTCTATTCATTTCCTTTGGTATTATGCGTTTTAAGTGTTGCCTAAACCCTTAATTACATATTTTTCTTAAAATCAATTAGCAACATAATTAGGAAAAGTGAATACTAAAGTTTGGGGTTGTTTTTATGAAATCTTTTAATATGAATAATATTTCTAACCCTTGGGTGCATAGCATTCATTAGTGAATTTTGAGTTTTATTGGTGTAGGTTGCATGTAGAAAAACATTGGTTTTGAATTAAATGAAATTGGGGATGTATAACTCATGTAAATTGGGTAGAGATAATAAATTTTGAAATATGATGTATTAATGATGAAATCTCGGTGTATTTAATTTAAATTAATTAAATGGGATTAATTGGGTGTTTATGACGTTGTGATAATTAAATTAAGATTTGATTGAATTGGACTATTGTGCGTAGTTTTATACGTTGATTAATTATGCTTATTTGTGTGACTTGTTGGTATTATTTAATTGTCATTTGTGACGACGGGTTGTTGGGTGTTTTTGCTCTCCCTGTATTTTGGGATGCCTTCTAGGTATGGGACTAGTGGGTAAGCCTTTTGATGATTTACGCCTTCTAGGTATGGGACTAGTGAGGGCAGATTATTACGACTTTATTATGTTGGGGGTGGGCTAATTTTTGATACTTTATCGTCATTATGCTAGCCTAGGTATGAGACTAGGTCGAGGTTTATATCAGATATTCATCCTATATATAGGGTAGGACATATTGATAACTTGGGGACCCTTGGGTATGGGACTAAGGGGTATTTTAAGAATCTCACATCGATTAATAGGGTGGGGTAATTTATAAATTATGAAATTATGAAATTAAGAAATTGAGAACTAATGCCTTAGATAAAAACGGGTATTAAAATTTATGGCGACATAATGTGTCAAGGACCGACATTTTAAATGGGTCAGCTTGGGCGATTTATGTCGTGTCGTGTGTTGGAACCTTTTTCATATTTGGGGGATCGACAGTTTAAATGGATCCGGCTAGCTATTGACAATGGGAAGTGTGACACTTTGGTGGATTACCACCCGGGGCGGGAGGATCACCATAATAAAAAGTGAGAACAATAATAAAATTTGGTTAATTTAATTAAATTAACATCGTGGGACTTGGGAATTTAAAATCATATTGGTGTGCCTTTTGAAATGGAAATACCTAAGGGTAGTTAGTGATTTCTATTTATTGCGATTAACTATCTCGCCTTAAATTAAAATATTCTATTGTGATATTTATTGTGTATAATGATATTGTCTTGATTCAAGGATCCTATTTGAGGGGAGTAGTGAGTATTCGTGCTCGGGGCTCTGACCTCGTGTGTTGACACACTTTTTCAGGATAAGTTTTGGAGAAGCTGCATATGAGTATTGGAGATTACCGTTTGGAGGTGCAGCGGGAGTTTATTCGATTTATTTCTTTATTTAGTTAGACATTCTTTTCAGTCGTATTTTAATTACGAGACTTCATTTGGGTTTATTGGGCCATTCGGTTCCAAAGTTGTTAGAGGATTTCAGTTGGATTATTCACAGTCCTTATTATTCAGATTTTATTTAATCATTATTGGAGATTGGTTTTTACTTGGAGTTTTAGCATGTGATGGATATTTTATCATCATTTGGGATGGATTGAAATATTGATCTTGTGGATTGATTATTTCATTGTCTCATATCTGTCTCATGCTAAGAATGGTATTTATTTAGTTCACGCCCAGCGTAGTTCGCGGCGGTGGCTAGCCACCCCGTCTCTCGGATTGCACGGGGTGTGACACATTATAAATCAAGGCTCGTCGCCAAAGGTTACAATCGAAAGGAGGTATTGGACTGACATAAGACCTTTACTCCCCTTGCAAAACTTATAACTATGCGCTGCCTCATTGCACTTGCCTCTGCTAAAAATTGGTCAGTTCACCAGCAACATGTTCAAAATAATTTTTTACTTTCTTAAAAAAATCATGGAGTATTGTTGGGAAGGAAGACACAAACAAGTGCTATTAAAGATTTTTTGGATCTTGGTCACCTTCTTAAGGAGGTCGATGTGATTGCAATCGACTTGATTCCCAAAGTGCCATATCCGACCAATAAGTAAAATAACTATTAGCGGTGGGCAATAACTTACTTCTTACTCAATCAATTTCACCTCATTCCCCCCTTTCCCAGGGTAACATGGATGAAGAAATGTGCATGAAACTTCCGCTTGGGTATTCTAGAAAGGGGGAGCCGCTTGGGTACCCTAGTAAGGGGGAGCACTGATAGACAGGATTTTTGTATAATTGTACCTTTATTTTAAATCATGGTGTGTGTTAATTAGGGTGATTATGGTGTGTGTTAATTTGTACCTTTATTTTTAAAAAAATGAAAATAAAATTAATAAAACTAAAAGTAAAATCCTAATCTATAAAAAAAGCTCAAATAATAAAAAAAAAGAAAAACTAAAAATCTAATAAAAATAAACACTAAAGTCCTAAAAATGTAAAATCTAATAAAACTAAAAATAACTTCCTAAAAACAAAGCCTAAAAAAATAAAACAAAAATAAAACAAAAATAAAATAAAATAAAAACTAAAAATTAAAACCTAATAAAAATAAAAATAAAATTATACTAAATAAAAAAGAAATAGAAAATAAATCCCAAACAATTCTGAATAAATCTAAATAAACCCTAAAATTAAAAACGAGTCAAAATAAAAATCTAAAAAAATAATTAAAGTATAAACACAACACAAACTGATTTCGGTGTGGGGTTAGGCTAGGCCACGGGGTAGGCTAGGGTTACGGAATAGGTTTAGCTCCTTTTTCTCGCATTTTGACAGGATTTAAGAATTTGAACTCCGCAAATGGCAATTGACCTACAAAATAAATAATAAAGGGTATAAGACCCAATTTTTCCAAGAATTAGCAACTAAAATACGTCTATTTGGGGTATAAAATGTACACTTTTGGGTGCTTATCACACCACCCCCAAACATAACATTGCTAGTCCTCGAGCAAAATATAGAGAGAAAGAAAAATAAGAAACCAAAAGTGTACCACTTTCGTAGGCACTTGCGATTGCATTTAGCATGTGCAAGAAGCCTTTAAACTTAAGGTTGTCCTACAGGACGAGTTGGGTCTTGTGAGGTTTTGCAGGGAATATACCCACAAAATTCTTTATTTGCAAAGGCAATCAATCTCTTATTAGACGTAGAATGATCACACAATCCATCTTGAGAGAAATATTTTGAGGAATACAAGCTAGAAGTGCAAAAAAAGTTTACCTATGTAAATGCTCAAGGCACATCATTCCTAGAACTCAACGTGTGTAGTATGAATTCGTCCAATGCGTCGAGTATCATATGAGTAATTCCTAGATTACCTTTTCAGAATCTACGCTTCAACTTCAAAATCTCACAGATATAACTCTCTCAAACGAACTCACGAGATTTGGGTTAGTGTATCGTTGTTGTGTGTGAGGAGGTGAGTAAATGTAAGCAAGGTTAAACGTCTCACACACACATAAGAAAGAACGAACATTTAGAAAGAAAAATGATCTCGTGAAAGAATGTTAATCACTGTAGTGAGAATGTTGAGTTACTCACCATGTTGACTTTAATTTGACCGAACACCTAGGGGAGAATATGAATATTTATGGGTGAGGGGGAATGAAATGGGAAAGATAGCATGAGATTAGGTAGGGTGGTGATGGATGGATGTTTTGATGGATTTATGAGAAGAGTGTTCTACACTTGAGGCACAAATGTCTTTATTTCACAAGACTTGACTTCAAACTCTCTCTTTTCTTTTCTTTCTTTTTTTTTCTTTCTTTTTTTTCAATTTGTTTTCAAAATTTCTTTTCTTGTCTTCTTTTATTTTTCTATTTTTTTTTTTGCACTCTCAACACTGAAGACATTTTACATTTGGGAACACTCTTTTTTAAAAAATGAAAGATGATAATGGAAATGATGAATGGATGGTGTGGAAAATATATGAGAATATGAAAGAATATAGGAAGGTAATGGGTGAAGTGAATGGTAATTGATAGGTTTATGGATGAAAATCTAGTGATCGGGACAAATTTCAAGACACATGTTTCTTACAACTCGAAAGTGATGTCGTTCTCAGTGATAAAGTCAAAAATTTAATGAAGAATAATGAGATCATACAACGATTTAAGTGTGGACCCAAAAGAAGCTGAATCAACTTGTGACTCGAAGATTGCGTAAAACACTCTGAAAAGGATGAAAGACACAAATCTCACAAGCTAAAGTCTCCACTAGTGTCTCTTAAGAATCTCTTGAGAATTATAGTACTCTTCAACTTTAAATCGTAGTGACGTGATAAGTGCACAAATTTTGTTGAGTCTAGAAACTCATGGTGAAAAATGCATTGATATGTATTAAATAAGCTATTTAGAAAAATATAAATCATCTAGCTTGATTCCTAGACTTAAAGGATGGATGATAGGAAATTCACGTCAATGAGTGAGAGCCGCACAAAAATTTTAAAAATCAGGTTTTGAATTTTTTTTCAAAAGAGGTACGAGTTTGGTAAAATTCCTCACCCCCAAACAAAAGGAACATCGTCCTCGATGTGAAGTGAAATAATGTTTAAAATTGAGAGCAGAAAGGAGGAAAGAGATTACCAGAATCAACCGCTAATGAAGTGTATCAGATGAAGCCAAAATGAACTTGAATAAGTGATAAGAAAAAAAATGTGTACAAGTCTATAAACATGTAAAGTATAGGGTGATGTGAAACACCACCCCCAAACAAGATAAGACTCGTACAAGAAACAACAGGCCGCCCCCTGTAGCGCTAAGTTTAATGTCTTCAGCCAGACCGAAGGGATCTCACCCTAAATATAAGATCTATGAAAGTGCGGGGCGGCAAAAAAAATGGGTGATGAGAATCACCCCCAAACAAGACTAAAGCATCAATATTGTTGGATAAAGGCTAAAAGGGGTCAATACACCTGTATGGCAAAGTGAATCACACGAGGCAAAGAATCGGTGGACTATGGGTGGGTGGGTATTAGGGTAAAGGTAAGGGTCTAAATGCAACGATCACGAGCCTTATTGACTCAAAAGGTTAGGGCAACAAGGGCCCTATAAGAATGGTGATCTAATTGGATGGGGAGGCGGAAGGGTGTAGCAATAGGGATGGGGTGGGACTCATAGAAATGGCACGACCGTTCTATCAATGTACGATGATATTGGTCGCGCCGTGACACATCAATGAGCTGCCGAAAAAAGTCACCACAACGGGAGAGTGGTGTGCAAGGAGTAACAAGCTCGGTGTCACAGAAGTGAAGAGTGGCACCCCATATAATCTCGTGAAAGGTGGATGGTGGTTTCAGGTCAGGATCCAAATATATGGATGGAAACATGAAAGGGGTAAAATCAAGATCCAAACTAGGTGGTGGGGTGGAAGGGATAATCGGTGGGTCGGGTGGGATAAAAGGTGGAGGCAGATGATCCAACTAAAGTGTGGGAGACACACTCCTCATGAGGCTCGAAGTGATCCTCAAAGGCACTCACAGGAGGAAGTGTGGTAGTAAAAAATTGAGGGATTAACTTATCCACCCGTATGTCACCATCCAAAGTGGTGGAAAAATCGAACAAGGCATCCGAGAGAAAAGAATCAACATTAATATATAACTCAAATTGAGCCAAGCATGGTGGAACATGATCCATATCCGAAGAGGTAAGAACCATCTTGGATTCCATCTCAGGACATGGGTGAGCACTCGTAGCCAGATCTAACCTAGGATAAAGTGGTTCCTCGAGAATGCACACGGTGGGCTCGATAGGTGGGCATTTTTTTAAATTCGGCGGAAAAGGAAAGGTGAACCTCAATGGTGGGTTCATGTGGACATGGTGGGATTTGATCAGGCTCACCATCTTCCAATAAATCAACACAAGTGTCAACTTGAGGCCCGGACCATGGAATGGTCTTAATGTCGAGATTCTAGGGGTGGTAGGGTTGGTCACACTCAAAGTCAGTGGCATAAGACGATGCATCATCACTCCACGTGGTAGAAACAACGGGTTGACTTGGGGTGAAATCCGACTCTTTCTCGCACACAAATTCATTTAGGCATTGTTCAAACCGTTGGAGGGCTTCATTTTGATATTGAGCGGCTTGCTCTTGTTCGAGTATAAACTGTTGCAAGGGGGTTCGAGAGCGGGGGTGGGTGGAGGTGATGGTGAAGTATTGGTGGGTGGCAGCAGTGGTTGAGGTGGACACAACTCACTATTGACATGACTAAAAGTAAAATACTCATATGAAGTGTGTGGAACGGGGTCAAGTGTATCATACATAGAAGAAGCATCTTCGTGAGAGATAAAAGGATGATAATCAATGGGTGCATAGTGAGGGAACTGATCGCAGTGGTGTGCACTTAGTAGCCGAGATGACTGTTGGAACATGTGAGGATCCGCAACATAGGGTTGGGATTCATATTGTGTGGAAGGCTGATCAGGCCTCCATGAATAGGTTGGGTATTCACACCACTCAGGATTGGATATAACATGATAATAGGCCGAGGTGGGTTCCGGAACAGTGTCATATGGATACACTTGTTCCATGGTGGGTTCGAAAGGATAAGGAATATAAGGGCACTCATAGGGCAAGCGATTGGCTAGAAAATACGATGTGACAACGAAGCATTTGATGCGTTGATACTCGTCATCGAAGGTGATGAAATGCGAGATGCGTGCGTGGATGACGCATGAGTATCAACGGCGTGCGTTTGGGAGTTGAAGCCACTAAGTAAAGTGTGGAGGTTTGACTCGGGCTCAACGTCAAACATGCTTCGAGAGAATCGAAAATGGACAAAGTAATCCCGTAAAGGACGTTCTTCGGCCATGAGGAGAGAAATATTTTTTGAATTTTTTAAATGTTTTTCAAAAGGAAAGAAAATATTTTTGGATTTTTATAAAAATAAAGGAAGAAAATACTTTTGGATTTTTTTGGAAGAAAAGAGGGTGAAAAATATTTGAACTCTTTGAATTTGGATGAACTCACTAAAATCCAACTACCTAAGGATGGAATTGGACACACACAAGTCAAGGATAAATCCTAACTAGCACATAGCCAATTTTTATCTTGAAATTTAGTGAAAGGGGAAGTCAAATTATAATTAAGTTCGCGGGAGATAAAAATCACGGAAATTATCTTAGTGATTACCTTTTCAAAAATGTTCTCCTAGTGGGCTAGCTAGTTGATTGATTTTAAAATTAATGATAGCTAGGGTAGCATACAAATGATAAGCAAGTGAGTCGGGAGATGAAATCCCTTCTCGTGAATGACCGGGTGTAGGTCTTAATTGATTGATTCATCACACACATTCAAAAATAAATGTGAGAATAAAAATCAAGTAAAAGCACGTAGTCACACACAAAAGTTGACTCGCTGATAGGAAAGGCGCGAGGGTTTAGAAATGTACCTCCCACGGTTTTTACACGCGAGAGGTGATGAATGATTTGATTCGACCGGAGGGAGATCTCGCCTATCTCAGTGAGTCCTACCGACCCAAATTAGAGAGGCTAGTTTTCTTAGCCTTTGGACGCCCTCTCTCCCTATCACACTTTTCTTCCTTTTTATTACAAATTTAAATGAAAAATAAATGGTATCTCCAAGCACCACAATACAAGATAAACAACAAAGTCCTAATACAATCCTTCTAAAAAAATAAAAAAGGGTACGAAAAATGAAAAATACAAATGAATCACAAAATGGATCCTCTCAAGTGCTTCACGCTCCAAAGATTGGCAATGGCGCCATTTAATAGATAAAATTTTTGTATATGGGTCGTTGTTTAAAGCCTCTCTAATCAAAATCCTCCAATTACCTATAAAAGTAGAACAAAACTAGAGAATAGTGGTAGGTAAGGTATCAATCTAAATCAAGGGAGTGAAACGAGAGAAAAACACATGTAATTCATTTGTTTATTATCTTTTTAGACTTTTTGCTTTTTGTATTTTTTTTAGCTTTTTTAATATTAAAACAATTGTGTGATAAGGGTGAAATAAGGCTAAACTAAAATAAAGATCTAAAGACTAACTAAAAAGTGTGATGATAAATAAGTGAAATCTAACTAAATAAAATGTAAAATATGAAATGAATGAGGAAATCAAAGTGAGAGCTGACAAGGGATAGGATGACACCAAATATTCTAGTTAATCAAAATTAATTAATTCATTAAAAATAATTATCCTAAGTTAATATCAAAATCACAAATCAACTCTCGTTGCAAATGTAATTTTAATAATAACATTTTAGAAAATTAAATTCAACACTCCTACAACTCTTGAAAAGTAGATCTAAATATCATTTAATAAATCACCCGCTCGGATCGATTTATTAAATTAGTTTAAATCATGAAAAAGTAGAATAGAGTTGAATTTCAAATAAATAAATTCACAATTTAGAAAAACATATCTCTAGTTCGATTCTAAAATGGAAAATAAGACTAGAAATTCAATTTTCTCTCGAAAATCATTTACCCTCTCTCTAATTTAAAACGTAAGAGTGCAAAGTTAATCATCAAATGGACATTTAATTTAAATAACTAATTAAAATGGAATTAACATCAAATAATGGGATCACCCCACCTCTTGAAAGGGTTTCTAGCGTAATATAGTGATAAAACACAAAAAATATAATATTATAAAAAAACTAAGCATGAAATAAAAAAGTAGAGATAAGAGAACAAATCTTAAAATCAAGTCTCCTTGAATTGCAAGTTGAACTCCAAACTTTTCAATACAATCCAAACTCTTACACTTTAATCCTCACAAAATCTCTAAAGAAAAATAAAAGAAATAAAAAAAATTATTTACAAGATGTTTCTCTCCCTATTCTTCTCTAGGGTTTTCTTTCTACAATGCTTTTTTTTTACTTCAAATGGGTATTATCTTCAATTTATAGGTCCAATGAGGCTAAGGGCATTTTGGGTAAGGAAGGAGCATGAAGGATGTGAGGTATTTGGGTGAGGTAATGAGAATGAGGTAGTTGGGGTTTTATTGGTATTGGGGTTAAGTGGCATTTAAAAGATATGTGGGTCTTTTGATTTTGATTTTGACTTTTGGTGTTTGGCTTTTAAGCAAGTAGAAATCGGGCAAGAGACTCATGGGTGAAAATGGATTTGGGTGGCCTCGATTTTGATGTGGATTTTGATGTGTGTTATGGGTTTCGGGTATGTTGGATGGAATCGTGTTGGTTGTAAACAGGTTTGAGATTCGAACCGGGTTCGATAGCTATGCAGGGGGCTGCCAAGGTTGATCCGGCTGGAGCAAGTTTGGATCCGGGCTGCTGGGGATTGGGCGCCCAATTTTTTTCAAATCGGAACAGCGATCGGGTTATGGGTGATATGGTGGTTGAGGATGGGTTCGATCCAGGGCGGGTAAGGCTGTGGTAGAAACGGGTATGGGTTATGTCGGAGTTTGGTCTGGTGTTGCATGTTGGGGATGGCTGGAAATGTAAGGTACATGTTTGAGCAGGTATGGGTCCGTATTGGGGACTACCGGATTGGTCGCGGGTTGGTGTTTCTTGGATTAGGGAACTCGGTCGAAGGTGGCCCGAATTTATGGGTATATACAGGTGGGTTTTTTGCTATGGTGGTATAGGAAATTGGGTTATGGGTTTGTGTTAATGGAGTTTAGGAAAGAGAAACTGTGTTGGTGAGGGTGATTATGGTGTGTGTTAATTTATACCTTTATTTTAAAAAATGAAAATAAAATTAATAAAACTAAAAGTAAAATCTTAATATATAAAAAAAACTCAAATAATAAAAGAAAAGAAAAACTAAAAATCTAATAAAAATAAACACAAAAGTCCTAAAAAAATGAATAAAACTAAAAATAACTTCAAAAAAATTAATCCTAAAAAAATAAAATAAAAACTAAAATCTAATCAAAATCAAAATCAAAATAAAATTATACTAAATAAAAAAGAAATAGAAAATAAATCCTAGAAAATTCTAAATAAATCTAAATAAACCCTAAAAATAAAAATGACTCAAAATAAAAATCCAAAAAAATAATAAAAGTACAAACACAACACACACTGGTTTCGGTGTGGGGTTTTGGTGTGGGGTTAGGCTAGGCCACGGGGTAGGTTAGGGTTACGGAATAGGTTTAGCTCCTTTTTGCCACATTTTGACAGGATTTAAGCATTTGAACTCCGCAAACAAAAATTGACCTACAAAATAAGTAATAAAGCGCATAAGACCCAATTTTACCGAGAATTAGAAACTAAAATACGTCTATTTGGGGTATAAAATGTACACTTTTGGGTGCTTATCAAGCACCTTGTATACTGACTCCGTAAGTCGTTATATGGCCTTAAACAAGCATCCTAGGAATGGTTTGCTAAATTTTTAAAGGCCCTTCACGATGCTGATTTTACAGAGTAAATCAAATTATTCATTATTCACCCGACACACCGAGCAAGAATTTACAGTTTTGTTACCCTATGTTAACGATATCATCTTTAGTGAAACAAATACATCCACCATCTAAGTCTTAAAATTTTTTCTACATCGCAAATTTCATATTAAAGATCTTGGTTCCTTGAAGTATTTTCTAGGCATTCACATTGAAAGGTCTAACCAATGAATTTTCCCATCTCAGCATAAATATACCTTGGAAATTTTAGAGGATGCTAGCTTACTGGGTGCAAAATCATGTTTTTCCCCCATAGAACCATCACTCAAACTCACCAGTTATGAGGGAGATCTTCTCAACAACTCTTCCACTTATCGAAGAACAATTGGCCAATTATTATACCTCACTGTTTTACTTAGTTCATGACCACTCCACATAGACCACATCTTGATGATGCAATGCATATTCTTTGGTATCTCAAGTCCTCACCTGGCCAAAAGATTATTTTACCGTCTCACAGTTCTCTCTATATATGAGTTTATTACGACTCTGAGTAGGCTGCATGTCCCGACACAAGATGCTCCATCGCTAGATATTTTACTCTACCCATTTCGTGGAATACTAAGAAACAACAAATCGTGTCACGCACTTCTGCTAAAGCAGAAGACCATGACTCCGACACTTCTACACCTAACTTGGGCGCCTCTCAAACCAAGTCGAAAGAAGAAAATGCAATAAATTCCTTTGAAGGAAAAAAAATAGGAGAAGATAGCCACACCGACGCACAGAGAATAGGGATGCATTGGAGATGAATAAGGGCAGAAATTGACATGACATGTTTCTTTCATGCTCTTCTAGTTTAAGCGTAGTAAGAATGGCCCTTTCCATTGACTGAACGTCAATAAAGAGTGCCTCGCGTTCCACTGAACGCTGGAGAAGGAAAGGCACTGACTCTCGCCTCTATGTTATAGGCGGTGGAGACCTGCTCCTATACCGAGTATAAGTAAGATTCTCCTCTGGTAGTCAAAAGAGAAGAAACTCTCCGGTAGTCAAAAGAGACGAAACTTTGTTATTTTGTGAATCAAGATGCCCTCCATATTGCTTCCAATTCAATGATTTATGAAAAAAAAAATAAAGCATATCAAAATCGATTGCCATTTTGTCCATGACATAATAAAAAAACGACATCATCAAACTATCCTATGTTTCAACTGGTTCACAGCTTGCTGATTTGTTTAGCAAGCCTTTAGGCAAAAGGCTGTTAGGATCATTCTTTGTCAAGTTCAGTGTTTTATAACGAATTTTATAAGTTGGAAACTGTTGTGATATTCTTGGTTCTACTACGGAGGTATGAAACCCAATCCTCACCTCAATTGTATGAAACCCATACCTACAGTTTCTTTCTCGAAATGAAAAGAAAATAAAAAAATACACTGAACTGAATTTTTGTTCATCAAAGAAAACCAATTTCAAATACACTAAATTGGTCTTTTTTCACATAAAAATAAACTGAACTGATTTCTAATACATACACTAAAGAAACAGATACACTAAACTGTTTAAAATAGCCTAAAAACAACAATAAAATTACAAGTTTTATTGAAAAATAAATAAATAAATGTAAATGTGGACCAATTATTAATCGAACCGGATCGAAAATAGCCTGGACTGAATAAATAGGCGAAACCGATTAAATCGGTCCAAATTCGGTGTTCTCAAATATAGGACCGAATAATTCGGTCCGACACTTAAAATGGCCAAAATTGGACCGGACCGAACCGCGCCCACCCCAACTCTTACTTGTCGAGCGACAGTGTTACGATTCCTACATGACTTGGTCCACCTAATTTCCCCGTATCCATTCCTTTGTAAATGAATATCTAATCAAATAGGACTCTGTTATGATATGTATAACTTGTATACTATCTTATCTTATTCCTAAGATAAAGGTATTCAGTTTACCACGTAGAACTAGAATACTGTGTCACCTTATGCCTAAAATCAAGAAATTGAGTTTGCTCGTATACTGTCTCATCTTATTCCTAAAATCAAGGAATTGAGTTTGTATAAAGCTTTATTTATAAACAACCGCAACAAAGAGTATTATACTTCCAATTTATTTTCTCAAACTTTTCATTAAAGGGTGTTGAGTATGACAACACATGAGTAATATACTTTCAATTTGTTTTCTCAAACTTTTCATTTAAGGGTTTTGAGCACGACAACTAGGGATGGCAACGGGTTGGTTCGGGTCAGGTTTTAACTCCCCGTTCCCGTACCCATTATAAAAACCATTCCCCGCCCCGTTCCCCATTATAACGGGTTCGGGGATCCCCGTCCCCTTTTAAAATGGGTATCGGGTTCCCTGCGGGGAACCCGTTTTGATTTTTTTTTTAAGTCCTCCTTAAGCATACACAAATAGATTTTTTTTCTCTCCTGAAAATGGGTTGGCCAAACTCAAAAGCATTATATTAACAATTTCTTATTCCAACCCTATTGTTACAATCAGAAAAAATGGGATCAAAGATTCAAAATCTACCATAACAGTAACAGCCCTATTGTTACAATCAGAAAGAAAATAAATAAGAATAACTTATTCTTTTTTATTCTAAATAAGAACAGATTTATACAAAATCGTAATGGGATAAGGACAGATCTAAAAAAAATATCTAAAAAACATTATACTCATGTGACAGCCATTCGTAAAAAATACACAACAAATTTTTTTAATTAATTTACCAAAAAATATGAACAGCCAATGGAGGAGCCAATGTGACACCCTACCTAATTAAATACCGGGTGATCACTCCTTTATTAAATTAAATCAAGGTGAACAGTTTGGTTCATTCTTAGCATCACTGTCGTAAAAATAAACTTTCCAATTTAAAACCCTAAATAATTAAGCTAAGTCTCAAAACCAAAATTAAACATTACTTTCAAAATTTTATAAAAAAAAAATTTATTTATTTATTAACAAAGTTTCAATAAATAAGATTCGCACCACAATAAACCTGGAACAAAAATCCAATTAATATAAAACATTCATCAACGAATGTCAACATGCGAGAAAGATAAAGTAATACATCCATCCTGAATAAAAATCCCATAATAACGGAACTATGAAATAACTGGAATAACAATGTCCCAAGATAAAGAAATAATGAAAAGGGCTACACATGCCCATCTGAATGAAAATGCTAAGAGTGGATCTGAATGGACGAAGTCGTCTAATCAAAAGACCTGCAACTCCCACCTAAGCTGCAGCGCGTTCCTTCCAAGAGATCCTAACCAAGACGCCCCTGTGGCTGGGCACCTGTAATACATATATATATACAAGAGAGAGAGAGAGAGGGAAAAGAAACGGGTCAGAGCCCGAAAGTGTGTATGATTTAAAATTTGTTTAGCAAGTAATTTAAATTGATACAGGCCAATGCAACAACATATTAATTCGACACTCTCTTGAGAAAATTCTCACCTCTCTTCTAATGTGCACGCCTATCGTACTAACCTTCCCAAATAATTTAGTTTATCTTAACTTACTCATAAGTTTTCAAAACCGAACGATGACAATGTTTTTAAAAAGATTACTTTCAATTGGTAGCACTACTCTCGTTTTAGCTTCATTAAAGTATAAAGTTTCCCAGTGTCTTCTCATACTTTCACAAAACAAGTATTTATTATTGCGTCAACAACTATGTCCTACTTATCAAATCACAGTAGGCTGTTTAAAGTTTATAACCTCATATATATATTAACTACTCGTATAATATATATATATATAACAGCACCATAACTAAACTATGGTGCGGGCATACTCTGCTATCCAATCCCCGTATCGCTCACACAAAGGGAAATACAAGTTCGGAATCACTCTCGAACTGTATTAACATATACAAAACAACGTTGAGGCGAAGCATAGATTCCAAGTCCAAGAGGTCAGTACATACCCACACGTCTCTTAGGACCGTCCGACTATCAATCTGATAGCCCGTACCTAGGATCTTTATCTTCTAGGGTACGAATCAATATCCCCCATAAAGCAATACAGGATAAGATCGTCCCAGCGCGGTAACCTCAGGGATAGCAAGTAGCGCGGGTACGTTTTTCACATGTATATAATATATGTACACACAATCATATAAATATACCCATTTCATCATATTAATATAGGTTCCTCTCGTAACCCATAGTCACAACATTTATCCTTAATTTCTCATTATTATGATTACGTATAAGGTTTCGTCTCTAACCTTAACTCGAAGGGTTTTCTCACTAGCTATGTGACACTCGTGGATTCTATCCATCCAAGTAGCAAAATCAGTAGGTAAACGTCTATTCACTATCGTAAGTATTTGACGTAATCTCTCACTTGAATTACGTAGTTTCCTCATCCTCTAAACAATTGTCCCTAAAATACAATTATCATCTCATAATAAAGTTCTCAACACTTAATCATAGGCCCTACTGGTCTCTCCTATATCCCAAAACATTTTATTCATAAAGCCCAAAAGCTATTTCACGATGAATCATGTTCAATTAATTAAACAAGGGGAAATAAGAGTCTGCCAGGAAGGGTCGATCGATCGAGGTCTGGGGCTCGATCGATCGAACCTTCGATCGATCGAAGCTCTAGGCTCGATCGATCGATCAAGCAGGTCTGCGAAATCTTGCAGAAGTGCAGTTACGGGTTTTACCAAAATTATTCACCCAAATCAATATTTTCCAACACTAATCGTCCCAAAACTCCTACTACAAACATAATAACATATTTCCAGATGCTTTTAACGTTAAGCATGCGTATATCCATCATTAAACATGGTTAAACAACCCAAAATCTCATTTAAACATCAAGAACCCTAATGTTTTCTTAACTTTTGTTCTAATCAGTTTTCTCCAGAATTTCCTTCTAACATATCATCAAAAATTCGTGGGTTAATCATCTACTTCACATAACATTTTCAGAATATGGTTATAATGTTTTCTACATGCAAATCCCTATCAAAATTGGGGTTTTCTTCCATTGATTACACTCCTAATCATTCCTACACTAATATGAATATTGCACCAATGAAAATACGCAAGTTAAACACTTGCCTGGGATTTCAGAGGTCTGGTTTCCTGCTGATATTGGTGTGGTTGCGTTCTCCTCCTCGCGATCTACGCGTTGGTGGTGACGGTGGTGCAAATGGTGGTGTTTTGGCCTTGAATCACCTTGAGAGCTCTCTCCTCTCTACTCCAATGGCCGTTCTAGGTTTCTGAATGTTCTAACCCTAAAAGGCTGACTTAAATGGCTGTTAAGGATGGCTGAAATTCGTGGGTTTAATTACCCTATTTTGTAAAATGACCAAAATGCCCTCCCGGGTCACTAATTAAGCCTAAAAACATCCCGAGACCCAAACTAAACCCCCGGGTACACTTTTCTGACTATCTCGACCCTTCCGGACGCGTTGGCGCACTCAAAACGACCATACGAACAACTTATAAAATATTCACTTTTATATCTCGATAATTAGTCCCGACGCGACACGGGCACGTCCCGACTAAAATTCTCAAAATTGTTATTTCATTCACTCGTGACCTATAATATAACCCATATCATATATTACTATGCTCATTAGTAATATTCGACAATTTTATATAATTACTAACTCTCGTCACGTTAATAATTATAACATAATTAATTTCCGGATTCTTATTAAATAATTCACTCTCATTAAATTTAATAAAATCCCCAAATTAATATAGCATAAAAATACGGGGTATTACATACTTCCCCCCTAATAACGGAATTTCGTCTCGAAATTCAGAAAATAAGGCATACCTGATAAGAACAATTCTGGATATCTCTCGCGCATATCTGCCTCACGCTCCCAAGTGGATTCCTCCACATTATGGTGTTCCCACTGGACCCGCACAAGTGGAACTATCTTCGACCTTAATCTCCTCTCACTATAGTCTAGGATAGCCACCGGTCTCTCCTCGTAGGAGCTATCAGACTGTAAGTCGATCTCTTTTATCGCGATGTGAGTATGGGCCATATCATCTCGAAGGTATCGTCTCAACGACGAGATGTGAAATACATCGTGAATGTGATGTAGATGTTTCGACAGTCCCACTCTGTATGCAACTGGACCAATCCTCTCTATGATGGGAAATGGTCCCACGTACCTCGGAGCCAACTTTCCCTTCTTCCCGAACCTCATCACTCCTTTCATGGGAGACACACGCAGTAACACTTGGTCCCCCACATTAAACTCCCTGAAGAACCGTTTCGCATCGGCATAGCTCTTCTGTCTGACCTGGGCTACTCGAATGCGACCCCTGATCATCTCAATCCTCGCAGAGGTCTCCTGAATCACCTCTGGTCCTAGCAACTTGTCACCCCACCTCAAGCCAACAAGTTGGGGAACGACAAGGCCTGCCATACAAAGCCTCAAATGGAGCCATACCAATCATGATCTGATAAGAGTTATTATAAGCAAACTCTACCAGTGGAAGGTGTGGCTCCCAACCTCCTCCAAAATCGAGAACACACATGCGTAGCATATCCTCTAACATCTGATTAGTACGCTCTGTCTGCCCATCTGTCTGTGGGTGATAAGCTGAACTCAACCTCAACTCAGTACCCATAGCCTCCTGAAAGCTTTCCCAAAAACGCGACACGAAAATCTTGTCTCTATCGGACACAATATTCAGGGGCACCCCGTGTAATCTGACAATCTCAGCAATGAACAACTGAGCATACTGACTCGTGGTATAATCTGTTCGCACCGGTAGAAAATGAGCCACCTTGGTCAGACGGTCTACAATCACCCAGATAGAATCGTGGCCCCTCTGTGATGTAGGCAACCCTGTAATGAAGTCCATGGAAATACTCTCCCACTTCCACGCGGGTACTTCCAATGGTTGAAGCAATCCTGACAGTTTCTGGTGGTCCACCTTAACCAGTTGGCAGGTAGAACACTTGGCCACAAACTCAGCAATGTCCTTCTTCATCCCACTCCACCAGTATTGTCGCCTCATATCCTAGTACATCTTATCGCCTCCCGGATGTACTGCAAATCGGGACCCATGAGAATGAGTCATCACTTCGTGAGGTAACTCTGCTTCTTCTGGAACCACCAATCTCCCATTAAACCGCAAACCTCCATTAGAACTAATAGAATAGGACTCAGCACCCTCGGCTAGAAGTCGCACAACCTGCTCCTGGCAAAACGGATCTGTGGTCTGCGCCTGTATCACCCTCGTAACAATTTCGGGTGTGACTGACATGACGGATATGAACGAACGGGCTACTGCGTCCTGGTGACCCAACTCCTTCCACTTTGCTTTCCAAACGTCGGCTACATCGTCTACCGGTCTACGGCTCAATGCATCAGCAACTACATTGCCTTTCCCCGGATGGTACTGTATGTCAAAATGGTAGTCTTTCACAAACTCTAACCACCTGCGCTGGCGCATATTCAGCTCTCGCTGAGTGAACAGGTACTGCAGTGACTTATGGTCTGTGAACAAACGGAATTTCTCTCCCAATAGATAGTGTCTCCATATCCTCAATGCAAATACAACCGCTGCTAACTCCGGGTCGTGGGTGGGGTAATTCTTCTCATGTGGCTTAAGCTTACGGGAAGCAAAAGCTATAGCCTTTTCCTCCTGCTGGAGTACTCCTCCAAGTCCCCGTAAAGACGCATTAGTGTAAACCAGGTACTCCACACCCGGTTTCGGTAAGGCAAGGACTGGTGCTGAAGTAAGCTTGTCTTTTAGCTCGTCGAAAGCTAATTGACAAGCATCATCCCAAACATACGGTACCCCTTTGCGAGTCAAATTCGTCAACGGACCCGCTATCTTGGAGAATCCCCGAATAAATCTTCTGTAGTATCCGGCTAACCCCAAGAAACTACATACCTCTGTCGGTGTCGTGGGCTGTCCCCACTCCCTCACTGCTGATACCTTACTCGGGTCAACTGCTATCCCTTGCTCAGAAACAACATGGCCCAAAAACTGTACCTCTCACAACCAGAATCCACACTTCTCGTACTTAACATACAACTGATGCTCTCGCAGAGTCTAAAGAACCTGCCTCAAGTGCTCGGCATGCTCCTCCTCGAAATGGGAATATATCAGGATGTCATCTATGAAGACAATGACAAATTGATCCAAGAACTCTCTGAACACTCGATTCATTAAGTCCATGAATACGGCTGGAGCATTAGTGAGGCCAAACGGCATCACTCTGAACTCGTAAGACCCATATCTCGTCAAGAATGCAATCTTTAAAACATCCTGCTCCCTAATACGTAGCTGATGGTACCCCGACCTCAGATCTATCTTCGAAAAGAAATTCGCTCCCCTCAACTGGTCGAACAGATCATCGATTCGAGGCAACGGATACTTATTCCGTATCGTGACCTTGTTCAATTCCTGGTAGTCCACACACAACCTCAGTGAACCATCTCTCTTCTTCACAAACAAAACTGGAGCGCCCCAAGGTGAGGTACTTCTGCGAATGAAGCCCTGACCTAACAGCTGCTCGATCTGATCTCGTAGCTCTCGCATCTCTGCCGGAGCCATACGGTATGGTGCGCGAGCTATAGGTCTCGTATCTGGCAATAAGTTTATAACAAAGTCTATCTCTCGACTGGGGGGTAGGCCTGGTATTTCCTGAAACACATCGGAATATTCCCTAACAACTGGAATCGAATCCAAAGGGATCACAACCTCCTTAGAGGTATCCTCCTCTATGTAATACAAATGAGCGGTCGAGCCTCCCTCTGGGCGAGGCATCGCCACTACAAACATCTCCTGCCCCGGAATGGCAAAAACAATGCTCCCACCGAAGCAATCAATCATGGCTCTATAAGCTGCGAGCCAATCCATACCGATAATCACATCGTGCTCATGCATGTCTAAAACTAACATGTCTGCAGGTAATACCAGACTACCGATCTCTATCCCCACTCCTCGGCATATAAAGAAAATAAGTGACCCACTCCCCAATGGTGAGTCTACACACGTCACTGTGCTCTCTGCTGTGGCTAACAACCCTAAGGCCTTCGCAAAATGCGTAGCTATAAAACAATACGTGGCCCCCATATCAAATAAAACCCGACCCATAGTACCATGGATAGGAAACGTACCCTCAATCGCGGGTGGTGCCTGTGGAGCTGCTGCTTGGTGGACGTTATAGACATGTCCATACTGTAACTGCCCCTGCTGCACTGGAGCTGCTGGGATGGCTGGTAGGGATGGCGCTTGGGCTGGAGCTGGAAGGGCAGGTGGAAAAAGTGGCCTCTGTGGCTCATTACGGGCTCCTTGCTGCTGTGGGGCCCTATCGCCTTCTGGGAAATCCTGGCGCTTATGGTCGTGCTTGCCGCACACAAAACACCGGCCTCTAAAATTACCTCCCCTCTGTCCCTGCTGGCCGTTACCTCCACGCCATTGGCCCTGTTGGCCCTGATGTGCACGCTGTTGGCCCTGCTGGCCCTGTTGTTGACCCTGCTGTCGGTGCTGACCCTGCTGATTAGGCTGGCCCTGCCTATAACCCCCATTTCCCTGCCTGGGCTCACCCGAACGGAATCGCTTAGCAGGGTCCCCCTGATGGGAACTCTGCTCGTGCTGACGAGTCTGTCCATGAGATGGTGCCCCACCGACACCGTTACCCCCGGTCCTGCCCTGCTGGCTGGACTCTCCTACTCTCTTGCTTCCTTGAAGATGGAAGCGGTGATCCTGGCAATGTAGTAACGCTGCATTGAGTACATCAGTGAACGTACTCAGGGATAAGTTCCCAATAAGGTGCTGAAGGATCCTCCAAGCTAACCCGTCGACAAATAACAAAATCTTCTTGCTCTCAGTAGGTGCCTCATCTGGCACAATGGTGAGAAGTCTCGTGAACTCCTCCTCATACTCTGCTACAGTAAGATTATCTTGCTTCAGATTTAGTAGTTTCCGCCTCATCTCAGTCTGCACTGCAGGTGGAAAGTACTTGCGGTCAAACCGCTCCCAAAACATCTGAATAGGGATCGTGTCCCTCTCCTCCAAAGTAGTAGTGGACTCCCACCACTGCAACGCGGCTCCCACCAGCTTAAAAGAAGCCAATAACTGCTTTTGTACCTCGGTGCACTCATACATGCGAAGATGCCGCTGGATGTCTTTCTTCCATTGGCTAACCGTGACAATATCGGAGCTACCAGAGAACTCAGGGGGATGTGCTTTCTGAAAAGCATCCTGAACCCTCTCCCATGCAGATGGAAGCTATGCTGGTACTGGCGCCACTGCCTGAACCTGGGGTGGAGCCTGCTGAATCACCGCTATCGCGGCATTCACCGCCTGAGCAACTATGGCGGCTACTTCATTAGCATTCATTGTGCCTGGTGCCGGAGCTGCTGGTTGCTAGGCCTGGGCACGCCTATCTCTCGGAGCACGTTTCGGAGGCATCTTAAATGTGAACAAAATTTATCAGTCTACAGTTATCATCGAATCTCAAATAGCTGAAGACTTAAACGTAAAAGCAGGAATACAACAATCCTAAAAATAGGGCTCTATAGCAAAAACGTTAAGCTGAAAGCGAAATAAGCCGTACAGATCCTATGGACACTAGAACCTGATGCTCTGATACCACCTGTGACACCCCACCTGATTAAATACCGGGCGATCACTCCTTTATTAAATTAAATCAAGGTGAACAGTTTGGTTCATTCTTAGCATCACTGTCGTAAAAATAAACTTTCCAATTTAACACCCTAAATAATTAAGCTAAGTGTCAAAACCAAAATTAAACATTACTTTCAAAATTTTATAAAAAAAAAATTATTTATTTATTAACAAAGTTTTAATAAATAAGATTCGCACCACAATAAACCTGGAACAAAAATCCAATTAATATAAAACATTCATCAACGAATGTCAACATGCGAGAAAGATAAAGTAATACATCCATCCTGAATAAAAATCCCATAATAACGGAACTATGAAATAACTGGAATAACAATGTCCCAAGATAAAGAAATAATGAAAAGGGCTACACATGCCCATCTGAATGAAAATGCTAAGAGTGGATCTGAATGGACGAAGTCGTCTAATCAAAAGACCTGCAACTCCCACCTAAGCTGCAGCGCGTTCCTTCCAAGAGATCCTAACCAAGACGCCCCTGTGGCTGGGCACCTGTAATACATATATATATACAAGAGAGAGAGAGAGGGAAAAGAAACGGGTCAGAGCCCGAAAGTGTGTATGATTTAAAATTTATTTAGCAAGTAATTTAAATTGATACAGGCCAATGCAACAACATATTAATTCGACACTCTCTTGAGAAAATTCTCACCTCTCTTCTAATGTGCACGCCTATCGTACTAACCTTCCCAAATAATTTAGTTTATCTTAACTTACTCATAAGTTTTCAAAACCGAACGATGACAATGTTTTTAAAAAGATTACTTTCAATTGGTAGCACTACTCTCGTTTTAGCTTCATTAAATTATAAAGTTTCCCAGTGTCTTCTCATACTTTCACAAAACAAGTATTTATTATTGCGTCAACAACTATGTCCTACTTATCAAATAACAGTAGGCAGTTTGAAGTTTATAACCTCATATATATATTAACTACTCGTATAATATATATATATAACAGCACCCTAACTAAACTATGTTGCGGGCATACTCTGCTATCCAATCCCCGTATCGCTCACACAAAGGGAAATACAAGTTCGGAATCACTCTCGAACTGTATTAACATATAAAAAACAACGTTGAGGCGAAGCATAGATTCCAAGTCCAAGAGGTCAGTACATACCCACACGTCTCTTAGGACCGTCCGACTATCAATCTGATAGCCCGTACCTAGGATCTCTATCTTCTAGGGTACGAATCAATATCCCCCATAAAGCAATACAGGATAAGATCGTCCCAGCGCAATAACCTCAGGGATAGCAAGTAGCGCGGGTACGTTTTTCACATGTATATAATATATGTACACACAATCATATAAATATACCCATTTCATCATATTAATATAGGTTCCTCTCGTAACCCATAGTCACAACATTTATCCTTAATTTCTCATTATTATGATTACGTATAAGGTTTCGTCTCTAACCTTAACTCGAAGGGTTTTCTCACTAGCTATGTGACACTCGTGGATTCTATCCATCCAAGTAGCAAAATCAGTAGGTAAACGTCTATTCACTATCGTAAGTATTTCACGTAATCTCTCACTTGAATTACGTAGTTTCCTCATCCTCTAAACAATTGTCCCTAAAATACAATTATCATCTCATAATAAAGTTCTCAACACTTAATCATAGGCCCTACTGGTCTCTCCTATATCCCAAAACATTTTATTCATAAAGCCCAAAAGCTATTTCACGATGAATCATGTTCAATTAATTAAACAAGGGGAAATAAGAGTCTGCCAGGAAGGGTCGATCGATCGAGGTCTGGGGCTCGATCAATCGAACCTTCGATCGATCGAAGCTCTAGGCTCGATCGATCGATCAAGCAGGTCTGCGAAATCTTGCAGAAGTGCAGTTACGGGTTTTACCAAAATTATTCACCCAAATCAATATTTTCCAACACTAATCGTCCCAAAACTCCTACTACAAACATAATAACATATTTCCAGATGTTTTTAACGTTAAGAATGCGTATATCCATCATTAAACATGGTTAAACAACCCAAAATCTCATTTAAACATCAAGAACCCTAATGTTTTCTTAACTTTTGTTCTAATCAGTTTTCTCCAGAATTTCCTTCTAACATATCATCAAAAATTCGTGGGTTAATCATCTACTTCACATAACATTTTCAGAATATGGTTATAATGTTTTCTACATGCAAATCCCTATCAAAATTGGGGTTTTCTTCCATTGATTACACTCCTAATCATTCCTACACTAATATGAATATTGCACCAACGAAAATACGCAAGTTAAACACTTGCCTGGGATTTCAGAGGCCTGGTTTCCTGCTGATATTGGTGTGGTTGCGTTCTCCTCCTCGCGATCTACGCGTTGGTGGTGACGGTGGTGCAAATGGTGGTGTTTTGGCCTTGAATCACCTTGAGAGCTCTCTCCTCTCTACTCCAATGGCCGTTCTAGGGTTCTGAATGTTCTAACCCTAAAAGGCTGACTTAAATGGCTGCTAAGGATGGATGAAATTCGTGGGTTTAATTACCCTATTTTGTAAAATGACCAAAATGCCCTCCCGGGTCACTAATTAAGCCTAAAAACATTCCGAGACCCAAACTAAACCCCCGGGTACACTTTTCTGACTATCTCGACCCTTCCGGACGCGTTGGCGCACTCAAAACGACCATACGAACAACTTATAAAATATTCACTTTTATATCTCGATAATTAGTCTTGACGCGACACGGGCGCGTCCCGACTAAAATTCTCAAAATTGTTATTTCATTCACTCGTGACCTATAATATAACCCATATCATATATTACTATGCTCATTAGTAATATTCGACAATTTTATATAATTACTAACTCTCGTCACGTTAATAATTATAACATAATTAATTTCCGGATTCTTATTAAATAATTCACTCTCATTAAATTTAATAAAAACCCCAAATTAATATAGCATAAAAATACGGGGTATTACAGCCAACCCTGGGCAGACCACGGCTGTAGCCCAGGGTCAAAATTTTCCAACACTTCCTTGGCTGGTAGTTATTTAACCCTTACTCCCGTACAATGAAATCAGTAAGAAGGTTAATCCATACAGTTAAATAACCTTAGGTAACATGGTGTTCTCTTATTTACAGGACATCCAACTTTTAAATAACCTTAGTTAACATTGTGTTATCTTATTTACTGGGCATCTGCCTTTCATGTTCCTGATATGAGTTTGGGAGTTAACATTCTGTAGTGTCAGTCTCAATTTTACAAATATTTATTTTACCCACTCGAACGAATTATCAACCATAAATCTACCCCCAAGTAAAATAACATGACAATAACAATGGTACATATCGAAAAGTATAGTTACCCAAAAAAATCAGCCCATCCCTCTTGAGAATTCTGGCTCCGTCCTTGTGAACAGCCATTTTTATCTGTTAAAAATGAGGTTACCAACTTTACCAACTTAAACATATAAAATGAAGAATCCGTTTGAGATTGAATTACTGGATGAAGTTTAATTAATTTACCAACAAATATGAACAGCCATTCGTACTAACGTTTCTAAATTAGAGGAACAACTTAAACATAAAAAATTATCAATAAATCAATACAGGCTATATCGACAGCGGAGAAAGAGAGAGACTTTACCAATCGTGAGGACTTTGTGAGGATGAGGAGGAGGCGCCAGGGCCGGCGTGAGGACGAGGGTTCAGCAGCGGGCTTGAGAGTGAGAGAGAAGAGAGGTCAGCTGCGTTAGTAATAAGAGAGGTTAGGGTTTATTATTTTTTTTAGATGTTTATATACCTGTATATTTATTATAATATATATATATATATATATATATATATATATTTTATTATATATTAAAAAATCGGGTATCCCCGTGGAGACGCGAGGGTATACCTGAAACCGACCCGAAATTTTTTGGGGATTTTTTTTAATACCCGATCCCCGAATTTTCGGAGATTTTTCGGGTATCCGCGGATTATCAGGTTTTCGGGGAAAATTGTCATCCCTAACGACAACACGTGCCCCCCTAAATGTATGATACCTTTTCTCTCTCGTGTAATCGTAAATGTTGGAATCTCAATATAGTGTAATTGTAAATGTTGGAAGCCAGACAGAATCTTGTGCAAGTGTAAATGTTGGAAGCCAAAAAGAATCAATTTGTATTTCAGAAAGGAGAAAGTGAATTCAAGTAAGGATTTAAACATCGAATTATGTATGTGACTTATTTAAATTTTACTTATTAAAACAACAATTTTCAAAATTAATTAAAAAAAAGTACCCTAAAATATGTAGGGCAGTGAACATACAAAGAAAGCCACTAAACATACAAGTTAGATTTTACATCACCCAGTCATCGTAAGAGAAGATGCACAAGAGGTGGAACAACAGGTTTACATGGTGTTCCAATAAGCTTAATACGAAATCAGAATATAAAATACCAAAACACCTAAGCAGGTCCCTCTATCTGTTTCAAACCCCAGTAGTTATTGGGGCACCCCCAGAGCCTTTGAGAATCGGATCAGTGTTGGCCGGTAGACCATATTCGGTGTCATAGTATCCTGGACCATATCTGCTGCTAAAAACACCAGAATGAATCACCAACAGATAGAGAAACTGAGTGAAAGCTAGAATTATTATGAACGCCTCCAGCACCCTTAATTTCCCCCCTCTGTGCCCTCCAACATTTATCTCCTTGCATGCCAACCTACAGGTTCAACCCAGGGTAAAGACATAATACCATGCATTATTAATGAATTACCACTCAACATATATCATCCACCGGTACATAAAGGTCGCTATCCAGTCTTTTTGAAGTTTTTCTTACTTCTCTAGCTTGCAAGTCAGGGAAGATAATAGAACGTCTTTATTTTTGCAAAACTCCTCATGGGAGGAACTAAAACAAGAAAACCATATTTTCAATTTTCACACAGCTCACAAATAAATAGAAAATGTCAAAACAGCGCCGCAACCATTTTTTTTTTGCCAGAACTCCAAAATATGTTTCTAAAAAGATAAGAATCAATTTGAAAAATCCAATTATCCCACAAATGGTTTTAGGTCTTTTTTGTTAGAGTCGGTCCGGAGAGACTTTACTCTAATTATACATACAAAATAGACCCAAATAAGTTGTATAAAATATATTGGTGCAAAGAATATATTTTGTAGTTATACTTAAGAGGGTCTATTTGGGTCTATTTTGTAGAATTGATCCTTTTGTTAATATGAATAACCATCATTTTGACATTAACCAATAAAGTAGCACATGAAAGGGGAAAACAGGACTCCAATAGACCTGTTACCATTATTATTCCTTGTGAAAATGTGGGTGGCATACCATCGCTAAATGCAAAAACACTCCTGAATTCTGATTTTTTTTTAGAGTTAAAGCCCTCTAAATTAATCTTTAATGAACGAAATCCCCATAACTATGCATTTTTTTAACATTAACCTTCAGCTAAATCATCTCTAGAAAGGTTATTTGGATTAAAGTGCATAGTTCGGAAATATAGGGATATTTGCAAAAATTAAAAATTCTAAATAATTTTTTTTTGCATTTGTCCTATTTATAATATATTATATGGTGTGTGACATTTACCCGAAAGCCAAAGCCGTTACGAGCCATGCTACCAGTGATGATGTTCCAGTGGCAGCTAGACTATCACCCCTCTAAGCCCTTATATGGTTGGCACCGGCAAACTCGGACACTATGCCTAGTACAGCTGCTAATATGGAGAACACGAGGAAGAATGTAGTCGCTCGGTTGCCTCCAAAACCTTATATGAAACACTAAGGTAAATCATATTTGCGAATAGAGAAAATAACACAAAACTGCTATCAATTACTCTCAAGATTACTTTTAGGCAAGATAGAGCGCTTACTAGGGTGATTAGTCTGACCGTTAATATGTTTGTTGAGACACCAACTAGCAAAACCCAGCACAATAAAATACATTATCAGGTTAAGGAAGAGCAATGGAGCTGCCAGTTTTCTTCCCATCACCAAAGCCATCTTTCTTCCACAAAATCCAAAGAAACTACTAAACACGACACTAATCCATCTCCCTCGACCACCTTTTTTGTCCTTTTTCCTTTAGTGTTTACTTTAGGAAGTAGAATGTCTTAGTTATAGAGTAATGATACTCTTATCAGGTCCAAGTACCGGTTTAGTATCAAATGCGCTTTATTTAACTGTACATTGGTATGACCTATAGTATTTCCTAGAGGGACCCACACCATAGTACAAGCAAATAAAACAGTACCGGTACTAAACCGGTACCACCACCCAGTGTGTATAATATTTTCCTTAGTTATATAGAAGGGCAAAGAGCTAAGGTCATAGACACATGACACTTGCCAGGTTGTTTGCTTTACTCGTGTGCTTCTACATACACGCGGTAGGACACTTGTCAACTCTCAATATCCTAATTTGGATTGAAATCTCGGAGCTTATTAATGTTGTCAGTTATATCTATATAATCTAATAATATAATAGAATTTTGGTGTCTCTTTAGAGAATCTGCCACGTAGCATTACAATTAAGTTGAGCAATTAGTACTCATCTGGAACGTTCTTGAATGTGGTTGTTACACGTGGCTACATTAATTTGGTTCCCGCCTGATTTTCAACGTTTTGATTTCCCATTTCCCCTTATTTCACTCGCTTCTTTATCTCACTTCAAAGATATCTGATCATATTCACATGCCCCTTGATTTCTCTCTCCCTCTTTCCTTCGATGACCTTCAACCCACGAGATGAATAATGTGATGAAGGTGAGAGTTTTTTTTTTTACAGGGGCATTTGATGTTTGACCTCTACATAGTGTTATAATATAATATTTGAGTACATCCTTTATATATATGCCCACTGATACAATAAATGGATTCATGCCAAATGTTGGAATGTTGAAGCCAATATGAGATGGTGATTTTCTTTGTATGATAGTGGTTTTTTATGTGCCATGTGAATTAAAATGTATTATTTATTAACTGTACTAATAGAATTACAATTTGTATTCGAGAATTTTGCTTTAAGTTTTATCGTATACGGAACTGATGGATTATCAGGTATAAATATATGTCGTCCTGGATTGAAAAGAATAAGAATGAAATGTTGGGGAAGTGTATCCCTCTCGAAGTCGTGTATTGAGAATTATTGGATCATCCAGTGGACTTTTTAGAAGAAAAGTCTCTTTTCCTATATTGACCTCGTTAGAATATATCTTTTGTTATAACAATTTTTTTTGTCCTTATTGCAGGCAGGGTCGGCTCTGAAATTTTAGGGGCCCTAGGCGAACAATTAATTTGGGGCGCTTTATATTAATTTTTTTTAAAGAAAATGTGTTCTTCTCGCATTTTTCGATGCAAAACTATCAATTAAATCATCAAAATTTATTGCAAATAAAGAAAAATACTAAAGAGGAACAATAGAACCTGATTTGTAACCAATTTGAGAGCAATCTCAATTTGTAAATTGTAAATCCCAAATAACAAATTAGAATCTTAAAAAAAAACACAAATATTAGAAGTAAAACAAATAAATTTATATAGTGGGAATGTAACAAAGCAATGGATAATATATACTTGCACAAATAAGTTCCAACCAATCTCCAATCAAGCCCTAACTTACTGAAATTGAAGAAATTGAAACCTTAGATTTTTAACCCTTGTTTTGATGAGGTTAGTTCGAGAAAAAAAAGGGAGGGGGGGTTGCTCCTTTTTTTTTTTTTTTGGGGGGGGGGGGGGGGGGGTGAGGGGTTGCCGAAAATTGCTCTTTGGGGGGGGCGGTTAAGGGTTTTGGGGGGGTAAGAGAGGGTTTATTCTGGCTTTGGTTAGTAGAGAAAGAGAGTAGTATGCGAGAGAGAAAAAGAGAGGAAGAGAATAAGAGTGAGAGAAGAAAGTGAGTGAGATAAATGGGAGAGTTAGGGTTAGAATAGAATAAGTAAATGGGTTGGGTTATGAATCATAACTTATGATGGTGGGTTTATTATATGGGTTTTTTTTTTGTGTGGGCGGGTTATTATGTTGTTGTTAGGTTTAGTGTATGAGTTTATTTTAAGTAGAACAAATTTTTGGGGGGGCGCCTTTTTTTAAGTGATAACTCTAATTTTTTTCATAACTAATTTTTTTGGGGGGCCTTTTTTTTTTACAACTAATTTTTTTAAACCTAATTTTTTTTATAGCTAAATTTTTTTTTTCGGAAGGAGCCCCAATTAATCGAGGGCCCTAGGCGGCGACCTAACCTGCCTATGCCTAGAGTCGGCCCTGATCGCAGGCCTTTAAACAATGGATTTCCATGAGTTGCTCCAGTGTTTTTTAATTTAACCCGGTTGGAGTTGGACATGAGTTGCTGTCAGTGGCTTGTTCTGCGATGGGTTTTTTTTTTTGGTAGACTTTGCGATGGTTTCTTGAAAACTCAAATAACCTACAACATATTGTCTGTAAAAAGGTCGGTGCTGACTGAAAAGGTATTATGTGTTTACAGTTGTTTTACTTATTTTGCCACTTTGCTAAGTGTTGACGCCACTAAAATGCAGATAAAAGATGAGGATGAGATTGAAGATGAAGATAAACATTCACATCAAACATATATGAGACAAAGGTTTTTAAAGTGGTTCGGCTATGAATAAAGCCTACGTCCACTGTTATTTTATTCCCAGGGGTTTACAATAGCACAATATGGTGTAGAGAGAGAAAGAGTGTGTATCTTGTGTATGGTGTTTCTTAGTTGTCTCTTTTTTCTTTGGCTAAGGGAATACATGTATTTATAGTGATGGGAGATAAAGAGATACAATGTATTTATACATTCAGACATTTATGTCTACATACAATGAATCTAATTGTTGGCCTTCTATGATGGTTGGTCTTCCTTGAATTGCTTGGTATGATATGTGTTGTCATCTATTAATACAGTAGAAATGTACATTAAGGCTCATTAAATGCGTTGTCATCTTCATTAATGCACATTAAATGCATAGTTATCCTTTGATCTTCTTGGTTGGTATGTCGGCCAACTCTCCTCGGGTGCCGACTATCTCTCTTCGGGTGGCGACCAACTCTTCTCGGGTGCCGACTGACTCTCCTCAGGTGCCGAATATTGCCACATAGGATGACATGTGTCCTTTTCTGATTGGTCCTCGTAGATGGAGAATTTTTGTGTTAACAGAAGCCCCCAATGCTCCATACTTAATGGTTCACTGAAAGGATGGAGTATTTATTCTGCAGTGTTACTCGGTGCTCGTGAAATTCTTGATCTGCCTTCTTGATTAGTTTAACATAAAGTGCACTAACTCCTGGACGACATATGATGCAGGCTGATTGATGGTTGCTAATATCTCTTTTGTGGAACTCTGTTCGTCAAGCAAACGTGTGCTATGTATCACCCCTGGGAATTTGGATGCAGCCATGCCATAGTATGCAGCTTGTAGCTTGTCGTAATCTTTAAGTATGTTAATTGGTTTGCTAGCCGACCAACTGCCTCATGTGCCAAGTAACTGAGTGCTAACTTCATGTGCTTGATTTTTCTGATTTATGCTCCTCTGAATACTTTATCGAGTAACATACTAGCTTTTGAACCCAACATTCAATCTGATTAGTACCAAGTTTGTGGTGGACTTCGAAACATTTTCATAGAACTTCTTATTCGATGTTGGTCGGGACAGTAGTAGTAAAGATCCCAGTGATGTAGATGCTGAATCTGACTCCTGAATGTGCATAATAACTTCTGAATATGCCTCTTGAACTTCAATATGCCTCCTGAACTTCAATATACCTCCTAAACTTAAATATCAAAACTAATTCCTGAGCAAGAAAAACAACTCCTGAATGATGATTGGTTGGGGCCCCGACCGTGTAAGTTTGTGGAGTTGAATTTGATGCTCGACTGCATGATGTTATGAGAATGTTCCACCGAATGAATAACTAAATCTGTAATAGAAGCCCCGAAGTGTAGAATATGAACTTTGAGTGCTTTCTTGGCCTTGAAGTATGTTAGTCTTGCTGGAAAAATAAGGCCGAGGAAATATTCCATGAAATGACTCCCTGAGATCTTTGCATTTTCATTTTCTTGGAAATACTTTGTAAGACGCTTTGCTTGTTGTTTGTTGATGAATATATATGCGTAGAAGGATAAATTATCCTATTTTTCATAGACAATCAAACTTGATCCACCTGCTGTTTAATTATAGTGACTTATCACTCTTTGGGCCTAAGCAATGAAATAACTTTCATCCCATGATCCTGCTTAGTTTAACCAATCGGAGTTGATTATAAATTGATTTGTCGACCAATCGGAGTTGGTGGAGATTTGTTCCCGACCAACCGGAGTTGAAAGAGATTGATTCCCGACCAACCAGAGTTGGAGGAGATTTATCGACCAACCAGAGTTGGAGGAGATTTATCGACCAACCGGAGTTGGATTTTATCTACCAATCGGAGTTGGATTTTATCGACCAACCGGAGTTGGATTTTATCGACCAACCAGAGTTGGATTTTATTTGTTCCCATCCAACCGGAGTTGGTGGTAATTGATAATAAATGCTAGAGACTTTCTCAAAGCTAACCAACAGATTGTTGGGAATAAGATATAATAAATGTTGGAGACCTCCTCAACAGATTGTTGGGAATAAGATAATATAAATGCTGGAGACCTCCTTGGAGCTGAATATATATAGAGAAAATAAATTTTCCGAGCTCCATGCTGAAGATAAATAAGAATTACCCCGACCAACCATCCATTGGGGGTGAAATATAATAAATGTTATAGTTCTTCCTCGGAGCTGAATATGATAATGAGTATCTCGCCAAGTTTCATGTTGAGATGAATATATAATATGAATCCCAAGGGATATATAGAATAATTTGTGCTTGAGCAAATATCTCCGAGCAATAATAAAATATATAATGCCTTCATAATGCCGAGTAATGATAATATTTTTTTCAGAACATAAGAATATTTCCGAGCATTCGTTGGCACTGAATCTTGTACTTGTAAAAATTAATAACTTGCCCTACCAAATTAGTTATAAGAATAATTTATTCATCTAATATATATGATATGTATATGCTCGGGCAATAAAAATATTAATTTCAAAAAATGAAATCATATATGTTGGCTGATATGTCGAGGCAAAATTGCCTGATGTCGAGCAATAATAGTTTCCAGAGGTTTAAGATTGTGGCTGAGCTTTTGTCGGGATTGAATCTCGTCCCTATGAAATGTTAATAAGTTGTCCGAGCACCTATCGAGACTAGATCAAATAATTATTGTCATGAGAATAATTATACATCCAAATAATATGTGATGTGTATCAACATAAGGCAATAAAAATTTCAAAATATGAAATAATATGTTTTGTGCCAAATGTGTGTGAGATGGACAATTTTTTATCAAATATGATGCCATAAGGTTTGATTTGGACTTTTTATAAAATAATTTTAATTTTAAGCAAAAGACCAAGTATAGATTGATTTTTAAAATATTTATGTGATTCTTAAGAAAGAATAATGAGGAGGTATTATTATTTATCACTCTAAGAATTATTTGAAATTCAATAAATGCTCAAATATAATTTGATGCCAAAAATATTTATAAATTAGTTTTGAAGTAAAAAAAAAAATTATTGTGTTAGAAAGGTATGAATTAATAAATGGTGGGGATGAATTTGTCTTTTCTTTTAATAGTCATTATCTCAATTTTGACAAAGTCAAAATGACTGCCCCTTCTCTATTATGGTGCTGCACTATTGTCGACTTTGTAAAGATTCTGCCGACCAGGTTATAGTTGAGGCCGATCAAGACTAGATGATGCCGACCTACTTAGATGGCAACCGACTAACTATATGAGAACTGCCTACAAACGATAGGAAGTTAGGAAACACCTCCAACTGTGCAATATATGCCTCCGACCATCAATTTGATTTCACAGACCAGCAAATGGTTCCACTGACCTACAGAATGAGTCTCCGGCCAAGAATGAGATGTCGGCGAGCGGGAGTAGTTTCCCCCATCCAGTAATATATATAGTGCCGATCAGCCCCATATGTCGCCGACCAACAATGAGATGCAGTTCACCAGAAATAAACTTAGCCGAGCAGTATATAGATGGTCGGGAAAATCCACCTGTGTAAAATTGGTTATTGTCGACCCATAATGTCGACCAACTTATTCCCTTCTTATATGAATCGCTAACCACCATGATAATCAGATGTCGATGAGATTCCTATTCTCATACATGGGTATCGTCCACCAAGGTAAAGTAGCCCATGACATGTTGTTGTGATATAACGGTCGCCGACCAAGTATATGTACTGCCAAGATGCTTCCGGCTTTGTTCAGTGATCGCCGACCAATAGATAGGAGGTCGAGAACCCCATAAATTTTAGGTCGACGATCAGTAACAAGGGCGGCCGACCAGTGATGAACAGTGTCTGCCGACCTACTCTGATCAACTAGTGCCGACTAACATTAGATGATGCAGACTATTATTGGATATCATCGACCAAGAACTGTGTACAAAACACTAATTTTAACAAACCCAAAGCATTCTCCATGTCCAAACTCAACACGCAATTGTGATTTTGGAATTGACATTCCTTTTGAAGTTGACCATCTAAATAAGTTGATCGATGTCCCATATCCAGATTCTGACACCAATAAGGGTCCGTCTGAATTGTGTTTGTGGGTGTAAAATCTCACCCAACCCAATCGTGATTTGGCTCGCAATTGCTCGTGTCTTGTAAACATGACGAGGTTTTTCTAAAAGGAGAAAAATGGGATCTGACTACACCTTTGCCGACATATAAAAATGTCTCTGACCAACTATTAGGAGGTTGGGAACCTCCCTTGATGTAAATACTCGCCAATCTCCGCAAAATCTATATGGCTGACCAATAACTGATGTCGTTAATCACCATACTCATATAATATTTGATTATGATCTGGAACAAGTGATGTAGAAACTAATCTGGTGTTTTAACCATGCTGGTCGGACAAATAATTGGGGGAAACCAACCGACTATTTATAATTAACTTGTATGAGATATTGCTGATCGGCCGTGAAATCATTTTCAAGCTTCGCCGACCAGCGCTGGATGTTGCCGATTCGTGACAGATTCCATCGATTTTTCAAGAAGAAATGTGAGAAGACAACTGGGTTTTGAATCAGGGTATAAAATATGATATTTTGGGAAGTTCAACTCTTCTGGTAGCACTGGTCCAGTCTTTACGGATTTAATTTTTTCTAGTGTCCAATATTAAAAACGCCCATCACCATTTAGGTCCAAAATGGGTAAACTGTGATGGGTTTTGCGATCCGGCTCAAATCAAAGATTTAAACTTCATTTTCTGTCACCATTTATGTTAATTAATTTAGGATCTTTTGAGGATCTGGTCTGGTGTGCCTAAATGAATAGAATTAAATATATATACTCGTACAGGAAAAGCTTTTGAGACAAAATTTTCTTTTTACCTCCCACAATTATGAGAAAATGTAGATACATATTGTGTTTCCAAAAATTGATGCAACCTATGTTTTAAACGTATTGATTTAGAAAATTTTCAAGTGGATCCATATATGTAAAGATTTGTATAATATTTATGAGTCTAAAATTCATCAAATCCCCAAATTGAGATCAACCACACGGTTAGTGCATATAAAAATTATGACTAAATTAAAAGATTTTCAAATGAATCAGATATGTATATACTCATATAAAAGAGATTTATGAATACAGAGGGAATTATTTTATCTCCCTAAAAGAGAAATAATATAATATGTGCACAATTTTCTCAAACTTTATGATTAAGAAATATACATTTATGCAGATTTGTAAAAATTGATTCAACAATTTGTGAATATAAAATCATGATTAAATTAAAAGATGTATCATAATATATAATTGATTTGATCTCTAAGTTTATGGATATAAACATATGAGAATCATGATTTGAACAAAAAGATTTGTGAATATAATTAGTTATACGTAGAAAAAATAAAAACTTAGCTTTTGATGGAGAACAAAACTTGTAACATGATTCCCACAGACGGTGCCAATCTGTTGAAGACAGAAAATGGCCACTGCCATTTTAGTGGCGTCAACAGCATATAAATGATGAGGATGAGATTGAAGATGAAGATAAATATTCACATCAAACATATAAGAGACAAAGGTTTTTAAAGTTGTTCGTCTATGAATAAAGCCTACGTCCACTGTTATTTTATTTCCAGGGGTTTACAATAGCACAATATGGTGTAGAGAGAGAAAGAGTGTGTATCTTGTGTATGGTGTTTCTTAGTTGTCTCTTTTTTCTTTGGCTAAGGGAATACATGTATTTATAGTGATGGGAGATAAAGAGATACAATGTCTTTATACATTCAGACATTTATGTCTACATACAATGAATTTAATTGTTGGCCTTCTATGATGGTTGGTCTTCCTTGAATTGCTTGGTATGCTATGTGTTGTCATCTATTAATACAGTAGAAATTTACATTAAGGCTCATTAAATGCGTTGTCATCTTCATTAATGCACATTAAATGCATAGTTATCCTTTGATCTTCCTGGTTGGTATGTCGACCAACTCTCCTCGGATGCCGACTATCTCTCTTCGGGTGCCGAATATTGCCACGTAGGATGACATGTGTCCTTTTCTGATTGGTCCTCGTAGATGGAGAATTTTTGTGTTAACACTAAGAATTTTGCTTATGTTCTCATCAGGGGTACAATCCGCTTGATAGTAATGGACTTATATAAGGTTATTGATGATTTTTTTTAAATTAATTTTTTTTTGTTACAAACATTTCAGGGTACCTTAAAAAAATCATTTCAAAATATTTTACTTTGATATTTTAAAATAATGAGTTAATATTGGTCAGTTTGTAAGCAGTTAAGTCAACTGATATTGACCCATTTTTTTTAAATTTCAAAATAAAATATTTTAGAATGATTTTTTTAGGAGTACCCTGAAATGTTTAGAAGAAATAAAAAAAACTTGTATTTTTAAAATTAAAAAACATCCCGTACGGGATGGCCAGTAAGTGTTGCCCGTATAGAGTTCATCCGACTCTGGCTAATTGACAAAAGACTCTAACAAATTGGCAACTAACTTTAACCATCTTCAGACTCTAATCACCTAGTGAGTCAGATAACTAATCTACTGAAAATACTACTGCATAAATTATAATTAAAATGACAATAAAACAGTCATCCCTTTTATCCAGTTAGGGCATGACAAAGGCTTCTACATTTTAATATAAGTCTTCTTCTACGAAATGATCTGATGTTGTTGTTGTTCACTACAAGATAGGTAATTTTTAAATCTATTTGGTATAGTTTTCTATGTAGCATGTTAAATTTAATTTTATATCTCAGTCATTGTTGTGGTCGTTTTATTATTTCATGTTGTCTCCTTATTACTTGATCAAATTCCCTGATTATTTGATTACGTATGTTTTGATTGGTTTCAATCTTATAAATATTTAGTCTAAAATACATTTGTGTTATTATTAATTTTCTACACGATGTTATGAACATACACATTTTTTAACAATGGTAAAAAAAGTAAGTTTCTAACACAACTCAATATATATGATCTACATAGTTAGGAGTCTATAAAAATAATCATCAAAAAACTCAATTAGAAAATGGGTGAAATGAAAAGTGAGTATATATGAGCACTTTCGGCCGTTTCAATTTTTGCCATCATCTCATCCACTTCCATGTTGAATTTTTTGATAATTTTTTTTGTAGATGATCTATTTATTTTGTAGATCATATATACCAAATTTGGTTAAAAATACATTTTTTTATTGTTTCAAAAAAATTGCTATGTTAATAGGTATGTTAAGTGAGGTACGTTGGAGAGCCTGATTATATATATATATATATATATATATATATATATATATATATTATGTGTGTGTGTGTGTGTATTCATGGCTAGATAATCATATTCAAAATGTATCTAGAATTATTTTCTACTTAGCATAATGATGACAATTTTCATATATATATTTATTTTTAAATTAAATAATATTTCAAACATTAACAATTACACATTTTTTTAAAGCGCCCGCGCATCGTGCGAGAATAAAACCTAGTTATATAAAAATTGTAGACCCAAATAGTGTGAGGCTGACACGTGGCAGAGATAATAAATATCATTAAGTTCCAAATTAGAGTTGAGAAGTCTAAAGAGTCACTTCACTTTAACTCACATCCCTCTTTAATTCATGTATGTGGGTTTCTTTCTTAGAATTTCAAAGGATGGACCCAAATCGTATGAGGTGACACGTGGTAGAAGTAATAAATATCATTAAGTTCCAAATTGGAGTTGAGAAGTCCAAAGAGTCACTTCACTTTAACTCACATCCCTCTTTCATTCATGTATGTGTGTTTCTTTCTTAGAATTTCAACAAATGGGAAATTAAAAGAGAAGAGAATGGTACGTGTCACCCTCCTTTATTAGTGGTCTTTTATCATCCTCCTTTTATTAGTGTTCCTTGGTATTCGAAAAGTTTATTTTAAATAAAAGAAAAAAAATTATCAATCGTAAGCTATTAAGGATTCCAACAATTCTTCCTCTCCCCAAATCAAAGAAAACAAATATCAACCGGTATCAAGTAAAGATTTGTCAAAACTCATGCCCTCATAGTCTACTTTTTCCCAGTTCTTCACCTATTTTCGACAGATTTTTTTTTCAGGATTTTGTTTCAATTCTTCACTTATTTTCGGCAGATTTTTTTTTCCACGATTTTGTTTCAATCCATGTTTGGAGCTCTCAGTTGTAAGGTAACCTCATATCCATCTCAATTGAATTTTGGCATAATTTTTTTTCTTTTAGATAGTTGTTTCAATATTGCCGAAATATATTATGAAAACATGGTTTTTAATATATATTTTAAGTAATATTTTACTCATAGGATAGTTATTGTTGCAATAGTTTATTTGGTTCTTTCAATAAAGATAAGTAAAACTGTTAATTTTTATTTACGCTTTAAGATGTACATGATTCTGTTTAAGATACGTTAGATTCATGTTTAATTTAATGTCTGAATTGGACTTATGAACTGATGTAGTTGATGAATCATGATGTATATGTTTTTCATAGTTAACATATATATTCGGCCACGCATCGCGTGGCTTTTATCCTAGTATATATATAAAAGTAACGGTAACCGTCTCAAAATATTTCCACGCACATTTTTAAATGTAGTAAAAACGTGTATTATATATATTATATATTTCAAATACTAAATAGATTTTAATTATTTTAAAGAATATATTTGAAACTCGTATTATTATTTATTCACGTCATCATTTTTCTTTTAATTATGTGTTAGAGCATTCTTAATGAGCAATTTCAAATATACATTTGAAAAGTATAAAAGAAAAATGTCAAATGGCTTTAGTGGGTCAAGTCGGCATTTTAATTAAAAAAAAATATCAAACGGTGTCTTTTTTCTCACGCAACACATCATGCATCGTTGGAGAAATCCCTCCCAAAAACCACATGATGTTCCGTGGGAACTCGTAGGTAATTTCACCTCATCCACTCAATTATCCATATTTACTAAAATTTCCTATATTTTAATTCTCAACCAACTCAATAAATTTAAAATATATATGTTCAAAATGATGATCATTAATAATTTTTCGGAATGAGAGTGTTTATTTTTTTTTCCCAAGTTACTGTTTATTTTTTTCTTAAAGAAAGCGAGTATGTATAAACGAGAGGGGGTGAAACTGCAATGGATATAAAATTAACCATTGGGATAATTTTGAATTTTGAAAACTGGTTGAATTTCCCACACGGCACATCATGCATCGTTTGAAAAATAAATGTATTCATCAAACGATACATCATGTGCAGTTTGAGAGTGGGTGTTGTTTGTAAACCTGAATGTGTATTGCAAATCTGATGGTTGCATACATTACCAACTTGTATATTTAACCGTTTAACACTCCATTAAAGATAAAAAAAAATATTTTTAACATTTTGCATTACCCATTAGGGATGCTCTTAGGATTGAATGGTAAGACTCACTTTTAAATCTATATGATCTGGAGATTATTAATCAAATATAATAATCTTAATTTGTGAGAATTATATTTATATTATTTTTGTAAATTTTTGAATAGCTGGTAGTTCATGAGAAATGAGTTTTGTGAAAGCTCATGACCATTAGAAAATAATATTCCTATTTAAAAATGGTGTGTCTATTGAGAAATAACGTCTCATTTTATGAATAATTCACCTTTTCTTTATTTTGAAGTATGAATTTTTGAATAGTCAATTTTTTGTCCTCTCTTTTGATTCTATTACTTGAAAAGTACAATATATAATTACGTTTTTCAATTCTTTAAAAACTGAAGTGTTGTTATTTCAAAAACAAAATTCATTCTCCTTGAGTAAATTGTTCAATGACCTTAAGCACCCTAGATGAAACAAATTTTCATTAAAAAGATTGTGTTGAAACAAGGCTAAAATTTTATTCTATTTTTTAAGAGCTGCTTATTTTTTCATACACATATTCTTATTACATTTAATTAATTACAATAGGTATAATTTGTACTTGCAAATTATTATTATTTTTCAATTGATTTGAATAACAATCATACGTCTACATTGTATAATAAGTTATAATATTAAAAGAAAAACATTTTCATATGATATACTTTATACTATATATCAACGTGACGATGGCACGAATACACTTCTAATTAAGTTCATTTTTTACTGGGGAATATTGCGACAACCTTACTAGAAGCACTTTAACTATTTAATGTATTTTTAAAATTTTAATTTTGATCCTCAACAGATAAATAAAGTCATCATGAATTATTATATAAATTCCTAGCATACCCAATAAACCTGAAATTAAGAGTGGCGGCATTAAAAAGGTTAGAGATGATGTGGCCCTCTCACAAGTCTAAAGAGGATATGATTTGTGAGAGTGAAAGAAAAATTAATATACATATATATATATATATATATATATATATTAAAAAATGAAAAGGAAAAGAAGTTACCTTACACTCGCATAAAATGGTGGTGGCTCATGACAAATGTTGATGGTGGTGTGAGGTTGAGGGGTATATGATTTGAAGGTGAAGTACTGTTAGAGCTTGAGAGGTGTTGTGAAGGGAAAATATGGAATAATGTATTCTGCAAGTGGGTTTTGGTGCGATAAAAAAATAGATAAAAGTGGTGTTGATAGGAAAAGGAAGATAAATGGAGTTTTAATTTCAAAATGTGGTGGTTGAAGTGATGAAGGTGAAATTTCAACAACACAGAAGTAGTCATATTTAGTTTGCTTACACAGTAGTGGGAGCTTACTAAAGTAGACAACCCGAATCCAATATGTATTTTTTCTAACTTTCAATCTTGATCGCCAACTAAGAATAAACAATCCTGATTTATTATATAAATTATTGTCATGTCAAATAAACTCGAAATGAAGAGACCAAGGTAGTTGTGGAACTCTGAAAGTAAGAAATAAGGGATATGATTTGTGAGAGTGAACGAAAAGGAAAGATATATTACATTACCTCGCCTAAAATGGTGGCGGGTCACAAGGGATGGTGATGATGGTGGGTGGATGAGAGGTATTATGATTTGAGAGTGGAATTGTACTAGAGCTTGAGGGGTGGTGTGAGGGGAAAATATTGAAAATGAATTATGATTGTTGATTTTTGTGAGAGAAAAAATAGATAAAATGGGTGTTGAGGGGAACATGAAGAAAAATAAATCTATAGTTTCAAAATCTAATGGTTGAAGCGGGTTAGGTGGGATTGGAAAGATTGAATAGACAATGGACATATTTTTTATTCATAAACATCGGTGACGCTTATTGGAGTAGAAAACTCTGTGAAAAGAGGGCACTCGTCACATCGCTTAGCTCAGCCTCACTAGTTTATAAGAAATGCACCACACCCGAGGAACCTTGAGGTTAGCCTCAGGTTAGTTCAGCCTTAGCTATACCAAGGCAGAGATCTATATGAGGGGAGTTAAACCATATTAAGTAACACTATTATTCCACTCAGCACAAGCCAACATAAAGGAAATGTGTGGCATGAGAGAAGATATAAAGATATTATCACCATGTCCTATAACTAAATAATAATTATTCCCTTCTCTAGATATAAAGCGTGATCCCAACTAACGATATAAAGAGCGTGATCTCACCCAACTCTATGAAGGTAAGACACATTTCCTAGGGACTACATTCTCTAACATCACTCACCTATAAATAATAGCCTTTTTACCTCTTAAGATGAGAGATTTGTGAGCCTATGTTTTTAAACTAGAGTAAAAAAAACTTGTAAACCATCTCCCATGGAGATTACAAACTAGAGAAATACAATTGACTGCTATTGTGGATGTAGACACTTGATTGGGCTGAAGCCCATAAATTTGGGTTCTTATTGTTTCTCTCTTCTCTTTATCATATTAAATGAATTCTCATAGCTTATTAATCTCTTAACTTCTTGAGCGTTAGCGAATTAGTAAAAAATAATTAAGATTGGTATAAACCAAATTTCTAACATCAACAGTTGGGTGTCATATGTGGGAAATGGCATAGCCATGTTCGTTTTCCCCATTTTTACTTTACGAGTTTGAGGACACCCTAATTCACTGTGACAACAAGTCAGGCAACTTGACATAAAAGTTTTACGAAGGGTTATGTGACACTCGCTTATCAAAATAATGGGTGGCCAGACCACTACCAAAATAAGATGGTAGTCTCATATGGATCATTCTTAACATCACTGTTGAAAAGTAAATTAAACCACCTATTAGTTTAACAAGCAATGTCAATTTTAATCTTGTCATTACATGCAATATATAACCATTCACACATAAACTATATGAAATAATACTAAATGATAAATCACGTTCAACAGAAGTCTAAATGCATAATAATAACTGGGTGCTGAATAAACCATCGATCACCATAAATCCACTACAAATATCCAAAATGAAATAAACAAACTGAATAAGACTAATGTCTAAATAAAGGACGACATGCCTAATTGATAACTGAGATAAAATCTAGTCTAGAAAATAATAAATGAAGAGCCTACACTGAACTCTACAAGCCTTCCCATCCTCTGTAGCTAAGCATCCCTGGAATGAATGACCATCCATGGCGTCCCTGTAGTTGGACACCTAAAAATTTTTGGAAAATATTTTGGGCACGGGTCAGAGCCCAAAACATTTGAAAATATTTACAAGTGATTAATATCTAGTAAGCTTTCCATATTTAAGTCGGTGTCGCACTCTCGTGAGATACCCCTCACCTCTCATCTATTGTGCACACCTAGCGCATACAGCTTAACCCACCTAGTTACGCTGCCCTGTATAACTATCCCTGTTGTAATTATTTCCAACACGCTACTCTAATCGGAGTACTTTCTATCATTCATTATTAAGTTAGTTACTCGTTAGCTTATTTAATTATCTCATCATTTATCATTGGTATAACTTTACTACACTTATTTCTAAACATTCATACTTAATGTATTAAATCTGTATATAATTTATTACTCTATTATATACATATAGATGCACTATAAGAGTTACACATATAATCTCTCTTTTTGTGTTAAACCCGTATATAAATTACCGTACCATTATATACGTAAAGGATATACCACCACAAGCACACATATGTCGCGTATAATCTTAATCCCCCAAGTATTAACTCATCAGGGTCTTTCTCTATATATGTAAAAGGATATACCACAACAAATACACATGTCGTGTATAATTATAATCCCCCGAGTAATAACTCATCAGAGGTCTTTCTATATATTGTTATCATCATCGAGGCTTACTCACATCCTGGCTACTGTCAGTCAGAAACTCACACCGACTCGGTAAGATCGCAACGCATTCCAATAAATGTACCAATAACAAGAGGAATATTATTAGAAATAGAGGGTAAAAGAGAAAGGGGTCGCCCTAAGCTATCATGGAATGAAATTATTAGGTTAAATCTCAAGGCATTAAACTTGAATGATAATATAGCTTATAAGAAATTAAAATGGAAAGGGATAATCCATGTGGCCGACCCCATGTGATGGTATTAAGGCAAGGATGATGATGATGATGATGATGAAAATTGGAGTCATAACCATACCCGCAGTTACCTCACTTCGAACTTCACTCCTTACGAGGACACATGTGTGGCGCTATAACCTGAGGACTATACTCACCTTACATTTACTTGCTAGGGAAGATACCCACACCGCGCAACCTCCACTAATAGTACAAGAGGGGTATATTCAAATTAATATCATACACACTGATACTATTGTTATACCCATATAATACCAAACTTGAATAAAACCCAAACGCTAAAAGAATTAATAATATGCTCGGCTCCACTCCAAAAATGAGGTCGGCTCAGTGATAATCTGCTCGACTTACCTATTTGACAGCTATCCCATTCGTGTAAATAAAGTTGGACACACTGTATACTCCTGTGGGCGCCTGCACACTGAACATCCCTCGTCAATCACGTGGGGATAATGAGAGCGTGGATGTTGTGAATTAGTTACCCACGCACCTATCCATGACGTCAGTCCATGATCCAAAGCATATTAGTTTGATATTCTGATAAACATGTATATTCAGGTGTAACAGCCCGATTTATAAGGGCAATCCCCTTCTTAAGTGGATTCTCGTCGGAATCCTCTCATCCATCAAGTCGTAATAGCAACCTTAATTGTAATCTCGACAATAGTGCAACAAAAACCTAGCAACACCGCGGACATAGGTTTCTTGGAGGGGCCGAACCATGTAAACTCATCATGTTTTCTCTGTCTCTCATCCCCATTCTCCATTATTGATTTCTCTTTTCGTTGATTAGTCTAATATTTGTTGTCTCAATTTCTAGACATTAACAAATTAGCGCCGTCTGTGGGAACGTAATATTAAGCCATTGTGATTTTCACCCAAATCCATTCATTCAAATACCTAGCTGAGACAATCTAGAATGACGGATAATCCCAAGAGCATCCGCATGGTAGAAGTTCAGACAGTGTCCACCCCCACTGGGGCAGGCGATCTACACAGCATATTGATGAGCCTAGCCAAAGGGCAAGAAGCGATGCAAAAAAGTGTCAGGAAGTTGACACACACCCTCTAAGCGAGACCGGTGTAGGCCAATCCAAATGCCTTAGCCCATGGAACAGAGGTATCAAGGAGCGATGAGGGCTGACTTCCCCCAATGCCACACAAGGAGCGGAATCAAGAGTATCGCAGGCAAGCAATGGAGAATCCCAAGAGGTTATACCTGGGATCCTATGAAAACACCATCTATTCTCGACGAACCGGGCCACAGTGGGATAGGTCCTATCACCCCGGAACAACTTCCTCTATCCATTGACCTAGCAATTTTGACGACCAGTCATACTCTAAGGAGCGTCCTAGTGTGCTTGAAAGGTTGAGCAGGGGCTCAACATTTGATCGACTAGGCCCATGATGCAATCGCTAGCAAGCGGCAACGACATCACTTGACCACTCCTGGAGGAATAAACCAGGAAGATCCGTCACTAGGGGCTCTCATCGCTCTGTTAGAGCATCGGTTGAAGTCTAGTAGACTTCCAAGGAAGAGAGCTCAGACAAAAGCCGAGGATGAACAAAAAAATAATTAAAGTAAATACCCAAGGTGATAACCAACCATGGAAAGGATCCATCCAGCGTCTGGAGGACCTTCTGGGAGAGATGGCCAAGCCCAAGAATCCCTTGCAGAGGGATTTTACAAAAGAATCGCCCTTCGTCTCCTCTATCGTTGCATATCCCACTCCAGTGAAATTTAAGCCACCGATTATCACGCCAAAGTACGACGGGAAGACGGATCCTATTTTGCATATCGAACAGTACCAAGCCGCTACAGATATTTATTCTATCCCAAATTAGATGGCATGTTGAGCTTTCTCCAGCACTATAACCTGTTCTGCCCAAATCTAGTACAACAGCCTTCCCGGAGGGAAAATAAAAAAAATTCAGCAACTGGTCGACTAGTTTATTAGCAACTTTTGTTTTGGTACGAAACCTAAAAAATAAGTCGCCCATTTGCTAAGTGCTCGGCAAAGGGCTGACCAGAGCACTCGTGCTTATATCACCTGATTTAACACTAGGAAGATGGAAGTGGGGGATCACAACGAGCCAACTGCCATAATGGCTCTGATGAGCGGATTACGACCGAGGAAGCTATTTTGGGCGTTGGCAAAGGAGCCAACCAAGACTATTACGGAACTACTGTGACACCCCGCCTAATTAAATACCGGGTGATCAGTCCTTTATTAAATTATAATCAAGGTGAACGGTTGGTTCATTCTTAGCATCACTGTCGCAAAAATAACTTTTCCAATTTAAACACCCTAAATAATTAAGCTAAGTGTCAAAACCATTTTTTAGACATCAATTTCCAAATTTTATTTTAAAAAACAACATTTAAAACTTTACATAATTCATAGTTAAGGAATCACACAACAACTATACTGGAACATATAATCCAAACAATTAAACATCCAACTAATTAATTCCAACTTTAAAACTTAAAGGAAAACATCCTGACAATAATAAATCCCAAAGTATAAATACAGGAAATAAATGAATCACAATCTCCGATAAAACAACTGAATAATGAAGAAGGGCAACCCATGCCCAACGGAATAAATAGTGCTAGAAGTGGAATCAACAATGAGGTCGTCTAAGCAAGAGGCCTGCAACTTCCACCTAAGCTGCAGCGCGTTCCTTCCAAAGGATCCTATGCAAGACGCCCCTGTGGCTGGGCACTTGTAATATATACATATATATACAAGAGAGAAGAGAAAGTAGAAAACGGGTCAGAGCCCAATTTTAAAACAGCTTAAAATTAGTTTAGCAAGTATTTAAAATGCTTACCGGCCAATGCAACCAACATATTAGTTCGGCACTATCTTGAAAAATTCTCACCTCTCTTCTAATGTGCACACCTATCGCACTAATATTCTATACAGTTTAACTTATCTTATCTTAAATTACTCGTAAGGTTTCAAGTCGACAATTTCAAATGTTAAGGAGGTTAATTTTTTTATTTAACAGCACAATTCTCACATAAGCCTTATTTGATAATAAAGTTTCTCAATAATATATCATACTTTTCAAATACTTATTCCCTAGTTGAAATAATTATTCTTTTATTACATACCATAGTCACCGCAGGTAGTTCCCAAATTCCAGATTTAAATATATATATTAAATACTCATATAATATATATATATATATATATATATATATATATATATATTCAAACAGCACCCCACATAAAATCTATGGTGCAGGCATACTCTGTTATCCAGTCCCCGTATCACTCGTACTAAGGGAAATACTAGTTCGGAATCACTCTCGAACTGTACTTACACAATACACATACAAAATGAGGCGAAGCATAGTTCCAAGTCACTAAGAGGTCAGCACATACCCTCACGTCTCTTAGGACCGTCTGACTATCGATCTGATAGCCTGTACCAAGGATTCCTATGTTCTAGGGTACTAGTCAATATCCCCCATAAAGGTCCCATCGAGATAAGACTGTCCCAGCGCGGTAACCTTAGGGATAGCAAGTAGCGCGGGCATGATTTTTACACGTATATAATATATGCATAAACACAGTCATATATGTATACTACTATTCCCATATCAAATTTAGGTACACTCGCACGACCCATAATTATGATATTTATCCTTATTACTCATTATTTAGTTATCAAGTATAACGGTTTGTCTCTTATTTTAATTTGTGGGATTATTCCAACTTATTAAGTGACACTCGTGGATTCCTATCTTCCCAAGTGTAATTTCAGTAGGTACTCATTTATTTTACAACGTAACTTTCTTACGAGTCTCACCCTTTAACACATATTCCCATTGTCCCTTATATGTAAAACATCCCCGTGAAATGTTAGTCTCGTCTTACATTAAAGGTTCCATATTTTTAATACGTCCTACTAGTCTTCTTTATATCCCAAAATGTTCTAACATTAATATCCAAGAATGTCTAATCATTTAAGTTGGAACAACCTATAAAAAGGGGAATGTGAGTTATGCAGGAGGGGTCGATCGATCTATGGCAGATGTTCGATCGATCGAAGCATCGATCGATCAATACTCTAAGGTCGATCGATCGATCAAGCAGTTATGGCAAATCTGTAGAATTTCCAATTACGGGTTTTCCCTTCTAACATCATCCAAAACAATATATTTGACTACCAAATTCCCAATAATTCGTACTACAAGTATTATAACCTCAAATAAGTGATTTCCTACGTCAAGCATGCGGATTTTCATCATGAATAACGAATTAAAAGGGCATAATCCATAAAAACATCAAGAACCCTAATATTTCTTTTGTTTGGTTTCTTCCCATCCTTTTACCAGATTTCATACTCTTTAATTACTGTAATTTCGTGGTTCAACCTCTACATATGAATTGGGTTTTCGGAATACATCTATTACTCATACAACATGAGAATTCAAATCTCCAAATAGGTTTTTCTTTCACAAACACTAGTCTTAATCAATCCTAGGCTAATAATATTGGAGCATTAACTGAAATAGAGCAAGATAGATACTTGCCTGAGAATTTTTGGTTCAGATTTGTGGAGATTTTGGTGTGGTTGTGATTCTCATTGTAGGATCTAACGTTTGGTGGCGACGGCGGTGCAAACGGTGGAGTTCTTGGCCTAAAACTCCTTGGAAAACCTCTCATCTTCCTCTCCAATGGCCGTCTTTGGTTTATGGTGTTTCTAACCCTAGAAGGTGACTCTTACCATCTGATATTCCCTTAGAATTTTCGTGGGTTTTCAGTCCCAAAAATGTAAAATGTCCAAAACGCCCTCCCGGTGTGTTAATTAGGTCTAAAAATGCCCCGAGACCCAAACTAAACCCCCGGGTACATTATTTTGACTATCTCGACCCTTCCGGACACATTGACGCACTCAAAATGATCATACGGGTGACTTATAATTTATTTACTTTTAATAGTCCTAATTTAATCCCGACACGACACAAGCGCGTCCCGATAAATTTCCAAAATTACCAAATTAGATTCTCGTGATAATTTTTACTCATCATAAATACACCACTTACTTTACCCATAAGTAACTTATAACAAAATAATTACTAACTCTCATCACGCTAGTAAGTATTTAAATGATTTTTCGAATTATTATTAATTTAATATCTCTAATTAAATTTAATAAATCCCCAAAATTTCAAAGTCATAAAATACGGGGTATTACAACTACTTGCCAAAGCAAGGAAGATCATGAATGCTGAAGAGGCGATAGCGACCAAAGAATTCGGCAATTCTAAACCATCGGTCGGCAAAATCGCCAGTAAATAAGAATAGAAGGATAAAAAAGGCTGGCAAATCAAGAAAGTATGACGAGTACACGCCTCTCACAGTTGGCATCCACTACATCGTGGAGGAAATTAGAGAAATCAAAGACCTCAGATGGACAGGAAAATTGAAGATGTCAGTAAACAGGAGGGACAGAAGTAAGTACTACAAATTCCACAAGGACCATGATCATAAAACAAATAATTATATAGCTTTGAAGAATGACATCGAGGGGCTGATCAAGAGGGGAAAGTTATCCAAATATGTGGACGAAAATGGTCGATCAAATCCCGAAGAGAATAAATCTAGGAGATGATCAGAATCTCCCTGCAGGAGGGCGAACGACAAGAAGTGGGAGAGAGATAACAACTCATATGATGGCCCAGATCTCCTTAAAAAACCCAAAGAACCCGTGCACGATGTCGGTATGATATCTTTTGAATGCCACTTCATCGTAAGAGGAGGAGCTAGTCGGGGAGAAGACCCTGAAGAAATGAAAGCCTACTTGAATGAGGCCCAAACTTGTGTGCATACACAAATTAACCTGACAGCCAATTTGGAAAAATGACCCCCTAAGGTGAACAAAGATAAATTGATCGTCGGCTTTTCAAAAGACGACCTGCTTAGGGTATTGCATCTCCACGATGATCCTCTGGTCGTCACCATGGTCTTCTAAGAAGGTCAGGTGGCCAAGATTATAGTGGATAACAATATCTCCGCAGATGTTATGTTCTACAGCTGTTACAATAACTTGAAGCTTCAGGATGTCGAGCTAACACCTTATCACCGACCCTTAATTGGGTTTTCAGGTGGAAAGGTGTACCCACTGGGGATGGTGGAGATGGAAGTAGTGGTAAGAACTTAGCCAATCATCCGAACAGAGAAAATACGTTTCTTCATCCTCTATAAGAATATACTTTCATCCTACAACGTGATATTTGGCAGGATCGGCTTGAAGAAGTTTGAAGTTGTCCCATCTAAAAAGCATCAATGCTTGAAGTTCCCAACCCACTTCGAAGTGGTAATTGTCAAAGGCAATCATAAGGTAGCACGTGAGTGCTATTTCATCTCAACAGACCAAGAAGAAAAGAAGAAGTTGGCGACCACTTATCACATCAAAATTATCGATCCCCTAGACGAAGTAAAATTGGTCAATGGGCTGCTTACTGAAGAAATTAAAATAGTCCCAGTTGATGTCGATCATCCAGAACGAATGGTTCAAATCGGGTCATCCTTAAACCCACTTTTGAAGCAAGATCTCGTGGAATTCCTGCAGCAGCGCAAGAGCGTATTTGCATGGAGCTATTAAGACATGCCCAGCATAGATCCTTGACTTCATGGGCCATAAGTTAAATGTGATGAAAGTAGCCAAGCCGGTTAAATAAAAATGGGGGGGTTTAACATCGATAAGAACCTTGTCGTCCAGGAAGAGGTCCAAAAACTGCAGAAATCTAACTTCATCGACGACGTCAAATATTCGGAATGGTTGGCTAATGTGGTTATGGTGCGCAAAAAGAATGACAAATAGGGGACGTGCATCGATTTTATCGATCTGAATAGGGCATATCTAAAAATTTATTTTTCGCTGCCACGGATTGACGAGTTGGTCGACGCCACTATGGGCCATGAGCTTCTCAACTTCATGGACACCTACTCCGGCTACAACCACATCAAGATAGAGCCTTTCGATAGGTAAAAGACGTTCTTTATAACCCACAGAGGTACTTACTGTTATAATATTATGCCATTTGGTCTTAAAAATGCAGGGGCCAACTACCAACGACTGGTGAACAAAGTCTTTGAAGACCAAATCGGGGTCGACATGGAGGTTTACGTGGACGATATGCTCACTAAGATAAAGGTAGTCGTCGACCACATTAAAAACCTGGGGCAGACCTTTGACAAGCTGGAGAAGTACCACGAAATGCATCTTTGGGGTAAATGAGGGCATGTTCCTAGGTTTTAGCGTCAATCCACGGGGTATTGAAGCCAACCCAAACAAGATCCAGGCTCTGCTCAACATGAAATCTCTCGCAATAAAAAAGGATGTGCAAAGGCTAACATGGAGAGTGGCTGCGCTTAACAGGTTCATTTCTAGGGCTTCCAATAAGTGCTTGCCCTTCTTCAAAGTGTTAAGGAATTCGTTCAAATGGAATGAAGAATGTGAAAAAGATTTTATAGAGTTAAAGTGTTATATGAGTTCCCCACCTCTCCTATCGCACCCGTCATTGGAGATAAACTCTACATATACCTCGCAATGTCCGAATCAGTTGTTAGTTCGGCACTAGTGAGACAGAAGGAAGGGGTCCAAAAACCAGTTTACTATACTAGCAGAGCGTATCAAGGAGATGAAGCTCGATACCCGTGAATGCAGAAATTAGCATTGGCGCTGAGAGAAGCTTCACGAAGGATGAAGCCGTTGATTGAGTGTGAAAAGTAGCATCGTGTCAAAACGTTAATCGTTGTTTTAGTTTCACCTCCTTAATACCAAAAAAACTAAACTTATTACTACACTCTATTAAGGGAATATCGCGGCCAAGTTCGGGTATCAAAAATCCGCAGAGACGAGTTGCTAGAATTTACTCGATTTAATACTTCTCAATAAAAGTGTAAAAGGTAATATTAACAAAAAGGAAAAGATAACTAAATGAAAAGGTTATACTAGGCGAGTGTATTTAAACTACATTAACAAAGCGAATAAAAACTAAAGGTTGCGCTGAATATCCCTCACCCCGAGTTAATTGGTATAAATGGTTATATGGGTTCACGGGTTATTAAGATTGCATCTTGTTTCGTCAAATAATAAAATCAAGGGTTGTCACGCCCCTAAATCCGTATAAAAGCCTACTAAGATTTTGACGTCAACAAATACCCCAGAAATTATGCATGCAAGATCATAAATACGGAGCATACGTGATATACCCCTTTAAATCTCCTATGCGTAATAACTAGGACAACCCAATCGAAATAAACCCGTGAAATGCCATCACCAAAGCAAAGCAACCATTCAACCTTATATGAGTTCAATCCAACACAACTTAGATTAAACTAGCCACTACACATAATTAAAAGTATTAATTAAACTAACTAATTAATTAAACAACAACTAATTAAATTAACACTACAAATTAAACTAAGCTTGAAAATAAATGGAAAGCATAAAAAACTAGGGCACAAAGCATAAAAGAAAGAGATAAGACAATGAATAGTGTCCACTTGCGTTAATGGGTGTCAAACCACCATGAAAATGGAGGAGATGGGGTTTTCTCCAACAAAACCCCCCAAAGGCACTAACCCTAGGAGAGAGAAGCTCTCAAAAATCTACCTAAAAACTAACTAAAATGAGGATATCCACAAAAATAAACTAAAGCTGCTATTTATACTAAGTTACATAAAAGAAATAAAGAAAAAGAAAATAAAAATAGAAATAGAAAAGGGGACAAAAACAGATCCGCGATCGACCGCGATCAAACCGGTAGACCACGTGAACAGGGGAAGGGCACACTGCCTAGGCTCAAGGCCAAAAATTGAAACACCAGTCGACCTGTGGGACGAGGTCGATCGATCGCGCCTACTGGAGCTCGAGACCTTCCACGCTGCAATCACAAATGGCAACCCACCAAAGCTGTCTTCCTTGCTACGAAACTACCATGGCCAATGCTGTCCCAAGTCGAGACCAGCATTGTACGGACCTGCTGCAAATCCATGGGTGATAAAACCCGTCTCCATTGTTGCTATTAAGGGCCAAAAGTCAAAACCCCCATATGGGTGCACCCAAAAACCTTGCTAACGACGACTAACAATCCCATCATACGCGTGGGCAAAAAACTCGAGCTTCAATTTCAGACGAAAGGCTCCAATTTTAGACAAAACCAAAACTCGAGCCAAACCCGAGCAAAACCCAAAGTCACCATTTCTGAATTTGGTGGTTTGCTGCAAATGAAAGAGAAAGGGACATGGAAGGAATTAAATAGAATGTTAGTATATAAATAAAATAGTAATAAAAGAATATCTTATATTTCTTCCCCGATTAAAGATCCGTGTTTTCTTCATTCGGACTCCGATTTGAGCATCGTTCGCTGCTACGCGAAGCTTGACCTGATAGGTACAACTTCCGTTAGACTTTGATCAAAAATACAAAAGTGTAAAATTACTAAATTGCCCCTGAACGTGCGAGCTTCGACGAATCTTTACCGAAACACGACGAAACTTCATACTTAGCACTTTAATACCTACAAACACTCAATAATACCTCAAATAACATGTTAGCATATAAAATGGAGGTTGTCTGGTTAATGAGCATAATAATAGGAATTAAATTAGTCGAGGGGCCTAAAATGTATAAGTTCGAGGGTAATTAAATGCATGATTCGATACGAATCACACCACCTAACTTACCCATTGCTAGTCCATAGTAATTAAATTCAAAGTAAGAAGAACTATAAGAAAATCGCAAAACAAGATATATATACAAAAGAGATAAAAGCCACTTTCGCGGGCGAACGATTGCATTTAGCGTATGCAATAATCCGTTAAACCCATAAGTTACCCTAGTGGACGAGTGTCGTCTCGTGAGGGTTTTCAGGGATGAAACCCACAAACATCATACGATTTCCTCAAAATAGTCCAACACAACATGTGACAAACTCAAAAATACGAAAAAGATTCCATACACACTATTAGCACAGTGATTGAATTCACACAAAAGTTCGTATTATTAACATTATAGAATGAATTTCATTGAATTGAAACCTTAAAATGTGGGAGGGGAGCGAGCACATGCAAAGTATGATTTGGCCAAAACTTAAATAAATCGGATAACAAACATTAAGGCGTGCATATAAGTCAATCCTCACCGGGCATTACGCTCAACAAATAAAATTACTATGAAATGAGAGGCAATACACAGGACATGCGGTCATAAAGAGCAAATGTAAATGGAAACTAGGCCGCGCACAGTCACAAATGAAGAACGATATATATAAAATAAAAACTTGCAATCTCAATGAAAGGATGTCGCTCATTAAAGGAGGCGAAATGTATTTTCACAGATTATCAAAACCATTTAAACTTTTAAATTAAATTAAACTAGCATCGCATAGGACTTTAGAGGGTTGTAATGTAGGTTTGGGGTTAAAGGTATGAAAGGAAGGAAATATGTACGGATTCGAAGTGTTCGGGGATGAAAAATCGGGGTAATGGGAAATGCGGGAAATTCCAAAATTTGGAAAATAACATCCATAAAAGGCATTGAATATAATAAATGGGGAGAGTAAACAAAGCTTATTTTACACTATAAACATCAAATACAAATTTCTCTTTCTTTTGTTTTCTTCTTTTTCTCACTTTTTCTTTTGTTTTCTTTTGTTTTCTTTCTTTCTCTTTTTCATATCTTTTTCACTTCTTTCTATTCTTTACTTTTATCACTCTCACGTGCTTAATTGCAACCACAAGACAATAACATCATTCAATCCTAAGTATCATTCCAAACAAAGGTACGGAAGGTAATATATGGATTAAAAATCCAATACGGAGTTGGTTATGGGATTTTGGGTAATGAAACAAAAGGCTATATTTAGGTTCAAAGGGGTTGACGAGGGAAAAAATTTAAGGTGAGGTCAAGGTCAATATGGGTGATATAACAAAAATGGCCTATGATCATTTTCTAAAGTTTACGCAATTATCGAGTCAAAGAAAACTTTGAAAATCATGCTCAAGTAATACATTTTAAATATAAACTCAATTAATGAACGATCAATGAAAGAATAGTGAGATTACCAATGGCTGTAACGGTTTCAAAGAGAAAACAATAGTGTATAAACACTCACAAATGAAGAAAATCCCAAATCTCACTCGGTGTAAGTGTATACAATGCAATAAAAGATTATCGAGTTATAAAAATCTTAAAACAAATCAATAAAGCAAGAAAAGTGTATGTGCTCATGGGATTAAAGTTTAATTCGTGAAATTATACATAATATCAATATTTGAGGAATAAAGTCTAATAACTTCTAAAATCGAGAACATCCATCATTAAATTATCTATTGGATCGGGCAGTTACTGAAATTTATCATCAGGGACCAAGGTAAAATGCCCAACAAAGGAGAAAAAAAATCTTTTTGAAATTTTTAATTTTTTAAAATGAAAAGCATGATTGGAAAGAACATACAATCAAATCAAAGAAACTAACAATGAATGGGTAGAATATCCCAAACGCCCTAACTTAAAATCTGACATTGTCCTCAATATGAATTAAGAACCAAGTTAAAGAGAGGAAAAGAGCGATATTACCCAAAATGGAGCAATCTCGTGAAAGTAAAAGTCCAATGATTCAACAAAACATGTTAGTACCAAACATAGCAAAAAACAAATAACAAAAACTTAACTAACAACACTAAACAATGAGTAAAAGAATAAAGAAAAATAAGAAAAATAAAAATAATTATTTACAACCTATAATTTTAACTTCTAACTAACTATACACTAGAAGTTGAAAATTTTGAGGGTTCACCCAAAATACAATTTGACTTTGAGGGACAATAAGTGTACGCTCGCTTGAAAGCATGCCTTCCAAAAAATAGGAATTTCGTTTAAACAACGGAAGGCATGTGTAAGGCGGAAGAAATGAACCATCCCCAATTAAAATTTTTGGAGAGAGGATGGGGATTTGGATAAAATGGTGAAAAGTACACATGGGGGCCAAGAAAAAAAAATTATCTCCCAAATATTTTAAAATTGGAATGGGAGGTGGCGCACATGGAGGCAAAGATGCCTTCATGGAAGGTAACTCGAGCAAGTACTCATCATCGGTGAAAAGGTTTAACACTTTAAAGTTTAAAACCGATTCATCGGGTACTACCGTCGATGTGATAATATAGAATAAAGATGGGGAGGAAAGAAATTCAAACTCAAGAGATGAGTCATCATCGCTGAAGATTGAGTTTCGAAGGAAATAAGATCATTTTCAATGAAATATTCTTCTTTGGGGATCAAAGAAGAAATCATCTCATTACAAATGCATATTACATCCATTTCATCCTCACTTTCATTCTCTACTATAACATGGGCCAAGTGAGGGATGGTTTGTTCCAAAGTAGGCAATAATTCCTTATTTGGTTCAAAACATTCCTCGACTTCAAAAGTCTCAGAAGAAAAATCGTCTTCGGATTCAAATAATAAATCCAATTCATGCTCCCACAAACGATTTTCTTCCCGATAACGATTTTCAATTTTCTCATTTTCAAGCAAGTGCAAACCCTAGCCGAAAGTCATAGGCCGAGGCGCGGATTTTTGCAAATGAGAACTTTGAAAATTATCATCGGAACTATACTCAAAATCATTATTATAAGAATTTTGAAAGCTAATGCATGTAGTTTAAACATTCTTATTATAAGGAATTAGAGGCCCAAAATCGTTCCAATCATCCTCAAAATACACGCACTCCAAAGCTTGACTTTCGTTATACTCACCCGAAGATATTTAGAATTTGCAATTTTTTGGGTCTTTAAGTATTCACCAAAAGTCATAGGGGTACGGGGATTTTGAAAATAATCATTACAATTATCGAAAAAATTGGAATAAGACATGCTTACCCCAAAAATAGCTCAAGAAAACAAATTTCACAAAGAACGGTGTGCGGTCAAAAAAATTGAAGTGTTTCTTGGCGTTCAAATATAGAAGTCCTACAAAAATAGTTAACAAAGAATACAAATAGAAAGAAAATACTACGAAATATTTAATCAAATAAATTCTAAAATAAACTCATCCCTAGCAATGGCGCCATTTTGATCAAGCAAGTTGTCGGGATCAAAGCACTACATCAATTCAGATTCAAAGAAAATCATCCCCAGCAACGGCACCATTTTGATCGAGGGTGAAAACTAGCATCGTGTGAAAACTCTAATCGTTGTTTTCGTTTCACCTCCTCAAAATAAAAATAAAAATAAAATTATGACTACACTCTTTTAAAGGAGTATAGCGGCCAAGTCCGGGTATCGAAAATCCACAGAGACGAGTTGCTAGAATTTACTCGATTTAATACTGCTCAATAAAAGTGTAAAAGGTAATGTTAAAAAAAAGAAAAGGATATGCTAGGCGAGCGTATTTAAACTATGTTAACAAAGCAAATAAAAACTAAAGGTTTCACTGGATATCCCTCACCCCGAGTTAATTGGTATAAATGGTTACATGGGTTCACAAGTTATTAAGATTGTGTCTCGTTTTGTCAATTAATTAAATCAAGGTTTGTCACACCCTTAAATTCGCATAAAAGCCTACTAAGATTTTGGCGTCAATAAATACTCTGGAAATTACACATGCAAGGTCGTAAATACGGAACAAACGTGATATACCCCGTTAAATCTCCTAGGCATAATAACTAGGACAACCCAATCGAAATAAACCCGTGAAATGCCATCACCAAAGTAAAGCAACCATTCAACCTTAGGTGAGTTCAATCCAACACAACCTACATTAAACTAACCACTACACATAATTAAAACTATTAATTAAACTAACTAATTAATTAAACAACAACTAATTTAATTAACACTACAAATTAAACTAGGCTTGAAAATAAATGGAAAGCGTGAAAAACTAGGGCAAAAAGCATAAAAGAAAGAGATAAGACAATAAATAGTATCCACTTACATTAATGGGTGTCAAACCACCAAGAAAATGGAGGAGATGGGGTTATCTCCAACAAAACCCCCAAAATGCACTAACCCTAGGAGAGAGAAGCTCTATAAAATCTGCCTAAAAACTAACTAAAATGAGGATCTCCACAAAAATAAACTAAACTTGCTATTTATACTAAGTTACATAAAAGAAATAAAGAAAAAGGAAAAAGAAAAAAGAAAAGAAAAAGGGGATAAGTCTTAATTAAGAAATAAAAGAAAAAAAGAAAAAAGAAATAAAAATAGAAAAGGGGGCTATAGATGTCTCAGGCAAAAACAGATCAGTGGTCGACCGCGATCAAACCGGTCGACCGCGTTAATAGGGTAAAGGCACACTGCCAAGGCTCAACGCTAAAAATTGAAACATCGGTCGATCGATGGGACAAGGCCAGTCGATCGCGCCTGCTGGAGATCAAGACCTGGCACACTGCAATCGCAAATGGATGCCCACCAAAGCTATCTTCCTTGCTACGAAACTGCCATGGCCAATGTTGTCCCAAGCCGAGACCAGCACTGTACGGACCTGCTGGAAATTCATGGGTGATAAAACCCGTCTCCATTGTTGCTATCAAGGGCCAAAAGCCAAGCCCCCCATATGGGTGCACCCAAAAACCATGCCAACCACCACTAACAATCCCACCGTGCTTGTGGGCAAAAACTCGAGCTTCAATTTCGGACAAAAGGCTCTAATTTCAGACAAAACCAAAACTCGAGCCAATCCCGAGCAAAAGCCAAAATCGCCATTTCTGAATTTGGAGGTTTGCTGCAAATGAAAGAGAAAGGGACATGGAGGGAATTATATAGAATGTTAGTATATAAATAAAATAATTTCTTATATTTCTTCCCCGATTATATATCCGTGTTTTGGTTGTTCGAACTTCGATTTAAGCACAGTTCACGGCCACACGAAGCTTGACCCGAGGGCTACAACTTCCGTGAAGACTTTGGTCAAAAATACCAAAGTGTGAAATTACTTAATTGCCCCTGAACGTGCAAACTTCGACGAATCTTTACCGGAACACGATGAAAATTCATACGTAGCACTTTAATACCTACAAACACTCAACCTCAAATAATATGTTAGCATATAAAACGGAGGTTTTTTGGTTAATGTGCTTAATAATAGGAATTAAAGTACCTGAGGGGCCTAAAATGCATAAGTTCAAGGGTAATTAAATGCATGATCCTATACGAATCAGCCGTACTTCTAGGCCCACACCATTGTGATCTATATAGATCTGCCTTTACGGGAAGTCCTATATAAACCAGAGAAATTTGGGTGGCTCATGGCTTGGGGGGTTGAACTGGATGAGTGCGATATACAGTACAAACCTAGGACTACAATAAAAGGGCAGGTGTTAGCCGATTTCATTATTGAGTTCACCTACGAGGAGAAGTCGTCAGAACAGACTCCCCAGAGAGAGAGTTCGATCCTTAATGACGAGCAGCCCCCCCCCTCCCGGAGGCAACACTAATTCCTAATAGCATTGAGCAGACTCCCGTGGGAGAGATCTCCCTCAAAGAGGTCAAGGGAAAATATGACGAGTCCCATAAAAATCTTTTAAAGTTTGTCAAAATTAAAGAAGAAGATTTTGACCAAGACAGCGTTATCTAGAAGTTATATGTTGATGGATCATCTTGTTTGTCAGGAAGTGGTGCGGGCATTATCATCACCACGCGTGACGAAATAGATGTAGAATACGTTCTGCATTTTTAATTTGAAGCTTCCAATTATGAAACAGAATATTAAGCTCTGATTGTTGGGCTAAGCTTAGCTTCATCCATGGGAGCCAACCACATTTTGGCACATAGTGACTCCAAGCTAGTTGTCAACCAGGTGCTGGAGGTCTATAAAACTAAGGAAGAGTCCATGGAAAAATAATTAACCATTGTAAAACAAAGGTTCATAGAAGCGAAGATAGTACAGATCCCCGGGTTGGAGAACATTCGAGCAGACACCCTGGTTAGGCTATCCTCGACGACCAGAACATCTTTGAGAAGGATAGTACTAATTGAAGTATTAACGCATCGGAGCACGGAGGAGAATAGCCTGAAAATAATTAAGGTGAATTTAGGGCCATCATGGATGGACCCCATACGGGCGTATATCGAAGTTGGCGAACTCCCCACCAATTCGAATGAAGGTAGAAAGCTACGTTACAAGACAACCCAGTACATGATGGAAACAGGAGTACTATATAGAAGAGGGTACACTATCTCACTATTGAGATGTGTTCACCCGATGGAAGTTAATATGCTTATTAAAGAGTTGTATGAAGGATGTTGTGGAGCCCATTCCGTCGAAAGGTCATTGGTTAAGCGTATAGCGACTCAAAGGTATTATTTGTTGACCATGAAGGCTAACTACGTCAATTATGCAAAGAAATGTGAAAAATATAGAAGTTCGTAAAGATCCACCATTCCCCTGGGGACCCATTGACGCCAATCGTATCACTGTGGCCATTAGCGATGTGGGGAATCGATCTGGTCGACCCATTATCGAGGATGAAAAGGCGATACAAATACCTAGTGGTAGTAGTGGACTACTTTACGAAGTGGGTGGAGGTCGAACCCCTGGTAGAAATTCCATTCGAATGGGTATTCTAATTTATTTGGAAGATGACCATATGCCGCAACGGCATGCCCTTCGCATTCATCATGGACCATGGTACACAGTTGATAACCAGGATTTTGAAGACTACTGCACTAGATCGAACATCCAGAAACTGAACTTCGCACCGGGGCATCCACAATGCAATGGCCAAACTAAGGTCACCAACAGGAAACTCTTAGATGGGATTAAGAAGAGACTAGATGACGCAAAATGAAATTGGATCAATGAACTCCATAGTGTGCTCTAGGCATACAAAACCACACCAGGAACAACTACCGGAGAAACGCCGTATATTCTCTCCTTTGGCACTGAAGCGGTTGTCCCTATTAAAATAGGACTCCTCAGCCACAGAGTCTTAAATTTTGATTCCCTGAGAAGTGATCTGACAAGGAGACTAGATCTTGATTTATTGGAAGAGGTTAGAGAGAATACAACGCTACGGTTGGCAGCCTATCAACAAAAGGGTCGCACGTTAATACAACTGTCGTGTGTAGCCAAGCATATTGAATGAGGGGGACTACATCCCTAATAAGCTGATATAAAAGAACAAAAATATCGATCCCAATTGGTACGGGACTTACCGAGTAACTAGTATCGTAAGTCCCTAACTTACCACATTGAAATTCTGGAGAGAGAGCAGTTCAAGAACCCCTGGAATTTAGAACACCTCAGGAAATATTATAAGTAATGTTTTAGTCATTTTGTTTATGTAGTTTGCACTATCTCAATAAAGAAAATTATGTTTTCATCCCTCATTTTATTATTTTCTTTCCAGTATAAGATATAGTGAGATATATGCAAATATATCTAATTACGTAAACATCATTGTTCTGCCAAAAATGACAGACTCCGAACAGAAATACTTGCCCCTTGTGCAAACTTATTATCATAAGTTTAAAAACATAGAGCTTGGCTAAACCCTTGTACGACCTCATAGGTCACGAACAAGGTGGTCGGCCAAAAGACTGTAGACCTCATAGGTCGCAAACAGTTGAACTTGTAAAAACTTATTCTCACAAGTTTACCAAACCTTTTTACGACCTCGCTGGTCGCGAATGAGGTGGTCATCCAAGAGACTCTACGACCTCATAGTTCACGAACAGTTCAACTTGTACAAACTTATTCTCGTAGGTTTACGAACAAGGTGATCGGCCAAAAAACTCTGTACGACCTTTCGGGTTGGGAACAGAATGACAACATATATTATTTAAAGGAATAAAGTTCTATCATTCTCAAAAAGCATCTAGCAATAAAATATATGCAAGAAGATTGATAAGCCACATTTAAATAAAGAGATATTGATGCAACCAACAAAAATAGTTTCATACATATTGTGCTAAAAATATAAAACCATAACTCGACAAATACAAGGTAACATAAGAAAAAGATCAACAGTAGTTCAATCAAGCATGAATGGGCGCAAAACCATCAGCTGAAGGTTCACTATTATCTACACCGGCTAAGACCGTAGCCTCTTCATCATACTTGTTAATATCTAAATTTGATAATTGATCTTACAATACCAAATTTATTATCACAGATAAATTATGAGAGAAAAATAACAAGACACAAAAGTTTTTAAGTGGTTCGGCTATAAGGAAAGCCTACGTCCACTGTGGTTGTATTATTGTTGATGATTATAGAAAAATAGGTATCCTTATAAGAATGACCTTGTAATTTTCCCTCATGCCTTTTGTGAAAGGCATACAATGTATTTATAGTGACCCAAAGATCAAGGGTTGGAATGCCTTTATATTTAAGCATTTACACCCATACATAATGCATGTGATGGTTGATAGTCTTGAGCACGTGTAAAATGACCCTTGATTATCTCCCATACGGTAATTATTTATTTACTTTGATGCTTTATATTCTCTAGGTTGGTCGGCCTGTTAGTCGACCAAGTCACTGTTGACTATGACTGTTGCCACGTAAGGAGAGAAATGTCCATTTCTAATTAGTCCATGTAGATGGATAATTTATGGCATCAACAGAAGCCCCCAATGATTTATTCTTGATATTTTTTTTGAAAGGATGGAGTATGAGCCCTGCACAATTTAGCGGCATTCTTTCGTAGCTTTAGTTGGTGGTCGACTGTAAAAAATTTCCATGGCTTGATCACGTAATGGCAATTTTGTGAATAATGTAAAGTTTAGCAAACTGCCAAAGGGTATATCGGTATTTTCTCATCTTTGGAGTTGTGCAGGCGTCATAATATCAATCGTCAATACAGTTAATCATTACTGTCATCATTTTCTAGGCAAGCTATAAGTGACGAGATTTTTTTTCGATTTCTGTACCATAAATTTTCAAACTTCGAACTCTCTTTCGTCTCCAAGTTATCTTTTTGCATCCATCTTCACCATCGTTCTTGCTTTCGTCATCACTTTCTCTATAAGCTTTCTTCCTCCCTTTTCTTTGTTTTCTTTCTTTACTTTAAACATGGTGTACATCGTTCATCGGGATTCTTTAAAAGATTTTAAGTGGGAAATAAATATCCCCGAATGGGTATATTTAGAAATGGTTGTTCCTCTAGTTGACATTTTATCACTAGCTGAAGGTCACTGGATTACCTCTTTGTTCATGGTTGAATGCGGTGTTACTTTCCCTCCCAATCATTTTTTCCTTGAGTTTTATCAATATTTTGATGTTGTTCCTGCCAAAGTAGCCCCTAATACATGGAGGTTGGTGAATGGGATTCACAGGCTTAATCAGATTTATGGGACCCATATTGGTATTCCTGAATTGATGTTCTGCTATAAATGGGGCACTACCAGTGACAATACATACTATTTGAAGACCAGGTTTGCTGATAGAGCATTGGTAGTCAATCTGCAGAACTCTAACAAAGATTACTTTGATTACGGGGTAATTGTTAAGAACTGGCAGCATACTCCTCTCCAAAGAGGAGAAGTGTATGATGGTCCTCAGTGTCCCCAAAAGCGACAAGGCATAGGTTATAGAAATTTTATTTTTATTTTTCTGCTGGTTAGTTAATCGATGATATGCCGACTAACACTTTTATCTTATTTTTGTGAAGTTGATAGTAAGAAAAAGTGTCCTAATGAGAGGGATATCAAACTTGACGAACTTAAATTCCTGTGGGCCATTAATCAAAGGGTTGGTGAGGAACACCTAAGATCAACCTCCTATTTTCTAAATTATAGGAGCTACATTACTTCATTTGTTACTAGGCCAATTATTGAGTACCTTCAGTTCCTATTAATTTAGAAGAAGAGCCAATTCCGACCTCTTCAATTGAGGAGTCTGTTGGAGTTGAGAAGGATTTGGGGACTTTTTATTCGTTTGAATTTTTGGACATCTCTACTATTCCTACTTCACCACTAGCATGCATGGGTAAGAGGAAAATCCTTACTTTGATGAATGGGGCACTTTCTCCTTTTGCCAAGAAGAATACGGAGAAAACTATTGCTGCTAATGTCCAGAAGTCCAAGGTAACTGAGAAGGTACCTCAGGTTATTGGTATTGAGAAAGTTGACATTGTTGCACCTTAATATAAGAGGTTGAGAAAAGGTTTGTCTGACAAACAGACCAAGAAGAATACTGCCGACCAGCAAGAATTGGTTAAGAAAATCTAAACTTACATATTTATTATTGGGTCATCTTCTATATCTGTTAATTCTGGTCTGGCAAGAGGGTTGATAGAAGTTGGGACTCTTCCAGCTGATAGGGTAGCTAATGTTCCCTTGCCCCGATCAAGATTGTTTGAGAGAGATTTCCAGAATCTGGCTTTGGTAACCCTTTTTTCTTCATTACTTGTCTTTACTGTCTTATTTTCTCCTTTGCTGACGTGATATCTTTTCCTTTTGTAGTTTCTAGTGTATTTTACTCAACTGATGGAGAGAGATAATCAAATGAGTTTATCCTCAGGTGAAGTTGAAGAGGCCTTTGAAGGTCGAAGGAAATTTTTGGAAGCTTCCCGATAAACTTTGGAGATAAAGAAAAAAGCTTAGAAAGAAGAGTTAAAGAAGGCCAACGATAGGGCCAATGCTGCTGAGAGCAAATTGAAGATTGCTGAGGCTAGTCTGACAGTTGCAGAGAATAGGGCCAAGGGGGTCGAGGATAAATTATTAAAAAATCAGACTCTTCTTTTGTCTACCGAGGAGAAGCTAAAAGGTTCTTGTTGTAGAGAAGGCCAAGTGTAAGAACATAAAGGAAACTTATTTTGATAAAGGTTGGTAGAGGGCACTATTAGATGCTTTATCACAGATTGATTATGCCAAGAAAAAATCATTCAAGTATGGTTAGTCAGAGGCATTTAAGGAAGTTGGTACTACTGAAGATTCTGAGTTGTTCTAGAAGCATAATCCAGGAGATTTTCCAAACTTGTAGGAAGAGTTTGATAATGAAGAAGACTTAGGGGAATCTTCCATACAACCTATTGGGTTTACCCTGGGACCAATTGGTGAAGTTGGCATTCCCGTCGAGTTGCCTCCTGAAGTTGATGTTCAGAATAAGGAGAAGCTCTAGCTCCTTTGTTGTCTATTTTACTTTTTTGTAAGATTCTTATTCTTTCTTCTATGTCTTATAATAGGAATGTCTCTTTGTAATCCATTTCCTTTATCAACAAAAAGATCTTCTTTTTTACTAAGTGCATTTCATTTGCCATATTTGTGTTTCCTTTGCTTGGTTGAAGTTATTCTTCTTGGGTACTTTTGCTCGGCACCAATCTTTATATTCCTACACTTGTAATCCTTAATTTTATGCTAGGAAAAAGGCTACGATTTCCACTAAATTCGACCTGCTTAGGCGGAGTGAAAACCTTTTAGAAGTTGGACATATTCCTATGTCTGAAGAGGATTTGGCTGGTTTGCTCGGCCCAGATGCATCTGACCAATCCAAGGAGTTATATATTCATCTTCATTGTTTGGGACAGGGCTATAGCCAATAATGTTGCTTACTATAAAATAATAGAGCAACTGTAAGAAGATTACAATCATCCAAAGCTCTACTTCATGTTAATTATGAAGCCAAATATAAGGCTCTGAGTGAAGGATGCGATTTTAATAAAAAACTTAAAGAGTATACCTCCATGTATAGAAGGAATTCTTATTAAATCGAGAAGTTGAAGAAGCTCGAGAAGTAGGCAAATTACTTAAAGAGGAGAATAATTGCCTAAAAAATGAGCTAGACAGCTTGAAGAAATCGTCTGAATTGTTGCCAAGTAAAGGAGATTCCTTTTTAGAGCTTGAGAACACAAGACTGTTGGAAGTGTTGCATAAGACAAAAGACTGCACCTTGGCAAATTTCTAGGCAAATGACTGTTGTTCGACCAACGATTGATGGAGAAATAACTAATAAAATCCTAGTCAACCAAGTTGCCCAATTATAATCAAAAAATAAGGCTATTACTGACCTGTGTTCCCAGCTGAAGACCAAAGATACTACCATTCATGACCATGCAGCTCAATTGGCAGCCAAGGACAATGTCATCAAGAAACTTTAAAACTATATGGAGAGGTTGACCTTTCAATTCCATAAATAGCCCAGGGAAGTATGGATGGAAGGATAATGAGGCCTTAAGACACATGGATGAACACCTTGCCTAATCGTGAGGGCTATAAATTAGGGTGGACTAATGTGTTGACTTTGTTGAAATATAACCAGAACAGTGCTTTGTGGCATTGGAATGACCCTGGCTTCTTGGATTGTGACAAGCCTCCATTCAAGTTGGATAAAACATGGATTCCTCCTGATGTCATTCCTCAATGTCTGATAATTAAGTACCTGGGGGATTATGGTCTTCATGGTGAGCATGAAATAGTATGTCCTCCTCATTTGATCAACAGGCCAAGCAGCTGCACATTACACCCAAAATAATAATTTGTCACACCTTGATATTAAAAATCTAGCATGGTTTAAAACCGTGTCAAATTCTAGCACGGTTTAATGATAATATGGCACACTTTAAAATCGTGCCAAATTTTAGCACTGTTTAAGTGTGTGCCAAAATAGAGTACACTTGGAGTAAAATATAAAAACCCTACAAAAATTAGTCCTCATATTTTTTTTGTCTCCCGCCTTCTCTCCTCCCTCACTTTGAGGTCTCCCGCTTCCTCTCTCTCTCACACACACTCTTTCTCTCTCCCTATCTCTCTCACACACATTTGCCCTCTTTACAAACTCTAACTCCAGCCTTCCATGTTGCCGCCTTCCAAATCCACAACAATCAGAGGATTTTGACGACAGGTTATCGCAATTGTGGCCGAGGTCGAGGATTTTGATGACAGGGATGCCTTCAGGATGAGGACGAGGAGGCTTCAGCTCCATAATAATGATGACGATTGGGAGCCGATTAGAGCGTTGAAGACGAGGTTCAGCCGTTTGGAGAGGAGTCAGTTTGTAAAGGAACTCAAATCTAGTTTAGTATGTGCATTTATCTCTTCTACTTCTTAATATTGTTTGCTTCTCTGGAGAGATTAATTGTTATTTTTGCAGTTAACAACAACACTGGAAAATTGAGAGGTACAATAGTGATTGTTTTCAAAAAATTAAGAGGTGTACTGTTATGCTGTATTGTGAAAGTACCTCTCAATCAGAACAAACAATTCAAGGCAACCTAAATTAGAGGAACTGAATACTAAATATGTTACGACTTTAATTAGACTTAAAAGAGGTATTATTCAGTAAAAAACCAAACATATTCAGAATATTAGTTTTGGTTTGGACCTTAGCTGTGTAATTGATGTTTAGTTATGATTTGTCAATAAAATGTTTTTTCCTCCATTGAGGGGTTTTGTTAAAAGACAAGTTGTGTGTGAAGACTCTAAAGATATGTTTTTTCCTGAGATTAATTGTAAAGTTGATTGATAATTATATAATATATCCCTTGCTTTGTTTTGTGGACTTAAATGACTTATAGTTGATGCTGAGTATTGATTTTAACAATCAGTGCAGAATTTCATTTTTTTGTTTTAAAATCAGTACTTCACATATTAAGTTTGTCAATAAAATGCATCTCCTCCATTAAAATTCTCTCAATAAAGTAGAAATATTTTCTACGCAAAAAAAAAAAGTTTTGGGTGTGAAGAATGGAGAGATACTTTTCATGAAACTAAGAGGAGGGAGTAAGATGAAAGTGTCTCTCATGTTCATGATTAAACATCCAATTAATTCAATTAAGCATATAGAGTTGCATAATCTCAAAGTCACATACATAATATTTAATATGAAATATCTTTTTAGAGAATTTTTTTTCTAATCAATGAAGTTAAAAAAATACTTATTATTATTGTTGATGTAAAAAATTAGATTACTCTAATTATTCAATAACAGATAAATAAATGAGACAAAAGATTTTAAAGTGGTTCAGCCTTATTTGAATGGCCTACATCCACTGTTATGTTATTGCTGAGTGTTTGGGAATTCTCGATTACAAGTGCTATCAAGAAATTCCGGTCCCTTTGAATGAGGGTGATACAAGGTATTTATATCCCTTAGACTGTACATGAAAGGGTGATATATTAAATGATATATATATGAAAGGATAACTCATTTAATGCTCTTCAAGAGTGTGTGTCAAGATGATAAGCATTCAATGAATAGTTGAACTGTTGATTATCTGGCAATCAATGCTGTGGTCGAGATGCAGCTCGAACCGCCTTAGTTGCTCATCGTCTAAGAGTTCCTCGGAGCACTGGAGTTCCTCAGAGGACAAGAGTTCCTCGGAGGGCTGGTGTTCCTCGGAAGACTGGTGTTCCTCGGAATACACCAATTTCTCGGAGTGAGTATGTTGGTCGGGGGAATGATCTTCCTCGTTGCTATTGTGCCACGTAGATTGACACGTGTCTTCTTATTCTTCGTCCACATCAGCATACTAATTTTGGTATCAACAGAAGCCCCCAATGTTTCATATTTCGAACTTTGAGGAGTATGGAACATTCTTTCTCGGTATATGGTAATATTAAATGACCTTCCTGGGTTTTAGGAGCCTTTTCTTCGTATTTGAATTTCCTTCCAAATTCGCAGAATCCGCCTTTTTGCATTTTATAAGCGCTTCGATCTTTGTGCACTTTTTGTCCTTTTAGACGCCGGTAGCGTAATAGTTTCCTTTTTGTAATCATTTCTTTCGCCGTTTCCCAAGGCAAAGTATTTAAGCTTCAGAGGAAATCCCATCGTCTTCTACCTTTTCAATTTCTGCCTTCGAGTTTTCTACAGCTTTTCTCTCTCCTGTGCGTTCATCCCTTTCTTCGTTTGTTTGTCAACAGATCTCCTTTTTCCTGTAAGATTTTCTTCCTTCTTCTTCATTTCTTTTTATTCACCATGGTTTATATTATCGAATCTCTTGAGAAATTCCGTTCTGACTTTTCTATTCCTTCTTGGGTAACTTTGGAGAGTCTTTCTGAGCCTTCAAATTATTTTAATTTGGCTGAGGGACATTGGTTCCCTAGCCTTTTTATTGCTGAATGTGGATTTTCTTTTCCACCAAACCCTTTGTGTTTAGAGTTCTGTCAGTATTTCGATGTTGTCCCTGCAAAAATAGCCCCCAACACATGGAGGATAGTTAATGGGGTGTATAGGTTAAATCAAACTCATGGAACTCGTATAGGAATTCCTGAGATTATGTATTGTTATAGATGGGTTGTTTTAGACAATGTTTTTTATTTAAAAACTAGGTTTTTGAATAGGGCCTTAGTAGTCAACCTCCCTGATGCTAACAGGGATTATTTTGAACATGGGGTAGTTATAAAAAATTGGCAACATGCCCCTTTGGTTGGAGATGAAGTATATGAAGGTCCCAGATGCCCCCCATATGGCAATGGGATAGGTTATTTTCATCTTATTTTATTTTTGAAATTACGATTTCATTGTGTTTGACAAAATGTATGACTGATATTTCACAATGTATTTGTTTGCAGTTGACAGTAAGAGAAAAACTCCAAAAGAATAAGAAGTAAATATTAAACATTTGAAACATATCTGGAATTTGCATCGAAGAGTTACAGACGAGCACATCAGGTATGCTTCATATTTATTGCAGTACAGGAGCTACACATCATCCTTTACTGCTCGTCTTGTGGTCAGCATTAGTGAGCCATTGCCAGCTTCTGAGGAATCTTCACCAGAATCTCACATTCCTCTGAGTCAGAAGATGGGCAAAAGAAGAGTTCCTGCTATCTTCGAGGAGACTTCCTCTGCTGGAGATGGATAGAGAAGCAAGAATGATGTCCCAAAGGGGACAAAGAAAGTAGATGCTGCCCCTTCTGTTGCTCCTCAGAAGGCTGCCGAGAAGCCCCCAGTGGCTCCGAGCAAGAAAAGTGCACCTGTGGAAGTGGTCAACCAAAAGTTCTTTGGTTGAAACTGCTGAAGTTCCATTGAGGATATTGAAGAAATCCTCCTCGGTCACTTTGACTGAAACCATTCCCCAGCTCCAAGCTAGTGGAGCTGGTGTCCCAACCATTATTCCCCCGAGTTCTGCAATGAGCTCGGTAAAGACTTGGACTATTCCTGAAGTCCAAGGAATTGAAGAAAACATGTCTAGGGATATGCTGACATCCCTAGCTACTCGTCACATTGCTTCAGTAAGTTTCTCTTATCCTGAATTTTTCTTTCTTTCAGTCAATATATGTATCTCGGCACTGACTTGTCATTACCTTCTTTTTCAGCTGGTGAGTTGCTTTAACACCATAGTGAAGAAAGATGAAGCCATCAAGGCTTCCAGCTCCTCGTCTGGAGTAGAGGATGCTTCCAGGGCTTGGCCCAATCTTTGAAGGAATCCCGTCAAAAATACGACGAGGATAGGGGTGAATGGGAGAAGAAGTTGGCTGCGTCTGAAGCAGAGAAGGTACAGTTGGGTAATAAGGTGAGAGACTTGGAGAGGGAGAATAAAAAATATGCTGAGAAGCTCACAAGCTTTGGGGAGCTTAAAAATAAATTGAAATCGGCCGAGGAAGAGCTGACCCTTCTGCAAGAAGTAAATCGCCAGAAGGAGGAGGTGGAGGCCAAGTTGAAAGCCACCGAGGATCTTCTATCCGAGAAGCTCTCCTCGGAGAAAATGAAGAGAAAAGTGGCTGTGAAAAAATCCTTTCTAACTGGTTAGGACAAAGGATGGGATAGGGGGTAGCAGCAATGATGACCCAGGTGCAGTATGGGAGTTTGAAATACTTCCGAGATGGTTGGGTTGCTGCCTTGCAAGAATTGAAAGTGAGCGAGGACTCTGAATTATTTCAACAACATCTTCCTGGTCCTCCTCCTGTAATTGAAGATGAGGATGAAGACGAAGCTGTATCTGAAGAGTCTTCAATGACAGTGGGTGATCAAGTCCTTGCTCCACAACCCAACCAGACAATCACCGAGGAGATTTCGCCCTTGCCTGCTCCTCATGAACAAGTCCCAGCTTCTTCCAATCAAATCATTGTTCCCACCGAGCAACCAAGCTCCTCGTCCCAGCCTCCCGAGAAAGTCTTGGGAGACAAAGAAAAGGTGTGAAGTTGTTCGGTATTCTCTTTCTGTTTTTCTTTTACTTGTACTTTGTATTCTGAACGATGTACTCTTTTTGATGATGTAATAAAATCACCTCTTTTTGCTCCTCTACATTGTTGATGCTCTGTCTGCTTTTTATTAACTCTTGCCTTCTCTTCTTTACTAGTTTGTGGCTAGAATGGAATTATTATCTGCCAATGATACAAAGTTGATGCAGCAATGCCATGAATATTATAAGGCTGGTCACACAGAATTGAGTGTATCAGAAGTTGCTGACATCCTCGGTCATGATGCTTCAGAGCAGGCAGTAGAAGCTTATCAATACCTGAAAGGCTTACTTGATCGAGCTGTGGCCAATAACGTGGCTTACTATGACATGATCGAGAAGCTTCAATATACTCTAGAAGATCTTCAGACTCAGTACAAAGAATCAACTGCCCTTCTGCACGAGGGGCATGAAAAGAGGTATCAACAGCTTTCTGCCGAGACAGGCCACAAAAAGATCCTTGTTGGGTACGATGTCAGGGAGAGAACCCTAAAGGGTGAAGTTGAAGCTTGTAGACAGATTTTCGAGCTGCTAGAGCAAGAAAATAACAATTTGCAGAAAGAGCTGGCACAGTATAAGTATGCAGCATCTTCTTCAACAACTGTAATCCCAGTGACTGACGAGGGATTTTCCTTTCTAGAGGTTGAGAATGCCAAATTAAGGCAAGAGTTGGATACCTTGAGAAGATCTGGTACTTCTGCTGCTACTCGGGGACGAGGAAGAGGTTCTCGTGGTCGAGGAAGAGCTGCTCAGAATGTCATCGAGGAACCAAGTTCTCGACCTGCTCGGGGAGGATCAAGAGCTCTTAGTCGTAATGTTGAAGAAGCTCGTACTCGATCAACGTTGGAACCTCAAGCGTTCCAATTGAATGCAAAAAATCGGGCTTTGTCTGAAATGTCTAAGAAAATCCAAACTCTGGAGGATCAACTTGCTTCGACAAAGTCTGCTCTGAATAATAAGGATGTTTTTGCTAGGAACCTTCATGAGCAGCTAGAGAGAATAACTTTCCAATTCCACAAACAACCTCGTGAGTTCTGGATGGCAGGCGACAATGAGGCCCTTTATCACTTGGATGCTCGCCTTGAAAATGCCAATAATGAAGGTTATAAACAGGGATGGTTGAACGCCCTAGGTGTATTAAAACTAGAGTAGGGCCATTATTTATGGGATTATCATGCTCCTGGGCTACTAGACTTGCCTGTGCCACCTTATAAATTGGACATGGAATGGATCCCAGCTCGTGCCATTCCTCGGAGCTTAATTTCAAAATACCTTGGTGACTACAATATTCATTCTCAGATCGAGGTATCTCGTCCCGAACATCTACTGGACACACCTTCTGTGATGAACGTTAGGATGCTGAAGGACTTGAATTTTATTAATTCTCCTCAGACTTTAAATGATCCGCCTGCTGGCGAGGAACCTATTTCAAACGCAGAGGGAAAGAAACCAATAGAGTAGGGATCTCAATGTAATAGTTAGTAAACATATGTAACTTGTAATTCGTTTTGAATTGTAATGAAAGGCTTTCATTTTCTGTTTGCAAATCTGTATTGCTATTGTCTTGTGATTATCAGACATTCTATATTTGTGCTTGCATAACAATATGGTATGGTTCCTCGACCAACTTAGTAATAAAAAATTACAAGTATTAGTAATGTTGCTCGAACCAACTTAGTAATAAAAAATTACAAGTATTAGTAATGTTGCTCGATCACTTAATAATAAAGTAATGAGTATAAAAATGTTAAAAATTCTTCCAACCAACCAAGGTTGTTAAATTGTGTTCGTCGACCAATTATAGTTAGTGAGAGTTTTTATCCCCGACCAGCTATACTTGGTAAATTGTTGTCTTTTTCATAAAATGTGCCTGACCAACCAAGGTTGATGATTTTTCCTCGTCGACCAACTACAGTTAGTGGGTTTTTATCCCCGACCAACTATACTTGGTTCAGTTTGGAATATTTGTTCTTCGAGGAACTTTTATGTAATAAACTTACTTCTCGACCAACATAAGTTGGCATTTGAGAGTATATTTTGTTTCCTAACCAACCGAGATTGGCCTTTCGTCGATCATCTTGTGTTCTTGCTCTTTTACCAACCGGAGTTGGTCTGAGTTCGAACTATCATGTCCACTAGCTCTTTTACCAACCTGAGTTGGTCACGCTAGTGTACGCCTCCTAACCAAAGGAGTATAGTTTGTTCTCGCCCTTTTACCAACCGGAGTTGGTCTTGGGTTTGAACTATCGTGTCCACTAGATCTTTTACCAACCTGAGTTGGTCACACTAGTGTACGCCTCCTAACCAAAGGAGTATAGTTTGTTCTCACCCTTTTACCAATCAGAGTTGGTCGTGGGTTTGAACTATCGTGTCCACTAGCTCTTTTACCAACCTGAGTTGGTCACACTAGTGTACGCCTCCTAACCAAAGGAGTATAGTTTGTTCTCGCCCTTTTACCATTCCCCGAAAAACATTCAATAAAAGGAGAGAAGATTGTGAAATATCATCGTTTTATTCATATTGATGGAACTGCTTTACATTTTACATCACTGATAATACTTGCGTAGGTGTTCAGCATTCCATGCATTCTTAAATTCCTCTCCTTCGAGAGTTGCTATTCGGTAAGTTCCTGGTCGGACAAGTGCAGTAACTCGGTAAGGTCCATGCCAGTTTGCTTCCAACTTATTGTGCTTCTGAATGACCTTCTTTAACACATAATCTCCTTCTTTTAAGTCGCATTTTTTCACCCTCTTGTTGTAGAACAGGGTTGTTCGCTGTTGATAAGCGGCATTCCTAATGGCTGCCTCTTCTCTAACTTCCTGGAGCATGTCCAAATCTAATCTCCTCATCTAGTCGCTGACTGGGGAATTGAAATTCAGCACTCTGTGTGTTGGAAGACCCAACTCGGCAGGTATTACATCCTCACTTCCAAATGCCAGCATATATGGTGATTCTCCAGTTGCTGCTCGGGGAGTGGTTCGGTAAGCCCACAATACTGACTGTAGCTCATTAATCCAATTAGCTTTAGCCTCACTTAGCCTCTTCTTCAAACCATTTAGTAATGTTCTGTTCGTCACTTCAGTCTGCCCATTGCTTTGAGGATGACCTGGTGCTGAATGAACTTTCAAAATGTTTGACTGATGACAATAGGCGGCAAACTCCTCGTTATCAAATTGTGTTCCATGGTCTGTGATGAAGGCATGAGGGAGACCATATCGACAGATGATGTTCTTCCAAACGAATTGGTATACCTTCTCATACGTCATAACAATAAGTGGCTCAGCTTCTACCCACTTAGTAAAATAATCCACTGCGACGACGAGGTACTTAAATCTTCCTCGGGTCGTTGGCAGCGGTCCAACCAAATCCATTCCCCATATGGCGAAAGGCCAAGGGGAAGTTATGGGTGTCAAAAATGCTTGTGGAGTTCGTCGGACGGAGGAAAAACGTTGGCATTTATCACATCTCTTAGGATAGGCTATACAATCAGCCCTCATCGTTGGCCAGTAGTATCCCTGTGTCATCACCCTTTGCAAAAGTGTCCAACCTGCTACATGGGCTCCACAAGACCCTTCATGGATCTCTTCAATCAATTCTTTTACCTCGGAGGGATGTACTCATCTTTGCAAACCTGCCATAATTCCTCGTCTATACAAAACACCATTAGTTAGTACATACCGAGCAGCTTTAAACTTCAATTTCTTGGCAGCGATCTTATCCTCCGGTAATTCTCCTTCCTAGACATATGCCCTGATAGGATCCATCCACGATGGTCCTAAATCAAGAGTAATAATATTCATCGTCAGGTCTTCATATATGCTTCGACTTTCTAACACCTCAATTGGTATCGTTCTTCGCAACTCGGTACGAGTAGCTGATGCTAGTCGGGCCAGTGCGTCTGCTTGTGCATTCTCCATTCTTGGTATTCTGATCAACTGAATGGCATCAAATTCTTCCAACAACTCCATCGCCTTTGCATGATACTTGACCATTAATTCTCCTTTAATTGCATACATTCCCATCATCTGATTCACAATTAATTGAGAATCACTGAATACCATCACTTGTTGCGCTTCCATAATCTTTGCTAAATTAAGACCTGCTATCAAGGCTTCATACTCAGCCTCATTATTGTAAGCTTTGAATTGGAATCGTAAGGCATATTCCATGTCAATCTCGTCTGGGGTGTTCAAAACAATCCCTGCCCCACAACCTGTTGTGCAAGATGACCTATCTACATATAATCTCCATGTAGGTAACTCGTCTTCAAATTTCTTATCTGACAGAGTTCCTCGGTGAAATATCTGTTGTTTCCTTTCATCCTCCCCTGGTATTTTTCGTTCTTCATCGACCATCTCTTCTCGCCCTTTTATCAACCGGAGTTGATCTGGGTTTGAATTTGATGATCTTTCTACATCCACAAGCCCTTTTACCAACCGAAGTTGATCTGGACTTATGTTTGTTGATCCTGTAACATCCACAGGTTGGTCAGAGAGCAACTTTTGCTCCTCGGGGGTATCAGGATATGTAAATTCTGCTATAAAGTCTGCTACAGCCTGCCCTTTTAATGATGATCTGGGTTCATACACAATATCATATTCACCGAGCTCTATTGCCCAATACATCAGTCTTCCTGATTTTTTTGGCTTATGAAGGGCTTGTCTCAATGGCATGTCGGTATATACGACGATGGTATGGGCCTGGAAATAAGGCCTCATTCTTCTACTTGCTTCAATTAATGCCAATGCTAATTTTTCCAGCTTCGGGTACCTGATCTCTGCACCTCGGAAAGCCTTACTTGTGTAATAAATTGGCTTATGGATTCCATTCTCCATTCTGATCAATGCCGAGCTGACTGCATTCTCTGATACTTCCAGGTACAAGTACAACTTTTCTCCCATTACTGGCCTGGACAACAGTGGAGGTGCTCCCAGATATTTCTTCAAGTCTTGAAAGGATTTTTCACATTCATCATTCCACTCAAAAGTTTTTCGAAGTGTTTTGAAGAATGGGAGGCATCTATCAGTTGCTCGGGATACAAATCTGTTGAGCGCTGCAACTCGTCCTGTAAGACTCTGCACCTCTTTCTTCGTTGTTGGAGATCGCAACCCTAAAAGAGCTTTGATCTTTGTTGGATTTGCCTCAATGCCTCGCTGGTTGACGATGTACCCGAGGAACATTCCTTCTCGTACTCCAAAGGTGCACTTCGTCGGGTTGAGCTTCATCTGGTATTTATCCAGTTGATCAAAGGTCTGACCCAGGTCAACTAGATGATCCGCAACTTTCTTGCTCTTTGTCAGCATATCGTCGACATAGACCTCCATATTGCAACTGATTTGTTCGGCAAAAACCTTGTTCATCAGCCGCTGGTATGTCGCTCCTGCATTTTTCAAACCAAAAGGCATAACATTATAACAATAAGTTCCTCTAGGGGTAATGAAAGAAGTACTTTCCCTGTCTTCAGGTTTCATTTTGATCTGGTTGTAACCAGAGTAAGCATCCATGAAACTGAGTAGCTCGTGTCCCAAGGTAGTATCCACTAGTTGATTAATTCTGGGCAATGGAAAATGATCCTTTGGGCATGCCTTTTTGAGATCAGTGAAATCAACACACATTCTCCATTTATTGTTTTTCTTCTTCACCATCACTACATTTTCCAACCAGTCTGGATACTTCACATCTTCAATGAATTGGGCTTTCTGGAGCTTCTCGACCTCCTCCTGTATAGCTTGATTCTTCTCGGGACTAAATACTCTTCTTCTTTGCTTTACAGGCTTGATCTCCTTATTCACATTGAGCTCATGACATAAGAAGTTTGGATCTATTCCTGGCATGTCTTCATGACTCCACGTAAAAGTTTTCTTCCTATTTCTCAAGAAAGTTATCAACTCTTGTTTTATTGAAGCATCTAACGATGAATCTATCTGGGTTACTCGTTCAGGATGCTCGTCGTCCAGAATAACCTTTTCTGTAGATTCCACCACTTGTCCTTTCACAAGTTGGGATTCATCCCTGGGATCAAGTGTTTCAATTTTTGCACCTTCTTCCACCTGGTAGGTAGTAGTCTTTTTCCTTGACTCTTCAAGCTCCTCTTGCTCGGCAGACGAATAATAGCATTCCCGAGCTACTTTTTGATCACCTTTCAAAACTCTTACTCCTAAATTTGTAGGGAATTTTAAGCACTGATGTACTGTAGATGGTACTGCTTCGAACTTCTTCAAACCAACTCTTCCCATGATGATGTTGTAAGCTGACTGCACATTCTTATCCATCACAAAGAAGTGTATTCTCTCTGTTCGACAAGCAGGCCAAGTTCCAATGAATATATCCAACTTGATCGTCCCAAGTGGAAAAACTTTCTCGCCAGCAAAACCCAGAAGAGGTCTGTGATAAGGTTCCAATTGAGATAATTTCAAATTTAAACTGTCAAAGCATGAATAGTACATGATGTCTGCCGAACTACCATTGTCTACCAGCACCCTTGAAATCACTACTTCTTTCATCCTCATTTTGATCACCAAAGGGTCGTCATGAGGGTAAAGAACACCTGCCAGGTCGTTTTTTGAAAAGCCAATGACCAGCTTCTCTTTGTTTACCTTCCTCGGACGATCCTCCTCGGCCAAATTTATTCGCTGAATGTACGAGCAAGCTTGGGCCTCTCCGAGGTAAGCCTTTCTTTCTACAGTAAGGTCTCCTCCTCCTGCATCTCCTCCTGTAATAACATTACAATCGAATGAACCAAAACGTATGGAAAATACCTCTCGTTCTGGCTGCCTTGGTTTCTTGGGAAGATCGGGGTCATCATCTGGATCATCTTCATGATTTCTCTTCTTTTTCTCCTCTGTTCGACGAGGAGATCTAGACTTCTCTCTAGTTCGATCATTATTTCTTCTTTCCCCTCCCCGATCAACATACTTTGCTAGCTTTCCTCTTCGAATGAGTGTTTCAATCTCGTTCTGAAGAGCTATGCAATCTTTGGTCATATGACCATGATCCTTATGAAACTCGCAATATTTATCCCTGTTCCTCGTATCAGGGTCTGACCACAGTTTCTTCGGCCACTTTACCTCCTCGCTATTCTTGATTTCTTCCAAGACATGATTAATACCCATTTTCAAAGGGGTATAATTATCGAATTTCTTCAGGACTTCCCATGATGTTTTATTATTCTTGGAATGCTTGTCACCGCCATTGCCCTTATGCTCTTTCTTCTTGGATTTATCGACTTCCACCTTGGTCTCCTTATCCATGTTCTTCTTCACAGCCATAGCCTCCTCGGCATTCATGATTTTGGCCACTTTTGCCATCAACTCTGACATAGTTGTAAGTGGATCTTTGGCCAAAGTGTAGTACAACTTGTTAGGCAATAACCCACTCATCAAGGCGGTGATTGTTGTCTTTTCTTCATAATCTATGACTTCTAGCTTCTCGTTATTGGAACGAGTTATGTAATCTCTAGTACTTTCGCCAGATTTTTGTCTAACACTTAACAAGTGTGCTACTCGTTTTACTGGTTTTGCCCCAAAACAGAAATTGCCAATGAACAACTCGGCCAACTGAAAGAAAGTTGAAATCTTTCCCCGAGGAAGATTGTTGTACCATATTTGGGCAGATCCAGTAAGAGTTCCAGAGAATGCTCTACATCTCATCTCGTCGGGGACAACATAGATGTCGGCAGCAGCCTGATATTGCTCTATGTGTAGAACAGGATCTGTCTTTCCATCATACTTGGGGGTCATCACGGGCGCTTTAAATTTCGACGGTGTGGGAAAATCCACAATGGCCTGTACAAAAGGTGTCCCTCGAACAAAAGTTCGTTGTAGGGGATTCTTTGCCTTAGCCATTTCTCCCAATCTATCCTCAAACCGCTGAATGGAACCTTTCCACGCATCATTTCCCTCCTCGGGCCTATTAGTTCGAGCAATTTATTGTTCTGAAGTAGCCTCCTGAGATCTATCTTGACGAGCAAATGGTCGTGATTGTGCTGATCCTTCTCTTAGATCTGATGATTGTCGAAAACTCCTCGACATGGCTTTAGGTGGACTCTTATTCCTCCTCGGGCCTAATCGACTGAAAGGAGACGCCCTGCTCAGTCTTTCCAAGGCACTGGTCCTCTCTGGGGAGAGAGTAACACGTTGCTCAGTATCTGTGGCCCGTATTGATGAAGTTTGCCCAGGTTGATAAGAGAAATCATCAAATTCCTCATTACGATACGTCTCTGTACGCCTGGATCGTGAAGAATGTAAATAGGTTTGCCTCTGACCACTTCGTTGTCCTGAATGTGCAGGTGTACCGCCATGAAGGGTTTGTATGAGTTGCCTCATTGTTTCCTGCATGGCGTTTTGTCCTTGAGCCAGATTCGTCATAATTCCAGCCAGATCTGGGGGTGCAGAGGGATTTGGAGGATTTCCAGCATTTCCAGCGTTTCGATTGCTAAATTCTGAATTATCTGCCATTGATGATGAATGATTTTTGGTGAAAAACGATAACAACAGTCGTTTCCCACAGACGGCGTCAATCTGTTGATGTAAAAAATTAGATTACTCTAATTATTCAATCACAGATAAATAAATGAGACAAAATATTTTAAAGTGATTCAGCCTTATTTGAATGGCCTACATCCACTGTTATGTTATTGCTGAGTGTTTGGGAATTCTCGATTACAAGTGCTATCAAGAAATTCCAGTCCCTTTGAATGAGGGTGATACAAGGTATTTATAGACCTTAGACTGTACATGAAAGGGTGATACATTAAATGATATACATATGAAAGGGTAACTCATTTAATGCTCTTCAAGAGTGTGCGTCAAGATGATAAGCATTCAATGAATAGTTGAACTGTTGATTATCTGGCAATCAATGTTGTGGTCGAGATGCAGCTCGAACCGGCTTAGTTGCTCATCGTCCAAGAGTTCCTCGGAGCACTGGAGTTCCTCGGAGGACAAGAGTTCCTCGGAGGGCTGGTGTTACTCGGAAGACTAGTGTTCCTCGGAATACACCTGTTGCTCGGAGTGAGTATGTTGGTCGGGGGAATGATCTTCCTCGTTGCTATTGTGCCACGTAGATTGACACGTGTCTTCTTATTATTCGTCCACATCAGCATACTAATTTTGGTATCAACAATTATATAACTCTATAAGTTTACAAAAAAAAAAGTAAACAAATACTCATTATTATACAGCTTTGGGTATTCAGGCTTCTTAGAGTTCCCAACTAATTTTAGAGCATGTAGTTATACTTCAAACTACAAGCTCTTAAAAGCCCGGTGTGCCATCCCATCTCATCTGAAAATCATATGTTTGTGTTCTAAGTGTTATGTGTAAGGCAATGTGAGAGTGTTCATTACAAATGCAACCTTAGTTTTTCATATTCTTCTTAATTTCTATTAATGTGTGGCTATTGGTACTGATTAGTAGACTGGAAGCAATGATTTTGGAATCTTACCATGATAGTACAATCCTCTAGATGACCTAGCCCTTTGTATTTGAGACTAAGAAAGAGTCCTTCATTGTTGGAATTAATTCAAATGAGGCTCTCCCAAAGCAACACGCCATCTTCTAGCGCTGAACTGAGTGGAAATCTTGATTCGGGAAACAAAAAAAATGCTAAAAGTAGTGTTGCCTTTGACAAGTTGAAGACCTCCAATTTTACAGCTTCACTCTTAAGGATTGGGACCTGTGAGGTATTTGTAATACCCTTATTTATTGCTTTATTATAATTGCATGGAACTTTTTCAAGTGGCTAAAATTATATATCGTTTGTTGTTTTAGTATCTGTCAATGCATGAAGGTGATTTAGTGGCAAAGTGTTACTTTGCTAAGCACAAGCTTGTTTGGGAAGTTCTTGATGGTGGTCTGAAGAATAAAATTGAAATACAGTTCTCTGATATTATGTTAATGAAAGCCAGCTCGATTTTTAATGCCTCAATAAATACATTTAAAGAGTCGTTTAGTCCTCACCAAGTAAGCTTTACAAAAATTAGACAGCATGATAATTTCATAGCATGATTTAAACACCATGGTAATTTGACAGTATGATTTTTTTAATATCTTAAAGCCATCACAATGGTATACGCCGTAAAAGTTATGTACACGGGTCTTAAACATTCATATGATATAAGATTGAGGAATCTAAAGAAAAGGTCATAAGGACAAAAATGATAGGTTTGCTTAATGTAGGTGAGGTGATAATAGAAGGTGTTGGATCATATACACACCATCTTCTTCACACAAAACAATGTTATAAAAAAGAATGTTACTAAGATGCTTTGGAATTACTTAATTATATTTGAATTTTGAATGAAAATTAAATGGTTGGTGAACCAACTATTTCTAAATTGTAGTGTTTTTTACTTGGAAGTGGAGATTCATATTCTATGGAATGTATTATTACGCGTGTGTGGCGTAATATTATACATAATAGTTTGGGGGATGAAATTAGTTGCAAAATTTTCTATTGAAATTGCTATGTATGAAGTTGATATATAAAAACAAAGAAGCTTAACAAAATTTGTGTTAAAAAACTTTTCTATGGATGATTGTGTATTTAGTACCCAATGAGCTTCATAGTTTCTCTAGATAGATAAATGGCAAGAAACACCAATAATATTATTGGTATTTTATATTCAACGACCCGACCATAACCGTGATAACCGTGCTCATTTTCTTGCATGCTTGCCAATTTAATTCTAAATAATCATATTATATAGAGGGTAACAAGCCCGACAAAGCGCCCGCACATCGTACAATGCTAAAATCTAGTGTATAAGTTATGTCTACAAGCTGGAATTTAGTTTAGTTTGTCAAAATATAAGAGACCATGTTTACGGTTGTATTGAGTAATAAGCGTATAGAGTGTATTTTGTTACTGAAAACTTAATTTGTGCAAGATTCTTTTGAATGAACCATTGTTTCTTTTTCTTTTGGGTGAGACTCCATGAAGATAAAATGATTTGGTTTTGTTGAGATAATGGTTGAGAAAATCCATTTTCGTTTCCCAATATCATGAAGTGGGCTTGCTTTTTTGAATCTCATTTATTTGCACTGCTTGAGGTTTTATTGTTTACTGAATCACGCCTATGTTTTGTTTTACCCTAAAATAATATGAATTATCATGTTTAATATGTGAAGATTTTCTCGTCTAATACGGCAAGGGTTGTGTACACTCGTGTTTGTAGTTAAGGCTATCATCAAATATATTTGCAAAGGAGATCCAAGCATTGTCAAAAGCATATCAGGCTGATTTACCTTACATGTGGCTCGATGGCTTGAGGTACAGTATCATGTTTAATTTAAGCTAATTTCAACTTTGGGGTTTTGGGTTCCAAGGTTTTCACTATTTGCACTTTGGGTTGCATTTTCTCCTTGGGGCTCAAATTTATGATGCATAGACTTTTCAAACTTTTTTTAAAACACAATCTCATTAGTTAATTAGGAAGAAAAGTCCTTTCATAGGTGGCGCTTACAAAGTTGAAAAACTTGGTTTTATACACAATTATCATTACAAGACAAATGACTGGACCTATAGTACCCCAAAATTTTTATATGTATAGCAACATGTAAACTCTCTCTTTGTTGTTATAATAACTTCCTAGACTAGCAGTTTCCTTATTAGTTGTAAATAAAAACCTTTTTAGCGAAATGTAAAATTGGAAACGAGCTAAATACTTAAAGGAGTTTTTGTTTAATTAATAGTTCAAGAAAGTATTTGCAACAAATGTGATTTTTTAGGGGGTTTCTTGTAATTTACCCATGCCTAAATTATCCCCTTTGTTAGATGGTAAGCATTTTTTTCTCCTCCTTGTGCATTGTCAAATACCACCATGAGCAGTGCCTCCAGACTTTTCACCTTCTTGGTATCTCTTGCATTTTTGGGTGAGAAGTTCACTTAGGTGAAGCTGATTAGTGTTCCTTTTTGCATGGGAGGGACAATTATTGTCAGCTTGGGTGACTCAAAAACCGGATTAAGTGCGATTTCTTCAAATCTTTTTCTTGGGGAAATTCTTGCTCTTGTTTCGACAGCTTTTTATGTTGTGTATATTACCTTGATTCATAAATATTTACTTGATGGTAACGGCAAAAATGACAATGCCAGTATGGAACAGTTCCTTGGTTTTTTAGGGCTATTCAACCTTCTGATTTTTCTACCTGTTCCCTTGTACTCAACTTTGCCAACCTGGAGCCTTTTAATCTACTTACCTGGAAGCAATTTGGTTTGATCATCGATAAAGGTATGTCATTTTAGTAAATATTTAACTTGTTTACTTGCATATTTGATCTCATTTTTTTACTGTACTTTTTCTCTTGAGGAAACACATTTGGGACATATCGATGATCATTGCTTTTTTTTCTTCCCTCAAAGCTGTGTTAATGCTATTGATTTTTCTTCTTCTTCTTCTAAGCTTATATGCTGCATTTTTATATTCGTGCATGATATGGGAAGTGTTATTGTGTTCATTATAGATGCAACTCAACTCAACTCAACTCAACTCAACAAAGCCTTATTCTAATTATTTGGGGTCGGCTACATGAATCCTATATTTCCATTCCATTCTGTCTAGTGCAATATCTTCGATAAAACCGCATGATATCATGTCCTGTTTTATAATACCCCACCAAGTTAATTTAGGCCTACCTCTACCCCTTGGGTTACCATCTATACTAACTAAATCACTCTTCCTTACAGGAGCATCATTGGTCTACGCTTGACGTGTCCAAACCATCTAAGTCGATTTTCTCTCAATTTATCTTCTATAGGAGCTACTTTTACTGTTTCACAAATTTGTTCATTTTTAATTTTATCCTTTCGCGTTTTACCACAAATTCATCTTAGCATTCGCATCTCTGCCACACTCATTTTCTGCACATTTTATTTCTTGGTTGCCCAACACTCTGTCCCATATAACATGGCGGGTCTAATGGTCGTCCTATAAAAATTTTCTTTTAACTTCAAAGGTATACGCCTATCACACAGAACGCCGGTCGCACTTCTCCACTTAACCCAGCCTGCTCTAATCCTATGCTTAACATCATCACTAATATCTCCATCTTTTTGTATAATCGATCCTAAATAACGAAAATGGTCATTTCTAGGTATTTCTTGACCCTCCAATTTCACCACATCTCCATTTGTCCTCCTATGACTACTAAAATTACACTCTACATATTCTGTTTTAGTTCTGCTTATTTTAAATACTGTTATTTCTAAAGTTTCTCTCCACAATTCCAACCTAGCATTTATCCCCATCTTAGTCTCATCGACTAAAACAATATCATCTGCAAATAGCATACACCATGGCACCTCATCTTGTATTTGTCCAGTCAGCTCATCCATAGCAAGAGCAAAGAGATAAGGACTTAATGCTGAACCTTGGTGTAGCCCTACCGTAATTAAAATTCACTACTTTCTCCAGCTGATGTTCTTATTGTAGTCATCGTACCATTATACATATCCTTCATCACATCAATATATCTGCGAGTCACTCATCTTTTATGTAGAACCCACCATATTATATCACTGGGTATCCTATCATACGCCTTCTCCAAATCTATAAAAATCATATCAAGATCCTTCTTTTTATCTCTATACCTATCCATTAATCTCCTCAATAAATAGATTGCTTCCATTGTTGACCTCTTAGGCATAAACCCAAATTGATTCTCAGATACTGTTGTCTTCAATCTCAATCTATATTCAATCACTCTCTCCCAAAGTTTCATTGTATGACTCATTAACGTAATACCACGATAATTTGAACAACTTATATGTCCCCTTTATTTTTATAAATAGGTACTAAAATACTTTTTCTCCATTCATCGGTCATCCTATTAGTCATTAAAATTCTATTAAATAATTTTATAAGCCATGATACTCCATCCTCCCCTAAGCACTTCCAAACCTCAATAAGGATACCATCTGGTCCTAAAGCCTTCCCTGTTTTCATCTTTTTTAGAGCAATCCTGACCTCTGTTGTCCTAATTCTATGAAAAAATATATCTTCTTGAGTCTCCCTAAGTTCCTCTATATCTAATATACTCCCATTATCTCCATTTAATAACCTCTCAAAGTAGTTTTCCATCTTTCCATAATTTCATCATGTTTGACTAGGACTCTCGAATCATCACTTTTGATGCACTTAACGTTATTAAAATCTTTTGTTTTCCTATATCTAAGTTTAGCAAGCTTATAAATACTTTTTTCCCCTTCTTGTGTTCCTAATTTTATATAAAGATCATCCTACGCTCTTAACTTAGCATCTCTTACCACTTTCTTAACTTCCTTTTTAGCCCATTTATATTTCTCAAAATTCTCTTCATTTCTATTTGTTTGCCATGTTTTAAAGCACTCCTTTTTAATTTTTACTATATTATGTACTTCTTCATTCCATCACCAAGTTTCTTTAGACTGTGGCCCTTTGCCTTTTGATTCTCCAAGAATTTCTTTTGATATTCTCCTAATGCATGTGGCCATCTTATTCCACATTATGTTAGTTTCTTCTTCACTATTCCATGTTGCTTCATTCAATACTTTATCTTTAAATAGTTCTAATTTCTCTCCTTTTAAATTCCACCACCTAGTTCGTGGGTTAATCTTTACTTTTCGCACTCGTGATTGATTTTTAATATTTATATCCAACACCATTATCCTATGTTGTGAGGTTAAGCTCTCTCCCGGGATAACCTTACAATCTTTACACGTTAATCGGTCTCCTTTCCTAGTAATGAAAAAATCTAT